>CM073000.1:172612629-173910129 GCA_037038555.1 Rhynchonycteris naso | reverse complement strand
CCTGCAGGGGAGGGGGCTTCCTGGAGGGAAGAGACCCAAGTGGAAGAGGTCCTCAGAGGGACCAGAGAGGGGTCCCAAGAGAGGGGCGCCCCCCTCAGGAGTTGGGCAGGAGGTGGAGAGAGTTGGGGGTCGGCGAAGGAGAAAAGATCAGAAGTGGAGAGTTTAGCTGAGGTTTCTCTGCCCAAAAAGGGCCTGTGCCATAGAACAGGCAGCACAGAGATTAGGACAGGAATGCAAATACTAGAAGCCCTGAATGTAAGGGGTCTCCGAACATTTCCCAGTTTTTTTGGCGATAGTTAAATTGGTGAGGATATTAAAATTGAAAGTCCCTTCAGGAGGCCACCTGGTCTGGTTATACAGTGGGTTCTGTGGCCCAGCCACAGTGGAGAAGAAGAACAGTTTCTTCTTCTTTAGGGAGGGAGAGATTTTGGATAAGGCACTCCAGGAGTGTTTTTGGATCAGGTTTAGATTCCTGTGCCTCTATGGCTGCCCTCAGTTTTCAGAGTGGTCAGATATGAGAATTGGCGTCCCACAACTTAGCTCTGGTCACCGGACAGTTAGGTAGAGTGGATGTGTCCAGGACGTCTCCATGGGCACACATGCACTTGGAATGGATAAGAGGTTCCTGAAGCAGCTGCGATTACGGACAGGGAGTCTCAGCGGAAAGAACTGAAGGGAGGTTGGAGGCAGGGGACTTACCGCACTGTGTGCCAAAGTGAGTGAAAAGTCAGAGATCCTAGTTCTTTCTTGGAAGGGAAGGGGAGAGGAGCGGCCCCAGCAGGTTTCAAACTCCTCCCGGGTTTTGGCATCAAATGTAAGGTATTTTCCCCATCGAGGAAGAAGGAAGAACGTAGGGGGTGATGTCAGAGACATGGCGCTATGAGGAGTGCTCCTGATACCTCTCCCCAAAATTTCAACAAGGTCTACAACCAGAGACAGAAAAATTGATCCCTGGAGCATCTGTAAGTCCCACACACTGAACAAAAAGGTATGAGGGAGCGAAAAACTGACTAAATTTATAAGCAACCCTGAAGGAAATAAGACGGAAAATGAAACACTCCGCCTCCCTCACTAACCTGAGCAAGGGCTGCTTTCACTTGAAACAGAGAGAGTGAGAGCTGGGGGCATGGAAGGAGTTGTGGCACAGACATGCAAGCCAAGGAAAGAGTGTGCCCGCCACGGCTCAGCCTGCATGAGCTAACGGCAGCGCCGGTCCCGGCAACGGCGGGCAAGCGGCAACCTCCATTACCCTGATATCCTGGTCAGCAAGCACAGGCAGTGTGCGAGAGGTTCCTCTTAGGGCCCCGGGCATGGGTGCCCATGTTCCCAGACAGAGCAGCAGGGTCAGAGACTTCTGCATGGGCTGCAAGCAGAGGCATGGTGTAATCCGTGCTCCACCAACAACAGCGCCAGGGAGAGCGCGAAAGCGAACTTCCCTGCGCCCGGTCTTCTCCGGGCGGGGGGCGGGGCTGCCCTTGCCAGCCATTCTGGCTAGCACTGGGGGATGGGTATGCAGGCAGCTTGCAAACAGTCTCTGTAGCAAATCTGTGAATCCAATCACTCAAGTTAGCTTAAATCACAGTCTGCTCACTGCCCAACTGGCTTACACGGCTCTGGCTGACAAGGTTTCTCTCAGCTAAGCGATCTAAGACAAGAGACGTGATATTTTTTAGTGGTTCTTGCTCTACACAGAGGGGCGGGGGCAACTTTCAGTTAGCCAATACAAGGTGAAAACCTGCTTATGCTGGTGGCTCTGATTAGCAGAGCTTTCATACTCAGGGCTGTGTGCTAAAAAGAGGGACTTGGCAGCTTTTAAGACCTCCTGTTCTGCAGGCAGGAACTAGGGGATCTTCTTCTTAGCCAAGACAGAATACAAAGTGCAAAAAGCCTTGTAAAGCCAGTAGCCAAGGCCACCATCACAGCAGCCTGGCCAATGCAGGTTCGCATTAGATTTGAACAGTTGGTAATGAAACAACGGAGCCAAAAACTGGTGAGCCATCAGCTTTAATTCTAGCTTGCACCCGGTGGGAAAGCAAAAACACACACTGGGCTCCAAAACCCACTCATTCAGTGCTCACAAAGCTACTGACTTACCCGAGTTTCCTAGCATCAAAGGTTTCTAGCTCACCAGACTTATTCACCTCTGTTCCCCATCTCCTCCTGCACAAACTCTGCTCAAACTGGCTTCTTCCTCAGCACTCTGCCATCTTGGCTGCTTCTCTCCTCCATGTGGCCTTAATCTGCTCTCCTCTCTACTCCCTCAGGAACCGGGAACTGAGAGAGCAAGCTCCAGGCCTGTCCCACTTTATAGTGTAAAATCAAAACCTCCAATCCAATTACACAAACAAGGAAGTCTCCAATACAAAGCCACCCATCCGAGGCACAATGGGATTCCTCAGGAGAGTGCACCACCCTACATCATCCTATCAGTCAAGGGTGTGGGGAAAAGCTTACTCTTAAAACTAAGCCTTAGGCTATAACGACCCAGCCTGCCCACAGCCTGTCCCAGAACACACATTAATATCAATGAACTTCCATGTGGGCAGCGTCATCTTTAACAAAGTGAGCATAATATATTTTATCTGCCCAACAAGCCTGGGGAGAGTGGTCCCACAGAGTGCTGAGACATGCTGTACATGCCTGGAGGCTCATAGAAAGTCACCTTGAGAGTAATTGGCTCCGAGCCCTGCCTAATTACGGTGACAGCTCTGACAGAACCTTACCCAGATCTCTGCGCTGAGTGGGGATAGAGTGGGGATTTGCCAGCTCTTTGAGCCTCTTACTATCCAGGCAATGGCAGATAGCTGGATCACTAGGCTGCTAATTCAGAAAGGAGAGAGACTTTCAAGAAAATGGACTCTCCCATTGTTGGAGCTCGCAAATGCTAACAAGACCCAACTACCAACGAGACTGAGGCCTAGTATGTGACATCACCATAGCGACACATCATCTGCAAATCTCTACCTAAGCATGCCACAGGGGCAGAGCCTGGGGTACAGTGCCATCAACCAGGAAGAAGAAGAGGAAGGAAAAAGGAAGAAGATAACCTCTCAATATCAAGAAAAATCCACAAACTTTATAACTTTTTCCACTTTTTTTGTTTCTTTCATCTTCTTATCTTTGTTTTCTTCCACCTTGGTCCTTTTATCCTCTGCTCGTCTTATTCTTTTCTCTTCATCTTGAACTACATTACCCATAAGTGTTGTATTTCCCAATTCTTTCCTTTTCTTTTTTCTTTCTCTCTATGAGGATTATACTCCAAAACCCTTAACTCTCTTTTTTTTTTTCCTTTTTCTCCTTTTTCTTTTCTCTCCCTCTTCTTAGTTTCTTTTTTTCTCTTACTTTTCCTCTCATTTGATCTTTACTCATGAACAAACTTTATTTTGGACTCAATTTTTTTCTTTGTGGCATTTTTTGTGTTTTTTTACTTTGCTTTTTAACTCATTAGCATTCCCCCCAACTCCGGCTCTCCATTCTATGTAGTTTTGTTCCACTTAATACAAGAGGTTTTTTGTTTGTTTGTTTGTTTTTTCTTGTTTCCTTATTATCCCTTTCACTATATCTCTCCTTTGACCATCATTTACAAGCAAATTATTTTATTCTTGATTGAAATATTTTCCTTTTTTACATTTTGTGGGTCCCTACCTCCTTTTTTCCCCCTTTATCACTTCTCCCCAAATCAGGCCCCCTGTTATAGGTAGTTTTTGTTCCATTTAGCCAATATAATTCTCAGTTTTGCATGGTATTTTCTCAAAGAGGGAAGGAGAGAAAAAAAAAATAATAATTTTTGTTATTTATTGTCTTTTTTATTGTCTAATTTTTACTTTTTATTATTTTTATTAATTCACATTAGTGTTATTAACAAAATCACCCTCAGATGCCATTAAGGAAAAGGAAATTGAATATCATGGATACAAAGACAGAAAAATAACACAGATAGATGAGGAAAATCTATAGAAAAAAATTTTAATAGATTGGAAATCTTGGAGTTAAATAACAGAGAATTTAAAATAGAAATCTTAAAAATACTCAGATATATACAAGAAAACACAGAGAGGCAATTTAAGGAGCTCAGAAAACAACTTAATGAACATAAAGAATATATTACCAAGGAAATTGAAACTATAAAAACAAATCAGGCCTGACCTGTGGTGGCGCAGTGGATAAAGCGTCGACCTGGGAACACTGAGGTTGCCAGTTCAAAACCCTGCACTGGTCTGGTCAAGGCACATATGGGAGTTGATGCTTCCAGCTCCTCCCCACTTTCTCTCTCTCTCTCTCTCTCTCTCTCTCTCTCTCTATCTCCTCTCTAAAATGAATAAAATAAAAAATAAAAATTAAAAAAACCCCAAATCAAACAGAGATGAAAAACTCAATTCATGAACTGAAAAACTATGTAACAAGCTTAGCTAATAGAACAGGCAAGGTAGAAGAGAGGATTAGTGCCTGACCAGGCGGTGGCACAGTGGATAGAGCGCCAGACTGGGATGCGGAAGACCCAGGTTCGAGACCCTAAGCTCGCCAGCTTGAGCGCAGGCCCATCTGGCTTGAGCAAAAGCTCATCAGCTTGAACCCAAGGTCGCTGGCTCCAGCAAGGGGTTGCTCGGTCTGCTGAAGGCCCGCGGTCGGGGCACATGTGAGAAAGCAATCAATGAACAACTATGGTGTCGCAACGGCAATGAAAAACTAATGATTGATGCTTCTCATCTCTCTCCGTTCCTGTCTGTCTGTCCCTCTCTCTGACTCTCTCTCTCTCTGTGTCCCTCTAAAAAAATAAAGAAAAAAGAAGAGAGGATTAGTGACATAGAAGACAGGCAACTTGAGGCACAACAGAGAGAAAGAGAGACTCAAGAATTAAAAAAATGAGAAAGCCCTACAGGAATTGTCTGACTCCATCAAAAAGAGTAACATAAGAATAATAGGTATATCAGAAGGAGAAGAAAGAGAAAATGGAATGGAGAACATATTCAAACAAATAATAGACGAGAACTTCCCAAGCCTGAGGAAAGAACTAAAGCCTCGAATTCAAGAAGCAAACAGAACATCGAGTTATCTTAACCCCAACAAACCTACTCCAAGGCACCTCATAATGAAATTGGCACAAACCAACGACAAAGAAAATATTCTCAAGGCATCCAGGGAAAAGAAGAATACAACATATAGAGGAAGGCCTATTAGATTATCATTGGATTTCTCAGCAGAAACTCTACAAGCTAGAAGAGAGTGGACCCCAATATTTAAAGTTCTGAAAGAGAGAAACTTCCAACCAAGAATACTATACCCATCAAAGCTATCCTTCAAATACGAAGGAGAAATAAAAACATTCACAGATACAGACAAGATGAGGGAATTTATTATCAGAAAACCCTTACTTCAGGATATACAAAAGGGTGTTTTCTAACTAGATACAAAGAACAAAACAAAACCACAAGTAAAAGCTCTACCAGGAACACAAAGAAAACAAATTTAAACTGTGACAACAAAAACAATAAAGGGGAGAGGACGAAGATTAACAGTAGCAAAGGACAATGGAGTGCAGAAGCACTCATAAGATAGTGTACTACAATGAACATGGTACGTACCCTTTTCATTACTTAATGGTAACCATCCCTGAAAAAACCACCACAGAAGCACATGACTTGAAAAAGGAAGTAACAGAGGAAAGAAGTATGGATTACAACCAAACAAAAACAAATTACAGAAAAACAAAAGAGAAGAATCAAACAAGATACAAAACTAACAGAAAGCAATATATAAAATGGCAATAGGAAACCCTCAAGTGTCAATAATTACACTAAATGTAAATGGATTGAACTCACCAATAAAAAGACACAGAGTAGCAGAATGGATTAAAAAAGAAAATCCAACTGTATGCTGCCTACAAGAAACACATCTAAGCAACAAGGATAAAAACAAATTCAAATTGAAAGGCTGGAAAACAATACTCCAAGCAAATAACACCCCCCAAAAAGCAGGTGTAGTAATACTCATATTCAACAATGCTGACTATAAGACAGCAAAAGTAATCAGAGACAAAAATGGTCATTTCATAATGATTAAGGGGACACTGAATCAAGAAGATATAACACTTCTTAATATATATGCACCAAACCAAGGAGCACCAAAATATATAAGACAGCTACTGACTGACCTAAAAACAAAAACTGACAAAAATACAATCATACTTGGAGACCTCAATACATCGCTGACGGCTCTAGATCCAAACAGAAAATCAATAAAGAAATATTGGCCTTAAGTGAAACACTAGAGCAATTGGATATAATAGACATCTACAGGACATTTTATTCCAACGTGACAGAGTACACATTTTTTTCTAGTGTACATGGAACATTCTCAAGAATTGACCATATGTTGGGCCACAAAAAAAACATCAGCAAATTCAGAAAAATTGAAATTGTACCAAGCATATTTTCTGATCATAAAGCCTTGAAACTAGAATTCAACTGCAAAAGAAAGGGAAAAAACCCCACAAAAATGTGGAAACTAAACAACATACTTTTAAAAAATGAGTGGGTCAAAGAAGAAATAAGCGCAGAGATCAAAAGATACATACAGACAAATGAAAATGACAATACGACATTTCAGAATCTCTGGGATGCAGTAAAAGCAGTAATAAGAGGGAAGTTTATATCACTTCAGGGCTATATGAACAAACAAGAGAGAGCCCAAGTAAACCACTTAACTTCACACCTTAAGAAACTAGAAAAAGGAGAAAAAGACAACCCAAAACCAGCCGAAGAAAGGAAAATTTAAAAATCAGAGCAGAAATAAATGAAATAGAGAACAGAAAAACTATAGAAAAAATGAATAAAAGAAGGAGCTGGTTCTTTGAAAGGATCAATAAAATTGACAAACCCTTGGCAAGACTCACCAAGGAAAAAAGAGAAAGGACTCATATAAACAAAATCCAGAATGAAAGAGGAGAAATCACCACAGATATCATAGACACACAAAGAATTATTGTAGAATACTATGAGAAACTATATGCCACTAAATTCAACAATCTAGAAGAAATGGATAAATTCCTAGAACAATACAACCTTCCTAGACTGAGTCATGAAGAAGCAGAAAACCTCAACAGACCAATGAGCAGGGAGGAAATAGAAAAAACTATTAAAAATCTCCCCCAAAATAAAAGTCCAGGCCCAGACGGCTATACTAATGAATTCTATCAAACATTCAAAGAAGATTTGGTTCCTAATCTACTCAAAGTCTTCCAAAAAGTTGAAGAAGAAGCAATACTTCCAAACACATTTTATGAGCCCAACATAACCCTCATACCGAAACCTGGCAAGGACGGCACAAAAAAAGAAAACTACAGACTAATATCTCTAATGAATACAGATGCTAAAATACTAAACAAAATACTAGGAAATCAAATGCAACAACATATTAAAAAAATAATACATCATGATCAAGTGGGATTCATCCCAGAATCTCAAGGATGGTTCAACATATATAAAACGGTTAACATAATACACCATATCAACAAAAGAAAGAACAAAAACCACATGATCTTATCAATAAATGCAGAAAAGGCATTCGATAAAATACAACATAATTTTATGTTTAAAACACTCAACAAAATGGGTATAGAAGGAAAATATCTCAACATGATAAAGGCCATTTTTGATAAACCGTCAGCTAACATAAAATTAAATGGCATAAAACTGAGGACTTTCCCCCTTAAATCAGGAACAAGACAGGGATGTCCACTCTCTCAACTCTTATTTAACGTGGTGCTAGAAGTTCTAGCCAGAGCAATCAGACAAGACAAAGAAATAAAAGGCATTCATATAGGAAAAGAAGAAGTAAAGGTTTCACTTTTTGCAGATGATATGATCCTATACATCAAAAACCCCAAAGTCTCCACAAAAAGATTACTAGAAACAATAAACCAATACAGTAAGGTCGCAGGATACAAAATTAATATACAAAAGTCCATAGCATTTCTATATGCCAACAACGAAACATTAGAAGATGAACTAAAAATAATAATCCCCTTCACGGTTGCAACAAAAGAATAAAATACCTAGGAATAAACATAACAAAGAATGTAAAGGACCTAAATAATGAAAAGTACAAAGCATTGTTAAGGGAAATCAAAAAAGATACAATGAAATGGAAAAGTATTCCTTGTTCTTGGATAGGAAGAATAAATATAATCAAAATGACCATATTACCCAAAGCAATATACAGATTTAATGCAATTCCCATAAAAATTCCAATGACATCTTTTAAAGAAATGGAACAAAAAATCTTCAGGTTTATATGGAATTATAAAAAACCCCAAATAACCAAAGCAATCCTAAGGAAAAAGAACGAAGCTGGGGCATTACAATACCTGACTTCAAATTATATTATAGAGCCACGACAATCAATACAGCATGGTATTGGCAGAAAAATAGACACTCAGACCAATGGAACAGAATAGAAAGTGCAGAAATAAAACCACATATATATGGTCAAATAATTTTTGATAAAGTGGCCAACAACACACAATGGAGAAAAGAAAGTCTCTTTAACAAATGGTGCTGGGAAAACTGGAAAGCCACATGCAAAAGAATGAAACTTGACTACGGTTTGTCCCCTTGTACTAAAATTAATTCAAAATGGATCAAAGACCTAAATATTAGACCTGAAACAATAAAGTACATAGAAGAAAACATAGGTACTAAACTCATGGACCTTGGTTACAAAGAGCACTTTTTGAATTTGACTCCAAAGGCAAGGGAAGTGAAGGCAAAGATAAATGAATGGGACTACATCAGACTAAGAAGCTTTTGCACAGCAAGAGAAACTGACAACAAAATAAACAGACAACCAACTAAATGGGAGATGATATTTTCAAACGACAACTCAGGTAAGGGGCTAATATCCAAAATATATAAAGAACTCACAAAACTCAATAACAAACAATCCAATAAAAAAATGGGAAGAGGACATAAACAGACACTTCTCTCAGGAAGAAATACGAATGGCCAACAGATATATGAAAAGATGCTCATCTTCATTAGCTATTAGAGAAATGCAAATCAAAACTACAATGATATACCACCTCACATCTGTTAGATTAGCTATTATCAACAAGATAGGCAATAACAAGTGTTGGAGAGGCTGTGGAGAAAAAGGAACCCTCATCCACTGTTGGTGGGAATGTAAAGTAGTATAACCATTATGGTAAAAAGTATGGTGGTTCCTCAAAAAACTAAAAATAGAACTACCATATGACCCAGCAATCCTTCTACTGGGTATATACCCCCCAAACTCAAAAACATTGGTACGTAAAGACACATACAGCCCCATGTTCATTGCAGCGTTATTCGCAGTGGCCAAGACATTGAAACAACCAAAAAACCCTTCAATAGATGACTGGATAAAGAAGATGTGGTACATATATACTATGGAATACTACTCAGCTGTAAGAAATGATGACATCGGATCATTTACAACAAAATGGATGGATCTTGGTAACATTATACCGAGTGAAATAAGTAAATCAGAAAAAAAACTAAGAACTGCATGATTTCATACATAGGTGGAACATAAAAAAGGGACTAAGAGACATGGACATGAGTGTGGTGGTTACGGGGTTGGGGGAGCGGGGGAGGAGAGAGAAGGAGAGGGGGAGGGGAGGGGCACAAAGAAAACCAGATAGAAGGTGACAGAGGACAATTTGACTTTGGGTGATGGGTATGCAATATAATTGAATGACAAGATAACCTGGAAATGTTTTTTTTGAACATATGTACCCTGATTTATGTCACCCCATTAAAAATAATTTTAAAAAAAGAAGGAAGGTCATAGTCACGAAGTGTGAAATAGCAAAAGCTTTATTTAGTACAGTGCTTCCCGGACAATGTTCTCTGGTTCGGGTGACAGAGGCCAGAGAAGTCGCACAGAGGGGATTCACGTGGGGGTAATTTATAGGGTCGGCAGGGTGAAGGCGAGTTGATATGACATGGCGAAATCTCACTGGCTGACAGACCGTCGCTCTTTTCCAAAGGACACCTGGGAAGTTTCTTTTGGCGTGCATGGGTGTGGGCGGTTCCAGCCAAAGTTCCCGGGTCTGATTCCTCACATGACCTTCCCCCATTGCCAACCAACCTCACAAGTCTAACACTTGATACATTTCATTTCATATTTTATGAGTCATTTCAGATGGTAGAACCTTAATTCTACGAATGGGCCCTTTAAGTGGAACCACCTTATTCTGTAACTGAGGAAACAGGACCAAAGAATTTTGAGAGTTGATGAGGTTTTTATAGAAGGCCTCTTGATGCCTAGTCCAGAGCATTTCCCATTATCCCATTGTGCTCTTAAACAAGAGCCCTTGAGGTTCTGAGGAACACTTCTCAGTGTTTTTTTTTTTTTTTAAGTGTGGGAGATAGAGAGAGACACAGATACAGGGACAGATAGGGCAGACAGACAGGAAGGGAGAGAGATGGGAAGCATCAATTCTTTGTTGCGGCTTCTTAGTTGTTCATTGATTGCTTTCTCATATGTGCCTTGACTGGGGGCTACAGCAGAGTGAGTGATCCCTTACTCAAGCAGTGTTCTTGGGATCAAGCCAGTGACCTTGGGCTTTAAGCCAACAACCATGGGGTCATGTCGACTATCCCACACTCAAGCCAGCGACCTTGGGGTTTCAAACCTGGGTCCTCTGCATCCCAGGCCAATGCTCTATCCACAGCACCACTGCCTGGTTAGGCTTTAGTGTTTGTTTTTTAGACTTGTGTAATGACACTGATCTGGTATTCAAAATGAGAACTCTGCCTTATAAAAAATTAGTTCCAGGGAAGGTCATAGTTAGAAATAAGAAATAGGAGGAAGAGGCCTGACCAGGCGGTGGTGCAGTGGATAGAGCATTGGACTGGGATGCAGAGCACCCAGGTTTGAGACCCCGGGGTTGCCAGCTTGAGCGTGGGCTCATCTGGCTTGAGCAAAAAGCTCACCAGCTTGGACTCAAGGTCGCTGGCTCGAGCTAGGGGTTATTCAGTCTGCTGAAGGCCCGCGGTCAACGCACATATGAGAAAGCAATCAATGAACAACTAAGGTGCAGCAACAAAAAACGGATGATTGATGCTTCTCATCTCTCTTTGTTCCTGTCTGTCTGTCCTTATTTATCTCTCTCTCTGAATCTCTCTCTGTCCCTGTAAAAAAAAAAAAGAAAAGAAACAGGAGGAAGAGAAGGGTTGAACACTGCCATAGGATGATTATGTTTTATTTTTTTTAAATTGAATTTACAGTGGTGACACTGGTTAACAAAATTACATAGGTTTTAGGTGCACAATTCTACAACACACCATCTGCACACAATATTGTTTGTTTACCACCCCAAGTCAAGTCTCTGTTCATCACCATTTATCCTTCTTATACCCTTTTCCACTTCCCTCCATCACCTCCCCCTGGCAATCATCACACTGTTGTCTGTGTCCATGAGTTCTTTTTCTTTTTTTTATTTCAGTTTTTGTTCAATCCCTCTATCCCCCTAGCCCCGTGATGGACAACCTTTTTATAAAAACTGCCCACTTTTGCAGTGCTGGTCAACCTGGTTCCTACCGCCCATTAGTGGGTGTTCCAGCTTTCATGATGGGCGATAGCAGCCACAATAATTTTCTTTCATTATTGTTATATATCATAATTTTCTTTATTCATTTTATGCCATTTGTATCATCTCTACACCATTTTGTTTCTTAACATTCGTCAGGTTTAAGTAAAACACTGCATTACCAGTACAACTGGTTTAATATTTGCAAAACATACAAAATTACAAAATACAGGTGCATACAAAAACTGCTCCAGACACGGAGCAGTCATGGCTAGCGATTGTGGTCGTAAAGTTGAATGGTTGTAAGTTGCATAGGTCGTAAGTCGATCAATACCTGTAGAAGTCTGATATCCCCCAAATAAGAGAATTTTTCCTGCCTGCTTTTGAACTGGAACATTGGCTCTTCCTGGTTGTTGTAGTAATATAATTTTATAGTATTTAAATATATAGAAATATATAAAACAAAAATATGGAAGATTTATAAAAGTAATTAAAATAATATTAAAAATAATTATTAAAATTAAATAAAGTTATGCCATTTGGATAGGAATTAATATAGTGGGTACAGACATGATAAACAGACTCTGACTTTCAAGCAGGGCCCAGTTAGTGTGTGTGAAGTTACACATAGATAAGAAGTGGCTTGGTGTCATAACTTTGTAAATTAACGTAAATAAGAACACCTTAAAAAGTGGTTTGATATAAACATTTCAGCAGATTAACACAAAAGGGGGTTCCCTGCGAGGAACTCCCAAAAAGGTGGTTTGAGGTGATAATCCTGTAGATTGACACCTGTTAGAAGGCATTGACCAGAAAAGGTACTAAAGCTGAGGGCCCCCTGCTGCAGTAGTCGCCCAGACTCCAACGTTTATGTGGACTGTCTCCACGCTGCTCTGAGCTCTGACCAAAGCCAGCGGAGAGGAGCACACCGACGGGGCCCCCTTAAGCTGTACCCAGGCACACCAAAAGGATTAGTGAGTAATAAATTTCCTGTGATTATTGCAACTAACTGTGTGTCGGTTGTGTCTTTCCTCCAGTGGCAGTTAGTGTCGGCACTTAGCAAGTAGCATCCTCATATCCGCCTCAAGAGTAGTCTTGAAGAGGCCGCCAGCCCTGCTGGTAAGCAGGAGTGTCCCACTGCACGGGGAAATCGAATCAGGGACGCCTGATCTACATAGAGCTTGGGCTCTACAGGGACACTCGTTCTATAGCAGCTTCTCACCTTTGGACTTGAACTGGGACATTGGCTCTGCTGATATTTTACTTTCCAGCCTCCATAATGATGTAAAGCAATTCCTTATATCTCTTTATATTTACTTGTATCTCTCTCTCTATCTCTATCTACATCTCTCCAATCTCCTTTTGATTCTGTTTCTATGGAGAACCCTAAGTAATACAACAGACATTTACCAGGACTCTCATCCTTGGAGGTCCCTGGGCAATGTTTGTCTCTGTAGTTTAGGCTGTTAAAAGTACTGTTCAGACTCTCATCTATCTATTCTGTAATCAGCAAATAGCCCTTTGTGTAAAGCAGTCCTAAAATGCTGGCCTCACTCTAATGTTTTTTTCCTGAAATATTGGCCTAGTATTCCCTACCTTATTAGCTGTCTCTTATCTTTGGGTAAATGTTTTGTATATTTTGTCCACTTTTCTAGTTGTCATTAATGGGAGGGTTGTCTGTCACCCTAGTCCTTTATTACCTGAATCATTTGGTCAGTAACTGTTTTTAAAAATTGTTTATTTTATTTTACTAAATCCTATTGCATTAATGATATATTTTTAACACATTACAGTGTTTATTTGCTTTGTAGTACCTATTTGTTGCAGGTTAAAGGAAATATTAATTCTCACCCAAT
The DNA here is from genome assembly GCA_037038555.1 of Rhynchonycteris naso. Taxonomy (NCBI): domain Eukaryota; kingdom Metazoa; phylum Chordata; class Mammalia; order Chiroptera; family Emballonuridae; genus Rhynchonycteris; species Rhynchonycteris naso. Next base: position 173,896,701 of record CM073000.1, on the reverse strand, counting down.
GCAATGCGTATCTAGAATACTGCTTGCAGATGTGATCACTATGGAGTTATTTAAGTGTTAAATAATTAGGTAGTGTTTAAAATGTTCATATTATGCAGAAATGTTTGGAGAATTGTTTTATAGGTGTTTAAGAGGGGTTTTAGTGATATTTAGAGAAATTGTTTGGCATTTTTGGACAGGCGGTGAAGGCATTCTTACTTTCTCATTTAAAATAATGTAATATAGGCTTTTTTGACTTTAGAATTGTTGTCAGGAATGGATTAACCTAAGATGACTGTAGTTCTAATTGTGGCATATAGCATGCCTCTGATTTCTTTGTGTTTATATCACAGACATATTTATGGTCTTCTTCTTACATCACACTACCAAATGAAGATGTTGGTGAAAGTCAATTAATTCTAGACCTGGAGGGAAGTTAACTAACACAAAGAGTGTCTCTCCAGGAACAAATTAAATGGTAGACAATTACAAGTCTAATAATTATTTTTGTAAGAATACTGGATGAAATGGCTGGTTTGCTCATGAGCATAACTGTTCTTGTTTGGGTCCTGCTTCAGGAACTATGTTGATGAACCCAAGTTTCTGCTTCCCTCTGCAGATACCCCCCCCCCCCGTAAGTGATTTGACAGGCTCTTGGTTAAACCACCAACCATAGGTGTCTGACCCTCATATGTGTCCCTCACTTCACTCCTGACCCCTGATAGTTGAGATTGCTACTGAGCTTCTCCACCTAGTATCTCATCAGCTTTTGCTTCAGTTTAATACATATAAAACCTGTTCTTTCTCCTTCCTTCCCCACTTGTTGGGGACCACAAGCCAACAGGGTCTTTGTGGTATAGATTTTTGGGGAACAGAGGTGTGGGGAACTGGCAGTAAGCTGACAGTCTGCCCAAACCCCTCTACCTCACTTGCTTGGTTAAGTTGCTAAAGGCTAAGTTTTTCTCCACACCTCCATGTTAGCTGTGATGCTGGATTGTTTGTACTTGTCCTATCCTCCATGTCCCTCAGAGAGATGGAGACAGTTTCCTTTTTATTCTTTGTTTTGTGAAGTTAAGATGTTATGTAAGGTGGGGGTTTTCTGCACTTGGGAGAATTCTTGGGTTGCTTTGGAAACATGATCAGAGATAGCATTGATTTGCTAATGACTCTCTCTGCCCTATAAATAAAGCAGGGTTGGGGGTGGAGAGCTCTCTCTGACTTGCCATCAGCTTGCAGAGGCCTCCTGATCCCATCCTTTTTCTCTTTAATTTTGTTTCTTCATTCCACATCGTTCTCCCTCAGGACTTGGAATTACTAGTGGTTCACAGCACCCACCTCAGATATTACTCTGCTCTCTACCTCATTCTTCAAGGTATTGTCATCTACAACAGATTGATTATGGGCTCCTAGGCAGTTATCAAGTCATATCATGCCTACCACTTATGTATTCTTTTTTTCTATTTTAGATTTTATTTTATTGATTTTAGAGAAAGGGGAGAGAGAAAGAAGTGGGAAGCATCAACTCATAGCAGTTGCTTCTCAAATATGTGTTGACAGGGCAAGCCCAGGGTTTCTAACTGATGACCTCAGCATTCCAGGTCAACACTTTATCCACTGCGCCACCACAGGTCAGACATTCCCCAGAATAGCTTTCAAACCTACAGAAAAGTTGCAAGAATAGTATAATGAATATCAGTATACCTGTTACCCATTTGTGCCAATGAGGACTCAAGGAGAGACAACCAGTGAGATTGTGGGAAAAAATATGCTCCGTGATAAAAAGGATGGTGAGAAAGTCTTTATGTTTTTCCTGTCTTGAACATGGTTGTGGGAAGATGGTTGTAGGTTAGAGCTATGGAAACTGTCTTGACAGACCCAAGGGTAGAGCAGTGTGGAAGAGTGGAGATCTGGTCCTTCACATCGCACTAATTTTGAAACTGTAACTACAGGGGGTGGTGTATAAAATCATTAAATGTCTGTAAAGTCAATAGCCGAGGCCACTATCACAGCCGCCTGATCAATGCAGGTTCACATTAGATTCGAACAGTCGGTAATGAAACACAGGAGCCAAAAACTGGTGAGCCATCAGCTTTAATTCTAGCTTGCACCCGGTGGGCAAGCAAAAACACACACTGGGCTCCAAAACCCACACATTCAGTGCTCACAAAGCTACTGACTTATCCGAGTTTCCTAGAATCAAAGGTTTCTAGCTCACCAGACTTATTCACCTCTGTTCCCCATCTCCTCCAGCACAAACGCTTAACAAACTGGCTTCTTCCTCAGCACGCTGCCATCTTGGCTACTTCTCCTCCACCTGGCCTTAATCTGCTCTCCTCTCTAATACTAATCTCAGGAACCCAGGAACCGAGAGAGAGAGATCAAGCTACTGGTCTCTCCCACTTTATACCATAGACTCAAAACCTTTAATCCAATTATACAAACAAGGAAGTCTCTGTATAATGAGATTCTTCAGGAGAGTGTACCACCCTACGTCATCCAATCAGTCAAGGGTGTGGGGAAGAGCTTACTCTTAAACTAAGCCTTAGGCTATAACGACCTGGCCTGCCCACATTACAGCTTTTCCCCCACAGCCATCTCAAGCATAAGGGCAAATAATATCACCTGGGTGACGGGCTTCCATGTGGGCAGCGCCATCTTTAACAAAGTGAGCATATTATATTTTATCTGCCGAACAATCCACCCCTATGCTCACTTTACTACGCACAATCTACACCACCGGCATCCCTGTACAAGGAAATGAGTACATTACACAAATAACAGCAATAGCACAAATCATACAATTTCAACAATTACAAAGATACATTTCACCAGTCTCTGAGCACTTTGTCAAAAGCGCAAAATGTCCTTGGCCTTTTCTCTAGCCATGGGAAAAGCTTCCCGAGGCAGGGGAAGGGCCTCCAGCAAAGCCACCCCTACCCCCATCAGGGTATTTCACATTGTCCAAAATCCGTAAGTCCATTCAACAAAAGAGCCAGTGCTCACTCGGGTCGTAGTCCAGGAAATCAGTCCACACACATAGGGCTTTAGCCTCCCCCGTCATTCCTGCCATCATGGCAAGTCTCACACTCTCCTAAAGAAAAGCATGTGGCAATGGCAGTCAGCATTTCCATCTCTGCTCTAGGGAGCATGATGGCATCCACCCCTGTGTCCCAAAATCACAGACCTACGAGCAGCGTAGCTACTCCTTGCTGCTGGGCTCTCACCTTCTGGAGGCTGCGGATTGCAACTCCAACCCGATTCTCCTCATCCTCCAAAGAGAAACTGAAAACATCAGCTCCTGCTGCTGGGCTCGAGTCCTGGGCTGCCATCGCCTCCTTCTGCTCAGCAGGCCTTGCAGCTCCAACCCCGGCCTCAGCCCCAGTCCTGGCCTCAGTTCCGGCCCCGGCCTCAGGCCCGGCCTCATGCTGCTGCTGGCTCTCCACAACATCCAGGGCAATCTCCAACTCATGAACCTGTGATTTCTTCTCCAGCGTCTGCTCCATTTCCAGGTGAATCTCGCAAACCTGGTCAGCCTCCTCCTCCAGCGCTTCCTTCAGCTCCAGGGTCAGCATCTGTTTCTCCCACGTTTCCTCCAGCTCCTTCTGCTGCTCAGCCTGCAGGTCCTGGGCAGCCTCTTCCATAGAGCTCTCGGTTTCCTCACGCATGGCTGTAAAAGTCAGCCAGCCTACAGTCCCCCAAAAAACAGCTATGGGAAACCAAAACAGCAACCAGTCCTCTACTCCACCACTCAAAGGTGGTGGTGGTTACATGCCGATCTGTATCGAATCCTGCCACAGACTACACCAAATGTAATTGTTGGGCAGATAAAATATATTATGCTCACTTTGTTAAAGATGGCGCTGCCCACATGGAAGTTTGTTGATATTAATGTGTGTTCTGGAACAGGCTGTGGGCAGGCCGGGTCGTCATAGCCTAAGGTTTAGTTTAAGAGTAAGCACTTCCCCACACCCTTGACTGATTGGATGATGTAGGGTGGTGCACTCTTGAGGAATCCCATTATGCCTCAGATGGGTGGCTTTGTATCAGAGACTTTCTTGTCTGTAGATTGGATTAAGGGTTTGGATTTTCTATGCTATAAACTGGGGCAGTCCGGGAGCTTGCTCTCTCTTTCTCTGTTCCTGGGTTCCTGAGATTAGTATTAGAGAGGAGAGCAGATTAAGGCCATGTGGAGGAGAAGTAGCCAAGATGGCAGCGTGCTGAGGAAGAAGCCAGTTTGTTAAGAGTTTGTGCTGGAGGCGATGGGAAACAGAGGTGAATAAGTCTGGTGAGCTAGAAACCTTTGATTCTAGGAAACTCGGATAAGTCAGTAGCTTTGTGAGCACTGAATGTGTGGGTTTTGGAGCCCAGTGTGTGTTTTTGCTTGCCCGCCGGGTGCAAGCTAGAATTAAAGCTGATGGCTCACCAGTTCTTGGCTCCGGTGTTTCATTGCCATCTGTCCGAATCCAATGTGAACCTGCGTGGGTCAGGCTGCTGTGATGGTGGCCTCGACTACTGGCTTTACAATGTCTCTATAGCTTGCACTACTGTTGGCTCTTGTGCTACTAATTGCCACTAAGCATGCTCTTAGTTGGTCTTCCCAACAGGAGTAGGGAAGCCTTGCATTCTGGCATGCTCTCCTCAACTTTAGGTCTAACTTTGTTTCATCGTTAGGCTTCAGCAAGATGTCATTTCTTCCAGAACACTTTCTTTTACCCTCCAGGACAAGGCTGAGTGCCTCTCCTGTAGTATTCTGTACTTAACCCCACAGAAGTACTAATCCCTAAACCTAATTCTCATAATACAGTTTTCTCCTTGGTCTACGTGTCTGGTTACTATTTTGTGCCTATACAGTGTGTCCGTAAACTCATGGTACACTTTTGACCTGTCACACGGTCAAAAGTGCACCATGACTTTACGGACACACTGTATTTAAAAATTGTTTTTCAAAATATATGTAGAGAAAAGTATTATGGAATCACTACTCCAAAGCCACAGGATACATTTTTCATTAGCCTGAGCCTGATTTCAGGAAGTAGAGGGAAGACTGGTTCCTTAGAATAGCCATCAGGTTCCCCTCCAGTCTTGTGATTCTACCATAACTCAAGGTTGGCCTTTTCACAACAGATCTCCAGCTCCAATTCCTGGTATCACGTGGGTGGAAGGGTCAGGGTCTTTGTGATAATTTTATGATTTCTGGAAACATTTAAAGATATGCTCCATGGGAAAGACCCGGAACTTGCTGGGTTTTCTACAGGGACCTAGGATTGGTTCCCATATAAAAGAAGGTGGAAGATAATGGGTGTTTTTATTTTAATGTAACTGTGATTTGTTTTAATCGGGTATGGTAAGACACATAGACATGGAAATGATTGTCATGAAGGAAGAAGCTTTTATACTTACAGACACATCCCCAGAAGCAGGAGGCACAGCATGGCATGTGTTGGGCAGATAAAATATATTATGCTCACTTTGTTAAAGATGGCGCTGCCCACATGGAAGTTCGTTGATATTAATGTGTGTTCTGGAACAGGCTGTGGGCAAGCCGGGTCGTCATAGCCTAAGGCTTAGTTTAAGAGTAAGCTCTTCCCCACACCCTTGACTGATTGGATGATGTAGGGTGGTGCACTCTCCTGAGAAATCCCATTATACAGAGACTTCCTTGTTTGTATAATTGGATTAAAGGTTTTGAGTCTATGCTATAAATTGGGAGAGACCAGTAGTTTGATCTCTCTCTCTTGGTTCCTGAGATTAGTATTAGAGAGGAGAGCAGAGTAAGGCCACGTGAAGACGAGGAGAAGCAGCCAAGATGGCAGAGTGCTGAGGAAGAAGCCAGTTTGTTAAGAGTTTGTGCAGGAGATGGGAAACAGAGGTGAATAAGTCTGGTGAGCTAGAAACCTTTGATTCTAGGAAACTCGGATAAGTCAGTAGCTTTGTGAGCACTGAATGTGTGGGTTTTGGAGCCCAGTGTGTGTTTTTGCTTGCCCGCCGGGTGCAAGCTAGAATTAAAGCTGATGGCTCACCAGTTTTTGGCTCCTGTGTTTCATTGCCATCTGTCCGAATCCAATGTGAACCTGCGTGGGTCGGGTGGCTGTGATCCTGACCTTGGCCACAGGCTTTACAGCATGCCACTCAGGGTCACATGGGAAAGCACAGAGTTTGTCAGGAGGCAGGAGGAGGGAGGGGAAAGCATGGGCATGAATCTTTATTGTGGTTTCTGGGGAAGGAATGGACGAGGCAGGTAAGCAGGTTTAGGATTTGGCTAGTTTGAATAATTTTAGTGGACTCTGTGACATAAGGGTTGTCTCAAGTTATCTGGTACCTGGCTTTGTGTGAGTAAGACAGAAGAATATTGCCTCCTTGAGTATAAGAGCTAGATAGAGGAAGTGGTTCAGAGTATGAGCTCTGGGTTGGGTTAGTTTGTGTATAAAAGCTGTTTACTTTCTCTAAGAATAGGCTAGCTCTGGGAGAGACCCAGATGCTGGAGCATCAACAATATAGAAAATAAGAAAATATAGTTAGTAAAATCAGTAACACAAAATTTAGCAGCTTTGAAAGCTAGCCCCAAACAGTTAGAAAAACCATTTAAGTGGTCTTTGCTCCATTTATTCTGTAGAATATGGTGCCAGTGCCTTGATTTCAATTATTATGGATACCAACTAATATTATTATTTTGAAGGGCTATTAGTTATATCATTTTAGGCCTTCAAGCTATTCTGAAATTATATGTCCTTAGGCAAAAACAGCATCTGTGACCAAATGAGGTCCATTTTCTTATAATACTGGGTCAGAAACCTCATCTCATGCTACAAAGAATTTATAGCTCTACCATTAGCTGAACAGCCTTAGGCAAGCCACTAAATTGTTTACATCTCCTTCCTGCTGCCCCCTCCCCCAAGTGAGGAGCTGCTCGAAAATTCTGTGAGTATGGGGGACTACCAGGTGGACTATCCTCCAGGAAACAATGAAGGGGTCTTAAAACCTTGTGGAATGCGCCTGACCAGGCAGTGGCGCAGTGGATAGTATTGGACTGGGATGCAGAGGACCCAGGTTCGAGACCCCGAGGTCACCAGCTTGAGCGTGGGCTCATCTGGCTTGAGCAAAAAGCTTACCAGCTTGGACCCAAGGTTGCTGGCTCCAGCAAGGGGTTACTTGGTCTGCTGAAGGCCCACGGTCAAGGCACATATGAAAAAGCAATCAATGAACAAGTAAGGTGTCGCAACAAAAAACTGATGATTGATGCTTTTCATGTCTCTCTGTTCCTGTCTATCTGTCCCTATCTATCCCTCTCTCTGACTTTCTGTCTCTGTAAAAAAAACCCAAAAAAACCTGTGGAATGCCCCTTGCACTTTTTCAGCAAGGGGCCTGCTGCTGTCAGCCTAGCCAAGCCTCTCTTGAGAGGTCAAATGTTGATATACTGTGGAATGCTAGAAGAAACTTGGCAAAAGTCCCAAGTGTCATGGACAACACACTCTATGCCAGTGATGGGCAATCTTTTGAACTTGGTGTGTCAAAATTCGTAAAAAAACTGAGCATAACTCGGGTGGTGTGTCACTTCGAGAAGAAAAAAACCTGTAACTTCACGATATTTATAGTTTAAATAACAAAAATGTTTTGGCCTACAGACCTCCGGCACAGAGTGTCTAGACTACAGCAAATGTTTTATCCTCGGCTACTGCACCTGGCTGTGCAGGAGCCAAGGATGAAACGTCCTTCTCAGCACGCGGCCCCATACTTCTCTGGTATGTGACTGCTTGTCATCGAAAATGGCTACGCGTGTCAGTGCTGACAAGCATGTCATAGGTTTGCCATCACGGCTCTATGCCAAGTTATCTTGTTTAAATTTCACATTCCTATGAGGCAGATGCTGTTATTGTTGCTCATTTAGTAGTTGAGAAAACAGGAGATAAGATAGGTTAAAATGCCCAAAGTCATACTGCTGGGAAAGTGAAACCCATACCTGTCTGACTTTAAGGTATAAGAATTAGACTTATTTTATGTAATTACAGAGGTGAATACTAGGCAAAAATAACAGCAAACTAGAGGAGACAAATCCTGGTTTAATATTAGGTGGGACTTCTGAACCATGATTGCCAGTCAAAACTGCAGTGGACTGCCTTTTTTTCGTTGGAAGGATTCAGGTACAAATTGGATTACTGTGTATCTTTTTTTTTTCTGAGATGACATGGAGGAGAATCTATCCCCAACTGCCTATGAGTTGGACTAGACACCCTCTCAAATGTCCTTTTGAACCCTAAAATTCTGATTTAATCCTATTCTGTAAATTGGTGTCTTCCAGGAAAGCACACAGCCAGCAATGAAGATCCTACCACCAGAGGGCAGTGTCCTCATACCCGGTCCATTTCCACAGAAGAACCAAACAAGGTTCCCTCCTCTGGAACTGCCTAGAGAGCACCAAGTTTAGAACCAATACAAGGGTGATATGGGCCCATGTGAAGATGGAGAGGGATCCACTATTCCTTCCTCTATCAACCCAAACAATGATATTTTAGAAATTGAATTTACTGGGCTCTGGCCGACTGGGTAAGTGTATAGAGCATCTGCTGGGCATATGGATGTCCTGAGTTCGATTCTCAGTCAGAGCACACAAGAGAAGCAACCATCTGTTTCTCTTCCCTTTCTCTCCCACTTCCCCTCTCACAGCCAGTGGCTCAATGGCTTTGAGCGTTGGTCCAGGGTGCTGAGGATAGCTCCACTGGTCTGAGCACATCAGCCTCAGGTGCTAAAAGTAGATTGGTTGATTCAAGCATCAGCCCAAGACAGGGTTGCCAGGTTGGATCCTGGTTAGGGCACATATGGGAGTCTGTCTCACTATCTCCCCTCCTCTCAGTTTAAAAAAAAAAAAGAAAAACGAATGAATTTATTGGGATGACATTGGTTCACAAAACCATACAGGTTTCAAGTACACAACTCAACAAACCACCATCTACTTTCTGTCTCCATTTCCCACCTCTGCACACCTCCACCTAGCCCCATCCCCCTTTCCCTCTGGTAATCACCACACTTTTGACTGTATCTATGTGTTATGTATATATGTTTTTTGACTAATCCCTTCACCTTCTTTTATACAATAACCCCAATTCCCTCCCCTCTGAAAGCTGTCAGTCTGTTCCATGTATCCATGCCTTTGTTCCTATTTTGTTCATCAGTTTATTTTGTTCATTAGATTCCACATGTGAAATCATATAGTACTTGTCTTTCTTTGGCTTATTTCACTTAGCATAATAATCTCCAGGTTCACCCATGATGTTGCAAAAGGTATAATTTCTTTGGGCTTTTGTTGTTGTTGTTTGTTTGTTATATAGCCATGTACTATTCCATTGTGTAGACGTACCACAGTTTTATCCACTCATCTACTAATGGGCACTTGGGCTGTGTCCAGATCCTGGCTATTATAAATAATGCTGCAATGAACATAGGTGTGCATATATGCTTTAAAATGAGTGTTTTGGGATTCTTACGATATATTCCCAATAGTGGAATCACTGGGTCAAAAGGCAATTTCATTTTAATTTTTTGAGGAAACTTTGTACTGTTTTCCACAGTGGTTGCACCAATCTGCATTTCCACCAACATTGCATGAGGGTTCCCTTTTCTCCACATCCTTGCCAGCAGTTGTTTATGATTTATTAATAAAAGGCATTCTGCATGGGCTGGGCGGCTGTGATGGTGGCCAGGGCTACTGGCCTTACACTGTCGTATAGCCAAACTATGATTTTTGTCTGCCGATGGATTGGAGAGAGGTTGGAGTGCTAATAGTCATAGGGAAGGCAGCATTTCCAGAGAGCTGAGGAAAGGTGCATTCTGAGGGCTGTGAACTAGCAAGGAGCCCTCATAGTGTTGATTCCTCTTCCCCAGCACTCTGAAGACTAGGAAAGTGAGGAGAGGGACAGGGTTGAGTAGTGTTAGAAGGTGATAGTAGAAACCCTGCCATGCTTGGGATGGTGGAAGGATTCAGGACTATTCAGCCTGTAGAAGAGAAAACCTAGAGGGACCATGAGAATGGTTTTCCATTAAGGTTGTTCTGTGGGGTTGTGGGTATCAAAACCAGGGTTGGCAAGGGATAGCACCAGGGGCCAGATCTCAACTTGATTTAAGAAAGAACCTTCTGGCAATGTCTTGAAGGACTACTTTGGGAGGCAACTCATTGCCTTCATTCATTCACTCCACACGTATTTACTGTGTGGCTACTTCAGGCCTGGCACTCTCTAGTTTCTGAGGATATAGCAGTGAGTAAAACACAAAATTACCTGCCCTCATGGAGCTGACCCGCCCTTGTCTGAACATTCTGGAAGATGCTGAGGTGGATCACTCAGAGGTCTCATGGCTCATCAGTCTGGCTGGATCCTAACATCCTTCAGTGGATTCCAGAACTTCCTAAGCTTTTTGAAACCTAGATTGTCTTCATAACTCTGAAAATACCCTTTCAAAATTTGCAAAGATCCTCACTAAGACTGCATGGTTTCTTCATGGTTTTGATAGAAACAAGCCCGTGAATTAGACTATAGGGACACAACAGAACTCTGATATATTGTAAAAATTGCCTTTGGATTTGTAAGTCTTAGAAAAAATAACACCTCTTCACTTCAAAATAACCTCCAGTCACTCTTTTTCATATTTATTTTATTTAAGCTGCACTGGGACAAGGCATCCAAGTTGCCCATGTGAGCAATTATTTCTAGAGAACAGCCAGGTCACACAGACTTTCCATATTCCGTCCTTGACATGAACATGTAGGACCTCAACTGAACCAGACCCACTGTCACTGTTTTCCAAGTGCTTACACAACTTGATACAGTCTCAGACAAGCCATGCTAATGTCAATTCCTCTAATGGCTGGGTATTTACATTTCCAAACCCATTTCCCCCCCAGCTATTCTTATTCTTTAGCACCTGTCTCTGGCTTGCACTTTCCTTTGCATAGTAACATTCTCAGGAAGCCCCAGTTTTCCATTTTCATATATTTTTCCTCTCAATGGTCTGCTGTTGAGATCTGTATCACCCTAGAAGACGAAAGAGAAAGAGAGTGAGAAAATCCTTGTTGGCCAGAGCTGGAAGTTCCAACATCTTAGCCACTTTTTGCTAAAAAATGCCTGGGCTGCTTCAACTCAGGCTTCCTTCCTCATAGTGGACACCACTGGGTCACACCTGGCTCATTCTGTGTAAGTTTGTGATGGTTTAAATAAACTTTCCTTGGGCTTGGCATGCTCAAGCAGGCCTGAACTCTACACAGGCCATTCAGAGGATCAGAGTGAGGACCCCTCAGACACAGTGCTTACAATGAGCTTGCCTGTGTTGTCTCATGACAGGCCACGAGGCTTGTTTTACTGTTGTGATGTGTCTTTCCAAGAAAGAAAAGTTACTGCTCATTACATCCCACAAATGGATTTTAAAAATTGGCAAGATTTTCTTAAGGAGTTTATGGAATACTTGCACCTAAGTAGGCCTTTCACAATCTCCCCCATGCTTATCCTGCTATCTTCATCTGCCTTCTCCATCACTCTTGCCTCATCATGAGCCCCTCTTCTTCAGTCATAATGTACCCTTGTGTCAGTCTCACCCCTGCACTTTCACATGTGTTGGGTCTTCTATCTGGAATTCCCTTCTCTCCTTCTATACCTAGTATGAGATCAGTTATATTGATTCTTTTAAATTACCATTAAATGTTTTTTAATTTTTATTTATTTTAATATCAGAGACTAATATTTTTATAAAATTCACTGAGCATGTCCTTGGATGTCAAGCAGTCTCAATTCCTATAAAAATTTCTAAAAACTTACACTCAGTTTCTGTACTTCCATTGTCTCAGAAGATAACAAACAGGTACCACCCATTGAGTGGCACTGCTGTAGATTTTTGAACAGGTCACACTCACTGTGGGCTACTCTACACAGCCACCCCAGGTTAAACCAGTTGCTCCTCCCAGTGATCACCTTCCATGAGATGTACACACCACATCACAGAACGTTTGCTCACAGCCTTATCATAATTAATGTGTGGGTCTATCTCTCCACTGGATTCTGAGCTTCATGAGGGCAATGGTCTTTATTTCTTTTTTATTCTTTTAAGATTTTATGTGGAACAATAAAAAAACCCAAATAGCCAAAGCAATCCTGAGGAAAAGAATGAAGCCGGAGATATCACACTACCTGACTTCAAATTATACTATAGAGCCACGATAATCAAAACAGCATGGTATTAGCAGAAAAACAGACATACAGACCAATGGAACAGAATCGAGAGCCCAGAAATAAAACCATATATATATGGATAAATCATCTTCAATAAAGGAGCCAAAAGTACACAATGGAGAAAAGAAAGCCTCTTCAACAAATGGTGCTGGAAAAATTGAAAAGTCACATGCAAAAGAATAAAACTTGACTACAGTTTGTCCCCCTGCACAAAAATTAATTCAAAATGAATCAATGACCTAAATATAAGATCTGAAACAATAAATTACATAGAAGAAAACATAGGTATAAACTCATGGACCTTTGCCATAGAGAACAATTTCTGAATTTGACCCCAGAGGCAAAGGAAGTAAAAGCAAAAATAAATGAATGGGACAGTATTAAACTAAAAAGCTTCTGCACAGCAAAAGAAACTGATAACAAAACAAATAGGCAGCCAACTAAATGGAAAATGATATTTGCAAACAACAGCTCCAATAAGGAGTTTATCCAAAATATATAAAAAACTCACAAAGCTCAGTAACAAACAAGCAAACAATCCCATTAAAAAATGGGGAGAGGACCTGAACGAACACTTCTCCTAAGAGGACATACAAATGGCCAACAGATATATAAAAAGATGCTCATCTTCACTAGCTATTAAAGAAATGCAAATCAAAACTACAACGAGATGCCACATCATCCCTGTTAGATTGGCTGTTATCAACAAGACAGGTAATAACAAGTGTTGGAGAGGCTGTGAAGAAAAAGAAACCCTCATTCACTGCTGGTGGAAATGCAAATTGGTACAACCATTATGGAAGAAAGTATGGTGGTTCCTCAAAAAATTAAGAATAGCATCACCATATGACCCAGCAATCCCTCTACTGCGTATCTACCACCAAAACTTGAAAGCATTGGTTTCATAAAGCCACATGCACCCCCATATTTATCACAGTATTATTCACAGTGGCCAAGACATAGAAACAACCTAGTGTCCCTCGATAGAGGATTGTATAAAGAAAATGTGGTACATAAATATAATGGAATACTTACTCAGCCATAAGAAATGGTGACAGAGACATTTATGACAACATGGATGGACCTTGAGAACATTATACTGAGTGATATAAGTAAATCAGAAAAAGCTAAGAACTGTATGATTTCACACATAGGTGAGACATAAAACTGAGACTCATGGACATAGATAAAAGTGGTTACCAGGGAGAAGGGATAGTGGGGGAGGGGGTGGGAGGAAGGGTGTAAAGAGGGACAAATAAGGTGATGGAAAATTATTTGACTTTGGGTGAGGGGTATACAACATAATCAACAGTTCAAATGTTATAAAAATGTTTACCTGAAACCTATGTACTCTTGTTTATCAGTGCCACCCTGTTCAATTTAATTTTCTAAATAAAATTAAATAAAATATTTTATGTATTGATTTTAGAGAGAGAGAGAGAGAGAGAGTGAAAGGGGGGAAGGAGCAGAAAGCATCAACTCGCAGCATTTCCTTCTCAAATATGTACCTTGACCAGGCAAGCCCAGATTTCAAACTGGCGACCTCAGCATTCCAGGTCGATGCTTTATCCACTGCACCACCACAGGTCTGGCAGGATGGTTTTTCTTATTCATTTCTGTATCCCATAGTACATGCCTAGCCCATATTCAGAGCTTGATAGGTATTTGTGGGACTGAATATAATGCCACTGTGGAAAACTAAACTCCGTGGGGTCTTGACTCAGTGCTGACCCATGTACTAGTTTGCTTAAGACATCTCATGGCTAGAGATGGCATATCTGGCCCTATGACCAATGAGAAGAAATGGGATAAGAGAATGAAGATGGATCAAGACATGGAGAACAGACCTCAGGGGCCCCAGCCTTATAACTTCTAAATGCACAGTGGACAACTGTTGGCACAGTGGTATAAAGAGCAGTTGGGCCCAGGCCAGCAGACCTCAGGAATAAACAGTTACCAAGCCAACGAAGGGCATATGCTTCACAAGGTATCTAATTCTAGACACTAAGACTTAGTAGTGGGGGGTAGCTGAAATTCCTCCTGAATCTGGATGGTTTAGGAAGCCTCATGAGTAATCCTTGCCAAAGTGAGAGATTAACAAAAGAACTCTTCAGGTTTTTGCCCTTAAAGAAGGTTGCACATTAATCATAGGATTCAGCCAGAGGCAAGCCTCTGATTTAACTTTATTTCCTGAGCTATTACATAAGAATTAGAGAATTAAAAGAAAGATTCTGTGTCCTATTTATTATTTCTTTCCCAAGCAAATGGGAAGAACAAACTCAGCTTGAATTCAAATGTTAATGGATTACTGCTTTTGGCTAAAAACTGAAATTGATCCAGTCCTGAAAGACAGCTATAAGTGAGAGGGGAATCTTACTCTCACTAAAGGCTGATTCTACCAGATGTTTGAACACAAAGCCAGAAAAAAAGTCCCAGAATCCATGGAGGTTGACCATCAGCACATGGGCATTGAGCCCCTAGCCTCCTGCCTCTCCCAAGGAAATCCAATCCTTAATCTTGAGTTGTCCTGATTAATCCTAAACAGAAGGCGGCTTTTTCAATCTCCACAGAAATTAAGACAGCTTGCCTTGCCATATCGCAGGGCTTAGATGACAATGGGCAAGTCACTGAACTTCTCTGAGCTTCTTTTCCTCACCTGAAAGAGATATTTATACCTACCTCTCAGTATAAAACCATGCCTGCCTCTTGTGAAACTAGGAGAAACCTCTGTTCCCTGGCTCCGTGTTTCTCTAGAGGGCAATTTCTGCTACAGCATTTGGTTCTCAAAGTTGATCATACATATGAATCACCCAGAGGCTTGGTTTAACCGCAGAAACTGGGCCCACCTCCACGGCTTCTAATTCAGCAGGTCTGAATGAAGCCCAAGAATTTGCATTTTTAACAACTTCCCAGGTGATGCTGATATAGCTGCTTGCCCAAAGGACCACATTTTTGGAACCACTGCTCTAGAATAATGTTCTTTGCCTCTCTCCTCACTTTTCCCTTTCTCCTGGGAAGAGGGATGGTTTATCTTATATTTGGAAGAAGGAACCAGGAAGGCAGGGATAAAGCCCATTTGGTCTCTACTTTTTGGATCTACATGCAGGGTTGATGAGGTCTGGTTATTTCACCCCTTGGACTAGGGACTGTTCCCCAAGGAGAAGAGCTGTGGTTGTTCAGTTCTGCAAGTACCTTTAATTCTGGGGTAAAGTACAAGAATGCCCATGATGGACACCATTTAGATTCTCAATCTAGAACCATAGCATAATAAAACTTTTAATTGTCTCCTGTAGTCTTTTAATTGGTTCTGAATAAAGGAGAATAAAAAAGCACTATTTTAAATTGTCCCATAAAATCCCACCTATGTGAGAGAGCAATCAGAGCAATCAATGAACTAAAGTGCCACAACTATGAGTTGATGTTTTTCATCACTCTTCCTATCTGCCTGTCTCTCTCTCTCTCTCAAAAAACAAACAAACAACAACAACAAAACAAACGATACTGTTAATGTTAGAAATCTAAATTCAACCACTATCAATGAAATCCTCTAGATTCTAGAATGATGATATTGTGGGGGATGTGAAAGATGAATACACATTGTCTATAGCTTGCAAATGTCCCTGTGGTTGTCCAACGAAAACAAGCTAGTATTTATTACCTTTGTGCCAGGCCTAGTGTCAAGTGGCATGGGACATGGAACCTGCTTTCAATGAGCTTCCACTCAGATGGGGACATATCATGACTATCAGCACCTGTAATACAACTGTGATACAACACCTGAGAGCTTTTTGATTCTAGAGCAGGAGTGCTACAGCGGAAGGGACGGGAAACTTTGGGGTCCCCATTGTGTGAGATCCGAGCATGGCAGACTAGAAGCTGGGAAGTGTAGAAGTCTGAAGGAGCAAAGTAGGAGCAGGAAAGGTGAACTTATAGCATGGCCACCGAGAGTGGAATCCACACCTACCGGCTGTGGGCGGAGACACAGAGAACGTCACTCCTCAGAAAGGGTTTTGGAGGAGCCTGTCTTGGACACCTGAATGATCTCCACAGAGGTGATGCCTTTGCCAGCCACGCGGTGCCTGGTGCGCAGCTTGTTCAGAGCAGTCTCTGCCATGCCGGCCCGCTCCTCAGCATCGTCTAGCTCATGCACCGTCTTCCTGTAGCGAGCCAAGGTCTGGTTGGCCTGCTCCTCCTGTGACACACAGTAGAAAATTGGGTGTGGTCCTGCCTTGTTCTGGTTAACTGTGCTTTGTTGTCCATTCTGCACTGTCATCTAAGAGTATAATTGTCCTATGAGCTTGTTACAAAACACAGCAGTCCTGCGTTGGGGTCATCCTCCAGCTCACCATAGATGATATTGGCTCTGATATCCATATTTTTAAATAAAATGTGCTCTGTTGCTGCTTCTAAAATTTGTGGTTTTAGGCATTCGTTGTGGATCTAGCACTTTCCTTTCCCCTGTTGCTCATTTCCTATTCCTTTATCTTCCCAGTCATAGTTGTTTAGTTTAGACCATATTTACTCTATGCCTGGCCTCTATTCAGCCTTTGGGGAAGGGCTTTGGGTGGGTGGATGGCTGATGGACTCAACACGGTGGCCCCAGAACTGGCAGCAAATGACAGCAGAGTCAAATATCTATGTCTTGGGTGATGGTGGTAGGTGGACATGTGGTAGAGGATTGAGATTTGAAGCCACCATTTGCTAACCACCTGGCTTTGACTGTAACATTGAACAATGTGACATAAATACCCCACAGGGCTATTTACTCACTTGTGAAATGGACTAAAAATATCAGGTTTTCTGCCTTGTGTCAGGAGGATCAAATAAGGGTGGGTCCTTGTGTTTAACAGCATGACCAGGAGGGAGAGGTTATCCTGGCCACAGTGGCAGTGGAAGCAGGACAAAGCTAATACCTTCCCCAGTCTTGGAGCACACCCTGTGGTGGGTACTTCAGTTAACACAGGTGTTCTTAAGGGGTAAGTTTGCTTTTTTACATGTTCTTATTGCTAGTGTGTAGTGTCCAGTCCACTCCCCACATGATAGTGAGGATGAAGCACCATGGACATGAGACTCATGAGAGTCATCATTTGGCCAATACTTTATTTCTTTTCCGTGGTTAATTCTAATCAAGGCTTGACACCTGGGCTGGGAAAGGAGGGAGAATTATGGACACGTGGCAAGCACCTACCGCTTCTTCAATCTGCCGCTTGTAGACCTTCAGCTTGTTCTGCAGCTTCTCCACCAGCTCCTGCATGCGCTGGTTGGTCTTGTGGTCCTCCTCTGTCTGGAAGACCAGCTCTTTGAGGCGACGCTCATTCTTCCGCAGTGTCTTGACGGTCTCCACGTGCTGTTTCTGCTCGCCATCCAGTTCTGTCTCTAGTTCCTTGATCTGAGGAAGGAAGAGAGAGAGGAACGTGGCTGAGGGAATGTATGTTTTTGAACTTCAGAGCTCAGTGACTTTGGATGCAGGGGTCGTGGCTAGAGTGTCCACTTCCTACCCAGAGGTGAGCAGGTAAGCCCTGGACAGGAGGGTCAGGCCCTGCTGTAGTTGTCAGAGGGTCATTTTCCCTGAGCCTGAAGTTTCTTCCTCTGGGAAATGGGGGAGGCAGGAGTCAGACCAAACGTCCTGGTCACCTAACATGCCGTCAAGTGAAGACTTAACCTTGTTTTAAGGGAGCAATAAGAGAGGAATAATATTGGAAACTGAGTCTGAGAACAAATGAAGGAAGAATGTTGGAAACTGCTCTGCTTGGGGGCTAGGGACATTCTGGGGAAAGATGACAGGGAGAAGAGAAGGAGACCTTTGTATAAGTAAATTAGAGCTGTTGACTCAATTTCCTTTTCTTTCCTAGCGCTGGAATAACCCAATTCCTCATCAAATGTTGGGCATGTTTTTTGGGAAAGACCTCCTCCCTCCTCAGCCTGGCCATATCTCCCTTTTCTCTCTCCTGGCTCAGCCCAGTGTTGCCCTCACCCTGGTTTCTAGCTTCATGATTGTGCGCTTCCCTCCTTTCAGAGCCAGCTGCTCAGCCTCCTCCATCTTGGCCTGCAGGTCTTTAATGGTGGTCTCATAGTTCTTCTTGATCTTCTCCAGGTGCATGCAGTGGTCCTGCTCTTGCCGGAGCTCTTCTGCCATGCGGGCGGCCTGTGGGAGATGAGGAGAGCACGAGCTGGAGGCGGCCTGCATCCAGGCTCATCGTTCCTTTGAGAGACGAGGAACCTGGTCTCCAAGTCTCTGGGAAACCAAGTGGTTGACTTGAGGAAGCTTGCTGACACACTGCTGGGGTTTGGTGGAAGGGGGCTTTGTGCTCTTGTGTCCTTCCAAGTGCAAGGGGAGGAGGCAGGCTCATGTACTCAGAAGCAGGCCTTCCAATCCTGTGGACGCCACCAGCCTGCTGCTCTCCAGCCAAACTCTTTACTGGAGTCACAGCGTGGAGGGTGGGAGAAACACAGATCTGGAGTAGGAAGATGAAGGTCGAAACCCAGCCCCCGTGTGACCTTTGGCAAGTTGTGTTAGCCACTCATTCCTACATTCGTTCTACAAATGTTCACAGAGGGCCTACTATGTGAGGTGTATGGGTCAATGCTCTTGGGACATACCTCCAAATTAGACCAATAATGTTTGCGAGCTCCTGGCATTGCAATCAAGTGAGAGGCCTGACAAGAAAATCTGTATTTTCTTAGTCCTAAAGTGGGATGCATAGTATCTACCAATCAAGGTCTGCGTGAGCACCCAAAGGGATACTGGAGTAAAAAACACTCGGCAGCACATCTTGCCAGTATCCACACCTGAACGCCTGGGCACAGCACCCATCTTCCTTTCACTAACTCTCCCTTCAAGGCTAGTTTGATGTTCTTTCTTGCCAAAAAGACTGCCCACACGAGCGAGCTCACATTAATGGCTGCTTTGCTCTGTGTCCCCAGGTTTCATGCTCTAATCTCTCACATGATCATATGAAGCTTATACGTAAGTATTTCTCTGGACTCCAGTCTCCTCAGAGCAGGGAACCACATCCCCACCACATAGTGACACAAAGGGGTGGGAGTAGCCTTCCCTGCCTGGGGTAGCTGCGACCTCAGCAGGCAGCCTGGCCAGGGGTGCCTGGCCCCCTCCACTAGCAGCAGGGAGCATGAACTTACGTCAGTCATGGCTTTCTTTGCCCTCTCATCGGCTGAGCGGAACTCACTGACAAGCTCCTCGTGCTCATTGGAGATGCGCTGGACATCTGATTCCAGCTTGCGCTTGACCACCAGGAGGCTTTGATTCTGGAGGAGGATATGAAGGAATCTGTGAGACAGGAATCTGCACAGCCCTTTTGTTTCCAGGAGAGAAAATGACCCTCTCCCAGACAGATGCTTGCCAGACCTCCTAACAGGAAATGGCTCTGGGACCCTTCTGCCCAGGTGACCAGAGGATTTGTAGTCTTTTCTGGGTATTAGAGCAGAACTTGCATCATGAAGAGCCCAGGAGTAATATTATGTGGACCTAGGGAACATGGCAGCTCTTGAACAATCCTGAACTTAGAGCTGGGAAAACCCAGGTTCAAGATTGGGTACTTCTACTTATGTGGATAAATTCCTTATGTCTAGGCTTTGGTCTTCTTGTCTCTAAATGGGATGATTTCTCTATGTCTCAGACATTTTACCTTTGGGTGAATTCACATGGGACGATGCCGATAAAGGACTGCACTGTGAGCAGTAAGCGGTGCTGGCATTACCATTAGTAGCAGACAGGGCTTCCCAGTCAACACTGGGATAAACCACGGATAAATCACTCAACTCTCTGGGCCATGTTTTTTCTATTGTAAAATGAATGTCAGACTTTGGAATAATTCTAGATCCCTTCCAGTTCTAAAGTTCTAGCCTCAGCTACACCTGGGGTCCTTAAAATTGGCTTAATAATCAGAACCTTCTGAGGAGTTTCTAAAATTTTAGATTTCTGAGGTCCCATCATAGACCCACTGGATCAGAATCTCCAGGGGAGACTCTGAGAGCCATTCTTTAAAAGCTCTCCACAACAGTGCGCATGTAGTTAACATACTGAGCTGTGCACTGAAAAAATGGCTAAGATGGTATACTTTATACTATTATTCTTATTCTTTTACCATAACAAAAAATAAAAGCTCTGCAGGTGAGTTCTGAAGACTTGACTTGTGAGGACACTAGCTGCCTCTGAGTTTTGAGGGGAGCCCACAAGGTTTGGTCACCAACCTTGAGTGTGATCCACAATGATGCACTCCCCAGGGAGCCACCATCTTACCTGGACATTGACCTCGTTGTGTCGCTCTGTGATTTCCACCACCTCCTGCTCCAGCAGCTTGCGGGAGCGCTCGCTGCCCTCCAGGGCTGAGCGTACCTCCTCCAGCTCCGTCTGCAGCAGGCTCAGACGCCTCTCCTGCAGGTTGTACTGTTCCCGCAGCTCCTCGTGCTGCCTGGCATCCTCGTCCATCTGGACTTGAAGGTCCTGGGGGGCAAAAGGACACAACCTAAACCCATCTCACAGGCTCTGGCAGGGCTTGGGGTTGCCCAGCACTGAGGGTGCTATGACTTTCACAGACATGGCTCAGGAGGAAGCTGGGGTGAGAGTGGTGAAGTGGAGGCCACAGAGGAAGAGAATGCGAGGTGTAGACCTGCCCTTGTGGAGTTCACAGCCTGGTTGAGATGCGGCCGGGCCATGGCCCAGGTGACCGGAGGGTTTGTCCGGCAAGTAGTCAGCATGAGATCAAGGCTTACCTGATGACAGAACACCTGGCATTTACAGCAAGGCCTTTTCCAGGAGGCCTTCTTCAATGACCCTTGACAATCACACCCCCACTGCCTAATCCCCACCTCCTTTCCCTTCTTGTTATGTCTCCATAGCACTTACCACTTTGTATACGACAGTTTTATTTATTTGTTGCTTATTGTCTGTCTGCAGAAATATTTGTTATTTTGTCCATTTTCCTTCCCCTAGCACCTAATACACCTGCCTAGACAGGGCAGGTCTCCAAAAACCTGTGCTGAATGCAGGATCCAGCTATGCATGCTTTAAAGACCAACCTGATGATGAGGAGTGATAAAGGAGGACTTGAACTCTACTTGTGTTTATTTCTTAAGGTGAGAGAGTAGTGGGCACATGGGTGTTTATATTCTTTATCTTTCTATATCTGAAATTATTTAGAGTAAGTAAAAAATATAAAATATCAAGACAGGCCTAACTTCCTGTTTCCCTCCATTTTCTCCCTTATTCCAGTGGTCCAGAATATGGACTTTGGTGGCTGGGGCCTCTCATTTACACAATCTCCTGGGCTCCTGCTTCCTGGACTGCCAGCCATCCCACATGTTCACTCTTATGCCTTTATCCTAGCTGAAGGCATGCATGAAGTTAGCTTCCTCTAAGCCTGCAGCCTTGGGGTTGTCTTGCTTTGTAATTAGTTCTTTCCCCTCCCAGATCACTACCTTGATTTGCTGTTGTAGCCTTTTTAGTGTCTTCACAAGTTCACTGTTGTTCTTGTTGGCATGGTCCAGCTGGATTTCCATCTCATTCAGGTCAGTCTCCATCTTCTTCTTGAGCCGAAGTGCCTCTGCCCGGCCCTTGGCTTCTGCCTCCAGGCTGGCCTGCAAAGACTCAATGGCCCGCTGGTGGTTCTTTCTGCAAGCCCAAGCAGAGAAGGCCTTGGCATACTGGGCCCGCTGTTCAGCTACACCTCCTTAGGTTAGAAGTCTCTGAGCATCAACATGGGTATGGACACCATGTTGTGAGATTAAATTATCTTCCCTTAAAGTATTTAAGTGAAAGAGCATCATGTTTTTGAAAAAGGAATGGAAGGTTAATGTTTACTGCATGTCTTTTGTGATCTTAATTCATTTAACATGCAAAACAGTCCTGCAAGAAAACATGCCAAAGATCATCCATTTGGCCCATGATGAAGTTGGATTCAAACTCAGATGCTGAGGTCTCTGTGTTATTCATTACAAAATATTAAGTTTTGGCTATACTAGTTAGATGTATATCTTTCTCTAAAACACCAGTCATTTATTGATAGCATTTAATATATATTCATTATATTATAATCAATATAATAAACACTTCCATAAAGACCTCATATAAGCTAAATTAATCTCCTTTTATAGGAGGGGACCAGAGAAGGTAATTTAGATGTTAAAAAGCATTTGTTTCATTGAGGCAAATAAATGATTAGCATGTAAATATACTGTCACCTGTTCCACATTGTGTTTACCTGTGCCTCACCCCTGAATACCTGCTATGTGTGGGTACTTTGCTGGGTTTGTAGCACCTTGAAGTGTATTCAATTTCTAGATATGGGCAAGGATATCATGACATTATCAAGAGTGAATAAAGTTAGAGTTCACTTTGACTTAAAGATAAATATAAGCCAAAACTACAAACCATGTTGAAAAAAATTAAAGGAGGTCTAAATAAATGTAAAGACATTCATGTTTATGGATCAGGAGACTTAATATTATTCAGGTTGGATTCAACGCATTCCAGTCACAAAGGACCACATACTGTATGAGCCCATTTGTATGAAATGTCCAGAATAGACAAATCCAAAGAAACTGAAAGCAGGTTAGTTGTTGCTTAGGGCTGGGGGCAGTGGTGGGGAAAATTGGGGGTGATGAAAATGTTCTAAAATTGTAGTGATAATTGCACAACTAAAAATCATTGAAGTTTTTTCTTTAACATGGGTAAATTGTATGGTATGTGAATTTTCTTAACAATGCTGTTGCACACACACACACACACACACACACACACACACACACACACACCACACAGTGGCATGGCTAGAAATTTAGGGTGAGGGTCAGTTTTAGTCTACTGGCCGTAGAGTCACTGGGCTTCTTCTCACATGTTTTCATATCTATAATTCCATTTAATCTTTACCACATCCTAGAGAGGTGATGAGGAAGCTGTCATCTTCTCATCTATTAGATGGGATGATTGCATCTAACTCACAGGTGTTTTTTTTCAATTTTTAAAATTGTAGCAAAATACACCTAACAATAAATTTACTATCTTAACCATTTTTACATGTACAGTTCAGTGGCATTAAATAAATACATTCATAATGTTGTGCTATTATCACCACCATCCATCTCCAGAACTCTTTTCATATGATAAAATGGATTCTCTATACCCATTAAATAACTCCCTCATTTCCTTTTTCCACAGACCCTGGCAAATACCATTTTACTTTCTCTCTGTGGTTTTGACTACTCTAAGTATTTCATGTAAGTAGAATTATACAATATTTGCCCTTTTTATAACTGGCTTACTTCACTTAGCATAATGCCCTCAAGGTTTATTTATGTTGTATCATGTGTCAGAATTCTCTTTTGAAGGCTAAATAATATTCTGTTGTATGTATATGTCACATTTTGTTTATCCATTTGTCAAGGGACATTTGGGTTGCCTCCATGTTTTAGCAATTAAAAATAATGCTGCCATGAAATGTGTGTACAAATATCTCTTTTAGACCCTGCTTTAAATTCTTTTGAGTATATATCTAGAAGTAGAATTGCTAGATAGTATGGTAATTCTATTTTACATTTTTTGAGGAATCTCAATACCGTTTTCCACAGCAGCTGCACCATTTTACATTCCTACTATAGTGTACAAGGATCCCAATTTCTCCAGAGCCTCATCAATACTTGTTATTTTATGTTTTTTTCCATAGTAGTCCTTGTAATGGGTACAAGGTAATATGTAATTGTAGTTTTGATTTGTGCTTCCCTGATAACTAGTGATATTGAGCATCTTTTCATGTACTTATTGTCCATTTTTATATATTTTTTGGAGAGATGTTTATTTAAATCCTTTGCCCATTTTTAATTGGATTATTATCTGATGGGGTTTTGGAAAAATCAGTAAAGTATGACATCTCAAAGTGTTTCTCAACCACAGAGTACCCCATCTGTATATAGGACTACTATTATTTCCATTTAACAGATGTGGAAACTGAGGTTCAGAGAGGTTCATCTAAATTGCTCAAGGTCACATGACTAGTAGGTGGCAGAGACCCAGGTTCCTGGACTCTGCTCCATCATGCTACCAAAGTCAGTCTCCCATCCTGTCAGCCCTGTACCTGGTCGCTTCAAATTCCTCTTCTTTCTCATGAATTCTCCGGTCAATGTCAGCTTTAACCTGAGCCAGTTCCAGTTGAATTCGAATCACCTTGCTCTCTTCAACCTACCAGGAATGTGAACATCAGTTTTTCTGGCTAAACAGGTGTGCGGTCCCTGGCAAAGTGTTCAGCCTCCAAAGAGAGCCATGAGGTTACCTCTAGGGACGACTCAGCTTCCTCCAGGGCCACCTGAAGTTCATCCTTCTCAATCTCCAATTTTTTCTTCAATTTCTGCAGCTCATGCACACTCCGTCCTCCCTCGCCCAGCTGATCAATCAGTTCCTTTATCTCCTCTGAGAAAAAAATATCCTTGTTAATAAGGCACATGAGGACTACCAGCTTCCCAGGGTTGTGGCATGTGTCATAGACACTCCTCCACTGGGGCCAGAAGCAGGCACTCCTAGCCTTATTGTATCAACAGATAAGTAATACACTCCAACTCATAGACTCGTGGAGCATCAGGGCTTGAACGCTGGAAAACAGTTGGATCCAAGCTTCTCTTTTTCTAGGTGAGAAACTGAATTCAGTCCAGAGAGGAATGAACAAGTACAGAATAGCTTTAGGGCCAACGCCCAGGCCTCCCAGGTTCTGTCAGTTTTACAGGCAAGGCCTTCCTTTCTTAGAGATAGTCCCGAACAATACCCTCCAGGCCTCTTTTTTAAGTTTCAGTTTTATTCATTATAATTAAAAAATATTTTTATTTATCTATTTTTTTTGAGAATGAGAAAGAGAGAGGGGGGTGGGAGGGAGAGAAAGAGAGGGGCAGACAGGGACAGAGACAGGAAGGGAGAGAAATGAGAAGCATCAATTCTTTGTTGTGGCACCTTAGTGGTTCATTGATTGCTTTCTCATATGTGCCTTGACTGGGGGGCTACAGCTGAGCCAGTGACCCCTTGCTCAAACCAGCGACCTTTGGGCTCAAGCCAGTGACAGTTGGATCATGCCCATGATCCTATGCTCAGGCCAGAGACCCTGTGCTCAAGCTGGTGAGCCTGAGCTTAAGCTGGTGACCTCAGGGCTTTGAACTTGCCTCAGTGTCCCAGGCCAATGCTCTATCTATTGTGCCACCACCTGGTCAGGCCCACCAGGTCTCAAATTCCAGCCTGAGACTCTTATATGTAAGAAATGTTTATGCATGTGTATATTATTTACATATGACAGATGTAAGGACTCAAAATCTACTGAGCCTTATTTGTTCCAGCTACTCTACTAAGTGAAGACTTAATAACATATTATCATATTTCAGTGGCACATTACAAGGAAGGCAGTATTATTTCTCCATATTACAGATGAGGAGACTGAGGCACAGAAAGTTTAAGTAACTCACCTGCCTGAAGTTATATTACTGAGTGCTCAAGTGCTTCTACAAAGCATTTGCCAGTCAGTCAACAAATATTTATTGTGCACCTACTGTGTGCCAGGTGCTTAAATCCATGATGTGCCTGGGAGGAAGGGGACCCTGGCTATGTCTTTGTGCCTGCAGGCCATCCACCTGCCCTCAAACTCACCCTGTAGGGTCTTGTTCTCTTTTTTCACTGACTCGAGGTGCTCCAGGGACTCCTCATAGGCGGTCTTGATCTTGAAGCTCTCTGTCATGTACATGCGGCACTCCTTCTGTGAGCTGTCCACCTCCACCTGCAGCTCCTCGCACTTCTGCTGCCACTCAGCCAGCATCTTGTCAAAGACCCGCTGCTTCTTGTCCAGGGCGGCGGCTGCAGCATTGGCCTAGCAAGAGGTGGGGATGGTATCTGAGGGTCTGACTTTCCTGCCTGTTTCCCCTCCTTCTGCTCCCCTCCCTTCCTTTCTTCTTCCCCAGTGACTCCGGTGACCACAGATGTCTTGGGCATTGGGATAGAATTCAACATTTATGACAAAGGGGGTCAGGAAAGAGCTATATTTCAGTTCTAAAACTTCTGATACTAGATGTGTGACTTTGGGCAGTCTACCTTATCTTTCTAGGTGAGAATTTTCTCAGGTGTAAAATGAGGAATCTGGGCCACGACGACCTTCCCAGATTTATGACATTCACCCAATTCCCCATAACATATTTCTCCATAATGTACTAATAATATACATTATTTATCATTGTCCAACTCAGAGATAGGTTTGTTATTATTTTTCTTGTGAATCAAAGCTGATTAGTCTTAGACATTATTTTTTTCATTGACCTTTCATCTTTTTCATAACTCCCTGGCAACTATGTATTGGCTACTGTGTAATATTAGATTTTATCAATTACTGTTGATTTCCTAATTTGGGAGGAGCAAACCCTTTTTGAGTTTCAGGATTTTTTTCTGAAGCCTTTCACATAGATGTGACCTTCTGTCCCTGATGGCTGGCAGGAAGTGACAGTCCTGTCTAGACCAAACCCAGGTTGGTGTGTGCAGTGGACACCTTAATTAATTTGGCTGGAGAAAGCACATCAGTTTGAACCAGGGATGCAAAGAGGAATATTCAGCCACACAAATTGTGTGGGACATGGTTTTTGTGAGAGAAGAGGGGACAGGGACAATATATTATATGACTTCCTGGAACTAAGTTTTATCCTTGCCATGGAGTATTTGAATAGTGGCTTGTTGAATGTTAAGACCTTTGAATTGTGAGTATATATAAACACATTGTAGCTGGAGCCTGTGTCCAATGGGTCTGCACACAAACCTTATGTCTCACCCTCATGGGCCACTGTTTCTTCCTGCTCATCCCAGACATGTGATAGTGTCATCCAGCTCTCTATGGGCCTTTGGACCTGGCAAATAGGCAGCAGCCTTTGAGCCTTTGACCCTCTGACCTTTTCCAAGTCAATGGTGAGGTCCTCAACTTCTGCCTGGAGTCTCTGTTTATTTTTCTCCAGGGAGGCAGCCCGGGCCTGTGCGGCTTCAGCTGTCTCTTCTGCTTCCTGGAGCCTGGCGGCCAGTTTCCGTCTGTGGATGAGGGCAAGAGGGGCTATCAGGACACATAGAAGCCCACAGGCGGGGGTCTAGGGATCTGGCACTGAGCTCTGGTGTCAAGAAGGAAAAGATGTAGACAGAGTGTAGTGTGTTTAGAGGAAGCAACCACTGCCTATTCATTAATTTGATAAATATTTATTCCTATTCTGTGCCAAGTATTGTTCTAGGCATTAGGGAAGGAGTAGTAAATAAAACAGGCTAAAATCTCTGCCCTCATGTAAGTTCTGTTCTAGATGGAGATAGACAATATACAACCTGTAGACATAGCACTATGGAAAAATAAAGCAGGCAAGGGGACACATGAGCAAAGGCCCGAGGGAGGGTGTCGAGGGCCCCATGGGTGTCTGAGTAAGAGGTTCCAGTGAGAGAGGTGAGGGACTGAGATTTAGGTTTAGCCTGGAGTGAGAGCAGGCAGCCCCCAGGCAGCCTGCAATAGAAACTAGAAAAGAGCCGCAGTGTAGCAGGTGGACGTTACAGGAAGGCAGATCTAGGCTCACTATATAAAGAGCTTTAGATAAAAGATTTTTGTCAGTTTGAAGGCACTGTGGTTATTGTTATTCTGTCACCACAAATTCCAGTGAGTGGAAGGCACATCAAGCAGGCTGGGGTCCTCTTCGTGCCTTATACAGGGTGGCTCACATGC
The DNA here is from genome assembly GCA_037038555.1 of Rhynchonycteris naso. Classification (NCBI taxonomy): domain Eukaryota; kingdom Metazoa; phylum Chordata; class Mammalia; order Chiroptera; family Emballonuridae; genus Rhynchonycteris; species Rhynchonycteris naso. The sequence continues at coordinate 173,868,794 of CM073000.1, read as the reverse complement.
AGGGCTTCCCTGGGCAGGTGGGCCTATGAGCATTCAGCATCCTCTTCTTATGTAAGAGGATAGCTCAGAGCCACGTTCACACGTCAACTTTTATTTCCTCAGGCCTGCCAAACAGAGGGTCCACTTCTCTAGTTTATAAACAAGGAAGAAAGCTCAAAGGACTCGAGGACGTTTACCACAGAGCCAGGGAAAGGCAGCGTGGAAACCTTGGCCACGGTGTGGTCTGTGCACTCCAGCACCATGATGAGGCCCCTCCCCACAGCCCTGAGGTCTGTGGAGGCTTCTACGCACATCAGAGGCAGAGAAGCTCTGCCCCCCGGGGGAGGAGCCACCGCTCCTGACTCCCCGGTCTGAGCCCCAGCACTTAAGGCAGAGGATGTAGGTAGGAGAGCCCTTGGAGCTGGAACCTGAAGTCTGGCAGTGTAGGCAGTGGGTTCCCCTGTGCAGACACTCATCCCCCTCTTAAGATGAGCCCCTGAACTGCCTTCTCCCAGGCATGGCCCTGGCCTCTGCTGTGGTTGTTGTTGGTGAGATCTGCAGCGCCCGCCCACCCACGTGGTCTGCCCGCTCTCCTGTTCCAAGGTGAGCTCACTTGGTCTCCTCCAGTTCCTCAGTCCTTTGGATGGCATCAGTCTCATACTTGGTCCTCCAGGTGGTCACCTCAGTGTTGAGTTTGGACACAAGGCGCTGCAGCTCTGATTTGCCTCCTTGCTCCTCCTCCAGCTGTTCTTTTAGCAGGTCCAGGTCGTGCTTGGTGTTGGCAAGACTCACCACAGCTGTGCTGCGAGACTGTGGGGACCACATGAGCCTGTCAGAAGCTCACTGGTCTCTCCATGGCACACAGAGCTAGCATTTAGATATTTGTAAATGTTGGATCAACAGTACTGCAAGTGAAGGAGGAAGACATGATTCTATAACCTTAACCATCAGGGTTTATTTTCTTTTTTTTTTTTTTTTTTTTTTATAGAGAGAGATAGACAGGAAGGGAGAAAATGAGAGAGGGAGGAGAGAGATGAGAAGCATCAACTCATAGTTGCTTCACTTTAGTTGTTCATTGATTACTTCTCACATATGCCTTGACTAGGGTGGGGGGGGGGGACTCAAGCTGAGCCAGTGACCTCTTGCTCAAGCCAGTGACCTTGGACTTTAGGTCAGCAACCTTTGGTCTGAAGCCAATGACTTTGGATTATGTTGATGATCCCGCGATAAAGCCAGAGACTTTGTGCTCAAGATGGCAAGTCTATGCTCAAACCAATGAGCCCACGCTCTAGCCATTGACCTTTTGGTTTTGAACTGGGGACCTCAGTGTCCTGGGTTGAATGCTTTATCCACTGTGCCACCACTGGTTAGGCTACCTGTTTTTTTCTAGTTATTGTCTATAAGATCTATAATTTCACATAATCATACACATAACATACTAAATTTTTTTAGTTGCTAGAGGATTAAATATTTTTCATGTTCCTTCTACATCTTCATAGCCTATAACTTTCCTTAAGGAAGCAATTCTGTCACCCTCACCCCACCCCCAAACAAACCTTGGACTCTTCATCCAGCTGCCTCTTGTAATCGTCCACCTGTGATGTCAGTGACGTCTTTATCCTCAGGATTTGATTGAGCCGGCTCTGGGATTCTTCATATTCCCGGCTCAGCTCACTATTTTCAGCTGGGAGAGAAGGAAGTGAGAAAAATATTGGATGAAGAACTGGCTCTCTAGCCAGATCCTAAGATCCCTCAGGGCACTGCTCCCTTATGCCCAGTAAATATGGACTGAGCTGGAATGGGGAGAGTGACCACCACACCAGCCACCCAAATTAAGTCATCCCAGGAGTGGAGCAAGTGCCCAAGAGTTGCCAGAATCCAGGTGACTTGCATGGGGTAAAGGGCTTTATTCAGATAACGAAGCCCCTGACCCCTGGCAGGTGACACAGCAAAGGCGTTTGGAGAAGACGGCGGAGCAGAGTGTTTACTTTGTAAACTGTATGTGCCATGGTCCCAGAACCTACTATACTCCTGTAATCTGGGGTTGAGCGTGGGGCCAGAGGCCAGAAAGAGCTTCCGGAGTCAGAGCAAGATCAGGGCTTCTGGTTCTGCTCTGTGAGTCATTCGTTTTGTCTCATCTCACTGCACTTCATTTCTCTCAACCGGCACGGAGGTGTTGATCTTAAAAAGTACTCAGGATGTGAGAAACAAGGCCAAATGATGCCTGCAGGTTCCCCGATGTCCCACTGGAGCTTGTCTAACTGGCTTGCCCAAGGAGTGCTAACTTCTCTCCGAGAGTGCACCTTTGTTTGGCTTACTTTTTTCTCTGGTTAGATCCAAGCCTCTGCAAAGTGGGGTGTTAACTTGTATAGTGATAAGTTCCAAATTATTTAAGTCCTAGAGATGCAGAGGATTTCTTCTGATAAAAGACCAAAACCAAACCAAACGCAGAGGCTGCAGTGCTGTTGTCTTGGGCGTCATTAACCAGTTGTGCATCTAACTTAGCAGAGTTCCTAAACACTCCTTTCCCTACTGACTAAGTATGGAACTCTGGCCCCCTGTGCTCTTCAAATGCAGCTTTACTATTTTTCTGGTTCCCTGACTGCTGACACATGTTTGCTTTATGTTAGTATGCGGGCCATGTTTCAAAACGCTTAAAAAGTGTCAGTACGGCTGCGCTCCCTTACTGATCAGAAAACTGATATAAAGTGCTTTGTATAGTGTTCTGTTTTACACCGTAAAAATGTGACTTGGAACACTCAGAGGGTAAAATAAAATCTACTCGTCTCATCACAGGGAATGTGAATTTTCCAACACCAAGAAAGATCTGGGGAGAGGACCTAGGAACTCTTTCTGTTTCCCTTCTTCTGTTCCATGCACTGTTCCTTAGGGAGTTACAGGGAGGAGTGAACTCACCTTGGAGGCGTGTCCTGATGGCATTGACTTCTGCCTGGTTTCTCTCCAGTTCAGCCACCTTGGCATTGGCTTCTGCTAAGCTGTCTTCCAGCTTTCGGACATGGGCTTCGGCATTTATCTGCTCAGGAAGAAGGCATTCAGTGGGAACATGGGGCCAGGCTGCGTGTACTAGAGAAACCCAGGCCAGGCCCTCCCTGTTTCCCACCTGGGTCCCCCTAGTACAGCCTCCCAGGTTTCTAACTCCTTGAGGATATAGTCATATTAATGCAATGATAATCTTAATAGCACATATTTATTGAGATTTTTTGATGTGCCAGGAACTTTTGTAGCCCTCACACAGTGCTATGAGGTAGGGATTATTATTGTCCCCATTTTACACGTGAGGAAACTGAGACACAGTTAGGTTATATAATTTGGCTAAGGCTATATACACAGTTGGTAGGGTCTGTGACAGGTTCACCTCAGTTCCCTTTGCAACATCTAGAACATGATGGGGGCTCAGGGAATATTTGTGAAAGAGCCAATGCCAGGGCACCTCCCTGTGGTTCTGGGGGAGGGGCTTCCCTTACCTTGGACTTCTGCACATTCTCCATGCTGGCATTGAGGTCGTCAATCTCGGCCTTCATGACCTGCTTGTCCTTCTCCAGCTTGGACTTGACCCTCTGCAGGTTCTCCACATGCTCCGTCAGCTCGGCCATCGAGTCGGTGTGCTTCTTGCGCAGTGTGGAGGCCGTTGCCTCGCTCTGCAGGGCCGCCTCCTCCAGCTCCCGCCGCAGTTTCAGCAGCTCAGCCTCCCGCTTGCGATTCTGCTCAATCTGGGGGAGAGTAGAGGAAAAGCAGGGTTTATAGCAGGACTGCTGGCACTAGTCTCCTTGGGGTGGACACTGCCCACCTGCTCAATGGTCTTCTGATATTCCTGCTCTCCGCTAATGAAATGTCCTGATTGAAATATTAATCCTAAGCCTCTGGGTGGTTTGCTCATAGGATTTGTTTAGATAGTGTTGTGTGTTGAATTATGTTTCTCCTGAAGGTATGTTCAAATCTTAACCCTGATACTTTATGTGACCTTATTTGGCAATAGGATCTTTGCAGATGTAAACAGTTAAAATGTCATGCTGGATTAGAGTGGACCCTAATCTGATGGCTGGTTGTCTTTATATGAAGAGGCAATTTGGACCAATAAAGACACAAGAGATAAAGGCCATGTGATGGCAGAAGCAGAGACTGGACGATGCAGCTACAAGCAAGGAATAGCAAAGATTGCCTGCAAACCACCAGGTGCTAGGAGAGAGGCCAAGAACAGATTCTCTTTCAGAGCCTTCAGAAAGAACCCACCAGGCAGCTCTTTATCCATAGCTCTTGCTCTCATGGCCCCATGGAGTTGTATTCTTAACTCCTGGCACTGCTAGAGGTATTGCCTTTGTTAGTGCCCTACTGGATTCAAACCATCTGAATGACTTTGGTTTCTGTCAGGATTCAACCACAGCTGGACACGTGCTTCAGATCAGCTCCCCAAGGAGCAGACTGTGGCTAGGATGATGAGGAAGCAGGACGTAGAGCCCAGGGGGCCACAGGAAAGGATGTGCAGCCTTCCAGTGATAAGGCACACCATTCCTGTTCTCTGTTCTGACCCAAGGTCCACATATGCAAGAGAACTGACTACATAAAATTAGAAGAGTATCATGTGGCTTCTATTGGCCTCCATAATGCCTTCATGTGAGTTAGAGGAAGATACATTCCACCCCAGGAGGCACGGCTCAGATTCCAGCCCCCATTCACCTTTCAGTGGGGTGCTCTTGGAGTGTGGGGTCAACCTCACTGTATTAACCTTATTTTTATTTTCTGTATTTTGGAGCTTTGACCTCTGGGGCTTTGCTGACCCCAAAAGGATAGCCTCTCCCAGGGCTAATTTCTACAGATAGAAAACAACTCAATTTCAAACCAACCAGTCTAGAGCCCACATCTCCAATCTCTTCCTCTGTGTGGTGCTCACACTCTCAGCCACTATTTACTTCCTCTAGTCACATAGTGCCAGGTATCAGACAACTAAGGATGGCTTCTATGTCCTAGAGCTCTCTAAAATTATCCAAACTAGCCAATCTAAGCCTGTGTCCATGCCTCGCTAGTTCCTTTCTCAGAAACCAGAATAAAGGCTCTTGCCCACAATCCCTCCCCCCCCCCCCCGCTCCCCCACCCCCTACCCCTGTCTCCTGATTGACCCTGGCGCATCCCTGTGTGGCTCTGCCTGGCATGCCCCCTCCTCTTGGGAACTGTAACAAACTTGAACAACGCAGGTTTGAACTGCACAGGTCAAACGAACTACTGTTAATTGAAAAATCTCTGTGTAAGTCGACCTGTGCAGCTCAAACCTGTGCTGTTCAAGGGTCAACTCTATGTCTACAATGGTAGTCCTCTCCTCATCTTCTGGTCTTACTATACCTCACATTTTTTTTCAATATACTGTACAGTGTCCTTAAAGTCATGGTGCACTTTTGACTGGTGACAGGTCAAAAGTGCACCATGACTTTACGGACACACTATATTATAGAACACCACCCTCTGTATTCAATCCAAATCCTGCTTCCACTAGTGCTACTGAAGTAAGGCACCCCAGCAGGAAGGGGACCAAACCAGCCAGTCTCTTGCCTACTCTTTGTTAACCGGTTACTCCTCAGGCAAGCTCCAGGAATTCAGCAAAACTAACCGGTCCCTTTTTCTCCCTGGAAGCAGGCAGGAGTTGGGGTTCCCAGGGCCCCCAGGGATGGTACCTGAGCAGATGTGGCTCCTCCAGCCTCTTCCAGCCTGTCGCTGAGGTCTTCGAGGTCCCGGGACAGGTCACTGCGTTGTTTCTCTACCTGGGGTGAGAGTGAATGACACTGACTAAAGCCACCCATGAGTCCCTCTTTCCGTGTGATGTCTGTGAGGCCAGGGACCTGCACTTGGGGAGCTCTGCACTCTGTGTGTCACCCCACATGCTCAGTGAAGGATGCTGTCTGTCCTTCTCCCTGCCTTCGGAGGGCCTTTATGCTCAGCTCAGTTTGGCTGAATCTGGAGTTTAGGTGTCTTATGATTTATTTCCCACCAGCTTTCTGGCCTCATCCCCTGTAGGATCTCTGCCCTCAAACTTCCTTCCACTCTTTGCTCTTCCTTTTACACCTTTGTACCTGTGCAGATAACTACTATTTTATTCCCTCTGCCTAGAAATTCCTCCCTGCCTCAGCCTGCTGAATTCAATCTTTGAGTCCCAAGGTAATGTTGCCTCCTCCACTTTCCCAAGAGAACTAGCCTCTCTCCTTGGTCACACACCACAAAGAGCATCTTCGCATCTTATGTCACCATGAATGTCCACATTTAGCACAATGCCTCACACATGGTAGGTGCTCAAGAAACAATGAGGCCTTTTCAGCTGGAAACCTGTCCTCCTCTCTGCTTCTGCTTACACTTGGATTGTATCCATCATTAGGTCCTTTGACTCAAGGAAGGTAGAAGAAGTACGTGGTTTACCTTGGCTCTAGTTGCCCTCTCAGCTTCCAGTTCTTCCTCCAGTTCCTCGATTCGGGCCTAGCAGACAAATAAGCAGAAGGGGATTGAGGGGGTTATCTTTCCTGTAGAGTTAGAAACTTACCCACTGGGCCTTTTAGAATGGAAATAATGGAAGGGAGTTAAACACATGATGGACACTGTCAAAAGAAGAGGGAACCAATGGCCGGGGCAGGAGGGAGAGAGGCCCGGGTAGGTGAGTCCCCTCAAGGAGCCAGCATGGCTGGGTGGCGTGGTGAGGGGAATGGTGGGTGAGGAGGCCAGGGAAGGAGCAAGGGCAAGATAGTGGAGGGCTTATAATCATTGTTAGGACTTTGAATTTAACCCTGAGTGAGGTGAACATGGGTCAGCCTCCAAGGACTCTCTGAGGCAGTCTTGGTCCTCAGGAAAACTTAGCAGCCAATCAGCTGATGTGAGCAAAGGGTGCAAGAAAGTGCGTCTCAAAAGGCAAGTTCAGTCTTCTGATGTCTAGTCTTCATTCCTGGACATACCTGGTGCTCCTTTAGTTTCCGCTGCAGTGTGGAATTCAGAGACTGCTCGTCCTCATATTTAGAGTTGACAGAATTGATTTCCATATCCCTCCTGCAAAAAGAAGGTTTGATCTCCTGAGGAAAAGAAAAAAAGCTCTGGGGATAGACCAGCAAGCTGGCCAGTGAATAGAGACTGGGCTGCCAGAGGAGGCCTTAAATCTGCTGAGAACTACTTGCCCCTGGCTTTCGGGGGTGACAGCCCGGAAGGTCTCACCCTATCATTCACTTATTCTTTCACTCACGCACTTATTAATTTGACATGTGTTTATTAAGTACTTACTATGTTATGTGTCAGACATGATTTGGGGTTCCAGGGACAGGGTAGTGAACAGACAGAAATCACTGCTCTGGAGCAGTTTACTTTCTAGGGACTCCAGAATCACATGAATGCTTTGCCTTTTTAGGGCAAATTTTTCTTCAAAATTGTTCCACAAAAGGCCGCCTCCTTCTGATGTGTGAATTCCATGTGTCAAGGAGTCATGTATGAAAACTAAGACGATAGACCAACTGGACAAGCATGGGCACGGTCACATGCACCTTGAGGGTGTGCCACAGAAGAAACGAGCTGAGATGCAGATTTTGCTGCATGTGCCCCTCACAGCAGCCTGTGGTGCTTTAAAACTATCTGAGAAAAAATATACTTAAAAGACGCATTGTTCAAATTCCCCTTTTTCCTTTTCTCCTCATCTCCTTCCGCTCAGCCTCTTACTTAGTTCAGGTTTATGCTTGGACTATGGCAGTAGCCTTCCAGTTGTTTTTCCTGCTTTTAGTTTATCTCCACTCCACCATTCTCCATGTCATTGCCGGAGTGATACTGATAAAGCAACCCCCCCCCCCAACGTATGATCTTTGAGAGCTCGGTTTATAGGTGTCTATAAACTTTCTGCCCTCTGGAGTGCATGTCAGTCTCTTTTCATCATCCAATAGGCCCTATCTGAGGCTGGGTGGTCCCTCCAGACGGGGCAGCAGCTACTTCCTTCTCTCTCTATCCTCTGTGCTGGGCACACTGCCTGGGACATAGCAGACGCTGGTGACAGGCATGGATACATGTGTAGCCCTCAGCAGAGTGCCTGGCTCCTGGCACCATCCAGAAAGTGCTAGATCTTGCTAATATCGCTACAGATGAAATGAATGACAGCATGGCAGGCATACTTTTTCACCACCTCCTCGAGATCTAGCTTGGCCCGTTCCATCTCATTGAGATTGTCAATGGTCATCTTCAAGTCACTCTCAGCTTTCCGACGAGCCTTTTCAACCTCGGCCCTGATTTTCTTTTCCTGTTCCCAGTTATCTTCCAGCTGCAGAGACAAGAAAAGCAAGAGAAAACAGAGGAAGGGGGAATCTCAAGCAAGAATACAGTAAGGAACCAGACCGGGCCAGGTTCCTTAGCTGTGGCATCAGAAAGGCCCTCACTTCCCTGGTGGATGTGTCAGTCCAGTTCCCAAATGTACTGAGGACCCTGTGCTCTGGGATGGACCTGGCCCGTGAGCTGCAGAACTGGCCCAGCTGTGGGGCATTACCTCGTGGATCTGGGTGTTGAGCTTGCTGTTGCTCTTGGTCAGGTGGTTCACCTTGTCCTCCTCAGCTTGCAGGTCATCGAGGGTTTTCTGGAAGGAAAGATACACATGTGGTGTGTCCCGCAAGGCATGCAGTCACAGCTGATCAGACCTGGTTCTATCATCACTTCTGAGCTAAGTTGAGTTGACTTCAGTAAACAGCTACTGAGCACCTGCTCCTGGTGGCTAGGTGAGGCTGGGGCAGACCCAAGCACCCGTCAGCAGCAGGTAGGCCGTCGGGTCAGTAGTGGGGGCTCTGGTTCTCCACAGGGCATATGAAAATCTGTGTGGTGGGGTGCTTCTGGTTGTTACAACGGTTGGGAGCCACACTGGCACGTAGTGAGTAGTTCCAGGATGCTGGACATATCTCTGGACAATCAGCACCGTGAAGAATAATTCTGCAGTACTTATGCCTCATGTCCCAAACAGTGTTTTATGTAAATAAAACAACCATTTATTCTTTTCTGAACTTACCCCCACTTTCTGAACCCACCACTACTTTACATATAACTCAAACAAGTTTTTCATTTAGTATACGCTACATTTAAAAAGAATGATCTACCATGAAAACTGAAAGAAGATTTATGTGTTGTTATCAAAATCTCCTCAAGAGTTATTTACCAACTTGATAAATTGCATAAGTGACAGAAGCTATACTTTGCTATCTGGGTTGCCAACACCCCCTCCTGTGCCCATCTGTAGTGTTATAGACAGGCTCCGGCAGACAGCCCACTGCTCACATTGTCTTCTAGTCAATCTGCCTGACCTTTTACACGTGGGCAACCCCATTATTTATTTATTTATTTATTTATTTATTTATTTATTTATTTATTTATTTATTTATTTATTTTTTACAGGGACAGAGAGAAAGTCAGAGAGAGGGATAGATAGGGACAGACAGACAGGAATGGAGAGAGATGAGAAGCAACAATCATTAGTTTTTTGTTGCTGTTGCGACACCATAGTTGTTCATTGATTGCTTTCTCATATGTGCCTTGACTGTGGGCCTTCAGCAGACTGAGCCACCCCTTGCTGGAGCCAGCGACCTCGGATCCAAATTTGCAAGCTTTTTGCTCAAGCCAGATCGGCCCGTGCTCAAGCTGGCGAGCTCGGGGTCTCGAACCTGGGTCTTCCGCATCCCAGTTCGATGCTCTATCCACTGCGCCACCGCCTGGTCAGGCGCAACCCCATTATTTATTGTAAATTATTTTATTGAGCTCTGCAGGTCACGGGGAGATTGACCTGACTATTATGGGCTCTGCCCGGCCCCATGTGCTGACTGTGGCACAGGGCACCTCTTTTTTTTTTTTTTTTGTATTTTTCCCCAAAGTTAGAAGCAGGGAAGCAGTCAGACAGACTCCTTTATATAGAAGGGTACTCTATTGATTTTTTTTCTCCTTTGTATAGAAGGGTACTCTATTGATTTTTGACATTTGATTTTAGTTCTGTCATTATAATTTTTATTTCAGGTTAGTAAGAGAGCCTTCCAAAATGGTCAATTCTCATTATTTGTAAATTAGCTACCTGTGAATTTACCTGCTTGCTAAAATTTATTTGTAATCTTTAGATCAATCCGCATGGTGCTTTCATGGTCATCCACAGACAAGCAGAGCGGTGAAAAATTTGAGTCTCCCAGGGTTTTCATCTGGGGTCAAGTGAGACAATGCCCTGCCTTTTTGTTTCAGCTCTTACTGCAAACAAGTGTCTTTTCACAGTCTACTGAGTGTCACGTCTTTAACATTTTTGTGCTTTTTGTTGGTGATTTTGCTGTTTAAAATGTCACCCAAACACAATGCTGTCTGGTGTTCCTAAGCACAGGAAGGCTTTGTGTGTTAGATAAGCTTCGTTCAAGCTTCAGTGCTAAGGAATCAACAATATGTACTACATAAGCAGTCTTTAAACAGACACACACATAAAACAACATAATTGTATGTATTATGTATCGATTGGTACACAAAATGTTGTTATTTGAGGCTTGCTTCCCTGAGGAGCAGAGGTTTAGTATTTGAGAATTCAGTATGTGATGACTTTATAGAACATAACTGTTTCGGATAATGAGAATTGGCTATAAAAAGAGGCTCTGGGTTTGATGTTGTTGAGTCATAGTCTAAGGGGAGGTAATTCCACAGGCAGCTCAGGGTACATGTTGTGGATTTTAGTGTTAGCAAACACAGGGATGAGGGTCCACTGTATGGTTCTGAACTTCAACTCGCTCTTTGCACCTGTGTTTCTGGAACAAAGAGGTGCTCTGGCCCTGGCCAGTTGGCTCAGCGGTAGAGTGTCAGCCCAGTATATGGAAGTCCTGGCTTCAATTCCCGGTCAGGGCACACAGGAGAAGCACCATCTGCTTCTCCACCCTTCTCCCTCTCCTTTCTTTCTGTCTCTCTCTTCCCTTCCTGCTGCCAAGGCTCTGTTGGAGCAAAGTTGGCCCCGGTGCTGAGGATGACTCCATGGCTTCTGCCTCAGGCACTAGAATGGCTCCAGCTGCAACAGAGCAACACCCCAGATGGGCAGAACATCGCCTCCTGGTGGGCATGCTGGGTGAATCCCAGTTGGGCACATGCGAGAGTCTGTCTGACTGCTTCCCTGCTTCTAACTTCGGGAAAAAATACAAAAAAAAAGAGGTGCCCTGTGCCACAGTCAGCATGTGGGGCCGGGCAGAGCCCATAACAGTCAGGTCAATCTCCCTGTGACCTGCAGAGCTCAAGTCTGTTGTTACAGCAATGTATCAGGGTTCACCGGTGCTTTAGAGCTCAAGGCCACTTCCACATGCCTCACTTTATCCTTGTGATTCTGGGGATCACACCTCCTAGTGTGCCTGGGGCCATCCTGACTCCTGCCTGCTGTCCCCCTTTTACTCTTAAAACTGTCCTAGTTTGGGTGATAAATTATATGGTCGTCCCACTTACAATGAATCTGGAAGGAAGGCATCAAGATTCGACCATTCCCATTTCACTGATGAGGGAATTGAGATTTAGGGCGACTCCGTGAATTCCCTAAAGGCCCCTAATTGAGGGGTGGCATAGCTAGGATTTGAACCAGCGTCTTCAGTCTCTGAGCTCTGCCTGCTCGGCCTGCTCACCTGCTCTGCCAAGGGGAGAAGTGGGCAGTGCTTACCTGGTGCAGCTCCTCCAGGGCCCTCTTCTCCTTCTGGAGCTTGGTGATAGAGTCTTCTCGGAGTGAGAGGTCCCCGGTTAGGGTGCGGACCCTGTGGTCCAAGGCCTGGAAACCCGGGTAGGGAAGAGACAGGTCTTTAAGGCTGTGAACACCCTCTGGAGGGAGGAGAGGAGGGGGAGGCACTTGCTCTGAGAGAGGGTCCTTGGCTTAGCTGTACTTAGAGTCACCTGGGAGCCCGAGAAATACCAACACCCGGGGCACACCCCAACCAACCAAGTCAGAATCTTGGTGGAGAGGGGAGCAACAAGAAGCCCTCGTCAGGCCTTTGCTACTCAAAGCCTTGTCCTCAGATGTCAGCTGTGGCACTGACCAAGAGTGTGTTAGAAACATGAATCCTGGGCCCTGCCAGACCTGCCGACCCAGAACCTGTATCTTATCAGGGTCCCAGTGGTTTGTGTGCACAGCAGAGCTGGAGAGACACAGATCTGATCATGTCTACCCTCTCCTGCTCATGAACCCCACCCGCCTGCAAGGGTGGGAAGGGGGCCTAGGGGCCATGGCCAGCCAGATGGTATCAGGAGCCAGGGGGCTCCCCCTGGAGTCACTTGGAAGGGCAGAAAGTGCTTGTTTGGGCAGAAATCCAGCAGCCACAGGTGGCCTCACTATACTAATAGGGTTTCCTCTTCCGGGAAGGGAGGAAGGGTGGACATGGTGTGGCAGAACATTCTGTGAGGGACCAGGGATGCTGAGACTGAGGGGGCAGCAGGCTAATGCAGACGCCCGGGCTTGAGGAGAGCCAGTCGGGTCTGAGTCTGGGTGGTATCACATGGGAAGAGCTCTCAGTTCCCTTTGTCAGCTGCTCTAACAGATTTTTCTGTAACAATGGCTACGTTCTCAGTTTGCTTTGTCCAACGTGGTATCACTGGCCACATATGGCTGTTGAGTACTCAAAATGTGGCTAGACTGACTGAGGAAGCATGTTTTAAATTGTACCGAATTAAGTTAAAATAACACCATGTGGCTGGTGGCTAGGGTCCTGGGAAGCACTGCTGTGCGGGCTCCAGGGGTGGTCCAAGCAGGGTGAGCAGGCTGGGGGTACCCTGGCCCTGGGAGGAACGCTTAGGGCCTCATCACCTGCTTCTCCTTCTCCGTCTTGGCCAGTGTGGTCTCGAGGCCCTCCAGGTCACGCTTCAGGTCACTCATTTCCCCTTCCAGCTTGCGCTTGGTGGCACTCAGGGAGGCAGCCGTGCCCTCCTCTTCCTCTAGCCGCTCCCGCATGTCTGAGATCTGGCTCTCCAGGTTCATTTTGGTCTTCATCATCTGGGTCAGGCGCTCCTCGGCATCTGTTAGGTTCTCTTGTTCCTGATGCAAGAGAGTTAGGACCCCAATCAATGTCAGGGGTCTAGGCACCCGTAGCAGACAATCCATGGGCTGACAGGTCCCCAAATGTGTTCTGGGGTCGGACAGGGGGCTGGGCTAGCTCCAAGCTCCTCTGTGATGTATACAATGAAGTGTAGTCTGGGTGTACAGTCCTCAGACCTGCTGCAGCAGCTGAGAGTTGGTTAGGATGCAAAATCTCAGGCCCCATCTGAGCCCTGCTGCATCTAAATCTACATGTTAATGAGATCCCACAGGATCAGATGCACCTTACAGTTTTAACAGAGGTGGAGCTATCAGGAGTCATACCGGTAATAAGAGGCAGAGGAGGGACAACCTCAGTGTCCACTCGGTCACCGAGATGGGTCAGTGGTATAAGACAGCAACTGGCCAGAAAGGCAGAAGATAAGACCAGCTATGTGATCTTTGGTTCATGGCATAACTTGACTGAAATTCATATCTTTGTTTACAAAATAAGGGAAACAATCACTGTGAGGCACAAAGGGGTGGTACACACTAGGTGCTTCTGTAAATGAAAGATTCTTTTACTACTGTGGTCTCAATAGGCATCAGTCTTCTCAAACATAAAACAAATGTCTCGGCTTGAGAAACTTCTCAGGGGTATTAAGAGGGTGGGAAGAAACAATGTTAAGCAGGAACGACATTGATCAAGTCTCTAAATGTTGATCAAAACGAAATTTTCTACCCTATAGAATACACGTGAAAATTGGCTATCTTAGGGGTGGTTGTGAGAGTCAAATCAGAGAAGGACCCGTGGCAAACCGGGAGGGTCATGGCAGTGACTGCTGTCATCATATTGGAATGCAGGGGTGGGGGGCATTGAATCAGGTGCCCATGGAAACTAGGTCATTTGTTCTCCTTGCTATATTTGCACTTGACAGGGAAGGAAAAGGAGGTAAAGAGGTCAAGTTTTTTGAGGTTCCATAGTAGAGCAGAGGCTCACTGCAGGGGTTCCTCCCACCACATTTTGTGGCTCCAGGTCTGGACAGTCCCCACAGGCCCAGTGTATCTGTGTGTGCCCAGCCTGCTGCTATGGGCAGATAGAATTTGATGGAGACTTTTGGTAGTCGGGTCAACAGTGACATTACAATGAAGAAAAGAGAAGGTTGGCATTCTCCTAGTCTGGAGGCACATGACTCTCACACGGCTCCTCCTCCCTCCATCCCTGGGCCTGACTTGTAGTAACTCTGGAAAACTCGACAATTGTCAAGAACCCCAGATCCTGTCCCTCCCCTGGGGCCCCACGTACAGCCTGCAGCTGGATGGTGAGGTCATTCTTCTCCTGGCTGAGCGTGGCCATCTTCTCCTCCATATCCTTGACCTTGTTTAACAAGTCTTGTGTCTTGGACATGGCATTCCTCAGCTCCTCCTCTTTGGCCTTCATCTCCTCCTCTTGCCGGGCCACATTCAGGAGCGGCTTGACCTGGGTGGTGAGCAACACAATAGAGTGTTAGGGGGATGGGCTTTAACAGGGGATGAGGAGGTGGGCTGTGGGGGATCTGCTAGACTGGGCCTCATATCCCCACTGGTGTGGAAAGCAACTCCTGCTATAGCTGTGAGGAGGAGCCCTTCTCCACAGAGGCCATAAAGTGTCTCTGGCCTCCGGAGAGAAGACCCATCCTTGCTTAGGATCAATCCTCAGGATGCTCTTTGATCCCAGGAAACACAAAGTTAGAGGTTCTTCAGCATCTAGCTGCACCCAGTGTTTACATCTGTTCTGTAAGGGGTATGTGCTCGGAGTCCTGGCTACTCTGCTTTCCCTGCCTTCCACCCCTACTGAGTGCCCCCCGCCCCCCCCCTCCACGGTCTCTGTCCCTGTATTTATCTCTCTTTCTCTCTATCTCTCTGTGTCTTTATCATTTCATGTCTGTCTGTCTCTCTTGTGCCTGCTTTTTAAAGTGGCAAAGTTTACATAAAAAGGTTATTGCAAGCACCACAACTTGCAACTATGTCACATTTTTTTGTTCAGTGAAAGCTTACTGAAAAGTGTGTTTTTCTTCATTGACTCATCCCACCTGGCTTGGTTAAATAAGATTAGCATTCAGTCAATATACTAAGGGTAAAGGATTTTTATTTTCTGTTTTTACTCATTGAAATAGGACCTTGCCCTGCATGCGTAATTACTTTCAGGTAAAGAACAGGAAAGCGTCCAGGCTCTGTCTCCTTGTAATCTGTGGTCACTTGTGCTCTGCTTGAAAGGGCTTAAAGGCTGTTGTTGGTCTGGGACTTCCCAAATGGGAATGCATACACAAAGGGGACAGGTGAGATGGATTCCAGCATTGCATCAAAACCTCTGGGTTTTGCCTGACCAGGCAGTGGTGCAGTGGATAGAGCATTGGACTGGGACACAGAGGACCCAGGTTTGAGACCCTGAGGTTGCCAGCTTGAGCACAGGCTCATCTGGTTTGAGCAAGGCTCACCAGCTTAAACCCAAGGTCACTGGCTTGAGCAAGGGGTCACTTGGTCTGCTGTAGCCCCCCTGCCCCCCGTCAAGGCACATATGAGAAAGCAATCACTGAGAAACTAAGGTGCCGCAACAAAGAATTGATGCTTCTCGTCTCTCTCCCTTCCAGTCTGTCTGTTCCTCTCTCTGTCTCTCTCTGTCTCTGTCACACACACAAAAAACCTTGGATTTTTATTGTCAGATAGTTATATTAAAAATAATTTTTAACAAAAAAAATTAATAAATAATTTTGAAAAAATCTTAAAAATGAAAAAGAACTTATCAAATCCATAATTTTATAAATAACATTTGCTTAGGATGTGATTAAAGCAGGTTAAGGAAATAAAGTTTCCTTTTAAAATAAAAATTTCAAAATAGAAAAGGTGAGTTAATGTAAAGAAAAAGGTCAGTCAGGGCACAGGTGGGGAAAGTGCCGATGATGCCTGAACTTTGAGAAATGCTCATCTAGAACCCTCTGCAACCTCAGACCACTGAGAGGACTGGTTTGTGTGTGGGCACAACTATTCTCCTATTAAATCTGTGGTCAGCACCAGTTGTTAGAAAGTACTTTTTCTATGGGAGGGGAAAGAAACTTCTGCATGCTGTGTGGGCACTGAGGGCTGCCAGAGCCTGTCCTAATCCTTCATGTGGCTGCCTCTTGAGACAGCCGTTCTCCTGACACCTGAATATGGCAGCCCTGCATCTGGCCTCCTCTGGTGCCCAGTGGTGTGTTGTTCCCTCTCACTGGGGGGCTGCAGACGGGACGCCATAACCTGGCATGATTTCACCTGCTTGCAGTAGGATGGTTCATGGCCTCCTGTCTTGGTTGAGGGTGGCCTGGCTCATTGGGGCACCTGCAGCCCCATTACCTGGCTGACTCACACTGCTCTCACTGTTATCTTGGAAGAACCTGGGAAATGAGACGTCAGGTCTCATGATTTCCTGAGGTTACTCCAGCTCTGAAGCCAAGGGCTTCACTAAAGGAGTTGAAGACTTGAGGGGCAAGGTGCTGAAAGCCAAGCCCACTTTTGCAGGGGAGGGGGACCAGCTCCATTCTAAGTGTATTTTAGTTTTGAGAGATCAGGTGAAAGGTGGGAAGACACCTATGATTTTTCGGAGGGAGGGATTAGCCCTGTCTGAAAGGAGGTGAGCCTCCTCTGTCTCCAAAGCATTCTCATTTTGTAGACTGTCCCTGCAGCATCCCATGGCTTTCCATCCCCTCGAGGCGCCTCTGTGTGCCTAGCACTGGGGCCTCAGTCCGCAAACAGCAGCCGTCCTGGCTGACCTGGCCCTCAGCTCTCACCTTGTTGTAGAGCTTCCACCAGCCCCAGAAACGCAGCTCCAGGAACTTGCGTGTATTCCTCTGGATGACTTTCAGGCCAATTCTGCCAAAGGGAATTCGAGGTGCATGCGTTTAAAGGCAGGTGTCAGGACCTGGCCTGCCTGATGGAACCGTTCCTCCCAAACAGCACAAGTCTGAGACAGACCACCCATCTCTTCCTGCATTTGCCCTCCTCCTTCTCCCTCACTGGAAATCACCCATTTGTCTCTAAATCCCGTAAGTCAGCAGTCTTTGGAGTCTACCCTTTTGTGTTCTTTGTCCCTGGCTTCAGCGGGGTTGCAGAGGGCTGCTGCTGGATAGCAGGACTACACTACTATTATTATGTATCCATTACTATTACTACACTGATTCTGTGACAGCAAGGTGCCAGAGCAGCGACAAGCCAAGCAGGGCAGCCTGAACTATTTTCTAATTACTGTTTTAGAGGGATGGCTGAAAAATACAATTCTGTGGACAGGGATTTAGAATAAGGATTTCTGGGTTCTAATCCTGATTTTGCATGAACCTGGCCCAATTCCGTAACTCCTGTGACCTCAATTTTTACATCTGTAAAATGGGGGTGCTGGCCCTCCCACATCATTCTCACAGCACCATTATATGGATGAAGTAAGAGGACAGCTGTGAAAGTGGCTTATATGCTGTAGAGAGAAGGGTTTATATTGGGTGACCCCTGTTATGAGTTCAACTGTGTCCCCTCTCAAAAGGTATGTTAAAGTCCTAAGCCCCAGTGCCTGTGAATATGACCTTATTTGGAAATAGGGTCTTTGCAGATATAAAATTACTGAGATTAAGATGAGTTATACCAGAACAGAGTGAGGCCCTAAACCAAGATGATTGAAATGCTTATAAAAAAAAAGGAAGATGATTTAAAAGTGATATAGCCACAGCCAAGAAATGCCTGGGGTACCAGGACTGGAAGTGGCTAGAAAGGTTCCTTCTCTAGAGCTTTCGGAGGGAGCATAGCCTGCCAACACCTTGAATTCAGACTGCTGACTTTCATAACTATAAGAAAATAAATTTCTGTTGTATTAAGGCACCCAGTTTGTGGCAGCCCTAGGAAACTAAAATAGCCCCCAAACAGGGTTCTTTGGGCCAGCAAAGACATTGGCACCCTCCTCTCATCGCACTGCACCATGTCACTAATGGAATTGACCACTGTGTGTGCAGCTGGCCCCTGGTCATTCTGTCTGGATGTGTTTGGCTTCAGTGGTCCTGCACACTGGTTGTGTATGCTACCTTCGTTCCAGCATCTTCTTGAACTCGACTCTCATGAGGAAACCCCGGAGTCGACACTGTAACATCGTCATGATCTTGGCTAGACGGTCATCCCGCATGTCCTCAAGCTTGGCCAGGATGCCTGCTCGGAAGAACACCTGAAGGAAAGACACACTTATCTGAAAATAGCCCAGCTGTCACCAATGGCAGCCACTTGCAGGGATGGGGGTGGTGGGTAGAATCAAAGCACCAGAGGTGCAGAAGGGTCTTAAGGAGTTAAGAGACAGCCTGGTGCTGGTGTTTGAGGCCCCTCAGAATCAGTGGGTGCCTCCAATAGCAGGGCCACTGCCTGCTCAGTGTCTAGTCCCTGTTGCCCTTTGATTCTCCTCTACACTTCGGCCCTGGTCTTGCACTTATTAGCTGGGTCACTCTGGACACATCTCCTCAGTTCCTCATCTGTGAAATGGAAATGTTGATCCTTCCCTTAGAGGGTTGCTATAAGGATTAAGTGAGGTAACAGGTGGAATAGTAGTTTTGTAAACTATGAAGTTCTGAGTAAAATATGAGATCATTATAATTCCCACTGCTGTGACTGCCCAGCAGCCAGGGTGGCAAGGGGCCTCCCTTATATACCACCATGCAAAGCAGCCTCTGGATACTCATGGTCCCATGGGATCCGGGAGTGGGAAGAGGGGAGAGTTGAGGATGGTGACTGTCTAGAAAGAAGACAAGAGTTGTACCAATGCCATAGTTTCAGGCATCCAGCTCTGGTTTGTCAATGGGATTCATCCCCAGGAAAATAAGGCTAGCTTTGCAATGCATGTTAGAAAGAGGCAAAAACTTCAACCTGAGCGAAATGCAAACTTAGGTCACAAGATACCATTCACCCCTCCTCCTACTGCAACCTTTAGGACTTCTGATAAAACAGGTGTGGGCAAGGATGTGGATCAAAGGGAAGGTGAGTTGGTATAGCAGTTCTGGAAAATGGTTTGGCATTCTCTTGTCAAACTGGACACTTTCACACTCTGCAATAGGCACCTGTCCTCCTCAGCATATATCTCAGGGTATGGCTGCACCTGGAGGGCTTTAGAGAGATGTGGATGCATGGGACAGGTCTGTCTCAGGCATTGGTGTTGTTAACCCCCCCTGGATGATTCTAATGTACAGCTAAGGCTGAGAATTTGTTCTGGAGAAAACCCTACATAAGACCATGCACATGGATGTATATACTGTGTAGCTTTGAAAGGATAATTGTAGTGTGGCCATCTGAGTCAGTACAATATGGCAGTGACAGTGAATGGCTGTCACCTGCCAACCGACAAGGATGAATCTTAGAGACACAATTAAGTGATAAAAGCTTGTCACAGAATATATCAAGCATACTTTCAAGGCGTTCAAACTAGGTAAAACTTGGGGCCGTATGCGTATGTGACAAAATGATTTAAAACGGCAAAGGGATGGTTAGCATTCAGGAGAAGGGTTCCTCCTGGGGGTGGGGAGGAAGGAGAGGAAAGAAAAGCAAAGATTAAGTTCTGGGTTTTTCAGTGGGTTTTTTTTAATATATAGGTTTCTAGTATGATAGGTTCTGAAATGATAGAAACTTCTAGAAGGACAGAAGGAGCTATGTGGTAAAATATTTTAAATTTCAAAATTAATTGGCATTGAGGTTTTGTCTTTGCTGTGCAGGTGAGCCTGTGGCTGGGGAGTGGGGCCCACATGGGGATAAGGACGTAGTTGAGAGGTAGAATCACCCTGTTCTCTGTTCTGCTGTAACCACCAGAGCCTGCCTGGTCCTCAGGGAGCAAAGCTGTCCCCAGACCTGAGGTGCCCAGTGCAACACTTGAACAAGATGCAGTCTGTTTGCCCAGGTGGTGGCTGTGTCAGACTGTGTCACAGTGGTGATGTCAGCCCCACTTTCCCAGGTCACATAACCAGCCGTTGTGGGGCCTGAGGCCTGCTCTGTTCCATCTAGTTCTATGAATTTGGGCATGTCACCTCCACCCCTCCTCCAGGCTTTCTTATGTTTCCCATCTGTCAGAAGTGGGAGGGGGAAGGAGCTGGTCTTCCAGGCTCTCTCCAGCTCAAGCATTTAATGATTCTGTGAAAAACCCGAAGTGTTTCTGTAAGTCAATTTAGCTACACCTAGCACATATTAACTGTGAAGGAGGCCAAAGCTAACAGTTCTGGAAGATTATAGAGCAGTGTTATAATTTTACTAATACCCAGTGCTACAAAGCAAGTTCCAGGGAACTAGGGCTGCCTGTTCATTGGTTTAACCCTGGAGCTGAGGATCATGCCTGGTACACAGGAGTCATGTCCTGAGCATTTGCCAACTGACCAGGCGTGTTGGATGCACATGCATGCTGGAGCCTTCACATGCATTGAGCCATACGAGGCCTGCGGAGAAACTGTGCCCGCCTGTGCCACCCATGAGACCTGGAGAGGCAAGTGACCTGCTCTAGGCTGCACAGTGGCAGACTATGAGCTCGACATTCTTGACTGTAAAGCCAGTGCTCTTCCCATGTCACCTGGCTGTTATGTTGGGGTGCAGTCTAGATGGGTAGCTATAGATGGACACTTTGCACTTTAGCCTGGTTGGCCCTAACAACCCCGATAGTACTCTGTGGGTCCAGGAAGTGAGACAGACAAAGGACAGCCCAGGCCCTGAGAATTGGGATCCGGTGGCTGCTCCATCTGAATCAACACTGACTAGTCTGACAGCTCAGGGCTGGGACTCTTGGTATGGGTGGGCTGGGATTATGGTGCCTAACCTGAAGATCCCAATCACATGTATACTTCTGTGTTTCGGTCAAATCCAGAACCTTGATTCTGATTGGGTTCTTTTATTTTTAGAAATCTGGGGCTCAGGCAATCCTAAGAAATATCCTACGATTTGTTGAGTAGCATTCAGTCTGTGCTGGACTCTCATTTATGTCACTGCTAATCACCCCCAAGTCCCATGAGACTGACCTCATGAGCCCTGACTTTTCAGAGGAAGAAACTGAGGCTGTCATTAGCTGAGAGGCTTGTGCAAGACAGACAACTGGCCAGTGGCAGAGCTGGAATTCACACCCTGAAGCTCACCTTCTTAAAACAGGGCTAAGTGTTGTAGGTGGGAGTATGACCAGAAGGCCTACCTTGGTATGTCCGACTTTGTATTCATTTACATCCAGGTCGATTGATGCAAGCAGCAGTTCTGAGGCCTTCTTGTTGTCTACAAACCCTTGAGGAATCACATTGGGGTTCAGCACTTGGTACCTATCAGAGAGGGACGACAACAGTCATCCAGTCATTGATGTCTCCAAATTGGCAGCATGAAAGCACGTCCACTCAGTTACTCCTTATCTAGGACATAGCCTTTGAGTCCGGGAATAGACTTCTATCCCACAGCAGGCAGAGGGATGGTCTGACAGGAGACTCTGGGGACTGAATGTCAGTGTGGGTTGGGGGTTCAGGGGCGAGGTGTTCATCGAAATGAAAAGACCAAACTCTTTTCTTCCAGGCATAGGAGAACCATTTTCTTTCCTGCCCTGTCACACCCCCTTGGTGATCTTGGACAAGTCCTTTCCCAATTAGGGACTGCAGATAGCTTGGACAGGATGAACTCAGGTGACCCTTCCTACTACACCAATCTGTGGTCACATGTTCTAGCAAGTAGAGAAGGAATAGAAGTCAAATAATCCCAAAGATGGACGCTTGGTTTGGGTTCCCCCAGAAGCAGACCCTGAGACTGGATTTGAATGCGAGTAGTTCATTCGAAAGTAGTTAACTGTGGTGGGAAACAAATAAAAGGCATGCTGTCAAGCCAGTTATCACAGCAGGCTTGTCACGCAGCTGGTCTTAAACCTGCTGGGGACACTGGGAACAGCGCTGAGCTGTAACCTGCTCCTACTGGCTCACAGAGGGAATAGTGTGCTTCTCTTCCCAACTCCACATTTAGTGATGCCACATTGGGATCTTGAAATCAGTCATGGGTGAGAGTATTTACACCATCGAAACAGGCAGACACTACAAGTCAGCATATTTTTGTTTTTTCATTTTGTTTTTTTTTTTTTAACCTGCAGAGACTGTTGTTAAACATTTACTGGCTTGCTGCTATCTTATCAGACAGCCAGTATAGGGCACACTTCAGATTTAACCCACCAGGAGGGCAAGGGAGCTAAAATATTTATATGCCAACTGCCCTTAGTCATTGGTTGAGAGCTACCCCTGGGGAGGCATTAATTCCTGATACTTTCAGCCTGCCAAGTAGCAAAGCAGGCTCCAGAGGCCAAAGAAATCCTGCAGGGAAAGAAATGCAGGTGTTGGCAGTTGAAAGTTGGGCCAATGTGAACTGAAATGGTAACAGTGAGGCAGCATACATTGTCATATCCATAGTGTCTGTGACAATGGAATTATATTTATCAATAGTCAATCCCTGGAAATTTAGAATTATATTCAAGATTTCAGAAAGATACAACTCACCTCTGTTTGAACTCTGGGTATTGCAGCCTGTTTGGGAAGCCTTTCCTGCAAATACGGATACCTTCCAAGACTCCATTGCAAGCAAGCTGGTGCATGATTAGGTGGGCATCCACCACGCCTGCCAACAGGGAGGGCATAGGATGAGGGGCCACTACCCTGAGGGGACAGGCCATTCCTTCCCACTCAAGGAGGCTAAACCGAGTATCCATGTCATCAACCCCAGTCTTCTCCCATCACTTCCCAAGGGTTCCCGGTCTCCCACAATTCAGCAAAGACTGAAAGGATCTCTTGAGTGTGATTTCTGTCTGGGTGGGCACCACTCTTCCCTACAAAGCAGTTAGAACACAATTTTTGAGGGATCCATTTTTGGGAATTCTTTTATGCTCTGTTTAGCCCCAATCATCTCTGGTTATTGGAAGTGGACTTAATTTGGAGCAAACACCAAATTCACAGATCCTAAGAACTTCCAGCAGGGAGCCATGTCCCCACAATGTACCTGATTGCTTGAACTCATTGGGTACAATACAACGGACAAAATGGGGGGCCGTGCTGTGAAGGGTGGTCATCAGCTTGTTCAACTGCTCCTGGGGATGGAGGAAAAAGAAAAAGAGTGAGTAAAGCTTGGCGTTGGTGTTGCAGCACATCCACACTTAGGAGAGGAATGTATTTAGAGTTTAATTAATTAAGTTGAAATTAAAATTCAGTTCTTTCAATAATACCAGATACTTTGCAAGTACTCACTAGCTACATATGGCTAGTGGCCACCATATTGGACAGCATATTGGATAGTGGTTACCCTATTGCAAAGGAGAGAACATTTCTGTCACTGTGGAAAGTTTTATTGGATAGCGGTGCTCTCGGAGGTCCACTGACTTGCCTAAGGTGACATGATTTATAAGAATCAAAGACCCTTCTGATTCAGTGCTGGATCGTTATAGAATCTTGGTAGTAAAAGGAGCCATAGAACTTGTGTGTGGACAAACCCCTGTCCATTGTCAACCTCACTACCAAACAGCCCCTCCTCCTCTGCTTCGATACCTCCAATGAGGTGACCCATTCTGCCTCAGCTGATCCTTGTGAAATATCAGTATTTTTCTTTATGGAACATCCCCCCATTGGCTGCACTTCTGCACCTTGTAACATGTTCCCAACAATGCCCAAACTTTGTGGAAGAACACATGCCAACTAACTCGAGGGGACTAGAGCTTAGCCATTAATATCTCCGTTTGTCATGTTGGGCAAGTCCCATCACTCTCTGGGTTTCAGTCTGAAATGGTGGTAGAGTTGAACTGGACCATTTCTAAGAGTCTTTTCTGCTCTATGGTTCTGGCATTCTGTGACTCCCTTCAGAAGGAAACAGACTCTTCGAATGCAAGAAGCCACCATAGTCACAGAAATGAAGTTATTCTGTCCTCGATTGTGAGGTGGTAGCCAGACCATCATACCATTGGAGAAGGGTGGGATGGGTGCTCTGAGTGCAAAGTGGCCTCTGAGGCAGCCCCTACTCACCCTGTAGAAGTTGGAGACTGTCATGAAGGAGGACCCTCTCTTCTGCTTCTTGCCTCCAGCTAGGGAAGAGAGACAAACACATTTCACAGCAACACCCAACCAGGGTGACTGTCTCAAGGACATACATTCTCTGGTTTTAAATAGGCCTTTTTGGAGGCTAGTTAAGATGGGGCCCTCCCCCCAGGAAAGTTAGATCTACCAGGGATTGGGCTACTGGGCTGAGTGTGCCATAATTGCCAAATGCTATGCTCCCTGGAGAGTGCATAGCCCTTTGTGATCTAGGACTGGCACAAGGGGACAATCAGCCCCTGTTGCCTAGGAAGGAGAAAGAGCCCACATGCCATCTAAAGAATTGCATCTTGGTGGTGAAACCATCTCTGAGCCAAAGGAGATTTGTAGTTTTTGTCCCACTGAGTGGCAGCCCCATTGGGCAGCTCTCACCCAGGGTATTCCCCTATGCGCCACACAACCTGGACTGGGTAAAAGGCAAGGCTGGGCTTGGCATTTGCCTCAGACAAAGAAGAGCAGGGAGAAGAAAATAAGCACAGAGCTTTTGGGCACCAACTTTTCCAAAGCAGTATGGTCTGCCTAGAGGTGATATGGGTCTCGTGATCAATTCAGTTGATGGAAGTTTCCCAGGATGTATCTGCATACATCTATGGCAGTATCCTCCAAGGCCTACCTCAAGCAACATGTCATCCATCCATCCATCCATCCATCCATCCATCCATCCACCCACCCACCCACCCATCCACTCACCCATCCAGCCACCCATCCATTCATTCAACAATGTTGAATATAGAAGCTGTTTCTTTTTTTCCATTTTATCCACAGGGAGAATGGATACTACAAGGGTTCAGCCATACCTGGAGCCTCCTCTTCTTTGAAGAGAAGTGCCAGGATTGCCAGTGTTGATTTCTGGAACAAGCCCACCACTGTTTCATTCAGGGGGTCTTTGTTCTTCTCCAGCCAGCCTGTGATGTTGTAACCCACCTAGAATGGGGCAAAGGACAGTGGTTACATTTCTACCTACAGTTCTACCTTCTCTCAGTTCCCAAGACCAATCTCCCATTTTTTGGTGCTTCCATTCTTGTCCTGATGACTTGTCTGAAGTCCTGGAATGTCCCAGGTAGAGGTCCCATCATCTGCTTTCTTAGACATTTGCAGTTTACCTGTCTAGGACACTCCACCTCTGGGATTTGCCCACACGACAGGACTTTCGATTACTCTCTGGTGGGCTGTGACACCTTGCATGTCTTGCTTTGCTAGCTACACTGAGCCTCCCTGACCCCTGGATTTTCTACTTAGGTGAGCTGATCTTGCTGTCAGTGACTAACCTTGACCAGTGGACAACTCTTTACAAGAGCATTTGGTCTCTTTTTGCCGAGGAGCACATATCCCCTGGGCCATGGCCTAGTGGAATGGGGGGACACACCATTCATTTAGAGCTGAGGGCTCCTGTGTTCAGGTAATTGGAGATCCACAAATTTCTGTTCCATTTGCAATGTGGCCCAAGCTGAAGAGGCAAAGAGGAAGGAGCCTCTCAGACCCTTCCATTGAGTATCAAGAACCAATACAGCAGTTGAGAAGTGTAAACCTTTGGGCTTTTCATCTTGTATATGGTGCATAGATGTTTGTCATCTCTAGAATTTATTTTAGAGCCTCTTGGAAGTGCAAAGCCTCCATTAGTCTTTGAATATTCCATTGCTTCTCATTTTAGAGAAGAGAAGATGAAGAGATGAGATGGAGCACTGCAATTCAGCCCCAAACCTGCTGTTCGCTCTAGATGTTTGCACTATTCATTTTGCAAGAGATTGACATTGCTATGGTTGATGAGATAAGAAAATATTGTTCCCAGTGCTCAATCCAACAGCAACTTCATTCAGCTCTGTGCTAAGGTGGCTGTTTCCATGCAGTTAAAACAAAAGAGGGTCATTAAATTCTAGTAGTAACAGCAACATCAGCATTTATAGCAATACTGACATCCCAAGGAAGTCAAACACATTCTTATAAGCTGGGTGGATGAACGTGGTTACCCCTGTTAATTATTCCATAATTCACGAGTCCTGCCTGCACCAAATTTCCCCCTTCTCCAAGGACTGAGTTTGTCATGAGTGAAAAGCCAGTCCATAGGTGTTACCTTGTTCGTTTGGCAGCCAAAAGCTGTTAGAGGGATGAGTTAATCATTTGGGGATTAATGGGCTCATAAATTTTTATTTTCAAGTGTTCTCATTTCTGACCAAGATTGAAGTTCAGCTGTCAAGTGAAGGGCCATAGACATTGGTGTGGCCCTGGAAGTTCTGAGGGCACAAAGAGTTGCCCCTACCAGGCATCGTTGGCCAGATAGCTTTTGAATTCTTAGATGAAGAAGTGATGAGGAAGTATGAGCCAGAGTTCATTTCAATGGCATGCTATAGAAATATTTACCTGACATTTATGTACTCTTGCTGATCAATGTCACCCTGTTAAATTTTTTTTTTAATTTTTTTTTTAATTTTTATTTTATTCATTTTAGAGAGGAGACACAGAGTGAGAGAGAGAGAGAGAGAGAAAGAGAGAGAAAGGGGTGAGGAGCTGGAAGCTCAACTCCCATATGTGCCTTGACCAGACCAGTGCAGGGTTTTGAACTGGCGACCTCAGTGTTCCCAGGTCGACGCTTTATCCACTGCGCCACCACAGGTCAGGCCACCCTGTTAAATTTAATTTTCTAAATAAAAAACGAACAATGAGCTGATCCCCCTGTTCTATTGTGATGGTATTAGTTGGAAGCAGGAAACTTCAGGAAAGAGGTGTTAGGATGGACCTATAATAGCAGGAGGGAACAGCAGCCAGCAGGTGGTCACAGGGTAATACTCACAGTGCCTGCATAGTGGACGAGCTCAAAGTGGGCCTCAGGCCCCTTGCCCTTTCCTCCCTTGGGTTTGAGGAAGTTGTTGGACTTGCCCAGGTGGTTGTCATACAGGGCTGCCTTGAATGTGGCATCGGTGGCTTTGGGAAAGACGCACTGTTCTTCCAAGATGGAGAAGATGCCCATGGGCTAGAAGAGAAGAGGAATGGATGGTATTAGAATAGTCCCCAGGATCCCAAAAGGGACACTTTGGTGTTGGCCTGGGGTTAGTTGGAGGGGTCCCCTCCTACACACATGTGGCCAGGATTCAGAATTCTGGGAATGGTGCCTGGTGCTCCATGGTTTGGTCTTCTAGTGCCATGGCCATTTAGACTTGAAAGAGGCTAGAATTCATAAAGTCCAACAGAAGGGAAGCCTGAAGTCTGAAGGGGGCAGGTAGCTCCCCAAATGTTAACCTCACCTAATCAGTGGTGTGAGGCAAGTTTGGCCCTCAGAAAAAGGGTGAAATCAGTATCATCTGACATCCCTGTGTTTATCTGCCTTTATCTACTCGTCCTTCTCAATGACATTCCTGGCTACCCAGGGGCCTCAGGTTGCTCTATGTCTCTTTTCACACAAAAAAGGACACTTCTAATGCTATTAGTGCCTTAATATTTTCCTTTCTGTGGAGGGTCTGGATTTTTAAAGAAGACTTCGGAAAGAAGGCAATACTTACCCACAAAGCTCAAGCATGGGAATGCTCCAGGCTTTGTGACAGCTGGACAGGGAGATATACGTAGGTATTGGGGGATGGGTGAATCATGCATGCAGCCTGATTTTGGAGGCTCTGATTTTCTTGGGGGTCAAAGATATATCCTATCATTCATATATACATATGTTTCTTTTTAAAAAATTAATTAATTAGAAAAAATGTTTTTTTCCCCTGTATTTTTCTGAACTTAGAAGCGAGGAGGCAGACAGACTCCTGCATGCGCCTGACCAGGATCTACCCAGCATGCCAACCAGGGGGCGATACTCTGCCCATCTGGGGCATTGTTCTGTTGCTGCCGAAGCCATTCTAGTGCCTGAGGCGGAGGCCATGGAGCTGTCCTCAGCGCATGGGCTAACTATGCTCCAATGGAGCCTTGGCTGCGGGAGGGGAAGAAAGAGACAGAGAGGAAGGAGAAGGGGAAGGGTGGAGAAGCTGATGGGAGCTTCTCCTGTGTGCCCTGACTGGGAATCAAACCTGGGACTTCCACACGCCGGGTTGACGCTCTACTGCTGACCCAACCGGCCAGGGTCTCTTTTTTATATTTTTAAAGCATTACTATATACCCTTCATTAAACTTCTCAAAATACTAACACAACTTACTCTGTACAATAATGAAAACCAGAAAATTAACACTAATGTAAAACTATGAAAATACTTTGTTAAAATTGGTCATCTATCTTGTTAATGTCCTTTTTCTATCCCCTTTCTGCATTTAATCAAACAATATCTATTCTTGAACTAGGCCATTTTCTACATAAAAATCCCCATGGTGTGATTGATTACAGGGGAGACTATTAGATAGCTTGACTCTGCCACTCATAGGTTGCATGACCTTGGATAAGTAACTTTCCTTCTCTGTGTGCCTCAATGTTTCCATCTGTGAAATGGTTATAATAATCTATTTAGTAGTTTGTGATGACCCAATGAGTTAAGGCATACAACAGCCCAACTAGCCATGGTCACTACAGTCACTGTTGTACTCATTTTGCAGAGAAGAAGCTGGAGGTCAGATCAACTAAGGTCATCAGCAGTGTTGCTGACTGCCCCAAATCCAGGTGCTGCCTCCCTGTCAACCCCAGTGAAATTCCCTCCTGATGTGAGCCCTGGTCAGGGCCCCAACCTCTCTCCAAGCTCCTCCTTCAAGAAGCAAGTTACCTTTTCCAGGAGGTCGATGCAAGCCTGCAGGTCGAGGCCAAAGTCTATGAAGACCCAATCGATGCCCTCCCTCTTGTACTCCTCCTGCTCCAGCACGAACATGTGGTGGTTGAAAAACTGCTGCAACTTCTCGTTGGTGAAGTTGATGCACAGCTGCTCGAAGCTGTTGAACTGCGGCATGACAGAGAGAGGGGTCTCAGCCCAGACTCTCAGCACCTCTCCAAGGACCAAGTGATGAGCCATAAGCAGAGCTAAACTCTGTCAAGGGCCAACCTGTGTCGGGCACTGTCCCAAATGCCTTAACACCGACCACCTCATCAGTGGCCCCATGAGCCCTGCGAGAAGTCCTTCTCCATTAGCCTCCTTGCAAAGACAGAGCAGCTTGAGCATGTGTCCCTGGCCACACTGCTGCTGCTGGGACCAAAACCTAGAAGGCCAGACTCCGGCCCCACTTGGCTAACAAAAATCTTCATAAAAGAACCATTTTTTTTTTCGAGGGGTAGAAATCATTTGACATGTCTATGGATCTGATCTCTGTTGTATCTTTGGACAGCCCTCTCCCTGTGTAGTTTTTCTCATTCCTCATCTGTAGAATGAAGAGGTTTAAGGGACTTATAAGCTCCCCCCCTTTTAAAGTCAGAGACTGCTTTCTCTAAATGAAACCCCATGCTGAAGCCTCATTTAAAAAACAAGTTTAACTAGAGGCGCTATTGAAATCACAGAGCAATATTCATGGAACACATGTTGTGGGTGTTAGACCCTGGGCTGAGCTGTACCTGCTTAAAACTGTACAAGGCAAGAATGGTTAGCACTCCCATTTATAGAAACAGAGGCACACACAGCTTGGAAATGGCGAGCTGGGATTAGATTGCTGTTCGTTCATTGCACGCACTCTGCCGTTGGCACAGGGTGTCCTCCTTCTCCCCTGGTCGCACTCCTGCTGACTGTCAGTGGCTGCTCAGGACTCCAGGGAACACAGTTTAGAAACTCTAAGGCTCCTTCTACCTATGAAATTAAATTCTTCTATTGTAGACAGTGGCCAAATTAGCCTTTTAGAACTTGAAAAAAATTGGGCTAAGCTGTTTAAAGAAAACCATCTGTGGCGAGTAGAAATCTTAGAACAATAAGATAGCAGAGCTGAAACAGATCTTAAGAGTTTATCTCCTCCAGCCTACTCATTTTAGAGTTGAGAAAAGTGAAGCTCAGTGAGGGATAGACACTTTCCTAAGGCCACACAACCTATTGGTGGCCAGTCTGACTCCAGAATCAGTCTACTAATCATGTTCCTTTCAATTATAAAGGTAAAGGTAAAATCTTTCTGACCATCAACTAATCTTGTGATGAGAACTGAATTTTATTTTTGTGGGCAAGAAGTGGGAGGCTACCAATGTTGTGCTCTTAAATCAGCTCTCTGCACGCCCCCCCCCCAAAGAAAAAAAGCCTGACTATAGTGTTGGCCAATTCCCATGGTATAAATACTCAACCAGGGTTTACATGTACCATGTATCATCAACGTGATGTCAACTGGCTTACAAAATTCCAGAACATTTAATAATAAGCTCTTGTGAGCCAGTATAGATAGGCTGGCTCCAGCACACAAGTCATTCTATTCATTCATTCATTCTTCTTCTTCTTTTTTTTTTTTTGTGGCAGAGACAGTGAGAGTCAGAGAGAGGGACAGACAGACAGGAAGGGAGAGAGATGAGAAACATCAATTCTTTGTTGCGGTTCCTTAGTTGTCCGTTGATTGATTTCTCATATGTGCCTTGACTGGGGGCTACAGCAGACCGAGTGACCCCTTGCTCGAGCCAGCGACCTTGGGCTCTAGCTGATGAGCCTTGCTCAAAGCAGATGAGCTCGCGCTCAAGCTGGCAACCTCAGGGTCTCAAACCCGGGTCCTCCGCGTCCCAGTCCAATGCTTTATCCACTGCACCACTGCCTGGTCAGGCCATTATTATTCTTTATGAACAGGCAAATGAAAATGAAACCGGAGGCCCAAAATAAGAGACCCAGGAGCAAACTGAAATTGGCTCATCCCAGGTCCAAGGAGAGAAACAAGAGAACCTTGGTGAAAAATAACTTATAAAAAGAGAATGACCACCCCAAAGCAGAAATAAAAGGCAAGGCCAGGCACACCTCAAAGATCTCGAAGCCAGCAATGTCCAGCACCCCGATGAAGAACTGCCTCTGCATCTTGGTGTCCAAGGTCTTGTTGATCCTGACCACCAGCCACTTGAACATCTTGTCGTAGACAGCCTTGCCCAGCGCCCCAATGGAGTTGTTGCATTGTTCCATGTTCTGGCCCTTTTGCACAAACTCGTTGCCTACTTTGACCCGAGGCCTGGTGATGCCCTTCTGGAGGTCCCCGGAATTGAGACCCATGAGATGGGCGACTTTGTCAGCCACTGGGCAGGGACAGAAAGGAACAGGTGAGTGAAAGAAAGGTGGTGCCTGGTGTGTAGAAGCTAAGTATGGTCTATTTTGGTGGGGAAAGGGGTGAGGGATGGTGGAGGAGACGCCATGCTGCCAATGAGAAAACAGAGGTCTGAAATGGTTTCCACTCTCCCTCGAGGTCAAGTGGCAAAGCAGACAGACTACAGAAACCAAAATTATGTCTCTGATTCTCTGTCATGTCTCTGTGAGAATATCATTGTCTGGACATCCAAGGAACATTCTTGATTTACAGCATGTCTCTGACATGTGCACGAAGCTCTGGAGAGCGCTGAACTCCTGGTTGGCCCCAGCCCAACACCTACCCTCAGTGGTGTCCACTTCAGCTTGCTCCTCTCTGGGCTTCTGCTTGAACTTCATGTTGCCAAAGTGCATGATACCCCCTGTCAGCTTGTAAACGCCCATCTTCTCCTCAGCACTGAAGCCCAATACATCAAAGGCAACCTGCAAGGCCACAGGGAGGAGAAGACTGAGAACCGTATGGTTTCTCATTCCAGAGTGAAGGCCACAACACTGCCACTGCACCATGAAGGTGGCCTTTGAGGTCAGACACACTCTGATCAGGGAGGTCTGTTTTTCTCCAAGGAGCCCAGACCAAATGCTCTGCAAGAGAGTCACTGTGTTTGTTTAACCTCTCTGACTTCTGTTTAGTCATCTGCAAAATGGTCAGAAGGATAAGTCAGAATGATGTAAGAATGTTTAGTCCAGTTTGACACTGGACTAAATAATCATAAGAACTGGGATAGTATAACAACTATCATCACTATTATTGTTAAGGCTTCATGCTAGGTATTGGGAGAAGGGAAGGCAAAGATGCATCAGGGATCAATTGTGTGGTCAAACAGGTGAGATTATACAAATACTCCTGACAGAAGTCATGGGTGCTCAGTGCTGTAAGAGCAGGAGAAAGAGAGGGTGTAGGAACATCTAGCTGGACTGGAAAGGGGAAACAAATGTATGGACTATATGCCCCCTTAGTCCCTATGGAATTCTAGTTCAATACTGCAAAGAGAAACTCTGCTTGCTATGACAGGTGGGGAAAATGCTAACTGCAATCCCAGAAATCTCCAGGGAAGATGCTGGGTTGCTCCCTGACAACTCTTAAGGGACCCCCATTTCAATTCTGATGGCAGTGCATGCAGGCCTTCAAAGTTTCCATCATGCCTCTGTCTTTCACTAACCACACCCACCCACTTACATCTGTGATCAGCAACTCCTCCCCGTCGTCCATGTTCTCCACCGAGGTGACACCCTGGCTCACCCATTGGTACTCCTTAGGGTTGGGGACCAGCAGCAAAGTCTCTGCCAAGAGCAGGAAAGTGAGTTAACAGCTTAGTGACATGTGTCTTTCTTCTCTTTCATTTTAAACCAATATCTCTAAATGCCTCTCATGTGCCAAATGTGATGGTAGGCATCATGGTGGTTACAGAGCTGAATAAGTCATGCTTCTTCTTGCTGAGATCACCCAGAGTCACGGGAGGCTTGGACAGGGTCACATGAGGAGCTTGAGAGTGGCAAGAGTGTCTCAGGAACTTGGTGTGTCTTCTGTCACTTGGCTCAGTATCTGGCACCTAGTAGGCACCCAATAGATAGTTTTGGAATACATAAATTTGTATCTTTCTCCTTTCTCTCTCCTGTAAAGAGCAGGTCAAACCCTAAGGCAGAAGGTAACATGATTGCAGTGGGCAGTAATAATCACTGTATATATATAATACATATGGAATGTTGTTGCTTTCACAAAGAAATACCCTCACTTTAATTTTTCTTCAAATGTGTGTTTCTCTTGGTCTTCATTTTTTCACTTTTGAAAGGGATATGGGTACAAGAAATACTTGCTTTTCCTTTCATCTCTACTATTGAGAAAAACTATAGCTCAAGAATGAAGATAAACGGAGGCTGTCACTGTTGCACCAGACAGGCAATAGGGCTTGGTGGGGAGTGTGATAAACAGGAGAATCTGAACTCCATCCAAAGGGGCCACCACCATTCACATGGGAGAGCAGACCTATAGCTACCAGATCTTCTGCTACTCCAGACAAACCAGGAAATTGGGTTTTTATGTGAAGTTTCCCTGTTTCAAAATGCCATCCATTCATTAAAAGTACACTGTGTTGAACACTAATAAAGCCCACCTGTGAGTGGGGATGGTGTCCAACACCCTAGTCTCTGGCTGGGTCAGGAGGTGGGTACACAGAAGATTGAGGCTTTATCCCTAACCCCCTACTCCTCACATACTGTGCAGGTTGACCAAAGACAATTGAGCACATTGGTGCCCACCCAAGGGCATCCAGCTGAGGGGAAGTGTGCACTCTGCTTGCCCAGCAGTGCACCCAGTGTGAGCTGTGACCCTCAGTCACTAGGTAGCCTGTTGTCACTGCACAGGCAAGCCCTGGCAGGGCTGACTGTGGCCCCTGGCTGACCTGTCTGCTGCTGTCTGAGCATTGGGCTCAGAGGCAGCAGGTCCAAGACACATGATGGCTAAAACGTCATATCCCAGGTCTATGTCTCAGCTGTGAGTGGCAGGCATCCCAAAGCCCCATCTGTGAAATGGGCCAATAGTGGAGTTAAGCCTCATAGAGCAGTTGTGAAGATGAGATGTGAGTAGAACTTTGAGAAAGTTCCCTGTAACCTACTCACATAGCTAAATTAAAGGGATTCAGGCAGAACCATGGGCTCCGTGGAAAAATGGGAATTTTTTATTATTGAAAAAAGAGGAAAAGTGAGATAAGGGGCAGGCAGACAGGCAGAAGGATCTTTACCAACAAGTTCCGGCTTCTTATTAGAGAGAATCTGGTAGAAAATGTGGTAGCCCCTCTCAGCTGCTTGCTGTGAGATGACACGAGATTTCTCTAAGAGATCTGGAAAAGAATGAGCAAAATGCCTGTAAGTGCAGCCCATTCTGCCTGTAGTGCAGGGTTTCTCTCCATAAAGCCCAGTGCCACGGCCAGCCTGGCTTCATTCCTCCCTCTCCCCAGATGCACAGCTTCGGGGGCCCGACTGCAGCTGGAGGGGAGACAGGCAGGGTGTGAGGCAGGCTTTGTGTTGCAGGGCCCCGGATACTTTTTGAACAGGAGGCCCTCATTGTCACTTTGCACTGGGTCCCACACATTACAGAGTTGCTCCTGCCTGAAAGAACCCTCCGACAGGGCCTGACTCACAGCTCTCGATGTCAGCTCCAGCCAGTTTGCCTGTAGTTCCAAAGTGGATCCTGATGAACTTGCCCTGAGCAGGGAAGAGATGGGGAGGGTCTGAGGGAGGGTGTGTGTAGTTCTAGGGAAATAACATGGCCCAGGTTTGGCCACAGTCACTCATTGACAGCCCCCTTAATTCAGAGGGCGCTTTGGGAATGTAACTGGGCCAGATCTGGCTGTATTCTGAGTCATGGATGTCCCATGCATATGGGGAGAGGAGGTGCATTGATTTTGGAGCTCAATCTCAGGTCTGTGGGTAGTAAGTAGGGTTGAGGAGAGTTCACAGCTTCCAGAAATGCAAATCTCCAGCTCTCTTGTCTGACTTCACAGCCCCAACATTACAGTGTTTCGAAGTGTCTAAGTTCAAGCCTCTTGGTTTATATATTGACATGCTCTGTTTGATATAGACCCTGACTGATAAAAATCTTTGGGAAGATGTCACGGCTTGCCTAATCTCAGTTGTGTGTTTAAAGTGGCCCCAATTTACTTACCTGGAATGGGGTGAGAATACCTCTCCCACCAGCCCCAGGGCCCACTGTTGCCACTGCTCACACTTACAAAGCGAGAGGAATTGTTGTTCCTGGTGGTCTTGGCATTCCCAAAAGCCTCCAGCACCGGGTTTGCCTGGATGATTTGATCCTCCAGGGACCCCTGGCCCAAAGAGAAACACCAAATGGGCTACTGTCTGGGGACAGTGGCTTATGTGCCAGGAATCAGAAAGGGAACAGGTCTGGGAGGTTGGGAAATTGGGCCTGGAGGGGACCTGGGAGGAGAGCCACTGCCTGATGACTGTCCCCCTGGAGCCTCTAGCATAAGAGGGGCACCTGGCAGATGACAGGCCTGGGTTCTTAGCTGTTGTTTTCTCTCTTTGTTCTTGAAGGATAGATGCCCGAGTGAGCTGGACACCCTTCCCCGGGCATCCTGGTCTTCCAACCCTCCTTTCCTTTGTCAGCTTTTGACAGCTGCCGCTGGCCCAGCTATGCCCTTTGCGCTGTAGGGCCTGCGCGTAAGGTGTGGCCTGGGCAGCAGAATTCATCCTGTGGGAGGAGACCAGGCCTGCAGCCACCTTCTCCCTGTGTGACGCCATCTAAGTCATTTCATTCTAAGCCTCAGTCTTCCTGTCTGTAAAATGCCCCTAACCCACAGAGCAGCTGTGTGGGTTATGCAGGCACTGTTCTGTGGGCCCAAAGGTGGGGCAGGCTTGGGCTGGCAGACCCCGAGCCTGCCCAGTCGGCCTTACCTTCCCATCTGAGGCCTGTTTGCCAGTGCCTCCGATATTGGCAAAGTACTGGATGACCTTCTTTGTGTTCTCAGTCTTGCCAGCACCAGATTCTCCACTGTGGGTGGAAAGTGGGAGCAGACAGTGAGCATGTAGGGGGAGTGGCAGCAGAGAAGAACAACAAAAGGTGTGGGCTGAGTGTGATCTCATGTCACCCTTTAGTGTGACAGGCAGATGCAGGGCGGAGGGACAGGAGGCTCCCCTTGGTTTAGCACAGTGGTTCTTAACCTGGGTTCTATTGAACCCTAGGGGTTCGATGAGTCGGTCTCAGGGGTTCGGAGAAGCCTCTGCCGCGGAGGCCAGCATAAAGTAATACCGTAATTTGTTGTGAGTTCATGCACTTTGTTGGTTTTGTTCTTTGAGCAAGGTGATGTTCATGCACGGCTCATTTTGTGCCCCAGTAAAAAAACATATACCTATGTCTTGAATTTGGAAAAGAAATCATATTTTATTTATTACTGAGGAAGGGTTTGGTGAATGCGCATATGAAACTGGTGGGTTTGGTACCTCAAAAAAGGTTAAGAACCACTGGTTTAGCAGGTGCAGATCTATTAGTCTTGCTAAGCCCACTTACTGCATGCAGATTTCTATACAAGGTCCCACCAATTCACTTAGAAAGGCTTAGTTACGTGTGTAAGACACAGACCTAATTACATGTATATAGACTGAGGGACAGAAGGGACACTTACGTGATTAGCATGGACTGATTTTCACGATCTGCCGGGAAGAAAACAACAATCAGAAGATGTAATTAGGAAACACTTAGAGACTAGATATTTGATATCATCTTTGCCAAACAGTCTGCTTCTCCCTGCATCCCAGCCAACTTGGATAGTGGCCACAGAAGCCAGTCTAAAAACCCAGGGTCCGGTGGGGTCCACGGTGACATGCCTGCCTCTGCATCAAGCATCCTTGCAGAAAGGGCCAAGAATTGACCAGCGACCCTGCTTCTACCAGTCCCATCCTATAAAGCTACCCAGTCATAAGCAAAATAAAGAGAAGTGATAATAAAAATCACCACATGGGGCC
This sequence comes from Rhynchonycteris naso, assembly GCA_037038555.1. Taxonomy (NCBI): domain Eukaryota; kingdom Metazoa; phylum Chordata; class Mammalia; order Chiroptera; family Emballonuridae; genus Rhynchonycteris; species Rhynchonycteris naso. The sequence continues at coordinate 173,832,081 of CM073000.1, read as the reverse complement.
TCTATCCTGTATGGTAGAGATCATATATACAGGGGCTGGTTAAACGTTGACTTGAATTCTGGGAAAGTTACTTAACATGGCATCCTGGCTTTTGTGATGCTTAAATGCAATAAGGTGTGAGGTAAGGCTGGTACTTAGCAAGTGCCCAGTGCACTCACTGAGCACTAGTGCCTGGTGTTAATATCACATGCTGTTGCTACTCAGCATTTAGCAAAAAACTTTGACAGATGGTGCAGAGTCAGGGTTGGTACTGGGTAGCACATGGTTCTAATTCATTTGGAGCAACACTGGCCAAGGAGCATCTGTCCCCTTCCACAAGAGCCCCAGGAGACCCCACCCCACGCACCCATGAGCATGTCGTGGTAGGCATTGTCTGAGATTGAGAAGAGGTGGGGTGGCATCTCTGTGCGCTTCTTGCCTTTGTACATGTTGGCCACTCGGGCCCCGTAGATGGGCAGCCACCTGTAGGGGTTGACTGTCACGCAGAATAAGCCTGAGTAGGTCTGGTAGGAGGGAAGGAAGATGGTTAGCTAGCCCTTCCTCCTACTGCCCCCTTCCCTCTGGGTCCCAGCTTGTCACGGAGCAGCCTAACTAGAGGTCATTGCCACCCTGAAGAGATACAGTGGTGTCCTCTCTGGGGGCAGAGTCTATGTCTGAATCTTTATTCCATAAACAAAACTTGACTTTATATTTTGTTTCATTTTCTTTTGGTTTAATTATTTGAATAGATAACACAGTAACTGTATGGACAAATATGCAGCAAAAGGTTTCCCCAACTGCTCAGTGCTGCCCCCTCCTCCCACAGGGAAGAACTGTCTAGTACCCACTTCCACAGTTTCTGTTGCATACATAAACAAATTCAGAGATACATTCCTATGCCCCCACCTTCTTTTTAAAATTAAAGATAGACTTTTTAATACCACTTTATATCTCGCTTTCTCCACTTAGTATATCTGGGAGGTTTTTTTCATGAGAGTTCACAGAGAGACTTCTGGGGTGTTTCCATAAATATGGAGGGCTCTCTGTGGAGTGGTGATCCCCTACCTGTTGGCAGTTGGATTTGATCTACTCTTAACAAGAGACATCAGCTTCTCTTTTCATCCCAAGGTATTTTGTAAAAAAATCATCCCATTAAAAATAATCAGAAAAATCAATGAGGTAGTAAAATGTTATCTCAGCAGAGAATAAGTGAGGGCAGGCAATGGCCAAATCCATGGGTGTCCAATTTTTCCAAACTTTCCCTCCTCCTTGCTGGAACTCATATTGACCTGATGTCCCCATTCAGTGCCTCTTTATAGTTCAACTTTAAGACCTTCCACTCTGGTCCAAGTGGGAACACCGCTGCAGTGCCCGCTTCCTTCTCACCCCCGGCCCCGGGAACTCACATAGATCCTCATGTGGGTGTAGCGTTGGCGCAGATTGTCCAGGACACTGGCCTCATTCAAGAAGGTCATGTCCGCCATGTCACTGGCCTGGTAGAATTTGGGTGGGTTCATCTGCTGGATATCATCTTTCTTTATGGTGACGGTCTATATGGAGATGTCAAGACATAGCAGCACATGAATTAGGGAATAGGACTATCACAGCCACAGCAGCACCTGGCACAGGTTACTACACCTTTCCAGTGTCCAGGCAGGAGCTGGAGTCAGGTGTCCAGTGGGCTCAACTCTGGCCCAGTTATTCCCCACTGTGCAACTTGGGATGGGGAGGACTTCTAAGGCTGTATGAGCCCTGACTACCTCCCTTCTGAATTAGAGATGACAATAGCCTCCATGGCTGGTTTCCGGGAGGATTATGTGAACTTAAGTAGGGTCATGGAAAAATACTTTGTAAGCTATGAAGATCCCTGCCTACATTCAGATCACCTCTGGCCTGTGCTTCTCTTCCCACCAAGTCCATTCTGGTAGCTGATCAGAGATTTCTCATTGATCCCAAGGATACTTTGCAAAGATGTGATTCTTGGCTCTTTACTTTAGAAATTAATGATAATTTCTAAATAGCAATGTACTTCTTCATTAAAAAAAAAGACATTTCCCTGCTCCCACCAAACCACCTTGAAGGATAAAATTGAAATTAAGCAAGCAAGAGAGAGAAAGAGAAGACAATAATGACTGGTGAGCAGTAGATGTACAGCATTAATAGCTGAAGTTCCTATTGACGGCAGGCAAATCCTGTCCTCCAGTTTTACTTCTGTAAATAAAAACTAGCACTAGCTCTCAAGTTTTATCATCTGGGAACAAAGCTTAAGACATGTGATCCAGAAAAACATTTTTGAGCCGCCTATAGCCCGAGAGGTGAGGCTTAAATGCATACTTGAATTTTGGGGACTTTCAATAATTGATACGTCCAATAGACAGATAATTTGAAATCTTGATAGTTTTAGAAAATCCACCCAGTAATGGTCACCGCATCTCTAGTAAATCACACTGAGTTTTATTCAGAGTGTATTTCCAGTAGTTTCCAGATCTCTGGGGGTCACCCATAGGCAAACACTTATCTCTCAGTTCCAGCAGAGGAATGAAGACCTTTGCCTTTATTGTAGGAACCAAGTGGGTGAGTCTTTTCTGTCCCAAACCTGGCTAGATTGTGTGCCCACTGCAGATGCTCACAGAGTGCTGTTCTTAAATCGCATCAAACTGGCCTTCTGGGGCTCCACTCTATTTGTCCACCATTTCTTACAACACTGCAATGCCCTGCCCTTCTGAAAAGTATATTCCTTCTGAGAATTAAGATTGACTTTCACGTTCAAATCCACTTTAATCTGGCTATAGCCTCATCTCTCTCTGTCACTTGCTTGGAAGGGGGGGAAGGTTCAAAGTAAAGCTCAGCTCTTGCAAATTCTCATCACGAAAGGTTTCTGGCTTCTTTTAGGCATGAAATTAACCAAGGACGGACCTCACACTCCCCCTTTGCAGCCCACCAGGGAGAGATGGCATGGTAATATAGCAGGGACTCAGGTGTTTGCGCAGATGCTCTAGCTTTGAATCTGAACTCATCGTGTGACTGTGGGCAAGTCACCTAAAGTCTCCCTGATCCTACTGCAAAATAGGATCAATAAATCCGATTATATAAGGTTATTAAATAAAATGTTCAGTGCCTCATCAGGAGTCTGCAGCAGGGAAAGGATTTAATAACACAGATTTTCTTTTGACTTTCTCAAGTCCTCCCTCACAGATAGTGTGGGCTAGCAGAGACAGTGCTGTGCTCTTAAATGATCTGTATGGAAAAAAATCTCTGATTTGTACCATCTGTCAATTGCCATGGTGTAAATACCTCCGCCATGGCTGACATCAAGCTGTCAAAGGTTTAACGACTAGCTGCAAATGCCGAATATCTAGCATTGGGTCCTTGGCATTATGGGCACATAGTACACACTAACGGGTGGGATGCTCATTTCCACTTTTAGATAATAGATTCCACATGGGAGCTGTTTGGCACTTTAAAGATTAGTAACTCTCATGATAATCTCTTATACACATGTACTGGTTTAGAGCATACAGAGTACTTTCCTAACTCCTATCACGATGGAATAACTACTGTGAGACATCCAGAGCTCAGAGAGGAAAAGTGTCCTTCCCAGAACCACATAGCTTGAGTGTCATTGAATCTGAACTTGAACCCAGTACACGGGACTCAGAGGCAGCTGCTTTTCTTGCCACCCTGCCTCTTGAGCAGAAGCATGGGAACAGAGGCTGAGAGGCTGCCACTTCCAAAGCTCAGTTTCATCCTGGAGACTATTCCCCACTCACCTGGTTTGTGACTGTCTTCACGGTGACTTGGTCACCCTGTTCAGACTGGATTTCTCCAGCGACGAAGCCCTCCTTCTCGTCTTTGACCCAGCAGGACCTCTTGATGTCATAGGGCTTGTTCATGGCTTCAATCCTCTCCTTTTCAGGAGGTGCCAGGAAGGGCATTGGGTCCACATCGTCCCCACATTCGCCTTTGTATCCACCAGGCATTGCGGCTTGGCTGAGGGAGGGGCAAGAAGGAACTGAGGGTAGGAACCAGGACTTCCCTGGGTGCTGTCAGGGAGAGAAAGCAAGAACAGTTTGTCAAGACTGATGTGTGGGCTGAGGCGAATGCCCTGAGAGAGTCAGGGGGCTGCTTTCTCCTGTCACTTTGGATGTCTTGGGAACATTAGGTCCTAAAAACTTAGAATAATCTAATAATTCCCCAAAGTTGTAGACCTCCCACCAACCACATAACGCTTCTGCATCTTTCATCTGCTCTACCCCTCACATTAAAGCTGAGAGGTAAGGCTGGATCATTTTATGAAGGAGAGCCAGGAGAGGTTAAGGCAAAGACTTTTAACCATGAAATGGGTCAGGAAAACATTACCACTCATTTTTCACTTTCCCTTAAGGTATAAAAAGAGGCTACAAGCCATGGTAGTAGCAGAACTACTGTGGCTTGTGCCCAACAGAAATCACAGCTTCAGCTTTTCTCCTTTTATTTCAGTGTGGTTGCAGACATCTTGAAATAGTATTTATTCTTGTTTCAACTTTGAAATTATGGTCTTGTTAGACCTTTGGTTGGAGGCTGCTATTTTAATCTACTTACAAAGAAGTACCTTTGAATTATTATATCACAAATTAATTTTAAAACTATTTTGATAACTGTACTATTTTCATGCTATTGGTTTTCTGTGTAATCCCATGTAGTTTATTTTATGCATTTAAAAACACTAATATGATCAGGGGCCACAGGCTTTACCAGATGCTAAAGTGAGACCCGGGTACAAATAATTGCCCAGGTTCAGGGACTACCTCTCTTAAGACGAGGCCAGCCTGGGGTCAAGCCTGGGGCTCTTAGTTTTCAAACCCAGACCATTTTACCAAACCACCGGGAAGGAGGAGATCTGGGGGTTCACGGGGGCAAAGAGGGAAGTCAGGGCATCCAGATCCTCTTGGGAGTGAAGAAACTTATTACAGTTTTGGGAAGGGTGTGATTCTGAGCCCCTTTGCCAGCAGTGCTGTTCTCGAGGCCAGCCGAGAGTCCAGCCTCCACCTTTAAATAATACAGTGGGAGTTGGAGGGGCTCACTGCTGTGCCCTGGACTCCTGCTGCATGGAACTGCCCTCTGTCCTCCTCCAGAGAGCACCAGCTTTTTCTGGTGGGGAGACCTGCTGCTTCCAAAAGAGGCTGAGCCAGGACAGGCAAACAGTGGCGGCAAAGCCAGACACTTTCTTCTCTTCCCATCTCCCTGTGGGGTCCAGCTCAGGGAATTCTGACTGAGCCTGGGTTTCCCAACCCCAGAGTTGGTCCATTTCATAGAAACATGAATGAGAGGACAGTGGGAGTCTTGTGCCATCTGGTGATGTCTGTAGTCCCATTGGATAAAATGTTTTAAATTCAAGTAATAAAATATATAGGGTCCCCAAGAAAACAGAGAGCATGAAAATACAATTAACAAAGTATTAAACATGCTCAATATGGTAATACATGTGCTTCTTTACTGACACAACAAATAACACAAGCTAACAGCAGGTCTAATACCACTGTTTGAAGCAACAATGGGAATGAACGATCTTTTGAGTTTTTTGCAACATTTGTAACATGATATGATAATATCCGTGACATCCATTGCTGACAGAGTCACAGGTACTGCTAATGTGACTGTGATTTGTTGCCTATGTTAAAAGGGGAAGAAACGGTACATTTTCAGTTAAAGGCAGTGAAAACCATGATGGGATTGTTTTCCCATGGAAGATCCCTGAGACCAGGGTAGGAGCCCTCCCCAATCTGAGTCCTGTCACTGAGGAGCGTGGCCTTGGAGTCCTTGGTTCCTGCCCAGTTTTGAGCAGCCTTCACCCAGCATCCAGGAGACTTGTGTCTTACTCATCTGTGCCACAAGTCACCTTGGGAGCTCAGTGGACTCCTTGGTCCTTCCTCACCCCCTTTATGAAAGATATAATTGTTCAATATAAACTTCCCTTGGTCATTTGTTGTCCCTACTGGCTCAATTGCATTGGGGTATTTTTTTGCTGTCTCATTTTCCTGGTTCTGTTTAACATAGATGGAAGTCACCAGGGAGATGAGATCAAAATCCGCAAGAAAAGAAAATGCAAGTATTGGACAGGTCAGATCAAGTGCATTAGACTTGCCACTAAAACAGAACAACTGCTTCTAGGGCTGAGTTCCGTTTTAATTGTTCTAATGGGGGAAAAAGGGGCAGAACTTCTTTGTTTATTCCATTATGGCTGCTTATAATTTCTTAATGGTACTTTGCTGTGAACCACCAGCTAAGATGTTGTTGCTATTGTCCTGGCCTAGTGGCCTGGGGCACACACCCCTGGAACCAAGTATACCTGAGGGCTGTCTAGGTCTGTGACACTAGGTTCCCTCCCTCAGTGGCCACCAGCCTCCTTCTCAGTTATGACCCCAAACCCAAGGCTCCCCTACAGCCAAACCCCTCCTGTCCTCTCCCTTCCCAGACAACAGCTCTTTCCAAGCATCATTGATAACCAAGACCTATTTTTTTTTAAATTAAGAACCATAAAACATATAACAATTTAGCTCATTGAATGCAAAAGCTATAAGGGTCCTCAGGGGAAGAGGTGCATTACAAAGTTTGAGAAAGGCAGCACTGGGATCGAACCTAGCACGAATCCAACAGCCCCTCTACCCTACTTCCCCACAAGCCGGGTGGTGCAGTGAAGTGGGGCTGATCAGGGTTTGGATCCCAGATGCTCCTGCCTCACTGTGGGCTGCAGCACCAGTCCTGTAGGTCCAGGTCCCCTGGGGCACTGACGGAGATGTCCACTCTGTAGACCCTGGTCAGGCAGGTGCTCAAGAAATGCTCACCCCCTGCTCCCATTTGCTTGCTCATCTCTCTTTGTCACCTCTCCTTTTCTCGGATGGCTCCTCCAGGAACCCCCACCCCATGTCCCATCTCTCCCAACCTCCCTCATGGTACCCACCTGAGACCACACTGGAAGAGACTGGGTGCCCAGCAGAGCCTGGCTATTCCCTTTTATACCTGCCCAAGAGATCTGAGCCAGCAAAACCTTAAAAAAGAAAAGAACCCCTCAGGGCTCCACTGGCTCAGCTGGCATTGCCTTCCAGGGCCTGACTGGATGCTCCTGAGTCCCTCAGGGGGGATCAGTGAATGCCCTAATTCTAGGACATTTATCTTCCTCCCATTGCCCCTCTAGGGAGACTGATGACCTCAGCCCAGGAGTGCAGGATGTGGGCAGAAATAGAACAGCTAGCTAATGAGTTTTGTTTTTAAAGCTGTAACTGCATTCGAGGGCTGACTCTCAAGGAGGAAGACCCGGGCCGACGCATCCCAGGTCACAGTAGTGCTGCTGTGGACGAGCTGCTATGGAAGGCTCATGTGAGCTTGGACTTCACTCATTTTGTCATGGCCAGCAGAGGTCGTGTGGCGTCATAATTCAGTACCCCCTCTGAGTTCTAAAGCCAGCTTTAAGTTTGAAAGGCTTTCTGTGTGTTTCGTGGCCTTGAGCAAGCCCTTGCCCCTTTGGGCTTGCCTTTCCCATTTGTGCCCTTCCCACTGGGAAATGGCCTCTAGGTCTGGAGGGAGGGACTGCTTGGGGGACTTGACTCCTGGCACCTACCATCACTCCTATCTCTACCTCCAAGGTCCTTAATTCACTTTTTTTTTAATTGAGAAAATTAACATAACAAAATTAACCATTTTAAGCAAATAACTCAATGTCATTTAGTATATTTATAATGCTGTGCAACTACCACCTCTATCTAGTTTCAAAACATTTTCATCAGCCCCAGAGAAAAACCTACTGTGATAAGGTGCCAAGGAACTGTAAAACTTAGCATTATATTAGCAACACATTTTAAAGAGGAAAAGTCAGGCTTCTCACCCCCTTCTTTCTGTGGAGAAAGGAAAGAGAAGAATGCAGGAGCTTCCTGGCTTACAAGGACAACTGAGTCATCTAGTCATAGTTTAGCTGATTCCTAGAATTCTCTGAGAGGGTGCCTGGAGCCATTTGCTACACAGAACAAAGAAGATAGAACTTATCTGAAAACCTTAGAAAATAATATTTATGTACCTTAATCAAGAATTCCTATCTCGGACTCACCCTAAAGTCATGAGAGTGAGGTATACCTAGAAATCATGAGCCCCTCCTTACCCATTCCAACTGTAATGTGATTTGGTCTATAAAATCAGCCACAGAATGGTAGGAACTTTCTACATGATTTGGGATTGTGCCCCGCGTAGCTAGCCGGCTAATTAATAAACTCCTCAAAAATTCATCTGCACTTGGTGTCTCTATGTAACCCGTGGATTAAAGTACAGTACTTTACAACACTACTACTCATTAAATAGTTTCTCCCCTAGCCTCTGTCAACCAACAATCTGCTTTGTGTCTCTATGGTGCGGGACACTGCAAGCTGACAAAAGTCCTCGCAGTTTAATGCTTAAGCCAGAAAACTAAGCTCTTCCCCACAACATCTGATTGTTTAATTAAGTTGGTAAAGGCAATTTACACGCCCTTCCCCACACCTCCATGTTAGTTGTGATGCTGATGGTTTCTACTGGTCCCATCCCCCATGTCCCTTGAAGAGACTCAAGAGACTCGAGGCAGTTTTCTTTTTACCCTTTGTTTTGTGAAGTTAAGATGTTAGGCATGGTGGGGGGTTTTCTGCACTTGGGAGAATTCTTGGTTTAGCTCAGAAATGTGACTTTGTATCTGAACTCTCTTTGCTTTGCAAATGGCTTTGCTCTCTGCACTATAAACAAAGTGTTTTGGGGGTGCTGGCCTGGTCTTGAAGAACAGCAGAGTTGGCAATGAGACCTTCCGATCCCATTCTTTTTCTTTCTGTTTTTATTTTCTAATCCTCCACCGTTCCCACTTGAGACCTGCAAAATTACCAGTCGCACTGGCTTGCAACACTATAGCTTTACCTATTCTAGGTATTTCATATGAATGGCATCTTACAACATAGGACCTTTTATGCCTGGCTTCTTTCATTTAGTATGTTTCTAAAATTCATCCATGTTGTAGATGTATCAACAGTTCATTTCTTTTTATGGCTGAATAATATTCCATTACATGTATATATTACAATTTCTTTATCTATTCATCCATTGGTGAACATCTGAGTCACTCTTATTTTTTGGCTATCGTTAGTGGTGCTGCTATGGGCAGACGTGCACATATAGGTTTTGAGAACCTGTTTCTGATTCTTTCAGATATTTATGTAGGAATAAAATTGCTGGATCATTTGCTAATTGTATGTGTAAAGCCAGTAGCATGGCCACCATCACAGCCACCTGGCCTGTGCACGTTTGCTTTGAATTTGGACAGACAGTAATGAAACAATGGAGCCAAGAACTGGTGGGCCATCATCTTTATCCTAGCTTGTACCCAGTGGGCAAGAAATACACACAATGGGAAAACACTTCCCTTTCCATTCAGGGCTCCCAAAGCCATTGACTTATCCAAGTTTTCTAGAATCAAGGTGTAGAACCAGTGCCTGTGGCCACCATTACAGCCGCCTGGTTCATGCAGGTTAGCATTAGATTCGGACAGTCGGTAAAGAAAAAACGGAGCCAAGAACTGGTGAGCCATCAGCATTAATTCTAGCTTGCACCCGGTGGGCAAGTAAAAACACACACTGGGCTCCAAAACCCACTCATTCAGTGCTCACAAAGTTATTGACTTATTCAAGTTTCCTAGCATCAAAGGTTTCTAGCTCACCAGACTTATTCACCTCTGTTCCCCATCTCATTCTTTCTGCACAAACTCTACACAAACTGGCTTCTTCCTCAGCACTCCCCCATCTTGGCTGCTTCTCATCTCCTCCACATGGCCTTAATCTGCTCTCCTCCCTAATGCTAACCTCAGGAACCAAGAGAGAGCAAGCTCCCAGTCTGCCCCACTTATAGTGTAGAAATCCAAACCTTTAATCCAATCTACAAACAAAGAAGTCTCTGATACAAAGTCACTTATCTGAGGCATAATGGGAGGATTCCTCATGAGAGTGCACCACCTCACATCATCCAATCAGTCAAGGGTGTGGGGAAAAGCTTACTCTTCAAACTTGCACGTGGGCAGTGCCATCTTTAACAAAGTGAACATAATATATTTTATCTGCCCAACAATATCTTTTCACATGCTTGTTTGCCACCCACATATCCTCTTTGGTGAAGGGTCTGTTGAGTTCTTTTTGCCCCTGGCCCCCTTTTTATTATCAGGTAGTTTGTTTTCTTATTAATTTTTGAGAGTTCTTTATATATTCTAGATCAGGGGTGCTCAATACATCGATTGCGATCTACTGGTCGATCGCGAAGGAAGTGTGGGTAGATTGTATGACATTAAAAAGATATTTGTCTTTGATTGGCATACAGGGTAGCCAATCTGACGTCTGAACTTTTGACACCCTATGCATGTGCATTAAACCGTGCTAACTTGTTCAGTTACATTGCTGCATAGTTAGCCTTCAATTTATTTAAACTAAATACAACAAAGGGTATAAAAATGAGTGCCGTAGCTGGTCTGAGTAAGAAGCCTAATACCTATCACTTTCATACAGAATGGGAAGGGATTTTTTTCACTATGTCATATTCTAAGTGCGTTTGCCTCATCTGTCTGTGTGCCATTGCTATTCCAAAGAAGGGAAATGTGGAGCGGCTTTTCTGGACTGTTCATAAAAACTATGACATTGACTTTCCTTCGAAAAGAGAGCTGAGAAGGAGAAAGGTAAAAGAAGAATACACAATATTAAATAGTAATAATAGTAACTATTAAATAATGATAATATAGAAGAAATAAATTTGTTTTGCATTTTTATTGTAGGTAGATCATTTTGACTTGGTCATCTTATAAGTAGCTCACAAGGTGAAAAAGTGTGGGCACCCCTGTTCTAGATACAAGGCTATCGTTGGGTATGTGCTTTGTAAATATTTTCTCCTTGTCTGTGGTTTGTCTTAAAAATGCTTTTATGTGGTAATATGCTGCCTACATGTTAAGGGTCTCCCTAAATGACTCAGAATGGAGACCTCAAGAAATCCTACTTCCATCTAATTGTGCTTGTCTCCCGGGCTGCTTCCCTGGAGATTTACAGGCTCGTCTGAGCAAGGCCAAGGGTTGGAGCAGTGAGTTCTGATAACTTGGCTCAGGGCTGGTGGTGGGAGGAAGGGAACAGAATCCGAATGTTTTTATTGGCCTTGGCGTTCCTCAGCTGGTTTCTGCAGGTCTCTGTGGGTCATGTCCTCAGCAGCCTGATCCCTGGCTCCCATGGGAGCATCTCACTGCTGCCTCTCTGACCAGCCCAGCTCTACATTCCACACAGTTTGGATGTGTAGGTTATTGTTAGGCTGCTGAGGCAGGGTCAGGCTGGACCCACTCCTCTAGGCTATTCAGGCTCTGGAAACCTCTGATCCAAAGAAGGAAATCTGAGACAAGCCTGAGGCTTTATCCCGCCGGTGCCTGGAGCAGCCCCTCACCGGATACTCCCACCCCAGGCTCCTGCCGGCTCCTTGTGGAAGCTCTTTATAATTCCAAAGGTGGTCCTTCCTGCTCCCCTCTCTCCTCCCTCTCCATCCTTCCTTCAGGCAGTTCTGGGTGGGCTTTCCACAGAAGAGAGCAGGGGGGAAATTCTGCAGCAGACTGCTATTGGGGTGGGCAAACAAATTGTGAAAATAGAAAGTTGGAAACAACCTAAATGTCCATCCATGGGGGATTAGTTAATAAAGTGAAATATAAAATAAAGTTAAATACAGATACATGGATATTTTTTAAACTGGAAATTGATATTCCTTGGCATGGAGCAGGGTGCATACCACACTGTTGGGTTTTAAAAAAGAAAAGTTATGGAACAGCTCGAGCCCATTTTTACAAAATGGTACCTGGGTGAACAGATGTACCAAGAGCCTATCTGAAAGGATGCTCAGCCAGCTGACCATACCCATTCGTTCTGGGTGGTGGGATATCAGGTGATTTTAATTATTGTTGTTAAATCCCTTCTTTAAATTGATCACTATGGCCTGAAATTTTTTCAATGAGGAGAACTATTTTTAGGATTTGAAATTATTTTTTTTAGGAAAGAAAGAAAACAAATATCAGTTGGATGTGTCTCAAGAGGCTCCCTTCAGTTTTTCACCCCAGAAACAGTGGTTAGAGGGTCCTTCCTGGTGCTTTCTGGAAGCTGCATTCCCAGCTGTTGTTTGCCTCCTTGGAGGAAGGGGGATGGATCAGTGCCCTCCCAGGAGGGTGTCAGGATGAAGCCTTGGCAGGTGAAAGAAAGTTCACAGTGTGCTCCTTGAAGACCAAACATGGACAAAAAGCCTGAGCCCAGAAATAGCCCCTCACTCCAGAGACCCTTGGAATTCTGCAGGGTCAGCTTAGGGAGTGGAGAGCCTGCAGGCCACAGCCTGAGTTTCCTCATGAGCTGTCACATGGAACTGGGGAGTGAGGACAGGCCCCTCCAAGCACATGCCCTGGAACTGGGGCAGAGACAATACAGGACCTAGACAAGGAGTGCTCCAAGCTCAGCCTGGCTTGAAAAGTCTGATTTCAAGCCACCTGGAGATTTCCTAACTAATCATGACTTCTGTGGCATTTCAGAAATACTGTGGTCAAGGCTGCTGAAGGTATATTTCTCTAGTGGTTTTCTTTCTTCGTACTGCATTTAGGCTTCAATCTCAGTTTGATATTACTTGGCATTAAAGTGCTATTTTTTATTGTATATTGAAAATATCCAAAAATCTATTTTTTATTGTATATTGAAAATATCCAAAAACCTTTCACCACCCTCAGCATCATTCCTCCTGATCAAGAAATACTGATTTTTCCAAAGGAGAGAGTCTCTTTATTTTCTGTGAACCTCCCAAAGTCAATTAAAGAGCTCAGGTGGATTCAAGCCCCAAATTACCTGGGTAATTTCTCATTTGTTCAGCCATCAAATCCATCCATCAACCATATATAATCCATCCATCCATCTGTTTATTCATCTACCTATCATCCATTCATTCATCCCTTCATTATCAACATCTATTCATCCATTTGTTTGTCCATCCAGTTATCTATAATCATTACCTGTCCATCCATCCATCCATCCATCCATCCATCCATCCATCCATCCATCCATCCATTAAGCACATATTTATGATGCTCCCTCTGGGGCCAGAGCCCAGCTGTAGAGAACCTTGACTTTATTCTTATGCACGCTACAAGGACAGCATGTCTCCCCTTGGAGCCATTGCGGAGAGGGGAGCATCATGTTGGACACACAGTGCTGTCTTTGAATACCTACCTCACTTCCTTATCTGAGACAGTAAGAGCATCTATTTCACCAAACTGTTACACAAATAAAGTGCTAATAGTGGGGGAAAAGGCCCTATATGATTATTAGAGCCTAGGTGCTCAAGTAATGACAGCTGTGAGTTCCAACTTCCTTGGCAACAGGCACCCTGCCTGGTTCACTCCTGAACCTCACAGAGACCAGCAGAGAGTAGATGCCCAGTAGCTCCTCCTGGATGGAGCCTTGTTCATGGCCCAGTTCTTGAGGTCACATGGTTTCAGGAGAAAGCCAGACATGACCCTGGACTCTGTGTACAATTTGTGCTTTTGCTAATGAGAGGCCCTGTTGAGGAGAAATTTATGTAGACTGCTCCCACACCCCCAGAAAAGAAAGAAAGCTCTTACGACAGTCAGGTGGATGGAAAGCTTGGGAGTGACGGTGCTGAATTAGCCCATAAAGCAGAACACACCTTTAGGAAATCACTTCTGTATTGAGGGATACAGGTTCTGATTTTACCAGAGAGCCCCCAGACCTAATAATCAGCCATCAGTTTCCTTTACTGGTTTCTACCTGCCTTTTTCTTTTCTTAATATCTCCTTTTCCCCTCATCTCTTAGCTCCTTAAAGGTCAGCATCTGGGACGTTAAACTCCCCCGGATCCTGGGAACTTTCTTATACATGTGAACAGACATAGACAGATACATACAAACACACAGACACAGACACCCACACCCACAAGCTTGCACATATAGAGGCCAAAGATTTGACAGCTGCATTTGTCAGGAGCCGGTGGGTTCCCAAAGACTGACCTCAAGCACAAAACCTTCCCTGAATCCCTCGAGGAACTGTGAGATCAACTCTCCAATACTGGCGTTCTTTTTATGACCCTTTTTATATTAATAATATACAAATAGTCATTTATAAATAACCAGTGACGTGCCAAGCTGGGGGATAGTGGGAGCAGTAGACCAGGGATATGGGCAACGAGGGGGTGTGCTGACTGTAGAAGATTTAAAAACAATAATGAAAACTGCGTAGAAACCAGTCTGCTTTTGTAACATCCTGCACTTACCATTATCAGTGATATCGTTGATAAATATTCCCCACTCCCCACCCTCCACCCCACCCCTGCCAGGGGGCCTCTCTGCCTATTCTTGTACCCTGTGCTTGGGATGCCACTATAAATAACAATAGTAACGGTGCTACAAAACATGGCAAACATGCCCTTGTTTTACAGAAAATGACCAGAAGGAATGGAATCCTGACATACGCTATACAACATGGATGAACCTTGAGGTCATTATACTAAGCGAAATAAGCCAATCACAAAAGGACAAATTTTGTATGGTTCCACTTATATGAGGCACCTGGAATAGTCAAATTTATAGAGAAAGAATATAGACAAATGGGTTTCAGGGGCTAGGGAAGACGGGAATGGGGAGTTAATGTTTAATGGGCACCGAGTTTTAGTTTTGCACAATAAAAAGAGTTCTGGAGATGATTGGTGGTGATGGTTGGACAATAATATTGGCAATAATGTAATTAATGCCACTGAACTGTACACTCAAAAATGGTTAGAATGGTAAATTTTATGTGTATTTTACCACCATAAAAAAAATTCAGGTGTGATCCCAGAATAGATGATGAATACTTGAGGATTTATTGGACTGGTCTCTCTACTTTATGGTGTAATGCCGGTTGCTGAGGCCAGGCAGGTTCACATTGGATTCAAGCAGACAGTAAAGAAACTGGAGCCAGAAAGGGTTGGGCCATTCCACTTAATAAAGTCTCACAACGGCGGACAAGCACGCAGGCAGGGGACACCACCTCTCAGGCAAACAAATAGCAAAAGGGCCCCTCACAATGGTGAGCAGGCAATCTGCACGCATCGACAATCCCTCATCTCTCTCCAGCGCAAGCACCCATAGCCTTATACAGACTATACACACGTGCTCCTGCCACGTGCTCACGCACTTATCAAGCAAAGTGCTTGCAGTTGGTTCACCAGGGAGCAAGCCTAACACAGCGGCCCCACTTATGGATTTGGAACTAATCCATAATAAAAAAGTAAATAGGAATACAATGCTGCCGGTGCCTTTGGGCTCCCTGCTGCCCTTAGGGAAAAGTCCAAACACTTTCAGAGAGTGAGTAAGGAAGTGGGCGCAGCTTATTGACACTGTTTAGGATTTCTGGCTTATATGATAATAAAAAGCAAACAGACTTGTAGTAGGTTCTATCACTGGTTTATATCTCCCTACAGACAGTGCAACTTCTTACTGCAGGGACTAGGGTGGATGGCTCCCACTGTGCCCTCCCCGTACACTAGTCCATCATTGCCCAGGCATCTGACCCCATTTGGCAGTCTGATGGGCTTCTATTCACATGGGAACCATTCAGTGCCTTGTCCTGTGCTATTCCCTTTGACAGGAGCACCTTTCTTAGTTGCTCACTTGCTAACTCCTGCTTTTCCTGAGGACTTGGCTCTGGTGTCACCTCCTCCACGAAGCCCTCCCTGACCTGCCCTACACTGTGTTATCCCAATTGCTATACTGTTCCCACTCTGCTGGTGGGGCCCATCTCTGCTCCTGGTGGGTGAGCAGGGACCAGATCATCTTGTTCGCTGTTGCATGTCAGGGTCTGGCACACAGTGGGTACTTACTAAATATTTGTTGAATAAATACATAAAATTTTGTTCTTATTTCCATTTCAACATGTAGCAGACCTATTCTTACCACCACGCAATTGTCTTGCTTGCCTTGAGAATAAAACTTTTAGTAACTGTTCATCAGCAGTTTTAAGCCTAATATACTCCATTTTAGGGTGAGGCTGCTAAATTGCAGAAGCCTTAAATGCCCAAAATGCAAACTGCTCTCTGGAGGAAGATGCCTCCTCCCCTTGCCTTTTGCCAGTTCATCTAAAGTTCTCAAAAGACTGCATGCAGCTGCAGAGCCTGACGGTGGTCTCTCTGAGGCTCCTTGCTATATGTACCTCTTTGGGAATGAGAATCACCTGCAGACCAGGGCCTCCCCCTAGTCCGACCCAGTCTCTGGGTGGGGGCTCAAGTGCAGGGTGTTCAGAGCTCCTAATGTGATTCCAATGTGTATCCAGGGCTAAGAACTATTGACTTGGGTCAGACACCAGCCCTGCGGGGAAGGGCCAAATACCCTAAAACACCTGCACCTATTGAGGGCGCTTAAGGCTGACAGTAAGGTTGGAGACCGTGGCTCCCTGCTAGGTGAGTGAGGAAGAGGTGATGGCCTATTCCTGTGCATGAGCATGTGGGGGGTGGGGCGGGGGGGGGCTCCTAATGTGACTGTGTCCTCCCCCTGCCCTCTGGGTATTGACAAGACAACTTGCTCTTGCTTGGGCAGTGAGCCACAGAGTTGTTGGGGGCCCGGGCAAGGATGCTGTGATCTCACCCTCCTGAAAGTTGGTGGTCTGCCAGGAGGGGTGGCTGCCAGATGGCCTCGGCCTGTTCTCTCCTGCTGAACTCCTCTTCAGTTCACAGAAACTGTGCTCAGTGGCACTTGGCTTGTTTCCAGGAAAGGTAAGGAGGATGTGGTAGATGTTGGGTGTCTCTGTTCAGTCTGCAGAACCCAGTTGAGAGCTTGCAGGGTGTGTGGCACTGTGCCTGACCACACAGCTGTCTGCATCTGGGCACCTTCTTTGCTTGTGTTCCCTCTCTCTGAAATATGGCTCTGGACATTTTCACCTGTGGGGATTGTCATTCAATTCTGCCTTTTCCCACAGAACCTGATCTCCTGCCTTCCCTCTGGATCAGTGTGAACCCTGGAGGGAGGCCTGGCTGTGCATCCCTGGCATCAAACGTGGTGCCGGACATGTGTTGTTCGTGTTGGTAAAACCCTTTGGAGAACCAAAGAATGCTGAGGTGGGGCCCTTTTCCTGGGGCCTGCTACCCTCCGCTCTCCCTTGGAGTGCCATTCAGCCCCAGGGGTGCCTGCCTGCTGACCTATGCACCTTGGAGCAGAGGTCAGCTCAGTTCTTCCTGGGGAATAAGCCTCACTCACTCCAGTTCTATGTGTAGTTAATTTAGCTTAAAACAAATCCCACTTTGTTTGAAGAAGTGACTGTTAGCGATGTAGGCCTGAACATATTGTATATCAAAGGGTGTCCACGGTGTAGGTGAAGTGAAGAACTGTGTCCCCAAATCATGTCTCAAGCTCCTTTTCTGTAATTAACCCCTTGGCACACGGGCAGAGTGCCTGGGGTGAGGGGAGAGTGGTGTGAGTTTAACTTGGAAGAGCAGTTGGGGTTACGGGGAGTTAAAGCTCAACATATTTCTAAAGTATTTAATTTTCTAAACTGTGAGTATATGTTAATTTAAATTCAGGAAAATACTGTTTTCGAGAAGCCAGCTCTTGGATACTGAAATATATCTTAATCTAACACAGTTCTCAGTTCATAAAAGATGCTCACAGCCAAAGATTGGCTAGATCTGGAGAAACAGGGAGAAAAAAGACATCTAATGCCCCAGCCAGAGAAAGTGACTCAGTGCCACCAACAAGATTTGGCCAGGGGCCCTCGACTGGGCCTCTGCCACCCGACACCAGGTCAGGGGTCTCTCAGTGTGTGGGAACCAGCAGAGCGGGGCTGAGCCTGCGAGTATGTACGTAGTAAAGCCCCTAAGTTGGTAACATTTGTCTAAATAACCAGTTTGGCTTTTTCTGGGCCCCGAACTCAGAGAAGCTACAGGTGAAGGACTGCGGGGAGCCGGCTCTTCTGCAAGCTGTAGATAGCAACGGGAGGGAAAGAAGCTCTCAGAGCGGGCACCAGGGAAGCCTGGGACAGCCAAAAGGATTTGCTTTGCGACTGGCTCTGCACACTGTCACCCAGTGAAGTGGTCTGGCCATATCTGTGACTTTCAAACTGCTCTATCAAGATACAGCAAGGAGTGGGGAGGACCCTGTCCAATCTGTCAGCTTTCTCTGCTGATCTCATACAGGCTTTCCACTTGGTAATGGCTTTGGCGGAAGGTGGTGTCCTTCTGAATCCATGGATCCATGTCCAAGGTTCCTTATGGCTATATCTTTAGGATGTGGCAGAAGAATGTATGGTTCCCATGGCAACAGTTCTAGAACTAGACACACTTTGGGTCTCCTCAGGAGTAAAAGCATTTTATCACCTTGTACCACACTGGCCGCTTACGTACATCCAGACAGTTTCATGAACTGAGCTGGTTGGGCCGCTTACAGTGGGTGAGACACAATGAGGTGGTGATAGGCAGTAGAGTATTTCAGAGGTGGTCTCCATTGTTTCCATTGCCTACAACACGTGCTTTCTTATTTTCCAACATCTCACCTCATGTGTTAAGTGCCACTCATTATGGTGATTTAGTGCTTTCCTAATCAGATCTTGTTACAGATTGTTGGCTGCAAAACTTAGTAATCCAAAGCATGGACACAGGAGTCAGATCTAGACTGAAGTCCCAGTTCTGATATGTAACAGTTGTGGGAACTCTGGGTTTCTGTGGGAAATAATGTCTGAGACAGTTTCACCACCTGCAAAATAGAGCTAACTCTACCTTACTATTAGTGTTGCTTCATTGAATCCTAAATGTCAAATATTCTTGTCATGTAATCAACATGTCTTGGCAATTGCTCTCTGAATTAGGCCCACAATATTAGTTTATTCTAGACTTATAAAATAGCATGTCTTATCTCTTAAGATATAGGATATAGCTTCTCATTTAAATACAAATCTCAGAACCCAACTGATAATCCTCTTAACTCTGGTTATTATAGCAAATAGTAACATTTTTTTAAAATTCAGTGAGAGGAGGGGAGGCAGAGATAGACTCCTGCATGTGCCCCACCAGGATCCACCCAGCAAGCCCACTAGTGGGCGATGCTCCGTTGCTCAGCAACCAAGCTCTTCTTTGTGCCTGAGGCAGAGGCCAGGGAGTCATCCTCAGTGCCTGGGGGCCAACTTGCTCCAGTCAAGCTATGGCTGCAGGAGGAGGGAAGGAAGAGGGGGCGGGAAGGGGTGGAGAAGCAGATGGGTGCTTCTCTTATGTGTCCTGACTGGCAGTCAAATATGGGACATCCACACACCAGGCCAATGCTCTACCACTGAGCAACTGACCAAGGCATAGTAGCTCTTTTGAGATGGTGTTTTAAATGGTTGTAATTAATAGCAAGGATTTAACTTTCTGTCATAAAAACCAACCATTTCTCTTTCTAATGGGTCAGAATTTAAGATGAATTAATAGTAGATGAAAGGATAGGATATGGTTACTCTCTGGCCTGAGTTTCCCATGCTGAGAGTGTCCTGCTGTGTTAGTTCTCTTCCTGATGTGCCTCCTCGGTGGATTGCTGGAGGTAAAGCTACCTCCAGCTACACGCCCTGGCCGGTTAACTCTGTGAAGAGTGTCGGACGTGCATCAAAGTTGCCGTTTCGATCCTCGGTCAGGGCACACAAAGGAACAGCTTATTGTTCCTCTTTCTCTCTTTCTCTTTATCTCTATCTCTCTCACTCTTTCTCTGTTCCCCTTCCTCCTCTCTCTCTGAAATGAATAAATCTGGTGTGAATGAATTAGCAGTAAACATAATTGTTATCAGATCCTCAAAGCTACCTCCAGCTTGAATTTTTAACTGAATTAATCTAAAGCGTGAGATTGTCTTAAACCAACTTCTGTGAGGTGCTTCTCCTGGTAGATACATGGCAGCTGAAGGACTGTGGATGTCATGGAGGCCCTTCTGTTCTACATGGGGGGTGGAGGTAAAGGAGCAGGCTGACAGGACTTGGTTAACAGAATGGTTAGGAGCCATTGCGTCACTTTCCACCTTGGGCTATGCTGGAGGTGGTAGGGGCATTGGTCAACTTTAGGAAGTTATTTGTGTTTCCCATTCTCAGAATTTCAGACAAGTTGTAGGCTATTCTTGCCCAAGCTCCTAAGGAGACTAATGCTTTAAAACACACAAGTCACCATAACGAAGCTGCTGCTCTGAGTCTCAGTTGACTTGTTCTGTCTTACCGTGGCTGGCTGGGGCCACTGTGCTTTAGGGAAAGCAAAGTAGCTGCTGTTAGGAGAGTGCCTCTGACAGTCATTCTGTTGTTCTGTCTCAAATCCCTTTTTTTTCTGGTTTCCTGCTGGTTCTTCCTTCTCTTGAGCCCTAATATGTATGTGACCTAAGGAGTGTCATCAAGACTCAGTTCTTTTTTTTTTTTTTTTTTTTACAGGGACAGAGAGAGACAGTCAGCGAGAGGGATAGATAGGGACAGACAGACAGGAATGGAGAGAGATGGGAAGCATCAATCACTAGTTTCTTGTTGCTGTTGCGACACCTTAGTTGTTCATTGATTGCTTTCTCACAAGTGCCTTGACCGCGGGCCTTCCGCAGACTGAGCAACCCCTTGCTGGAGCCAGCGACCTTGGGTCCAAGCTGGCAAGCTTTTGCTCAAGCCAGATGGGCCCGTGCTCAAGCTGGCGAGCTCGGGGTCTTGAACATGGGTCTTCTGCATCCCAGTCCGATGCTCTATCCACTGTGCCACCACCTGGTCAGGCGGCTTAATGCTTTTTAAAAAAATTATTTTTTAATTACAGTTGACATTCAACATTATTTTGTGTTATTTCCAGGTGTATAGCATAGTGGTTAGATACTCATATCCTTTACAAAGTGATTCCCCCAATATTTTAAGTACCCACCTGGAACCCTACATAATTATTACAATATTATTGACTATATTCTCTATGCTGTACTTTACATCCTGTGACTATTTTGTAACTACCAATTTGTACTTCTTACTCCCTTTACTTTTTTTTACTTAGTTTCTCCACCTCCCTCCCTTCTGGTAACTATCAGTTTGTTTATTGCATCTATGAGTCTGTTTCAATTTTATTTGTTCATTTATTTTATTCTTTGGATTTCCTATATCCATGAAATAATATAGTATTTGTCTTTCTCTGGCTGACTTACTTTACTTAGCATAATACCCTCTACATACATCTATGCTATCACAAATGGTAAGATTTAATTCTTTTTTTATGGCTGAGTAGTATTTCATAATTTTTATCCACATGTCCATTGATGGGCACTTGGGTTGCTTCCATATCATGACTATTGTAAATAATGCTGCAATGAATATGGGAGTGCATATATTCTTTGGAATCAGTGTTTTGGATTTCTTCAGATATATGCCAAGAAATGGCATCTCAAGAGTCGTAAGTCAGTTTCATTTTTAATTTTTTGAGGAACCTTCATACTGTTTTTCATAGTGGCTATACCAATCTGCATTTTTACCAACAGTGAACATAGGTTCCCTTTTCTCCACATTTTCACCAACACTTGTTTGTTGCTTTATTAATGATAGTCATTCTGGGCCCTGGCTGGTTGGCTCAGTGCAAAGAGCATCAGCCCAGCATGAGGAAGTGCCAGACTTGATCCTCTGTCAGGTTACACATGAGAAGCAATCATCTGCTTCTCTTCCTTTCCCTCTCCCCCTTCTTTTTCTCCTCCCCTCTCACAGACAGTGGCTTGACTGGTTCAAGTGTTGGTCCTGGGCACTGAGAATAGCTCAGTTGACTAGAGTATCAGCCCCAGACAGGGGTTGCTGGGTGGATTCTGGTCTGGGCACAGCCAGTAGTCTGTCTCTCTATCTCTCCTCCTCTCACTTAAAAAATTTTAAAAGATTTGTCCATATACATGTAGTTTTATTTCTACACTTTTGATTCTGTTACATTAGTCTATCTCTTTTTCTGCCAATATCATGCTGTTTTGATTATCGTGGTTCCATAGTACAATTTAAAGTAAGGTTGTGATACCTCCAGCTTTGTTTTCTTCCCTCAGAATTGCTTTGGCTATTTGGGGTCTTTTATGGTTCTATACAAATCTGATGATTTTTTGTTCTATTTATTTAAAAAATGACACTGGGATCTTAATGGAGATTTCATTGAATCTGTATGTTGCTTTGGGTAATATGGCCATTTTAACTATGTTGAGTCTTTCTATCCATGAACATGGAATATTTTTCCATTTTATTGTCTTTTTTATTTCTTTTAATAATGTTTTATAGTTTTCACTATATATGTCCTTCATATTCTTTATGCTTATTCCTAGGTATTTTATTTTTTGTTGCAATTGTCAAAAATTTGTTTTTTTCAATTTGTTTTCTGAGTTTTCATTGTTGGTGTATTAGGGAAACAATAGATTTTTGTATATTAATTTTGTATCCTGCAATTTTATTGTATTTGCTTATCATTTCTAATACCTTTTTGGTGGAGTCTTTGGGGTTTTCTATATACATAATTATGTAATCTGAAAAGAGTGAAGTCTTTATTTCTTCATTCCCAGTTTGAATGCCTTTTATCTATTTTTCTTGCCTGATTGCTCTGGCTAAAACTTCCAAAATTATGTTGAATAAGAGAGTGAGCATCCTTGTCTTGTTTCTGATATTAAAGGAAAAGCTTTCAGTTTTTTCACTAGAGTATGCTATTGGTGGAGGGTTTGTCATATATGGCTTTTATTATGTTGAGGTACTTTTCTTTATACCCATTTTATTGTGTTTTATCATAATAAATGGTGTTTTATTTGAGAAAACATGGGTGTCTTATCAAATGCCTTTTCTGCATCTATTGATAGAATCATATGATTTTTGTTCTTTGTTAATGTGGTGTATTACATTGACAATTTGCATATGTCAGACCATCCTTGTGCTCCTGGAATAAATCCCTCTTGATCATGATGTATTTTTTTAATGTATTGTTGTATTCATTTGCTAGTATTTTGTTTAGAATTTTTGCATCTGTATTCATTAAAGATATTGGTCTGGAGTTTTCTTTTTTGTGTGTTGTCCTTGTCAGGTTATGGAATCAGGGTTATGTTGGTCTCATAAAATGTGTTAGGAAGTATTGCTCTTTCAATTTTTTGAAAGATTTTGTGAAGGATAGGTACCAAATCTTTAAATGTTTGGTAGAATTCACTAGTGAAGCCATCTGGTCCTGGACTTCTATTTTTTGAAATGTTTTTGATAGTTGTTTCTATTTCTTCGCTGTTTTTTAGTCTATTTAGGTTTTCTACTTCTTCATGACTCAGTCTAAGAAGATTGTATAGTTTTAAGAGCTTACCTATTTCTTCTAGATTGTTGAATTTGGTGGTATATAGTCAGAAAGTTACTTTGTAGAGAACAAGACATTTGATTATAGTTTCATGTATCTGTAGTAGAAACAAAGCCACATAATGTTAAATCTGGCTCTAAGTTAACCAAGATATAAAATTTGATCAAAATTATGATGCTCTGATCTTAAAAATTCAACCCATATGAGATTACTTTTAAGAGTAAATGTGCTGTTGAGTAATTATTTCTATTGTTACCTTTTCTTTAATCAATGTGACTGACCAATTTTGTCTGCTTCTATTTTTAGATCAGTTAGTAGATGTCTTATATATTTTGGTGCTCCCTGGTTTAGTGCATATATATTAAGAAGTGTTATGTCTTCTTGATACAATGTCCCCTTTATCATTATGAAATGTCCAACTTTGTCTCTGGTTACCTTTGTTGTCTGAAGTCAGCATTGTCAGATATGAGGATGGCTATACCTGATTGTCTTTGGATATTATTTGCTTGGAGAATCGTTTTCCATCTTTTCACTTTGAATATACTCTTGTCCTTGCAGCTTAGATGTGTCTCTTGAAGGCATCATATAGTTGGGTTTTGCTTTTTGATCCAATCTGCTACTTTATGTCTCTTTATTGGTAAGTTCAGTCCATTTACCTTTAGGGTAATTATTGATACTTTAGAATTTCCTATAGCTATTTTATGTTTTGTTTTCTGGTAGCTGTGTGTTTTGTTTGGTTCTCTTTTTTGTTTCTGTCAGTTGTTTTTGTTTGATGGTATTCCATATGTCTTTCCTCTGTTTCTTTTTTTTTTAACCTGTGTATTTCAGTACTGACTATTTCTGAGTGGTTACCACTAGGTTAAGAAAAAACAGAATCCTTTGTCATATGAGTGCTTCTGCATTCCATCCTATTTTGCTACTGCAGGTCTTTATCCTCTCCTCTTTTATGTTATTGTTGTCACAGATTATCCTTGTTTTTACTGTGACCTTTTGGAGATTTTACTTGTAGTTTTGATTTGTTCTTTGTGTTTGGTTGAATAACCCCCTTGAGTATTTCTTGCAGTGAGAGTTCTCTGGTGATAAATTCCCTCAACTTCTGTATGTCTAGAAAAGTATTTTATTTCTCCGTCATATTTGAAGGATAACTTTGATGGATATAGTATTCTTGATTGGTAATTTCTCTCTTTCAGTTCTTTGAATGTTTGGTTGCACTATTTTTAGTTTGTAGAGTTTCTACTGAGAAGTCTGATGATAACCTAATGGGCTTTCCTTTATATGTTAAGGTTTTCTTTTTCCTAGCTGCCTTGAGATGTCATTGATTTTTGATGATTTTATTGCGATGTGCCTTGGAGTAGGTCTGTATGGGTTGTGGTAATTCAGCATTCTGTTTGCTTCTTGGATTCGAGGCTCTGACTCTTTTCATAGGTTTGGGAAATTGTCATCAATTATTTGTTTGATTAGGTTTTCCATTTCCTTCTCTCTCTTCTTCTTCTTCTGATAATATACCCATTATTCTTTCTTTTTCAAACAAAAGAAGAGATTTAATTATATTTCCATGTACATTTCTGTTTAGTCTCTATTCACCTTTCTATACAGTTATTACCTTATATTTACATACCTCTAAATCCAGTAAAATTTGACTTAATAAGTTGATTTGGAATTTGCAATAACTTGAACAGGGACTACTCTCCATTTCATCTTGGAGAACATATGTTTACATGCCTCAGACCACTAGACCTCTGGAAAATTCATCAAGGTAACAGTCTTTTTAATTTTTATGATGTTTATATTTCACCCTCTGCCATGCATGTGTCTTATAAAGGCTTGTAAGGTATTTGCTAAGCAATTTCTTTTATTTATTATTATTTTTATTGATTTTAATTCATTCTGTTTACATAGATTCTAGTGTCCCCCCAAATGCATCCCCCTCCCCCGTCTCCCTCTCAACATCCCCCTTGCCCCCTCTTGCCAACGCCCTCCCCCTTCCTCTAGGATTTGCTGTCCTGTTCTCTATAATGCTGTGTTATGAGTATATAATTTCACCAATCTCTTTCCCTTCTCTGATTCCATCTTATCATCCCCTTTCTCTCTATCCACTTTCCCTCTGGTCCCTTTGATCCTGCTTCTGTTGCTATTCCATTCCTCAGTTCACATTGTTCATTGGATTCAGCAAATGAGTGAGGTCATATGATATTTTTCTTTCTCTGCCTGGCTTATTTCACTTAACATAATAGTTTCCAGGTTCATCCATGTTGTTGTAAAAGGTTAGATTTCCTTCTTTCTCATGGCCCATAGTATTCCATTGTGTATATGTACCACTGCCTTTTAATCCACTTGTTCACTGATGGACATTTGGGTTGTTTCCAGATCTTGGCTATTGTAAACAATGCTGCCATAAACATGGGGATGCATTTCTTTTTTTGAATCAGTGATGTGGTATTCTTGGGATATATTCCTAAGAGTGGAATGGCTGGGTCAAAAGGCAGTTTCATTTTTAATTTTTTGAGGAATCTTCATACTGTTTTCCACAGTGGCTGCACCAGTCTGCATTCCCACCAGCAGTGCAGGAAGGTTCCCTTTTCTCCACATCCTTACCATCACCTATCGCGTGTTGTTTTGTTAATGAGCGCCATTCTGACTGGTGTGAGGTGGTATCTCATTGTGGTTTTAATTTGCATTTCTCTAATGATTAGTGATGTTGAACATTTTTTCATCTGTCTATTGGCCATCTGTATGTCTTCTTTGGAGAAGTGTCTATTCATTTCTTTTGCCCAGTTTTTGATTGAATTGTTTGTCTTCCTGGTGCTGAGTTTTACAAGTTCTTTATAAATTTTGGTTATTAATCCCTTATCAGACATATTGTCAAATATGTTCTCCATTGTGGGTTTGTCTTTTTACTCTATTCTTATTGTCTTTAGTAGTACAAAAGCTTTTTAGTTTGATATAGTCCCATTTGTTTATCCTGTCTTATTTCACTTGCCTGTTGAGATAAATCAGCAAATATATTGCTGTGAGAGATGTTAGTGAGCTTACTGCCTATGTTTTCTTCTAAGATGCTTATGGTTTCACGACTTACATTTAAGTCTTTTATCCATTTTGAGTTTATTTTTGTGAATGGTGTAAGTTGGTGATCTAGTTTCTTTTTTTTTGCAGGTAGCTGTCCAATTTTCCCAACACCATTTGTTAAAGAGACTGTCTTTATTACATTGTATGCTCTTTCTTCCTTTGTCAAATATCAATTGTTCAAAAAGGTGTGCATTTATTTCTGGATTCTCTGTTCTGTTCCATTGATCTATGTGCCTGTTCTTATACCAGTACCAAGCTGTTTTGAGTACAATGGCCTTGTAGTATAACTTGATATTAGGAATTGTGATACCATCCACTTTATTCTTCCTTTTCAAGATTGCTGAGGCTATTCGTGTTCTTTTTTGGTTCCATATAAATTTTTAGAATATGTGTTCTATATCTTTGAAGTATGTCATTGGTATTTTAATTGGTATTGCATTGAATTTATAAATTACTTTGGGTAATATAGACATTTTAATGATGTTTATTCTTCTAATCATGAACACGGTATATGCTTCCACTTGTTTGTATCTTCCTTGATATCTTTTATAATTTTCCGAGTACAAGTCCTTAACCTCCTTGGTTAAATTTACTCCTAGGTACTTTATTCTTTTGTTGTTGCAATAGTGAAGGGAATTGTTTTCTTAATTTCTCTTTCTGACAGTTCATTGTTGGTGTATAAAAATGCCTCAAATTTCTGTGTATTAATTTTATACCCTGCCACTTTGCTGAATTCATATATCAGGTTGAGTACTTTCTTGATTGAGACGTTAGGGTTTTCTATATACAGTATCATATCACGTGCAAATAATGATAGTTTTACTTCTTCTTTTCCAATTTAGATGCCTTTTATTTCTTCTTCTTGTCTGATTGTTGTAGCTAGAACTTCTAGGACTATGTTAAATAAGGGTGGTGAAAGGGGGCACCCCTACCTTGTTCCTGATCTTAAGGGGATTGCTTTTAATTTTTGCCCATTGATTATGATGTTGGCTGTGGGTTTGTCATAGATAGCCTTTATTATGTTGAGGTATGTTCCCTGTATTCCCACTTTACCAAGAGTTTTGATCATAAATGGTGCTGGATTTTATCAAATGCTTTTTCTGCATCTATTGAAATTATCATGTGGTTTTTGTCCTTTCTTTTGTTTATGTGATGAATCACATTGATTGATTTATGAACATTGTACCATCCTTGCCTCCCCAGAATGAATCCCACTTGATAATAATGTATGATTTTTTCATGTATTGCTGGAACCGGTTTGCTAATATTTTGTTGAGGATTTTAGCATCTAAGTTTATCAGAAATATTGGCCTATAATTTTTTTCTTTGTGTTGTCTTTGCCTAGTTTTGGAATCAGACTTATGCTCGCCTCATAAAAGGAGCTTGGAAGTCTTCCTTCCTCTTGAATTTTTTTTTTAATTTTCTTTTTTATTTATTTGTTTTGTTACAGAGACAGAGAGAGAGAGTCAGAGAATGGGATAGATAGGGACAGACAGGAACGGAGAGAGATGAGAAGCATTAGTCATCAGTTTTTCATTTTGACACCTTAGTTGTTCATTGATTGCTTTCTCATATGTGCCTTGACTGCGGGCCTTCAGCAGGCTGAGTAACCCCTTGCTTGAGGCAGCGACCTTGGACTCAAGCTGGTGAGCTTCTGCTCAAGCCAGATGGGCCCGCGCTCAAGCTGGCAACCTTGGGGTCTTGAACCGGGGCCCTTCTGCATCCCAGTCCGATGCTCTATTCCAGGGGTCCCCAAACTTTTACATAGGGGGTCAGTTTACTGTCCCTCAAACCGTTGGAGGGCCGGACTATAAAAAAAACTATGAACAAATCTCTATGCACACTGCACATATCTTATTTTAAAGTAAAAAAACCGAAACGGGAACAAATACAATATTTAAAATAAAGAACAAGTAAATTTAAATCAACAAACTGACCAGTATTTCAATGGAAACTATGGGTGCGGATGCATCCTGTGCTCCTCTCACTGACCACCAATGAAAGAGTTGCCCCTTCTGGAAGTGCTGGGGGGGCCGGATAAGTGGCCTCAGGGGGGTGCATGTGGCCTGTGGACCATAGTTTGGGGACCCCTGCTCTATCCACTGCACCACTGCCTGGTCAGGCTCCTCTTGAATTTTTTGAAATAGCTTGAGAAGATAGGAGTTAGTTCTTTTTTGAATATTTGGTAGAATTCCCCTGTGAAGCCATCTGTCCCAGAGCTTTTCTTTGTTGGGAGTTTTTTGGTAACTGTTTAGATCTCATTTGTTGTATTCGGTCTGTTTCGGTTTTCTGATTCCTCCAGATTGATTTTTGGAAGATTATATGTTTCAAGGAATTTGTCCATTTCACCTAGGTTGTCTAATTTTTTGGCATACAGTTCTTCATAGTATTTTCTTACAATATTTTGTTTCAGATGTGTTGGTTGTTATTTCTCCACTCTCATTTCCAATTTTATTTATTTAAGTTATCTCTTTTTTTCTTGGTGAGTTTGGTCAAGGGTTCATCGATCTTGTTTACCCTTTCAAAGAACCAGCTTTTGGTTTCATTGATCCTCTGTATTGTTTCTTTAGTCTCTACTTCATATATTTCTGCTCTGAAATTTATTATTTCCTTCCTTCTACTACCTCTGGGTTTACTTGCTGTTGTTTTTCTAGTTCTTTTAGATGCAGGGTTGTTTATTTGAGCTTTTTCTAGCTTCTTAAAGTATTCTTGTAGTGCTATAAACTTCCCTCTCAGTACTACTTTTGCTGTGTCCCATAAATTTTGAGTTGTTGTATGCTCATTATCATTTGTTTCTAGGAATTCTTTTATTTCTTCTTTGATCTCATTGTTAACCCATTCATTATTTAATAACATGCTATTTAGTTTCCATGTGTTTGAGAATTTTTTAGTTTTTCTGTTGTGGTTGATTTTTAGTTTCATGCCATTATGATCAGAAAAAGTGCTTGATATGATTTCAATCTTTTTAAATTTTTTGAGACCGCTTTTGTGCCCTAACATGTGGTCTATCCTAGAGAATGTACCATGAGCACTTGAAAACAATGTATATTCTGCTGCTTTAGGGTGAAAGGTTCTGAAGATATCTATTAAATTCAGTTGATCTAGTGTGTCCTTTCTGCTGTTTCTTTGTTTATTTTTTTTCTTGAGGATCTATCTAGTGATGTTAGTGGGGTATTGAAATCCCCTACTATTATAGTATTGCTGTTGATCTCGTCCTTTATGTCCATCAAAATCTGCTTTATATATTTAGATGCTCCTATATTAGGAGCATAGATATTTATAAGGGTTATATCTTCCTGTTGGATTGCTCCCTTTATCATTAGGTAGTGACCTTCTTTATCTCTTACTATATAGCCTTTGTATTAAAGTTCATTTTGTCTGATATAAGTATTGCTATCCTGGCTTTTTTTTCATTTCCATTTGCATGA
This sequence comes from Rhynchonycteris naso, assembly GCA_037038555.1. NCBI lineage: Eukaryota > Metazoa > Chordata > Mammalia > Chiroptera > Emballonuridae > Rhynchonycteris > Rhynchonycteris naso. Next base: position 173,802,287 of record CM073000.1, on the reverse strand, counting down.
AATATTTTTTCCATCCTTTTACCTTCAGTGTATGTGTATCTTTTGTTTTGAGGTGTGTCTCTTGTAGACAGCATATGTATAGGTCCTGTTTTCTTATCCATGCAGCTACCCTATGTCTTTTGATTGGATCATTTAATCTATTTACATTTAAGGTTATTATTGATATGTAGTTGTTTATTGCCATTTTATTCTTTAAAGTTATATTTCTCTTTTGCTATATTTTTTTCCCTTTTTGTTCTGTTTACAACAGGTCCCTTAACATTTCTTGCAGCATTGGTTTTGTTGTAATGAATTTCTTGAATTTTTTTTCTTTTCTGGGAAGTTTTTATTTCTCCTTCAATTTTAAACGATAGCCTTGCTGGATAAAGAAGTCTTGGTTGTAGGCTCTTGTTCTGCATTACTTTGAATATTTTTTGCCATTCCCTTCTGACCTCAAGTGTTTCTGTTGAGAAGTCAAATGTCATCTTTATGGGGGCTCATTTGTAGGTGATAACCTTTTTTTCTCTAGCAGCTTTTAATATTTTCTCTTTATCTCTTAGCTTTGGTATTTTAATTATGATGTGTCTTGGTGTAGATTTCTTTGGGTTTCTCTTTAATGGGAGTTCTCTATGCTTCTTGAACTTGTCTGACCTTTTCCTGCATCAATTTAGGAAAGTTTTCAGCTATAATTTCATTGAACAAGGTCTCTATTCCTTGTTCTTTCTCTTCTTCTTCAGGAGCCAATATGATGTGGATGTTGTTTCTCTTTAGGTTGTCACAGAGCTCTCTTAGAGTGTATTCCAATTTTTTCAGCTTCTTTTCTTTTTGCTGCTCCGCTTCTATGTTTTCATTTATCTTGTTTTCTAAATCGCTGATTTGATCCTCTGCTTCATCCAGCCTGCTATTAATTGCTTCTAGTGTAGTCTTCTTTTCTGATATTGTATTTGTAATTTCTGAATGGTTCTTTATTATTTCAATGTTCTTTTTGATGCTTGTAATCTCTTTATTTATGTGTTCATTGTGTCCATTTATTGTTGTTCTAAGATCTTTCAGCATTCTAATAATTCGTATTTTAAACTCTGCATCTGGTAGTTTGGTTATTTCCATATCACTCAGTTTATTTTCTGGAGGTTTCTCTTGTTGATTCATTTGGATTGCACTTCTCTGTCTTCCCATTATGTCTGTGTGTTTGGGTGTGTTGTTTGTAGAACTGGTTGAGTCTAGGGTTGGTGTTGTCTGCCTCCAGTTTTCAGTAGTGTTATTTTTAAGTTTTCTTGGGTTGGCATCAGCTGTTGTTTGTAATCCACTGTTAGATTTGGCTTTTCTAGTAGAGCCCCTTTGAAGTTTTGATTTGTTTGTTTTCTGTGCAGCCAGACACTGGGGCTGTCATACCTCCAGGCCCAAACTGCTTGAACCATTAAGCCATGGCTGTAGGAGGGGAAGAGAGACAGAGAGAAAAAGAAAGAAGGGGGAGGAGTGAAGAAGCAGATGAGTGCTTCTTCTCTGTGCTCTGACTGGGAAGCAAACCTGAGACATCCACATGCTGGGCCAATGCTCTAACACTAAGCTAACTGGCCAGGGCCAATATAGTTTTCTTATTTTGTGGTGTTCTTGCCAGATTTTCGAATCAGAGTTATGTTGGCCTCATAAAATGTATTAAGAAGTATTACCTCTTATTCAATTTTTTTGAAGAGTTTGAGAAGGATAGGTACCTAATCTTCTTTTAAAATTTGGTAGAATTTATTATGAAGCCATCTGGTCCTAGACCTATTTTGGGGAGGGGGGAGGTTTTGCTGGTTGTTTCAATTTCTTCACTGTTTATTGGTCTATTTATGTTTTTCAATTCTTAATGATTAGGTCTAGGAAGATTGTACAGTTCTAGGAAGTTATCTATTTCTTCTAGGTTATTGAGTTTGGTAGCATATGGTCTTTCATAGTATTTTAGTATAATCCTTTGTATATTTATGATGTCTGTGGTAATTTCTCTTTCCTAATTTTATGAGTCTTTTCTCTTTTTTCCTTAGTGAGTCGAGCCAGGGGCTTGTTAATTTTATTAATCTTTGCATAGAACCAGCTATTTATTGTATTAATTTTCTGTACAGATTTTTTTGTTCTCTTTCATCAATTCTGCTTTAATATTTTAATTTCCTTTCTCTGCTAACTTTGGGTTTCCTTTGTTCTTCTTTTCTAGAGATGCAAGGTTGTTTACTTGAGATTTCTCTTGTTTTTTGAGATAAACCTATAATGATATAAATCTCTCTTATTACTGCTTTTGCTGCATCCCAAAAGTTTTGCTATGTTATACTGTCATTCCCATTTGTCTTTATATATCTTTTGATCGGTTATTTATTTATTTTTGTATCTGTGACAGAGACAGAGAGAGGAACATATAGGGACAGACAGGGAGAGAGATGAAAGGCATCAATTCTTCGTTGTGGCACCTTAGTTGTTCATTGATTGCTTTCTCATATGTTTCTTGACTGGATGGGTTACAGCAGAGTGAGTGACCCCTTGCTCAAGCCAGTGACCTTGGGCTCAAGCTGGTGAGCCTTGCTCAAATCAGATGAGCCTGTGCACAAGCCAGTGACCTTGGGGTTTTGAACCTGGGTCCTCTGCATCCCAGTTCAACACACTATCCACTGTGCCACCACCTGGTCATGCTGATCTGTTTTTTTTAATCTAATTATTTTTTCATAGTATGTTGTTTAATTTTCTGCATCTTTGTGGGTTTCTTTACTTCCTATTTGCAGTTGATTTTTAATTTCAGAGCATGATGATCAGAGAATATGTTCGTTATAATTTCAATCTTCTTGAATTTGTTAAGGCTGGTTTTGTGACCCAATGAATGGTTGATCCTTGAGAATGGTCCATGTGTACTGGAGAAGAATGTATAATCTGATATTCTTGGAAAAAATATTCTGTAAATTTCAATTATGTTCATTTGGTCTAATGTGTCACTTAAGGCTGATATTTCTTTATTGATTTTCTGTTTGGATGATCACTCTAGAGCTGTCAGTGAAGACTTAGGACCCCCAAATATGATTTTGTTTATGTCTGTTTCTTCTTTTAGCTCTGTTAGTAGTTGCTTGATATATTTCTATGTTCTGTGATTCTGTGCCTATATATTAAAAAGGGTATGTCTTGTTGATTTAGTGTCCCATTTATTATTACAAAATGTCCATTTTTTTGTCTTGTTACCTTTGTTATCTTGAAATCACTTTTGTCAAATATTATTATGGGTTTTCTTTGGATGTTATTTGCTTGTTACATGTTGTCATTTTCTACCCTTTCGTTTGAGTCTAGCTTTGTCTTTCCAGCTTAAATGTGTCTCCTGAAGGCAGCATATGGTTGAGTTTTGATTCACTCTGCTACTCTGTGCCTCTTTATTAATTAATTCAGTCCATTTATATTTAGGGTAATTATTGATGCATAGGAATTTCTTACAAGCCATTTTATCTTTTGTTTTCTGGTAGCTCTGTGCCTCCATTTGTTATTTCCCTTTTTGTTCTTTCCCTTTGTGTTTCTGCCTCTTGTTTTTGTTTGGTAGTATTCCATACTTCTTTTCTCTGTTTTCTCTCTTTTAAATCTATGTATCTCAGGTTTGTGTGTGTGTGTGTGGGGGGGGGGGTTGTTACTATAAGGTTATTGAGAAAGAAAGTTTCATATATACAGTAGTCCTTTGTCTTATGATTGCTTCTTCCCTCTATCCTCCTTTGCTTATTCAGACCTTTACCTCCTCCTCTTTTGTATTTTTATTGTCATTAATTATTCCTGTTTTTATGCTGTAAGTTTGTTGGAGATCTTACTCATAGTTTTATAGTGTTTTGTTCTTTGTTTCAGTTACAATAACCTCCTTGAGTTTTTTCTGCAATGGTAATTTTTCTGGTGATATATTTCCTTAGCTTCTGTATGTCTGAAAATGCTTTTATTACTCCTCCATATTTAAAGTATAATTTTTATCATTATATTATTTTTAGCTGATAATTTTTATCTTTCAGCACCTTGAATATTTGGTTCCACTCTCTTCTGGCTTGTAGAGTTTTTGCTGAGAAATTCGATGATAACCTAATGGGTTTTTCTTTATATGTTAATTTATTCTTTCCTCTGGATGCCTTGATGATTCTTGGTCATTATTTCTTTTTATAGCAAGAGAGAGACAGAGACAGGAAGGGAGAGAGATGAGAAGCACTAACTTGTAGTTGTGTCAGTTGAGTTGTTCATTGTTTGCTTCTCATATGTGCCTTGACTCCTTGCTTAAGCCAGCAACCTTCTGGCTCAAACCAGTGACCATAGGATCATGTTTATGACCCTGCACTCAAGCCAGGTACCTCAAGGTTTCAACTTGGGATCTCCACATACTAGGTCAATGCTCTATCCCTTGTACTACCACCAGTCAGGCTCTTTTTCATTAATTTTTGACATTTTTAATGCAACATGCCTTGGAGAAGCCCTCTTTGGATTACAGTAACTAGCGTCCTGTTTGCTGCTGGGATTCAAGGACTTAGCTCTTATGTTGGGAAGATAAAATATATTATGCTCACTTTGTTAAAGATGGTGCTGCCCATGTGCAGGTTCATTGATATTAATGTGTGTTGGGGGACAGGCTGTGGGCAGGCCGGGTCAGTATAGCTTAAGGTTTAGTTTTAAGAGTAAGCTTTTCCCCACACGCTTGACTGATTGGATGATGTGGGATGATTCACTCTCATGAGGAATCCTCCCATTATGCCTCAGATAAGTGACTTTGTATCAGAGACTTCCTTGTTTGTAGATTGGATGAAAGATTTGGATTTCTACACTATAAAGTGGGGCAGACCAGGAGCTTGAGCTCTGTGTTCCAGAGATTAGTATTAGAGAGGAGAGCAGAGTAAGGCCACGTGGAGGAGGTCAGGAGAAGCAGCCAAGATGGAGTGCTGAGGGAGAAGCCAGTTTGTGCAGAGTTTGTGCAGAGAGGAGATGGGGAACAAAGGGGAATAAGTCTGGTAAGCTAGAAACCTTTGATTCTAGGAAACTCGGATAAGTCAGTAGCTTTGTGAGCACTGAATGAGTGGGTTTTGGAGCCCAGTGTATGTTTTTACTTGCCCACCGGGTGCAAGCTAGGATTAAATATGATGGCCCACCAGTTCTTGGCTCCTTTGTTTCTTTACCGACTGTCCGAATCAAATGCGAACCTGCATGGACCAGGCGGCTATGATGGTGGCCGCAGGCCCTGGCTTTACATCTTCCCATAGGTTTGGGGAGTTCTCATCAATTATTCATTTCAGTCGTTTCTCCATTCCCTTTTCCCTCTTCTTCTTTTGGTATACCTATTGTCCGGTAGTTGCCTCTGGGTTGGGTAGTGAAACCCTCCCTGGCCCTGAGCTTTCTGATAGTTGTTAATCTTGCTCAAACCGCACACACCCAAATTCTCGAAACTATCTGTCCCCAAGGCTGTTCCATGAACTGCATGCCCCACCAAACCAGTCGACCGTTACCATCCTCCCCCCTCTGCAGATATAAAAAACCCAAAAACCCTCCAGGGGCGCGCCTTCACAGACTCACATCCCAGGGTCAGTGAACTCGCCCGGAGTCCTCCCAATAAAGCCTGACTTTTGCTCATTTGACTGTTTCGGCTCTTCGTTCGTTCATCGGCGGCACCCGGCAATCTTTCACCTATTATTCTTATATTGCTCTTTGGGGTGGAGTCAGTTTTTTTAAGGCTTTATAAATTTTTTAAAATTATTATTTTTTAAAAAATATTATTTTTAAGTCTCTTTTTCCCTTTGTATTATCTCTAGTCTTCTGTCTTTAATATCTCAAGTTTTCTTCTCCATCTGATCAGTTCTATTTCTTATGCTCTCTAATCTTTATCTTATTTATTAAACTCTTCATCTCCAGAATTTGTTTGGTTCCTTTTAAAATTTTCAATCTCTTTGGTAAAGTACTCATTTTGTTCATTAATGCATTTTCTGAATGCATTCAATTGCCTGTGTTTTCTTGCATCTTGTTGAGTATTTTCAGAACTTCTATTTTGAATTCACTGTCATTCATAGTCCAAGTTTCCATGTGTTTAAGGTTGCTTTCTGGAGATTTTTTATTTTCTTTCTAAACTGCGTTGCTCTCTTGGTTATTCATGGTATTAGATGGACGTCTTCTCTGCCTAGGCATTTGAGTGGCTTTTATTTCTTTTAAATATTTCTTCTAAGAGATCTTTCTATTATTTTCCAGTAGGTGGCACTGAATCACAAGTTTTAGCTCTGTAAAATCCCTGTGCTGACTTAAACCGTGATGCTGGGGGTGTGGTATGCTGGGGCAACCTGGATGCTGCCTTTGTTTTCCTCCTGGTAATGGTCACCTGGGGTCTCTGCATGTTCTCCCATACACCCTGACTGGGGACCAGACCCAGAGTGCCCCCTCTGCTCAGGGGATACAGTGGTTCTGTAGTGTCAGTTCTTGTGTATGCTGCTGATGTACTCTGCACCCTGACAGCAAGTGCAAAGGAAGGTAAGTTTTGGGAGGCTGGGGGACTGCAGGGCTTTGCATCTTTGTTTCTCTGGGTAGAGTGTGGACTGTGGGTAGACTGCAGGGCAGACCACAGGACAACCAGCAGTGTCCCAGAACTGCATCTCCTGCCCACGTACCTGCACTTAGCTGCCACTTTACTTCATTCACTTCTGTAAGTGCCCTCCAAACTCTCCTGCTTCTCCCAGCAGAAGAAAACCTGGACATAACTGGGGTTCTTTCCACTCCAGGCTGAGCTCTAGCATGAGCCCTTGGCTGCAGTGCTGCATCCTTATTTTTGCCCTCCTCCCACATCTGCTCCTCCTTGTCCACCTTTAGTTGCTTCAATGTGAGGATCTTTCAGATGTGCCTGCACACCAAGCTGGGTTCCTTTATTGAGTTATAGCTGTTCAAATTATTGAAATTTCAAGGGGAGAGACAAAGGAGATCCCTCACACTCCCATTCCTCTGACATCACTCAGTGAGTATCTTGACATTAGGAAACCAACTAGATAACAAATTCCCCAAATTGGGAAATAAGTAGTACTTCTAAATAAATGCTGAGTTACATAGTTGCTGCCTGGCCCCTGTGACTGCAAGTGTAAGCAAGGTGTAGGACAGACTATCACTTTGGTAGAGACTGATCCAAATTTGTCCTCAGGAGGCAGTAGTGCTGATAGGATTCAAGGATTTAGCTCTTCCCATAGGTTAGGGGAGTTCTCATCAATTATTCATTTCTCTTGGGGGCATCGGAAGAGATCCATTCAAGTTTTCCTGTAAAAGTAGATGACTAAGCTCTCCATTAAAGGGCATAGACAGAATTAGTGATTCACCAGCTCAGTTCCTGGATAGCGGGGTCTCGATTTGAAGCTTAGAGTCACAGTTGGTTGAGGTGGCAATAATAGAGGACTCCCTGGATTAGGAAATGAATTTGGGTTCTAGCTTTGCCTCAAACAGAAATGAAAAGGTAGCTTCCAAGAGCTAAGGGAATACATACCTATCCCTTAAGGTGGGCAAAAACCTGACATGGTTAAACCAGAAAATACCTGGCATGACTAAGGCTTGCAAGGGGAGAAAAGTGTAAGATGACAAGTAGGGCAAGGGACTTAGACATCATTCTGGTGACAAAGGGAAGCCATTTGAAGATTTCAAGAAAGGAAGTGAAGTGGTCTGCTAATGATTCTCTTTTTCTTTTTGCATTCCACTGTTCTCTCAAAGAACAGTGAGAGCTTTTAAACAGTCTGATATTTTAGCCTTTATAGGAGGAAAAGTTATTTAAATTGCTTCAGAAGATTCTATGAAGAGTAACAATTTTTTTTGGACATATTTATGACTTAACTGATATTTTCCCATCTGAGAGAAAGGATAGCAGCTTTTAGCTTGGTTTCCTGATCACTTAATTAAAATCTCACAACAAAAGCTTTGTAATAGTATGGTGAAAATGAGGGAAGTACTGAAGGTCATCGATAAGTACTGTGAAATGGTGAAAAATTTTAATATTGGGTGAGGAATATGATACTATCATATAATAGTTTCATTATGCTTGCTGATACTGCCACCTCTGTATCCGTGAGCAGTTTTCATTTATACTGTATCTCAACTGAAAAAGGATTTGAAGTTTTGAAATATCTGGACTCATTGAACTATTTTGCAATGTTAAGAGCTCATTATTTTGTGTTGCTATGGAACACTAGAAAGAAGGGGAGAAAAAAGGAATGTTCTCACTTGTTTATATGCCTTATTTTATAGAATTAAAAGACTACCAAAAGAGTGAGAAAGAAAGAGTTCTAACAGTAATCTGAAACAGTGTTAATTAAAACTGGAACTCTATATAGGAGAATTTGTTCAATTTTATCCCCACTGAAATATCAAAATAAATGAATTATACTTTAGTTGCATGGAAAGACTACTTTATTTTTAGCATATTTTAAAACCACCCTGCATAAAAGATTAACAGATGCAATAAAATGCATTAGACAGATGTGGCTTTAGTACCTGCTTCAAATGCCAGCTGGATTTGTAATTACTTTTTTGGAGAGATTGAAGATCTGAATGGTTGCACTGAGTGTGGTATATACCTAACAGTCAGTGCTATATATAGACACTCAATTAAAAAGGACATGTAAATATGTTTAGTTCATATTTTATTAATATCTATTTTATAAATTAAAGATATATTTAAGTTAATATAAAATAAATTACGAAGTGTTAGGATATTCTTATTATGATGGCTTTTTTTTGTGTGTGTGGCAGAGAGAGAGAGTCAGAGAGAGGGACAGATAGGGACAGACAGGAAGGGAGAGAGATGAGAAACATCAATTCTTCGTTGTGGCTCCTTAGTTGTTCATTGATTGATTTCTCATATGTGCCTTGACCAGGGGGCTACAGCAGACCGAATGACCCCTTGCTCCAGCCAGCAACCTTGGGCTCAAGTTGGTGAGCCTTGCTCAAACCAGATGAGCCCGCGCTCAAGCTGGCAACCTCGGAGTCTCGAACCTGGGTCCTCCGCACCCCAGTCTGATGCTCTATCCACTGCGCCACCACCTGGTCAGGCAGAATATCCTTATTAAAAAGGATTAATGTAAGATTTAATTTCTACCACATTACCTTTAACCAAAGATAGAAGGCAGTTCCTAAGAAAGAATAAAGAGAAATAGCTTCCAGATTAAAGAAGAGTTTTTAAAAGAGTTTGATCAGTAGTTCTGCTATTTCTCTTATTAGCACAGATATTAAACAAATTTATCTGCCATTAGAATGTATAATTGAGAGACAAGAAAGCATTTTGACAGGAGAAAAAGAATAATTTAAAATGAGATGTAAGAGAAAGCCCTTCAAACCCATCATGCTAAATTTTCATATTGTTCAAGATTGTGGGACACAGATTTGCATTAAAGGTCAAAAGATGATATTGATTTGCAACTGCCAAGATATGTCTAAGGAAGTTACTTTTAAGGGAGGATGACAGTGAAAGCATTTTAAGCACCGGAGTGGTCTCCTCCCTGGTGCCTTCCCAGCTGTCAGGGGTCACCTTCCTCTGGTGTATCTGAAAGGGGAGGAGGGTTTGTTCCATATACACTCTTCAGTTATCCCCATAACAGCTCTCCGCCAGCCCCCACTGCTGCCAGCTGTGCCGATGATATTGCACGTGTCACCAAGGGCTCGCAGGACACCAAGGCAGGCTTGCCCTGACACAGTGCTGGGTCTGCCAGCTGACCTCCGCAGATGCTGCTATTCCTCTCACACCCAAACTTTATTCTCCACAAACTGAAACCTTTACTTTATTGAAAAGTCAGGAATATCTACAATGTATTATAACAAAGATGTGTGTGCAGGAGGGAGGCACTACTTGTAAAACTGTATGCTAAATGTGACTTTTTTAAAGAAGTGAAACAATTATGGGAATCTCCCCTTTCTAGCTTTTACCTTTCTGTCTGAGGGTCTGTGCTTCACTCTGTCAGAGGAAACTTCTGTTCCGAACCTTTCCTGTGTAAATGTCCACCCCTCTTCAGAAGGTTCTAGTTCCTGACGTTCAGAGGCCTGGGCATCTGTATTCCTCCGCAAGCCCTGTAGTTCCCCCATTGCCTTCATTTGAATTCCTGAGTATAAAAAATAATACCTCAGTGAGAGTCAGCAGGAGACTAGAGCTAGGAGGTGGCACCTGGTACTCAGGAGACTAAAAAATCTGATCTGCTCGACTCTCTATCTTCTGTGAGTTCGACGAGACATGCTTTCCTGGTGTTGCCTTAAAAAAAAGTATGCCCATACACACATACAATTCTCATCATATGAATGTAACACATTTTTCCATAAATGAAACATTTTCCCAATGAAGAGAATAAATCATATTGTTAAATTCATTAAAGTCAGTTCCATTAGTTTGAACTTCTTTCTCCAGACAGTGCTTCAGCAGTGGGTTTTTCAAAGTGTCGTTTGAGACCCCAAAAGGTTCATAAGGTCAAGCTATTTTAAAATAAGTACTGAGATGTTATTAGTCTTTTCCACTCTCATTCTCTTCAAAGTGTACAGTAAAATTTTCCGGAAGCTAGAGCGCCTCTATTGCCATCATCATTGACAGCTAATGGAATATATGCCTGTGTATCCTTGTGTCATCTCAAGTCTCCCAAAGTAAGCTCTTTGGCTTCTTTATTAACTTATAAGAGTGTAAAATGGCCACTGAGACCAAACATTTTACAACCACTGACATGGAAAATTACTCATTTCTACTCCTTTAAACCACAGACTGATCCATCTCTGACAGATCCGCTTCAGGTATATCACAAATGCTGGGAGTTTTACCATGACAACTTGTCCTTGCCTTGAGCATATCAAATAGCTGACCTGGATGTCCTTCTACACTACCAGAACGCTAGCAGTGTAGTTTCTCTTTAGCCCAGACTGGGGTTTTTATTTCCTCCTATTTCCAAGAATAGGATTTCTTCCCACAGGACAGGGGTCCCCAACTACAGCCCCACAGGCTGCATGCGACCCCCTGAGGCCATTTATCCGGCCCTCACTGCACTTCCGGAAGGGTCACCTCTTTCATTGGTGGTCAGTGAGAGGAGCACAGGATGCATCCACACCCATAGTTCCCATGGAAATACTGGTCAGTTTGTTGATTAAAATTACTTGTTTTTTATTTTAAATATTGTATTTGTTCCCGTTTTGTTTTTTTACTTTAAGATATGTGCAGTGTGCATAGGGATTTGTTCATAGTTTTTTTTATAGTCTGGCCCTCCAACAGTCTGAGAGACAGTGAACTGGCCCCCTGTGTAAAAAAGTTTGAGGACCCCTGCCACAGGAGGTCTCTATATATCTATATATTGTATTTAGTTTCAAAATAAACTCACTTATAGAAAATCTTATTGTTAAAGCTAGCCATTCTTGTAATAGACTATATATAAGAAATTGAGGACTTTCTGCAGATGTTATGTCATTTCTGTAACAGATAAGCATGTACACTCTACAAAGTGATAGTTAGCCAAAGGACATATAAACACAGCCTTTTAACTTACTAGAGGAGAGAAGGAAAAGTTAAACCAAAGAAATTTGATTTTAAATGCATTCATTTTTTTTAAAATCCAGGATGAGCTATAATAGGTGACTACTGAGAAACAATCAGGCCTATAATTTGCCGTAAAGTTTGTGAGCAAACAACCAGTCAACATTGGCCATCCAATTATAGTTTAACAGTCAGTGAAACAATTTGCTTTTTAGTTTTGAAATTCTCTTGGCTTCCCTGTATTGAGTTACCTTAGAAACGGTAGGAAGAAGGGGGGCGGGGAAGCAGTATTTATCAATAAGCTAAACTTTGTAAAGTTGATTTCTGGTATTTCTTTTCCATATGGCTTCTATGTGTATCAAAAGGTTTTCTCTAACTTACTTAGCACTTTTCTCAACCACAGGACCTAACTATTATTTTATCCCAGATCCTCAGAGGGAAAGTATAGCTTAAGAACTGGTAAAACTCAGCTTCTATTTACAGGCTCCTTACAACTTTAAAAGTTACTTCCTGGTGCCAAATGTACTGAGAAACTATTGAAAGTGGTTCACAACTAAAAATAATAGCTCAGTACAAAAAGACAGGTCTAACTTTATTTAGGTCATTTATCTACTGTTTTTCTTAGGATATAACCTCTATAAAGGAAAAAATGATCACCAGTATTAGATATAAAATAAAGGCTAAAACCACCAAAAACGGTATTCTGAGAAATGTATAATACTTCTCATATGTTACCCTCAAATGTCTGGTATAGTTAAAAGGCTTTATCCCAGCTTTGCAATAGACCCAGAGAATATAAACTGCTCTTCCAATGTTATTCAGATACTGAATGGTATATCTGGAAACATAACTAAACCTCTTGACTCATGTCTGTGTGCTGATTGAGTCAGTGAGAGGAAGAAAATGAAACAGGGAGGGAATGACAGAGAGAGGATGAAAGAGGGTTTTAGGAGTGGAAAACAGGCCAGCTATACTTATTATCTTGGAAAATATGATAGTAAACATAACAGACATGACAGAGCCGATCCAAGCAAATCTCTAACTGCTGAGTGAAAGAACAAAATAATCCCCATGATAAAACAAAGAAAGTAGTCAAATATCATTTATTCCTCTTACAGCAGCATTAGATGATGAAAGTATAAACCATTCAGTTGGAAAGGAAAACACATTTCACCCAAATCTAACACAGAAAAATGCAGGTCTTTCATATCTCTAGGGAACACATTTTCCCTAAAAATATGTTAACTGCTAGGCTTCATGATCTATTTTAATGGGGTAGTCTTTTCTAAAGAATGCTATTAGTAAGAAGTCCAAAAACAGTCTCTGTTTCCTATAGGTTAATGTCATATTATTTAAATCTCAGAGAATACAAGTTATTTGGCCCATTCACACATTGCTATTAAAATGGGCCCCAATTAATCCAGTCCCTGCCTTTGCTCATGCCATTCTCAGTAACTACACAATCATCTTTTCACACTCTAATTTTGGGATTGCCTGGTTGATAAATCCCAGCTTGGTTTTGTCTTTTTATTATTGATCAGAATAGTACAGTGGTTAATAGGTGGCTCCTGGAGTCAGATGTCTAGATCAACTGCTTCTTACTTAGGGGCAAATTAGTTTTACTCTACTCAGTTTCTTCACAGTGCTATTGTGAGGATTAAATAAATTAACATATGCAAAGCACTAGGCTGCTTATCTTTGGTAGCCTTTGCATTCTACAATAGTGGGAAACCTAGCATTTATTGAACACACAACATGTGCTAAAAATGAGGTGAGCTTTTGATATGCATCATTTCATTTAATCTCCATAACTGCCCTATGTGTCAAGCAATATTCATCACCCCCACTTTACAGATAAAGAAACAGGTTTAGAGAGATTAAATAACTTGCTTAATATTTTATGGTTAGTAGGAACTTTCTGATTCTAAATCCCAAACTCTTTTTTTTTTTAAATTTAATTTTATTTTATTCATTTTAGAGAGGAGACACAGAGTGAGAGAGAGAAAGAGAGAAAGTGGGGAGGAGCTGGAAGCATCAACTCCCATATGTGCCTTGACCAGACCAGTACAGGGTTTTGAACTGGCGACCTCAGTGTTCCCAGGTCAACGCTTTATCTACTGCGCTACCACAGGTCAGGCTAAATCCCAAACTCTTAACCACTATGTTATATAAGCTAGTTGCTCTACCAGAAAAGTGTTGAAGGAGCATAATCTTTACCATAATGATTTTTAAAGCCTCTACCGGGTGGTGGGCACATTATAAATAATCACTACCTGTTTTGGAGAGTCATGTTTGACAATTTTTTTTTTTTACAGGGACAGAGAGAGAGTCAGAGAGAGGGATAGATAGGGACAGACAGACTGAAACAGAGAGAGGTGAGAAGCATCAATTATTAGGTTTTTTTTGTTGCCGTTGCGACACCTTAGTTGTTCATTGACTGCTTTCTCACATGTGCCTTTACCGCGGGTCTTCACCAGACTGAGCAACCCCTTGCTGGAGCCGGGGACCTTGGGTCCAAGCTGGTGAGCTTTTGCTCAAGCCAGATGGGCCTGCGCTCAAGCTGGTGAGCTTGGGGTCTCAAACCTGGATCTTCTGCATCCCAGTCCAATGCTCTATCCACTGTGCCACCGCCTGGTCAGGCCATGTTTGACAGTTTTTACTGTGAAGAGCAAACTTAATAAAGTTTAAAGAACTGTGTAATTGAGTCATAGAGGTAACTGAAATACAGTTAATCCACACTGTGTATTAGCCTTGTTACCCAGAGAGGCCCGCCGACCAGCGCTTTCAGCACTGACAGGAGGCCTGCTAGAAATGTAGAACAGTCTCAGGCTCCACATGAGATACACTGAGTCACATCAGTATCTGACTAAGATCTGCAGCTTAAGAACCATATTTATAGAGCTCACAGACCAGCAATTCTCCACTTCTTAAGAGAAAAATGAAAAAGATTTGATTTAGGAATTTCCTTTCCAGAAGTAACTGTTAAGAGATCATGGAATAAAACATAGAAGGAATGTGTTAAGAGTACCTTTACAAGAAGTTTTTTATTTTTTTAAAATGATAAACGATTATCTAAGAAACCCCAGCTAGGACAAGGGTCTTGGTTCCTGAACATATGGAAGGTTATAATTACTTGTAGAATATAAGTTTCCTGAAAGCAGAGTCTTTGTCTCGTTTGTTGCCGGATTTTCAGTGCATAGAAGAGTGCCTGGCCCATAGTGGGGACACAACAGATATATGTTGAACGAATAAATGTATATGCTCTTAGGATTCTTAGGGCAATTCAAGTATATTCTCCAAAAGCTAGAATTGGGGACAGGAATAACTTCTAGGGTTCTCTAACTTTAGAGATGTGATTTGTCTTATGTGTCCTAATGTGAAAGAAGTTTTCTGCCATTAAGGACACAAGAAGGTGAAGAGGGCATACTGTTAATACCTTAATGACATCTTATGTAAGAGACAATTATAAATTACATAAGAAAAGTAATCTTTTCTTGATGGTAGGATATCAGTTCCATTTTCTCCTTGGCATAGTAAAAAAGTCTGAATTTTGTTCTTTGAACATCATCTCAAGAGTTTTGCTTGTAACACCATGATTAATTTGGCACCTATTTCTGAACATCAAGGAGAACATTTCAACAGGCCCAATAACAAAGCCAGACCTTGATCCCATTTAAAGGGACCAGCTGTTTTCACTCCCATATCTACTCATCATGATGACCTCACTCTCGCAATGTGTTATATCCTCTTTCCACATTAAACATCAAGGCCAGAGATACAATCCTGACATTATAAGGAAGAAAAAATAAATCTGTGTCCAGAGGTCAAATCAGACAGTCTTTAAGTTTATTGTGAAACAGAGCAAATGTAGACACAAAAGGCCTTGTCTCATTAATTACATACTGGATAACAAAGATTTTTTATTATCCTTAAGTATTGATAATATCTGATTCGTGTACCCATTTCAGTGTTAGTTAAACCTCAGCAACCTTTGTAACATTCTATCTCGCCTTCACCATCAATACTGTTAAAGAAGGAGTAATCCTAGAGTGTTAGAACAAAAAAGTTCCATTGTAAATAGAAATTTTGAAATGCTTTTAGCTGAATAACTGAAATAAAAGGACAACTTTTATTATTTGCCTCCAAAGTCACCTATATTAATACCATATTCATGACAACAGCTAAATTTTTTATTTATTTTGAGTTTTTATACGTGTAATTTTCTTTTTAAGAAAGGTAATTCTAGGATTTTTTTGGTGAAGTTATACCATTATGACAAAAGTAAAATGTTTAAGAAAAATGTTATTTTGTAAGAATTTAATGCTAGCAGGGACATTGCTTAAACAGGGACATATTCTTCACAAACGATCTTGGCAGTGTCCTGGTTGTACCTACCCTTGAAGGCCATCTGCTTACCTCTCAGAATCTAACTCTCATGGGCAAACCCAGGCAGTATTTTCTATGATAAGGAAAATTGAAAATACCTTAAGTGGAATGAAACAGTATTCCCATCTACCAAGCAAAGAATTCTAAAGGGTTGATGGATGAGAGGTCAAAATTGTCAAGTGCTCCAAAAATTAAATAGTTCACTCATAAATCATTCAACTCAGGCAAGAGCACAAATAATAGTGTCTGTCTCGGCAATCATCAGAAAGAAAAAACACATTCTAGCCACAGTGACATTACTCTCTCCAGTAATCACTAACAACAACGTGTTTGGGACTATAGGGAAGAAAAAATAGAAATATCCATCTTTAATGGGTGAAACCCCATGGCATTTTCCCCAAGAATAATCAAAGGCAGCAGCTCATGCAGAGAGGAAAATGAAACAAAAAACCAGGACTGCATCTTTTAAGAGAAAAATCGCTAACATTATCTATAAAACTGTGAGACCACTGAGCATAGTAGTCACCTTTGGCTGAAACAGGCAAAGTAATTGCAAGGACTTGGGGGTGGGATTCCCCCCCCCCCCATGATGTACACAAGATGTTAAACAGGTGCGAGGTCAACAGATATCGGCTTCATCATACAGATATGAGTCACTGTGTACATGTACCAAACGCTGCCAGAGATTACTTAAAAGCCCAAAATGTCACATAACCTTTTGTGTAGTCTTTTCTTCGAACTAGTGGTTTTGATTGAAAAATAATACCGTTGTTGGTATATTCCTCTAAAATTTTGTGTTTGTGGATGTGTACATATAATGACTAAATGACATTATATTGGTTGGATGTCCCATAATTAATTCAACCAATCACTAACAGTAAAACTTTTTGAAATTAAAAATAATGTAGGGAGCCTGACCCGGCAGTGGCATAATGGATAGAGCACTGGCCTGGGATGCTGAGGACCCAGGTTTGAAATCCCGAGGTCACTGGCTTCAGTGCGAGCTCACCAGCTTAAGTGCGGGATTGCCAGCTTGAGCATGGGATCATAGGCATGACCCCATGGTTGCTGGCTTGAGCAAGAGGTCACTTGCTCTGCTATAGCCCCCTGGTCAAGGCACATATAAAAAAGCAATCGAACAACTAAGGTGCTGCAATGAAGAATTTAGTCCCTCCAAGTGAGGCAGATGTTTGTGAGCTAACAAAGAAATATCTTCAAAATATATTTTTTGGCAAAAAGAGACCAGGTTCAGAATACTACCTATGTATAGATATAATGTACGCTTTAATTTGTGGAGAAAACAAATCTCTCTCCCTTCCTGTCTGTCCCTGTCTCTGACTCTGTCTCTGTTAGAAAAAAAACAAAAACCCCTGATCTAAAAATACAAAAGAAAACAGGACTTTAAAAATATAAGTAGAGAACTGCTGGCTGTAGTCACCTGAAGGGTGACTGCTTTTGAAAGAGTAAACTAGTATGTTCCCCAATGAATTTGAGCACCAAGGACTATATATCCTATAGAAGAGATCTGGAAACTTATTACTGCCTCAGGAATTGAAAATAAAATGGATTCTCTAAGCCTGGGGACAAAGTTGAGAAAAGAAGTATCACACTTGATAATTTGCAACCAAAATCTCTTTTAAAGACCAAGTTGAAATGATTCTCAAAATTTCATTCCGAATGATTCAAAACCATTAAGTATGCCTGAGCATCAGAAAGAGAAAATGAAAATTCTCTTTAGAGAAGACTTTTCCTTCAAGTTATCAAAGGTTATTGAAAAGTTAAATTCAAAGGAAAATAAACATTTATATAAAAAATAATTGAACACTCAAAAATACTGTAGAAGGTACAGCAGTCAACAGACCCAGATTAAATATGGTTCTACACAAATATTCAAAGTTGAAAAAAACTATAATTAATATATTAAAGGCATCAAAGGAAAAGGTGGGTAAATATATATTAATAGTTGCAAAATTTTAGCAGAGAAATAGAAGATATTTTAAAGAAGTAAAATGAATAGAAATAAGACACATGATAACAGAGATAAAGAATGATGTTGCCTGACCAGGCAGTGGCGCAGTGGATGGGGCGCCGGACTGGGATGCGGAAGACCCAGGTTCGAGACCCCGAGGTCGCCAGCTTGAGCGCGGGCCCATCTGGCTTGGGCAAAGCTCGCCAGCTTGGACCCAAGGTTGCTGGCTCCAGCAAGGGGTGGCTCAGTCTGATGAAGGCCCGCGGTCAAGGCACATGTGAGAAAGCAATCAATGAATGGCTGAGGTGTCGCAATGAAAAACTGATGATTGATGCTTCTCATCTCATCTCTCTTTGTTCCTGTCTCTCTGTCCCTACCTATCTATCCCTCTCTCTGTCCCTGTAAAAAAAAAAAAAAAAAAAAAAGAATGATGTTAGGCCCATTGGTGGATTGGACATACCTGAGAAAAAATGAGTGACCCTGAAGAAAAATCAATAACTATCACCCAAACTGAAACACTAAGAGAAAATGAGTGGGGAAGAAACATAGAATCTAAGAATTGTGGGAAAGTATTAAATGGTCTACTATACCCTAGTTGAAGACTTGGAGAACAGAAAAAACATTTGGAGAAAAGGATAAGATTTTATTTTAAAAAGCCATCAGCCACAGCTAGATAAAGCTCAGAGCATCAAATATTTTAAAAATTATATTTAATCTGCTGAAATTCAGGCATAAAAAGAAAAGAAAACTTTGCAGGCAGTCAAAAAAGGAAAAACAAAAATAAAAAGTTCTTAGAGCAGAACAAAGATAGGAATTATAGCAGATTTCTCATTAGAAACTAGGCAACCGAACAATTTTAACTCAACTAGCTATTAAAAAATTGGAGAAATATATATTTTTACCTCCCCAAACCCCCAGAGAATCCATTATCAAAAGACCTACATACACCGTAGGAGATATTAAAGGTTCAAGAAAACTACCAGAGAGAAACTTGATCTCTGGAAATGGTTAAAATGAAAATAAGCAGAAAGTACTTTTCTAATATTTAAATTCTCTAAAAGGTAATTATCCTTTTAGAGAATTCAAAGCAAAAATAGTAGCAATGTACTGTAGAAGAATAATATGCAGTATCAAGATAATGTAAAAGATAAGAAAAATTTGAAATATATTATTGCAAAATTCTTATACTACATGATAAGTGTAATAATGTTACTTGAAGGTAGGCTAGTTACTTAAAGATGTGTATAGAAACTTTAGAGAACCCACTTAAAAAAGGGGAATGAGGTATAAATAACAAGCCAATAGTGGAGGTAAAGTAGAAGAAAAAAGAAAAGCTCAATTAATAAAATGACAACAGAGAAAAAGAAGAAATGATGAAATAAGTATAAATTACTTAGCAAGAAGGTAGTTTTCAACCACATAAATATATTACATTATATGTAAATAGTTCAAAGATACTAATTAGAAGACAGAGATTGTCAGATTGAATTTAAAAATGACTCAAATATAAGAAACACATGTCAAATATACAGAAATATAGTAAAAGACAATGGATAATAATATATTGTTCGAACAGTAATCTAAAGAAAACTGGGTTGGCAATATTTATGTCAAAGAAAGTAGACTCAGAACAAGGAATATTACCAGAGATAAATAGGTACATTACACAGTGATAACAGGGTTCATTCACCAAAAACTCATAGCAATCCTAAAAAGTATAGATATCAGAAAAGAATTTCAAAATACATGAAACAAAAAATTCATGAAATTGAAAACAGAAATAAACAAACCAAAACTATAGTTAAGATATTTCAATACTCCTCTCTCAGTAAAATCAATCCTTTCAAGAGCAACTCACTAAGGATACATAAGACCTGCAAAATACCACCAGCCAATTAGACCTAAGTGACATTTATAAAACCATCAATCATCTTCACCTTTTTCTTTGTATCTATGAGTCTGTTTTCTGTTTTGTTAGTTTATTTTGCTCATTAGATTCCACATATAACTGAAATCATATAGTATTTGTTTTTCTCTGAATGGTTTATTTCACTCAGCACATTACTTTCCAGGTCCATCCACAAAAAACAAACAAATGAACAGTATATAATTACCATACTGTTGTCTCAGAGACACAGACAACAGTATGGTGATTACAAGAGGGAAAAGGGTGGTGGGGGAAGGTAGAAAAGCGTAAACAGGATAAATGGTGATGAAGGAAACTTGACTTGAGTAGTGAATATACAATACAATACACTGATGATGTATTTGTGAAACCTATATAATTTTATTAATGTCACCCCATAAGTTCAATTATAAAACAATTCATCAAACAAAAAAATACACATTATTTTCAAGTACATGTCTCTAGGAAGGTTAACTTGAAAGGTATATTAATTCTGGGACATCTTCCTGGATCTCTATTTTTAGGGAGACACTATATCTGGTTTCAAAGGTATGTTTGTTGTTAAAAAATGTCATTTGGCCTGACCTGTGGTGGTGCAGTGGATAAAGCATTGACCTGGGAACACTGAGGTCACCAGTTCAAAACCCTGCACTGGTCTGGTCAAGGCACATATGGGAGTTGATGCTTCTAGCTCCTCCCCCCTTCTCTCTCTCTCTCTCTCTCTCTCTCTCTCTCTCTCTCTCTATGTCTCCTCTCTAAAAATAAATAAATAAAAAGAAATAAAATTTTTAAAAATGTCATTTGCTTTGAGCATTGAACTATGTAGGAATGCAAAATACAGGAAGAATTGTTTTCATATAACCAGAAGCTATATTTCAAATAGAATTTATAATGCAATTAAATCAGAGACCAATAACAAACTATTAAGTCAAGGTCAAAGAGGAAGTCACAATTGAAATTAAAAGACATTTTCAATTAAAATAAAATGAAAATATAAAGTATCAAAGTTTATGGGATGCAGCTATAACAGTGTTTAAAATTTATAGCATTAAACATATTTAAAAAAGAAAATATTTCTTTCTTTTCTTTTCTTTTTTTTACAGGGACAGAGAGAGAGAGTCAGAGAGAGGGATAGATAGGGACAGACAGACAGGAACGGAGAGAGATGAGAAGCGTCAACCATTAGTTTTTTGTTGCCGTCAAGACACCTTAGTTGTTCATTGATTGCTTTCTTACATGTGCCTTGACCGCGGGCCTTCAGCAGACTGAGTAACCCCTTGCTGGAGCCAGCGACCTTGGGTCCAAGCTGGCGAGATTTTGATCAAGCCAGATGGGCCCGCGCTCAAGCTTGTGGTCTTCCGCATCCCAGTCCGATGCTCTATCCACTGCACCACTACCTGGTCAGGCAAGAAAAAATTTCTTAAATAAAGTTTTTATTTTAAGAACCTAAAAAATGATCAAATAAACTCTAAGGAAGCAGAAAAAAAATCAACAAAATTATACAAGAGAAAGAGAGAGAGATATCAATGAAACCAGAAGTTGAATCTTTGTAGGGATTGATAAACTTTAGAGATTGATCTGATAAAAAAAAAAAAAAGCCACAAGGGGAGAGAGAGAAAAAACAGAATACCAATTTAGGAATACAAGAGGAAAAGTCCTAGGTTTGATTCCTGGTCAGGGAACACAGGAGAAGTGATCATCGGTTTCTTCACCCCTCCCCCTCTCTCTTTCTTACCCTCCCACAGCCATAGCTCAAAAGGTTCAAGTGAGCTGGTCCCAGGCACTAAGGATGGCTTCATGGCCTTGCCTTAGGTGCTAAAAATAGCTATGTTGCTGAGCAATGAAGCAGTGGCCCCAGATGGGCAGAGCATTGACCAGTAGGGGGCTTGCCAGGTGGATCCTGGTTGGGGTATATGTGGGACTCTGTCTGCCTCCTTGCCTCTCACTTTTTAAAAAAAAGGAATATAAGGGAGGATTTTTTTTTTCTGGCTCCTACGGACATTAAAAGAATAATAAGAAAGTATCACCACCAACTTTTGCCCATAAATTCAACAACCTAACAAAATCTATAAATCTCTTAACAGACACAAGCTAGCAAAGCTCATCCAAGAAAAAATAGATAATCTAAATAGTCCTATATCAACCAAAAAAAATTTATAGTTGAAACACTTCCAACAAAGAAATCTGGAGGTCCAGACTGTTTTACTGATGAATTCTATCAAACCATTAAATAAAACTACTAATTTTACACACACTCTTCAAAAAATTAGAAACATTTTAAAAATTACTTTATCAAAAAAACCAGTAAAAAATATAAAAATACAATTTAACATCTTCCAAGGATATGAATGCAAACAACCCTTAACATAATATTAGCAAATTTAATCCAGCAGTATATAAAGATAATACCTTATTATTAAATGGGATTTATCTTGTGACTGTAAGTCTGTTTTAACATTCAAAATTCAGTAAACAGAATTCATCATGTCAGCAAACTAAAGAAAAGTCACATGTTCATCTCAACAGATGCAGGAAAAGCACTGCCAAAATTCAACATTCATTCATTATCAAAACTCAGTAAATTAAGAACAGAGGAGACTTGCTTAATCTGATAAAGAACATCTACAAAGCCCTTACAGTTATTTTGTGTGTGTGTGTGTGTGTGAGAGAGAGAGAGAGAGAAAGAAAGAAAGAAAGAAAAAAAAAAAAAGAGAGAGAGGAGAAGCATCAACTCGTAGTTATGGCATTAAGTTGTTCACTGATTGCTTCTTATATGTACCTTGACCTGTCTCAAGCCAAGCCGGTAACTGGTTGCTCAAGCCAGCAATGTTGGGCTTCAAGCAAGTGATCTTTGGGCTCAAGCCAATGACCATGGAATCATGTTGATTATCTCATGCTCAAGCCGGCAACCCTGCACTCAAGTTGGATGAACCCACGCTTAAGCTGGTGACCTCAGGGTTTTGAACCTGGAACCTCAGCATCCCAGGTAGATGCTTTATCCACTGTGCCACCACTGGTCAGGCTGCAAAACCTTTACAGATAACATGAAATTTAATAATGAAAGATTGAATGCTTTCTCTCTAATATCATGAATATGGTAAGAACGTCCTGTTTTATTCATTCTGTTCAATAAATGTCCTAGCCAGTGCAATGAGGCAAGAAAAATAAAAAGCATAAGTTTTCTGAAATAATAAAATTGTTTCTATTTACTAATTGTGATTGTCAGTGTAGAAAGCCTTAAAGGATGTTTAGAATTGCTATTATGGTTGAGTTTAGATCAAAATATAAGACCAATATATCTAAATGAATAAATGAATGAATAAATAAATGCATTACTATATACTAGTTATAAAATATTTAAAACTTAAATTTAAAAAAATTGCCATTCCCATTACACCAAAACACATGAAATACTTAGATATAAATTAAACACACACCTAAGATGAAAAGAATTCAGAAAGCCTATACCATGCTTATGAATTAGAAAAGTCACTATTTTTTATTTTTATTTTATTTTATTTTTAAAAAATATTTTCCTAATTTAAAATAAAATTTTTTTTATTTATTCATTTTAGAGAGGAGACTCAGAGTGAGAGAGAGAGAGAGAGAGAGAGAGAAAGGGGGGAGGAGCTGGAAGCATCAACTCCCATATGTGCCTTGACCAGGCCAGTGCAGGGTTTTGAACTGGTGACCTCAGTGTTCCCAGGTCGACGCTTTATCCACTGCGCCACCACAGGTCAGGCCAAGTCACTATTTTTTAAAAAATATTTTATTTTTCATTGATTTTAGAGAGAGAAACATTAATCTATTCCTGTCTGCACCTTGACTGGGGATTAAACCATCAATCTCTGTGCTTGGGGACAATGCTCTACCAACCAAGTTATCCGGCCAGTGCAAAAAGTCACTATTTTTAAGATGCTAATTCTTCCTAAATTAATCTGTAGATTTAACACATCTCAACCAAAATCCCAGTAAGAAAAAGTACTTTTGAACAGTGACATGCTTAAAATCTATCTAAAAGTCAAAGGAACTAGAATACCAATACAATTCTGGGACAAATAAAACATTGGAAGATTCATATTACTTGACTTCAAGACAGTATAAAGCTATAGTCTTCATGACAGTGTAGTGTTTGTGAAAGATAAACACACAGATCAAAGGACAGAGTGGAGAGATAAAAAATGGGAAAGGGGGTAGGGGAAAACAGAGCTAAACATACATCATACGGTATGCAAAATGGACCTAAATAGAAAGCCCAAGGTAAATAAATTGAAATTTTAAAATACCATTTATCATAACATCAAAACATGATGTGTGGGAGTAGACTTAACAAAATAATATGCAAGTACCGTACAATTTATTGTAAAGATATTAAAGATGTGGTACATTTACACAATGGACTACTACTCAGTTATAAAAAAGAAGAAAATCTTACCTTTTGTGACAGCATGGATGGACTTGGAAAGTATTATGCTATGTGAAATAAGCCAGTGAGAGAGGCAAATACTACATGATTTCACTTATATGTGGAATCTCCTGAACAAAATTACTAACAGACAAAAAGGAAAGATGATCTAAGTAATTGGAGAGGTATATGACGTTCACAGTTTGGAACACTATTATTAAAATGTCATTTACCTTCAATTAGTAAATTTGACAAAAGCCACAAATTTTAACATACTTATTTATATAAAAAGTGGATTCTTTAATTTATATAAAGATGCAAAGGATCTAAACTAGCCTACATGGTTTTTAAAGGAAGAATAAAATTGTGAGAATTACACGAACTAGTTTCAACACTATCAATAATGCTATAGTAATCAAGATTGCATATAGCTTTATGGGTCAATTGAATAAATTAGGAATTTCATAAATTTATCCACATATATATATATATATAGTCAATTGATTTTTCATTATGTTTTCAAGGTAATTCAGTGTATTAAGGAAAATATTCCCAGAAAATGGTACTGGTATGACAGAATATTTATACATAGAAAAATAGAAAATGACCAACACCACCACATCATACATGAAAATTAAATATACTATAATTTTACATCAGAGCTAAAACTATAAAGCTCATAAAGAAAACAGGAAAAGGTCTTCACAAGTCTTGGGGTAGGTAAAGTTTATGTAAATGGGGAGCAAATTCATGAACTATGAAAGACAAAATAATTTTGCTTTTCAAAAGTCACTAAAAATGAAATGATAAGACAGAATAGGAGGAAATATTTTAAGGCAAATATCTATTTACAAATTATGCCTCATGAAAATTTTATAAAAATCTAAATAAACATTGGCATATAAAATAACAATAGTAATAACATCTTGGTGAATTATTAAAAAAGGCAAAAATGCACTGAGGTCTTAAATTATTAAGTAGGTAAGAAAATTAATGAAGTCAACATATTCTAAGATCCTTGTATTGTCTGCAAGAAATTATGAAAATTGACCTGAGACTTTGATATAGTTTAAGATGGAAGAGTAACTGCTTATATTAGAGCACTAAATATTAAGTCTTGAAAGGAAAGAAGGAGAGACCTAGTATGTGATGGACAAGAAGTACCAAGTAAGTCTAAAATTATCAACTTAATTTTTCAAAAATCAATTTTAATATGCTTAGAAGACACATCAAAACATAAGGGTGAAAATAAGATGATGGAGTGAGTTTTACCATGCAAATTATCATCAAAAGATAGTCATAGTATTAATGTCAGACAAACTAGACATCAAGAAAAAAAACATTATTAAAGAAAAAGATGATCACTTCATGGTGAAAGATATTCTGTTCTATTCTCCAGGAAGATATCAATTCTAAATTGTATGTATGTATGTACATATGTATGTATGTATGTATTAGAGAGAGAATAAGGGGGGAAGGAGAGAGACGAGAAGCATCAACTCAGAGTTGCAGTACTTTAGTTGTTTATTATTTTTCATATGTGCCTTGACCAAGGGGCTCAAGCTGAGGCAGTGACTTCCTGCTCAAACCAGTGACCTGGGATCATGTTGATGATCCTGTGCTCAGCCGGTGACCCTGTGTTCTAGACAGTGACCTTGGGGTTTTGGACTGGGGACCTCAGTGTCCCAGGCCAACGCTCAATCCACTGCAACATCACTGGTCAGGCTTAATTCTAAAATCTATATTTGAATAAACTTAATAACACATCAAAATGTATGAAAGTGACATGGAAATAGGACTGATGTTCTTAGCAAGTCAGAGATCAGTATTTCAAATATAGGATACTTTTTTCCTTCAAAATGCCAACCTACATTCTAGTAGAATCTAATCCTCTGATTTAAGAATTGTCCCTAGTCACACAATAACTAAAGTATTTTGTGTCCACTTGGCCCCAATAACCAGTCACCTTCCTTCTCACAGAGCTCCACAGATGGGAAGTATCCAGTGCGGTATGTTTCACTTCATTTCTCCTGCTGACTGTCAGCACAGCGCGTTCCTGAGCTAAATTCCTCTTAACTGATGTTGCAGAAAAACTGTGACATGAAATGATCAATGTTGTGCCACTGAAGTCTAAAGATGAGATATGCAAGTTGAAATGTTTATTTTAAAGTAAACAGTGAGCATACTGAAAAAGATTTAAAATGTTGATACAAATAAATTTTCTTCTCTCAACCCCTGTTTTTGTAACAGGCTGATCCTCTCCTATATAAGACATGGTCCGCCAGGCTCCATACCATGTGTCAGTCATAAAACCAAGAAGCTTGCTGATGTTTGGGTGGTAAATAATCTTTAAATGATGTCTCTACTGGTGGTGACATAACCTGGAAATATCTAAAATTTTTGTTTATTCTAAATCTTCTACAATTAAAGAAAAAAGATGTTATTAAAATACATTCAGCATAATTACAAAAATTTAGCTCTGGCAATAGTTATCTACGTAGATTTATGACCTTTACGTAAGAACCATTGCTGAAATTTTGGCAAGTTTTGGCAGAGTAAATTTTCTAAAAAATGCTTAATGTCAAAGCTCTTTTCCTGGCTTAAAAACAAAACATAAACAAACAAACTCATGGACATGGACAACAGTGTGGTGATTTCCAGGAGACAAAGGAGGTAGAGGAGGGTGTGGGGGGATAAATAGTGACGAATGAAGACTTGACTTGGTGGAGTGAACACACAAGAGAGATGTGTTATAGAATTGGGCACCTGAAACCTGTCTAAGTATGTTAACAAGTGTCACCCCAATAAAATTTAATGAAAAAATCTTTTTCTGGCTTATCGTTTGGTGAACCAAATAATTCCTTGACTATAAATAGCCACCCAATAATGTATATAATTTTGATATGTTTTTTCATTGTATATATATTAAAGACATATTGGTTGTTGTAAACCAGGGGTAGTCAACCATTTTATACCTACAGCCCACTTTTGTATCTCTTTTAGTAGTAACATTTTCTAACTGCCCACTGGTTCCACAGTAATGGTGATTTATAAAGTAGGGAAGTAACTTTACTTTATAAAATTTATAAAGCAGAGTTACAGCAAGTTAAAGCATATAATAATAATAATAACTTACCAAGTACTTTATGTTGGATTTTTGCTAAGTTTGTCAGAATAAATCTTTATAAAACAACTTACTATAGTTAAATCTACCTTTTTGTTTATACTTTGGTTGCTCAGCTATTGCCCACCATGAAAGCTGTAACGCCCACTAGTGGGCGGTAGGGACCAGGTTGACTACCACTGAACTATCAAAGGTTTATATAATTCTAAAAACAGAATTTAATATGAAAGTTTGTAAATTTAGTGATTTAAGCATTTTCTACATATTTGCTTAGTTTTGATGTGGTGAAAACACAGTATGTTTAGCATGACAATATTTTCTTTCAAGTATGTATAGACTTATATCATGGAGGTCTTCTTTCCCTGGAAAACACATGAAAAAATATTGATTAAATCTATCTTTCTGTCTTTAGCAGGAATACGACTAAATGATCTACCACTAACTTATCTTTAAAGACATTGAGAATGCTGATTTTAGTTTCCTTGATACTCCTCTAAGACTTAAATCCTCAGAGTAGTGAAAATTAATACCAAGCAAGATTCCTTAAAGCAATCATCTTTCTCTTAGATGTTGGTCATTTATGGGTAAGAAATAGCTTCCCAGCCATGAAATTAAAGTGTCAAAGGCATTTTTAAAAAATTGCATTATCTCTGGGAAACAAACAACCCAAAATAAAGTGACTGTCTCTCCACAATTTAGTAAAACAGTCTCTGATGTTCAGGTCTCAACTTAGGGTTGCGACAGAAACACAAGTTGAACTAGCTTGATCAACATGTGGCGTCTCCATAAAGTCAAAGGAAAAGCATCCCAGGAACCAGAGGGGTGACTGGAGCCCGGGAGGTTCAGGTAGTCAGGACTCCCTGCCCACTTCTAAACTCTGCTGCTTTTGCTCGTGGGCTTCCTGCTGTCCTGCCACAGATTAGCTTCTTCCATACCAGCAGGGGCATGACAACAGAATTTCTGGGTCTAACCTGAATTACAGAAGTACGTAATGCATGAAGACAGCAAAACAACAACAAAATATAGAAAATGGAATGTAAAAGACTTCCTCCTCTCAAGTTATGGGGAAAATTTGCAGGCAATTGAATCAGAACTAAAGGGCAAGGGTCTCAAAGTTGTAACTGATCACCAAGTGCCTAGCATAATTAATGGAAGAAAAATTATGTAATTTTACTAACGATAAACATCCCTAAATCTCAGAGGGGGAGGGCTTCACTGATATGGCTACTTCCTAAATCTTCCTGTGGTTTATTACCTGCCCTCTCAAATGCATATGGCTTCCTAGTACTTCTAGAATACTTGCTACCTCCTGAAACTTGGAGCAATTAGCATGATGCCATCAGTATAGTAGTTTACCAGCATGATGTTCTATAGAACACCAATGTGGCAGAGGTCCCTGAAAACTTCGTCATGACATAAAATGGAAAGAATTAACCTAACCCAAAAGCAGGAGTATAAAGGTCTCTTACTTCACTTCCTATGTAAATTGATGTTGAGCCTTCTTATGGGAATTGAGAAGAACCCATTCAACAGATAAATAGTACACTCCAAATGCTAGAGGTGTTGCTAATCTCTTTTAGTGAAAATATCAGGTCCAGTAGAGCAGCTAAAATTGGAAATATTCCTTGGATCAGTTATAGGCATCTATTATTATCCATCAGAAGTTAGCTATGTTTTGGGAAGAGGTGCAAATAGGTGACTTAAAAGTGGCTACATTGGGAACCACTACTCCTATATCCTTTCAGTCTTTGAAGATTGGGCTAATCTCTTAAAATTTCTCTTGAAATGTGATGATGCTTCAGGCAATTTTTTTGAAAGGATGGAGAGTTTTCCATTTGGCCCATCTTACTTTGTTTGCTCTTCATAGTTCAGCAAAAATAAATAAATAAATAAATAAATTAAATAAATAAATAAATAAATAAAATAAAATAAAGTTGAGGCTTCTACTTTGGAAAACAGTGTGGAGCTTCCTCAAAAATGTTAAAATGGAATTGTCTTATGATCCAGCAATTCCACTTCTGAGGATATAGCCAGAGAAACCCAAAACACTAAGAAGAAGATGTACACCCCTGTGTTTATTGCACCATTAATTATAATAGCTGAGCTATGGAAGCAACCCAAGTACCTATCAATGATGAACAGATAAAAAAGCAGGAGGACATATACACAATGGAATATTACTCAGCCATAAAAAAGAATGAAATCTTACCATTTGCTAATGGATGGACCTAGAAGGTATCATGCTAAGTGAAATAGGTCAGAGGAAGACAAACACCATATAATTTTATTTATATGTGGGATCTAAAGAACAATATGGATGAACAAACAAAACAGAAACAGACTCAGATAGAGCAGACTGATGGCTGCCAGAGGGAAGCAGGGTTTGGGGGAACTGGACTAAAAAGGTGAAGGGATTGAGAAGAGCAGATTGGTAGTTATAAGATAGTCACGTGGATGTAAAGTACAGCAGAGGGAATATAGTCAATAATATAGTAATACCTATGTATGGTGCCAGGTGGGTACTGGAGATATCATGGGGAACACTTTGTAAGTATATACTTGTGTAACCACTATGCTGTACACCTGAAACTAATACAAAATAATATTAAATGTAAGCTGCAATTGAAAAAATAGAAAATAAACCCTGAAAAAAAAATCTTTTTTAAATGTGAGGCTTCTGTTAGTTACTACATCAATGTGTGTTTCCCTGTTTCCATACTCACAGGTACCCAGTAGAACCACTGAAGGTAAACTTGTGCCAAAATTCCAGTTAACTCCTCTCTATAGCTTCTTCTCCAACTGAAGAAACATAGTGGTATTTCAGATTTCCTGGGAGGAACATCCCCTCAGAAATCATATAGAATAATTCTCTAACAGTCTAAATGTTCTACTTACTCAAACGCAGGTAACTTGGTAAGTAGCTGTATGTCCCTTTGGCAGTGGGTCAGAGGAATGCTTATCATATATATATTTGTGGTTTTGCAAGGTCCTTCCAGAAGGATCTGTAATCAGTGGGTTCTGGGCCAATGAACGAGCTTTGATCTGGAAACTGGGGGAATAACGGGTTTTTCCACTGCAGTGGCTAACATAAGCCTTCTGTTCTCCAAGTTTGGATTCTTTTTTTGTTTAGACAAGCCAAGACATCCAAATTAGTCATTTATCTATCTCACCATTTGTACACCAGAATCTATTATTCATCTACAGGTATCTGTCGGGCAAAGCACTCTTGAGGTAATCATGTTCACCTTGCCTTCGAGAGGTGAGGGCCACTAGTTGGCTTCTGCAGTTTCTGAATAAGGTCATTGTCTTCATACAAGGAAAGCCGTCATCTCTAGAGTTTATCTAGGCTGCAGAGGAACACCATCAAACTTCCCAAAGATATCCATGTCTCCCTGAGACGTTCCATTGCCTTAGTGAATCACGTCTGTGCAGTGCTGTTCAGTGGAAGGAGTGTGGGCTTTGTAATTAGATGGGTCATGCTTCAATACTGGCTCAGGTATTTACAACTGTGACATTACTGTCCCTGAGCTTCAGTTTGTTCAGCTGCAAATATGAAGATAAAAATATCTACCTTACAGAGTTGCTTTTAATGTTCAAAAAACTCTAGCACAATGCCTAAGACATACATGCACTCAAAAAATGTTTCTTCCTCCTCTTTTTTTTTTTTTGCCATAAGGATAACCATAACATCTCCTCACTGTCTACCCACCTTTGACCACTTACAATCAACCTCTCTGTCTGTAAGTTTTACCTACAATTCTCAATAAAAACCCAGTGATCAAGCCATGGCAGTGATTCCTTCCCTTCTTTTCTTGGTGTCTTTCTATAGCACTGCCTCCAACCCCCAAATTCCACTGAGAAGACAGGAAAATATGCCAATTCTGCAGTAAAGGCTTGTCCTACAACTTTAAACTAAAATGAGAAAATTAAGATATGGTTAGGATTTGCAGTGCAAAAGCTTCTGTATATTATACATATTTTAGAAAAAAATCACATGTGTTTTTGGGGAGGCTATGAAATAGGCAGTATTAAAATTGCAAATAGTTTATCTTCTTGCAAATATTGCCTGGCCTTTGGTGGCACGGTGAATAGAGTGTCGACCTAGAATGCTCAGGTTGTCAGTTCAAAACCCTGGGCTTGCTTGACCAGGCGGTGGCGCAGTGAATAGAGCGTCGGACTGGGATGCGGAAGACCCAGGTTCGAGACCCCGATCTCGCCAGCTTGAGCGCGAGCCCATCTGGCTTGAGCAAAGAGCTCACCAGCTTGGACCCAAGGTCGCTGGCTCCAGCAAGGGGTTGCTCGGTCTGCTGAAGGCCCGCGGTCAAGGCACATGTGAGAAAGCAATCAATGAACAACTAAGGTGTCACAATGGCAATGAAAAACTAATGATTGATGCTTCTCACCTCTCTCTATTCCTGTCTTTCTGTCCCTATCTATCCCTCTCTCTGACTCTCTCTCTGTCCCTGTAAAGAAGAAAAAACAAACAAAAAAAACAAACATCCCTGGGCTTGCCCCATCAAGGTACATACAATCAACCAATTAACAACTACAGTAAAGATACTATGAATGATACTTTTTGCCCTGCACCCCCGTGACATTGACAAATAAGATATTTTACAAAAATCATCTAATATTAATTTGGTGGAGTTTTTTCCTAAATACTATGACTAATTCATAGGAATTTTTACAAAATCATACTAATCTAGCACCAACAATAGAAAATTATAGCGGAAACTATGCCCTAAACTTTTAACTACCCAATTCAGTTCTTTTTTCTTCACTTAAGTTCCTACTTAAGGTTCTTTTGAAACAGGCCCACTGCGTGTTTCTGTAAAGTTTTATTGGGCATAGTCACACCTATTCGCTTACTTAGGGTTTAGGGCTGCTCTTGGGCTACAACATCAGAGTTGAACAGTTGTGACAGAGACCATGTAACCCATCTGGAAAGACTGAAATATTTACTTTGGCTTCTTACAGAAAAAGATCGCCAGTCTCTAACATGGATCATAGGAGATGTGACAACACTGTGCAAGTTCACATCACAAATACTTAATCCAATAGCAGCAGCACGTAGGTATTGCTGAATAAATCTGAATTCCTGAATGAAGGCTTATCTTCTGAGCTCTTATATTTTTCTTATACTTGTAAACATTTTCAATCTGTGTGAATGGTCATCTTCCAAAAGGTGAGTCAAATAGTGATGAGTACTTTTCTAATGCCAACACCTATAATTACAAATATTGTAGATGACGTCTTCCAACAAAGAAGTTCTTAAACATTGCTTTGCTATCCTAAATACTAAATATAAAAACTATAAGTAAATGGCCTATTATATATACAATTTCTAAAGCATGCTTAATGAAACTCTATGATACACAGCTTTCCTTTTTTAGGATTGCCACAAGAAAACTACGTAACTTCAGAGTAAAGACTCTACCTAGGCTTTAGCCTTCTCCATTCCCAGCCAAAGTTCTGAAATTTAGTCAAAGACACAAGGCAAGTAGTGTAAAAGTATCAACATTACAGCAGTAAAGCAGAGAAGCTGACCACACATATTATTTTGTTACAACAGAACACAAGTAATTTATGGCAAATGCTTATTCCCCCATTTTTATTAATCATGCCTTTTAAATTACTGGTAAGATTCCCATTTTGTTAAAAACAAAAAATGCTGAAGCAGCGTCTGCTATTGATTTTCCTGGCTGAACTTGGCTTCTAGCATTTTTTTTTTTTTTTTGGAGGGAAGAGGCATTGGTTCTTTCTATTGTCATAAGATTAGAAATCTCTTGGAAATTCTAAGTCCCGGTTTGATTTCTATCTGCATAGTCTCACTGATTTCTATCTCATTCTCTAAAAATACTTTTCCCAGGACACCTACCCTACTGAGTCCAAAGCACACTTCTCTTGGCATTGTTTAGTAGGACTTTTCCTACCACCCTTACTTCTTCAGTCCTTCTCCTTTTGCTACCTCCCTCACTTGCTCTTTGAAGTATTATTTGGAATAGATAACACCTGTGAAGGAAAGAAATTACTACTGAACATGTCAAAACCCACTTATTTTATTTTTTTGACAGAGACAGAGAGGGAGAGTCAGACAGGAATGGAGAGAGATGAGAAGCATCAATTCTTCATTACATTTCCTTAGTTGTTCATTGATTGCTTTCTCATACGTGTTTTGAGCTGGGATGGGGGGTGGGGGAGGGGGGCGACAGCAGACCGAGTGACCCCTTGCTCAAGCCAGCGACCTTGGGCTCAAGCTGATGAGCCTTGCTCAAACCAGATGAGCCTGCGCTCAAGCTGGCAACCTTGGGGTTTCGAACCTGGGTCCTCCGCATCCTAGTCCGACGCTCTATCCACTGTGCCACCACCCGGTCAGGCAAAAACCCATTTCTAATACCAAGTAGAGAAAATGTTTCTGGTTTTTATTCGCAAACTGACCCATGAATAAGCTGATTTGCTGATAAGCTTGCAAGCTTGGATGGCCTGGAGAGTGGTCCCTCACCTGCGGGTAGAGAGCTCTGTGTTTTGGGGAGACGTTTTCGCCACTACCACGTCGCCGGTTTCACCATACTGCTTCAGTAAGGGTTTTGTCTACTGCTGTCCAGTTCAATCACACTGCTAGGATTCTTGGAGCACTCTGACCTCCTAGGACCTGATCCTTCCTCCAGACCCCCACCACTCTTAGCCACTGCACTCACCCTCCTGGTTTCTCTTCACCATCAAAATCCTGCCTGGTCCTCAAACCTCAGCTTTGCTGTAATACTTTCTCTGCCCCCTCCAGTTTATAACTGTTCTCTGTGAAAGTTCTATATAGCGCTATCTCTTCCACTCCTCAGGTACTACGTGTACTAACAACCTTATTTGTTTTCTGGCATGTTATCTTGTCTCTGTTATGCTTTTCAGTATTTTCCCTAATTTTCATAGCAATTCCCAGAATGACTGCTCTTTCCTGAGCACACGAAAGCCCCAGTACCCTCACTGTCATGGTTTTACTGCACTAGCTCACCTCACCCCTCTGGCAGGAAACGTAGGGCCACATGATTGACAGCCCAACTGAAATCAAATGGAATTACATAGGCTAAGCTCACAAAGGGGAAAAGGATGTATGTCAGCCCAAAACTTCAAAGGTTAACTACCCACATTAACTTCCAGGATTAAGCAGACAAATCTTTCAGTATTTGAAATTAAATAACTATGACCACTGCATTAAGAACCAACCCAGAGGATTTTAATGGAGATTTTCAAAAGGCACAAGTAAATTTTCAGACAACCAGGAAATTGGTTCAGATGATTGATGGCTTTTAAAGAGATGAGCAAGTATGAAAAGAACATGATTCCTGATTGTAAGCAACTTGTCTCCGGATAGTATGTAAAAGTATAACCATTGCTGAAATGAAATAAAAATTCCTACAAGTGAAATAATGTGTTCATTTTACTAAAACTTTCTTCCTTGTTGGTTTTGATAAATCAGAATACTATTTTGTGAGATGTTCTATAAAAAAAGACCCATGAGGAAGAATCTTGTCTCTAGTGAAAAGTCAGCAAGAGACTGAGGCTCTTGGTACAACAGTCTGTAAAGAACTCTGTTCTAGCAAAATGGGTATTAAAATCTCATGTAATGTTATCAGAAAAGTAATATCCTGCCACTTTTGCTGTATTCTGTTGGTTAGATGCAAGTCAAACATCATGTCCACACTCAAAAGGAAAGGATTACACAGGGCAAGAAAGTGGGAGAAGTAGGAGCCATCTCTTTGCTGTAAGTGAGAGAGAAAAAGTAGAACACCTTTCTTTATAATAATGAACTGTCAAAATTAATAAAACTGTCAAAACTTGAAATATGGAATCATAGATACAGAGAACAGACTGATGCTTGCCAGAGCAGAGGAGTATTAAAGGGCTGAATAAAAAAGATAAAGGGATTAAGAAGTACAAATTAGTAGTTAGAAAATAGTCACCAGAATGTCAAGTACAGCATAGGAAGTATAATCAATGTTACAATAACTATGTACGGTGCTAGAAGGTACTAGAAATATCAAGGATCTACTTTGTAAAGTATATGATTGTCTAGTCACTATGCTGTACACTTGAAACTAATACAAAATTATATTGAATGTAAACTGTAATTGAAAAATAAAACTTAAAAGAAACTTGAAATATGGGCTTGGAAAATTACCTCCAGCTTGAATTTTCTTCCAATAATTTTTCATGACCTTAAAACACTTTTTTTTTTTAAATTAACTTTAATGTGGTGACACCAATAAATCAGGGTACATATGTACAATGAAAACATCTCCAGATTATCTTATCATTCAATTGTGTTGCATACCCATCACCCAAAGTCAAATTGTCCTCTGTCACCTTCTATCTGGTTTTCCTTGTGTCCCTACCCTTCTCCCTATCCCACCCTCCCTTCCCTCCCCCTACCCCGTAACCACCACTCTCTTGTCCATGTCTCCTAGTCTCACTTTTATGTACCACCTATGTATGAATTCATGCTGTTCTTAGTTTTTTTTTCTGATTTACTTATTTCACTTCATATAATGTTATCAAGGTACCACCATTTTGTTGTAAATGATCCGATGTCATCATTTCTTATGGCCAAGTAGTATTCTATAGTATATATGTACCAAAGCTTTTTAATCCACTCGTCTTCTGACGGACACTTGGGCTGTTTCCAGATCTTCGCTATTGTGAACAATGCTGCCACAAACATGGGGGCGCATTTCTTCTTTTCAAACAGTGTTATGGTGTTCTTAGGGTATATTCCTAAAAGTGGGGTAGCCGGGTCAAAAGGCAGTTCGATTTTTAATTTTTGAGGAATCTCCATACTGTTTTCCACAGTGGCTGCACCAGACTGCATTCCCACCAGCAGTGCAGAAGGGTTCCCTTTTCTCCACATCCTCGCCAGCACTTATTCTGTGTTGTTTTGCTGATGAGTGCCATTCTGACTGGTGTGAGGTGATACCTCATTGTGATTTTAATTTGCATTTCTCTAATAATTAGTGATGTTGAGCATTTTTTCATATGTCTTTTGGCCATCTGTATGTCTTCTTTGGAGAAATTTCTATTCATTTCTTTTGCCCATTTTTTGATTGGATTGTTTGTCTTCCTGGTGTTGAGTTTTATAAGTTCTTTATAAATTTTGGTTATTAACCCCTTATCTGACGTGCTGTCGAATATGTTCTCCCATTGTGTGGTTTGTCTTTTTATTCTGTTCTTATTGTCTTTAGCTGTGCAAAAACTTTTTAGTTTGATATAGTCCCATTTGTTTATCTTGCCTTTTATTTCATTTGCCGATGGAGATAAATCAGCAAATATATTGACCTTAAAACACTTTTAAGTTAATAGCTTTCATGATAAAGGAATAATTACCAAACACCAGCTTTTGCTTTGATTTCAATCATTTAGTTATTTTTTACATTTAAGTAAGGTAAAACTTAAAATTTTATTTGAAATATCATGTGCTATACAATTCTTTTGCTATGTTTTCATATTTCTTTCTACCGAAGTATATGCAATAGAGTAATATTTGAAATACTTGTTTTGGTGTCTTTGTACTCTTTCATTATAAAGTAATGCATCATAATTAAAGCATTTAGCCTTATTTTCATTGTTATCATGTTATCAGTAAGATAACAATACTATAGTTATTTCACCAAAATCAACATACTCAGAGAGCATTTGACAGTTACCAATACTTACAAAATATTATTCATATTACCCCCAAATAAACATTTAATAACATCCTATTAATAAATGACTTGGAAAGAAAGCTGAGAAAAACACAACGAAAGAGATTGGGAACATAAATGAGTGTCTTGACTTTGCTAAAAACAGCCAGTTGTATAAAAAATTAAATAATTTCTAATTAAAAATTAATTCAGTTATCAGAATTCCTTGATTAAAAAGCTCTGGAAAACTAACATTTACCATTACAGAGCTTCTACAGTTTAGTGGTGTTAGTTAACTTTACAGAGTAAAAGTTTCAGGAATAATTTTCAGATTATGAAAACATATGAATCATTACTTTTGAATCTTAACCAAATTCCAAGTGTTTGTACGATGGTTGTTAAATTGTAATAGCTACAGGATTGAACAGGATACCGGGTGTAAACTGTTAGACACAGGTGACAGGGCTCTCAGTGAACAGGGTGCATAAATATGCTTTACCTTTTATTTTACTGGCTGGAAAGGATTCTGAAACCAAGAAAGGAAATTATTTCAACACATCTTAAAGTAGTATTTTTCAACATTTTAAATATTTTCAGAAAAGTAGAATTTCTGTTATATATATACACTCATATACATATGGGGTGGGCAAAAGTAGGTTTACAGCTTTGAGTATGAGAAACAGTTTATTCTTGTAGTATTAATATTGTATTATTGTCCATACAAACAACTGTAAACCTATTTTTGCCCCATCTCATATTTGTATGTTATTATGTATAATGTAGGCACATTACTGAGTGCACACAAATGATATAGTATGGTAGACAGCTTTTGTGCTATTTAAAGAATTAAAATATTCACACTACAATTATATTCTTTACTAAAAATTCTAAAGCCTCCTTACCCCCTTTTATTAGTTTTCTACTGTTGCTGTGAAAGTTACCATACACTTAGTGGC
This sequence comes from Rhynchonycteris naso, assembly GCA_037038555.1. Classification (NCBI taxonomy): domain Eukaryota; kingdom Metazoa; phylum Chordata; class Mammalia; order Chiroptera; family Emballonuridae; genus Rhynchonycteris; species Rhynchonycteris naso. Next base: position 173,764,415 of record CM073000.1, on the reverse strand, counting down.
TTAAAAGAACACAAATCTGTTATTTCATATTTCGGGAGGCCAGAAGTCTGAAAAGGTCTCTTTGCGTTAAAATCAAGGTGTCGGTGAGGAGCCTCACCTCATTCCTTTACTGGAGTCTGTAAGGGATGATGTGTTTCTTGTGTTTCAGTTTCTAGAGGCCACCTGCATTCCTTAGCTTGCGACTTCTTCCTCCATCTTCAAAATCAGTAGCATCGTTAAATCTTTGATGCTGACAGTCTCCTGCCTCCCTCTTTCATTTAGAAGGACCCTTGTGATTACATCTGGCCTACCTGGATACCCCAGGAGCATCTCCCCATCTCAATGTCCTTAATTTAATCACACACAAAATCCATTTTGCTAAGTAAGGTAACATGTTTACAGGTTCCAAGGATTAGGATGTGGACATTTTTGGGGGTCATGATTCTTCCTAACACATTCTTCATTCAGGTTCATTTCTTCTGCTTGTATGTTCAAGCAAATTTTAAAGTAAGGATTTTGTTTGCAATTGTTTTTAAAGAAAGAAGAGAGAACCAAGAGGCTGATTGCTCTTCACAAGAGTTCTTAGAGTATGCTAAGACAAAGTTTTAACCAGAATAATTGTTCCTTATAGTCCTCCATGGGTGAAGTTTCTACCTTTTTTGTTGTTGTTGTTAATTTTTGCATTGATTGGGAGTCATCAACCTGTCATTCCACTTAGTTGTTCCATTTAGTTGTGTACTCATTGATTGCTTCTTGTACATGCCCTGACCAGGGATTGAACTCATGACTTCACTTTGCAGGGATGACACTGTATCTGCTGAGCCACCGGGCCATGGCCTGAAGTTTGTACTTTAAATATGCAAGGGGAAGTTATTTAGAATGCACTTGAGATAAGTCATGTTTTTGAGGTGAGTATTCTTGGGGAGAGGGAGATATCAGATGAGCTGGGCAAGGCAGGTCAAGGTGAGACAAGCAACAGAGGTATGTATGAGGCTGATGAACCCAGCATCCAAACAGCTACTGAGCGAAATCTTTCTTGAGACTAAAACTTTAAAAATTTCCCAGTGAGGTAGTAGAAAAAACATGGTTTTATAGAAGAGGTAGCTTTGGCTTGAATATAAGGTAAAAAGGAAATGAATTCATTAAAAAGTTATCTTTCTTTATCTCTTATGTAACCATAAGGACTAGCAATGCTTGACAGTTTTAAAGCAGACTCTATCTGCTTGCTGAAAGTGAGAGCACGCTTGCGGAATAGGATTAAGTGGTTGGTAATGATAGGATCTACCTTTGCTTTATGCCAGGACTCTGGAAGGGCAGAAGTGGAAAGATTTGCAATGCACTAGAACAGTGTCTCAAAGTCAAAACCATGGAGACAGTTCAAAGATGGAGATTCAGACACCTCTTTAAATGACTAGCCTATCAGTATGTTGTTCGAGCCTGCAGGCTGCAATAAAGCAAGAATAATATATATTTTGATTCCTTAAACATTTTTTACATAGCAAAAAGCATGATTTTTTTTTTTTGCGCTAAAAGATGAGTACTTAGCTCTTTAATAAGAGGAAGAAACATACTTAAAAACTTTGAAAATATTAAAAAGTTAGGGTATTGTCTTGACTTACTGCTAAGTGAGAAATGCCCATAAAGTAAGTGGAAATTTATCAGCTCATCTGCATATCCATGAAAGTGAGCTGCTATGTACAAGTTAGAATTAGGGAAATGTGTTATCCAAGATTGACATATTCCTAGGGGCTATAGACACATACTGAACTGAAAACTTTTCTCAGCCTCCTGAGGCACAGTTATGGGGGAAATCATGCAACAGAAGTAGAAGGAAAGGGGTGGTTAGACTGCCTGGGAATTCTGTCAGCTGCCCATGGGTCCCTGTGGGGTCTGTGTGGGGAGTTTCTTGCTGAGCCTAATCAGATATTTCCTAAAAGGAACAGGGAAATTTCTTATTAGAAGGTCAGGGGAAAAGAAAATATAAGTTTTAGAGTTTTTTTAAATTAAGTACAGCCCTCTGTTTGTACGATGCCCAGGCAGCATTCTGGGTGCCCCCCCCCAACCCCCAGCTCAGCTTTCTTTCTTTTCCTTTCTAGGTAACAGGGCTCAGTTGCTACACTGAGCTCCCAGAATGGTAAAAATGTTCCCTATAGCCAAATCTTGGTCTCTGGGAGAAGAGGCTACAGGCAGGCAGGTTCTAGTTTGTAGAAGGGATATAGTTTAAGTGTTTCTTGGAATATAAATAGTTTATCCTTGAAGTTTATTCTCATAGAAACCATGCTGTGAATGAGATTTATTTGCTTTGCAACTTTCAAAAGTCTTGTTCTAGAAGCATGATTTCAATCAGACTATTTTAATTACATTTATCTACTTGACTGTTTATTTAAATATCATTTTTTTGTGTGTTTCATATAGTATTTAAAATTATTTTTCTCATCTTGCTAATAGACTACCATTGCCAAGGAGGATGATCACAAGAAATATATATGCCTATATCTATTTATCTAAATATTAAGAGTCTCAAACTCAAGCCTCTGGATGTACTCAAGTTTACATTCAACTCCACATTTCCCTGTTATTCCTTAGCATGAGAGCTTGTGAGCAGAATGGGAAAGATACTCCCAGATGCTATAAACTTCGGGCTTCACTGTAGCTCTGCAATCACGTAAAAGAAAATAACTCGATCAAGCATCTTGTTCTGAGGTCCCATCAAACTGGAAGCCAGGAGATGAAGTGCAACATGGTTTACTTTGTTTTATCAGACATATGTAGTAATTAAAAGTATCTTGAATTACTGATTGACATTTAAAAATTGGAATTATCTCACATGCAAACCTAGATGTTTATCTTCTCTTAATAAATTGGAAGATAGGCGAGACCAGGCCATATTTTGAATGCTCTTCAACAGATGAATGGCTGTTGAGCTTTTCCATGGTGATGCCCTCCTCAGGGTGCCACCCTCTTCACCATTCCTCCTCATTCTACAGCAGGCAGTGTTCCCTGCATTGATACAAACAGATTTTTCTACAGATGCATTTGATTTGTCAACCTGTTTTTACTTTTTCTGAATCGAGAAACAAGTGGTAGTTGCTATCAGAGAGGAAGTGGGAGACTCCGGCCTCGGGATTCTGTCCTCCTGATCACGAGCATAGGCCATTTCCAGGAGTGTCTACACTTAGTGTGTCTTATACTGCCTAACAATAGACCTGCAGGAAAACTTCAGGACAACTCTGCTTACTTATTAGACTTGCAAGCAAATGGGAAAAACACTTCAGAAACTAGCACACTGTACTCTGGGCTGTTTTACAAATAAGGACACAGATAATTATAAAACATATTTTCCTAGATAGCTGACTTTTTCTAACTATACATTTTTAAAATTAAATTTATTGGGGTGACATCAGTTAATACAATTATATAGGTTTCAAGTGTACAATTCTGTGATACATCATCTGTATATCGCATTGTGTGTTTACCATGCAAAGCCAAAATTTCTTCCATCACCATCTGACATTCCAATTTGTATACATTGGTCTACTTTCTATTTTTATCTATACTTTAAAAAGTTGTTTTTAAATTTTTTTGAAAATTAAAGAAAACATACAGATGGTTATATCAAACCCCAAATGTGATTTGAAGTAGCTTTTGGCCCCATCATACCTTCCAGGCCAATGCTCTAAGCCATGGAAGTGTTTGCCAGGTGAACATATGTCCAACAGAAGCGTCCTGCATCCCTGTCTTCCAAAGAGATCAACATCCTAAGACTCCCATATTCAGAAGTCCTAGAGCCTCCCTTAAAAGATATTTAAACCATCCAAATGAAAATAAGTTTCCTCTTGGTCACACCCACAGTTCTCCTGTAAGGCAAGTACTACTAACATACTCTTTCTACCATTCTTGAAGCTTTTAAAAATTATTAGTCTAAACAGGACCAAGAAATTACTGAAATGACAACTCAGACATTAAAACTGTAGTTTCTATTTGTAGCTGATGTAATACTCCCCATTTTTACCAGCTAGGTATTAGGGGAAAAAAAATTTACTCTAAACTGGATTTTTAGGTTGATTACCCCAGTTTGTCAATCTCTACATTTTAATCAGTGTTTGTTAATCCATTTTCAACCAGTGTAATTATTGAGGTGATAGGATTTACACCAGCTATTTTCCTATTTATTTCTTCTTTTACTGCTTTTTTTTTTTTTTTACTGGAGATAGACCTTAGAATTTATTTCAATTTACTATAAAATTTTAAGCACATGATAACAAATCAAAGACAGAGGAATTTTGGGGAATTTATGAACTACAAATTAAACCTCTAAATTAAACATACCTCTAAGGAACCCATTATGTTTTCATTGACATGAAATATCCAGAAAAGGCAACTCTAGAGTGATAGGATGTAGATTAGTGATTGCCTGGAGCTGTGAGCGAGAACTGATTTACTACCAAAGAACATCAGGAATTTCCCCGGCTGCTGGCGCAATGGATAGAGCATCATCTGAGAGTGCAGAGGTCGCTGGCTCAATCCTGAGGGCACCGGTTTGGGCACCAGTAAGGGCACTCACTAAATGCAACAATGAGTGGTGCTTCTTTCTCTCTCTCTCTTCCATCCTCCCTCTCTCTCTTCCATCCTCTTTCTCTCTTTCATCCTCTCTCTCGAAAGAATGAATGAATGAATAAATAAATAAATAAATAAATAAATAAATACCAGGAATCTTACAGGTGATGGTATTATTGTCAAACTAGACTGTGGTGATCGTTGCCAGATACTAAATTAGTTATAATGTATATCAGGAATTATGACTCAAGTCAACTCATGACATTGTTAAAAGAGGTTGGGACTTCAAGGACTTGGGGAAGAACCCTGCACAGGAAGGGACAATTGCTTTTCTAAGTTCATGTAAAAAGAGTTTTACTTGCTGTGAAACTGGTATGTTTATCACTTTCTCAAATGTTCTGTCCCTCTCAAGGACATTCTTTTTTGGAATATGCTTAAGTGATTTTTCTTTTTCCTACCCCTCACTACCAGTACTGTAAATACTTTAGAAGTCAGCAGATTATTCCCAACTGAAATGTCCAGCCTTGACCTTGGATCCTTCTGCCTGATGCTTTGTATCATCTTACTGGTTCTTTTCCTTAAGAATAAATATATTTGCTTTCCTCACACATACTTGAAAAATACCTCTCATTTTTGACAAAGATACAACCATCCCACAAGTTCCCCAGGCTTATGTTATTGGAATAACTTTTTAATCTTTTCTCCCCCTTGATTTCACATCCATTTCATCACCGTCTTTCCAAATAACTCACCCAAGTCTAAGTTCATATTCCCTCATATTGGTCTTGAGATGACCTTCCTTCCATTGCCTCCAGTCATTCCCTGTTCTAAAATACCCTGTACACATTGTTGTAACATCTCATAAGTATCTTCTCGCTGGCAGCTCTTTCTGTGCAAGAAGCTGTACTTTCCAGTGTCCAGCATTCAGTGCCTGGTGTCAGCTGTGTTCCTGTATATTGTATCTATACCTCAAGAAAACCTGGTTGCTTTTCCCATTAAGAGCCATTAATTTTCACAATAAACCTGTAAAGTAAATACTATGATCATCCCCATGTTATAGATAAGGAAACCAAGGATAAAAATAAAAGTAATTTGCCAAAGGTCACTGAATTTATAATGATAGAGTTATTACTTTATTCCGGATCTTTATTTTACTCTTCTGACTCCATATCAAATACCTGCTTTCATAGGTGTTTCCTCCTTCTGGAATCTCTCCTCTCTTTAATCTTCTCCAGGTTGACTGTGCATTCCCTTTTGTGGCTTTATCTATGGCCTTCTACACTGTATCTGTTTACTTTTGTTTAAAGGTGGTCAGCAATTTTAAATATTACATATGTCACAGGACCTAGTAAAGTGCCTGGTCTATTGAACATGATCAATAAATATCTGTCAAGTGAAAAAAAAACAAACCTAAAACAATTAATGGAAATTCATTGTTAAAAGCCTCTGGGTTCTAAATATTTGAAACTTTTCAGTGGTTAGTACACTTCTCAGCATACAGTACATAGTCAATACACTACTGGTTCACCGTACTCCTTATCCTTTAAGTTTGCCAGTGTATATAGATGCTGTTTCCTTTAAAATAATTTTTGAACTTATCAGGTTTCTATTTTGCCCACGACCATGCAAAGATAAGGCAATGGTTATGCATGGAAAAGTATTCAGAAGGCGGAACTACTTTTCCTCAGATGCAACAAACGGAGGGTTTTGGCATCTTACACCACGTGGAAATAAAATAGAATTGAAAATGGCCAAAAAACAAATTGAACATATAGACAATGGAAAATCATTTAACATACCAGTATCATCCTTTTAAGGTCCCAAAGTGATAACCATTGTTGTTGCTAGTAAATAAAATAAAATAAAATAAAATAAAAATCTTAAAATAGCCTACCCTATGGTGGTGCAGTGGATAAAGTGTTGACCTGGAATGCTGAGGTCATGAGATCAAAGGCTGGGTTTTCCTGGTCAAGGCACATACAAGAAGCAACTTCTACTACGAGTTGATGTTTCCCGCTTCTCTTGCCCCGCCTCCCTAAAGTCAATAAATAAAATCTTAAAAAAAACATTAAGAAGATAAAAAATAGCATCTTAAAATAAATGCCTGGATAGTAAGAAATAAAGAAAAAAAAAGGAGAATTGATATCTGCATTTACACAGCATTTTACGCTTCCCATGATTTCAGTCTTTGTTTCTTCCCTTAAAATAACATGAGCTAGGACAGTTATTATCCCAACTTTACTTACAATGTTATTTAAACACTATGAGATTAAGTTATTTTTGCAAAGTGAGGAGGCCAACAAGTAATACTAGTGGCACCAGGAATCAGGTTTTCTGAATCACAATACTATATTCTGATATATTTGAATGTTGCTGTATCTGCAGCCAATAATTTACTCACAATGGTTGTTCTGTGATCTGAGGGTATATTGGTTAAACAGTGCTACCACCTGCTGGTAAGTTTTTCAATAATTCACATTATAACAAATCTTAATGTGGCAAAAAATAATGTAGTTGTAATAATAAATTAGATTTCCTTTTATCTACTACATTCTCTAATTGTTCTTCCTATTGCCTCCTTTATCAAGTATCTCCTTTATATAATATTTCAGTATTAAATATCTATTTCTTTTCTCAAGAATTTATAATTACATTATTTTTCTTTCTAGAATGTGTGTATTTGGGATAACATTTTACTGAACTTTTATATAATATAATATCAAATTTGGTGCCTACTGATAACATAACCAGAAATCCCCAATTTTGTGTGCACAGAAGACTCATCTGGTGAGGTTACTTAAAACTATACATTTCTAGGTGTCAAGGTCAATTTTATGTGTCAACTTGAGTGAGTCATGGAGTACCCAGATAAATGTTGATTCTAGGGGTGTCTGTGAGGTTGTTTCCAGATGAGATTAGCATTTGAATTAGAGGAATCAGTAGATTACACACACATAGTTATTTTTTTCCCTCTCATTCCCTTATTACATAAGATGTATGATTTTACATTATAGTATTTAGTATTGTCAATTAACCTCATAGTATTGCAATAGGGTAGAAAGAAGTTAGGGGAAACCCCTGGCAAGTGGCATAAGAAAGTAGGAATGGACATCACAGACCAATAAACTGCTAGGTCCTCTCATCAGAGCCCCTACCTCCCCACACAATCAAAAGTAAAACAACTACAGCAGGAAATTGCTGCAGTGGTCACAGAAGTCAACCATAAGGACTATTTAATACCAGATCAATCCAAGATGGAGGAAAAATTGACCAGAGACTAACCCCAAAGTCCATTATACCACCATTATAATGAAAACTGACACCACAAGTAGAAGGGGGGCCAAGGAGGGGTAAAAGCCATAACATTTCCTGAATAGACAATATTAAAAACAAGGCCCCTTCCAACCAGAAGGTGGAGACTGAATTTGGCAACACAAAATTCAGAAACAAACCACCCTTGGAAAGATAAAATCGCAAGAACTGACTGACCTGACAGGCAACTTTCTTGCAAGTTTGCCCACATCCACCCAGGTGTGTCCTTCCATTTTCCTTCCTATGCAATCAAGAGCCTGGAGGTCCCAGACCATGCCCCAGCAGGGCCAGCCACTGGCACGAAGTTATAGGATATCATAGAGAAGAGTAACATCACTTAAGGACTTTAGCTCATCTAGGAAGGATTTACTGCATTTTTAGTTGTGCACAGCATAGCTGTCTCTTGATTAGCAGAATTATATGACTATCTTATTGTCTTTATTTAGAGGTTAAGTATGATTTAAGGAGATGTGGATGGGTACCACGTTAACAACAGGTTAGCTTGTGATGGTTAATTTTCTGCGTCAACTTGAGTGAGCCAGGTGTATTTAGGTTAAAATTATTTCTGGGAGAGTCTGTGAGAATGTTTCCAGATGAAATCAGCATATGAATCAGTTGAGTCAATGAAGTAGATTGGCCTCTCTAATGTAGATGGGCATCATCCAGTTGGTTGAACAAAAGGCAAAGGAAGTAGGAGTTTGCCCCATTTTCCTTCCTCACCGGTTGTGCTGGGACTTTGCATCTCATCTTCTCTGAGCCTCAGACTGGGATTTAAAGCCTCAGCTGCTCTGGCTCTCATGCCTTCAGACTCCGACTAAATCACATCATCAGCTTTCCTGGCTCTCCAGTTTGCAGATGGGAGACTGTGGGAATTTCCATAGTCATCTGAGTCAATTTCTCATAATAAATTCCTATGTATATACAGCTAGTGCTTGACTTACGACCACGATTGGTTCCGACAGACCGGTCGTAACACGATTTGGTCGTAAGTTGAGTAGGCTATATGTACAGTACTGTGAAGTGATGTTATAAAAATCTTTAAGTCATATTTTATCATTATTTTCTTTCATTATTGTTATATATCATAATTTTCTTTGTTCATCTTATGCCATTTGTATCATTTCTACACCATTTTGCTTCTTATTTTTACATTCGTCAGGTTTAAGTAAAACACTACATTACCAGTACAACTGGTTTAATATTTGCAAAACATACAAAATTACAAAATACAGGTGCATACAAAAACTGCTCCAGACGCGGAGCAGTCATGGCTAGCGATTGTGGTCGTAAAGTCGAATGGTCGTAAGTTGCATAGGTTGTAAGTCGATCGATACCTGTACATACATCCCCTCCCCTCCTACCCCACCATATATCCTATTAGTTTTGTTTTTATGGAGAACCTCTATACACTGGGTTTCTCTCTTAAACATTCTAATCATGTCATTTCTGAGATGCATTCAGGAAAAAAAAAGTTTTTTTATTAAACACTCCAAGTGATTCTCATAATGAAGATGCAAAGCTCTGACTTAAGCAAATGATTTATTCTGTCTCTACCCATCATTGGTTCTGATCGAAGGTCAAAGAATCTTTCTCAAACTTAGTTCTTCATAAGAGAAATATGGGGACTGTAGAAGAATCCAATCACTAAATATTCTCGAAGAAATTTCCATTATGGATATCCTTTTTTCCAATAAAAAAAAAAGATCGAGTAGCCATAAAATTGTTCTGTGGAAGACAAACCCATATGTAGTAACTGAATTTTCAGATGGGATAATTAGAAAAAGCTTGTTTTAGTATTTAGTCAGCAATATTGTACTTCCAATTAATTATCCTACTTTCCCATGAAGGAGTTGCAAAATAAAAAATGTTAATCTTAAAAAATAAAGGGAGAGGATGGGGAAAGACTGTCAATATCAGCGAGTTTGGGAAAGTGACTTAGAACTAGACGTTATGTCATAATCCTTCACCCGCTCAGAGTCTAACTGAACAATGTCAGAGCAGAAAGATAACCAGGAGAAACTGTTAAGAGATTCCTGGCTGTAACTGCTCACAACCTCTTGATGTTGAAATGTGATGTTCCACAATTAGGAAAATATTAGTGAAAAATAAGCCTTATTTGGGGAGTGTTGGACTTGTAAACGAAATGTGTTGGAAGGAAGTGGAGGCAGTTGTAGAATACTGACCTGGGGAAAGCCATTAGGTGCCTCTCAGACCTATTCTCTATCCCATCATTAAAGCCAATGCTGACATAATATAAGAGCCTGCCAGTGAGTGAAATCATTTATGACTTACTAAAGCAAAGGACGAATACAGGAGCTCTACGAATCCTGCTCCCCGCTCCTTTGACCTCACCTCACCACCACAGATTATCATAGGGAGGGCTAAACCTTCCTTGTGATAAACAGGCGGATTGGTCAGGAATGGGCCGCTTAGGACTGAAGCAGCTGGTCAGGAATTGGCTTTGCCAGCCAGTGTAAGAGCGTTAAGAGTCTTTATTCATAGGTTTGCCTACATCTGCACAATAAATCCTTCTCCTTCCCTCCCTCCCTTATGTTGCACATCTTTGGCTGTTGACGCAATTTCAGTCCAGCCAGATTTTACCTCTGACAGAGTGCTTAACTGGCTGACAGTCGCACCCAGCAGCAGGTTGTCCAATCATTTTCCCTGTTGACTGAAGGACTCCACTGAATTGCTGTAGCCAGAGTGACAACAGAGGCTAGTCTACTTTGAAACCTGGCTGTCTTCCAACCGGAACATCAAGCCGATGTCTGGATAGGGGCGGTTCCTCGGGGCATCACACCAAACTCGGAGGGATTCATTTTAGAGATTCGTCCCAAGTACTAAAATTCAAGACTATTTGAGCCACAAAAGAACAGCTCTATCTTTTATTCCATATTCCTTCCAAATATACCAATTGTCTAAATTAAAAAAATAGTCATATATTTCTAATTTTATAGTAAAAAAAGTGTCTTTTCACATTGTTTACCTTTTTAAAAATCCTTTGACAGATCTCTTCTGTCACACTGAGTAGCAATAAATTTGACAAAACCAAAAAACCCAGGAACCTTTCTTTATTCTTCTGTTTTCTCCTTCACTTCCAAAGCCAATCCGTTTTGAAAATTCTCATTTTTATCTTCGAAATATCTTTAAATCTGCTCAGTTCTCTCTAACCTCAGTGCCATCTAGTAGCCTAAATTCATTTTATCTGACCAGGATTACTAAAATAGCCTAAGAAATCTCCCTTTCTAGTTAATCTTGCCCCTTTCTAGTTAATCCTGTATTCTGAAATCAAGGCCATCTTTCCAGATCATAGAATACTGATTATATTTTATGCTTTGCTTGAAATCTCTCAAATCCTTACTAGTTCCCTGAGGAGTTTCCTACTTTAAAGCATGGTCCATGGACCTGCAGCATCAGCAAACAGGAGATTAGAAATGCAGAAAAGCAAGCTCTGTTCTAAACCTAGTGAATAAGTCTGTGCATTGTAACAAGATTCCCAAGAGATTTGAATGCACATTAAAGTTAAAGAACCCCCGCATTAGGATAAGAACCCAACTGCTTTACGTGGTTCACAAGGCCCTTCATCAAGTAGCCTCACTTACCCTTCCTGCTGCTTCTCTTAACAATCCCCAGCCACCCAACCTATAAACATGCTCTGAGTTCTCTTTCAACTAGATTTTCAAATGTCTGTGCTTTTCCTGAACCCTCTTTCCCACACCATAATCAACCTCTTTCTTATTGACCCCCATTCATTTTTTAAAATTAAATTTATTGGGGTGACATTAAAAAGTTATGTAGATTTCAGGTGTATAATTCCACAATACATCATCTGTATATTGTCTTGTGTGTTTACTACCCCAAGTCAAGTCTCCTTCCATCACCATTTATCCCCCCTTTACCCTCTTCTGCCTTCCCCACCCCTTTTCCCTCTTGTAGTCACCGGACTGTTGCCTGTGAAGAAACCTCCCCTCCCTAGGTGTTTCAACTAGGTACTGTGATGACTCTCTACTTCCTTATCACAGAACTTCTCTCATTACAGTAGTGGCCCACGTCCTCCAGAATACTGTAAGCACTCTGGAAATAGAAACCTAGTTTAATGTGTTTGTTGTTGTAGACAAAACACCAAAAAATAAAATAAAATAAAATAAAAAAATAGCACATATTAAATGTACAGTAAATAGTTACTCAATAAATTTTTTTTAAAAAGGATACTTGGTAGCCTAGTTGGGTTTTATTCACCTGGCCAAACTATGCAAATATATATATATATACAGAGACAGAGAGAGGGACAGAAGACAGGGACAGACAGACAGGAAGGGAGAGAGATGAGAAGAATCAATTCTTTGTTGTGGCACCCTAGTTTCTCACTGATTGCTTTCTCATATTTGCCTTGACCAGGAGGCTACAGCAGACCAAGTGATCCCTTGCTCAAGCTAGCGACCTTGGGCTCAAACTGGTGACCTTGGGGTTTTGAACCTGGGCTTCCCATGTCCCAGTCTGACGCTCTATCCACTGTACCGCTGCCAGGTCAGGCAAAAAATATATTTTTTAACTTTCAGAAAACCTAGTTCTGGACACCTAGGTTAAATGTAGCAGAAGGATATACTCAGCCACTTGGGTGCAGTTAGGGAAGAGAAGGCAGTCTGGAAGGCAGCATCTCAGAAAGGTAAATCTGAAGCCCAGTACACTATCTAGGAAGCTGTTAATCTGAAAGTGAGGGTCACCTTGGGAGATTTAGGCATGCGTCAATGAGGAAGACACTGAGTGAACCAGATGGGAGTGGGATGATTTGAAGTGGGGTGTAGTATGTGGGGAAATTCACCAAGTCAAAGAATATAGCTTGTAAAAAGGAGTCTGCAACCTAAGGAATAGATGGTTCATGAAATAAAGACGAAGTTGATCTGAATGTTATGCTTTCTTGTTCTCTCTAGGGAATTTCTTCTTCTCTTTCTCATTCCTTTCATCTATAAATAATTTCCACTACTTGATGCAGAGGAAGATTTTACACACAAAGTGATGATATTTGCATTTTTAAAATGCTGCGAAAGTCTCTCTGGCTGCTCTGTGGATGCTGAAATCAGTGACAGTAAAACCAAGTAAGTATAAAAACCTGGGAAGAGACTATAGCAGTGAAGGTGTAGAGAATGGGATACATTTGAGTGATATTAAAGAGGTAGAGTTGGGCCCTGGCTGGTTGGCTCAGTGGTAGATCATCAGCCTGGCATGTGAATGTCCCTGGTTCAATTCCTGGTCAGGGCACACAGGAGAAGTGCCCATGTACTTCTCCACCTCTCCTGCTCTCACTTCTGTTTCTCTCTCTCTCTCCTTCCTGCAGCCATGGCTTAATTGGAGAAAGTTGGCCCTTGGCTCCATGGCCTTCGCCTCAGGTGCTGAGAAGAGCTCAATTGCTGAGCAGCAGAGCAATGCCCCAGATGGGCAAAGCATCACTCCCTGGTGGGCTTGCTGGGTGGATCCTGATCGGGGCACATGCAGGAGTTTGTCTCTGCCTCCCCTCCTTACACTAAATAAAATAAAATAATAAAATAAAAATAAATAAAATAAAAAAGAGACAGGGTTTATGAAATTGATTCTGAACTAAATTATAACCTCATTGGCTATCTTTTAAATAACTTAATATCTCATCATATCCAACATATTGCTGAAGAAATTGTTAAAATAAAGGATTCTCTTTGTAGGCCAGTGCTCAGAAAGGAGGCCATGTTCAGTTAGGGCATGAAGATTGTAAAGCCCAACGGCAAAAAGCCAGGTGAGTTCTAGTCCAGCATCTCTGAGGCTGAGCTGGAGGTGAACTCACCTGAAGACCCAGCTACTGGAGCCAAACATCCCAGCAGCCAACGAAAATGAAGTTGATGGAGGTCAAAGGGCTACTGTGCTCTTTGTTCTCATTCCTCAGCTGAAATCTTTCCAGAAAGATCAAGTCTGATAAGTACTTGAATTGGAGAAAAAGTTCAGTGGGAAGCACATTGTCCCTAAAGCACAGAGAGAAGTCTGCCTAACCCAACTCCAAAAAGCTGTACAAAAACTAAGTAGGTAAGTGTCCCAGAAACCACACTGGCAGCTGTGCACGTATATCCTGGAGGACTTGGTCTGCCCAAGAGAAGCTGTGGGCAAGAGAGTCCAGGTGAAACCGATGCCAGCCCACTCACAAAGGTTCTTTTGGACAAAGCAAGCAGAACCATGTGGAACACAAGGTTGAAACTTTTCCTGGTATCTATAAGAAGCTTGTGGGCAAGTCTGTTCATTTTAAATTCCTAGAGTTTCAGTTGTAAACAAAAATGACTAAATAAAATACCAGTCATCAAAAAATTTTTAAATAAAGTAAATTTCATAGTCTAATTTTAAAAACATTCTAGAAATAAAAGGATCTTCTTTCCAGAATAATGAATAAAGTCCCAACAAGCTAAAGCATAGCCAACCTATTTAGGGTCTTGTTCCAGAAGATACCACCAAGGTCTGGTTACCTGAAACCATTTATTACCTGAGAGACTTGCAAATATTTTGATTAGAGATTACATCATTTTGCTTCATTATTTTATACTGTCAAAAAATTATCAGTAGAGAGATCTTATTAACACCTCCTTAATACCATGTACATTCAGCACAGATCAAAAGCCATTTGGAAATAAGGACCAAGTCCTAAAGTAAGGTGACTTTAAACCTACCCTAAAACCAAGTCCTAAAGGATCAGCGGGGAAGAAATAATTTGAAGGCTGACTCTACAAGTAAGAGAACTCAAGATACACTCTGGACTTTGTAGAGGGTCTCCAGAAAAGCATAAAGTGAAAACTACACAAGCCCAATGTGATCAATTAGTAATTTAACTGCCTCGTGAAAGAAAAAATAATCCAGAGTTTCTATAATTTTTTTCAAATGTGCCATATGAAAAAATACTAGATATACAAAAACTAAAATATTGTTATATATAGTAAAGTAAAAAGCAATCAATAGAAACCAACCCTAAAATGGCCAAGATGGTGAATTCAGCAGACAAAAATTTAACAGAGATCTTATAAATACATTCAAAGAATTAAAGAAAAACTGATAAAGAATATGAGCTGGAAAATAAAAATTATAAAAACGAGTAAGGAAAATTCTACTCTGTCCATGAATGATTAAATGTGACAGGAATTTTGCTTCCTCCAGAAGTAGAAAACTCAACAAAATAAACAACTTATTTCAGACATTCTGCAACAGATAGAAAATATCTAGTAAAATTCTCTCAGAGAAAAGGAACGAAGTACACTTGCCATCGTGTACTGTTTGGAGGCATTTCTTTGTCACACCACAGAGGGCTGCAGCCCTCTCAAGGTCTGTTAGTTTTTATTGACTATATCTACAGAAATGAGGAGTCAGGAGACAAAAACAACTAGAACTTGTAAAGTAGAATGGTGGGGAAAAGGAAGCTGCAGAGAAAGAAAGAGAGAGAGAGAGCAAAAGAGAGAAAGAGTGCACTCTAGAGATTTGCAGAACGGTCTCTTCAAAAATTTGGCTTAGTACTAATCTGTACATGTCAGAGAGAAACTACCAAATATCAGAAAAGAAAATATATGGAAAGCACTAAGTCAAACAATTCCTACAGTTTACACAGGACTAGGGATAATTTATGTTTCCACTAGCCAGAGTTTAAAGATTCTATGATGCATTAGATAGAGTCCACAGATGGATATCAACTTATTAGTGGGGCTACCTTGACCCAGTTCTACATTAAATAATCTTAAAATTAAGCCTCAAAAGTCCAAAATTCATATGAAGCTAACTTCAATATTCTTTAAAGAAATGCAATCCAACCCATCCTTCAACAATGTCCTGCATCCAAAAATAACCAGACAGGCAAGGAAGCAGGAGAATACTATCTATATCAATAGAAAAATCATCCACAGAAACAAACCATTAAGAGCCAGAAGTGATTGATATAGCACTAAGGATGCTAAAAAAGCTATGGTAAAGATTATAAATATTCAAGGATATAAAGGAAAACATGAACATAAATTAGAGACATGGAAGACTAAAATGAAACTTATAGAGATGAACACAGTATTTATTTATTTTTATTTTTTCATTTTAAATTGATTTTATTTGGGTGACCTTGGTTAATAAACTTCCATAGGTTTTGGGTGTACCTTTTCTAATACATCATTTGTATACTGCACCATGCATTCACCACCCCAAGTCAAGTTTCCTTTCATCATCATTTATCACCCCAGCCCTCTTCTACCTCCTTTAACCCTGCTCACATCCCATGATCACGACACTGTTTTCTGTGTCTATGGGCTTTATTTTTCTTTGCTTAATCCGTTCACCTTTTTCACCCAGTTCCCCAACGCCCTCCCCTGTGACAGCTGACTGTTCTCTGTATCTATGAGTCTGTTTCTATTTTTTTGTTAGTTTATTTTATTTTAATATATCCAAAGAAACTCAAAATAACCTGAAAGACTATATGCACCCCTACGTTTATTACACCATTATTTACAATAGCCAAGATATGGAAGTAGCCCAAGTGTCCATCAGGAGGTAAGCAGATAAAAAAGCTGTAGTATATTTATACAGTGGAAAATAAACTAAGAACACAGTATTTGAAATAAAAATATAAGATCTGGGATTAAGAAAAGATTATTAGATAGTGAAGAAAATCTCAGTGAATAAAAAAATACGGAAAGTAAAACTTTTTCTCACATGACATTTGTGTACACAGAAAATCCTAAGAAATCCATAAGAAAACCACTGAAATTTACAAACAATTTTAAGCAAAACTATGGCATACAAGATGAATATACTGTATATTAGCCACAAAATTAGGAAATAATTTTAAAAATCTAAAATATTCAAAAATATTATATAATTAGGAATAAATTTAAAGAAAGATGTGCAAGTACTTTGCACTAAAAACTATAAAACACTATTCAGAGAAATTAGAGAAGATCTTACTAAGTGGGGAAATATACAGTGTTTGTTGATTGCAAGACTAAGTTTTGTTAAAATGTCAGTTATTCTCAAATTTATCTAAGCATTTAATGCAGTCCTAAGCCAAATCCCAATGTATATTCACATATATAGATCAATGGAAGAGAATTGAGAGTCCAGAAATAGATACATATGCATATATGATCAATTGCTTTTTGACATTGGTACCAGAATAATTCAAAAGGGAAAGGATAGTTTTTCAACAAACCATGCTGAAAAATCTAGATATCCATTAAAACAAAACAGAACAAAAACACCTTGGCTTCTACCTCATTTAGCTCATACCACACACAAAACTCAATTTGAAATGGATTAGAGAGACCAAATATGAAAGTTAAAACTTTAAAAAATCTGGAATCATATTATAGGAAATACTGGTAATCAGTGATAGCAATGATTTCTTAGACAAGATACAAAAATTACAAAATATAAAATGCAAAGAAAAGGTCAATGTGACTTCATCAAGATAAAAACTTTCAGCTCTTCAGAAACACCATTGAGAAAACAATGTTGGACTAGAATAAAATACTTACAAGCTATTTTTCAAAAGGATTTTGCATGCAGAATGCATAAAGGACTCTTACAACTAAAAAATAGGACAACCCAACTATTTAATATGGGCAAGATTTAAGTTGACTTTTTACCAAAAACAAACAAAAAATATGAATGCATGTGCATATGAAATATGTTCAATAGCACTGGTTGTCAGAGAAATACAAATTAAAACCACAAGGAAACATCACAAGATGTCACCAGAAAGGCTAAAATTATTCAGACTGATCATATCAAGTTTTAGAGAGGATGTACAACAGCTCAGGAATTTCTGACTTTGCTCTTGGTAGTACAGAATGATAAAAAATCACTTTGAAAAGTCACTTGCTAGTTACTTTTAAACATACATTTATCATACGACCCAGAAATTCCATACATAGCTACTTACCAAAATAAATAAAAACATGACCACACCAAAAGTGATACACAAATAGTCATAGAGTGGGTGAATAAATGAACTGTAAAATTCATATGAATCCTAGCCAGTAATAAAACCAAACAAGACAAACTATGATACATGCAAAAACCATGGATGAATTTAAAAAGTATGCTAGGCAATAAAAGCCAGATATAAAATAGCATATACTACATAATTCCAGTTATATGTAAATTCCAGAACTGACAATATTAGATTAGTGGGTGCATGATAGTGGGGGTGGAGGGAAGACTGACTGCAGAGGGGATAGTGGGAACTTGCTGGAGGTGACGGAAATAGTCTTGATTGGGGTGAAAGCTATGGCTACCCAGGTGTATACATTTTCCAGAACTCACCAAACTACACGCATAATGCCATTACTTCAACAAAGTTTATTTGAAAGGAACTCTTAGTTTTTATTTTGCTGCTAATCAATGAAAACATGTACAAATGGCACCAGGGTTCTTGGCCAACTTGGGGCGGCATCCATTTCCAAAAAGGTAACATTAAATGATTAGTCAGAAAGAGACGTTATTTTGTTGAGTAGCCACATTTTCGCTTCAATATTTTATTTCATTTAGATTCTGATGTAGGCCTCTATGTTCTCTACTAAAGTAATAACAATACAAAAACGAAAGAGGAATGATAGCATGTAAGAAAGGAAATATTAGCCATGTCGATCACACCGCTTGCCATTGATAGTCAATGAGCTGGTCTCGTAGTCAGCAATGCCACTACTATGGTCTGAATTTTAGTGTCTGCAAATTCCTATGATGAAAGCCTAACCCTCACTGTGGTGGGATTAGGTGGTAATGAGGTCATAAGGAGAGAGCTTTTATGAATGGGATTAGTGCCCTTACACAAAAAACCAGAGAAAACTTCTTTGCCCCTTCCACTCTGAGTATAGGGCAAAGCAGGCCCTCACCAGACCCCACATCTGCTGGCACCATAACCTTGAACTTCCCAGTCACCAGAATTGTGACAAGTGTGTCATAAGCCACCACCAGATAGATGATGGTATTTTTTTGTAGAATCCAGAGCAGACTTAGATATTCACAGTCCTGTTAATCACTTGGGGTCCAGTTTGGTGAACCTCAGTGTCTTCATATTGCCAGAGATCTTTGAAATTGATGCTTGGAAACACACTGTGATTTACTGTATTTATTTTTGAACTATCACTTATTGCTACATCTTTTATTTTTTTATTTGACCAGAGGGTAACATTCATATATCTCTTTATAGATTATATATATTATAGTTTAAAATAGTACGTTCTTGACCATTGTATTTTTGGGAGTATCACTTGAAGCAACCCTTCTCAAGGCAAATTGTGGTAAGAATTTTAGTTTTTAAATAAATATTGGCTGGAAAGTTTGTCTTTACGTGACTATTAATACATTTCTCATTTTTCTCTAGAGCAGTATACCTTATAAAGTCAATGAAATTTCTCTTGATCCTGTCAGTTATAAGCTTTTATTTCCAAAGAAATACAATTGGCATCATTGAGAAAGATATTCTGGGGGCTTTAAAGTAGGAAACAAAGAAGTTGACTGATATCAATAAAAATAGCAACTGTTGAGTGAAAAGTGAAGCCTATTAATTGTCAATTCTGTCATAAACCCATTTTCTTAAAATGTTAGCATACAATATAAAGAAGCCAAGATTATCTCATAAAAATCACAAAATACTTAAATGATATTTATACTTAAATGATATTTATACTAGAAGAGTAAAGTATAAATTGAAATAAGCATTTCAATAACTAATGTTCCCATAGTGTATTTTAAATATGTATTAAGAAAATTTTAAGTGAAAAATATAGTACAGGTTAGAATAATGATGCCTTTTATTTAAGAAAATAATCCCATATTCTTTTTTGTTTTTGTTTTTTTCTTTTTTTTATTAATTTTAATGGGGTGACACCAATAAACCGTTATTCTTATATATTCTTTCAACAACTATTTGTTGAACATCTACAGTGTTCCAGGCACTTTTGTCAATGCTTGGGAGTTATCAGTGAAAAAGACAGATAAAGAGCTCTATTGGCATGGAGCTTATATTCTAGCAAAGAGAGAAAGAAGTGAAGAATAAGCATAAATGGTAAGTGAACTAACATGTTAGAAGTTAGTAAGTGCCTTGGGTGGGGGGGAAGAAGAAAGGAAACTTAAACCAGAGTGGGATCCAGACTATGAGTGTGAAATCCTCATGCACAATCAATGGAATGCATGTATTTTTCCATCACATCAATGTTAATGAAACAGTTTATAGTGCAAAACAGATCCTATGTTAAGAATGCAAGATTTATAGTACCTTCTGGCCCAGGTTTAGGGCAGAATAAATGTTCCTTTGAATTGCCAATTTCTTTGGAATGCCAGTTGAATTAAGTTATATGGATTTCTTCATAACTTAAAGTCATAAGAACAATTCAACTAAAAATTACAGGACATCTTTGACTTTTATTTTCTGTGAACCTTCTTTCAGGTAAAACAGTTAAAATTTTACCACCATTTATTTCTCTGATCAAAAAACCAAACAATTATAAGATATTATCCAGTGCAAGGTTAAAAATAAAAGATTAACCTTGTACTAGAAATATAATTATAACTTATAATCATGATTTATGAGTATAAATCTTCTGATTTCTGATTATGATTTAAATTACAGCACACGAGTTAATTATGGCAAGTTTAGAACAGGTACAGACGTTTAATACCTTAATTTTTAACAGCACTCAGTAATTTTCTATTGCTGAACTGAGCTGACCTTGAAGTGGCTCAGGCACAGCTATCCCTGCTTCAGGGTTAGTACTGGTTCACTGGCCCAAAACGCCAAGAACAGCTGTGTGTCTGAATGCTCCCTGGATATAATATCTGTCCAAGTCAGCTTCAGTTCCCAGAGAAGAGGCCCATTCTCTCTGAGAAGTTGTGACTAAAAGTGAAGTTTCAGCAGAATATTCATATGGTAAACTCCACTCTGGGGCAGAGGGCGCCCGATTCCCAGACACCAAGTGTCTGCAAAGGAAAAACAAACCCAGCTACCACGCTGTCTACTCTCCAAGCCGGGAGTGTCAGAGAGCTCCAGGGTAGCTTCAGTGCCAGTGATTAAATAAAAAAATTTAAAAGAGTTTTCACAACATGTGAAAAGACTATATAGTCTTATAAAAGATGTATTAAAATTCCAAAATTTAATAATGGAAGCACTGAGGAGAAGAGAAAATATTAGATAAAACACGCAGAACATAAAAAAGTTAGAACACTGGCATCTCCACAAATAACCAGCTGAAAATGTGGCCTCCTCCCCTTTGCTGCACACACACCCTGTCTGCTCCCTCCGCTTGTTATGCTTGTTTTTTTTTAGTTTTAATTTCGCCTTCTTACACCTCTAAGTAATGGTAATGAAACCTGACAGGAATAAGAGTGGATAGGCCATCAGGGAAGCAGAAGACATTAAAGTGTAACATGGTGGAAGTTTTGTGTAGCTAGAAGACTCAGGTGTGCCTTTCAGAGTGATTGACACAAATGCTATCATTCTTGAGAATTTGGTCACAGGATGTACCATGTTCACCACTCTTCTGTCACCTTTCCCTTCACAGTAAATGAATGAGAGGCTAACTTGTCAACTCAAGTAAAAATCTAAGTGCTTTTGTCAAAATCATGAATTTTAATTGTCCTCATGTTCACGAATTCCTTTAAAAATACATGATGTACTCTTGGCTGACTGGCAAAGGTATTCATTGTCTCACCCACAAAGTATACAAAGTTTAAGATATATCTTATCCTCTATATCCTATGTCCAGTTTAGCAAGGGTTTCCAGATGTACAGATTTAGCTCTTTAGAATTAACTGCACCAGACAGGACACCCAGGATGGAAACAAGACCAGAAGTTGGGAAAAGATAAGGGAAATGTACTCTCATGTTTCCACCTCCCCAAGCTAGAGAAGGCTACTAGGAGAAGGGCATAGAGTTAGTTCAAATGCAGGCTTCTTATGGCTTTGGGTGTCGGAATTAATAGGACCTCTTGCATTGTTTCCGTAGACATTTGTACCTCTACAGAGTACTTCTCTTCTACCGCATAGTAAACTCAAGGATAATAAATCATTTTTGTAACTCTTGCTATCAACACAGTGCTTTGCACATGGGAGACAGTGAAAGTGTTCATTAAACAAAAATGCTTGGTTATATGACCCTGACTCAAGTAGTCCTCCAATCATTAAACATTCCCATACTGCTTTTAAAAGGCTGATGCTTTCCCTGGCCAGATAGCTCTGTTTGGTAGAGCCTTGTCCTGACATGCGAAGGTTGCTGGTTTGATTCCTGGGCATGGTACATACAGAAACAGATCAATGTTTCTATCTGTCTTTCTTTCTCCTTCCTTCCCCCCTCTCTCTCTCTCTCTAAAATATATATATATATATATATATATGGTTGGTGCTAATCTTCTGTAGAATAGCTAAAATACCAGTTTGTTTTATTGTAAAAAAAAAGATATTTCAGCACCTTGTCTGTCATGAGACACCAAACATTCAGAACTTAAATGTTATAAAACTCCATTAAATATATAAGACTCTCTTAGCCTAAGTACATGGTCTGTGTAGGTCATTCCAAAATTATATTTATTTACCTTAAAGGTATTCTTACATGTATACATATATTTATTCTGATTTTAAAAGACTTACATAAAGAGATATAGACAAGTTTTATGTTTAATCAGTCATTTAACTGAAGGCAAATTTAAAATACAGCTACTAGAAATTAAATTATATACACTTTGACTCCATGTAAACAAAATCCCAATCATTAGAATAAACTGCTTTAGGAAAATATATATGTAAAGGCATATATTCTCTTGTTAAATTGAAACATATCTTTCTACTTAACCAAAATATCAGGACAATGTTTAAATGACAATTCAATGTTTCTAGCCTTTATGGAGTCATGAGAAACAAAGTTTTAAAAAAAATTCTTTAAATTTATTTTTAAAATAATTTTGACAGAAGGTTAATTTTATATTTTCATTCTTCTCTTACCAATTTCTGGTCCTATCACTTCATTAATCAGTAAAGAAGTTAAATGGTTTCTGTAAATATAATATACCAGGAAAACAAGTGATTTTATAAGTTAGTTCAATAGAATTTTTTTTTTCAGTTGGGGAGAGAGGAAATGTGAGGAAGCAGTGGTAGTAATCTTTGCTTTTAGAAATCAGGAACAAATTGCTACCTGTTATCGCTCTTATAAAATGAAGAATTTTAGTAAATAACTGGCACAGAGATAGAAGTTTTTCAAAAATGAAAAAAAAAATCAAAACCAACAGGCAGGTGCATCTTCAGGAGAAGCAGCATGAAGAACAGAGCCTCTTCAGGGTCACTGTTGGGTACAGTCTCACTTCATATTTAAGTTTGCAGACACCCATAGTATATACATCTCTGCACACTGAAATATCAAACTGACGAGGGGAGCACTCTAATGGCGGGACTAACAGGTTTTCCAAGGGAAGGTCAAGTTAAAGTGTACATTTAGGGAAGGGACTCCAACTATAGAGCCCATCATCAGTCGTAACCCAGGGTGGGCGCTCATTTCTATGGTTCCTGACACCTTGTAAAGCCAGTAGTTGAGGCCAGCATCACAGCCCCCTGGCCAATGCAGGTTCACATTAGATTCGGACAGTCAGTAATGAAACAACGGAGCCAAAAACTGGTGAGCCATCAGCTTTAATTCTAGCTTGCACCCGGTGGGCAAGCAAAAACACACACTGGCTCCAAAACCCACTCATTCAGTGCTCACAAAGCTACTGAGTTATCCGAGTTTCCTAGAATCAAAGGTTTCTAGCTCACCAAACTTATTCAACTCTGTTCCCCATCTACTTCTCCAGCACAAACTGCACAAACTCTGCTCAAACTGGCTTCTTCCTCAGCACTCTGCCATCTTGGCTGCTTCTCCTCTCCTCCATGTGGCCTTAATCTGCTCTCCTCTCTAATACTAACCTCAGGAACCTAGAGAGAGGAAGCTCCCAGTCTGTCCCACTTTATAGTGTAGAAATCCAAACCCTTAATCCAATCTACAAACAAGGAAGTCTCTGATACAAAGTCACTTATCTGAGGCATAATGGGAGGATTCCTCATGAGAGTGCACCACCCCACATCATCCAATCAGTCAAGGGTGTGAGAAAAAGCTTACTCTTAAAATTTGCATGTGGGCAGCGCCATCTTTAACAAAGTGAGCATAATATATTTTATCTGCCCAACACACCTGAACCTAACTCAGAGCAGGGATCATAAAAGTTGAGAAGACACACGTGGAAGGAAAAGAAACTAAAACTGCCCCACTGCACCTGGTCTGTGCCTTATACAACACTTTTAAACAAGAACTATTTTATAAGCAGTGAGAGAATGATGGACTTTTCCCCAAAGTAATAACTGTTGAAAATTTTTTGAAATATAAAAGTTTCAGATACATACATATATGTTGGTATTATCATAACATATTAAGGGAATCCTGGTATTCGGCTCTTCAACCTACTTCCTGAGATTGACAGCAAGGACAATGACCGAGCCTTCCTACAATAGTCCTTGAGTATCCCTGCTAGAGGCAGAGCCCAGACCTAGAGGGAAATGATTTGCTCAGTTATTCCAGATTCTTGGAAAACACATTAAGGGATTTAAAGGTTGTACTTCTTCTTTGGTTGACTATCTGTAGAAGGTAAAAACTATAAATGTTGATGTTTGTGATGCAAGTCCTTTATTTCTCCCCATACATGTTCTGCATATTTAAAAATGGAGAAAGAATTTCCCCTTAGTCACCTTTTCTTTGTCAGCCAAATAATGTGAAAACACACCTTGCCTGTTTGACAGAACCCCATGCGCATCCCTGCTGTTTTATGGTTATTTAATATGCAATGATTCATTCAGTTCTCATTTAGTCAGAAAATTATAAAAATGAAATAAACCCTGAGGCTAAGTTTTACCACAGGGCAGGCTTTAAAGAGTTGTATTGCTGTTTTTCCTCCTGGCCCTGATGCCCAGCCTCCTGGATGTCGGTTAGGAATCACTCACTAGTGAGAATGATGAATTTTTAAGATGCGGTAATGGGACATTGGAATGCGCTTGGTTCACCTCTGCCTGCTGGCGTTCTTCTGTGTGTGCTTAGGTTTTTATGACAGAGAAGGTTATTTAAAAGTCAGAAGACAGTTTTAGAAATGCTATGGCCATGAAAATGTATGAAGTCATTCTCAGATCACCCTGTGAAGTGGATGGCAGTAATCATCTTGATTGGGTCCTGGCTGATGCACAAATTTTAAGTAACTCTCCTTACATCAGATAGTTTCAGAGCCAAGTGTGAGACCCAAGGATCTGACTCTGCAGCTGCTACCATGAAGGAACCCCTGCCTCCACAGACACTGACTCCAGGGAGGGGGTGGGCAACAGGAAAAAAAAACTTGGGGAGCGTGAGGCCAGCAAGCAAGCCTGAGGTCGGTGGCAGAGATTTAGGACTTAAGGGAGCTTCTTGGGTTTGGTTCATAGTGGTACACAGAAGCCTTGCCTGACTTCCATTCTCATTTCTGAAACAATAAAGGGACACAGAAATGAATAAACTTGTAAGAGTAAAGGGATTGGCAGGTGGTCATTCAGGAACTAGAGACTAACAATTTTCTGAAAGTCTGAAAGTACAGCAACTTTTTGAAAACATCATTTTGTTCAAGGTCATTTCATTATAATGTTAAGGCGATGCTGTAATTAGCTTCCAGTACAATTAGTTTTATTATATGTCATTTCAGTTAAGTTCATAGAACTTACTGATGATATTAAAGCGAGGACTTACTGTACATGGAAGTCTTTTAATGAAGAAAGACCAGGAGGGAACCAAAATATGGGTGAAAGTCAAGCTCCCAAGTGGAATCTGGGAATCGACTAAGCTTGGTATATGTAGGGACAGAGGATAAATGTACAAGTAGCAAAATAAAATAGGAGTCTTCCTATAGAGAAACACATATACCATATGGTTTCACTTACATGTGAAATCTAAAGAACCAAATAAATGAGCAAAACAACCCAGAAACAGACTCATAAATACAGAGAACAAACTGATGGTTGCCAGATGGGAGGGGAGTTGGGAGGCTGGGTGTAAAAGGTCAAGGGATTAAGAAGTTCAAATTGGTAGTTATGGAATAATCATGCAGATTTAATGTACAGAACAGGGAATATCATCAATAATGCTTTAATAACTATATATGGTGCCGGGGGGTACAAGACTTTTTTGGGGATCGCTTTGTAAATTATATAAATGTTTCACCACTATGTTGTACACCTGAAACTAATATAAAATAACATTGAATGTCAACTGTAGTTTAAACATAAAAAAAAATAGGAGTCAATCTATAGGGTGAACACACCAGTAAACATACACCACCAGCACACAAATAGTACTTACCTCCCTTCTCATCATAAAACACATTTAACCTCTTCTAAAAACTTGTAAAGAGCTGCTCAGAGAAAGCTACAGTACTTGTGTGGGTGTGGATATGCCAGAAGTCCTCATTCTAGCTTTGGGGGACTCCTAATTCACAAGGCAGTGCTCCTTCTCTGACCACAAAACTTGTTAATCAACAAGTCTGACAGAAAGAGAGAGAGAGAGAGAGAGAGAGAGAGAGAGAGAGAGAGAATTAGCCTTCTCATTCAGGGGAGACTCCTATGAGAAGAGCACATGATGTTCACAGACATCAGAAGCCCATACCAAGTACTTGTAATTTACTATGTTTTTTTTTTTTCTTAAATGTGAGCAAACAATCACTAATTATTGGCGATATGAAGGTAACCAGCAGCAAAAAAAAAAAAAAAAAAAAAAAAAAAGCAGCAAGATCAACTGATGAAACTGACCTTGATAAAATAATTTAGGGGCAAAAAGAAACTTTTAAAAATGTTAATAAGCATCAGAGAGATCTCAGAATATTTTACACCCCAAAATTGACATCTGTCCACCAGGGCTAGAATTCAAATAGTCCAAATCAGAATTGGAATCAACGATCCTAAGAAGTTTACCTTCAATTAAAAAATGCAATAATTCTATCCAATAAATAGAAATCATTAAATGTTTGAAGGCATCTGGGTATTTCTTTTTTCAAGAAAAAAATAAAGGGTTTAAAAATATTATTTACCAAAAACTAAATCTAAAACAAATTCAAGTATGCCATGCCATTTGAGCATTGGGAGAAAGGAAAATTCATTTGACTTGTATGGGATTCTACTACATATTTAAGTTTTGCAGTAGAGTACATATATGACCATACAATGTAAGTTATTTATTGCTTTCCTACATTGAATCTTCATACAAGGTATAGAAGAATATGTTGATAGCAAAAAAAAAAATACATTTGCCTGTCTTAAGTATCTGTATTAATTTCCCATAATTTTTTGGAATTTTCTATTGCTGTATAACAAATTAACTAAACTAACTCACGTCCAAGAGGCCACTGTCAGGTCTTAGCCATGTAGGCTGTTACAGCATGGGGTTTACTAATTCAATTTCACCAGGAGAATCTCCCTGCAGTCTTACATAGCTTGACAGTCACAACAATGACTATCCTATTTCCTTTGTTACTATTCCATCATATTTACAACCTCTGCCTCATTCAGGGGGAAGAGGTTATACACAGTTTATATACCAGGGGGTGGGAGCCTTGGGGGGTCATTTTAAAACTCTATCACTTTATTTATTTATTTATTTATTTATTGAGAGGCAGGGAGGCACAGACAGACTCCTACACATGCCCTGACCTGGGTCCACCTGGCAAGCCCCCTACCAGGCAATGCTCTGCCTGTCTGGGCTGCTGGACATGGAGCAATCCTCAGCACTCACCTGGGGCCAACTTTGCTTGAACCACTGAGGGGAGGGGCAGAGAGAAGGGGGAAATGGTGGAGAAGCAGATGGTCACTTCCCCTGTGTGCCCTGACTGGGAATCAAATCCAGGACTTCCACATGCCATCTGATGCTCTAATGCAGAGCCAAAGGCCAGGGCCATATCACTTTATTAAAAAGTGAGTGTGGCCTAGATTTAATGACTGGCCTCTGGAGGTAGAATCTTTTTTTTTTTTTTTTTACAGGGACAGAGAGAGAATCAGAGAGAGGGATAGATAGGGACAGATAGACAGGAACGGAGAGAGATGAGAAACATCATTAGTTTTTCATTGCCGTTGCGACACCTTAGTTGTTCATTGATTGCTTTCTCACATGTGCCTTGACCACGCACGGGCCTTCAGCAGACCGAGCAACCCCTTGCTGGAGCCAGCGACCTTGGGTCCAAGCTGACGAGCTTTTGCTCAAGCCAGATGGTCCTGCACTCAAGCTGGCGAGCTCGGGGTCTCGAACCTGGGTCTGCCGCATCCCAGTCTGACACTCTATCCACTGCACCACTGCCTGGTCAGGCTGAAAGTAGAATCTTAAAAGACGATAAATAGTAACTACACAGTAGAGAAACCTGGCAAACATGACCTTAACCAATGATGAAGTTAACATCACTAGGGATGCCATGCACTTCCCCCAATATGATGTAATGTAGACACTTTACTGCTGTGAGATTCTTTCCCAAAGCTCATAATCCAGGATAATCACAAGAAAAATCATGGTACATTTCCCAAAATACCTGCCTAGTACTCAGAACTTTCAAGGTCACTGAGAACAAGAAAAGACTGAGAAACTGTCACAGATCAGAAGAGAATAAGAAAACATGACAAGGAAATGCAACAGAAAAGTTCAGTTTCTGGGTGAAGGTGAGGAGAGCCAAGATGAGGACAGTATATGTGCATATACAAGGGTGTCAGTTTTTAACATATACATAAATAATTTAGAGGAATTAACCACCGGAAGAAAAAACAGAAACTGCAGATTGGTTATTCTTTATTTTATTTTTTTATTTTATTTATTCATTTTAGAGAGGAGAGAGAGAGACAGACAGACAGAAGGGAGAAGGGGGAAGGAGCAGGAAGCATCAACTCCAATATGTGCCTTGACCAGGCAAGTCCAGGTCTCAAACTGGAGACTTCAATGTTCCAGGTTGACGCTTTATCCACTGCGCCACCACAGGCCCAGCACAGACTGGTTATTCTTATATATTGCTGATAGAAACATAAGGTGGTATGATTATTCTGGAAATCTTTCTGGCAGTTTCTACCAGAGCTCTAGCTAGAAATGCACAACCGATGATCTAGTAATTCCATTCCTCCTCATAGGTCTAACAGAAGTGTGAGCATATGTTTACCAAAGAGACATCTATAAGGTTGTTTGTAGCAGCGCTATTCATCACAGCCCAAAGCTGAAACCACCCAAATGTTCATTAATATGACAATGGGTGAAGTGTTTTATTAATTTTGAAAGCAGGTTAAATGAAGGGATGGTATAAGAAGTCAGCACAGAATTTACTTCTGAGGAAAGGAGAATTGAGGAGGAGAAAAGCCTCGTTGGGTGTCTGAAGAAATGGTAACGTTCTATTTCTTGATTTGCTGGTTAACTGAATTTGGTCACTATAGATTCATTGAGATGGTAAGGTACAATTTGCATATTTTTCTTGATGCATGTTGTAAAGAAGGTTTTGTTTTGATTTTGAAGAGGTTAGTGTTTAAGGACGGGAGTGGGAAACAATGGGCAGGCATTGTTGCTTTTTATCAGATATTTTATACCATTTTATTTTTACAATATACTACATATATAATAAATACAGGGTGAGGCAAAAGTAGGTTTACAGTGTGAATACGTGAAACCCAAAGTTTATTCTTGTATTATTAATTATTTTATTACTTTCCATACAAACTACTGTAAACCTACTTTTGCCCAACCCTCATTCATTCAAAATTAATGAATGAGTAGGTGCAACTTGAGAGTCACTTGGGGCTCACAAATAAAGAGCTGTGAGAACATGAAACTGTTTCCACAGAGAGCCAAAAGTTATATGTATATACAATTAACTTGAAAAATAAATGCCTATCTCACCCTAGCTGGATAGCTCAGTTGGTTAGAGCGTCATCCCTATGTGCAAAGGCTGTGAGTTCAGGCTCCAGTCAGGGCATATACAGGAACAGATCAATGTTTCTCTGTCTCTCCATCTCTCTCTCCCCACTTTCCTCTCTCTCTAAAATAAACCAATAAATAAACGTTTTTCTTTCTTATTTTAATTGGAGAGAGAAAGAGAGGCAGACAGACAGACAGGCAGGGAGAGATGAGAGGTATCAACTCATAGTTGCGGCACCTAAGTTGCCCATTGATTGCTTTCTCATATGTGCCTTGATCAATGGGGCTCCAGTTGAGCCAGTGACCCCTTGCTCAAGCCAGTGACCTTGGGCGCAAGCCAGTGACCTTTGGGCTCAAGCCAGCAACCATGGGGTCATGTCTATGATCCCAAGTTCAAACCAGCAACCCTGAGCTCAAGCTGTTGAGCCCATGCTCAAGCTAGCAACCTTGGGGTTTCAAACTTGGGTCCTTATCATCCCAAGACAACACTCTATCCACTGCATGACCACCTGGTCAGGCTGAACTTTTTTTTTTGAGTGTGAAGAGGGGCAGACTCTTGCATGTGCCCGAACCGGGATCCACTCAGAAAGTCCCCTAGGGGACAATGATCTGTCCACCTGGGACCATTCATTGCTCTGGCAACCAAGCTATACAGTCGTCCCACACCATATCGTGGTTCACTTTTTGCAGTCTCATTGTATCATGGATTTTTAAATTGTATATATCTAATTTTGTATCTCAAATTTTCCACTGTATCACAGGATTTTGCAGTAGACAGATATTTTTATATAATTTTTATTTTAATTATTTTTGTGGTAAAATAAGTGTGGGAAAGGTTTATAAGAGTATAAGGAGGGTTTATAAAGCCTTGGAATATATATCAATAATAAAGTAAATATAAGGTCGCTACTTTGCCGACTTTTGCCTGTCACAGGGGGTTCTGGAACCTAACCCCCGTGATAGGTGAAGGACCACTGTATATATATTTTTTAGCATCCAAGGCATTAGCCTCAGTGCCTGGGGCCAACTCACTTGAACCAATTGAGCCATGGCTGTAGGAAGGAAAGAGAGAGAGAGAGAATGCACCAGAAGGGGTAGGTTGGAGAAGCAGATGGTCACTTCTCCTGTGTGCCCTGACCGGGAATCGAACTGAAGACATCCACACACCGGACTGACACTCTACCACTGAGCAAACTGGTCAGGGCCAATTTTTTTTCAAAAAGGAGAAACGCTCATCTATATTTGACTTAAAGATATGAAGGGGAACATTACACACCTATTAGAATGATCAAAATCCAGAACACCGACAACACCAAATGGTGGTAAACATGTGAAGCAATAGGAACTCTCACATATTACTAGCAGGAATGCAAAATACAGTGTGTCTGTAAAGTTATGGTGCACTTTTGACTGGTCACAGGTCAAAAGTGCACCATGACTTTACGGACACACTGTAGTATACCTATTTTGGAAGACAGTTTGGTGGTTTCTCACAAAACTAAACCCACTGCTACCACACAACCCAGCAATCATACTCCTTTGGATTTAGCCAAAGGAGTTGAAATGCCATGGAAATATTTTCAACATGATGGGTGTAGTGAAACATGATCTTCTTTGGTATCTATGTCTCGGTATAACAATATAATTGGCTTCAGCACTACCATTCATGCAAAACAAATTCTTAGGCATCGTTATAAAAGAATGTCTGTTCTGCCTTTTTGCGGCTGGAAGTCTTCATATTTTGAAAGGGAAACGACAAAGTCTTTCTTGCTTCTCAAGTCATCTAGCTACTCCTGGACCTTTTTCCCCCACTAAGCCTTGTGATCCAACACTGCATCTTTTGCAGGGGAAGAGAACATACTACGTGAAGGTGAGAATTAGCCTCTCTTAGGGACCTCTTTTGAACACTTTGGCCTAAAATTTGAAAACTTATTTTCCCTTTTCATTTTTTCATTGTAAGTTTTAAAAATCATGTCAACTGATCAGCTACAGTGATTGTTTGAAATTATACTCTCAAAGTTGAAAATGTTAGAGTAACAAATTCCAGAATGGTAAAGCCTATTAATTTTAACTACTGGGAATATATGTGTTTATTCTTACCCTAATGTGTTTTTTTTTTAATTTTTTATCAGTTGATTGGGTTTAATTTAAATAACTCCTCAAGTTTTAGAACCAGACTGAAGTTCACTTTACTTTCAAAGATTAGATGGGAAATCCAAACATTTCCAAGAAAAGCAACAACAACAGTTCAGGTTAGAGACCTAGGAACATTGCACACTCAACGAGAGGCAATACCAGAAAGAAGAGCAGGGAAAGTGCTTCCACTATTACAAAACATATGCCACTTCACTTTGCTAACCCTCATTTCTCACACCTGTCAGGTGGGAATGTCATTAAGTTCCAGGTACACCGCGTTGAGGGGATAAAACATGAGCTCAGGACTATTAGAATCATGTTACACTCCATAGAAATGTAAGGGTTGCAGTGAAAGCATACAATTCATAGCTGGGATGAGAATTATTGACACAGTTTTGCTCCTAATTACTGAAGGCAAATCAACGACCCATCTGGGGCTCAGATTCCTCATCTGGAAAAGAGGAGCTCTGTTAGACAATATGTGATTTCTTTATCAACTACGAAATTTTCTGACTGAATAACTGCAAGCTGGGCAAAGCTCCAGTTTCATAAGCGTGTGAACCTAGTGTGTGAGCCTGGGTGAAATAACGATCACGGTCTCAGTCTTGCAGGTGCTGCCGGGGCAGCACTCAGTCCAGTGCATTTCCACCCCACGTCTCAGAGCATCTGCAGATCCCAGTACTTTCCAAAGCAACAAACACCTATCGAGGGCCAACAGCATGCCAACCATGCTAAGCTATGAATTAAAAATATATTTAGAACATGTTGAAAGGAGCTCATCTCTTCCATTGCTCTCTCCTCAACAGAAACTTCCAAAATAAAATAAAGAAAACTCTTTGAGGAACAAAAAATCACAACGTACATTTAAGTGTACCGATAGATGACAATGAGTTTACAAAAGAAACCTCCGGTGTTTCATTAGCTAGTGCAGCTGTTTTCTTGCCTTTTTTATCTGAGCACATATTTTCAATTTGATATGTGTATCTCCTCAGTCTCCAGGATACAAGACACACACACTTCTTGCACAATAATTTAAGTAGTCCATGCAAAAACTGTTACTTGAAAGTAATCCTTATTTTTGTAGAAATTTACATAAAATATGGGAGTATGTTCATATATACATACATTATTCATATGATTTACATAAATTCATATTCATGTTTTTAATTTGCTTCAAGAAACTATAAAGGGAAAATAAAAGTAACACAATGTATTCAGAGACATTTTGGTGTCTCTCTATGATTTAAGATGGCATTTGATTTCAGGGGAAACCCTTCAGCTCCCTACAAATGTTTTCTGAATTCTTGCTAATATTCAACATCCCTCCTGAATAGCACAAAACCATCCATCCACAATATGCAAAAGTCCCAGGAAGAAGTAAAACGTCTACTTTCACCTGTAAGATACTGTTAGCCTCTAAGCAAGCCGGTTTGCTGACACAGAACAGAGTGCTCCTACCAGCCCGGTGCCAAAGGAAGGTGGACACAGGCACTGTCCCAGGCAGGGCAGTTGGGAAGCAGAGATGAGGGCCCACCTTGGTCTACTTCATAAGTGTACCCATAATTTTACCCAATGTTAGCTTATGACCATGTTTGAAGCATTGTCATTTAAGTAGATATTAAAATGTAACTTAGTCTGGCAACTAAGGAGCTGCAGGATTTGCATATGTTAAGAAATCCATAACCTGAAATTTTTTAATTTTTATGTATTCGCTTTGATGGAGAAAGCAAGGAAAATTTGTTTTGCTAATTGAGAAGCCAAATATTATCCTTCGTAGTGATACTCAGAAGGCATTTTCAGGGAATAATGTGTCAGTTCCTTGGGTTAGTATTTGTCATACAGAGGTATTTGGAAGTCTATTAAGCCTGAAAGCTTCTTTTTCCCTTGAGCACAGATGGCTCAAGTGTAAGCAGAATAACTAAGTAGGACAGCCTAAAAAGAAAACAACTGTTCATGCTGGTGTTGACTGAGCCATTTCTAGGCAGCCTGAATCTAGTAGATTCAAGAAATGTTCAGCATATAATTGTGCAGAGGATGCAGAAAGCCTCTACAGAGACAGGATCTCTACCTCAGAGCTAAGCTAAAGAGAAATGTTTTTGGAGACAGTAATTTAACATCCTAAAGCTTAATGGGCTGCACTTCAAGCCCGAGTGCTCATTCCCAGTGTTTGCTAATATGCAGCCATGGTCATCAGACTACATGAGATAACTTGATAAAAATACAGAGGCTTGGCCCAGTCCCAGACCCTGAATCATAGTTTCTGGGGCAGGGACCTGAAAATCTGCTTTATATGAAGTTCCTGAGTTCATTCTGATGTACACAGAGATTAAGAACTACCACGCTGGTTTAAGAGAACAACACAGCACCTAATCCCAATATAACCCCACTCTTCCTTCCCGCCACCCATAAGGTAGTGTGTGCATTAAAAAGTGGTAAAAATATCAGGAACAACTCAGGATTTTGGTATGATCCACAGGCACCAGTGATGAGAGAAATATCTCCACAATCCATTCATAGGTTTTCTCATTCTTAAAATTCACTAAATACTTCCTTTTCAGAAGAAATTTGGGAAAATGATGTTTAAAGTCTAATATTAGCTTGACATGATGATGGTGGTAAATAGAAAGTTAATATACAGTCATATATTTTTGTATCCAGCTAGGGACTTTGAGGCCCAATCCAAAATGTAACATGTCAGAACACTTAAGGTATGCAGCAGAGACCATTTAGTTTAAATATTTCAACCTCATATAACATTTAAAAAGAACAAATGTTTGCTCTTTATTAAATTTATTGGGGTGACATTGGTTAATAAGATCATATAGGTTTCAAGTATACATTTCTGTGATACATGATCTGAATACTGCATTGTGTGCCCACCACCCAAAGTCAGACCATCTTCTGACTTTTAACTAGAATAAATTAAGTAACCTGTACTTCTGATAATATAAAAAAGTACATTCACTGGAGAAATCTGGAAAGTACTGGAAAGCATATGGAATAGAACAAAAGACATTGATGATCAGCCTTACTAGAATGTAAGCTCTATATGCAGAGCTTTTTGCTTCAGGCATCGCTGTATACTGGTTCCTGGCACTAGTCAAATTGGCTAGTCAATAAATATTTGTTTACTGTGGTTGAAGTCAATGATAACTATTATTGATATTTTGACAAAATGCCCTTCAATCATTTACATATTCATCCATGTCTTCTCCCTCATAAACATCCATTTATAAGTATTTTCTGATGTTTCATTTCATAAGAGACACTGTTATACTAAAATTTAAAGAGCATGAATATATACATTTTTAATTTACTACTTGCCCTCTGAAAATTTTGTACCCACTTACAAAGCTGTATCAGGTTGCCTTTTTGTATGCTTTTGCAAGTATTGTGACAGTAGTAGTTTACTAGTTTTACTTACATTTTTTGATGATTAATAACTTTGAACTTATTTTTCATGCTATGGTCACTTGCATTCTTTTTTGGTAAATGACTGATAACTATTTGCTCACATTTACAATGGACAAAAGCTGCCATTAAGACTAACCAGTGGTGGCACAGTGGATTGAGCATCGACCTGGGATGCTGATCTCCCAGGTTTGAAACCCTGAGGTCACTGGCTTGAGCACAGGCTCACCAGCTTGAGCACAGGGTAGCCAGCTTGAGCGTGGAATCATAAATATGATCCCATGGTTGCTAGCTTGAGTCCAAAGTTGCTGGGTTGAAGCCCAGGGTTTCTGGCTTGAGCAAGGGGTTACTAGCTCAGCCTGAGTCCCCTCCGTCCCCTATCAAGGCACATATGAGAAGCAATCCATGAGTCCCTTCCTGTCTCTCTTCCCCTTTCTCTCCCATGTGCGTGCACACACACACACACGCACGCACACACACACACACAAAAATTGATGAAGTCTTTACATTAAAAGAATATAAGTTCTTTCTAATTAAATGTTGCAGAATTTTACCCAGTTGATGTTTGCCTTTAATATTATAAGATTTGTTCTAATTTAAGATTTTAGTTATCTTGTGGTTATACTTCTAGGGGTTTTTTTGTGTTTTTTTTTGACAGAGAGTCAGAGAGAGGAACAGACAGGGACAGATAGACAGGAAGGGAGAGAGATGAGAAATATCAATTCTTTGTTGCAGCTCCTTAAGTGTTCAGTGATTGCTTTCTCATAGGTGCCTTGACCGTGAAATTACAGCAGAGTGAGTAACCCCTTGCTCAAGCCAGCTACCTTGGGCTTCAAGACAGCGACCATGGGGTCATGTCTATGATCCCAATCTCAAGCCAGGGACCCCGCACTCAAGCTGGTGAGCCCACAATCAAGCTGAATGAGCCCGTGTTCTAGTCAGTGACCTCAGAGTTTCGAACCTGGGTCCTCCACATCCCAGTTCGACACTCTATTCACTGTGCTACCACCTGGTCAGGCCATAGTATTTTCTTATGACTTTTTTAACCCTGAGATAAGCCAAAGGTAATCAAAGGTACATATCTACTCATTATGTATAGGGATAATTAGTTTAGAGTTCAATTTGGTGAAGGTGTCTTTATTTTGGGAAACATGGCCTGATTACAATGGTAATTATGAATAAATGAATAAACTTTTTCCATAATTTCAAAATTATGAGGAATCTGTGAAAAGGTATAATTGGATCATCTAGTGAGTTAACACCATTGATGAAATAAATACAAGTTATAAGCATAAACATTTAGAATTCTGTTTTTTCACATGGCCCTTAAATTAATATTTTATCATTCACTCTTTCTTAAGATTGAATAAGGTTAACTTGAAAAATGGCCATTCATTCTTCTGGTCTTAGTCATCTTTTAAAAGCTACCTTATTGATCATTATTCTTAGTCTCCTACCTCTGTTCTTCTGCCATTGTGGATGAACTTGGCATCTAAGCCCAGTCTACTCTGTCAATTCACTTCTGATTGTGGTTCCATGAGGGATCAAACACTATATTTAGAGGCTAAAGATATAAGCCGATATTTCCCTGAATTTCCCTGCTTACGCCTATCTGTCCTTATTTTAGGATTGATGGTAAAATCAACTATCGTGAGACTGCAACTGAATTTAGTTAAAATTTATTTTTAAAGGACAAAAGGAATCAGTTTTATCTTGCTTTTAAAATGACCTAGAAAGTAGATACAATTCATTATGGTGGAAATTCTTTTTGGTTTTAATATTTAGGTGAAACAATGCAAACTAATTTGTTATAAAATTTAAGGAATTTTCAGATTACTCCTAAACTTTGTGTAAAGAAGGTGTTTCTCTGTCTTTAATAATCTGAGGTCACAGAACTATACTGGAATTCACTGGAGGGAAAAAAAAATTCATTGTTGTACTATGGTTTTGCCAAAAGTCTTTATCTGATTAAATTTATGACATGTCGTAGCATGACTTATACTGATACAGTCTCTAACTCCACTTAAAAAAATTGTAACATATTTCTGAATACTCAAAACTAAGAATTTAGTTTTGCTAAATATTTGAGTGAAAGGCTAAATTTTTATTAAACACAACACTGTTTATTACTAGCAGGAATTATGGGCGCTTCACTCTTGAATTCTTTGATTAATCAGAATTGCCATCAAGAGTACATAAGTGCCCTAGGTAGGGTCCTTCTTTATTGGTTTTGTACCTTCAGGATTTATCTGACATGTAGAAAATATACACACACCAAAGAAATTTATGCCGAAAGAATAAATCTGCAGAGCAAAGAATGGTAGAGACAGCACGCAGCTACGAGAAAGAAATATTAGGCCTAATTTGGCTTCAGTCTGATTTCTGACTATGATAAAGGGAAGTGGACGATCAGACTGGCAGCACTACCAACATCAACATGACGTCTGATAAATAACTCTCAGCAGGGCAGTGGAGTTTTAGTGCCCTTGCTCATTTCCTCTCCCTGCACTGGAACTTCCTTCTTCAGGCTTCACTGCATTCATAGTGAGGGGCACTGAACACCAGTGGTCCAATTTAAGCATTCATAAAGAACACAAACGAGCAGTTTAAGATCCTCTCAGGAATTTATATCAGATAGTATATGCTCCTTGTGAGCTAAAAACAGTAGGCGTGCTAAGTAAAAAAATATTTTCTGACATAAATTTCCATGTTTATAAATAATTAATAGGTAACGAGTCTTCATTTTTCATAGCTTGATCCAGCTGTTCTGTATTTGAGGCTACCAAGCCTCAAATTGGTTTAACAATAGCCCCTCCACACTACGGGGGAACCTGAAGCCTTGGCAGGCTTGGTTAGGGAGACACTAATGCCCAGTGACTGGCTGGCTGGCTGGCTGGCTGGCTGGTTGGCTGGCTGGCTGGCTGGGTGGCTAGCTGGGTGGCTGGCTGGTTGGCTGGTTGGCTGGTTGGCTGGCTGGCTGGCTGGCTGGTTGACTGGCTGGGAAGGTGAGTTCACATCCCACTACCTCCTCATAAAAGGAAATGGGACATGTTAACTTGTAAGGTTGAGTTTACTGGAGAATTATTAGATTTCTTTTTTTGGGGGTTAATGTTAGGTTTATTGAAATATACTTTATATAGGGCAAAATTCACCCTTTTTAGATGTACAGTTTTATCAAGATACAGAATATTGCCATCACCACAAGTACTTTAACAGACCCTAGAAGTCACTGACGATTTTTGTTTTTGATAGTTTTGCATTTTCCAGAATGTCACCTAGACAGAGTCATACAGTTATCCAGCTTATACCATATTTTGTGTGTGGCTTCTTTCATGTCGTACAATGTTTTTGAGATTCATGCATGTTGTGGCATGTAGCAGTAGCCCATTTTTATTTAACTGAGAAGCATTCTGCTGTGAACCCACCACAACCTGTTTATCCTCCCACTGGTTGATGGGCATTTTTACAAGACTTTGGTTATTATAAATAAAGCTACTATAAACATTTTGTAGAGGCCTCTGTATAGACGTATATTTACATTTCTCTTGTAGAACAGATATCTGATAAAGAGCGGTTTCCTGAATAAATAAAGCACTCTCATTACTCGGTAATAAGTGAACAGCTCATTTAAAAATGGAAACCTGTTTTGAACAGATATTTCAAAGACAATAGACATTAATGGAAATGAACGTATAAAAAGATACTCAATGTCACCAGTCATCAGAAAAATATGAATTAAAGCCACAGTAAGATACTGCCACATCTATTGCATAGCTAAAATTAAAAAATAAAAATTAAAAAAACAAGTTCTTATGAGGATGTACAGGAACTGGAAGTCTCACACATTATTGGTGGGAATGTGAAATGGCACAATCAGTTTGTTTTCATTCATTTTGAGGATTCTTAGATTTCTAATTAGGCATTCAGAATCTCTCAATATATCTCCCCATCTTAATTTATTACAAGTAACACAAAAGATATATGACTCTCCACAAAGAAGAACAGAAAACGGGGAGAAAAACACCTAAGAACGTGGCATTAAAAGACTCCAAAAAGACTGTTGGAAATATCTCCATGAGGAGACATCCAGTATTTTCATTTTCTTTAAATGGCTTCTAGTTTATCAGACCCAGACCCATGTTTATAAAGTAAAACCTGAGATACCACCAGACAGTTGTACAAAGGTAGGGATTTTCTTTACTTTTCTGTGGATCAAGCCATGTTGAGAGCCTTATTCCCAAAGTGTGCCCCAAGGGGGCGCCATAGAGCCTTCAGTGTCAGTGTTCTGTGACAAGCATCCAAGTTATACTCACATGGATCTTTCAGCCCCCTGATCGGCCAGAGCATTTGAATGTTCTCTCTCCTAGACAAATTTGATCTTTATTTCTAGCTCAAAGTGCCCTATACGTGTTCGTTTTTGTGTGTGTGTGTGTTTTTTTTTAACTTCTGCTGTAATAGGAAGGTTGGAAGCCACTTTAGCACATGACACCGATATATCAACCTGGTAAACTTGAATAACATGTATAACCTGTTGGCCACTATGGCCAAAGAACCTGAGTATGAATCTTAAAGTACACTGAATAGCTTGTCATCCACATGAATTAGCTCTCCAGCATAACCTGCAAAGCTGAATTACTTAATCGAACTGCTTCTTCCCCTCAGGTAAGACACCTGGTTGACTGAGCCATTCCCATCCTGTTTGGGGGGGCGGGGGTCTGGAGCACTGATTCTGCCCTTCACCCCATCAGAATGGCCTCTGCCTTCTTGGAAAGCAGAGTAAATGTGGCTGCATCCAGGTATTCCAGTTTTTAGAAAAGATGCCCAGATGATTCTGCTGTGTAGACAGATTGAAAACCACAGAGAGTAAGGAACTGCCTATTTACAAACTAGGGCAGACTGTTAAATCCATCTTCAAAAATGGCAGTTGAGTTGTTAATTGACATAAACAATCAGAAAACATTCAGACCTGGCTATAACTGCTTATACAGTTTTGATAGCAGGCAAAATTCTCCCAGAGCCTTTTTCAACGTGAATTATCAGATGGCTTTATAGTAGAAATATTTGCTGGGTGAAGACAAAGTTCACAGAATGAAGAAAACTGAACTAAAGCAGTTAAGTGTTTTCAATCCTGGTGGCATCTTAGACTCACTTTGGGACAGTTTTAAAAATACTGATGCCCAGGATTCACCACAGATCAATTAAATCAGACTCTTCCAAGACCGGCTGGGATATGGGAACAGTTTTGAAACTCCTTGGTGATTTTAATGTGTAGTTGTGCTCAAGACCCCTGTCCTGAGGCTTAAAAGGGAGGTTCAAGCTGTCACTTGGGAATTATTAGGCAATGCTTCTGTCTCGGTAGTACTGGGGAGGGGTTTGAGATTGATGAGGTGAGGGGCGCCTTGAGGAGCCAGGCTAGAGCACTGGTTCTCAGACTCGGCTGCACACGGGAGTCACCTGGCGAGTAAACATCTCCACAATCCCTGGGCTCTGCCTGTGGAGACTCTGATTTCCCTGGTGGAGGGCGTGCTCTGGGTGCTGGAGTTGTGAAAGCTAAGTGATTCTAATTGGTATCAAAATTTGAGCCCACGATGAGAGAGAGGGGAGAGAGAGGGGGGAGAGACACAACCAGTAAACCCGACTGAGGAGGAATTTGAAGAGTCCCACATGGAGGGGATGAGTTGTGTGGACAAACAGTTTCATGGCCTACAGACCAGCATTAAAAAGCC
The DNA here is from genome assembly GCA_037038555.1 of Rhynchonycteris naso. Classification (NCBI taxonomy): domain Eukaryota; kingdom Metazoa; phylum Chordata; class Mammalia; order Chiroptera; family Emballonuridae; genus Rhynchonycteris; species Rhynchonycteris naso. The sequence goes on along the minus strand of CM073000.1, from coordinate 173,723,351 downwards.
TGGCTTTTAATTTTCTCTAGATTTGGAAGCTCTGCCCCCACTGGGTCTGTGTGTATTCCCTTGTGGTAGCAAGCAGGTGGCACTAAATAGGGCCAGTCCCTATGGAAGGCACGCACACTTTCCCTCGAGCCAGGCCTACCTGCTCCATACACTTACTTGTATTACCTGGCTCATCCCGTGAGCAATCATGTTCGAGAGCTCTGGTTGAGCAATGCCTACTGCACATTGACTCAGGCCACTTGGCACAACTGGCAACACCCCATCAGAGCTGTCTTTAATCAAGAGTGACTATACAGAAAAACGAATAGTCAACGCAACAGAATTTGTAGGCACTGCCCTGGTGTATGTAGTAAAGAGCTATCCTGCCCCCCAAAGCTGATATTTAGAACTATTGAGGGCCACATTGTTAGTGGGAGCCCATCCACAGAGCAGCCATCCAACTCCCAGCTCAAGGCATTTCACCACCGTGTGAGGATAATAGAAACAACCTTACAAGGTTATGAACATTAGATAACAGACACAGAGCACCTATGAAAATGCCCGGCTTGTGGTAAATGCTCAGTCCCTGTTAAGCTGATATTATTACCCATTTTGTACCTATGCCCTTCACCTGTTCATAGGAGCGGGGTATGCCTAGAGCATGTTGGGCAGCAGTTTTTAGACAAGTAGACTGTAACCTCCTTCGAGAGACTATAACCTTGAAGCAAAGTTTACTATCCTGTTAAAGAAGTTAGAAAATATATTGTATATTAACCCAAACCAACCAGCCACCAAACTCACAAATCCTACCAGAAAGAATTAAACTGAAAAAGCTCTGGATTTTAAAAGCCCAAATCCATCTGGAGAAATATGTCATCAGCATTGTGGTTGAGTCCAGCACCTCAACTTTGTATGAATAAGCCGTGTGTCCTTTGTCTTTCACTCCAGACTTCCTTCAGAAACAACAGCTCCCTCCCATGGGGAGGCTTCCACAAGGTACCAGTAAGTCATCAGTAAAGCAGTACTGGAAATGAACAAAAAAGATCCATATATACTCATTCCAGAGTACTCTTGGGATCTAAGGCTTGTTTGTATTATATTTCTTATGTGTCAAAATACTTCAAACCTATGCTGCTAGTCTATTAGAGACAGACAACTTTTGTTGGATATTAATATAAATAAATCTCTGTGCACGTGGACTGACAATTTTCCACATACCAATTAGCCAAAATAGAATTCGTGTACAACTTGTAACAATTAATGATAGCATGATTGATTTTTCCAAAAATGTGCTTTGCAAGTTACTGTAGACTAAAATAATTTAACATCTTGCCTTCCTAAGTATCTTTCATTTATATCTTTATTAGGTCTTTCAATAGAAATGTTTCTTAAAGGGTAAAGAGGTGGTGCTAACCCTATTCTGAGAAGTTTTGACCTACAAAGCTGATCTGATATAATATAGTACTATTTAGCAAATTTGTATTCAAGAATTTATTCTAATATATAAAATAAAAAAATCTATAAAATGCATTTCAAAAGACTAGGCAATGAGATCTCATCCATTTGTTCATGGGAAAAAAGTCAAACAATGCAGTCAATCTAAAATATCTCTAAGCTAGAGATTTCATAAAGATCATTTTTAAATGCTCACAACACTCTTATGTCTTGATTTTTTATGGTTAGCAAAGAAAGAGAAAGTGGGTTATACTTCTTAGTTAGGCACTCATGATTGTGTTTGCATTTTCTAAGATATATTTCTCTTTAAATTATATAAGGCATCCTTGATCGAACAATTACAATGATTTCATTTTCTCTTCTACGGAATCCATTTAGCACTTCAGGGCAATCGGCCGTACTGTGCTTGTGTTGCTTGGTTAAGTGAAAATTCTAAGGCTCAATTTTTAGCCCTAAGCAATCTGTAAATCTTATTTGAAACGACAGGTTTCAGAAAAGTGTAACCTAGTGGCTAGATGAAGGCATAATTTTTGTCACCTCATTCAACTCCATTTCCTGTACGAGAGAACCTAGGGATCCCTCAGAAGGGCTTTGAGGCTGCTGCAGAGAGTGAGCTGGAACAACCGGAGCCCTGCTACTCTGCCCTCCCCACCACAGGACACTGCCTGTCTGCCAGGAGATACGGGATCCCACTGGAGTTTCTTGCATTTCCCCATGTCTTGCTGGGTGTGCCGCGTTTTCAGGGCCTGAACATCCTACCTAGGCCATTTCTCAGTGTTGTTTATGCCGCTGGTAACCGTGAGAGATGAAATTTGCCCCAAGTATCACAGCTACTAAGAATGGAGGCAGGTCTGTCATTCCAACGCTTTCAATTATACGATGCATCACATAACCAGACTTTCTCCAGTATGAAAAGGAATATCCTCCATTTCTCTTTTTTTCCTACCAACTCCCTTCACCAACACACCAACAAGCCCAATCATTTTTTTAATTTGAAAAGGTGTATGTTTATGTGCATGTAACACACACACACACACACACACACACACACACACACACACACACAGTGTTACATCTAAACCGTGCTGTCTACCTCCAGGGATAAATTAATGAAATCCAATATTGGTACCGTGGGACACAGAATATCTAAATTTTGTTAAATTCTCCAAAATAAAGCATTACTTATTTCCAAACAATACAACCGAAGAGGCGCTAACAATGTGGGTAGCAGCTAACGATTTACACCTATGTTATTCATTCATGTTTCATGTATTCTTTCTAGGGTCTTAATTTCTTGGAAAAATATTTGCATTTCTAACAGTTTATAAAGCATCTCACATTTTTAGTTGGGCTGCCAAAAGGCTATTTTGAAAGCACAATATGCATTTTCCAGAAGTTCAATTCAAAGCTGCATGTATTCAATACACGTTAACAAGTACTTGTACTATTAACTATAGGCTATAAGACACATCACCTTTCATTTCTTGCATTTACTGTCTGAAGTGGGAGAAACAATTTAACAAGGAAGCAGCTGCAAGAACAAAGAACAGATCCAAAGCTGAGTGGCTCTTAGAGTTGAGTAGTAAAGTACACTGTGCAACTAACAATTATATTAAGAAATGACAGGTGTGCTCCAAGTTGACTATTTTCTGCAATGAAAATACAAAAAGCTAGCCTCACAATAAAAGAAAAAAGCCCTATTAACACTATGGACTATAGGACATATTTTCCCTGCCCACCCCACCAATTGTAGAATTTAAAAGACTTATTTTATTCCCTCGATGGCATCACACTTGTGTCTCCTTCCTCCTTTTCTTCATATAAACACAACTGCAGTTAAAGAAAAAAAAACAAAACAAAGCAAAAAAGCAAGTATATTTGTTTTCTAGTGCTGTGTAACAAGGATAAACTTAGTGGCTTACAACAAGAGAAATGCATTACCTGGCAGCCTGTAGGCCGAAGTCCAGGCACAGCAGACCGTCTCTGCTCGGGGTATCACAAAGGAAGAAACCACAGTGTCCACGCCATGCGCTCTTCCCTGGGGGCTTCGGGAAGAGTGTGCTTCCGGGTGCACTCAGGTTGGCTGCTGAAGTCTATTCTTTGGGCTGTACAATCAGGTCCTGTTTCCTCGCTGGCCGCCCTCATCCTTAGCCTTGGGCTCCCTCCAGCTTAAAGTCAGCAGTACAGTCTTCCTCCCTGGACTCCCTCCCACACTCTGAATCCCATTTGCCAGGAAGAGTCCAGTCCCTTTAAGAGCAAACCTGTTTGGCTCAAGCCCACAAGGGCACTCTCCTTACCTTAAGGTGAACTGACTTCAGACCTTAATTACCTGAACAAAATTCCCTACAGCTGTACCAAGGTTAGTGTTAACTGGGAGATGGTGTGTATACATGAGAGGGGGTACACTGGGGGCCGTTTCAGACTTGCTTATAGCAGCAGGCAAATCAGGATTATAGTTTCTCCAATAGTAATTAATTAGGTTATTATCAGTGGTCGGCAAACCACGGCTTGCGAGCCACATGTGGCTCTTTGGCCCCTTGAGTGTGGTTCTTCCACAAAATACCACGTGCTGGCAAAGTCCAGCTTAGGAGTACCCTAATTAAGTTAATAACAATGTACCTACCTATATAGTTTAAGGTTAAAAATTTTGGGTCTCAAAAGAAATTTCAATCGTTGTACTGTTGATATTTGGCTCTGCTGACTAATGAGTTTGCTGACCAGTGGGTTATTTTACTTGACCACCATTTTGGATTTTTGTATCTTTTCTAAAAATCAACTTTCTTGATAAGAGGTCTGCTGCTCAGGCTTAAAAGAGAAAAGGAACATGGAAATAATTCTAAAAGCCAACTGCAATTACTTAAAAAATCGATTTCAATCATATCCAAGTAATTGATATATCTCATCGTGCTAGCCTAGTGATTTTTAAGTTCATTTTAATCAAGAGTGAAATAGCGACAATAGTGCTCACTGAAGGATTAAAGAGGCATTAATGACGTGGGAATGTTGATATGTAGTTATTTGACAATTCACATGATAATTTTCATATTATCAGCCATTCTCCTGAATTACTTAGAAAACCATCAGAAAAGATACAGGATTGGACTATGGCACAGGGAAAGCCATCAGAATAGGAGTATCCCACTGGCTTTGCTGTAAAACAGTGCAGTGTTTTAGAGATTGTAAAACGTATGCTCTTCACTGTCCCTCCCCATTTCCACCGCTGTAAGGGAAGTACAGGGCGATGTGTTAGTAACCTGGTTCTCATCAGAAGCTGCCGTTAACCACCTGTGCGATTTTAGTAATGGCATACCAATGGGCCTCACCAGCCAGATGTGTAAAATAAAACCATGTCAGATTTTTCAGCTGAAATGGACCTTTGAGATCATGATCCTTAAAGTTCCACCCAGCTCTAAAGTCATTATGTTCTCAAGTATCAACTTTTAAAAAAGGGAAAACATTCCAACTCGTTAGAGAAATGTGATACTTGAATGGGTATTACAGGGTACTTGACTTGGTTTTCTGGTTAGAATAAGTTATCACTTATAATTTTAGGTTGAATTTCTGCAGATGTTTAGCATTTCAATAAACGAAGTGTCATGATCCTGCTCCTAACCCATCTGTGATTCTATACACTATTCTTTTGCTTGTGTTCTCAAGGTCTTCACTTACATCAGTTAAAAGAATCTTATTAGCCTATGAAATTACAGACACTTTCAAATTCTAAACCTAAAGCAGTGGTTCTTAACCTTGTTTGAGGTACCAAACCCACCAGTTTCATATGCACATTCACCAAACCCTTCTTTAGTGATAAATAAATTTTTTTTTCCAAATTCAAGACATAGGTATATGTTTTTTTACTGGTGCACAAAATGAGCCGTGCATGAACATCACCTTGCTCAAAGAACAAAACCAACAAAGTGCATGAACTCACAACAAATTACGGTATTACTTTATTCTGGCCTCTGCGGCAGAGGCTTCTCCGAACCCCTGAGACCGACTCATCGAACCCCTAGGGTTCGATAGAACCCAGGTTAAGAACCACTGACCTAATGTATCAAAATAAATTCAGTTTTCCTGCAATAATGAGGCCTTGTCACCCTGCTTTTGCATCATCTGCAAAAAAGGGAGAAGGCAGAATTCACAATTGTTACTCTGAGCTTTAATGCTGAGTTAACATTCCTGAACCTTTGTCCTAACAATTCAATTCACATTTACTGAGAGGTTATGATAGATCAGATTTTGTACCAGACCATAAGTTTCCCAGGGGTATCTTTTATCCTAAACACAGAGCACAATATTTAAGACATATTAGGTTCTCACAATATGTTTCCAGAATGAGTATAGAAAAAGCATGACATAAGTTGAAAAATTACAAATGTCAAAAATTGTATGCTTTTAAATAAATATTAGACTTCCTAGAGATGTACTCACAGAGCTGTGTTGTGGAGGACAAAATAACTTCATTCACATAATACATTTTCTTTAATTACTTTAATATAAAAGACAGCAATTTTCCATATTTCACATATATTTTTAAAAAGTTTTAAAACCCTCTAATAAGTATTTAATGAAAATAAATTTATTGAAGGATAGCAATGATACAAACTTAATACTACCAAATCATTACTGATGATTTTGTAATTGGATGGTAGGCGGAGACAGTATCAAACAAAAATATGAAAAATTTACAACTACATTTTATCCAGTCTTTATCTTTTTGCTAAATCTTATGCACACTATAAGATATGTTCAATATTTTTGTAAAGGTATTCAGCTAAAATAATACTTCTAAGATTTTAAAGCAGCCCTCCAGTATTACATTACATTGCAAATCATCCTGTTTACAAAATTAAAACAATGACCCAATGAGTCTCTCCAGGAAATGATTCAACTAAAGAAGAAAACATGAACAAAGGATTAGTAATGTTGACCAGAATAAGGAAATTAGCATACTCAAGAAAGATACAGAATCATTCAACCTAATTTCGTCCTGTTAGATGAACGCAACTCAGTAAGCTGACTGCCATTCTGTGGGCAAGGGGTAATATGAATCAGAGTCCTGTTTTTAAGACTCATATTATGATCCTATTTCCATCAACCTTTAAAGTAAAAGCACTGAGTCCACATTAACATTTTAACACAACTTACAATACAAAAGTCAAACTATTATCAATATACCTTTTTCTTTACAGTGCACAATTTAAGAAAAGTTCATGAGTGTGCACTTTTGAAAATTATGATTAATGTGTACAGAATAGACAAAACAGGCACCTGCATCATAATTTATTTTTAATAAATAAAAGCACATTAAGGAAAAAGGAAGGTAAGCAGCACCTGAAGCCTTTGACATTTGTTAACTAAATGCTGGAACCCAAATGGTCTAACTGGTTGAGTTTCACTAAGAGGCGCAAAAAAAGAGCCATTTTTTTACTTAACATTTTAATTCTAGTAGAGATCAGAGTTTGTCTGGGCTTCCAGTCCAGCCACCTGATGGTGAGTGACACACCAGTCCTTCCAGTGTCCTACACTTTGGAAAGCAGACCCGACTCTGGGGCGCTCGCCTTAATTAGATTCTGGATTTCCTTGAATTTTGGATGGTCTTTATCTGCCACCAGCTGTAGCAGGACAGCCTCGCTGGTAGTCACTATGATTCCTGTTCGAGCGAGACGCTTAAAGAAAAAAGATAAAGAAAAAAATCAAGAAGTTAGCACGAGTATAAACACTATGTTAGAACAGCAAATAAAGAATGCTGGGACACAGTAATTAGTGTTCTTTATTAAAACCGGGGTCCTTAGCCATACCATTAAATTCAGGATGGGGACAGATTTCAAACTAACCACACCACAAACCTACTGTGATTACTCTCAGCAGTAGTACTATGGGCTAGAAAGAAGTAAAGGAAAACAGCCAATATTATGACTTATATGTGCCAGGGACCAACAGGAAACCAAAGCTAATGACTGTAAAACAATGATTTTCACTTCTTTTCTTCATCTACAAACATGTGACATACAGCATTCGTGTCCCTCCAGCAGGTAACAAATGACTGGTGGTAGAGAAGCCTGATGTGATATTTAAGAATGTGGCCCTCGACCCTGGCTGGTTGGCTCAGCAGTACAGCATTGGCCAGGCATGTGGAAGTCTGGGGTTCGATTCCTGGCCAGGGCTCACAGGAGAGGCACCCATCTGCTTCTCTCTTTTTTCTCTCTCTTCCCCCTCCCAAGGCTCCACTGGAACGAAGTTGACGTGGGCACTGAGGACGGCTACATAGCCTCTGCCTCAGGCGCTGGAATGGCTCTAGCACCTCAATGGAGCAACACCCCAGAGGGGCCAAGCATCGCCCCCTAGTGGGCATGCGGGGTGGATCCAGGTCAGGTGCATGTGGGAGTCTGTCTGACTGTCTCCCTGCTTCTAACTTTGGAAAAATACAAAAAAAAAAAAAAAAAAAAGAATGTGCCCCTGGATAACAGAACCACCACCACTGCCACCATCATAAACTTTTTAGACTCACTAAGCCAGACTATAAAATTTAAGGTTGTATAATTTCAACGACAGGTCAAAGAACGTCCATGCCAAATTGCTCCAATGGAATCATAACAAAGAACTAAGGACAGAAATATCAAGGAGAAGGAGGAGGGAGGGAGGGAGAGAGGGAGTGCAGGGAGGGAGAGAGGAGAGGAGGGAGAGAGGAGAGGAGGGAGAGAGGGAAGGAAGAAGACAAAGTGGAGGAATCAGGATGGGAAAAGGGGAAGGGAGGAGGGAGGTGAGAAAGTTCTGGAGTGGAGATTCATTTTTGGTATGTGGTGTTATCAGAAACCCTAGGCAAAACAACAACAGTAACAACAAACAGTTGGGACCAACTTGTATGCCAAGAAACACCCAATGTAAGAGCCATGGAAGATGAAGTGGTTAGGAAAATTTCTGGGCGAGTCAGAGAAAAAGACCCAGGTTAGTCTCTCATCAGAACAAAGGAGTTGCTTGAATAGCCAGCCAGGACACCCCTGTAGAGTGAAAGAAAATTCTCCTTCAGATGGCTGTCGATCTACTGGTCCAACCTTCCCACTGGCAGACTCTTTTTTTTTTTTTTATCCCTAAGAATGTAGAAGGAAATATAAGCTATGGTCTACTTATGAGAAAGCAAGCTCAGACCCTGACTGCCAGTTCAGAAGGGCGTGCAGAGCAGACGACCAGAACACTCAAGAGATGAAAAAGCAGCAGGGCAAAGACAAGGCTGCTGGTGCCTTCGCGTTGGGATAAATACCGGGTGAGTTATCTCCGAGTTTTTGACACTCCTGGAAATGCATTTCTTCCTCCTTGCTTTTCAGTCAAATCCTGACTACCCTGTCAAAGCCCTCAGAGATCTCCGAGGGCTGTGTGCCCGCTCCCAACAGAAGGGCAGGGAATAATATAAGGCTAGCTGCGGCTCGGCTGTGCACGCCCAGTCATTGAGACCCAGCACACTCGCCCAGCCGGCCGGCCTGCTCTGTCGTCTTTCCCACTCGCTGTTGAATCAATGGACTTTCAGTAGTCTGCCCGAGTCTCAATCACACACACCCAAAGTGTCAGGGAAAGTGCTTCAGAAACTCCAAAATGCCAACAAAAGTCAGCTGTCACTAATCTTTCTAGTTCCTTAGTGAGGCAGGAAGGACAGAAAGCTGTTCCCAGAACTGAGGAAAGAATCTGATGACCCAGGTAGAAGCCAGCTTTCCCTTGTGCTCTGTTGGCCCAAGGGGTCCACACCAGGCCAAGGACCCTCAGTGATGCTAGGAACCAGTCACAGAGGCAGGGTGCTCCAGGAACAGAAACACACGTTAATAAACTAAAACCTGCACAATATTACTTAGCTCCAAGAATGACATAGTGGGCATAGCTAATACTGATTGGACTAAAGTAATCACGTCAAGAACCTGTGTAGGGGCAGGTGAGGCCCAGCGAAATGCCAAGGTTTCAGGTCAGTCTCACAGACCTTGGCACAGCGCCCACCCGGCCCCAACCCAGGGGGGGCTGAGCGGGGGGGGGGGGGGGCGGGAGGACAGAGCAGCTGCCTCCCAGACAGCACGCTCCTCTCACCACCCCGAGCTAGAGGACACCTACAATACCGGTCTCGAAATCCCCTTCTTCCCTGGCTTAACGAGGGGCGATGGAAACTCCAGCTGTTTTCACTGCACACAGGTTCATGGCTAATAGGTTTCCGAAGTTCTTCCCTTACACTTGCAACATCAGCCCAACTAGGCCAAAGGAAAGGAAAGACTACTCTGACCCACAAATCGAAAAGTGCAAGAGCACAAAGCCACGGTAGCCTCCGAGGGCGGAGGGAGGGGGGGGACAAACCCATTAAATTTTCAAGCAACATTAACAACTCCGCAGAAGTACAAATACATCAACTTCAAGAGAGGGTTTTATTCTATTTTATTCTGCACTCACTCTACATTATTATTATTATTATTATTATCATTTTACAGGGACAGAGAGAGAGTCAGAGAGAGGAATAGATAGGGACAGACAGACAGGAACAGAGAGAGATGAAAAGCATCAATCATCAGTTTTTCGTTGTGACACCTTAGTTGTTCATTGATTGCTTTCTCACATGGGCCTTGACCGTGGGCCTTCAGCAGACCGAGCAACCCCTTGCTTGAGCCAGCGACCTTGGGTCCAAGCTGGTGAGCTTTTTGCTCAAGCCAGATGGGCCCGCGCTCAAGCTGGCAACCTCAGGGTCTCGAACCTGGGTCATCCGCATCCCAGTCCGATGCTCTATCCACTGCGCCACCACCTGGTCAGGCTCACTCTACAATTATTAGTTGAAAGCAACAATGCCTGACAGATGGTGCTCAAAATTTTTTTTCTCAACAAAAGCATACAGCTCAGACCCTGGCATAGAAGTTTTAGTAATGGTAACTATAAACCTTACTAGTCTAATAATCTTTTTATTTATTTTTATTGATTTTAAAGATAGAAAAGGAACGAGAGGAAGAGAGAGAAAGAGAAACATCAATCTGTTGTTTCACTTATATATGCATTCATTGGCTGATTCTTCTAGGTGCCCTGACCGGAGCTTGAACCCACAACCTTGGCATATCAGAACAATGCTCTAACCATTTGAGCCGCCTGGCTGTACCTGGTATAATAACCTTAACAGACGACGTGGGTGGTTTCAGGAATTATCTTCAGTAGTTGGTTCTAAAGGAATAGAGAAGGGGAACTGGCAGATTGACACACTGTATTTAACTTTCACAGTCATAAATAAAAGTTATCATTTCTCTCAATAATTTAGGGAAAAACTACAACACCTGCATATCAAATTCAGACTGAGAAGAGAACTCTGACATGCGGCACCATGTCACCCATCACCACTAAATGTGATTCTTTTCCGCTTCCACCTTCAACACTTCAACCCAAGGCATTGATGTTCGCCTCCTGCTCTTCCGAATCCACCCCAGACCATACTCCTTTCTTCCGTCCTTAGGCCTTCTTAGGACTTGTGCTACTGGGTCTTACAGGCTAGTACATGCTTATACATTTCCGATAACACTAACCTCATGAAGACAACAGCAAAAAATAACTGGCAGCAAAAAATTAAAGCAGCAGCTGACATTTGTGATTACTCTGTACTAAGTGCTTCCAATACATTATCTCATTTAATCCTCACAAACACCCTCCCATGTAGCGAGTCTATTTCACCCATGCACAACCAGAGGCACAGATATTAGATAACCTGTCCGAGGACACACATTTACAAAATGCCAGAAGCTACAATCAAACACATGTTAACCCTCCACCGTTTGGACTCCTAACCACCGAAATTACAGGTCACCTCTCAAGGAACGAGGTGCAGATGGTAAGTAGCTATGTTTCTACTGTGAGTCTCGTGAGAAGACAGAATTGCCAACAATAAAAATCTTCTGTAATAAATGCCATAATAAAGATGTGTCTAAAAAACTTTCATGCCTGACCAGGCGGTGGCGCAGTGGATAGAGCGTTGAACTGGGATGCGGAAGACCCAGGTTCTAGACCCTGAGGTCGCCAGCTTGAGCGAGAACCCATCTGGCTTGAGCAAAAGCTCGCCAGCTTGGACCCAAGGTCGCTGGCTCCAGCAAGGGGTTGCTTGGTCAGCTGAAGGCCCGCGATCAAGGCACATGTGAGAAAGCAATCAATGAACAAGTAAGGTGTTGCGACGGCAACGAAAAACTAATGATTGATGCTTCTCACCTCTCTCCATTCCTGTCTGTCTGTCCCTATCTATCCCTCTCTCTGACTCTCTCTCTGTCCCTGTAAAAAAAAAAACAAAAAACTTTCATGACTGTAGAACAAAAGTCCTTGAAATGTCTTTACGAGCAAGGAAGATTTTGTTCCTTGTATGTTTTCAGTTTTCACTTCCTTGGAAACACTTCAAGTTTTAGACCTCAGCATTACCAGAAAGACAACTTATCCAGAGAGGAAAAGAGCTGCTTCCTGAGGCGGTGAGGATCGGACAGTGAAAGCGATTAAACTCAGATCACTAGGGAAGTTTGACAAATGGAAGTTGATTAACTCGTGGTTTTGAAGAAAAGCTCAGATGGGAAAAGCAACACTTAGTACCTAACTACCAGAGAACCTAACAGTCCAAATGGATTTAAAAATAGTTAAACAAAATTAATAAAACCATTTCCACCTGTAATCCCAAATTAGGACTCACTGCCCCAGGAATAAAACAGGAAGGAATGGCACCCAGGGCCTTAAAACAAACGCTGCTCCCCCTCCTGCGCCAGCCCTCCCCACCGACTCTTCTCCTCTCCTTCCTCTCTTTCTCACTGGCCCTCTCTCACTGCTCCAGGGAACACTTTTGGCTAAAAAGATGATTTAGCAATCCTACAGAGAAAGAGGTTCACAGGCCAGCTTGTGCAGGGAATACTGGAGGGTCTCAAAAAACAAAATCTGTATTTCCCATGTTTCAAAGGATTATGTGGCAGTTTGCTTTTCTGTAGCTTTAGCATTGGAAACACTAAAGAAAGACCACCATTATACAATACTGACAAAAAAAAATCACTGACTCCCTGACTCTATGATATACATCTTGACACGCTAGTGCACAGAGCCACGAAACACTGTGAGTGGTCTCCACAGTCAGGGACACACCTCCAATCCCCAGAAATTCAAGTCTGAGGAAATCTAGTAAGAGGCTGAACCAGGCAGGCTTAGCCCCACTGCGCCCTAGGTTTGACTAGATCTTGGTTGATTTAAACCTACGCGGCTGTTTTGAAATCTCTAAGTGGTTGCGATTAAGCTTATTGGAATGCCTCTCAGTTGATGCATAAAACTATAGCAAAGGTATGACAAAAGATATAAAGGACCTCTCGGCATCACTAGTAATCTAGATGTAAGGAGACAGCAGATATAAAATAGGATACGGTAGAGAGACCTCAAAGGCCAGTCAGTGCACAGCGCAGACTCTGGAGATCGATGAATCTGATACTGTTCGACCAAGCTCAAATTTCAGAAGTGAGTCTTTCATTGCTGTTAAATATTCAATGGTCTTCAAACTTATTTGGAAAACTTGTTACATCGTTTATTTTATAGCAGGACAATTACCTCGAGAGCAAACATCCTGTCCATCATGCTTCTCGAAGAGGTGGCGTCAGCAACAATATGAACCTCAATACCTCGGCCAACTAGCTCCAGAGCGGTCTGTTGGATGCACACATGAGTCTAGGAGGAAAGTAAGAAATCGTATGTAATAATGCGGTAATCGCAAAAAGTATTTTATAAATGTACAAGCACATGACAAAGCAGAAAGCACTACAGGCCTAACGACTTTGTCCTACACCTACTTTTGCCTCTAACCTGCTAGGTGATGTTGAACATCAACAGCATCTCGACTCTGGTTTCCTCTTTGTAAAGCCAGTAATTGGCCCTGGCCGGTTGGCTCAATGGTAAAGCATCGGCCTAGTGTATGGATGTCCCAGGTTCAATTCCTGGTCAAGGCACACAGGAGAAATGACCAGCTGCTTCTCCACTCCTCCCTCCCCACCTTTTCTCTCTCTCTTCCCCTCCCACATCCACAGTTCGATTTGTTCAAGCTCATCAGCCCCAGGGGCTAAGTATGGTTCTGTGGAGCCTTCGCCTCAGGTGCTAAAAATAGCTCAGTTGCGAGCATGGCCCCAGATGGGGGTTGCTGGGTGGATCCTGGTCTGGGCTGATGTGGGAGTCTGGCTCTATCTCCCTTCCTCTCACTTGGAAAAGAAGAAAAAAAAAAAAAAAAAAATAAAGTCAGGACTTCGATTACATCAACCTTCCTCATACTAGGGCCCATGACCATATTCTTAGGGCTCTGTGAGGATGTTTAAAGACTTTCCTCTGTGTTATCCAGATGACCTTCATACAACTGACTACTACCACTCAGTTTTGATACCACCCACAGCAAGGTTTATTTCTTAATTCACACCAAATGCCTAACACAAAGAATGCATCTGCAGTACTGCAGATTGAGAAGCAGTGGGGAAAATGAGTTGCTACAACGCACCCAGGAGTAAAGGTAGGCCAAGTTAAAAATAACTTGTGACACAGGCAAAAACACACAGTATGTGTCACCAGCAAATGTAGTATACAGGCTCCATCTTTCTAAGTACTAACTTATAACAAATCAGTAGTGGAAAATGGAGTAAAAATGTGCTCCAGCAATAACTGGATTATACAGCTCCTAAAAGCAGATTTCAATAATGCCATGATGCCAGCCTTATCTTTATATGACAAGAGAGCTTTGGAGAATTATCAACTGACATCTCATTAAAAGAAGCACTAGAGGACTACTCAAAGATGATTCTCATTAGGCATGAGGTCTAATAATGATGAACGAGCAAAAAAAAGAGTGCAAAACTCAGCAAGAGCCTTCAGTGTGACATTTATACAAGCAGCTTCCTCTATATTATCGTTACTGAGATATTTAAATGTACAGCTAAACATGAGAATACATACATCTTTCTACTGTTAAAACCTAGTACCATAAACCTATTATCAAAATATCAAAGAATATTAAATTATTATTTGAGTTTCATTGTTTTTAAAATAATTTAAAAATTTTAGTTCAATAGTTGTTGAAAAGCTCTGCATAAACACTGATATTCTATTTGTACATGTTCAAAAAACCCCCAAAACAAAAAATCACTTTAATCAGCATTAGAAATCCATGAGTACTTTTTTCCTTTCAAAAGGTATGTACATATTTCAAATGAAAATGACAATGAACTACATGACTTCTGAGGATTTTTTAGAGCAAAAATAAGACCCAGGTGAAATCCTATAACACAAATAAAAATAATTCCTTTGGTAGAAACGTGTTCTAAAAGTAGGGATTAAAATTAAGGCCCAAGAATTCATCAACCTAGAGTGAAATCCAGCTGTATCCCTTAGCTAGATGTATGACCTTGGACAAGTTACACAGCATCTGTGTTTTAGTGTCCTCATCTACACTATGGGGAGACCGAGAGTGCTTAGCTTGGAGGGCTGAGATGAGAGTTTAATGAATTAATATACAAAATGTTTAGATCACTACCATGCAAATAGACAACACTTAATAAATGGTGCCTATTTTTCATCATGATTATCACCTACACGGTATTCTATACAGAAACATGCATTCTGGATCTACAAATGATATTAAGTTGAAATGTAACAAAAGGTACTTACTTCTACTCCAAATAGCACAACACTCCTGACTCCAGGAATCTCTGCCAATGCTGCTTCTACTTCTGGTAATACCATTGAAAACTTGGTCTTTGGAAGTACCAGTTTTACACCTGTTAGATCAATTTCTTGAACAGTGCTTCCAAGACCTTTAGGATACTGTTCTGTTACAATAACGGGAATTCCTAAAATCCGTGCACCTTGTAACTGGAAAAAAAACCCCACAAACAAAAAGCCCACAAAGATAATTAGTAATACATATATGTATGTATAAATAAATGTATATCATGCTTCAGTAATTGGAAAAAGTAAACACACATACCAATCTTTGTCCTACACTAATAATATCCCCAAAATACTTGATGGCTGGTCTGAACCTTTCCTGCATATCACAGCAGAAAAACACAGTGCTTGAAGGTGTAAGATTTCCCAGGGTAGTGAGCTGAAAGAAAAAAAAAGAAAAAAGAATGATTTATACTCATTATACAGTGACATTTATTTTCAAAAGAGGTCAAAAAAGGAAGAAAAATGTTCTTACTGTTTGACCCAGTAAGTCAATTTCTACAACTATTATCCCCCCCCAAAATTATGAATATTATATAAGAAAATTATCCACAAAGATGTTTATTGAACTGCTTTTAATAACGAAAATTAGCAATAAATCCAGGACCAACAATACTGAAATAGTTTCACAAATTTTAACACATTCACGACAAAACATTTTTTAGCCAATTAAAATATCCCATGTATATATGTTTTCAAATAATTTGTACCACCTAAGAAGAAATACTCATAATCTAATGTTAATTTTAAAACAGAGCACAGTTCAATAGTATTTCAACAATGTAAAGATGAGAATAAAAGGTAGAAATATATGAAAATAACAAGTGGTTTTATGGTTAGGGCTATTATTAGTAACATTCTCTTTTTATACCTTTCTTATGTTTTCCAAGTGCTATTTAAAAAGACTTCCTGAATGCTATTTAAAAATATGTATTACCTTTATAATAAAAACAAATGTAGGCCCTGGCCAATTAGCTCAGTGGTAGAGTGTCAGCCCAGTGTGTGGAAGTCCAGGGTTCAATTCCCAGCCAGGGCACACGGGAGAAGCGCCCATCTGCTTCTCCACCCTTCCCCCTCTCCTTTCTCTCTATCTCTCTCTTCTCCTCCCGTAGCCAAGGCTCCATTGGAGCAAAGTTGGCCCGGGGTGCTGAGGATGGCTCCATGGCCTCTGCCTCAGGCTCTAGAACTGCTCCGCTTGCAACAGAGCAACGCCCCAGATGGGCAGAGCAACACCCCCTAGTGGGAACGCTGGTGGATCCCGGTGGGGTTCATGCTGGATTCTGTCTCTCTGCCTCCCTGCTTCTCACTTCAGAAAAAACAAACACACAAACAAAAAACAAAAAACAAGTGTTACAACAGAAAAAAACTTGAAGTTGATGGCATTGCTTACAAGTACAAAGTAAAACTTAAAATATAATCTGTACTAGAAACTATAAAACTAAAAAAACCTGATAGAAACAAATCCAGAATTATTGCCTATCAAGATAGAAATATTATGATGCTATTAAGAATAAATTAAGAGTTCACAAAAATGTGGCTGGCTCAATGGTAGAACATTGGCCTGGTGTGTGGAAGTCCTAGGTTTAATTCCCAGTCAGGACACACAAGAGAAGCAATCATCTGCTCCCCCCACCACTCTCATCTCTTTGTCTTCCCTATCCTGCAA
Source organism: Rhynchonycteris naso (assembly GCA_037038555.1). Classification (NCBI taxonomy): domain Eukaryota; kingdom Metazoa; phylum Chordata; class Mammalia; order Chiroptera; family Emballonuridae; genus Rhynchonycteris; species Rhynchonycteris naso. Next base: position 173,706,532 of record CM073000.1, on the reverse strand, counting down.
CCATGGCTCAAATGGTTCGAGCAAAGTTGGCCCCAGGCACTGAGGATGGCACTGTGGCCTCCACTCAGGTGTTGAAATAGCTTGGTTGCCAAGCAACGGAGCAGCAGCCCAGCCGGGCAGAGCATTGCCTGGTAGGGGGCTTGCCAGGTAGATCCCAGTCAGGGTGCAAGCGGCAGTCTGTCTCTGCCTCCCCGCCTCTCACTTAAAAAACAGAAGTTCACAAAAATGTAATGAAATGATACCAAGCACATAAGCACTGTTAAATGGACATAAATTTGATGTCTGCATTTTAAAACATATTTATCAAAATCAGGAAAGTCAATGACTTAAGACTAGAATTGGGTATTAGATAACCAGGCTCTACATTGCTATAGTTGGTCCACTCTAACAACTTGGATCCAATATGAATTTACCAAAAAGTGAAAATCTCTACTGAATATAAGAATTTAATTTCACTGGATTCTTAAAAGCCCATGGTGATTTTCTCTCTATCTTCTCAAATTACAGAAAGCCGTGTAAAGGATGCAGTCTGGTCCTGAATGAGCCCATACCACTACTCTTACTAGCTGCTCCTATAAATCCCCTACCTGCACATGATCATTACTCATAATTTCCTTCAGGAACCTGTGTCCCACTTCCATGGTGGTGGTTTCACCACCAGTCTGGCCCGAGGCTGCCTTAGACCCTCTGCCCACAGCATCCCTCAGGACACAATTACTGCAGGAATTAAGTCAGTTATTAAAAGGCACCTTTCATCCTAAATAGCATGACCACTCCAATCAGTTTTCACTTTGTTCCTCTAGGTCCTGGACTTAGGGACTCTGGCACGTTAACCTCCCTCTGGTATTACCCACCATAGATGCGCACTGATTAACCATGTGCAATCCAACACCAAGTTCATCTCCGAACAAGTGCCATCTGTAATTCGAACACTCTGTATAGGGTTTTCCTACTTTGCATATAAAGTATAATTAAAATAAATATTCAAACATCTTAAATTATATATTCTATCTTTGGTTACTTCCTTACTTAAATTTTTAATGAAAGTACCATGCCCCCATTTGGGTTATTTTCAAAAGCGTGAATACAATATGTATATGAGTAATTAGGGCACCATTTTAAAAAGAACCACTCTTTATGTCTATGTAATCTAAATTCTCAGTAAACATCAAATCTTGGTGACAAAGGCTCAAAACCTATATACTTTTCTTCTTATAAATTTGAACCGTGGGTCCCTATACATTTGCAATGTGTTAAGGGCACGTCATGAACAGTCGTTTACCTGCAATTGGCCTGTTTCATATTATAGTAATGCCATTCAGCCAATCTTACCATTCAACTGACAGCAAAACCAGCCGGCTTGCAAAACAGAAAGCCTAGGCAGTTGCATAATCGTGTTGGACGGCCATGCATTAACATACAGGTTATGCCTGCTTAGATCTTCAGCTCTCAGATCTCATCTCAGGCAGTACTGACTAACTCGACACATTCATAACAAGTTTGGCTGTCTGGATTCTAAATTCACAGACGGTTATAAATGGCAAATGAAAAAGCAGACTGCTGGAGACAGGCAAACTGATAGCAGTAAGAAATGATAACTGACAGAGAAAAGATTCAAAATAAATAAAAGCAGATCAACACTCAACCCATTCTACAATCTAGAATTCCAGGGAAGGAGTAACAGGCTATACAAAACTTCTAAGTTGGGACAACAGCATTTTAGCACACCCATTGTGAAAATGTTAAATTATATAACATAAAATGGTCAAAATGTTAAAAACTATTTTGGATACTTAAAGAAATAAAACCTTACCTACCCAGAAATCCTAAATATTCAGAGTTGTGTGACCCGGTGCTTCCCTGTACCTCCTTTCAGTGGTGAAGTATCCTGTTCTGGGCAGGAGACCACATCAGATAAATGTCGTATCAGACACAGATTGAGGCGGTCAGAAAATGCAGCCCTAAAATCCTCATCATGCTGCAAAACCTTTCTAGTCTAGGAACTCACCATCTACAAGCCTTCAGTAAACAACAAAAAGAAACCACAGAGATAAGGTGGGAAGGCACATTTTTATGCATAGATGACTAGTTATAATTTAGTGAACCAAAAATGCCTAGACAGTTTCCTCTGGAGGAGACGAACCCCTGACTCCCCTTGCATGTGGCCCGCACTTAGTATCTGCTTCCTCAGAGGAGAGCACAGAGGGAGGAGGGTAACACTACAGTAGGAAACGTAGCAAACACTGACTCAACCAGATTAAGATGAAGGGAATCAAAGATGTCATGTTGATAGGACATAGTCTTGATATAATGTGAGAATGCTCTTCATGTTCTTCCTCTCAAAATCTCATAACACCAGTCTAAACATGAGACAAAAAAAAAATCAGATAAACCAAAACTGAGGTACATTCTACCAAAATATCCGACCAGTACACCTCAAAACTACCAAGGTCATCAAAAACTAGGTTAAGTCTGAGAAACTGTCACAGCCCAGAGAAACTTAAAGAGCCATGACAACTAAAGGTATTAGTATCCTGGAACAGAAAATGAGCATTAGAGAAAAGCTACTGAAATCTCAATAAAGTATGGAGCTCAGTTAATAGTAATGCACTAATGTTGGTTTCTTAGTTGTAACAAATATGCTGCAGTAATGGGAAGTTAGATACAGGTATACTGGAACTCTCTGTGCTATCTTTGCTGTGAACATAACACTATTCCAAAATAAAATGTGTGTTTTTTTAAAAAAATGGTCTCCCCTAGGGTGTGGTAGTGAGTGGGGAAGATGCTACTACATGAGTAACCTCCACACCTTACAAGCCAAGAAAGAGGCTTTGAGGCTACAAACAAAACTAACCCTGAAAATCTCTAAGCAAATGCCAGCCACCACCCACCCGCCCCAAATCCACCTGCATCCAAAAGTTGTTGTTAAATTAACACACCGACTCTGTAATTCAGGGGTTTCTTACTTTGACTCACGAATTTTTCTCAAAACCTTACAGACAACTAAAAATGCTGCTCATAGTAGAACATTTACATTCTGCAACCACAAGATTGCAAATTAAAGTGGACTGGACCAAATGCCATCACAAGTACAGATGAATGTATATTCAAAAAGCATGAAGAAAGCACAGATAAAAATATATGGGTATATATACACCCCTTCACATATCTACTGGATGTCTACAAATATGCCATCCCTACAACATATATACCCATAAATAATACATATTTCAATACACATATTTCAATACAGAGAGTTTATCACATTCAATGGCTTCCTCAAGCAAGAGTTCAGGTCAATTTCTGGTATAAATTTTTTGTCCACTTTCGTAAGAACTGTTGTAGCTGGGATTTGACATTAGATTTCATACTGAAAAGGCCTTTCCTCCCCAAGTCCCATTATTACCATTATCCTGACAATATTTCCCTTCCTTTACGACCACATGTGCTCTATTTTATAACAATGGCTTCAACACCTGCAAGGAATCTGTCTGTCCCTACCTCGGTCCCCGGTTACTCAGGACAGGCACACACAGGGTGCCTGGCCTTGCTTAGAGGTGAACTGTGCACCAGTTTGTTTTCTCCACAAAAGTAATCCATGGTGAATGCTGTATGTAATACGTATTGACTAATGTACATTAAATTGCATCCCCCAAATTCATGTTAAATTCCTAACCCTCAGTACTAAACTGACTTTATTTGGAAATAGTTATTGAAAAAGTAATTAACCCTTTGAGCAGTACGAACATTCATGTATATCCTCGTGCCTCCCGACCATCCAGAGTACGATCGTACAAAAATTTTTATTTTAAAAATGTGTAAGGCAACATTAAAAAAAGGCAAATGTATGTTCTTCTTGTTTCCATAAATTGGTTATCAAACAAACATGATTTTAAGTTAATAAAACTGGAAGTGGAACTAATTTCATTTTTGAAAAAGAACTCACTCCCGGGGCTCAGTGAGCATGAAAGAAACTCACTACTCAAAGGGTTAGTGAAAATGATGAGGTCATCCTGGAATAGGGTGGGTGTCTAGTCCAACATGACCAGTGTCCCCATAAAAAAGGCAAATCTGGACAGAGAGGCTGGTGAACCTGAAGGCAGAGATAAGGGTGATGCCAACACCAAAGATTGCCAGCAAATCGCCGAGAGCCAAGAGAGAGGCAGGGAACAGGTTCTCCCCCACGGGCTCAGAGCAACCTGCCTGAGCTCCAGCTACAGAACCGTGAGAAAACGCGTCTGGTACAAGCCACTAAGTTTGTGGCACTTTGTTACAACAGCCCCTAGTGAACTACTACAGTGGCTACAACTTACATCTTCAGGAATGATTCAAGTTTGGAATTGTAAATGTGATGTTTTCAAACTTTTGGTAGTCTTTCTTAGTTACAAAATAGGCATGATCTGTATGGGACAGAGTCCAGAGAGGACAGGGGGCATCATTATTTCACCCGGAAGTGTGAATTACACCAAGGAACTCTGATTACACCGTCTATTGTAAGACCTTGCTCCCATATTGACTCACCTAAAATAGAGGCCTATATGGTGTGACTCCCCTGGGTTACAAGACTCCCTACACAGTACACCCTGTGGACATTAGACTCTGAGTTCAAATCTCAACTCCTCTCATTTCAATTACATGAAATTAGGCAAATCCACTGCATTTACACATGGTAGTTAATTAATCTGTAACAAAGAAAAAAAAAAGGTAGTATCTACCTCATATGGCTATTTCAAGGATTAAATGAGCATCATGTAATCAATCAAAAAATGTTATTAGCCTATTGTGATATCCCTCATCCAGAAGCCATGCACTATACTTTGAAGTTCAGAACCTCTTAAAAAACTTTTTCTGTAATGAGGTTAAAAATACCATTTATCACCCTGGCTGAAAAGCTCAGTTGGTTAGAGCATCATTCCAACACAAAAAAGTGGCTGGTTTGATCCCCAGTCAGGGCACATACAGACACAGAAGGATGTTTCCCTCTCTCTCCTTTCCTCTCTCTCTAAAATCAATCAATAAATAGAGGGGGAAAAAAGAACAAAATACCATTTATTACTAAGATTTCTTAAGAAACACACACATACACACACACACTGCCTAACTTGTTATGTTTACATAGGCTACAGAATAAGAAAATGACTCATAAAGTAGATTTCCAAATGTCTCCAAAAGACTATCACAATTCCTGGCAAAACAGGTTTTGGGCTTTTTAGTATAGGTTACAAATATTCCTACCCCTCTTCCTACATGCTCCCATGGCAAATGTTTCCTAATTAAAAATCACACCCTCAACTAGCAAGCCCAAGGGGAGCAGATTCCTTCCCCTCTTTACAAACCCTGCCATGGCTCCACAGTAGTAATAAACTCTCAAGAAAGTAAAAGCTGTGCTGAATCCCTTCCCAATTAACTGTCTCAGGATAAGGTCAGCATAACCTTCCCAGGGAAGCCCTTATCTCCTCCCTCCTGGAGCTGTCAGAGCCTCCCATTCTCTGTGCACAAGCGAAAGCCTCTCCCTGGCATCCCTCGGACAATGTCCGTTTCTTCCTCTTCTGTCCGGGCTCTGCCTTCCCCTGTGACAAGCTGGAAAACACAATGGTAGTGGTATGATTTCAAATTTCCAGGACTTTCCGGAGATGAATGTTTCTATTAGTTAAAACTTGGGAAATGCCTTTTGGAAAATTAAAACTTGAGTTATAAAAACGGCTCAAATTCCTAATGCATAATCCTCTCATTTACATTTCTTTTTCCATGTCTCAAAATTCCTCAGACTTCAAGCATTCTGACAAAGCTCAAGACATATAAACTGGGCTTGAAATAAGAGCTGTCTTCAGCTACCTGTGACAGAGTTATTTCAGAAAAGATGACACTAAAAAGTTACTGCAGCCTAATGGCAACGGGGGTCTTAAAGATCAGTCCCCACAGAACTGCTAGCCAAACATGGGTGCAATGTGGCACAAGTGACCACTGTTTTACAAGGTCACTAGCAATGGCAGTCAGAACAAGCAGGAAAGCAAATTCAGACCCCTATGTACGTGGAAAATACATTCTAGAGTATACATAATGTGAACCAGGGCCACAGAGGCTCTACGTTTGCAGAAATAACAAGTCACATTATTTAAGCAGTCACCCACAAATGGCCAAACTGATGCTCTTTGTGCCTCTGGGAGAAGGGAGGGGCCTACATTCCCAGTAGCATGGCCACCTTCAAATCTTCCTAAGTGATAGGCATCTATTCCAGAGAGCAATCAACAGCATAAAAACAAATGCTATTAAAGGATCAAGTTTGTAACTTGTTTTCCATTCTGCTCCATACTTTCATTAAGCATAAAAAGAGAAAAAGAAGTCTATGGTTGGCTATAAGGGAGGCCTTTCACCTGCTTTTCTATCTCCACCATTACCATGGAACCTTGAGCAATTCCTTATGTGCCCTGCCTGCTCTTCTGCAAAATGAAAAGAGTTCGATTAGGTAAGGAACAAGAATTGGGTCTTAATCATGTCTGTATTCATTGTGCTAGGCAAGTTACAGCTGCCATGCAAATGTTTGTACATAGACCATGAACTCTATGGTTTCATCTAGCCATAAAATGTTCATGTATCTATGATTATACAGCTGTGTTCCAAAAATACATAAAATGGTTAAGATAAAAAATACCTTCACTTTTCCTTCTGAGAGTACACACACATATTATACATACACACATGTGTGTGTCTCCCTCTACATTCTCTACTTTCAAGGCACCTGGCTGAAGAAGTCAAAATATTATGATTACTAAAAGAAGATAATATAGTTTCAACATTTAATAATATATAAAGTATTATATAACAGATACTTAAGAATTCTTGGGCTAGTTAGTGAAAAAAAATTTTAAAGATAAAATAGAGTAGTTCTATTATTATTTTAAATATATAACCACAAAAAACATAAAAAAATTAACTGCATGTTATTTCTAACACCAAGCAAAATACTATACTTCAAAAGCCACAAGTGACCTGAATATGTAATTCCTTTAAGACATTTCAAGCCTGACCAGGCAGTGGCATAGTGGATAGAATGCCTGACCAGGCAGTGGCACAGTGGATAGAGCGCTGGACTGGGATGCAGAGGACCCAGGTTCGAAACTTCAAGGTCTCAGGCTTGAGTGCGGGCTCACCAGCTTGAGCACGGGGTTGCTGACTTGAGCATGGGATCATAGACATGACTCCATAATTGCTGGCTTGAGCCCAAAGGCCGTGGCTTGAAGCACAAGGTTGCTGGCTTAAACACAAGGTCGCTGGCTTGAGCAAAGGGTCACTTGCTCTGCTGTAGCCCCCTGGTCAAGGCACATATGAGAAAGCAATCAATGAACAACTAAGGTTCTGCAATGAAGAATTGATGCTTCTCATCTCTCTCCCTTCCACTCTGTCCCTATCTGTCCCTCTCTGTGTCTCTGTCACAAAACACAAATGACATTTCAAGAACATACATTTGAGAATTTTTGATTAAAAAGGGTTGTTTGACCCAGTCCTTGAATTAAAAAAAAAAAAATCCCATGGCAGGGGCTTACACATGGGGGTGGGGAGGGTTCTAGTTTGGCATAACAACTTGTTAGATAACACCCCACTCTCCCTCCCCACCACTATAGGAAATCATCACAAGGTCTGCATCCTCAGAACAGCTCCATAACTCCTTAGTTAGTATTTGGATTCTTGCCTTTATTAATGGATTTGTCAAAGGTGCATCCAACTTCTTAGGTATTTTGGCAGCAGTAATCTAAATAGACTGACAAGGAAGACTGCAAAGAGGTGTCAGCCATGAAAATTATTTTTTATTTAATTTTAAATTTTTTAAAAAATTTACTTTTCAATTCTAGTCGTGACATACAATATACTAGTTTCAGGGGTACAACAGTGACTAGATATCCCTATGACTATTTCTCTCACTGCCATGGAAACTACTGAAGACATAAAAAACGGGGTGTAGGAAACACCTAGGGAACCACAATCCTTCAAATTCTCCATATGGACAGCAGGGCATCAGAGACTATCTGCCTTCTTCTGGGCTCTGCAGGGGTGAAGAGCAGACTTTTAAAGCCTTTGTGCTTTGGGAGCTTCTGGCATAGGAGCTGGGGTGATAGGAAACAAGACCAATTCCACGGCAGACTACAACTGAAAAATGAAACAGCTAGAGAACGATCCTCAGAAGACAACATTTGAATGCCTCCTAACCCCAAATCCCACATTTCAGTTTGGTCGTCCAAAGAAAAGGCTTACCAGTTTCTTCCCTAAAGAAAAAACGTTGATGGTATAGTACTAAAGTATACCTTTTATTTTTTCTTTTCAAGAATATAAATCCCCAGTGACTCCTCTGAGCGTAAAAATAAAATAAAATAAAATAAATACAGGAAACTGACCGCTGTTGTATCAGAGCATGACTTTTCAAAATTATTAAAAAGCTATAAAATAATCCTCAGGTTTAATAGCTTTCTCAGCCAGCACGACCAGGAAATAATGGTCCAGCTAAAGTTGATACTTAACAAGGTACTGCCCTCCTGGAGTCAAACGACTATTTTAATGCAGGCGACGCATGTGTAATCAACAGATTCAGTTGACAGTTCCTGGGAAGAGGTTAATCAAATCGTTATTTCACTTCACAGGGGAGGCTGCAAGTCAGGAAACTGAAAGCTGGCGAAGAGGAAGGGGAAAGGGTCTGACTCCTGAAGTTTTATCTTTAAGTGGTGAACACAACTCCGGGGAACAAACCTAAGGCCAATGCTCCCCACACTTGGTTTCCCCCGCGTTCTGCATCACCCCCATATAAAAACACAGCCACTACCGCACAGCCCTTTGGTTCCATAGGAGACTGGGACCTGGTCCTGGCACACAAAGCGGATGCGGGCGGCGGAGGACCACACACGTGGGGGGAGTTAGCGCGCGCCGCCAGCAGCTGGGAGGCCCACACCCCCCGCCTCGACCAAGGACAGCTGGTGACCGTCACCTTTGGACAGACACATTCTCTGGGCCGTCCCCGACGCTTGAGAGACCGAACGGCCCTTCCAAGCCGGCGAGGCACGCAGGGCCCGGCGCCCGCTCGGCGTGGGGCACCTGAGGAGCGCGGCGGGGACGGGGACGGGGACGCACCCGGGGAAGTCGCGGGGCGGAGCGCGCGGCCCTCCCGCAGGACCCACCTGGATCTGCAGCGGCACGAGGCGCACCTTGCAGCGCTCGCTCACCGCGAAACCCTTGGGCAGGTCCACGTACTGGCCCCACTCCTCGGCGAAGAGCTGCACCACGAATTTGCGGTGCATGTCGAGCTGGTCGCCGTACAGGTTGAGGAACTTCTGGATGAGCAGCTCGTAGCCGGCGCCATGGGGTACGGACGAGGGCCGCGCGAACACCGAGAAGCAGAAGAGCACGGGGACCGTGCCCGACGGCGCCCCCACGCCCCCGCCGCCGCTGTTGGGGAGCGCTGGGACCGCCGCCTCCACCGCCGCCATGTTCCCCCGAGCGTCTGCCGGCTTCCAGGCCGCCGAGGCGCAGACACTGCCGGCCGCCGGGGCCCCGCCTCCCCGCACCGCCCGCTCGCCGGCCCGCCCGGGGAGGAGAAGGGGCGGGCCCTGGCGGCCGCGGCCGCCGCCCTCCTCCCACCGCGGAACCCTGCGGACCACGCGGAGGGCAGGGCTGGGCGCTGGGCTTGGGGTACGCACCGAGCGAGCGCCTGCGCCCGCCGTCCGGACCGCCCCCTCCAGCGCCCGCTGATGCGCGGCCGCAGCTCCGGGAGGAGGTTGGGTGCACCTCTTCCACCCCGCCCCAACCACCTTCGAATGAGTGGTGCTTTCCCAGAGTTGAGAGTTGTGCTGGCGGGCACCGCTGGGCGGCTGAGCTGCTGCGTTACCTGTTGGCCTGCGCAGGCATGCGTCCCTCCTCAAAGATAGCAGTAGTAATCCCCAAAGCAAGAGGGCAGGCTGCTACTCTTAGTAGCAGAATTTAAAATGCTAACTTGGGGTACCCAAAGCTCAGAATTTCATGTTTGTTTGTTTTTTTTCAGTCCCGTGGAACACAGTATCTCTAGTATCTTGAACTCTTGACCTCCCTTTATCTCAACACTTTTCGGGAGAACTTGCATTGGAATTTGCAAAATATAAACAGGTTTAAGAGTAAAAATCATGACTTTATATTGCATTTCTTTCTAAGCGAGTTAAAGCGAACCCCTTCAAATAAATTAATTCTCTGCCTTAACGCTGTGAGGCACTATAATTTACTGGAATGAGAAAAGCATACACTACAAAGTTTTCATAACACAGGGGGTCAAGGAAAGATAGGTGAGATCTTAGATATTAAGGATTTCCTGTTCTATAAAATATTAACTTTTAAGGCTGGGTTTCTCAACAGGCGTTGTTGACATTTGGAATGAATACTGCTTTTTCATGGGGACCTGTCCTGTGTGTTTGTAGAGTGTTTTGCAGCAGCCCTGGCCTCTGTCCACTAGATGCCAGTAGCACCCCACTCCTCCCTAGTCTTGACAATCAAAAAACGTATCCAGGTAAGTAAGGCCAAATAACCCCCTAAGGGCAAATCTGACCCCAGTGAAGAACCACTGCTTTAAGTAATGCTACAACCATCCTTTGGCCTATATTGCTCATTTGTACCCAAGCTACTGAAAATGCTGTTTTCTGGTTTCTCATCAAACTTGGAGAAATTCCATTTAAAACTCTATTGTCTGAACCCATCAGACCCAATGATATTTTTGCAGATATCACACCATGGCAAGGTCTATATGCAGATGTGCAAATCTATCTTAGTAAGAGAAAGGTACATGTATTTCTTTTAGGATGATTATAAAAGGTATCTATTCTGGGTGGACTAATTATAAAAGTGTTCCTTCTAAATCTATTAACAAGAGCTGAAGATCAGAAACCTCTTATTCACACTAGTGCTACCTACCACCCAAGACCAAACTGTCATCATCCCTCATCTGCCTATAACACTATCCTCATAAATGGTGCCTGTTCTTTGACTTTTATCCCCCTAAGAATCATTTACCACAATCAGAGTAGTACTTCAAAAAAAGAATTCTCCAGTACATAAAAACAGACCTCAAGAAAATCCAGATGTTGGAATTAAAAGAAAACTCTGTAGCAGTTATTATAAGTACATTTAAGAACATAAAGTATGGTTCTAAGAATGAACAAATGACTATCAGTAGAGAGATGACAATGACAAAAAGTAAATATGAGTTTTAAAATGGAGGATATAACATCTGAAATAAAAATTTGACAGGATAGTCTAAACATCAGGTTACAGTTGTAGAAGAAATTATTAGTAAAATTATCACAATCCCCAGAACACTTCCTGGCTCTCTACAAATATTTGGTGAAGAGTTATTACACTGAATATATCTTGAGGCTTACCATACTGAAAATAATCAAAGGTATATTCACTCAGTCAAAGGTAGTTTTTCTGGGTGAATGTTTCATCTACATTGTAGATTATTCCTGGGATAGCTATTATTAGAGGGTTATTGGATTTCTCAGCATGCTCCGCATAAGACTTTTTGACTACATTTTCTGGAAACTTTGTGTAAGGAAAGCAAAGAACGTCAGTTATCAAAATAACTTCTCTCCTTTACCATAGGGAATTCTGACAATTTTCTGCAAAGGAAAGGAAGGGTGTCAAGATGTTATTTTATATATAGGTGGAATGTGGTACAATCAAATGTTTTGTTATTTAATAGAGACATATGGCAGAAAGTTATTGCTAGGATTTATTATTATTTTATTATAATATCACCAAAGACCTTATATTCGATTGTTGGCACATCCAACTGTGACTATCACCCATAACATTATTCAAATTAATATAAAATAGAATTGTTTAAATTTTTCACCTAGTCATTTGATCAGTGAATAATCTACCCTAAGACTTATGTGTGAACAAGAAGGATAATATTTTTACAGAGCTCCTGGCACTTGTGGAGCTTGCAGTGTCCTGGGAATGTGTAGACAATTAGCATGCAAACAAATGAGATAACACTTGGTGAAATGACTAAGAAGAAAAAGTCATAGAGTATCGCTGGGAGTGGTAGGATGCAGGATCTTTTAAGTAAATTATCTGTGATCTACTTTCATAAGAGAAAACTTTAAAGCTGTGATCTGAGATGGTAAGAGAAGTATTCCAGACAGAGGGAAGAACAAGTCCAAAAGCTCTTAAAATGTAACAAGCCTAGTACGTTTGAGAAATGATGGGGTTGGAACATAGTGAATGTATGAGATGAAATCAGATATGAGCAATGGTTATGACAACATAATGTGTTTTTATTCTGAGTAATGTCTTAATCAGGGGAATGACATGAATTTATTTATGATTTAAAAGAAACTCACCTAACTATTATGATGAGTAGTGCACATAGGAGGTCAAAAGTACAAGCAAGGAGAGACCCGTTTGGTTGGCTATTACAGTTATCGGTAAAAGGAGGTGGCAGACGCTCTGGAGCAGTGGTTCTCAGCCAGGGGCTATTTTCCCCAGGGGCATATTTAGCAATGCCTGGATGTCACAATTGGGAACTGGGACGCTACTGGTACCTAATAGGTAGAGGTCAAGGATGCAACAATGCACAGGACAGCCACCCACAATGAAGAATGATTTAACCCAAAATGTCAATGTTGAGGAATACTGTTCTAGGCTATTAGTGCTATAAATGGAAATGAGTGGATGAATGTGCTATTATTTTGAAGGTAAACACAAGAGAACTCTCTATAGATCAGATGTGGGAAATAGGAAAAGGCAGGAATCCAGAATGACATATAGTCTTTGTGGTTGACTATCTGGCAATGTCATAAGGCCATTATTGAGATGAAGAAGACCAGGAGAACAGCATGTCAGAGGTTAAAGCTAAAAATACTATTTTGGCCATGTTTGAGAAGCTTATAATGGTGAGTTGGTAGTTTCATATATGTATCTAGGCCTCACAGGAGAGGAAACTCTGATATAAATACAAGAAACATCAGCACAAAGAAGGTATTGGGAACAAATGAGATCACCTGGAGGGAGATCATAGCTAGAGTAGAAAATAGGGCTTATGACAAAGAGCTAAGGAAAGTGGATGAAAGTAAGAATAAGATTTATAAGAAATAGGTACTGAGACAGGAAGAAACCCCTGGACACTGGAATCATGGAAGTTAACAGAAAAATGTTACTATTATATTGACCCAAAATGAAATTGCCCAAGTCAGTGCAGACTTAACAAAAGTATTACTATTATGTTGAGCCAAATGAAATTCCCTAAGTCACTTTAGATCTGCTGAACGAGAAATTTCAGATAGTTCAACCTCATAGAAAGCAAGAATGGCCAGCTATGGCAAACACTGATGAAAATGAGCATAGAGAACATGGTAACAAAAAGATCCTTGGTGACTTTGACAAGGGCAGTTGAAATGAATGGGATAGAACTCTGGTTTTATTGAGATCAAAGAGAAAATTGATAGTGAGAAATGAGTCAGTTGGTTCTTTAGATTAAGAGGGACAGGGGTTCTAAGAGCACCAAGTCACTGATTCAAAAGAAGAAATGCACCCCCATGTTTATTGCAGCATTGTTTACAATAACCAAGATCTGGAAATAGCCCAAGTGTCAGTCAGTGGATGAGTGGATTAAAAAGCTGTGGAACATATACACAATGTAATACTATGTGACTGTGAAAAGAAGGAAATCTTACCTTTTGTGATAGCATGGATGGACCTGAAGACTATTATGCTAAGTGAAATAAGCCAGGCAGAGAAAGACAAATATCATATGATCTGACTTATATGTGGAATCTAGTGAACAAAGTAAATGAAGAATGGAATAGAGGCAGAGGTGGGATCACAGGGACCAGAGGAACAGTGTTCAGAGGAAAGGGAGATGAGGGGATGGGATCAGAGAAGGTAGAGGGATTTGTGAAATTATATATACATAACACAGAGATATAGATAACAGGACAGCAAATCCTAGAGGGAAGGGGGGAGGGTGTTGAGGGAAGGGGGACAAAGAAGGTATAAAGGGGACACGGAGGTAGGGGTGAGGGAGTTATATTCGGTGGGACACTTGAATCTATGTAAACACAATAAATTAAAATAAAAAAAAAAAGAGGGACAGGGATTTGAAAATATTTCTTTAAAGACAAAATTCTAGAAATGTTAGATTATTGTTAGGTGAGTATTAACTAAAAATGTTAGATTATTGTTCTAAACTGGTGAGAATTAACTGGAAGGAAGGGACAGATTTATGGTGCAGTGGAAAGAGGATAATTGAAGGAGGACAGACCTTGAAAAGGATGGAATCCAGAGCACGGAAGGGGGTTTGGACTTCTTGTAGGAACAGAAACACTTGTTTTGTTGAGAATGAAAGGCAGAGAATTTGGATAAACCTACAGGCAGATTAATAACTTTGGAATAAGGAAATGAGGGAGTTGTCTAATTTTATCTTTTATCGTATATAACTGTACACTATTCTTAAATGTCTATTATCTTTAATTCTTGGTATAAGTAATATACATGTTATATATTACTATAAAAACTCAGTCATAATTTTGGCCTTGTATGGTGTTCATAACTGTCTTTAATTATTTTTACAAAAAACATACTTCCAGAGCCATATTTCTATTTTAGTACTTTCACCTTGCCATGACCGTCTTTTGTAGATAGAAAGGTGTTTATAATTTATTATGTTTTGTATTTCAGAATTTTTCTGTGTCTCATCAGGAAGTTTCTGTCCAATGCTGAGTCTGGTTCATTTTTCAATATAGAGACTGTGGGAACTGAAAGGAAAAAGCAGAATTGTAAACTCTTTCCCGAACCTACAACTGTCTCCAAAATTGATCTTGTCATTCAGTATTCTACTTTTTTATGTTTGTTTATGAAATGTACTCTACATGAAAGCAAAGACATTGTCAATCTCTTTCATCAAAGTATTTCCAAAAGCACAGTGCCTTTCAAATAATATAAACTCAATAAATACTTGAACAAATTAATGAATAACTAAATTTGATTTATTTTTCTCTCTTTTTTTTTGTGTGTGTGAGAGAGGGACAGATAGGGACAGACGGACAGGAAGGGAGAGAGATGAGAAGCATCAGTTCTTTATTGCAGCAACCTAGTTGTTCATGGATTGCTTTCTCATATGTGCCTTGACTGGCTCAGGGGACTACAGCAGAGTGAGTGACTCCTTTCTCAAGTCAGCGACCTTGGGCTAACACCAGCAACCTTTGGGCTCAAGCCAGCCATCATGGGGTCATATCTACGATCCCACACTCAAGCCAGATGTGCCCATGCTCAAGCCGGCAAACTTAGGTTTCGAACCTGAGTCCTCTGCGTCCCCGTCCAACGCTCTATCCATTGCTCCACCACCTGGCTAGGCAACAATGTCATAGTTTAAAGTTGATGTCTTTCTAGTTCTCTCACTTGTTCTCTCATGGTCCTGTGATAGACCCTGTCATTCCAAGCATGACAACAACTGTATTCAGTGGCTGGAAGCAAGGACAACACAAGGGAGAGACCTTTTCTTTTGCCATTATTGAAGAAAAAATATTTTTTCAGTATCCCCCTGAGCAAACTTTTCCTGGCATGCCATTGGCCAGAAGTGAGTCATATGCTTACCTGTCCACTTACAAGTTGGCACTAAGGAAGAAGAAGGGGATGGCTCCTGATGGCCCACAAAGGATGAGGGCTATAAACTACGCCAGGGTAAGCCAAACTCACCTTCTATTTTTAGGCTTTGCTTGGGAAGGCAGCAGATGGCAGTGGCCCCGATTTCCACCGCATTACTTTCCTCGCAGTTTTGAGATGTTTCTTAACACACGTGCTTCGTGACTGAAGCAGGTGGGAGGCCTCGCGCTTACTCCATTCAGGTGTCACATGCCTGGCTTTTCCGCACGACCTCTGTGGCCACTTTATATTGTCAATTCTTTCACCTCCATTAAATTCTAAAATTTGGTTTTGAAGAGTTTAAATGATTTCTCATAATCTTTCTGGAGTGGAAACTTGGCAAAAAGAGGATTTCTATAATTAATATTGCTTCGATGCCAACCTCTACTTTCATAGGCAGGATTTTCTTCCTGTTTAAATATTGTACTATCTCCTATTACTTTTCTTTTCAGGAATACTTCCAAATATGATACCCCCAAACACTGTACTACTGGATTGTTAAGCTTTATAAAGTAAAAAACAAAACAAAACAAAACAACTGGGGGCTAAAACAAATAAAATCATAATGGGACATTTTGTTGGCAAACTTTTTCCTTTCCCTTAGCTTTATTTAAATCAGTTGTCTATTTAATCCTTCATTTTTCTGAATAAATTAGTGCTTTGGCCTCATCTCTTTTGGATTCTATTTATTGAATATTTACTGTTCACCAGGTCCCAGACTAAGCACTTTACATGTTTTATTTAATTTGGTTCATACAGTATTCCAATGAGTCGATGTTTTCTCCCCTCCCCTGCGCCACTGCACACACAAAATTTACCAAGAAAACTGAGGCCCAGAGAGGTGAAATGGCTGCTTGGAGTCAAGTAACTCAGTAGACCACTTTCTCTTACATGAGTTTCTTGTTATTCTATGGGGAAAAAATTTTAGCTCCAGATAGTTCAGTGCCACAATTTTCAAAGCTTTGACAAATACCTCACATACCCTTCCAGGTGACTTTGCTGCCTGGAATATAAAGGGACATATTCTTAATTAAGTGAAAGGGGAAGGCTTTGGGGTATGGCCATGGCTAAGACTATAGGGGTCCCTTCTCCCTTGCACTTGGCAAGTTTCTTTCACATTCCTCATCAGAATAAGCTTCTATCTGGAACTCCCTTCTGTACTTAGGCACAAATGTCCTGAAAACACACAGTTTATGGTTCTTGAGCTCTCCAGTTTTCTGTATTTCAGAGTGTGAACTTCTGGCCATTTTCTTACATTGCTAAGAACAGACACTTTTATAATGCTTAGTATTTTACAAACATGGGTCTGAGTGTATGTGTTACTTTCCTGTGTCTGCCGTAACAAATTTGCTACAAACTTGGTGACTTAAAACAATAGAAGTTTACTTTTTTACAGTACTAGAGGCCTGAAATCTGAAATCAGTATCATTGGGTCAAAATTAAGATGTCAGCAGGGCCATACTCCCTCTGGAGGCTCTAGAGGAGGCTCTTCCAGCATCTGGTGGCTGTTGGCATTCCTTGGCTTGTGGTCACATCATTCCAATCTCTGCCTCCATCCTCATATCACTTTCTTCTATGACTGTCTGTGGTCACTCTCCCTCTGGCCTTCCTTTTATATGGATTCATCTGATTGCATTTAGGGTCCATCTGGATAATATCTCCATCTCAAGATCCTTAACTTAATCACATACTCAAAGACACTTTTTATAATATAAGGTAAAATCCACATGTTTCAGGGATTGGGACCAGGTATCTTTGGGAGACATGGTTCAGCCTGCTACAAATTTTACTTATATAACTAACTGAACTGCATGGCTATGAATATAAATATTATTATTATACCCATTTACTAATGAAAAAACTGAGGCAGAGAGATTATACAACTTACTTATAGTCATTAAGTGGCTGTGTCAGGATTTGAACCCAGAAAATTTCTGACCTTAAAAACTAGCTGCCACTGTAAGTAAATGCAAAAAAAAAAAAAAATCTTATAGAATAAATTCCCACACCAAATGTGCCAAGACAGAGTCAAATGAAAAGTGGTTTTGCCTTTAAAGGCAGTGCTCTTAGGTTATGGAATTTCCCACTTTCTCATCTTTGGCAGGACTCCTTGTTCCATCGTGTACTTTATCATCTTATACATACACAATCACTTTAAGTGCAGGGCTTTTAGAGCAGTGTGAGAAAAGTATGCTGTATAAACTGTATGCAGGTTAGGTATTTGCTGAATGAATGGACTTTAAACCAATCCATCAAAGAAACACCATGTTCGAGTTGCCAATAAGCAGTAAAAGAGCTAGACACATCTTATCATTTTTTAAAATTTTAAGACATACCATTTCAGAACTGTTTGCTAGACTCCTGTACCCTCAATACCACAGCCTGACGTTTCTTCTGCAAACCTTAGATCCCAGGAAGGGCATTTCTAAAATGAACATCCTATGGCATCCAACTTGTCAGACTCCTAAGCAGACAATATCTAGAGTATAATAGCAGAAGGAAAATGTAACTGAGGTTTATTACATATTGCTAAATTGGCCTCTTATTTCATTTATATTCTACTAGAAATATTTGCAGTTCAGTTTTCTATTCCTTTTTGCCTATTTTTTCAGTCTTCCTCTTTTTACCAATCATCTGGTGTTTATGGATATGTCTCTGTAGTTAATTTTCCTTTCATGGATTAATTATGAGGTTAAACATTTTTCAGACTTTTGTTGGACATTTAAGTTTCATCTTATAACAAAGAATTATTATTTTAATTCTTGGCCATTTATGTTTATCTTTTACTTATTGATTTGCCGGGTTCTATATATAGACCCTCAAACTAAATTCATTCTAAAATACAAGCATCCCAAACGTCATTGCCTATTTTGTGGCCTGTTATATTGTTTAACAATGAAATTTAGAAATCCAATTAATATTTGGTAACTCTGGTAGGAAATTATAATTATTTTCAAGTTGTTTTTATCGTGATTAATACATGTAGTTCACTGAAGGGATTTCTGGGCACAAATGTATATTCCACTCAGAGCAAAGAAAGATGAGCCACAGAATCCCTTACAGTTCCCCTTACCTGCAGCTAAAGACGGTAGACTCTAAATGTGCTGCCAACCATCCAGGATTTTCATACTGCTCACCCAGGCTTAAATATATGCTAATTCAGATAATGGCTGCAGTCCATCAGTAAATAGTATTTACAACAAAAACATATGGCCAGTAGTTGGAAGGCCAATTATTAGCTAATGTGAGTCATTTCCTGATGATACAGAGATAATTTATATTGTCAGTATGAATTCTGTTTGTGTAGTATGGCATCTGCCAGGGTTGACCTTAAGAGCAGACACTGGTGGCTGCTTCTGTGTTAACTATTGAGGTACTCTGAAAAAGACCACTTGCCTATCACAAATGATGAGGTACAGTATAGGGAATCAGGGAATCACCCATCTAACCTTGAACCCTCTAAGACTTGGATTGGAGAACTTTAGTTAGAAGCCCAAGTGAGTGAATGTCTCTTGGATACAAATACTAAGAAGCTGTGTGAGTGAATGACCTTTGTGCAGACACAAAGGAATGCAAGTGAATGGGCTTTAGAAAATTAGTTTAGAGGTTCTAGATTGCCCCTTCCTTTGTGCTTTTTAATTAGCAGAAGAAAAAGAATTTACTGACCAAATTAACCCTTTCTCAGTGTCAGCAAAACAGCCATTAATCATTCTTTCCCTTTATCACCTGATCTCCCTCCCTTGTAATCTTGTTACCTCTGTTCTGCTCCTGATCAATAAAAGCTAAAGGAGAAGAAAATTTACGAGATCTTCTTTGCCTCCCTTGTCAGGCCTCCCCCTCTTCCTCTTGACATACATTTGTGTCTTGAGTAGGTTTCTTCCATGTGACACTGGTAGTTCCCAGTGGGCTGGAGTACTACAGTATAGACTGAAACAAGCACTAGAGTTTGAGGGATGTAGGAGAGGGATGAGAGAAAAAGAAGGAAAGAGTCAGAAAAAATTGGGAGGACAGAGACTGAGCAAATTAAAGTCTTCATTAGTCAGAACAGATGCTAGATTATACTATATAACGAATAATCCCTAATGTAAGGTCAGTAGCCATGGCCACCATCACAACCGCCTGGGCCATGCAGGTTCACATTTGATTCAGACAGACGGTAATGAAACAATGGAGCCAAGAACTGGTGGGTCATTAACTTTAATCCTAGCTTGTACATGGTGGACAAAAAATACACACAGTGGGAAAACACTTCCCTTTCCATTCAGGGCTCCCAAAGCCACTGACTTATCAGAGTTTCCTAGAATCAAATGTTTCTAGCTCACCAGCCTTATTCACCTCTGTTCCTCATCTCCTTCTCTCTGCACAAACTGGCTTCTCCTTCAGCACTCCACCATCTTGGCTGCTTCTCCTCTCCTCCACGTGGCCTTTCTCTGCTCTCCTATGCAATGCTAATTTTAGGAACTGAGAGAGCAAGCCCTTGGTCTGTCTCATTTTATAGTGTAGAAATCCAAACCTTTAATCCAATATACAAATAAGGAAGTCTCTGATACAAAGTCACTTATCTGAGGCATAAATGGGATTCCTCATAAGAGTACACCACCCCTTATCATGCAACAGTCAAGGGTGTGGGGAAAAGCTTAGTGTTGAGAAGATCCTTAGGCTATAAGGATCCTGCCTGTTTACAGCCTGCCCCCACATCCAATGCAAACTATATGTGAGCAAACATATATATCATATTTGCAAACTTATTTGACTGACACCTAATAATAATGGTTTAACCCAATAAAAATTTTTCTTGCTTATAGCATATGTTCAGCATAGGTCAGAGGGGGCTCTGCCCAATGTAGTTACTCAGAAGACAGAAGCTTCTGTGGTCATCAGAGCTTCCTCTCCAAATTGATATGCATCATTTCAAATCACACTTGGTTGTCCACAGCAAATCCCATGGGCACCTACAACTTCACAGGAGCTGATGTACTTCCCATGATGTGCCTGGAAAAGAGTGGACTGGAAATATTTGGTAAATAACACACTGACTACCAAAGACCACCTATTCTGATTTTCCAATGTTGGCTTAATTGGTTCACTCTCTACCCCACAAACAGAATACATCTACCCCTCCTCTAAAGAAGTCTGTCCCATTCAGTTATGGCCTGAGCTCAGTATCTTGGACCTCTGCATAATATTTATCAGCCTGTGCTTCCAAGTTGGATGGGGCTACTTTTGGAATGGAGACTCATCAACTAAAAAGACAAGTTAACACACCCAACTCACTCAAACTCACACACACACACACACACACACACACCATACATTAGTGTAACAGAAACGTAACTATGATAAGGCTGGAAACAGTAGATGGTTAGTTTAGGAAATTAAGAACTACCAAAAACTGCTAATATTCTAGTGATTTTTCTGTGAATTTTACTAGTGAGTAGGATCAGGAGGCTGCCTGCCATTTCATTCATTCAAAAATAAGCCTAGGGTGATACCTGGAAAAGACAGACCCAAGGAGCTTCCACTACTCAGTACTTTGCCAAGTGTTGGGCAGATAAAATATAATATGCTCACTTTGTTAAAGATGGCACTGCCCACATGGAAGCCCGTCACCCAGGTGATATTATTTACCCTTATGCTTGGGATGGGTGTGGGGGAAAGGCTGTAATGTAAGCAGGTCGTTATAGCCTAAGGCTTAGTTTTAAGAGTAAGCTTTTCCCTACACCCTTGACTGATTGGATGATGTGGGGTGGTGCACTCTCCTGAGGAATCCCATTATGCCTCAGATGGGTGGCTTTGTATCAGAGACTTTCTTATTTGTAGATTGGATTAAGGGTTTGAATTTCTACACTATAAAGTGGGACAGACCAGTAGCTTGTTCTCCCTTGGTTCCTGAGGTATTAGAAAGGAGAGTAGATTAAGGCCATGTGGAGGCCAGGAGAAGCAACCAAGATGGCAGAGTGCTGAGGGAGAAGCCAGTTTGTGCAGAGTTTGCGCTGGAGGAGATGGGGAACAGAGGTGAATAAGTCTGGTGAGCTAGAAACCTTTGATTCTAAGAAACTCGGATAAGTCAGTAGCTTTGTGAGCACTGAATGAGTGGGTTTTGGAGCCCAGTGAGTGTTTTTGCTTGCCTGCCGGGTGCAAGCTAGAATTAAAGCTGATGGCTCACCAGTTCTTGGCTCCATTGTTTCATTACCGACTGTCCAAATCTAATGTGAACCTGCATAAGCCAGGCGGCTGTGATTGTGGTGCAACTACTGGCTTTACACCAAGTTAATATGATGAAGTTAAAACCCTATGCATCATTTATAAAGAGTTATAGGCACTAGAATATGACACAGTTGACTTTTATCCCAGGCATTTCTGTCAGTTTCCAGATCTGCAAAATAAAATTACCCTGGGAGCTGGCTAAATTTAAACTCCAGGACTCCTTTAGCAAATGCATTTCTCTTCTATTTCCTCATTTTCTTCCTGCCTGTGCGGTCTGCAGTCCCTGAGCTCATTTGGACTGAAGTCTAGTACCTGTGCTTCTGGAATCTAATTTGTTTGGTCCCAAGTGAGTCTGCCCCTTAGAGAAGAAAGATCTATAAAAAGAAGGGAAAATTTTAAAAATAAGAATGGAAGGCTTTCATTTCACAACTATTATTAGCAGCTGATAAATGATAAACAAAGAGTATAGGGGTATATTTTATATGTAGATTATACTTCAAAAAGAACAACATCAGGCAATAATGAAATAATCTGGGAAGGGGTATAGAATGCCAAACACCAAAGGGAACAGACAACAGAAAAGAAAGAAGCCCAGGAAACTTTTGATAAAAGTCCATCCAGGAGGCTCACCCTTGTGACCACAGCACGCTCTGTGCACTGGCAGCATGGTGTCAACTGGGAATGTGATAAAAATGCAGAATCTTGGGTCCTGAATCTTACAGAATCCGAGTTGCATTTTAATCACATCATCTGGTGATTCATGTGTGTTAATGTTGGCATTTATCCAGATTGTAATTGTTAAAATTTATTAAACAATAGAAAAGTATAATTGTTCATATGTTCTTGCATTAAGAAAGCAGCACCAGCCTCACCAGGCAGTGGCGCAGTGTATAGAGCATTGGACTGGGATGTGGAGGACCCAGGTTTGAGACCCTGAGGTCTCCAGCTTGAGCACGGGCCCATCTGGTTTGAGCACAGCTCACCAGTTTGAGCCCAAGGTCACTGGCTCCAGCAAGGGGTCACTCAGTCTGCTGTAGCCACCCCCCTCTGCCCCCAGTCAAGGCACACAAGACAAAGCAATCAATGAACAACTAAAGTGCCACAATGAAGAATTGATGCTTCTCATCTCTCTCTCTTCCTGTCTGTCTGTCCCTATCTCTGTCTCTGTCACAAAACAAGAAAAAAAAAAAGAAAAAGAAAGCAGCACCTAACAGCGTCTGACAACTCATTGGTAATTGATGACTGCTTATTATTAGAATCAAACTACCCCTTTTGCACTGGAGACATTTCTTTTCAGTAGAGAATATTATTGCTTAGATAAATTTTATGCATATGGCAAAATGATAAATACAAAATTTGAAAAAATCTTTGAGGAATGTCTTACCTTTTATGTATTTACACATTCCTGTACATGTATACATACACAAATAAATTGTGTATACAAAAATCTAAAATGGAATATAAATAAAAAGTGTAAACTTTATTATATGTGTCTTATTTTTTTTTACAGGGACAGAGAGAGAGTCAGAGAGAGGGATAGATAGGGACAGACAGACAGGAACGGAGAGAGATGAGAAGCATCAATCATCAGTTTTTCATTGCAACACCTTAGTTGTTCATTGATTGCTTTCTCACATGTGCCTTGACCGCGGACCTTCAGCAGACCAAGCCACCCCTTGCTGGAGCCAGGGACCTTGGGTCCAAGCTGGCGAGCTTTTGCTCAAACCAGATGGGCCCGCGCTCAAGCTGGCGACCTCGGGATCTCAAACCTGGGTCTTCCGCATCCCAGTCCAACGCTCTATCCACTGCACCACTGCCTGGTCAGGCTATTATATGTATCTTTATATAAAAGGATACTTCAACACAGAGAAGTTAAATTTATCCAGGATTACAGAACTCTCCAGTGGCAAAATATAGAATAGAAATCTAGGTCACCTGACCATAATCTTATATTCTATCGAATACCCTTGAGGCTTAAATATTTTTATTAAGGTTAATCACAGTAGTATGCTGTGATGAATTTCAAACAAGAATCAGGTTGACTGAATGGTATGGGTTTCATGCTAATGTTCTTCCGGAATGTTATATTAATAAATGAAATTTTAATCTTGTGGTTAAAATGATTTCATAATTTATAATCACATATTTTAAAGTTTATGTTATTTTATGATTATGGACTTACTCCTTTAATTTCTATATAAAACAGAGTAAGTTTAATTTGAACATTAGGCTTTAACTCAGAGAAATTTTAATTTCACTAAGTTCATCACAAACTTTCCAGTCTGAAAGATTTTCTTATACTTGACTTTTTAAAATCTATTTAATTTTTATAGTGAAAGCCATAAAACTAGAAAGTGATAAAAACTAATTTACTAAGTATTTTTATGTGTCATTCATTTATGCCATACTTTTTCTTTGTACCAGTAAAATTTTCTTCTTTTTAAAATATTAATATATATTAGGTCCAACTTTTATTATGCATAAATACCTTACTTATACCTAGGAAGACTTTAAAAATAGAGAATGTTGAAAATCAAAATATATTTATGTTAAGATAAAATATGTTAATTGAAAATATCATGTACATCATGATTATAATATAAAAATATTCATGCACATAGAAGGTGAAATGCAAAATTAACAATTTTACTAATATAGGGTGATATATTTTTGCTATTCTAGATCTTTATTTGATGTTATGAATTCTTTTCAATAAAGAGTGAATGATCTCTGTGTGTCTGAGTGTACACACATACCCACAAATGTTTTCCCATAATCTGTGGTTTGAATTTTCATCTTCTTAATAATGAATTTAGAAAAACATGGGTCTGAATTTTAATTGAATTAGAAATATTAATTTTTTTCATAGCTAGTGTTTTAGTTCTTTTAAAAAATTCTCATATCATTATATTGATAATCATTTGTAATTGATTTTTGGTTGTAGCATGATGTTGAAACAAGTTCCATTATTTTCCCGCGTATATATCTAATGTCTAAAACATAATACAGGAATGCCTTGATTTTCACTGACTTTGGTTATCGTTGGTTTCGGTTTTCGTCGATTTTTTCCGCAAAACATTTGCTTGGTTTTCGTTGGTTGTCTCGGATTTTGTTGGCATGCCCACGTGACCTTGCTGCTAATTTTTCGAAAACAAAGGGCGACTCATGGCTTCTCCTGCTCAGTGTGGCATTGTTTCTCCTTGCCTGAGCATCACCCCGCACATCTAGCCAAACAATTCCAGTGCTTTCCAGTGTTTCTGTGCCTTTTTTATTGATTGCGAGTGCTAATACTACAGTTACATGTAAGTGATTACTGCATATACAGTATCTACACATCTCTCTCCCCTCCTGGCCATCTTCCATATGCCAAGTAGAGTCTTCAGAAAATTAAATGCCATGTTAAATGTTCATTTATTCTTTACATTTAGTCTTTTATATTCATTTTATATTAATTTTTTATTGTTTTTAGCATTAAACACTACATTTATTTTCTATAATGTGTTTTTGGTATGTATTTTGGAGTGTCTAGAACGAATTAATTGGATTTACATTGATTCATATGGAAATAATTGCCTTGGTTTTTGTCGGTTTCAAATTTTGCCAATTGTTTTCAGACAGTTTATCAACGAAAACCAAGGCACCACAGTATTTTGAAATCAATGTCACTTCTACACCACTCTGTAGTGCTACTTTTTTAAAAAATAAAGTAGAACTATACAGGTATGTTTCTGGCTTTCTTCATCTCTTTCTTGTTCTATTATTTTATCTTTGTGACACGGTGATAATATCTTGATTATTTTAGCTATATAATCTTTAATTACAAATTGAACTTATTTCAGAAGAAAATTCAGATTTACCATTTGCTTCTGTATCACTTTAAGTAAGTTGTATTTTTCTAGAATGTTTAACATATATTTAACTACACCTCCAGAAGATGGGAAATAAATAGGACTATTTAAAAAGATAACAGTTAAGAATTTTCAGAAACTGATGAAAGACTTTGATCCTTAGATTCAAGAAATTCAAATTGCAATCAAGATCAAATTTAAGTTAGACACAAATAAATGGGAAGAGGGTTAAAGAAGTCACAAAAGTAGAAAAAGGAACAACAAATAGGCAGAATATATATAAAGCAAGTAGCAAGATTATAGGTTTTAACTCAAATACCATTGTTACTAGTTACATTAAAGGTGAATATGCTAAGTACTAGGACTGAGATTTTTCAGAACATCTCAAATGCCTTCATGCTATTCTGCCATCTCCACAAGAGCTGATCATTCCCAGTTTCTAACTCCTAAAATGCAATTTTCTGAGCCTTAAAGCATTGTGGGTTTCTAAGGATTCCCACCATTGGTGAGCTCTGGTGCAACTTTTGGCCCCATATCCCCAAAATTCTTTCAGTAGTGTTGCTCAGCTTCCCCGCTACCACTTTGGAGTTGACCAAAGACCTCTGGGCCAAGCCAGTTTCAAAAGAATACTCATTTCTCTCCATTTCTGTCAACACTCAGTTAACTGCATTTCTGCCTGCTCATTCAAGAATTCTTTCCTCCCTTGTAAGGATTCTGATTGCTTCAAACAAGTTTTCAGTAATATATTTTGTGCAGGTTTTCTAGTTGTTGTCAGTGGAAAGAGGGACCTCATAACTAGTTCACCAGTACCAGTAAAGGAACTTCCCCTCTTATTATTTTTTACATACATATGGGCTATCACTTCACCTTCTAATTTGGCAAAAACGGTTTCTTTATTTTTTAAATTTATTAAACATAAGGGTTTTAATAATGGTATGGCCAGTATAAAAATCACATCCAAAGTCAGAGAATCTCTGAAGTCAATTATTAATATTATATTTATAACTTGTTAGTCAAGGGTTTAATGAATTTACTATATACATTATCCCCACGTCTAATTTCAGCAATATTCAAATGGGCAGAAGCTTTATGCAACTATGTTCAACATCAACTTCCTTCAGCTTAGCTGATTATAAGGAAGAACATAGCAATAATAAATATAATCTTATGGATAAGGAACAAATGGATTCCACCTATCTATAACCTGGATGAAACAAAGAAATAGGAGGACCATAAAGTGTAAAGTAAGGCAGAAACAAAGGTAGATAAGTATAGAAGACAATTTCATGTCTCAATTTTTCTAGGATCTACTATGGCTGTCTGAAGTTGTTCTAGAATAGCCAACAGTTCTTCTAGCATGCAAATTATGTAGAATTGGAGGCTCATGTGAATATTACTCCCATCTCGGTTTCATAGCTTTATGCTTGGTTATTCACAATAATGAAAACAAGACTAGATAGATAGATGGTATGGCCAGTTAACAGGTTCAAGGGACAACTATCAGAACTTAAATGGGAATTAGTCTTAAATAACTCAAAGACTTTCAGTTGCTTTTCTTTGTGTGAATGGAAATGTGTAGTCAGTTGGCAAGAGATGGACTCAGGTACTTTATTTTAATACTTCAAGTTTTGCTTAATTCAATTCTGTTCAGAAACTGCTTATGAAGTAGAGAAAAATTTCCTGGTAAGGAACAAGTCTCTCATGACTGTTGAATAATGAATATGAATTAGTAAGATAAAGAAGGGCATGGGGAAAGTGCAATCAATGCACGAAGATATTTAAGAAATATATTTTAAGATCTTGTCATGTTAGAAGCTAAGGAGTAATTTCTGCCCCTAATCAGACAAGTTTCTGACTTGAGTAACTGAATGGTGAAATTTACTATAATCAGAAGAAATACAGTAGGTTAAAATATTGAAATACACCAATATAAGAAATGAGTTGAAAAAGAGGGGAAAAGGACGTTGACATAAAAAGAAGAGAACCCCCCCACCCCAAATAATATCCTACAAGTCAAGAGATTTGAGAGTTTCAATAAAAAAATAAGTTCTTAAAGATGTCATGTAAAGCCAGTGAATCTAAGCAGAAAATACTGAAAAGCCATTGGCTTTAACAGTATATTGATCATTAAGGTCTTTTAGAGAGTAATTTTGACATTATGAAGGCATCAGCAAAAGGTTTAAATGAGTTAAAATACAAATGAAGTGAAAATAAAGGCATAGTAGACTTTCAAGAATCCTGGCTATTTTGAGATGCAAGGTTGAGGAAAGGTTTTGGATATTTGTTTTTGTTTGCTGTTTTTTTCTTTTACCTCAGGAGAAAACCTAGAGACCAAGAAAGATGCAGAGGACTGGTAGGATAAATACAGGAGAAAAAGTATTTAATTGATGGAGAAAATACCAACTGAGAAAGAGAAGTCTTGTTGGAAAGTAATGGGAGGTAGTTGGTCATAAAACAGAGATTTTTAACATCGGCGGGTAGTCAAAAGTTGCTTAATGATATGAATGTTGTAGAAGGTTCGCTGTGCAGATGATTTATGAACTGACCTTAAACTATGCAATAAATATTGATTAGTGGCACACTAAAAACTCAGTTGAAGTTGATTTTTAATATAAATGTTATAATTAAGAAAAATAAGATGATTTATAATAGTCATCCACATAATAAAGACTCAAATAAGAAATCGTATTACAAACAAATCCAACAAGATTTTAAAAGAATCTTGTATGCAAGACTGTTTGAGGCACTAGCCAGTTGGCAAAATGGTAGAGCATTGGCTTGGCATGTGGAAGTCTGGGGTTCAATTTCCAGCCAGGGCACACAGGAAAAGTGCCCTTCTGCTTCTTCATCCTTCCCCCTCTCCTTCCTCTCTATCTTTCTCTTCCCCTCCTGCAGCCAAGGCTCCACTGGAGCAAAGTTGGCCCGGGCCATGAGGATGACTCCATGGCCTCCATCTCAGGTGCTAGAATGGCTCTGGTTGCAAAGAAACAATGCCCCAGATGGGCAGAGCATCACTCCCTAGTGGGCTTGCTGGGTGGATCCTGGTGGGGAGCATGCAGGAGTCTGTCTCTCTGCCTTCCTGCTTCTCACTTCAGAAAAATTTAAAAAAAGACTATTTGAATGATGATTGGGCTGGAAGAGAGTTGCTGGTGTTCCACAAAGGCTATAGTCTCATCAGTAAGTCTACACTTAGACTTCAAGGACAGCCAAAGAAAATGTCAGTAGTCAGGATAAAGTGGCTATTTGAGATGCAGAAGTCAAAGAGGAAGACATGTCTAAAAGTATGATGGAAAATAAGAGCTGAGAAGATGGTTTTTGAAGCATTCACTACAATTCATTGTAACTGGTAATCTTGTCTATTTTTATTAGTTTTGGGAATTTAAATCAAGATCATGCACCATCATTTGCCTGGTTTATAGCTGCTGTCACCGCATCATTTCCTGTTTAGTGGTTGTCATATGATGATCCTAGATTTAGGCACACCTGGTTGAACATTAAAACTAAGAAAAGTCATGCTGGAGTTGAGCGAATATGCTGAGTTAGGATAGCTAAAAATTTTTAAAATCAGATTGCTGTGTTCATTGCTGTTTACACTAAACCACTTGCAGCCAATGCATTTTGCTTTAAACTATTTTGAACTAGGTATGCTTGGTTTTATCAGTTCAGCTTTTCAGACTATAGGGAATTGGCTAAGGCTGAACTCTTGGCCTGATGATAAAAATCTAATCAATGATGATAATAATCTAACCACAGAAAAAATGTCCAAGAGGCTTCTAAAACCCTGGAAACATTCTCAGTATCCTACTGGTTCTCAGGAGAAGAGCTAGTGCCCTTGAAAAAAGTTATTTACAGCCTGACCAGGTGGTGGTGCAGTGGATAAAGCATAGGCTTGGGACTCTGAGGACTGAGGTTCAAAACCCTAAGGTCGCCGACTCAAGTGCTGGCTTACCAGCTTGAGCGCAGGTTCGCCATCTTGCACGTGGGATCCTAGACATGACCCCATGGTCGCTGGCTTGAGCCCAAGGTTGCTGGCTTGAGCGAGAGATCACTGGAGCCCCCTGGTCAAGGCACATATGAGAAGCAATCAATGAACAACTAAGGTGCCGCAACTATGAGTTGATGCTTCTCATCTCTCTCCCTTCCTCTATGTCCCTATCTCTCATTCTCTGTCTTGCTTATAAAAAAGGAAGAAAGTTATATGCAGCCACAAGTGATCAGGAAAGAGTTTATTAGCATTTCTTTAAAGGAGAGAAAAGAGAAAAACAAGGAAAAAGTCAGATTAATTTCTCCTTTTCTTGTTTATTTGCTTTGCTTTCCTTCTTTTCCCTTCTTATCTCCCTCTTCATCCTGGAAAACTAACTTATATTTTGAATATTGCTTTATGAATACAAAGTCAATGCAAAATGCTCTATATGCAGATTGGATTTTACATGTCAGCTCAATGATTCTCAAACTCTGGCAATAGAAGCTCCTGGAGGGCTTGTTACAACAGAGTGCCTCCAGGGTTTGTCTCAGTGGGGATGGAGCCGAGCCAGAGAACTGCATTTCTAACAAGTTCCTAGGTGATGCCCACACTGCTGGTCCAGAAAAACACCCTTTTCCTTGTATGGTAGCTGAGAAGCCCTGAGTCATTCTCCCCACCACACAGCTTCCTAGAATCAATGAAAATTCAGCCCTGCGTTGAAATCCCAGGTCACTTCTGATTAATTGTGTTCTTCAAGAGACTCTGACCTATGGGGTTTCTTGTGAGAATTGAGAACATACTAAATTAGTTACATGGCTTCCAATGTGCCTGACTGAAAACCCAAGTCCACTGGTTACCAACACAATGCCTGGAAGAGCAAGATGGAGAAGTGTCCATGAGAGCATCCCCCATGTGTGATGTGTGCTGGCCAGAAAGGACTCATCCGCAGTCACTGAAGCATCATTTCTTTCACATCCTCAAACAATTGCAATTTTAAAGATACTCAGCAAGTTTTACCGATTATGTAATAAAATTATACATACCACAAACCATCGCTCTAATTTAGTAGTTCTTAAATATTTTAGGTCCCAGACTTACTTTGAGAAACTGAGGAAAGCTCTAGACAGTTTTCCCAGGTAAATGCATATGATTTATTGGGGGAGCAGTCAGAAATTTCCCAAGGGATCTATATTCTATTTCAGAACCTCCTGCTCTAAGTGCTTCAGGTTGATCCCTTCCTGATGAAAGAGAAGTATTTCAATTTTATCAAATGAAGGGTTACTTCCAAAAGGATTTCAGAATCAGGATCAGGTGGGCTCCCACTGACTTGATATATAGTCTCTGTGTTTACCTCATCTTAGCGTGTCCTAGAACTTGACATCTATCTTAGTTTTATCTATTATAACAAATTACCACAAACTTTATGACTTCAAAGAACATTCACTTACTATCTCACAGCTCTGGAGGCCAGAAATCCTAAACTCAGCAGAGCTGCGTTCCTTCAGCAGGCTCAAGAGAGTCTGTTCTGCCTTTTCCAGCGTCTAGAAGCCACTTGCTTTCTTCGGCTAGTGGCACCTGCCTCCATCCTCAAAGCCAGCAGCCTAACTTCACATCTCTCCACTTTCTTCTTCACAACTCCGGCTTTCATCCTGAGCTTCCTGATTTCCAAGTCCCCTTTATAAGGGCTCCTAGTATTTCACTGGGTCCACTTGGGTAATCAAGGATAACCTTCCCATCTCAGTATATTTAACTTAATTATATTAGTAAAGTCCCTTTTGTATTTAAGCGAACATAGTCACAGGTTCTGGGACTTAGGGCATGTACAGGGTGTGTATGGGACTTGATTCTACTACAGTATCTCCCTAACACACACTAGCTCTTGATCAATTATCATTAATTTCAACATCAGTCAAATAAAGTGAATAATAACTGCGGTTGTCAGTTAAACTCCTTAAACTTACTTCTAGCATTTGGTAGGACTCTAATAGCCACTCCAGGAATTGTAAAAACTTCTCAAATTAGATATTTATACCCAAGAAACGTAAGTAATGTTTCTTCCAGTTCTCTAATGTAAAACTTGCACACTATGGAAACATGGTCAATTGAAAAAAAGATAGAAAAGAACAAATTAATCCACCTTAAAAGCAATAGAAAGACATAATTTCACAGAAATATTGTAAACACTAAAGTGCTGTGGTATTTTTTTTAGTGGTCTCCATGTTCAATATGAGTTTTTAAGATAATGCAATTTTAAGCTGAATTAACAGTAGTATAATATATAGAAAATGAGGTAACACTCATTCATTCAAAATAGTTTGTTTTTAAAGCATCTATGTGCTAGGTACTGTGTTAGACAATGGAAACACTCTCCACTTTGTACTGTCACTATATCCTCATTAAAAAAAAATTAGGTTCATACAACCTGGATAAAAATTGACATTACTATTATAGTAAAAGGCTTAACCTTTAAACTCAATAAAATCTTTCTACAACAGCTTCTTTTTTTTATGAATTATTGTATCTAATCATACAGATTTATTTGCCAAAACTCATTTAAAATTATTTATTATCATCTAGGTCATGCATATTAAGATTATATACCAGCTGCTTTTCAAAATGTTCAAATGTCACCATCTGCAACATTTGAAAATTTGTTTCTTTTTTCTTCTTTTTGCTTATATTCCTCCTGAACATTTCCCATGAACTATAATCATTTATAGAACTTATATTCTATTTTTTAACTAAGTGTTTAAAATGTTATTATTAACTGCAATAAGAGTAATAAAGAAGATACTCTAAAATTTTTAAACAAATTATTATGTAGCGAATACTCTAAATTGTTTCAACTTTTCCTTAGATTCAAATCCCTGTTTCATTATAATATTTCAGATACACACATATTATTGGAATCCTGAATTGGTACATATGTAGATATATGTTATTTGTGTTCAAACTTTTTATACAAAGAGGTAATTTGTTTCTCTCCTTCAGCAAAGTGAACATTGAAGGAGATGGGAAAAGCCGTGACTGGTGCTCAGGTGCATGGAAATGACACCCGTCCTCAGTCACTTTGATCACTTCATGCTGGCATCTGCTGACTTGTCTGTCACCCCGTCAGCTCACCTCATGTGCAGATCAGACCAATGGCTCATCCTGGCAGCTGAGTCTTCCGCTTCCCTAATGTGAAAGTTTTTGCCCCAATTCTTTCATTACTGCAATGACCTTCTAAAAGGCTTGGAAAAATTCTCGGCTGAGCTCCCAATCCCTGCTGGCACAAGAATTATTCTCTCCGGCTAACTCAGATCCTTTTTGCCTTGACATGCAACTGGCAGTTCTTACCCACACCATGCCATGTTAGATAAAAAGGTCCTGGAGGGTTTGCTGCCTCCCAGGGCTTTACTTGGACTGGAGTTAGACCCCCCACCAGGTTTCTATCAGGACTTCTTTTGTTCGTCTCTCTCCTGGTATTTGGTCTCAGACATCAGCCAGGGCACAGAACCCATTTTCTGGGAATCATACCAATACAAACCCTTTTGTATCTGCCCCCGCCACCCCCTGCCAGTCTGGAAAACTTGACTGTTATCTTCAGAAAGAATAAACAGTGGTTCTGGCTGACTCTGCAGCTTACACTTCAGTACCTGTACTGACTTCTTTGTCCCAAGTTGTGCTGTAGTGAACAGGCCAACTTTGAGGTAATGTACGCCTCTTGGCCTAGCTGGCAGGAAGGGCTGTGATGGTGCTGGTGTGTGTGTGTGTGTGTGTGTGTGTGTGTGTGTGTGTGTGTGAGAGAGAGAGAGAGAGAGAGAGAGAGAGAGAGAGAGAGAAAGGGTTGTTATTGGGATATCTCAGAGGTTGATACAATGCAGAGTCGTATTCTCAAACTCACAAAGACTAGGAAAAGAACAAATATGAGCATGAAGATTTGGAGCAGAAGCTCTTAAATTATGTGAACTTCTTGAAATTAGGTGAGTTGTGGAGTGAAAATGGCTTTTATTTGAGGGGCTATAGCATTAGAGAGTTAAATTTAAAGGCTAGAATAGAGAAAAAATACTAGTTAATTAACCAGTTTTTAAATGTATGTGTAACTTTCTTTACTGTAATTTTTCTTGATATGTCAATTTTTAGATTTTTTAAAATGCCATGAAGAATGAAATGTGCTGGGGAAGAAAAGAATTCACTCACAGTTTTACAGCCTGTTCGCTTCCAGTCACATGGTGCTTGCAAAGTTTTATGTCAGGAAAAAGTAAAAACAAACAAACAAACAACAACAAAACCCCCCAGAAAACTTGTCCTCATCATCCTTCCCCCTTCTCACTGAAGACTTTCAATTATAAACCTCAGATGCTGCCAAATAGTATGAGAGGCAGTTTTCTTGGCACCATAAAAAACCTTGCCTTTTTGTTTGTAAGCTCAGTCTGGCAGAAACTTGTTCATTATGTTAGTGCTCTTTTGGCTTAAGCTTTCAGGCATCACCTTTAATATTTTAGCTTGTTTGCATGAGAATTAATATATGGTCTCAATGCTGTGGTTCTTAATATATGGAGAACTTGCTCTAATTTCCCATTATATCATTGACAATTTATAAAACAGAAAACGACATTTTTTTTGGCTCCGCTGTCTACTTTAGATAATAACACATTCGAGAAATCGCACAAAGATAGTGAATGAGTTTCCTAGTTTCTTTCTAAAATCTGGAAATAAAAGTGCTTTTATTGTTTTTTCCTTATTCAGAATTTTGGTTTCTTGATTTACCCTAACCACTAGAACACTGGTTGACTCAAATTCTTCTAGAGATAGAAGCATGGCTGTATAGTTGCCATCCGTGTACTCTGTCACATTTCAACAGGGAGGTGAAAGGGTTGGAAGTGTGAATGTGTCAAGATGCGGTAGGCATCTGAGCAAGAACCATAGGCCAGGTACAGAAGGTCACCAGGGTGGAGAGCCCCAGGTGCCTAGCAACAGGCAAACCTGGGAAAACAAGGACCCCACCCACCCAAGGTGGCCTTTCCTACCCTAGCATATCATTGGTCATGTGGTTTAGACACCCTGACCTTTCACATTGCCAGTCATGCAATTTGGACCCTCCCCTGACCTCTCCTGCCCTGGTATGTTGCTTGTTATGTGGTAGATAGATCCCTTCAGAAGAGGAACAAGGAGCCAAAGGGTAGTTTCATGCGACTCCCATGCGGGTCCTTGCCTGACCACTCTCTTAAGCATTACACCCTAGGGATAACATCTAGACCTCAGTTATGTTCCAGCTCCAGGCCCAGAAAGGCAGCAAAACCAGACCAGTGTCACCATGGTTGATCTCAGGACCAGCTGCATGGACAAATGACTCCCTGCCCTGGTGACAATCCATGGAGACCATAACCCGTGAATATACACACCTGAAGAACTGATGAATACTCTACTGAGGTCTTCCCCTGGGACCTCCCCTAAAATCCCCACCCTTAAAAGCCCTTTGGATGAGGACCCAACATGCTCTGCTCTCCTGGGAGCACACTAGTGCCTTTCCTATCCCTCTCTTCTTCCCACCCCCTACATGGGCAACCTTTACCCTTTTTTCTCCTAAGCTCCAAGGGCTCCTTCTTTTGCCTCTGCAACGTGTTTTCGGAGTCCATTCCTTCCACAGCTCACTTCTTCTGAGTTTATGACTTCTCAAATAAACTTTTTTTCATAGTTTGAGTATTGGCTCTGAACTTTTTCTTAGCTAGAACTCAAGTACTGAGGTTGCTGAGCCAAGTCTGATCTGACTCCACTGTTCTAACACCTTGTGCTATTTCCACTGCTGCCAACAAAAACATCTGAACTGCGAACAGTGATGGCTTCTCCCCCATCAAATTACTTTGGGAAGCCATTAATACCACAGTCCCAGCTTACAACAACAGGCAAATGTTTCTCTAGGCCAGCGTGCATAACAATCCTGTGCAGCTTTTAATATTCAGATTCTCAGGTGCTATACACCACTCTATTTAGTCAGAAACTCTAGATGTAAGACCCGGGAACTTGTTTTGAACTCTGGCTATATATTATACCGTTTTTTCAAAAAACATTTATGCTCATTCTTTAAGTGTTCCTGCAGTTGAGAATCTCTTCTGGGGCCCCCTGAAATCCAGATATGTCATACCAAATCCCCTGTAAGCCCTCAATGTCTTATCAAACCTTCCTTTCAATACACTGGGGAACAAAATTTTTGTTGCATCCACAAAAACACTTGTTCTTAGCTAATTTGAGTGTGCGTATCTCAAATATGACATTAGTTTTTCTCTGTAAGCTACAGTTTTTTGCAATTCAAGATTTTAGGTTTTCATTGTATTGTAAAATTTTCAACATTTAGTTTAACATAATGAAGTAGAATGTCTTCTTGGGCATCATCTTTGTGAAAATACAATAATTTATATAATGCAGTAAATACACTAATACACTAAAAGATATGATTGCATCAGAAATTGTCTACAATTTCAAAATAGAACATATTAAAACATTTATTTTAATCATAAAATTTGCGCAAAACTTATTTAAATTCTATTCAGGCAAAAATTTGCATTTGTAGCTCTTGCGTTTGTGTACTTGTTGAGGACAATCTTGTTTGATGCTCCAGCAGTAGTCTGCCATCATATTTCTGTCCCATCGCCCCTGATAACACTCTTCCATAGTCTTCAGATCTTGATGAAATTGTTCTCCCTGCTCATCACTAACAGCTCCAAGATTTTCGGGAAATTTATCAAGGTGACTGTTCAGGAAGTGAATCTTAATGCTCATGCTACATCCAATGTCGTGGAAAGCCAACAGCATCCTTTGAAACAAAAATTCATAATTTTCTGCTTTTTTGTTGCCAAGAAAGTTCTTTGTAGCTGCCACAGAAGACTGTCATGCTGCTTTCTTTTCCTTATTCATCTTCCTGGCAAATTCTTCGTCACGTATGAGGGTTCAAATTGGAGGTCCATGGAATACACCTGCTTTTATCTTCTTGAAAGACAAGGCAGGAAAAGCAGAAATATGTTGAAAGCATTCACTTTCTCTATTCAAAGCCTGAACAAACTGCTTCATTAAGCCAAGTTTGATGTGAAGTGGGAAAAAAATGATCCTGTCTTGATTAACCACAGGTTCATTCACAATATTTTGCATCCCTACTTCCAGAGCTTCACGTTTCCACCATTCCTTCTGTGTCCAGTGTTACTCCTGAGCTCGGCTGTCCCACAAACAAAGAAAGCAAGGATACTTTGTGAAACCTGTTTTCCTAGTAGAAAATTTACCATTTTAAGATCCACCCAAATGATCCAGTTAAGCTCCTCATACTTCAGAAAGTCAAGGATAATTTTTATGTCATTATAATCTTCTTGCAGATGAGTTGAATAACCAATTGGAACCACTGCATAAACATTACCGTTGTGTAGGAGAACACATTTCAGACTTTGTTTAGAGCTGTCAAGAAATAACCACCATCCTGTTGGACTGTAAGTGGTAATACCTAGCTGGCTGAGAAGACTACTGATATCATGACAGTAAACTAAGTGTTTGTCTTCGGAAAAAAAGTCCACAAAAATTTGTTCACACTTCCTGAAATGGGATACTTTAGCTGACCGGTGAAGGACACTTTTTTCTTGAAGCCTGGTGGCTAATAACTCAGCTGCTTTCTTTGATAGGCCCAAATCTCTTACTAAGTCATTCAATTTGGGTTGGCTAAACTGCTGAGGAGTTAATAATTGCTTGGCATCAGAAGAAGACCCTTCAGATTCTACAACCATTTCCTCATGTATCTTATCAAAATACACTTGATCACCAAGTTCACTTTCTTCATCCTTAGAAGAAATAAAACCATTGAAAACTGGAACCGGGAGTGTCTCAGAGTGTGGAATAGGTCGTATTGCTGAAGGAATATTAGGATATGCGATCATATGCTGTTTTTTCTTGCCAATGCCCTTTGTATCAGACAGAAATAACAGTCACTGCTGTGGTCCTTAGGTTCATTCCAAACAATCGAAATACCAAAAGGCATTTCTTTACATTTTCCTTTTGTCTAGTCATGAAGCATTTTCTCACAATTATGACACACAATATGAGGAGTCTAATTCTTTTCTTGATCATCAAGGGAAACTTGAAAATAGGCAAATATATGCACGTGTCACAAATGATGAAATATTGCACCTTTAAAGTTGAAGTGTGTAACAGCCACATATATATCAGAAGGTGTCAAGACTACTCTTACATTTATGCCTACTCAAAGAAGCCATGGTTCAATCTTAAAACAAAATATGAGGGTGTTTTTAGCAGATAATTTTTTACATTTAAAAACAACTACAATTATGTAAAAGTGATGTTTGTGAAACATTAATTGCCTTGTGGTTATGTTCAATCCAAGAGTCGTTGCCCTTTAACTCCAATTTAAAAACCAAAGCATGCCATTAACTGTAACAAAAAGAAATTAACATGGCATAAAATCTAGAGCATGCACCAAAAAACGAATTTCATATTTGGAATCAGTGATGCAGAGGTATATAGAAACAGTTCTAAAACCTCATGCAACAGAAAATGAAAAAAATTGTTCCCCAGTGATATCTGCCTTTTTGAAAACGTGACTCTCCCTAGAGGGCACTATTTCCCTTTTGGTCCACTAAAGCTGTAACTCTCCTATGCCCTATATATTGTGGTCAAGAGGTTGTGCTCCTGTACCTCATGGGCCCTTCTCTATTATGCTTCCTCACCTGTGATCTGTCTTGATCATCCTCACATTTTGTTCCCTACACCTCACCCTCTGAAGACTTCAAGGGGCTTACAGCTTTCTTCTCATTCCAATTCACATCTTCAATCAATACCAATCTCCAATTGGTTTATTACTTTTCTCTACTATACCATAACTTTTTCATTCTCTTTTTAACTTCCATTCCATTCTGCTCCCACCTCCCTGCATGCAGCTGGTGGCTCTCCTCATACTTACTTGAGACCATACAAGTCATCAGAAGGGAACACCAGCGTTTTCATACACCGAAACAATGTAAGTTATATGCCAATTGTCTTCATTTTTTTTCTTGCCATGGCATGAATGTCCTTTTGATGATCAAAAGTCATTCTTACTATCTAAGTCCTGGAACTCATGTTCTCTCCCCGTCTTAAGAATCGTTCCTGATTATTCTCTTTTCTCTTTTGCATCGAACCTGTCCTCTCTATTAGGTTATTTTCCTCAGCAGGTAAATGTGCTTTATTATTTCTCATACTGGAAAATACTTCCCTTTTCTAGAAAAAGACAAAATGATTTTAAAGTTTGTGTGGAAAAATAAACAGGCAAAATTATTTAAGATAACTCTGAAGAAGAAAGAGCCATGAGGTTAAAACAGATTATAAACCCTCAGCAACTAAAGCAGTGTTGCTGGTTCATGAACAGACAGACAGATCAATGGAAAATGATCAAAAGGTTAGAACAAAGAGAAGAATTTAGTGTACAATGAAAGTGACATCCATGGGACAAAGATATTTTTTAAAAATGGTCTTTTTTTGTATTTTTCTGAAGTGAGTGGCAGTGAGGCAGAGAGACAGGCTTCTGCATGTGCCTGACCAGGATCCACCCAGCATACCCACTAGGGGGCGATGCTCCATCCATCTGGGGTGTTGCTCTGTTGCAACTGGAGCTGTTCTAGCACCTGAGGTAGAGGCCATAGAGTCATTCTAGAGGCCCCGGCCAACCTTGCTCCAATGGAGCCTTGGCTGTGGAGGGGAAGAGAGAGATAGAGAGAAAGGAGAGGGGGAAGGGTGGAGAAGCAGAAAAGAAAATGGTCTTAGATAAGATTACCACTGGGAAAAGACAAAGTTAAATTAATACCACACACTACACATGAAGATAACCTCTAGATACAAAAAATATTTTAACATTAAAAAACTCATATAAACATTGAAAGAATATATAAACCAAGTTCTTTATAATATTGAAGAGGCTAAAAAGCCTTTTCAGCTTAACTCAAAATTCACAAACCAAAGAGCAAAGATAAAAATATTTGACTATATAAAAGGAAGGAAGGAAGAAAAGGAAAGGAAAAGAAAAGAAAGGGAAAAAAGGAAGGAAGGAAGAGAAAGAGAGAGGAGACAGAGAAAACACATGGAGATAAGGAAGAGGGGAGACAAGAGAGAGAAGATAGAAGAAAAAAGTCTGCTTGGGAAAAAATTACAAAATCAGTAACAAATGAAAAAGTGGGGGAGGAAATACCTGTAACTCACACCACAGGTACGGGATACTCTCTTAAATAAAGATGTCTTAGAAAAGGTAAGTAACAGTAAAAACAATAGACAATAGTCATAAGCACAAACAGTTCAGAGAAAATAATTCAAGGTACACAAATGTCCAACTTGTACTCGTAATAGGAGAAATACACACGGAAAGTACACTTGGCTTCTATTTTTCACTTATCAGATTGGCAAAATTCAAAACTTTCACAACAGTTGGCAAGGGAATAGGGGAACAGACCCTCATATATTGCTGATAGGAATGTAAAATTATGTAACCCCACAAAAATCAGTTTAGCAATATCTATCTACCTTATACAGACATGGCCCAGCCTCCTCATTTCTGGGAATTGATCCAACAGATGCACCTGAACATTTATAGAAAAAAATATTTACAAGGTCATTCATTTGGGCACTATCTGTAGTAGTTACACACAATGTTGGAAGTAGTCCAAGAATGCACTAACAGGGGGCTGCTTAAAGTGTGCTATATGCATCAGAAACTACTATAGAAACAAGGAGACTCTCCGTATACTAATTTGGAAAGATCTCCCAAACACATTATTAAATAGAAAACTTTAGGTACAGAATAGTATTTTATCTGTTTAAAATGGGTACAAGAATAAGAATATTTATTCATATTTACTAAATCTTCATAAAGACACACTGAAAGTTTTCACAAGAAATGAATAAAAAGTATTTATCAAGGGTGGGAGAGAGTCAGGATGCAACCAAGACTTATCAATGCATCTTTTCATCTTGCCTTATTCCTATATTGCTTTATTTAAATCAGGATGATTTACTTGAAACAGAATATCAATAAAGTATTTAAATTCTCTCTTGGCCCCACATAACCCTCAATGTCTTTATTTCTCTGTCCTTGTTTAATACAAAATTTTATAAAAGAATTATCTCCACTTCCTCACCTACTGTTCACTTCAACCTATTTGAATCTCTCTTGCTGCCTCCCCACCAGTCAAAACTTACTCTTACAGAAGTCATTAATAACATCGCTTTTGACAAACTCATGTAACACTTTTCCTCCAGCCTTATCTTTCTAGATCAATTACTACCATTCTACACTACTGAGCATTCCCTTGACAGATATATGATGCCATAGTGCTCATTTATCTCCGACTTTCCCGATCTCAATTATGTTTCCACTTCTACCTGAACTCTGACTGTATTTTTCCTCACATTGGTCCTAGGCTCTCTGGGCTGGTCATGGGTGATCTTTCATTCTGCTGTTTAAGTTTTCCTCAAACTCCTTAATTCTGAATATCATATTTATGTGGAACTCCCCAAATTTTATCTCTAACTCAGAACTCTAGAATCACATATTTACAATTTCACATATGCACTTGGCTATCTGCGGACATCTCAACATGAAGCTAGATAAAACAGAACTAATGTCCACTGTCCTCACGACCCAAATACTTATTGTTTCCCAGTTACCTTCATTTCAGTAAATAAAATCTCTATCCACCTAGCTGTTTAAATGGAAACCTAGAAGGTAATCCACTCCCTTTCCCTTAACTCCTTATCTATCATTAAATCTAGTCAGTTATACTTAGAGACTATATCTTGAATCTGTATACTTCTCTTTTATCACCCTTCCAATTTTATCTGTAGCCTGCACCACAATAATGGTGTATCAGTCTGGGTTCTCAAAAGAGACTAAATCAATAAGATTTGAATAAATATACAGTTAGATATCATCCATCCATCCATCCATCCATCCATCATCTATGTATTTATCTATCTTTAAAGGAATCAGCTCCTATGATTGTAAGGGCTGGCAAGTCAGAAATCTCTGGCAGGCTCAAAACTTAGGCAGGATTTATGCATTATAGTCTTGAGACAGAATTTTTTCTCTAGGAAACTTGTTTTTGCTCTTACGGTCTTCACCTGACTGGATGAGGCCTATTTTGGAGTGTAATGTCTTAAAATCAACTGACTGTAAATTTAATCATCTACGAAATACATTCACAGCACCTTCTGGACTAGTGGCTGCTCAAGCAACTGTATACCCTAACTGAAGCTGCCACAGAAAACTATTCACACAAGTAGTTCTAATTAGTTTCTTATTTCCACGCTGGCGTCATTTCCCAGTCGGACTTCCACACAGCAGTTGGCATAATCTTTCTGATAGTGTCTCTTCCATGACTAAAATACTCCCATTGATTCTCATTGCACTCAAAATAAAATCTAAACCCCTTGCCAAAAGGTTCATCCTCCAGTCAAGCTTTCTCCTCTGTGGTTGCTATGCTCCCGCCACTTGGCCTACCAGCCTCCTTTCTGTTCATCCAGCACCTCAGATTCTTTCCTATACTGGGACCTCTGCCGATACTTCTCAGATTTGTGATACATATTTGTTGATGAGTAACTAATAAATAATCCTTTCCTGTGAAAGATAGCTCACTTTCTAAAGAAAGTCATCTATGTGTTTCAAGCTTGAAGCAAACACTTGAGCGTGGTGCTTCCAGACTGAGAGAAGTATAATTGTGCTCATTACACTGTCCTTGCAGTACATTTCCCATTTAACTACTCTACTGACAAACCTGTCACATGCAATGCCCTTCCTGCTTCTGATCTTGGTGCTAATACCTGTTACATCCTAGTCTATTCTTTCCACATGTTGTTAGTGGTTTCTACAACTCCATTGGGTTTAACTGCATATTTGATCCCATTTATATATCTAGAAAAATACCTAAATCCTTCGGGCTTACCAGTTTTCCTGCTTTGTAGTTTTGTATTTTTATATTTCTTTTACCATTTTAATGTGAGTTTAAGGGAGATAGGAGTGTGTGCGTTTAGTCAGTTTCCTTTGACTGGAAATTTACAATTAAAAACATCAGAACAGAACTTTAAAACACATACTGTATTAATAAAGATGATTTTATTGAATTACAGGATGGCACATAAAAATGAAATATTCAAGTAAAATATAATCATTTTTTCAAAACTAGGAATTTTAAGTATTTAAAAGTACATTTTTAGTAAGTATAAAAAATTACTCAATTATTTATTATTTAAAAATCTTGTGATTGGGCCCTGGCCAGTTGGTTCAGTGGTAGAGTGTCAGCCTGGTGT
Organism: Rhynchonycteris naso; assembly: GCA_037038555.1. NCBI lineage: Eukaryota > Metazoa > Chordata > Mammalia > Chiroptera > Emballonuridae > Rhynchonycteris > Rhynchonycteris naso. The sequence continues at coordinate 173,663,551 of CM073000.1, read as the reverse complement.
GTTGAAGTCCTGGGTTCGATTCCCGGTCAGGGCACAGAGGAGAAGCGCCCATCTGCTTCTCCACCCTTCTCCCTCTCCTTTCTCTCTATCTCTCTCTTCCCTTTTTGTAGACAAAGCTCCACTGGAACAAAATTGGCCCAGGCACTGACAGTGGCTCCATGGCCTCTACCTCAGGTGCTGGAATGGCTCCAGGTGCAACGGAGCAATGCCCCAGATGGGCAGAGCATCATCCCCTAGTGGGTGTGCCGGGTGAATCCTGGTCGGGTACATGAGGGAGTCTGTCTCTCTGCCTCCCCATTTCTCACTTCAGAAAAATACAAAAAAAAAAAAAACACCAAACAAATAAAACCCATTGTAATTAAGGCAAATAAATATACTGCTCACAAAAATTAGGGGATATTTTATCACTTCATATTCATTTTGAAATATCCCCTAATTTTTGTGAGTGTATATTTAGTTATACACTGAATCTCCAAATAGGTAAAAAGGATAATAAACTAAAGATTGTTATTAAAACAAATTACAAGTTCTTAATTAAAGAAAATGTTGTATAATAAGAAAATATAGCATATGCTTACTAAATGTTAATTTCTTTTTCCCATTTCATCCTGGAGAACCACACGTTCTCATGTCTCCTAAGAAAGCAAATATAAAATGCCGTATATAAAAAAAAATCTTAAAGTTTGACCTCACCTAACATTATTTGATTATAAATTTCTTTGGTCAGTGGCACATAAGCTTTTTTCAAGTTATCCATGAAGTAAAGTGGATCAGCAATTTTCAATGGACTGAATCCTTCTTGCACCAACTGAAACTTCTTTGGTTTGAATGTCCCAGTCATTTCCATCATTTCCTATAAAGCAATTACCAGGATTAGTGGAATAATTTAATATTATATATAATATGTAAGTAGCATATTTAACAATATAGACTGTAACACTGAGTTATAACATTTTCATACTCAATGGTCATCCCCATTTACTAGTAAAAATTTAACATTAGAAATAAAAAAGTGCCCTCTAGAACATTTGAATCTTTAGCTTGACTTAACTGTGAACTTTATTCAACATATAAAAATAATGAACATAGTCAATAACTGATTACAACTGATTATAAATATCTCTAAGACACATAGACTTATATCTTCAATTCAATGTCAATACAATATTATGTACAGAGAATGCTATTAGGCACCAAGAAGATAAAAGGTGTAAAAGACAGCAATCTATTCCATACGGCAGAATTCCAAGCTAATGCATGCAGCACCTTGTGGTAGCTTTGAATTTCCAGGGTCTCCACGAGATATTCTAAATTTTCAAAATAAACCCAGTGACATCTGTCAGTCACCACTTGCAAACTACTAGCTCAGTATTAATTTGTGTTATATTCTTTTCAATGATCTTTGCAAAATAGAGTTTTCAGCGAAGCTGTGATAAAAGCAAATCCATCCCTAAACCAATGTGTAATGTGGAATTAGGCTGGTCCTGTTCAGTCCAATCTAATGCCAAACTTTGAAGAGCTGTGCAATACCCAATTTACACATCTTTAGTACTGTGGTTATTTGAAAATGAAATAAAAGTATTTTTGCTTTCAATTTACATGCGGTATTTTTTCAAAAATGGCAACTAATATGTTAGACTTAAATACTTATTAATTTGTTTTGACCTAACCATTGAAAAAATGAATGTTGAGGTGTTTGTTTGGGCTCAAGAACAAGATGAAATAATTACTAAGACACTAAAAATGCCATGAATCTAGAAAGTTTAAGACTCTCTGCTTGAGGGATTTGAAAAAGGTAAGAGTGGATCTCTCTGCAGCAGGTTCAAGCGTGGAGAAGCTTAAACCCAAGGACAGTGCAGCTCCATACAAAGTTTGGTGCATAATTTGGTCACTTTGATTTATTCTTCTAGATTAATTCTAGAGTCAACTTCTCTTTGAACCTCCTTCCTTAAGCCTTCTCTCCCCTCTCCTACCAAACACTGTCATCACAAAATTAGATGTGACAGTGTAGAAATACATATTTTTAATTTTTATTTTTCAATTACAGTTGACATTCCATATTTGTTTGTATTAGTTTCAAGCATACAGCGTAGTAGTTAGATAATCATATGCTTTACAAAGTGGATTCCTGATATTTCAGGTACCCACTGAGCATCATACCTAGTTATTACAGTATTGACTATATTCCCTATGCTGTACTTTACACGCCCATGACTTTTTGTAACTACCCATTTGTACTGCTTAATCTCTTCACCTTTTTCACCCAGCCTGCTAACCTCCCTCTCCTCTGGCAACCATCAGTCTGATCTATGTATCTGTGAGTCTGTTTCTATTTCATTTGTTTGCTTGTTTTGCTCTTTATATTCCATATAGAAATGAAATCGTATAGTATTTGTATTTCTCTGTCTGACTTTTTTCCCCATGTTTATTGCAGTACTATTTACAACAGCCAAGAAATGGAAGCAACCAAAGAGCCCATCAACAGATGAATGAATAAAAAAGCTATGGTACGTATATACAATGAACTATATAACTCAGCCATAAAAAATGAAATCATATCATTTGAGATAGCATGGATTGACCTAAAGGGTATTATGTCAAGTGAAACGTATATTCTTTTTCTCTTTTTAATTTTTTTTAAACATTTTTATTTATTCATTTTAGAGAGGAGAGAGAGAGAGAGAGAGAGAGAGAGAGAGAGAGAGAAAGGGGGGAGGAGGAGCAGTAAGCATCAACTCCCATATGTGCCTTGACCAGACCAGTGCAGGGTTTTAAACCGGCAACCTCAGCATTCCAGGTTGACGCTTTATCCACTGCGCCACCACAGGTCAGGCTCTTTTTCTCTTTTTAAAGAATATTAGGAGCTCACTGTATTTATATAATTTGATATTCTGAATTAAAAAAATACTAAGTTAGGTATATTTCCCCAAGTTAGGCAATTTTCATTAAAACAGCACTTTTTAATGGTGTGATAAGATCTCATCTAACTATTTTTTTAAAGTGATAGTCATTTATTTATTTTACTTATTTTTTATTTTATTTATTTGTTTTTTACAGGGACAGAGAGAGAGTCAGAGAGAGGGATAGATAGGAACAGACAGACAGAAATGGAGAGAGATGAGAAGCATCAATCATTAGTTTTTCATTGCCGTTGAGACACCTTAGTTGTTCATTGATTGCTTTCTCACATGTGCCTTGACCACGGGCCTTCAGCAGACCGAGCAACCCCTTGCTGGAGCCAGCGACCTTGGGTTCAAGCTGATGAGCTTTTGCTCAAGACAGATGGACCTGCGCTCAAACTGGCGACCTTGGGGTCTCGAACCTGGGTCTTCCGCATCCCAGTCCGACGCTCTATCCACTGAGCCAACTAACTATGCATTATTTTAATTAATCTCTCTCTTATTATTGAATTTAGAATGTAAAAAAGTTTTACTACCATAAATAATATTTTGAAGAACATTTTCCACATAACATTTGCACAGCTTTGATTACTTCCTAAGGATAAATTTCTGGGAAATAACTAAGTCAAAATATATGCAAATTCTAAGAGTTTACCAGATATCACCCTGAGCATAAGGAAATTCGACTAAGACCGTTGGGTCTGTAATCTTCATACAACATCAAGGTGGTTAATTCTTTCACCGACCAACATGAAATTTCTGGCGGACTGGTCCGCAGGTCAGCAGTTGAAACACACTGAATATGACATGGCAAACTTCTAAGTAGTGAACGTTTGCTCTTCCTGCCCTGTAAACAACCTCTCTCCTCTGTGAAGCCCCAGCGCTCCTTAGCTCATCCTTAGCTCAGCATGCCATGGACACCTCACTTAAACTTCCTGTCTCAAAAGCTTTCATGGACATGGGTCACTGACTCTCTCAGCTGTGTGGGGGTTCCCACATGTATGCACGCAATTAAACTTGGTCATTTCCCCTTATTAATCTGTCTCGTGTCAATTTAATTATTAAACTAGATGGAAGAAGCCAGGATAGAGGAAAACTTCTTCCTCCCCCACAACACACACACACACACACACACACACACACACACACACACACACACACACACCACACACACACATGCACACTCTAGTACAAATAAAACAGAAAAGTTTAATAACATGGGGAAATTGTATCAATGTCAATATCCTAATAGTAATAATTTTGAAAAATGTCACCATTGGAGGAAACCAAGTAAAGGGTACACAGGATCTCTCTGTATTATTTTTTATAACTGCATGGGAATCTACAATTATCTAAACATGTTTTCAATTAAAAATGTGTTACTTTATGCTTCATAGTTACTTCCCTTTAGTATTTCAGGTGATTGTTATGAACATAATCTGAGATGATGAATGTAAAAGCTCTTAAAATAAAAAATATTATGTAAATAAAATACATTTTTATGACAGTTCAGATGATATGTCCTCCTGTGCTTGACCATCAGGATCGCTCAGCAAATGCATTACAAATGAACATGATGTCATCTATTGTCTATTAGAGATTTAATAGCAATATGAAAAATGTTTCTGGAAACATTCTATGGGATTGAATGTTAAGAGATGATGAGTACTAGCTTTGGGAGATTACATTTGAAGCACAATATTAAATAAGTGAATGCTGAAGAAATAAGTAAGTGAAGCTACCCAGTACTGGAATAAATTTGTTTGATATTTACTGTGTTTTAGCCTAGTAACTTAACAAGAGAGGGAGCCATCTTCTCAAAACAAATAAATTCAGATTTCTTCAAAATATAAAATCCCAGAGTCGGGGGGCAGGGTGGACAGAATGAGGACAAACATTTAAAAGCAAAATTGCTTAAAGCCAATTGTCTTCAGGTTCTGTCCACAGCCTCCAGGCGCCTTGATGTCGGCGTGGTGAAACCTCACTTTAGGCACAGAGCATTAAATGTCTTCATGAGGCATGTGTGCAATGTGGCTTTGCCACCTTCTCTGGGACCATCATTGTTGCTTGGAGGTCTTGATTGAAGAGGAAGAGAGCAATTCCATAATGAGGACAAAGACAAAGGTACCCCAGCAACTAATCCTGTTCCCCCTTCTATAATTGGGCTTTGAATATGGCATAGATTAGCATCCCAAGCCTTTTTATTGCTTTTGAAATTCTCTAATAGAAATAAATTGCACATATTAGCTAGAGGATAAAATATTATTTTGTAATTAAACCATCTCCTAGATTCCTGGCTTTAAATTTTTGGGGTAAATAAAATTACTTTAATTCTTAAAATTCAGACAGCAAAATTACCTGAATCCTTAAAAATCGTGGGCAGGCATAAGCTGGTAGAAATGTTATAACTTGTTCATACACTTTTTCCAAGTCTAAAGACTTATTTGGTTTTAAAATAATAGAGGCCATTCCAGTTTTTCCTTCACAATCTGAAAAAAAAAACCCACAACGTTTGAAATAGAGTCCATTCTACTAGTTTTAGGTGAGTTTTTAAAATAGTTCTGTCAATTGCATACTAATTGTTGTAAAGGGAGACATTAGATCTACCACAGTAATAACAATGTAACCATTTGTCTTTCTCTGAGCACACAATTTATTCCATAGAAATAATTTAGAAACAGAGAGGGGCAGAACCTACCCCTGTCTACACTACAAAAACGAAATAGATGGAATGGAAAAAAACATAACCCATAATTTGCATCGTACAACCATTAACATCAAATATAAAATATTAATATGAAAAATAAAGGGCATAGTTTTATGGTAACTAATCTCCTGTAGCTTTTCCCTGGTACCCAGTGGCTGACTATTACATAGACATTCCCTTTCTCTGCTCTCCTGTCCACACTGTCATCCCACCCCTTGTCCCCACGCACTTACAAATATTAGTTGGAAAATATTGTCATTAGTACAAAAAACAAAAAAGACAGTGAAGAGGAATCCTGTGATTTCAAGTTGGTCACTTTTCTATGCCATTTCCACCATCATGGCACAATCCTCACATATTTAATAAGATAAATGAAGCCAAACAATTTAAAAATGATTTTTAAAAGATTCAATTTAACCACAAGTCAGTGTATTTAAACATTTAAACTGGAACATGTTTCTGTTTAGTGGCTTGCCTAAACTCTAGTCACAAAGAGAAAAACAGCCTGACCTGTGGTGGCACAGTGGATAAAGCATCGACCTGGAACACTGAGGTTGCTGGTTCAAAACCCTGGACAAGGCACATATGGGAGTTGATGCTTCCCACTTCTACCCACTCTTCTTTCTCTTTCTCTCCCCACCCCTCTCTAAAATGAAGAAAAATAAAATCTTTAAAAAAGACAAAGAGAAAAATAATAGACTATTGAAAAGCTGTAACTATTGTCAAGCAGTGAGTCACTGATCAGAGTTTTCAGTTCTGCTTAAAAATAGATACATGTATTAAAATTCAATGGGAAAAAATCAGCCACACTAAAATAAAAAGCAAAAATCATAAAAAAAATAAATCAGTGGTTATCTTTCCCCCAGTGTGATCAAGAAGTTTGTTATTTTGGTCGCGGGCATTATTTGCCATGACAATACTAAGATACTATTGAATATATAGAAAAGTGTTGAATCAGTAAGATCATTGCAAAACTAAAAAAAGTTGGCACACCCTTTCTGAGTATCCTTTCAAAACCCAAAATATATTCATACCTGGCACAGACACACCATAGACATTTGATTCTTGTATGAAATCCAACATTCCAATAACATCAGCAACCTCTGTGGTGGCAATATTTTCCCCTTTCCATCTAAACAAAAAACAAGTTCCAGTTAGTATACCACTATTTGAAGAATTACGTACCCAGTTTTAGTTTTAGTGCCTTGCATTTGGCTCTGTGCAAGCACCTAGTAAACATGAATAGTTTTCAAAACAAAAGGTAAAGGAAGCACTTTGCTGATAAGTCAACGAAGTCGGAAGTTTGCCATCTGTTTTTTAGTTAAAATTACTTTATGTCTCATTGCTATAAATTGCTTACTGTAAAATGTTTTTTATAATATGTCATAAAATATGAGACTCCCCCTTTATTTTGTAATATAATAACTAAGTATAAAATGTTCCCTATCTCTAATGACAGAAAAAAAAGTGAAAGAAAAACTGTAATTAGTTGCCTTTCACTGTATTAAACCCATTTAATTTCTAGGGATTGATTCCTTTGGCTCTTTTAGTGCATATAAATAGATATTTTATTTTAATTAAAATAATTTTACATAAAGTGGGCTCCTAATGTGGTACAAGAAGGCAGGGAGGTAGGAAGTATACTTCATTTATTCATGCAAACATTTTTTGAATGTCCTTTGTCTGTCCTTACTGTTCTACAGTCATTGATTAGTACAGTAAAATAATTTCATAAGCCTAAAATAATATTAAGTAATTAAAAATGAAAACCACAGAAAGGGAAATTTTGTTGTTTCATTATTTTTATCACTAGGTCAAGAATTACACCATATTTAATCAAATTGGTCTTCTGTTATTATTTTTAATTATTATTTTTTATTTATTTTTATTTTTCTAAAGAGAGAAGTGGGGAGGCAGAGAGACAGACTTCTGCATGCGCCCGACTGGTATCCACCCAGCATGTACACTAGGGGGCGATGCTATGCCCATCTGGGTCATTGCTCCATTGCAACTGGAGCCATTCTAGTGCCTGAGGCGAAGGCCATGGAGCCATCCTCAGCACCTGGGCCAACTTTGCTCCAATGGAGCCTTGGCTGCAGGAGGGGAAGAGAGAGATAGAAGTGAGAAAAGAGAGAGGGGAAAGGTGGAGAAGCTGATGGGTGCTTCTCCTGTGTGCCCTGGCCAGGAATCGAACCCAGGACATCCACACACCCAGCTGATGCTCTACCACTGAGCCAACTGGCCAGGGCCTGGTTTTCTGTTTTAACTCTTCTATTTTGGACTTCACGTCTGTCTACCCATTTGATACTCTAATAAAAATAAAAAAGGAGCTTACTAATTTGGACCAAATGGATTCATTAAAATAATTATAAAAATTGACATAAAAATGTAACTTATGTTTCAATCTAGAAACAGATGGCCAATAGATTTTTAAATGAAGAGACAAGGTTAAGATAAAAAGGTTGTGTCTGTGCTGAAGTAAAGAGCATGTGGTATATGATGTTTCTATAGAGCCTGCTGTGGGCACTGCTCACAGTCACAGAATAGGCACTGTGGCCGATGATGTCTCATACCTGAAAGTGTCTCCAATACGGTCCCAAAAATAAAGGAAATTTTCCTGATCTTGGACTATTAAGTCTCCAGTGTTAAAGTAAACATCTCCCTTCTTAAAAACACCACGTAGCAACTTCTTTTCCGTGTGCTTCTTACTCCCAGCATAACCAAAGAAAGGATTCTTCTCATTCACTCGAGAGACGAGAAGCCCAGGTTCCCCTGTGAGAGAAAGGCATTCTTTAGTGATCTGATTAAAACTATTATTACACACACCATGCATGCAGCTAGTTTATATCTCACCAACACAGTCAGTGTTGTCCGTCTTCCTTTCCTCTGAATTTATTTTTATGACATTTGACATCATTAGCTCTGGGTGCTTAGCACACATCCAGCATACGCTTTCACAGATTGCCACAAATGTAAATTACTTTGCAGAAACCAACAGAAAGAAAACTGAATGTGAAGAAGGGTATATTAAATTTATGTTACATGTTGGGCAGATAGAACAGTGACTTTTCTTTTGGATTATGTAGTTTTTGATAGAGAGTCAGAGAAATGGACAGATAGGGACAGACAGACAGGAAGGGAGAGAGATGAGAAGCATCAATTCTTTATTGCGGCACCTTTAGTTCATAGATTACTTTCTCATATGTGCCTTGACCGGGGCCTACAGCAGAGCGAGTAACCCCTTGCTAAGCCAGCAACCTTGGACTCAAGCCAGTGACCATGGGGTCATGTCTATGATCCCATGCTCAAGCCAGCAACCCCCTGCTCAAGCCAGTGAGGCTGCACGCAAGCCGGCTACCTCAGGGTTTCGAACCTGGGTCTTCTACGTCCCAGTCCGATGCTCTATCCATTGTGCCATCACTTGGTCAGGCTGATTATGTACATTTTACCACTGATAATAATGGCAAGTATATAAATAACAACAACAATAATAAGATTCTGATAATAGCAACATTTTTTGGGTAATTACTACATAGCAAGCCCCATAAGACCTTTGCGACCGCCATCTTGCTTATTTTTCACAGAAATTCTTTGAAATTGATCATTATAATCTTTATTTCACAAGGAAGGAAGTAGAGCCCAAAGGATAAAGCCATTTTCCAAAATTCAACAGATAGAAAGGAATGAACCTAGTACTCAAATTCAAGTCTCAATGATTTGCAACAAGGTTTTTATATAATACTATCTCTGATCTAATTATTATGCTAATAGAAGTTTAGAAAAATGTTTTATTTCTCTGGGATGTTAGTCTGGAAATCCTTGACAGGAAAGAGATGAAACATGAAATTTATTAGTTTTACTTACATATAGGCATATTATTGAAAATAATTTTTTTTTTACAGGGACAGAGAGAGAGTCAGAGAGAAGAATAGATAGGGACAGACAGACAGGAATGGAGAGAGGTGAGAAGCATCAATCATTAGTTTTTCATTGCTGTCGCAATACCTTAGTTGTTCATTGATTGCTTTCTCACATGTGCCTTGACCACGGGCCTTCAGCAGACCGAGCAACCCCTTGCTGGAGCCAGCGACCTTGGGTCCAAGCTGACGAGCCTTTGCTCAAGCCAGATGGGCCTGCGCTCAAGCTGGCGAGCTAGGGGTCTCGAACCTGGGTCTTCTGCATCCCAGTCCGACGCTCCATCCACTACGCCACCGCCTGGTCAGGCTGAAAATAATTTTTTAATCAGATTTATTTCAACGAATTAGGAGTTTGTCCAGCAAGCTGCAAAGTGAAAAACTACTTCCAAGAGAAGGGCAGAAGACAAAGGAGAGCAGCAATCACCACCTCAGGAGATTTCAAGGGCACTGTTGACTTGCTTTGCCCGGGTGAAGAGAGTCAGCATCCTCCTGATCAGTAAAGTGGGTTGAATTCCAGCTCTATCTTTTTTTTTTTTCTTAAACACTCTCTGTAAAGCCAGTAGCCAAGGCCACTATCACAGCAGCCTGACCCACGCAGGTTCGCATTGGATTCGAACAGTCGGTAATGAAACAGCAGAGCCAAGAACTGGTGAGCCATCAGCTTTAATTCTAGCTTGCACCCGGCGGGCAAGCAAAAACACACACTGGGCTTCAAAACCCACACATTCGGTGCTCACAAAGCTACTGACTTATCTGAGTTTCCTAGCATCAAAGCTTTCTAGCTCCCCAGACTTATTCACCTCTGTTTCCCATCTCCTCCTGCACAAACTCTTACAAACTGGCTTCTTCCTCAGCACTCCTCCATCTTGGCTGCCTCCTCTCCTCCACGTGGCCTTACTCTGCTCTCCTTTCTAATACTAACCTCAGGAACTCAGGAACCAAGAGAGAGCAAGCTCCCGGACTGCCCCAGTTTATAGCATAGAAAATCCAAACCTTTAATCCAATTATACATAAAGAAAGTCTCTGATACAAAGCCACCCATCTGAGGCATAATGGGATTCCTCAGGAGAGTGCACCACCCTACATCATCCAATCAGTCAAGGGTGTGGGGAAGAGCTTACTCTTAAAACAAAGCCTTAAGCTATAACGACCAGGCCTGCTTACATTACAACTTTCCCCCACACCCATCCCAAGCATAAGGGCAAATGATATCACCTGGGTGACGGGCTTCCATGTGGGCAGCACCATCTTTAACAAAGTGAGCATATTATATTTTATCTGCCCAACACTCTCTGTTCAACTTCCAATGACTCCCACTCCTTCTGGACATTCTGACTTCCAGAGTCACCAACCAGAGGCCAAATCCAGCCTTCTCTGCTACAGCAGAGGTCCTTCTTCATCACCATCACCGTCCCTACCACCACGACCACCGTCGTCATCATTGCATTATCTTCATTATGACACTACTGGGCACTTTCTGGGGACCAGTCACTGTTCTGAGCATTTGGCACATGTATCCCATCTGATCCGCATCACAAACCTGTAACACAGGTCCTCAGATCATGTTCATTTTACAATTTAAAAAACTGACAAAGAAAAAGTAATCTGCCCAGTGTCATGCAGCAGCCAGTTGTTGGGGTTAGAATTTTTCTTTAACCAGGTCCCCTGACTCCAAAGCCTCTCCTCTACCACATATTTTATTAATCCACATCTCCTATAGTTCAGAATTTTCAAGCCTCACATTGTCCTTAAATTTTATGTTGTTTTTGTTTTTCAGGGCACAAATGACAGACAGTTTCTTCCTTGAGAAATCAATGACTGCAAATGCTTGACAGGTCATAGTGTATTTTTATCTATCCTTTATAGGCATAATTTATGCAAAACACAATGCTTTAATGGAAAAGATAAAATAGTAACCCATAATGAGAATTGCAAAATAGTAATAAGCAGTTCTGGGAGTCAAGTTCCATTATCAGATATTATTGTAATTGTAAACAACACACACACTAGCGAAGTGTGCCTTAATGAAGTTCTCTGTGACCTCTCCACAAAGGCTCTTCTCTTCAATGCTATCTACAGAGTTTAGTTAGGGAAGGTATTTGATAAATCCACTTAGGCGTGAAACTCAGGGAATTGGGAAATCTGTTTTTTAATAGATAAGGTTTACATTTTTTTCCAATCTTGTAGCTGCAAGGAAAAACAAAACAAAACAAAACAAAAACCAGCTTTGCAGCCTTTATCTCCACATTTGAAGTAAAATTTAAAGGAAATCACTTTGGAAATATAGCTTAAACTATTTTGAGACAGTAAAAGGTAATTTTGGCCTGACTTATTCAGACTGGATCTCTAAACAATTCTAAATGCACATCTTTATATTCATCTTTTTTCTTTTATCCAATTTATTGGGTGACACTGGTTAACGAAATTATACAGGTTTCAGGTGCACAATTCTACAGCACATCTCTGAATACTGTATTGTGTTTACCTCCCCCCAAGTCAAGTCTCTGTCATTCACCATTTATCCTCCCTATAGTCTCCTCAACCTCCCCTCACTTTTCTTCTTGCAGGAATTACCACTCCTGACTATCCACGAATTTGTCCTTCCTTCCTTCCTCCCTCCCTCCCTCCCTCCCTCCCTCCCTCCCTCCTTCCCTCCCTCCCTCCCTCCCTCCCTCCCTTCCTTCCTTCCTTCCTTCCTTCCTTCTTTCCTTCCTTTTCTGCTCAGTCCTTCCACTATTTTTAGACTGATTACATTGGGGAACAGAATTTTTATTGCATCCACAAAAACACTTGTTCTTACCTAATTTGAGTGTGCTGATCTCAAATCTGACATTAGGTTTTCTCTGTAAGCTACAGATTTTTTGCAATTCAAGATTTTAGATTTTCATCTTGTAAAATTTTCAACATTTAGTTTAACATAATGAAGTAGAATGTCTTCTTGGGCATCGTCTTTGTGAAAATATAATAGTTTATATAATGCAGTAAATACACTAATACACTAAACGATATGATTACATCAGAATTTGTCTACAATTTTGAAATAGAACATATTAAAACACTTATTTTAATCATAAAATTTACGCAAAACTTATTTAAATTCTATTCAGGCAAAAATTTGCATTCGTAGCTCTTGCGTTTGTGTACTTGTTGAGGATAATCTCATTTGATGCTCCTAAAGTAGTCTGTCATAATATTTTTGTCCCATAAACCCTGATAACACTCTTTCATCATCTTCAGATCTTTTTTAAAATTTTTATTTATTTATTTATTTACTTATTTATTTATTTATTTTACAGGGATAGAGAGAGAGTCAGAGAGAGGAATAGACAGGGACAGACAGGAACAGAAAGAGATGAGAAGCATCAATCATGAGTTTTTCGTTGCCATTGTGACACCATAGTTGTTCATTGATGGCTTTCTCACATGTGCCTTGACCGCGGGCCTTCAGCAGACTGAGCCACACCTTGCTGGAGCCAGCAACCTTGGGTCCAAGCTGGTGAGCTTTTTGCTCAAGCCAGATGGGTCCACACTGAAGCTGGCGACCTCGGGGTCTTGAACCGGGGTCCTCCGCATCACAGTCCGACGCTCCATCCACTGCGCCACCGCCTGGTCAGGCTCATCTTCAGATCTTGATAAAAGTGTTCTCCCTGCTCATCACTAACAGCTCCAAGATTTTTGGGAAACTTATCAAGGTGACTGTTCAGGAAGTAAATCTTAACGCTCATGTTGCATCCAATGTCGTGGAAAGCCAACAGCATCCTTTGAACCAGAAGTTCATAATTTTCTGTTTTTGTTGCCAAGAAAGTTCTTTGCCACTGCCACAAAAGACTGCCATGCTGCTTTCTCCTCCATATTCATCTTCCTGGCAAATTCTTCATCACATATGAGGGTTCAAATTGGAGGTCCATTGAATACACCTGCTTTTATCTTCTTGAAAGACAAGGCAGGAAAAGCAGAAATAATATGTTGAAAGCATTCACTTTCTCTATTCAAAGCCTGAACAAACTACTTCATTAAGCCAAGTTTGATGTGAAGTGGGAAAAAAATGATCCTGTCTTGATTAACCACAGGTTCATTCACAATATTTTGCATCCCTACTTCCAGAGCTTCAAATTTCAGCCACTCCTTTTGTGTCCAGTGTTTCCCCGAGCTTGGCTGTCCCACAAACACAGAAAGCAAAGATACTTTGTGAAACCTCTCCATTGTCCTAGCAGGAAATTTACCATTTTAAGATCCACATCAATGATTCAGTTATGCTCCTCATACTTCAGAAAGTCGAGGACAATTTTTATGTCATTATAATCTTCTTGCAGATGAGTTGAATAACCAATTAGAAATGTTGCATAAACATTACCGTTGTGTAGGAGAACACGTTTCAGACACCATTTAGAGCTGTCAAGAAATAGTCGCCATTCTGTTGTACTGTAAATTGTAACACCTAGCTGGCTGAGAAGACTACTGATATCATGACAGTAAACTAAGTGTTTGTCTTCGGAAAAAAAAGTCCACAAATATTTGCTCATGCTTCCTGAAATGGGATACTTTAGCTGACCGGTGAAGGACATTTTTTTCTTGAATCCTGGAGGCTAATAACTCAGCTGCTTTCTTTGATAGACCCAAATCTCTTACTAAGTAATTCAATTTGGGTTGGCTAAACTGCTGAGGGGTTAATGACTGCTTGGCATCAGAAGAAGATCCTTCAGATTCTACAATCATTTCCTCATGCATCTTATCAAAATACACTTGATCACCATGTTCACCTTCTCTGTCCTCAGAAGAAATAAAACCATTGAAAACTGGAACCGGGAGTATCTCAGAGTGTGGGATAGGTCGTATTGCTGAAGGAATATTAGGATATGTGATCATATGCCGTTTTTCTCTTGCTGATGCCCTTTGTGTGGATCAGACAGAAATAACAGTCGCTGCTGTGGTCCTTAGGTTCATGCCAAACCATGGGAATAGCAAAAGGCATTCCTTTGCGTTTTCCTTTTGTCCAGTCATGAAGCATTTTCTCACAATTATGACACACAATATGAGAAGCCCAATTCTTGTCTTGATTGCCAAGGGGAACTTGAAAATAGGCAATATATGCACGTGTCACAAATGATGAAATATTGCGCCTTTGACGTTGAAGTGTGTAACAGCCACATATATAAAAGAAGGTGTCAGGACTATTCTTACATTTATACCTACTCAAAGAAGCCATGATTCAATCTTAAAACAAAATAAGGGGGTGTTTTTATCAGATAATCATTTTATACATTTAAAAACAACTACAATTATATAAAAGTGATGTTTGTAAAACATTAATTGCCTTCTATTTATGTTCAATCCAAGAGTCATTGCCCTTTAACTCCAATTTAAAAACCAAAGTATAGCCTGACCAGGCAGTGGTGCAGTGGATAGAGCATCGGACTGGGATGCATAAGACCCAGGTTTGAGACCCCGAGGTCACCAGCTTGAGCACAGGTCCATCTGGCTTGAGCAAAAGTTCGCCAGTTGGACCCAAGGTCACTGGCTCCAGCAAGGGGTTACTCAATCTGCTGAAGGCCCGTGGTCAAGGCACATGTGAGAAAGCAATCAATGAACAACTATGGTGTCGCAACGGCAACGAAAAACTAATGATTGGTGCTTCTCACCTCTCTCCATTCCTGTCTGTCTGTCCCTATTTATCCCTCTCTCTGACTCTCTCTCTGTCCCTGTAAAAAACAAACAAACAAACAACAAAGCATGCCATTAACTGTAACAAAAAGAAATTAAAATTGCATAAAAACTAGAGCATGCACCGTAAACAGACTTCAGATTTGGAATCAGCAATGCAGAAATATATAGAAGAAGTTCTAAAACTTCATGCAACAGAAAATGAAAATAAAATGGTTCCCCAGAGTTATGTGTTGTGGCAAGTTAATTGGTGGAGCACATGCTTTCATTAAAATTTCTATCATGCAGGACCATTTCTATCTAGTGGTGGTGCAGTGGATACAGCATTGGACTGGGATGCAAAGGATCCACGTTCGAAATCCAAAGGTCTCATGCTTGAGTGTGAGCTCATCCAGCTTGAGTGGGAGCTTACAGCTTGAGTGCGGGGCCACCGGCTTGAGGGAGGGATCATAGTCATGACCCCATTGTCACTGGCTTGAGCCCAAAGGTTGCTGGCTTGAAGCCCAATGTTGCTGGCTTGAGCCCAAGGTCACTAGCTTGAGCAAGGGATCACTGGCTCAGCTGTAGCCCCCCAGGTCAAGGTACATATGAAAAAGCAATCAATGAACAACTAAGGAGACTAAGGAGCCACAACGAAGAATTGATGCTTCTCATCTCTCTCCCTTCCTGCCTATCTGTCCCTATCTGTCCCTCTCTCTGTCTATCTGTGTCACACACACACACAAATTTCTATCTAAAAATTATAAGAAAGTCTACCTTGGTGGAGGAGAGGGAGTGGGAAGAAGAAAAGAAGGGGAGGGGGTGACAAGTCACATGCCAGGTCCTTCCCAAGTCTTTGCATACATCATCTCATTTAATTGTCAACAGTAACCTCATGAAATAAGTGCCAGCTCTACTCTACATATGAAGAAAATGAGATTCTGACAGGTTGTGTGACGTTCTCAAAGCAGCACAGTCTTCTAAGAGTGACAGTTCAGATTTAAATTCAAGTCTGCCTGACTTTCCACTACACCTAGAACTTTAAATTAAGTCATTTGTTTTTATGTTGTATTCTGTTGGTATAGATTATTGGACATATGCTATAGTTACAAACCAGAAGTGGCAGATTATAAAAAATGAGCCCAACAGTAATTACTTTTAAATTTTAATAATTTACCATCTGAGAGACTCACTTAGGGCCCCTAACCTCTAATAATCAAACTATTCTACTTACATTGAAATTCCAAGTAAGTCACATTGCATATTAGAAATAACCACTTTTCACTGGTTGGCTCAGTGGTAGAGTATCTGCCTGGCGTGTGAATATCCTGGGTTTGATTACTAGTCAGGGGACACAGGAGAAGTGTCCATTTGCTTCCCCACCCCTCTACCTCTCATTTTCTCTCTCTCTCCACCCGTCCTGCAGCCATGGCTCGATTCAAGCAAATTGGACCCTAGAGCTGTGGATGGCTCCATGGCCTCGCCTCAGATGCTAAGTAGAGCTCAGTTGCTGACCAATGGAGCAATGCCCCAGATGGGCAAAGCATCGCCCTCTAGTGGGCTTGTAGGATGAATCTTGGTCAGGGCGCATACAGGAGTCTATCTCTCCGCTTCCTCTCCTCTGACTGAATAAAAAATAAAAGGAAGAACATTTATTTTCTAAATTTAGTAGTAATTTAAGAAGAAATGAAAAACCTTGCCCAAGGCAACATCTTCAAATACAAGAATCTTACCTTTTTTCACATGACTACACCAGCCCTGTTCATTTCTAACGGGCTCATCTTTCTGAAAATCATACTTAATCAAGTCAAAGTTGAAAAAAAGCTGCAAAAACATAATCAAATGGAAACAAGATTTAGTTATTTGTGTAGTGACATCTACTGGTAATGGATTTTATGCTCAATTGAAACATAGAATGCAGTTTTATTAAAACAAACAAGCTTTACTGATGCAAATTAAATATCTGGACATAAAAATTGAAGGTATTAATGAATAGCACTCCTGTATTGGCATTTACTTTCATGTATTTTATGTTGCACATCACCTTAGCAAAGAAGTACTAATTTTAATCCCACATGAGTGAATGCAAGCAATCTCTGCTCCCAACTACAGACTCTACTAGCTGTAGGGAAAAGGGCCACTTTCTTGCCTTCTCAATAATTCAAAACGTCCTTTGAAGTTGAAAGTTTTAACAGAATTAAAATGTAAACTAGCTCATAATCCAACCTTTTAAGATAAATGTCCATAATGTTGTAGCAAATTCCTTTAATTTCCACCTCAAAGCCATTCTTTTAGTTTCTTACACCTTTCTCCTCAAATAAAGTCATCCTTTTTTTTTTTTTAATTCTTCCTTTTTTAAGTATAGGGTAAGGTATGTGGGAGGAGAGGAAAAGGGCAGGTTATCCTCATGCATAGGAAGCAATGCATTTACTCATTTTAAAATTTGGATACAGTAAAATGAATTATTTTGGTGTACAGTTTTGGTTAAATGGTGCACATTTGTGGATTCTTGGAACCACTAACACATTCAGGATGTAGAGCAGTTTCCTCAACCCAAATGATTCACTTATCCTTTTCTGACCCCTAGCTTGAACCCAGCAATCACTGGGAATGATTAAGTATTTCTTCTCTATATTTATATTTTCCAGAATGTCCGAGAAATGGAATCACATAGCATGTAACCTTAGTGCAGTGGTTCTTAACCTGGGTTCTATCGAACCCTAGGGGTTTGATGAGTTGGTCTCAGGGGTTCAGAGAAGCCTCTGCTGCGGAGGCCAGAATAAAGTAATACCATAATTTGTTGTGAGTTCATGCACTTTGTTGGTTTTGTTCTTTGAGCAAGGTGATGTTCATGCACGGCTCATTTTGTGCACCAGTAAAAAAACATATACCTATGTCTTGAATTTGGAAAAAAAATCATATTTTATCACTAAAGAAGGGTTCGGTGAATGCGCATATGAAACTGGTGGGTTCGGTACCTCAAAAAAGGTTAAGAACCACTGTCTTAGTGTGTACAAGAATGTAAGGATTTTATTGCCTTTTTAAAATTTACAACCCCTTGGAAAGGGACCAGCTGACTAAAAAGTACTTGTTATCTGACCCTTTTGAGGTAGGCAGTTAGATAGACATGAACAAAGCAGTTATGCAGACATGAGCAATGGGCCAGGTACAGAAGGTCACCGGGACAGAAAGTCCTTGGTGCCTAGCTTTGGGCAAAACTGGGAAAACAAGAACCTTGCCCCTAGGGTGACCTTTCCTCCCCTAGCATATGACTGGTTATGTGGTCTGGATCCTCCCGTGACCTTAATCCCCTGGCATGTTGCTAGTGACGTGGGTTAGACACCCTTAGAGGGGGAATGAACAAGAGGTCTGGAGAAAAGCCCTTAAGCATTAAGCCCCCAGGACAATGAGGTTCTGACTCACATCAAATACATCTAGGCCTCAGTTGTGTTTCAACTCCAGGCCCATTAAAGCAGGAAAACCAGACAAGTGCCCCCATGGTTGACCTTAGGACCAGCTGCATTGACTATTGATCCCCTGTCCTGGTGCTGACCAATTGATAGAGGCCATGACCCTGAAAGGACACACCTGGAAAGCTGATGAATATTCTATAGAAATCTTCCCCTGTAATCTTCTCTAAAATCCCCACCCTTAAAAGCCCTTAGGAGGAAGGACCTCCTGGGAGCATTTCCTCAGCCTTTCCCCTCGCCTCTCCCTCCTGTTCCCCCTAGAATCAGATGTATTACCTTTACCCTTGGCTCTCCCAAGCTCCAAGGGCTCCTTCTTTTGCCTCTGTGGCTTGTATTCTGAGCCCATTTCTCCCACCACCCACTTCTTTTACTTTGTGACTTTCTAAATTAACTTTTTCTTATACTTTGAGTCTTGGCTCTGGATTCTTTCTTAGCCAGAACTCAAGTACTGAGGTTGCCGAACCAAGGTTCAGCTGCCAGCACTTTGACCTTTTGCTAGGCCTTTCACTTAACATGTTTAAGTCTGACACTTGGTACTTCTGTGCACGATTGTGGAGTGAGGTGCAAATTTGTTAGAACATCCTTATCACATTGGATACCAAGCTTATCGGACATCTCTCCTTGTCCCCAAATATTTCCAGCTGTCCTTTATTACCATGCCATACAGATTCATAAATCCACTAAAATCTGACCTGGGAGAGAATTACAGGGTGGTTCAATCCAACCCCCCTCATTTTATAGATAAGAAAATTGAGATTTTCCTGATCAATTAAAAAAGCAGTCTTATTAAGCTGAACTAGAAAACTAAAATGGAGGAAGTAAAATGAAGTGAGAAAGAATGACAAGGAAGTAACAACAGAAGAGAGAAAGAAGAGGAGCAAAGAAGGAGGTGAGCAGTAAACAAATATAGAACAAATAAGTGGGAAAAAGATGAGTAAGATTAACAAGATAAATGTAATAGCATTATTTATTATTAAAAACTAAACACAAATATCTAGTTTTTAATCTCTGTAAAATCAGGATGTAACAAAGATCACAATTCATTATTTGAATTAAAATATAAATCAGAGCAACGATTATTGATTGAGCACTTACTGTATGCCAAATACTGCTAAGAGCAGCATTTAATTGAATCATTAAAATACCCAATAAGCCTGACCAGGCAGTGGCGCAGTGGATAGAGCGCTGGTAATGGGATGCGGAGGACCCAAGTTCAAGACTCCTGGGCTCATCTGGCTTGAGCAAAAGAAAAAGAAAAAAGCTCACCAGCTTGAACCCAAGGTCACTGGCTCAAGCAAGGGGTTGCTTGATCTGCTGAAGGCCTGTGGTCAAGGCACATATGAGAAAGCAATCAATGAACAACTAAGGTGTTGCAACGAAAAACTGATGATTGATGCTTCTCATCTCTCTCCGTTCCTGTCTGTCTGTCCCTATCTATCCCTCTCTCTGACTCTCTCTTTGTCCCTGTAAAAAGCAAAACAAAATAAAACACCCAACGGGGTAGAAATTATTGTAGTATTATGAAATTATTGTAGGTCCAATGAAAGAGAAAGAGATTGCAAAGCAAAATATATTGTTACTCTAGACATACAGATTCTTTATTAAAATGCAAGCTTGCATCTTGTTGGTCTTGGTCTGTAATTGGGCTAACAGGATAGTGGCCACCTGCCTAGTGACTGGTAAAATGAAAGAGTCCAGAAGTTCCGGAACTGCATTAATCATTTTGGCCAAAAAAGGAAGGAGCCATGTTTATTATCCAATCTTTTTTTTTTTATTGTTTTAACATGTTTTATATTTTGAAAACTTTGCCAAGCAACTGGTGTTATCAGTTATAGTGTTATTTCCTTTAAATTAATTTGGCAACCACACGCATGGGGGAAATTCACTCCACACCTTTGGTGTGCCTGTTATCAGGTACAAGGGACTTGATGGTCAGAGATTGGG
Source organism: Rhynchonycteris naso (assembly GCA_037038555.1). Classification (NCBI taxonomy): domain Eukaryota; kingdom Metazoa; phylum Chordata; class Mammalia; order Chiroptera; family Emballonuridae; genus Rhynchonycteris; species Rhynchonycteris naso. The sequence goes on along the minus strand of CM073000.1, from coordinate 173,642,973 downwards.
TAATTTTACAATACAAATGAAATTTAAACAAATCACAACATCTTCTAGAAGTAGCCAGGATCAGAGTCTCAGGTAGAAGGATTTCCATATTTTTTCCTGCCTTCAGGAGGTCCCAAAGATTCCAAAAGATGGTTGTTATAATACAAATAAAAAAAAGGTGCCACACTTTAATATCTCCTAAATGTATAGGTAATGTACATCTTTGCCTTACACTGGGCACACCCTTTGTTTTTCCTCCCTCAGCATCTCCTTACGGTCCTTTCATTTATGTTCACTATAATTTTACCAGGACATATTTCCTGACAATCGTATTTTGTGATGTACATTATTTTTTCCTCCTGGAATATAATGTGCTCTTTTACTGAAGATTGGAATACTATGTGCTTTTTCACTAAAGATTCAAATCTTTATTTTAAGGAACTTTTCTTCTAATAGGCTTCAAATAAATTTTAATCTCTGCCTTTTTTTTTTCTTCTGCAGGAACACCAATTAAGCATGCATCAGATCATTTTCTATATTTTCAAAATCTATGTTTATAAATTATTTTATGTTATTATATACATATTTTATGTTATTATGTGTTACATACATATTATTTTTATTGTTTATGTAACCCCTTAATCCCATCCATCTTGCTTCCTAATAATGTTTACAGTCCTTTAGTGTGGTGGTATTTACCTCTGTAATATTTTCATTTTTTCCTTTTACTAATTTATTATTTTGATCTGAGCATGCCTACTTTCCACCTCTATTGGTTGATTTCTGTTTTCCTTGCATTTTCCTCTTCTTTGAGGTCTTATTTTTAAAGAGAATATTTTTGCAATGTTTGAACCCATGGGAAATTGTTTTCTAAACATATCCCGGCCATTCTGGAGGACTCATTATTTTGATGTGCATCTGAATTTTTTTCAGCTGCCTTTTATTTCGATTCATTTTCCACTCCCCTTTCAAGTTTTATTGCCTCTAAGGATTTCATGTTTGTTCCTTCTCAGATATTATCCCCAGGTGTAGAACAAAAGGCAAGCTTATAACTGTTATTTGGGTTTGTTTCTCAAATGACTTGTCACCAATTTTTTTATATTTTTGCTTTTGGAACATATATGGGAAACATTTCCCTTTGGTTGCATGCATTTAAATAGCAAGTACTGTATAGCACACAAGAAGGAAATTTAGGTCATAGGAACTTTGTGTTACTGCCTTACCTTTTCCCTTTACTTATAAAATCCTATTGGTTTAGAGGCTGAGTCCTCCCTGAGACAGTTGGTGCAAAGCTCCGTTAGATTTAATTTTGGGAGAGACATACTTATCAAATATCCCCACATAATTATCAGACAGTTATTGGTCCATATTTTCTGATCGCCTGCTATGTAAAAAAACAGTATGTGAATGAAATGATAAAAGATAGAAATCATAATAGGTACTGTTCTTTTTTGTTATCATTTCCAAACTGAAAAAAATAACAAAACTAAACTGAATTGAAAATCAGAAGTTTTCTAAATAAACTGGAGACAATCATGACTTTCTGCATTACTGACATTATGACAGTCTGACAGAGAATTTAAGATATCAGATATAATAAAGTAATAAAAATACAAGTATTCTTCATTCCTGTGGGATAATTACTTTGGAATGATTCAGCTTCACTAAAGAAATTTTTAATATAAACACCAATTTTTAAGGGAATCAGTTCAATGAATTGAGAAAATTAACTGTAAGGAATGTAAAACTCAGTAATATCAGCACTTGCTTTTTCCCAAATGACTTTTGTTCAGAATGCAAATGCATTGTTGACCTGGCAACAAGACCCTTAAAATCCCAAAGAATGTGTTATTAAAATAGTTTGCACCTCCTTTAAGTTCCAAACATTAGAGCAATTTACACCAGCTTTGAATCTATTGGTTTACTTTTTTTTTTTACAGGGACAGAGAGAGAGTCAGAGAGAGGGATAGGTAGGGACAGACAGACAGGAACAGAGAGAGATGAGAAGCATCAATCACTAGTTTTTCGTTGCGGTTGTGACACCATAGTTGTTCATTGATTGCTTTCTCACACGTGCCTTGACAGCAGGCCTTCAGTAGACTGAGCAACCCCTTGCTGGAGCCAGCGACCTTGGGTCCAAGCTGACGAGCCTTTGCTCAAGCCAGATGGGCCCGCGCTCAAGCTAGCGAGCTCGGAGTCTCGAACCTGGGTCTTCCGCATCTCAGTCCGACACCCTATCCACTGCGCCACCGCCTGGTCAGGCTCTATTATTTTACTTTTAAAAAATTATACTTTTGTATCTTTCTTTTAAATAATTATTTAGAAAATTTAATTTAACAGGGTGATACTGATCTGTAAGAGCACATAGGTTTCAGGTAAACATTTCTATAGCATTTGAGCTGTTGATATGTTGGATACCCATCACCTGAAGTCAAATCATTTTCCATCACCTTATATTTGTTCCTCTTTACACCCTCCCTCTGCCCCTCCTCCACATAGCCCTCCCCCTAGTAACCACTTCACTTGGTCCTATGTCCATGAGTCTCAGGTTTTAAATTTTTTTTAAATTAGAGTTTATATTTAATATTATATTGCATTAGTTTCAGCTTATAGCATATTTTATCTCTTTTGAAACTGAATGTTTTTTTTTACTAATTTTTAAATTTATGCTTTTTATTATTTTCTTCGAGTTTTTTAAATTAACTTATTATAGAAAGATATTTAGCCCACTAATTTTCAGCTGTTCTTATCTGGGTCTACAAATTTTGAAATGTAACATTTTCATTATAATTTAGCTCGTTATTTTCTAATTTTTTTTGTTGACTCATAAAAATTTAGAGATAAGTTTTATTTCCAAATACATAGAAGATGATCTAGCTGTCATTTAAAATTTTTATTTTTGCCTTAATTAAACTGTAGTCAAAGAACATACTTTGACTACAGTTTAATCATTTGAATTTTTCAATCATTTGAATTTTGCTGGAATTCCCTAAGTGGCCCAGTAATCTTTATGAATTTTCATGAGTGCTTGAAAAGAATGAATATTCTGCAGTTTTTAGATGTAGTGTTCTATATGTGTCCATTAGTTTATTGTATTACTTAAATATTCTATATCATTAAAGTTTTTTTTGTTTATTCTATCAAATATTGAAAGAGCTATAGATATAATATCTTAATATGATTCTGAAGTTATTTTTCCTTGAGGTGATATAAATTTTGGGCCTATTTTCTTTATTTTCAATTTTATTCTTTAAAATTATTCTTGAGTATATATTTTATTTTGACGATTATTTTCTCCAAGTCAGTTGAAGATATCTGTTTACTTACTATCTTTTGTCTTTCATGGTTGCTATTGAGAAATCAGCTATAAGTATTTCACTCTTAAGAAGGCGATTTTTGGCTGCTTTTAAGATTTTAGGAGTATCTTTATATAGCTTTTAAAAAAACCATATATTAGAAGCCTATACATAATTTTTGAATGATATAAAAATGAAAGATAAATAGAATAGTGGATTGAAAATACTTAATAAAATGGAGTCAAATTAATATATATCAGAATCTATGCTTGCTGTTTATACTTATATCATTAAATTTGAAAACTCAAGAAAAGAATTAGGTATCATTATCCCTATATGACAGAGGGAAAACATGGGAGGTCGAGATTTTCATAACCTATTATAGCATTACAGTTCACAGAGGCCACTATTTTATAGAAGTTCTCAACTTAAAAGAAAATACTGACATTATTTACCGTAATGTACAACCACAAAGCTAGAGAGGAGTTAGCATGTCTCAAAGTATATCTTTTGTTAAGAAAATATGGTACTTACTTTGTAAAAGAAATTTGTTCTCCCGACTGCTCCAATTTTTCCAATGTGATTCATAAAACAAATGTTTCCTTCAGTAGCTCCATAAAACTCGCACAGCTTGATATTTCCAAATCTGTCTAAAACTTCTCTCCATACGTCACTCCGTATACCATTTCCAACTGCCAAACGCACCTGATGATCCTTGTCGCCTTCTCTCTGTTAGAAGCAAAGATTTTACTTGTAATTTATTAATTCTAGTTCCCAATTCTTTCTTTCATTACTATTGCTTAAGTGGTAAATATCTAGAGTTGCCTAATGCAATAATGGAAGGAAAGTAAAAAATAAAACCATGTAAGTCTGTCGCAGACCGTGTCCAATAGCTAATGAAACTAACCTGCCCCAGAGTAATACAGGTTTTACTTCTCCATATGTGGGAAAAGCTCTTCCCAAACTCCAGCTTATTGAAACCTTATTGTGGTAGAGATCAAGTAAAGAAGAAAGCATATTTCAAGAAAAAAAAAAGCAATACTTTAAAAAAGTTATAAAATATACTTGAGTTTATACTCTGAGCTCTATCATTTATTATCTATATAACTTTGAATAAGAGGTTGAAAACTATTCTGATTCTCAGTTTATTCATCTGCAAAACTGATGATAATACCTATCTCACTTATATACTGCAGTATACAATTAACTCCTATGCTTAGCATATAGTAAACAATAAATGAAGGTCATCTAATCACTGTAGTATTTGGCTGACTATTACTTGTAACTATTGCATTTTTGAATGTGTAATGTTCTCATATTTTTTACTTTTAGATCATATTTTGGAATTAAAATAAAACTAGAACTATATTCTGTTCAAAAAGAGCTATATTAATTAATATAAATTTTACACTGATCAAAATCATAACCCCACACCTATTAGATTGACTATTATCAAAAAGACAATAAATAACAAGTGTTCGGATATGGAGAAAAGGGAACTCTTGGGCACTGTTGGTGGGATTTTCATAGTAGATTGCAACCACTACGGAAAACAGTGTAGAGTTTCCACAAAAAATTAAATACAAAATTAAAAATATTAAATATACCAAATGATCCAGTAATTTTACTTCTGGGTATTCATCTCAGAAAATGAAATCACTAACTTGAAAAGATATACACACCCCCATGTTCATTGCAGACCTTTGTCTATTGATAGTAGAAGGGTTATTGTTTATCTTGAGAGTACTATTTGATATTTTTAAACTGTAAAACTTAATTTGATAACATAAAAATTAAATTAAAAAATAAAATAAGAGACAGCTTAGACTTTGGATACATTGGAAGTAAGCATCTGACTTGCTGTTATGGACTTAGGTCCACATCATTGGGGTTTAAGTAAAATTTTTGCAAGTAGAGAAAAAACTCAGATAACAGCAGCTCCTTCCAACACAGAGGAATCTTTTTTAGCAGTCAATATAACTCTGAGCAGTCCGCTCTGGTTTCCACCCATGGGCATGTCAGATATTGCCTACCTGGCGGGAACTAGCTCTTAGACTTTCCACTGCCATCTTCCTATATCAAACACTAGTGTTGCAAATCTTAGGAGTCATTCTGCTTGAATGGAGAACATTCTTTAATATGTAATAACTCTTGGATGCTTTTCAGGTCAGAGATAAGTTTTAGCAAGTACTATTATTTATAAACTGTGTTGACTCATGCTGGAAACTAATAAGAAGGTGGCTTATAAACCAAATTCCATAGACTTTAACCTGTGTGGGCTATAGCTACATAAGCTTACTAAATAAGAATAAGCATTCATCCAAAATGATTTAATTGGTATAGAAAATCAAATTATCAAAATTAGTATCAGGCTCTTATCAAGAAATATAAAATTTATTTATTTAACTCAAGTTATTTTATTTCTATTTTCCTCTCCTTTAAAAGAAAATCTGGAAGATCACACTTTAAGAGATGTGAGAACAGATTAGTTGATTCATTATGTAGTGTTGTGGGAAGAAAGATAATTTATATCTCCTTTTATGATGAAAGGTGTGCATATGATAGAAAATTTGATAAGTACAAAAAAATAAAAATAAGCTATAATCCTACCACACCATTATTGTTTTTACATATCCATATGTATACACATAATATGTTATAACCAGACCTGGCCAGTTGGCTAAGTGGTAGAGTGCTGACCTGGTGTGTAGATGTCCTGGGTTTGATTCCTGGTCAGGGCACACAGGAGAAGTGACCATCTGCTTCTCCACCCCTCCCCCTTCCCTCTCTCTCTGTTGCTCTCTTCCCCTCCTGCAGCCATGCTTGACTGGTTCAAGCACATCTACCCATGGAGCTAAGAATGGCTCCATGAAACTTCCACCTCAGGAGCTAAAAATAGCTTGGTTGTAAGCATGGCCCCAGATGGGCAGAGCAGTCAGGTTGGATCCCGGTTGGGGCACATGTGGGAGTCTGTCTCTCTATCTCCCCTTCAACCAAGCTATTTTTAGTGCCTGAGGCTGATGCTCAGACCAACTGAACCACTCACTGGTTGTGAGAGGGGAAGAAGGAGAGAAGGGGGAGAAGAAGGGGAAGAGAGACAGATGGTCGCTTCTCATGTGTGCCCTGACTAGGGATGAAACCTGGGATGTCCACATGCTGGCAGATTAGGGCTGGTCAGGGCCCATATTTTTTCTTAATTTGTGATTAAAAATCTCTTGCCCATCCCATAGCCAGAAAAAAAAACCCCAATATATTTTCTTCTTTACAATTTAACTTTTATATCATTTAGATAATATAATAGTTGTGAGAAAGGTGTAACATTTTAAATTTCATACAATTTGTCTCATTTATTGCAAATTCAGACTTCGTAAAAGTCTAATTTTAAATATATTCAACTGCCCTTATCCAAAGACTTGCAAATAGAAGTTCCTCAATTAATAAATGCCTAAAATTTTACAGACATCTTTAAGCTGATTCAGTAAGCATATGTACACAAACTACTTTTAAAGAATTTTTTAAAACCTTCCTTTAAAAGTTTACTAGAACAAAAAGACAAGCACCATATGATTTCACTCAGATGTGGAAGCTAATGAACAAAGGAACTAACAAGCAACATAGTGACAGACTCATAGCTAGAGAGCAGAGTGACAGCTGTTGGGGTGGGGATGGAGGGATTGAGCAAAAAAGAAAGAGAGAGAGAAAAGACTCATGAACACGGACAATAGTGGGGTGATCGCTGGGAGTGGAGGGGGGTGAAGGGAAGCGAAGGTAGGTGTGGGGGAGATAAGATGGAGACTTGACTTGGGGTAGTGAACACACAATACGGTGGACAGATGATGTAATGTAGAATTGTGCACCTGTAACCTATATAATTTTGTTAACAAGTGTCATCCCAATAAATTCAATAAAAAGGAAAAAAAGATAACTGAGAAACTGAATATAGGCACTCCTAAAGGAGCAAAATTAAATGATACATGATATAAATTACAGTTACTTTACAGTTTATTGAGATAATTATCTGAAGTTGTCACTGACATTATTCAGATTGTTTGCTTGGTTCAAATCATGATCCAGGTAACATGCATAAATAAAATATATCAAAATACATATAACATATATATAAAGAAAAGAATATATAAATAATAATAATGTAAAAATTATGTGAAACCCTATAGAAAGCCCTCCCCCCCCCACACAAACTCTCATTCACTCATATATACATATATACAGGTTTGTAGAGAGAAAAAGGAAAAAACCCAGAAGTTTTAAAAAAATAAGTTTACACAGGAATAGAAATTTTACCTAAAAGATATATACAATAAGATATCATAAAGACTAAATTAGGGGTTAGCAACTACGGCCTGCAGGAGCCAAATCCAGACTACCTCCTGTTTTTATAAATAAAGTTTTATTAGAACATAGTCATACACATTTATATGAATTGTCTACTGCTGCTTTTGCAATGCAGAGGCAGAATTAAGAAGCTGTGACAGAAGCAGTATGATTCACAAAACCTAAAATATTTATTAATCTGGTGCTTTACAGAAAAAACTTGCTGACACCTGTCCTAAATTATAAATGAAGTAAAAAAAGCAACAAGTTCTTAATATTAACACAAGTCAAGCATCATGTGTTAAGTGGACAATACAAATATTGGTTCAGGAAGCTTTCTCATCCAGATTCCATGTACTGGTATATTCATTCTATGTTTCTTTCTTAAGAAGAGCTTTGTTTCATTGGAAATACCTAGAAGTTGGTTTTATCTGTAAAGTGGGTGAAGAGCTTCTTAGGCACACTGAGCATACTGTTAGGTGGATAAATATTGAAAAGATGAGTCTTTAAAAAAACCAGCTACCCACCTAGTAATGTTGTGAAGCTCTCTGTGACCCTAGAAGATGACCAGAAGCCAAGTGGGGAGGAGCAGTGCAGCCAGCAGAGCCTGGTGTGAGAACACTAACCTGGCTCCAGCTGGCATGACGGACTGGGAGGCTGGCATGAGTCAAGGATAGTTAGTGGCTGAAGTGGTTCAAATAAAAGATGATCAGGGGAAGAACTCAGATTATGGTCAGGAAAATGGAAAAAGAGAGTTAGCTGAATGACAAAGGTAAGGAAGAAAAAAATTACCAGAATTGGCCAAAGGAGCCTTAAAAAGAGACTTGGAAATTGAGAGGAGGGTTTGAGGGTTGGTATTATATTTGGTTTTATGTGTGCCCATTTTGAAATGGCTGTGAAACTAGCAGTGCATCCTCTAAAATGGAACCACCTATAATTTAAAAAGCCCCCTGCTCTGTTCGTCAATTCTCTTCTCTGTTCATCCATTCCCTCAAGCCTTCTTGGAACAAATTTCTCTTCCTTTTTATTCTTCTTGAGCCATGAGGTTACTAGGTAAATATCACTGGATATCTAAGCTCTGGGATGAAGAGAGCACACGTGCATAAATACAAGTATAGTTAAGAGAACAGATGAATATAACACCTGCGTCTATCCATATACAAGAGAAAGACAGTGTGCAGAGACCGAGAGAGGCAAACAGATAGAGTCAGAGAGACTGCATGAGAGACAGAGACGGACTGAAAGCAAGAAAGAGAGTGAAGGTGAAAGAAAGTACAAAAGACGCAGAGAGAAAGAAAGCAAGAGAGACACAAAGAGCAAGAGGAAGAGAGAGACACACACAGAGAATATAAACAAAACAAAAAGTGAAATAGGGATACTACATAGAAACACAGACACAGAGTGACATATGCAGAGACAGAGAGAGGCCCACACTCTGAGGGAAACAGATGCAGGGAGACACACTCACACACTCATATAGGGCTGCAAAGTGAGGCCGTCATATACAGACTAAGAGACCCACACAAACATCTTTGCAGCAAAATCAGGAGAAGCAAAGGGAGTGAATATGTTTGAGCTCCATGTCCAGGTATTACCCCATATTAATCACCACGATACCCTATAAAATAAGAAGCATTATCCCCATGTTGCACATTAAGAGAATGAAGTCCAGGTCCAAGGTCACAGAGCAAATAAGCAGAGACAGAATTTGACCATATTAAAATGCAAGTGCTGTGTGGGCAGGGACTGTTGCTTGTTCTATCCTCCATTGTACCAATTGCCTAGGACAATGCCTAGTGCATAAGCGATGTTCTATGTGGAATCTAATGAACAAAACAAACTGATGAACAAAATAGAAACAGAGGCATGGATACACGGAACAGACTAACAGCTGTCAGAGAGGTGGGGGAGAAGGTACTGGACGAAAGGTGAAGGGATTAGCCAAAAAACATATAGACATAACACATAGACACAGGCAACAGTGTGCTGATAGCCAGAGGGAAAGAGGGTGGACAATAGGTAGAGGTGGGCCAATGGGGTGGGGGAGAATGGGGACAAAAAAGACTTTTCTTGGGGTGATGGATGAATGATGAAATGTGTAGATGCTGTTTTGTTAAGTTGTACAATTGAAATCTGTATGGTTTTGTAAACCAATATCACCCCCAATAAATTCAATTAAAAAAAATGAAAAAGAAAGAGACCTTCACAGCCCATGTGTGACAGGAAGAAAGAAAAGGAAGGGTCTGACCAGGCGGTGGTGTGCAGAGGACAGAGCATCGACCTGGGATGCAGAGGACCCAGGTTCAAATCCCTGAGTTCGCCAGCTTGAGTGCAGGCTCACCAGCTTGAGTGTGATCATAGAAATGGCCCAAAGGTCGCTGGCTGAAAACCCAAGGTCGCTGGCTTGAGCAAGAGGTCAATTGCTTTGCTGTAGCCCCCCAGTCATGGCACATATAAGAATGCAATCAATAAATATCTAAGTAGCCGCAACAAAGAATTGATGCTTCTCATCTCTCTTCCTTCCTGTCTGTCTGTCCCTATCTGTCCCTCACTCTGACTCTCTTTCTGTCTCTGTCAAAAAAAAAGAAAGTTTATGCTCGACTTTTCCAAGTCTGTCCCATGATTTCAGTAATAAGAAGCAATCAGGACATGAATTTCAGTTTCCGTAGTTAGTGTTGAAATGTTGACACACTTCCACACACATGTAGAGTAAGCCATTTTATGATATACAGAAAGTCCACATTTTATCTTCAGCCATTTAAAATTCCATTAGGAATTTAAAAAGAATTTGCTGAACGGATCAGAGCTTTTAATAATGCCTCAAATTTTAAATTTCAGCAGACCAGTTCCTTCTGACTTTCAGTGCAATGCATCAAATTGATGTGACCATACCAGTAAAAGAGTCACATTTATTCAAACCAAGGTTCTTGTTTCTTCAAAACCTTCTTTGGGACTTGCTTTTCCAGTAAGGCCTGTTGACAAGTATATGAGACAGTGATTGAACTGTAATTACCTCCTACAGGGTCACAGATTTATTTGTCAGTTGCTGGAGACAGCAGAGGCCTCTAACAACGCCCTCCTAGAAACAAAGTTTCTTTCTTTCAGAACAGAGCTTAATCCTACTCAGAGATCTACAACACACACAAATGAATGGCTTCTTTATATGCCTATAAAAAGTCCAACTCTGGAAGTTCTGTTTAAATATAGGTAATTTTGTATCAATCTTGATTTCTCAGTAAACAAAGACTGTACTGTTTGTTAATAGATGGAGAAACAGAAAAGAAACATAAATTCATGTGAAAACAAAGGGGAAAATCATTTCCGCCTCCAACCCTAGAAAACTTGCTGCTTAGTGCCCAAAACAAAAGTATGGTCTAATTCCTAAAAGATCATCTAAAATATATAACAATACATGTTAGGGATTCTAAAATTCTTTCATCTGGATTCCATTTAAAATAAAACTCCCTTTTCTTAAAACTCACTGATAATTATATATGCACGTGTCACAACAACATGCCCCATAACATTAACTATATACATTCTCAGTTTGCTTCCTTTACAGCCACTAATATACATTGAAAACATATTGACAGTAAGCCAAGTAGATATTCTAGAACAGGTACAAAATAAAACTAAATGCAACAGGATATCAGAGAGAATTCTGGGGCAACCACCTCCCCTCCCAGGTATAAAATAGCAGACTTTCTTATACTGAAGCAGGAAAAGAATGGTAGCAGGAGGTGGTGGGGGCTTCTTTTGAGAGTGGAGGGAGAATACCTAAAATGAGAAGACTGCCAGGCTAAGATAGTGTGGGCTCCAACTGTCCCCTAATAATCTTTGTCATATTGCCTCTCCAGCTTGTGTTTGTGCAGGCCATGGTGTTAGAGATGACAGCCATCAGTTCACAAACTATTTTAAGGCATAAATAATAGTTAAAAAAGACCTCAGTGATCTCGAGTGTTACAGCAAATAGCAACCACATGGTGGGCTTATTTAAAACTCATTTTCTAGATATAATAGCAATAGGAGTTGCCATTTAAAGACCTCTTATTCTGAATTGGTGCTTTCTCTCCTGGCAGTGCGTGGGAAAACTGAAAGTGGAAGGAAAACAACGCTTTTCCAAAGTCATCTTGGAAAGAACGACCAGCCATGACAATTTGTAAGACTTGCCTCTAACCTGTGCTAACCTGACTACGCTAACTCACTTCAAAAAGGCTGTAGAGACATGAAGGGAGGTTGCTCTTCCCTGCAAACTCAGGGAAATGGCTCATCTGAGCCACAGCTACCGTGATTCATTAACGAAATGTTATGAAAAGTGCCAGTGCCCATCAGCAAGATCATTTGTGCTGTGAGCTGGATGCGGCAATGGCCTAGCTCCCTCCATGCAATAATGCAAATCTTTGATTTATCTAAACTTCCTCTTTGGTTCTGTCCTCCCCAGGAACCTGAATTTCTCATTATAACCAAGCTTCCCCTGCAGGTCTAGAGCTAGGGAAAGACTGCTCTGGGCATGAGCACATAACTATCCCAGCAACTGGGCTTGTTAGATTTATTACTTGATTAAAAAAAATAATTCTACAAATTTTCATTGAGCACCTACAATACGTCAGACACCATTGTTGGTACTGAGGATACAACTGTAGATAAGAAACACAAACTCCCTGCTTTCCTGGACTGATAGTGTGTGTGTGTGGTGGGGGGTGGGTAATGTAAGGGTAATATGTAATGGGCTAATAAGGTCTATGAAGAAAAATAAAGCAGCGAATGAAGACAAGGAGACAAACACTATAATACAGAGTAATACAGACTCCATTGTCAATGTTTGACTACTGAAGACTTTCACGCCCCACCCGTCTCCTGTCCTCTACTGCCCCACATCTGGCAAGCTAATGAGAAAGCATAGGGCTCCCTTCTTTAGCGTCCACAGGATGTTCCAAGCACATGAGCAGTTCCGTATGCACAAGGCCTCTACCCCAGTGCTGCCTGCTTATCACAATAAAAGCTAACCAGCCTCTTTCCTTGAGCTCTCAAGCCATTTATTGGATATGCTTAGGACTGTGCCCTGCTTCCCCTAGAATGCCCCGTTATGTGAATAAGCCTGTTCACGTCCTTCTGGTGAACGTGTGGCATCAACAGAGTCAAATTTATTGTACAGGGTCCATCTGAGTTGGTAAGTTGATAACCAGACATGAATAGGGATTGTGGCCAGGTAGGGAAGGCCCTACCTAGGAGGGGCTGTGAGTGGGTTAGGCAGTAAGACATACAAACATCTGGGTAACTGAGAGTCCTGCTGCATTGAAGGAAAAGCAAGGAGCTTGGTGAGGACGCAGCAGAGTGAACAAGGAGTCGAGTGTGGGGGGTGGGGTGGGGTTGGGGATGGGGGTCAGAGGAGGTCCCAGCAGGGAAGCAGATCACGATCACAGAGCTGTGGGGTTCATGCTAAGGGAATTTCAGTTTTCTTCCAAGTAAACCATCAAATGGATCTGAGTAGTGAAGTAACATAACCGGACTTACACTTTAGTAGAATTTTATCAACTGTGCTTCCAGAGTAGAATTTAAGAGAGCAAACATGGAGCTAAAAGGAGGATATTCCTAACATTTTAGGCAGAAAGTAGTGCTTACTTAAATGAGGGCAGCATGTAGGTGGTAAATCAAGGTTTGACTGTGGGTATATTTCAAAGTAGAATATGCAAGATTTGCTCATGGATTAGACAGGGGGTGTGAGAAAAGTTTCAAGAGAGATTCCAGAGTTTTTGTGATTGATTAACTGGAAAGATGGAGTTGTCATTAACTGAAAAGGTCAAGATGGCAAGGAGCACATTTTGATGAAGGAGGTAGTAAAAAGATAGGTTTGGGTCATTTTTTGACATAAGATGTCAGTTAGATTTCTAAGTGAAGATATCTAGTAGACATCTAGACATATAAAACTTACAATCAAGGGAGAAGGCAGGACTGGAGATACAAATTTGAGAGTTCAGTTGTAGATGGTATTTGTTCCCAGGAGTATGTTCATGGAAGGAGAGAAAAGAAAGAAGGTTGGATTGTGAGTCCTGGGCACTCTAACATTTAGAGATCAGGAATATTGAAGAAGATCCAGCAATGGAGACAATTTAAAGCTCTAAACTGGTATTTTTGAGTCTAGTTTATGTAAGTCTAATCTAAGGACATGTATTGATTAAACAGGGTTGTGAACCTGTCAAACTGAAGACTAGACCTTCCTGGAAGGTGTCCTGGGAGAAGGCTAAGTCTCCTTTTCCAGAGAGCCCCTACCACTGTGGTCAGTCTGTTTCCATGTGAATTTCTATACTTAAGTTAACTCATTAAGTCTTATGTCAACTCTGGATGTACTTGTTATGACATTCATTCTAAAGATGAAAACATTGGGGTCAGGGTTGCTGAGAGAAGCAAGATAATTTTCTCAATATCACAGAGCTTGGAAGACATGGAATTTAGGCTTAAATATCAAGCTCCCCAACTCCAAGGGACAAATAAATGACTTCCCTGATATCACGTGGTGAATTAATGGAAAAGCTGGAATTAGATCCTTGATCATTTTTAACCTAAATTAATTGTTTTTTATTTTCTGTTGGGAACAAAATGATCTATAGGAAAATTCTAGTCATTAATCATTTACTGAAGATTCTTGTGTTTGCTGGTAAGCCCTCACTGCAGGGCAAATAGTGACCATTTCGGACCTTGATTTTATATATCCTTAGAAGAATATCAGGAACAAACTAGTAAAGGAATAGGCCATGTGAAACATAGCAAATAAATAATAAGGTAAATAATCTTGGATGTAAAATTATAAATGTTAAATCAATTTGCAATGTAGGAAAACCTAACATACCACATTTATAGTACCAAACAGTCATAATATTTTCAGGGTTTCTGATTTTATATTTTTATACTTCAATTTCTACTGTTTAATCCATGACAAGTATAATATCATTAAATTGTTAATATTTTAATATTAAAATTTTAAATGATCATGATCTATTTAAATTGACTTTTATAATCAATGTTGTATGATTTTTTATTAGTCAAAGACCAATTATTTAACAACACCCACAAAATTATTATACTTTTTTTTTGTTTGTTTGTTTGTTTTTATTTATTTATTTTAGAGAGGAGACACTGGAGTGAGAGAGAGAGAGAATGAAAGGGGGGAGGAGCTAGAAGCATCAACTCCCATATGTGCCTTGACCAGACCAGTGCAGGGTTTTGAACTGGCAACCTCAGTGTTCCCAGGTCGAATTATTATACTTTTATAACTATATTCATGGAAAACATCACTACATTTCATTTAAATATAAAATCCTTCCATTTCTATTGGGCTTCCCAGTTCACATTTTTTTTCACACGTATCTCATAACTGGATTGGGAGAATCAAGGAGCAAATTAGGAGAAGTAGATATTGTTACCTATTTTATATAAAGACAGAAACTATGACTAAGGGAGAAGCAATGAACAGAAAGTCATACAACAAGAGTTTGAAACTGAGCCTGCATCTTTTGATTCTACAGCTATTGTACTATCTGGTGACTTTCTACTTAAAGGTTATATTAAGCTACATTTTTGGGGAATTTTAATAAATAAGGGATGTGTGTATTTTTAGTGGAAACAATAGCATGACTTATATAAGCAGGAAGACAGAAAAAGATACATATAATTTATATGTACCTTACCCATGAACTATGAATCATTTTGTATTAAAATTAGCACTTATTAAAAGCCTTTAATATATACATGCTTCTAAAATCTCCCAAAATATTTATTAATTCTTTTCTAATTCTACTAGCATTTACTTTGTTAATAGCTATTTCTTATCTTAGGCCCTCATATTTCTGTTTCTACAGCTTCTAAGCAGAAAAAATGGTTCTGGTACTTTGACATCTTTATTAAATGCTTTCTTATCACATGAGAACATTAAACACATCTCTGATTTATTTAAGGACAACTGAGTTTTATAAGAGAGGTGATTTTCTCAATCACATAATAATATGTTTCAAGTATTTGGAGAAAAATAATAAAAATGTATAAATATTTTAAAACAACTAGGTCTTGGAGATGAATTGTTTGAGTACTGCAGAAAAGAATGATAATAAAACTAAATAAGCATATCTTAATAACAATTAAAGTTTACATTGATTAAAAAATGTCATTTTTTTAGCTTACTAAGTATGATGAGAAAAGTTTCCAAAGATGAATGCTTTGATAAACAACCTCCTTTACAAGATGTGAAATGGGGAAAACATGATTATAAAACCGTCGAAGTTCTTGTGAAGTTCCTGACATCAGTCCTTATCAATGTAAAACTAAGTAAAAAATAAATCTAAACTTTTGCATTAAAAATAACCTAAGAAAACAAAAACATTATAAAAGAACACATGATACTGATATATCCATTTTCAATAGGAAAGAAAAAGTAATGCACTGAACCAGGGACAAGATACTGCCAATGCATTTAGCCTGTAACTATCTTTAGACTCCTTTAAAACTTAACTGGTAGAACAAACAAACCAGTTCAAGAGATCAAGGCCAAGTCAACATCATTGGAATTTTATTTTCTGGTACTGTTAACATCTTCTTCATCCCCACATCTTATCTAAATATGTCAAAGGAAAACTCTTAAATCTTGAAAGAAATGGTAGACTTTTATTGGAGAAAATAAAGTAAAGGTGTCCTTTCAAAATGAAGTCTTAAAAACAAATCTCACAGTGCTGTCAGACCCAACAAACACTGAGGGGTTCACTGTAGGATTGTCAAACATTACTAGTGAAAAACAGTACAATTGGTATAGTTTTTAACAAACAATATTTAATAAATATTTATCAAATATCCAGAAGTTTTAAAATGTCTCTCTTTTCATAATGGGAGTTCAGTGTAATCCATTTGTCAAAGCTTTAATACACCTTAATGAAAGTATCCATAGTAATAAGGACACTTGCTGGCTCCCAGTGAACCTCTTAGTTTTTAAGAAAACAGAACAAAGAAAAGGGGTATAATTTACAAAAAAGATACATACTAAAATACATATATTAAAAGGTATAGGTTATGCCTTGAGAATGCAAAATGTAGGTGTTCCACATTATAGCTACAAAGTATATAGCCTAAATAATAAAGTGTGATATTAACTTGAAAAGTGGGCATCACACATATGCATCATTCACCAATTACGCCCTGTCCTGTGTGCTTTTTTGGCTCCAGATTTGTACATCCAATTGCCCATTTCACTCCTTCACTTAGGTGCCTAATTAACATACCAAACTTAACAGGGCCAAAAGAATTTTAATTTCATTCCTTAAATCTCAGTTTTCCTTATCTTTTCAAATGGTTCACAATTTATCCAGATGTTCGAACCAAAAATCTGGGATCTATTCTTGATTTTATCTGTTCCTTTACTCCCTATCCCTAGAGTCACATGTCCTATTATCTTTAATTCAAAATAGATCCCAAATTGGTACAGCTTTTTCCAATTTGCTTTTATCTTTTTGCAAATGTTGTGATGGAAGTAAAATCCAAATTCCTCTCTATGGTCTCCTGAGCCCTCTAAGACCTGGCCCATGGATAGCTCAGCCGTACACTTCTCTTCAATCATTCAGGCTGTGTCTTCTGTGGGCTTCCTTGTTGTCAGCTTATTCTGTCATGTCTGCAACCCCACAGCTTTTCCATGGCTGGATCCCACTTGGAAGATCAGTTTACCATCTCATAAGTCACCATTTCAGTGAGATCTTCCCTGATCACTCAATCGAATTAGCAATGCCCACTTCCACTGCTCATCATTCTCGAGCATCTCAACCTGTTTTATTTCTTCAAAATATTTGTGATGGTCTGTAATTACTTTTCTTCACATGTTTGCTGGTTTATTTTCTTTCTCCCCAAATAGAGTGTCAGTTGTTGTTTGTCTTATGTGCCTCCCGTACACTCAAACCTACAATACTATTTGAATGAATGAATGAATGAGTGACATATATGACCCTCTCCCTAGATATATCCCTAGGGATGGCTGTTGACTGTCTTAGGCAGAGTTCTTCAAATAAGATATACTCTGTAGCAATTCTCCCAGAGGATTACTGATGTCTAGAATGCCACCATATTCCTCACCTATCAATATTTAATGCAGCATTAATATTTATATAAAACTAGGTCCAATCAGAAATTATATGGTGTTGCTTCAGTAATGTAGAAAACTGGGAAGATTGACAAGTTAGGAAGAGCTGCTCTCCTACTCTCAGGGGAAGAGGATAATTACCCCATCACTCTGTGACTAAGAGGGGCCAGTACCTTGGCTTTCTTTTTTCTTTAAGGATATTGCTGCTGCCAGCAGTTTGAGGCACAACCAATGTTTATGCCAAAGGAACTTTTGCAACAGGACTGGGTGGGTGGTGGATAAACAATTTCCGCCAGAGAAAGCCAGTCCTAGAGCGTCTTTATGCAGCTACATAGAAACCCTCAACTCACACTGGGATTCTGCTGGCAGATAAACCTCCTCTAGAATATATGATTTACCCTGAGATTGTCAACAAATCTACTACATTTAAAGAATACATGGCATTGCTTTCTCTTACTTAGGCATCTATTTTAAATAACTGTCTGTGTGGGTTGGAAACACTGTTTATGAGACATTCAAAGTTACTTCTTGGATGGTGTGGACCACATCTCCCACTCCCCCTCTGGCCCTACCTACATCTGCGGCTGTTCTGGCAGCAGAGCTGTGCTATCCCTTCCCTGCATAAGGGCACTCACTGCAAGGGATGAATATTGGACAGCAAAAAGCAAGATTTCCTTGAAGGGATAAGCTGTCCTAACCGAATGACTCTCCTTGTCCTAATCTTTAATGCCAAGAACTGCTTGTACCCTTCCTGTCTAAGATCAACAAAGGGGATTAGGTAATACAGTGCATCTCTGCTCAGAAAAACGATTAAGCTATTCTTTGGGCAAAGCTATATTTATTTCCCTTGCTCCTTTCCAATTTGCCCAGAAATAAGTGCTTGGAGATTATTTCACAAACACTGTCTTTCCTTCATAGAACTTCAGCTAAGAATTAAAATATTTAATTAACTAAAAGCAATCAGGAATCATTTTTCAATTCTAAGTTCTCTCAAATTATCTCATTTCCCCAAAATTTGTGTATTACAAATTCAAAGAGGTGGGAAAGATATTTCATTTCATAAAAAATTTAAAGGAAAACACCTTGGAAAAATTATTAGGAAGTATAACAAACTATTAATATCTTAATTATATGAAATGATAGCTCAAATAGATAAAAGATTATGTGCTAAAGAGATAAATGAGTAAAAGACTCAGAAGAGACATTTTAAAGGGGAATGCAGCTAGAACACCTCCCCAGCTTGCCAGCGATCTTAATAAAGAAATTAAAAATATGCTTATTTCTAGTCTATAAAATTACAAATAAAATTAAATAATCTTTCCCCATTGTTTAAACAACAACAAGGCATTTTTTTGTTAAAACAAAATATTATTTAGAAGCCCAGGCAAATTGGGTTCCATCCACCTTATTTGCAAGGGTGGGTCATAAAGACTGGCCTATTTTCCCTGAGACTGGCCTATTTTCCCTGTTGTTCCTTCAGGGACTTTTGAAGAAGCTTGAGGTAGTGTCTATTTCTCCAACTGGAAGACCACTATTTTCAATGCCACCCAGTACTTATAAAAGACTGTGTACCAGGCATATTTCCACATTGTTGAGATTCTAAATCATGTCAACCACTTTGAAAAGCAATCTGGAAATATTCCATAAAAATCAACATACCCATGTCCGTTGACTCCCTTTTACTTCTGAGACCCTTATACTGGCTATATTGCATGAAGATACTAACTGCAGCATTATTTAAGATGGTGAAACTTTAGAAAAAAAATAAATACATGTATTCAACTATTCAATGAATATTCACTGAGCAAAGGACCTTGCAAAAGCTAAGTTTCTATTAAAGGATGAGAGGACACAGAAATGGCTGGGAGAACAGTTAGAAAGGCCATAAAGTTCATTAGACAGATCTACTATGTCCTTTACTGAGGTGGTTTTTATCTTACTGGAGGACATTACTTTCTTATATTAACTTTGTCTGCATGTCATATTACCAAAGAATACAATGAAAACTAGAAGAGAAACTATGTCAGGTTGTGGCATTAAAATTCTTCCACTGGGACTCTTCAGGTAAGATCACAACCTATTGGTACAGTCTCCCTGAAGAGAATAAAGGTAAAAATAATCTAAAACATTTCTCTAGGATTACTTGTCTTAGCTATGGATCTAAAAAATCTACAGCTATTTGAAGAATTCTGACCAAACAGAAAGAATAAGGATGCCTTTTGCCACAAGGAGGTAGATTCAGAGCTAGAGAGGAGGTCTCTCCCTGGTATACTGCAAGCTTAAAATGAGTGAAAGCATTTGGTAAATAAGATTATCCAGTTTCACATTCTTTCTTTTTTTTGTGACAGAGAGACACAGAGAGACAGACAGACAGAGGTACAGATAGGGACAGACAGACAGGAAGGAAGAGAGATGAGAAGCATCAATTCTTTGTTGCGACACCTTAGTTCAGAGGTCCCCAAACTATGGCCCGCGGGCCAAATTGCGGCCACCTGAGGTTATTTATCTGGCCCCTGCCGCACTTCCAAAGGGGCACCTCTTTCATTGGTGGTCAGTGTATGGAGTACTGTATGTAGCGGCCCTCCAATGGTCTGAGGGACAGTGAACTGGTCCCCTGTGTAAAAAGTTTGGGGACCCCTGCCTTAGTTGTTCATTGATTGCTTTTTCTTATGTGCCTTGATGGGGGGGTGGTGGCTAGAGCAGAGTGAGTGATCCCTTGCTCAAGCCAGCCAGCCACCTTGGACCCAAGCCAGCAACCTTTGGGCTCAAACCAGCGACCATGGGATCATGTCTACGACCCCATGCTCCAGCCAGCAACCCTGCGCTCAAGCTGGATGAGCCCAGGCTCAAGCCAGTGACCTTGGGGTTTTGAACCTGGGTTCTCTGCATCCCAATCCAACACTCTATCCACTGGTTAGGCTCACAATCTTTTCTGCGTTTATTTCTCCTGTGTAATCCCATACATTCATTATTCATTCATTTTTTTTAGAGAAAGAAGGGAGAGAGGAGAGAGAGAGAGAGAGAGAGAGAGAGAGAGAGAGAGAGAAGGGGAGGAGCAGGAAGTATCAACTCCCATAGGTGCCTTGACCAGGCAAGCCCAGGGTTTCGAACCAGTGACCTCAGCGTTCCACGCTGATGCTTTATCCACTGTGCCACCACAGGTCAGGCCTATAGTCCCATATTTTAATAAAGTTTTATTTAAATGCCTCTAGTCTAGTCTGAGCTGTGCTGTGGATAAAGAATGATTCATTATTGCAGTCAGCCAGAGAAGGTATCCCAGCCCACTTCCCAGCGGCTGTGTGATGATGGTAGAGGTGAGGAGTGAGTGGTGCTTTAGTGCAGGAAGCCTGTTTCTCAGAGGCCAAGGGCCGGCTGTCAGGCTCCGCTGCCCCAGCCTGTACAGGGGAGCATTCTCTCTCACCCTTCTTTAAGCAGCTGCTATTGATTTGATTATTGAGTCACTGCTTTGTGGCCTGAAGAATGTTTAGAATATCAGACAGTTAAAAAATAAGCATCTTGAAATACAAATGAGACCAGGAAAAGGAAAGTAACTTCTGAGGGAAAGAAATACAAACATCAGGCTGTTGCAACTCTCTCTGCCTGTTTACTTTCAAAAGGGTGCAATTTATCAAAACTATATGGAAAAAATTGCTTTAGATGGGAAGACAAGTATGAATGAAAGCAAAATTCCCTTTTACATTTAAAGCAGAACCAAACAAAAAGATATTCTAATATAATCACTGTCACAATATAATCAGGGTTGTTAGGTTTTTTTTGAACAGCATTTTAAAAGATTATTTAATTCAATCATGGAATAATTGCTTTCTGTAAATATAGCGTGCATCTAACTTCATAATCAGGCACATGCTATGTATACAGAAATTTTAATCAGTCTTAACATGAAGTGAACAGGATGCAGGTCTATCCTTTTCTGCCATAATATAAAGCACATAATAAGGACATCCCTGGATAGCTCTGCTTTTATTTTCTGACTTGTTTTTATATTCATTTTATCTTTGTGCAAGTCATTTAATCTGTGTAAGTCAGCTAAACTATACTCTGGAAGAATATGGAGTATAAACAAACAAAAATTACTTTTTCTCTCAAAATGTTTTCTTTCTGGAATTAGTTTTTCTCCATGAGCATGATTATTCTTACCTTAGGTTGTTTGCAAAGGTAGCGACAAATTTCTCCAATGTACTGAAACACAGTCACATTGTACCTTTTGCAGTCATTCCAAAACTGGCTTGCTGAGAATTTTTTCTTTAAAACACAAGTAGCACCTATGAGAAAAGGCAAAAAGAGGCACTAGGTAAAAAAATGCAAGGGAAGAATTAACATAAAACACACATGATGTTGCTCTGTCTAGAATATTTTATCCAGCGGTGGGATTCAAATAATTTAACAATAGGTTCTCTGCCACAATGACCGTTTTAAGTATAAAATAAAGATGTACCGAAAGGTAGTTTATTATTTCATGCATTTAATACTTAAATAAGGAAAATAAAATACACAAAACTAGATTGTTATAATATTTTTAAAATATTAATGAAAAAATATTAAATAATACCTGACAAAAAACAATAAAACTGTTATTTAAGATATTTCCACATTGCTTCTTGGTGTCCTTACTTGCAATTTTTTTTCACCTATGGTCAGAATGAACATTACTATGGGCGCTTAGAATACGCTGTTGCACAGATGAACATTAAAAAAGAGTAAGGAATGCCCTGACCAGATAGCTCAATTAGTTAGAGCATCGCCCTCAAGTGCAGAGGTTACTGGTTCAATTCCTGGTCAGGGCACATACAGGAACAGATTGATGTTCCTGTCTCTCTCCCTCTCTCCCTTCCTCTCCCTAAAATCAATAAAATAAACAACAACAAAAAAGAGTAAGGAATGTAAATTTGTGATTTCCACATTGGGTGGCCACCCAAGCACCCACTTTAGAGAGAACTGTGATTGCAAGGGCCATTTCAACAACTGGTTCACCGAACTCAACAAAAAATTAGGTACCAGTTCTGCCAAACCTCTACGAACTCACCAAATCCCACCATTGACCTTATAACTTTCAAGGCTTTTATAATCTGCCAGTGGCCAATTATATCATGCTTGTTTGAAAACATTAATCTTGCAGTCTACATCTCGAGGCTGAGAGTAGGATAGTGGGTAAGAAAGCTGCAACGGAAAAGTTCATCGACGACCACAGAACCTAACGTTAGGAACACCGTAAATCATATGAATATGCCCAAAGGGAAACCTCTAATGATTCGACCTTGATCTATATATACTTCTTGTGGACATTGATCATATTCTAACTATGCTCCTCTATAAAATTACTTTATAGTATTTTAGACCTATAAATAGCAATAAATTATCTCTGTATCTTATTTCAGGACTAGCTAGTAACAGACACATAATCTCAGCAGGTTTATGAATGGAATCTACTGTGTCACAAGTGCTGCCAGCAGACTTACTGGATGCCTGGGGTACACTGTGAAGATAGCCTCAGCAACTCTTCTCATGACTTACCTTTGCAATGTGAACTGACCACTTCTTTCTCCAAGAGATGGGGTCTATTTCCCAATCATTCTAATTCTGAAACTGAGTTGGCTTGTGACTTCCTTTAATCAACAAAATGCAGATGAAATGATCTATATGACTTCCAAGGATAAGACTTAAGAGCTATGCAGTTTCCACATTCACTCACTTGGATTGCTCCTGGCACCATTTAAGGAGGCGGAGGAAGGCGATTACAGGATAAGCAACCACAAGGAGAAGAAAGCTCATCGATAGCCAGCTCCATCTGCATGGCCATTCCCTACGCTTTCCAATTCAGAAATAGCCTGAGTATGTCATGAAATGATATAGTTTTAATACATTTTATAACTTACTAGATGGTATAATTATATAACACGCACACACTCTGAATTCTACTGGAAGAGTTTTAAACTTTAAAACCACAAGTTCTAATTATTAGGCATTTTGAAAACTTACATACAGAAAAGAAGAACGTACCTAACTCAATACATCCACCAACTCCCAGGAGAGACCCGGAACTGTGATACAGAGGAAGGGTTACATAAATGATGTCATCAGTAGTACAACCAAAAGCCCACAATCCAGCAGACCCTTTTAAAGCCTGCAGTTGAGTAATTACAGCTGCTTTTGGGAGACCTGGAAGAAAATTAAAAAATACATATGCAATAGAAATCAAGTCTAGCCTTCCCTAGACATTCCTGAAGCTACCTAACCAAGGCCAATGAGCAATAATAGAGTTAGAAGTTGGCAGACTGAATACATATGCACATAGAACCTCAAGGGAAAAAGAATGGAATTAGAGATGACAGCAACAAAATTTAGAAAAGCAGATGGTCGACTGACACCATTCACTCAAGAAGCTGAAAACTAAGGTGAAGCTTTGAAGAATTTTTCAAAGTTTATCATTTCTAGAATTTTATCGTCTCCTTCAAAGTCCAAAGTCAGGCTGAATTTATGCTGACAACTTGATACATATTAGCATTTTCCAGTTCATTTATGAAAGCTGTTGTAAACATAGTAAAAAGTTTAGTCTGCTTTCTCCTCTAAAATAGATCATTGTTAGGCTCCAAATAGAAAGAAATAAAAAGGAAGGAAAAGAAAAGAAAGAAATAAAGAAAAAATGAGAGAAGGGGGAAGGAGGGAAGGAGAAAAGGATGATACGAGAGAAGGAGGGAGGGAGGGAGAGAAGGAAAAGAAAAGAAGGAAACTTTACTTAAGCAACAGTAGTTTACTTAAGCAACAGTAGTTGTGTTTATAATAAATACTACCTGTGCACAAGTAATTAGTAACAATATTTTTCATGTTTAATTCAAGCCCTCAGTTATTTATCTTCAAACTAATTGCAAAAGCTTCTTTAGCCTATGAATCAATTAAGTTCAACATCTCCTTTGAATTGTTATGCAGTTTCATTATTTTGTGTGTGAGTGTATGTTGTTATTGTTTACTAAAAAAGAGGGAAAACTAAGTTTTGATTCTAGTTTGTATTTTCTCCCAAACCTGCAATGCACTGAAGACTTCTTGTTTGTGATATGTTCTAGTCAACCCCAAGGAAAACCAGGAGAGCCAGCAACAGTAGCTTAAATTGCAGCTGTAGTTGGATTGTGTTTAGGATTTAACATTTTACACAAGAAAAAAAATGTTTTAAAGTAGACTAATCATTTTTTTAATCCTGTAGGATAATTAGATTATTTAAATTAATCTCTTCATTTTTTTTAATATCAGAAATCGAGGAACAGATAAGCTAGCAAAGAACATGTCAAAAAATGCTGGTCAAGTCTTTGGGCAGTCCTTTGCTCCTGGTACCATCAAACTTGAATGAAGACAAGAGCCAAGTAAGTGAATGTGGTGACTTGCCAAGATAACGTTAAACCAAGTTCAAGTTAATATCACTACTCATGGCAGAAATTTGCTCAACACCGTTGCTTTCTTTTTAGATCTTAAGAAAAAATAAAGCATACCTGTTGTTCCAGAGGTAAAAATATAAAGAAATGGAGCCTTGAGATTTGAGGCAACATGGTGGCTGCGTGGCA
Organism: Rhynchonycteris naso; assembly: GCA_037038555.1. NCBI lineage: Eukaryota > Metazoa > Chordata > Mammalia > Chiroptera > Emballonuridae > Rhynchonycteris > Rhynchonycteris naso. Next base: position 173,617,684 of record CM073000.1, on the reverse strand, counting down.
CTGGCTTGTCAGAGGCTGTTCTAAGTTTTTCCTTGAGTGAAATTACACCGCGTGGAACCGAATCTTTCATTCCCCAAATGGTGACATCTTCTGGGAGGCTGGGAAGGATTTCTTCTATGGCTTCAAGCAAATCTAAAAACCAGAGGATTTGGAATTGGTAAATAGAACATAAATCTCAAACCATGCACCCTGTGCTCTCTTTGTAAATACAGTGTTGATTTGCTTTTCATGTTGGATAAGTAATATCAAAATCATTTTATAATTCTGTTTCAACAGGACCGACTGAGAGGGAAATCTAGTCATCACCTAATGTCATCAATGCAACTAAGCCAATTCAAATAGGATTTTGAAGACTTTATTATCCAGACCATGATTTTCCCCCCAATTTTTAAATAAAAGTATTTTTATACTTTGTTTTAAATCTAAATTCAGGACCCTGCACCAAACATCCTTAAAAAAGCCATCTGTCTGTCACTGTTTAGTTCTCTCATAATGCAACACATTTGGGAGACTCCCCTGACCTGTTTGGCATCACAAGGTCATTATGACTCAGAGATTGTTTCAGAGTCAAAAGTTAAGTGAAGAGATTAGTGATGCCACAGGCCTTTGGAGTTTCACAAGAAATGCCAAAGACTACTGGCAACCACCAGAAGCCAGGAAGAGCAAGACAAGATCTTTCTGAGATCCTTCAGAGGAGCATAGCGCTGTGGGCACCGTCATTTTGGACTCTCAACCCCCAGAACAACTCTGTTGTTTCAAGCTACCCAGTGTGTGGTATTGTATTACAGCAGACCTAGGGAACTGATACACCAGGTCACAAGTGGCTGGGCAGTGAAATTGCTGTTATTCTAATCCAGGTCTAACTCTAAAATTTATACATTACTTCACAAAGGAAACCAATGATAAAGAATTATGTTATTACATGTAAAATATACCCAGGTCAGAATGCTCAAGTGCATGTAAATTTGGACCTTTCCTTCTAAGCAATTGTAGTCATTCTAATTTTTTTATCAAAACTTTAAAAACAGTCATAAGATATAGTCTGCTTTGAAGCTGAACCCCAGGTGCTGCATTAAACATTTTACTGGAAATGTGAATCTCTGTCCAGTTATCTCAGAAAGCCATCTGCCAGCCACTGTTTACTTCCACTATAATACAGCACATTTGAGAAAAACCTCATGATTTCCTTCCTCAAAACCTATAATCCAGATTGATCACAAAGAAGCAGCAAGAAAATATGTCAAATGGGATGAGGCAGTTCACAAAACCAGCCAGAAAATGATCAGGAGGTGATATGTCGTTAGGTGGCAGGCAGACTGGGACTTGAAATTTTTTAAATTAATTTTCATATCTATAACAAATTGAACTAAAGCAAACTGTAAGAGTCCAGAGAAATCATCTAGTTCTACTGAGCACATGGCAAACTGCTGTGCACGGACTGCTTTGGTCCGAAGGAGAAGTGAAAAGTCACGAGGACCGCCGGGGGAAGAATAGTCAGAAATGTGTGAAAAAGCAAGGCAAGCAAATAATTAGATTTCCTATGTTCTTTTAATTTTTAGTGTTAAAGTTTGTTTTCATCTCACTCTCTGGCACTTTGTAAGCACAAGTCTTTAGTCTGACTCATTTCACTATCTCAATTTCAAATCTAATTTACATCTGGAATGATACATTAGCAGCATACACTGTTATATGCTCTTAATGATATGTATAGCTAAGTTGGCAATGTAAATGCAAAGCAAGTCACAATATGATTCATTTAATTGCGGCCCAGAATCTTTGTTGGAATTGTAGTCGAAATAAAGGGTGAGGATTTACGGAGTGATGACTTTTACAGAAAAAGTGAGCAGATTCCTAAGAATCAGAGGAAATACAATTTAATTTCCCTCATACATTAAAAGTAAATTGACTTAGCTGAGGTTTTTATAATTTTCAAGTAGAATTTTATCTAACAAAATCATTTCTTGAATAGTGGTAGGAAATATGGATGAGAATAGTGAAAATTTAAAAAGTGAAACGCCATGTAGAGGATAAAGAATCATTATTTACTTATCACTGTCAATCTTTCATAATAAGATGAAACGTTTTAGTGTATTTGGAAAGTAAATTCTGAACATTAAGTCATGATGAAAAAAAATAGCATTTGTTTAAATACTTCAAGGAAACTTGGCTGTGTTTTACGAAGATATACTCTTTAGTGAATTGTACCACCACTGAAATCTGTAGAATTTTAAGTGCCTCAAAACAATGACATGTGTCTTGTTCTGTCTTTTGGCTGACTGCATCCGGCACACACTCCCTGAAGGGCAGGATAGATATTTGGTCACAGAATTGAGCTCTGCCCATGGGATCCACTGTACATGCACGTCCTGACAGTCAACTACTATAAAAAGAATGAGATGGCTGAATATTCTATGAACTTTAATAGTTTACATTACAGGAGAAAGCTCAGCTCTCTTTTCAAAGCAACAGGGTCTTCCAGAAAACACAAACTGTTTCTCGCATTGTAAGGCACTGCATTAGGTGGGGTTGCATGCACAAAACGGGTCTCTCCCTGCAATCCTTTGGCACTTTTTGAACAATATAATACCTTGATTCTACATATTAGATATTATATATCTTTTTTTTTTTTTGTATTTTTCTGAAGCGAGAAGAGGGGGTGGGAATAGAGGAGGCAGACAGACAGACTCCCGCATGCGCTCCGCTGGGATCCACCTGGCATGCCCACCAGGGGGCGATGCTTGGCCCCTCTGGGGCATTGCTCCACTGCAATTGGAGCCATTCTAGCGCCTGAGGCGGAGGCCATGGAGCCATCCTCCGTGCCAGGGGCCAACATTGCTCCAATGGAGGGGAAGAGAGAGAGAAAGAGAAAGGAGAGGGGGGAAGGGTGGAGAAGCAGATGGGTGCTTCTCCTGTGTGCCCTGGCCGGGAATCGAACCTGACACTTCCACACACTGGGCCGACACTCTACCACTGAACTGTCTGGCCATGCCTCATTATTATATATCTAATTCAAATTTCTGAAACTATAAGCTCAGTGAGTTATGCATGCTGTATTAAAAGCTCTTCAAATTATCTTATTTTTTACATAAAACAAGCTAATATTTTCAAAAGTATTGCTTATCGCTCTTAATACACTGGCAAACATTTCAACTTTAAACTTTTATGCATTAATAAAACTAATACGATATTCAGCTACAAATTGGTCAACTTGAGTATCCCATGATTACAAAACAACATTCACAAAAAAATGCAAAGTGGAATTACAGCTCTTACCACATGCTTCTAAATACCACCCAACTATGTAGAGCAACTCTATGGATTTCTCAAGGAATGCATGGGCAGGCTACGCTTGCTAAGAAAACTCATGTGTGCGTAAGCAATGTTCTAAAGCAGTGGTTCTTAACCTGGGTTCTATTGAACCCTAGGGGTTCGATGAGTTGGTCTCAGGGGTTCGGAGAAGCCTCTGCCGCGGAGGCCAGAATAAAGTAATACCGTAATTTGTTGTGAGTTCATGCACTTTGTTGGTTTTGTTCTTTGAACAAGGTGATGTTCATGCATGGCTCATTTTGTGCACCAGTAAAAAAACATATACCTATGTCTTGAATTTGGAAAATAAATCATATTTTATTTATCACTAAAGAAGGGTTCAGTGAATGCGCATATGAAACTGGTGGGTTCGGTACCTCAAAAAAGGTTAAGAATCACTGTTCTAAAGCAATTCCTATGATGATGTAGATAGTAATCTTTCACATTAGGCCAGAAACTCATTTCATCATAAATAATGTGTCAGCTATTTTTACAAATATTAATTTATTGACAATCATTACAACATTGGGAAGTGCACGGAATCACATCTTTCACTTGTGATTACATATTCTTCCTTGAAACAGTTTTATAAACTGCACACAAGTCTGTAAGTGGGTTTATGTGTTTTCCCTCTGAGATGTGCCCACATCTTTTGGGGGACAGTCCGACAAAAGTGTACAAGAAAGCAAAAACTAGAACACTTCTTTTGATATTATTTCCAACTCACCTATTGTCAGTGAATAATTATTACTCAAATGAGACCACAATGGAATGATGTTACCTGGTTTACTATTTTTCAGTGACAAAGTAGTGAAAATTAGAAAAATAAATGCACAAAAAAGCTCTCTAGATACAATTAGACTAATTAGTAAGTAAATCATATATTATTAAAAAGGCAATTTCAAGGTGGTATTTTGTAAGATTAAGACTGCAGCAGGGCTATCTGCCATGTGCTTTTTGGTTATAAATGGAAGACTCCTCTTCTTGACCAGAGAAAATGTAACTATCTAGTTACTAACTGTGTCTGACAGCATTCCAGCCCCGGCATCTGAGGGCTGGGAAGTGCCCTTCTCCTGGGGAGAACAGGACAGCTGCTTAAAACCAGTTCCCTAGGGTCATGTTACATATGCCTGGATCTCCCTTCAGTCAGCCCTCTGCCCACAGCAAACCCCAAACAAGAAGACTCAGGGGCAGAGACTGCATAGAGGTCTCTGCCACCATGCAATAAAAATAATTATGGGGCCACCATTTAATGAATATATATTATGGTCCAGGCACTCTGTTGTGTCCTTTACACTTAAGTCATACAAAACCCAGGGATACTCATCAGTCATCTGCAATGTGTCAGGAGTCGATGGCAGAGTTAGGGGTCAAGCGCATGTTTGTCTGAGTCCTGGGTGGGCATTTCTCCCATTCAGCCTCACCACTTGTCTGAGGAGCACAACCTCCCTTGAAACTGTTTTTGCTCCTGTGATCATTCAAGCATCATTCCCTTATAGTAATGGCACGGGCAGCAGTACTGTGAAGAAGAACCCCAGGGTCAGTGTCCCCACAGTCAGGAAAGAATTAGTCAGGAAAGAACGGTGCGTCAGCACTGCCTGAACCACAGAACTACTTAAACTTCCTCTCAGAATCAGTTGTATTCTTAAAAAAAAAAAAAAAAAAATCAGTTGTGTTTTTTGGAATTGAGGTAATTCTTGGCTTAGCTAAAACTTAAAAAAAAAAAAAAAAGTAAAACAACCAGTCATTTTACTAAATATAAGTAAAAACATCAAAATTCCCTAAAAATTAAAATAGATTTACATCAGGATATCATAGTCCATGGATAAAATAATAAAAGTGCACATAAGCCATTTTATCTGCCTGAATACATATCACTTTCTAAAAACTTAAAGGGTCTTTATTATTCCTCTAACATTTCCTCTTGGTCTTTAAAAAACAGATGCCCTTATGGCTGAAAGTCATTTGGAGAATCACAATGGCTTGATTGTTAACTGGAGCACTCGCCCTGCATGCAAGTCTGGATGCGGCAGGCAGGTCGCATAAACTAACAGGGCAAGGCTGCATGCATTATTTTAAGATTAGTGAGCTGGCAGGATTTTTACTTCTTGTGAACAGAAATCAAAAACCGCTCTAAACATATTGAGACACAAAATACTTATTGAATATAAAGGAAAAGACTTCAGGGTAATATGAACATATTTTAGTTATATATTTATAATTATGATGACTTAGTATGTGGTATATCGACAAAGGAGAGAGGGCAAAATATATAGTGTGTCAAAACACTGTACTTTGGGGTGTCATGATTCTAGCACTTAGCAACACCGACATAAAATAACACAAAAGAAATTCCATTGATATAGCCACTCTCAAAATCAGTCACTAAATGAACGGCAGAAGGACAATTTACCAGCAAAAGATTGTAAGTAAATAAAGTTGCTGCATGCCCATGTGTACCCCATAGTTTTCTGTTAGGGCATTCATTCTTCCAGGCAATGAATATTTATTGAGCATTTCCTTTGTGCTAAATTCTGAGAATTTATCAGTGAACAAAACAAACTTCTTCAGCTCAAAGAGCTTACATCTGCGTTCATGGACTGTTCCTCAAAGCCACACAAATACCTGTTGGCTAATAAAACTTTATCATTCCACAGCCCTGCTGTGAATCATAGCACACCTGAGGTATAAGTAGACGGATACATGGAAGGTAAGAGAGAAGAATAAAAAGGAACAGTGAAGGGATGTTAAGGAAAGGGGAGAGGAAGAGAAAAGAGAGATGAGGGATTATAAAGGAGCAGAAAGGAGAACAAAGACAATCACGCACCTGACAAGCTTTTAGGACTTAGCACAGAAAATCTGGGCGACATCCCTACAATGCCTCCCCAGATGTTTGAGCTAGAGACTACTTGCCCACTCTCTGTTTTCTTCATCTTTAAAATGGGTGTGGTGAGGATCATGTAAGAACATGTGGAAAAACAGTAAAATTTATACAGTACTTTAAAAATGAAAGAGATTATTATTATTATTGCTACATATGACAAAATATATAATTACATATACTTTTTCAAATGATATACAAGTATCAACATCTCCTGTTTGTTTGAAGTAAAGAGAAAGAAACATATAGGTAGACAACTTTGGCAACAGGCATTATTAGCAATAATAATTAGAATTGAAATATTGGGAGAAAGGAGTAGGTTTAATCTAAGACTATTACATTTTCAATAAACACTGAAATTTTCCAGGGAAATTTGAAATGCTACTTGACACATCTTCGAAACCAAATTACACAGATATAACATTTCTTTTTTAAATTAAAAAAATTAAATTTAATGGGGTGACATTGATCAATAAGAGCACATAGGTTTCAGGTGGCCATCTCTGTAGTATTTGAACTGTTGATTGTGTTGTGTGCGCATCACCCAAAGTCAGATTGTTTTCTGTCACCATATGTTTGTTCCTTTTTACACCCCTCCTTTCTTTGCAAGTATTTTTGAGTCTTGCGACTGAGAAAGGAATACTAATTTTGTAAACATTTTATATTTTTCTAGTGATCTGTGTATTAAAAACCTGCTATCTTAATATTTGCAACTTTTACTTTACTGTTTTGACATAAGTGGGATACATATAGCTTCCATAGTTGTATTATAATGGGATTGACAGCCCCAGAAACAGCTGGATTATACAGCACAGCAGTCTTCCATGAGAGACAAGGTTTTGAGTCTTTGTGCTGGAACCTACTAAACTGTGTCATCTCAGTCACTTAGGTAAATTTCTTTCCCTCTTAATCTCCAAACACAGTTCTCCATCTGCCTCTCAGAAGTACCTTTTACATAGTCAGCCTTGACTGAGTGGCAACTGTTGGTATTTTTCTTAATGACAATAACAGCAACAATAACATTAGCCTGGTGGCTTGGCTTTGCCTTTGGCTTGTGTTTGGAGACATAATTATTAGACAGCCGCCATGACTGAATCTTCAACTATCACCATGAACATTATCTGACCGGCCTGTGAAATCTTTTTGAAATTGGTTCTAGAATACCTCTGAAAAATAAAATTTTTCTAAAACATGCCAAAGTAAAGTCTTCAAAGTCCTATTCTAAACAAGTGCCTTACTAGTCTTTCTTATAGCTAACACCAAATTAGGCTGTAGCAGCAAAATCTAAATGAGATACCTTATCAAAGGCCTCAGATGACTTTGTAACAATAATAGCAATTATTTCAACTCACCAGGATCTGGTTAGTATATACCAGGCACTCAGCTAGCCACTTCACAAAAGCTATATCATTTAATTTTTAGAATTACACTGTTATCACCATTTCATAACTAAGCAAAGTGAGCCCAGGGCAACTGATTTTATCTTCAGTCACACAGATAAGAAGAGGCAGCCCATAAATGAAATCCAGATCGATCTGGCTTATGTCTGTCTAAACCACTTGACTTGTTTTTCCATCTCTATATACTTACTCTCCCTGGGGGTATAATGATTTAACTGTTACATTTCCATCAGAAGTATTATATCATACACAAGAATAAACTCAAAATGGGTTAACGGCAAATGTTAGATTCAAAACCATAAAAATTCTAGAAGAAAACATTGGCAATAAAATGTCAGACATGTCTTGAAGTAATATTTTTTCTTATATATCACCTTGGGCAAGGGAAATAAAAAAATAAACAAATGGGACTATATCAAACTGAAAAGTTTTTGCACAGCAAAGGAAAGAATCAACAAAAGGAAAAGACAACTCACTGAGTGGCAGAACAAATTCGCCACTACATCTGATCAAGGCTTACTATCCAAAATTTACAAGGATCTTATAAAATTCAACACAAAAACAAAACAAAACAGAAAAACAAGAAAGGGGCAAAGGACCTAAACAGACACTTAAAGAAGACATACAGATGACTGGTAAGACATATGAAAAGATGCTCAAAGTCACTAATCATCAGAGAGATGCAAATTAAAACCACTCTGAGATATCACTTCACACCTGTCAGAATGGCTATCATCAATAAATCAAAAAATAATGGAACCCTCCTGCACTGCTGGTGGGAATGCAGACTGGTGCAGCCACTGTAGGAAGCAGTATGGAGTTACCTCAAAAAATTAAAAATGGAACTGCCTTTGGACCCAGCCATTCCACTCTGGGAAAATATCCAAAGAAACCTGAAACACTAATGTGAAAGAATATAGGCACCCCTTTATTCATTGCAGCATTATTTACAATAGCCAAGATTTGGAAGCAGCCCAAGTGCCCATCAGTAGGTGAGTGAATAAGAAAGCTGTGGCACATTTACACAATGGAATGCTGCTCGGCTGTAAAAATGAAGGAAATCTTACCTTTTGCTACAGCCTGAATGGACCCGGAGATTTTTATGCTAAAATAATTTAGTCAGAGAAAGGCAATACCATATCATTTCACTTATATGTGGAATCTAATCAACAAACTAAACAAACAAAATAGAAACTGATTCATAAATACAGAGAACAGACTGACAGCTGTCAGAGGCAATGGCAGTAGAGGGGTTAGGAGGAAAATGGTGAAGGGATTAAGCGAAGAAAAAAATTTAAAAGACAAGGACAACAGTGTGGGGACTGCAAGAGGGAAGCGAGTAGGGGGAGGCAGAGGAGGTTAGAGGGGAATAGATGGCGATGGAGGGAGTCTTGACTTGGGGTGAAGACACAATGCAATATACAGACGATGTTTATAGAATTGTATACCTGAAACGTATAACTTTACTATCCAATGTCACCCCAATAAATTCCATAAAAAATTTAAAAAATAAATATCCAATGAGAATCTAAGACCTCTGTAATTTATTCTAAAATCTATATATGCATATACTATTCACTGATTAGACTCAAGATGCCAAGAATACAGTATTTCAGGGTAAGAGCTTCAAATACTGAAAAGTGACTGTAATCTAATCTGTGTCTTACCAAACAAAATCTAGTTATTAGTCAAATAGAATTGTTTCATCTTTGAAAAACATATGCAATTTATATATTTTGAAGGCATGCTAAAAAGAACCATTAGTAAGATTTAAGGTTGATTTCTCCAGATACCTATTTACATAGCAAATTTACTAAATGGTTCTGGCTTAAAACTCCAGCATCCCAAAGTGCTTTTTATGTCTTTAAAAAATGATTGTTAATGTTCAAAACAAGAACAAGAAAACAATGAAATTAGTGATTGGCAAGCAAGGAAAAGTTGGCACAGGTAAAACTGCAAAATAATTGGTCCTAATTAAGCAACAGTTCAGTCAATAGCAACGTTTGAATATCTATTTTGAGAGGTAACCAGGTATATGCATGTTAAGAGGCCCTCAGGCAACTGGCTTTGGCATATTGCTCAGGTTGGCCTAACATCATTGGTTCAGAAATCTTTTCAGGGATACTATAGCTTTCTTCCTTGGCTTTTCTAAAGAGAATTTATAGCTTTACCAATTTTTAGCACAATTTGAGGTTTAGATTTGCTCTAGAAACTGCGATCTAGATTAGAATGAGCAATAATATGGGAAGTGGAATATATGAGAATAAATCCAGAGATGAACTGTGCTATTTTTTCCTGCTGCATTCCCACGATCACTTGCACCCCCACAAGTGGTCACAGTTGTTTCACCATGCTATCAAAACTCTGTGTGACTCATTTCTCCTACTTATTGCTACAGGTCAGAGATTAAGTTTCAATTTTCATGCTTGGATTTTACTTTGTAATGTAACCCATCTTCCTAGGTTCTTTGTTAATTAGGTACTCAACCAAAGGCTTTTCTTTTTAGTTCAGTGTCAACAGGTGTATCCACAGCCTAACTCCAAGGGGAGGGGAAAGAGGATTAGAGCTTACTTAAAGAAATAAATGATGTACAGATCTGACAGGGGACAAGAGGGAAAGAGGCCTGGAGTCTGCCGAGAACCCTCCCACTGGCTGGGAGGTGGGTGCCCGCTCTTGCTAAGCAACTCCTAGCTTGCAAGAAGTGCAAAATACGAGTAGACAATGAAGATAGGAATTCATGCAGTTTAGATTAAAACTATTTGTTCTGTGAATATAGTCAACCCTTGTAGTGTTACTATTAGAAGCATGTAGGTATTCACAATGAAATCAAGATAACTTTTTTACTCATCAGTACTTTTGGCAAATCTGGTAAAATCTAGAACTGAGTTTTAAGTCTCTGTGTTCTTGCACTCAATGAAGCTATAATAAACAGCAGCAAAATTGCCCTCTTCCCAAAATAGTTAGAAGCAGAGATTTTCATAAGTTTTCCAAAACTGTTTTGATATTTACTAATCTACAACAGAGTAAGTAATCAAAGAGAGGGGGGGTATTAAACCACCAGTCTTAGAACTGTAAAATTATTTTGTAACATGCAGACTTCATCACATACCCACAGTATTAGTTATGCACAGTTCTAACAGAAAATGGTGGTGGGGGAGTGGAGAACAGGCAGGGCTGGCATTCAGCTGCAGAGGAGGACACCCCATACCCTACCTGCGCCCACCACCAGGGCCTTAGGCTCACAGCTGTGGATGCAATGCAGGAGGGAGTTAGAGCGAATGTTGGAGTTGAGGAAGGCCACCACGCAGCCCAGCTTGGCCAGGCCAAACCACACGTGGACAAAGTCGGGCTCATTGCTCATCAGCAGAGCCACGGTGTCCCCTCTTTTCAGTGTGGAATGGTTCAGGAAGACATGAGTTACTCTGCTGCTCCTTTTGTCCACATCCTCATAGGTGTAGACGTCTCCCTCATAGATCATGAAAGGTTTCTGAGGCTGCTTCTTGGCATGACTTAGAAATTTATCCAGGACAGTGACCAGCTCCCCTTTCCGACTGTACAGCTCCATCTGAATTCCACAGCGTACCACCTTCATCAGGAACCACAAGTCCTTCCAGAAGTAAGGGAACAGGAGTTTCTGCACGAAGTGCATTAAGACCATTCCAGCCCCTAGTCCTGATATCCACAACAGGAGCATGGGGGCCACGGGGCCAGAAGGCCTTTCTGATCCCAGCCCTGCCAGTGTCCTCTTCCAGGCCGGTCCTCAGCGCTCAGGACTGGCACCTGAAGTTCGGACCAGCCTTTGGGAGGTTGGGGATAAGGGTGGGGGAGCTTCTGAAACACAATTAGAAGTTTGCAAGGAGAAGCTTGCACAGAGGAGGGGGGACAGGGAATAAGGTTTGAGACACCTGATGGCGGGGTAGAGAGAGAGAGGGATTCCGGCGAAGTCAATGAAGGTCGCCGCAGGGGTCTCGGAGTCAATGAGCCCGGCGCAGTGGGAGCTCCGACGGCCGGTGCTCCGCACTTTCCAGCCCTCTCTCGGGCGTGCTGGGTGAGTCCCCGGTGCCTCTGCGGCCCTAAGCCGCCCCACCGCTTCAGGTGAAGTAGGTCCCGGGGCAGATGCTCTCTTTCTCGAAGTTTTCCCCGCGGCTGTGACTTGGGTGCCGAATTGTATCCGAGAGAAACTGAGGTGGCGACCGCTGAGAAATCAGAGGCTTCCCGTCTGCACACGCCAGGATCCGCGGAGAGTTTGGGGGCCGCCCCGCCCCGCCCCGCCCCGCCGGGTGTGAGCCCGCGAGGCCCGTGGGATGGGCCGGGCAGCGCCGCCTTCGGTGCGCTCCGAGCTCCCCTCCCACCGCGGGTCCGAAGGAACTGCTCCCCAGAGACCACGGCGCCCGCTGGCAGGCGCTGCCTCCAATCCCGGCCGCAGCTTCCTCCGACCCCAGTGACTTTGGGGCTGCTTTAGCTCTCCTCTGAACTGCGGTGGCGGTGTCCGCCACCTAACCTCCCACCTCCAGGCTCCCGGCCAACCCCGTCCGGTGGCTCGGTCGCGGGAACTGCTCTGGTTCCCTCTTGCCGGCTCCTCCCTCTCCGCTTGTCCTGCCACCCGGGCTCGTGCGCCCAGACAGGGGCCTCCGGCGGGGATCGGATCCTGGAGGGAAAGCCAGGAATGCCAGAGGGCATGGTAGAGAGGGTCCGGAAGAACCAGGCTGCTGGAATTGGGTCGGGGTTGCTCATCGATAAAGAATGAAGGGAACTATAGAAAACCGTTACAGAGGAAAAGAGAGAGAGAGAGAGAGAGAGATGAATTGGACAGTCATGGAATATCTGAATTCTTGAATTCTTTGTTCATAAAACGCCACAACATTGGTTTGTTCTACAAAAAGTATTTTTGAAAATATTAATAGGTTGGTATTAACATTTGTATTGGAATTCAACTTAGAATGGCTAGACAGTAGTTTTCACAAAATTTCCAAAACTATTGATTGATGTTGAGGCTTATGTACATCCATATAATTTTTTTTTTAAGTATAAAATTCTGGCTATTCTCTGTCTTTTAAAATAAAAAAAAACACCTTTCTCACAGTTAGATCATTAAAAACAATTCTCATATTTCAAACTAAGGGAGATTTCAAACTAAATAGTGGAGAAGGAGGTGGAGCGGGAACAGGTAATTGCAAAGAATAACAAAATTCTATACAATGGTGAAATGTTACTGAAGATTAAAAAACAAAGGGCATTTAATTACACATTTTCCCCCTTGCAGACACTTAGCTCTCTGTTTTTAAGAAGTGTGTATACACAATTAATTATACATTTTGAAATGATTAAGCATTGCCTCGCATTATTAGGTTTCTGCTTCTTCTGTCTTACGTTCTGCAACTGGGTTCTAGCTAACCTCAGGTTTTCTAATAAAGTAAAATGACTAACTACAAAGACAGGTTCTGGTTTATTAATCTGAAAATGATTTCTTGTAGTCACAGAGAAGAGCCCAGAAGTATGCCAGGCTCTTAAAACCCTTTTGTGTAGATGGAGAAAACACTTTCCAAATTTACTCAGAAGCTCTGGTCTTTTCAGTTAAAAAGGAAAAAAAAAAGTATTGGTATTGTTGGGAAAACAGCTATGTTAGCTCACTGGTTTACCGGCTGCAAGCATTTTGCTTGATTAGTGTGTGAGCATTTGGCAGTGCCATGTGTGTATGGTCTATGTAAGGCTACAGGTGCTTGCCCTTGGGCAGTGGCGGATTGTGGGTTGTGTGCCCACCAATGTGAGGGGCTATTTTTGCTGTTTGTTGGACTGAGAAGCAGTTTTCCCCTGCTTGTTTGCTCATCCATCATTTGTGAGACTATTAAACAGGAATGGATGAATGCTTTCTGGCTCTGCAGCTTCTCTACTGTCTGCCCGAATCCAATGTGGACCTGCCTGGCCTCAACCACCAGCATTACTTCTGGAGTAGTGGGCAGGATTCGGATCAAATTAATAAGGAACAGCCTGGCCTGTGGTGGCACAGTGGATAAAGCGTCGACCTGGAACACTGAGGTTGCTGGTTCGAAACCTTGGGCTTGCCTGGTCAAGGCACATATGGGAGTTGATGCTTTCTGCTCCTCCCCCCTTCTTTCTCTCTCTCTCACTTCTCTCTAAAATTAATAAATAAAATCTTGAAAAAAATTAATATGGAGCCGCCAACACCCTTGAAGGGTGGGATAGAGGAGTAGCTGTTCCTTGTGGCTGTCCTTTTGGGGGCCATGGGCTGGATGTCTTTTACAGCCCTGCGAGCAGAAACTGAAAGCTTTGTGCAAGAGGCTGCCTGAGTTCAAGACCTCCAGGATGAGTTGCAGATTGAGCACCAACAGTGGCAAAGAACTACAACCGTTGCTGGAAAAAGAGGCCAAACATTTTTGAGAGCTGCAGTGTGAGATGCATGCTGAACACCAGCAGCAACAGTTGCTGGAGAAACAACTGTGGGTTCAAGAGCTCAAGTTGCCTCTTCAGGATGAGAACTGGCAGCTGCAGGAGCCGGAGCAGGCGCTGAAGAGGGAGCTGCATCCGTGCAGGAGGAGTGACTCTGAGTCAATAGTTGTAGTTGTTTCCAACTCTTCTGAGCAGAAAGTTTGGGTAAAACTGCCATCCACAGACTCAGAGCCCAGTCAGTGGTCATCCAGAAGGTAAAAACCCAGCAGCCAAGAGCGCCTTAGGGGCAGGCACACCCCCTCTGCAGGTAGTGGAGCACTCTGTGGCCTGGCCTTACATCCAGGCAGAGCTGATGGAGTCAGGGGTGCAATTCAGGCAGTAACCCACTGAGCCCCTGGCAGCCTGGTTGCTGCAGTTGTGGGACATGGCAGTGGATGGCATCATGCTCTCTGGAACAGAGATGGAGAAATTGGCTGCCATTACCACATACTCCTCCTTGCGGCAACGTCTTCAGAACTGCATGCCAACCCAGGAAACCATATCTATTAGAATGGGTGATGGTCACCATTTGTACACTCTGGCAGGATGCTGGAGATGTGCCAGGGGCAGTGAGTCAGTGGCAGTCCGATAGTGGGCTGCCCCAGATCCTTTGGGAACTAGGTATGAAGAATTCTGCTTTCAACCCGAGGTCCCGTGGGCCAGATGAGGAAGTATTTATGGCAGAGATGAGGAAACTTATTCTTTGTCGCACCCCGTCAGCCATTTTTGGGTCTCTAGTGGCTATCTTGGGCCCCTATGTTGGGCAGCCCATCAATGCAGTTACACAGATGGTAGCATATTTGGGGGAGCTGGAGATAGCATGGGACTGCAAGGCTGTGTGGGCTGCTGCCCATCTTGTCCCCCTGACTAACAAGAGAAATGGGCCTGTAAAGGTTACCCAAAAACACAGATGTTGGTAGATTTGATTGCAGCCAGGGAAAAGAAAGAGAAATTAGATGGCAGGTCTAATAAAATCCTTTTAGAGCTTTGGCAGCAGCTTAAGCTGCAATAGAGGTTTCAGCTGCTGAAAAAGTGGAGGAAGCAGGCTTCTCTAGCAGGTGCCAAGAAAATGGCTGGCGTTCAGGTTGCACGGTTGCAGGATTATTTGTTGGAGAAAGCTGAGGGAGAAGAGGGTACCCAAGACCCATTGTCCCAGTTTGAATAGGGGGAAGGCTGAGGGGCCTAACAGGGACGGGTGGGGGCTGGAGGCCCCATGTGGAATTGTTCTAATGTGCAGCAGGTGTTGGCCTTAGAAGAAGATAAGTTCTTTTTTTTTTTTTTTTTTTTTTTTTGCATCAGCAGCAGCACGAAGAACTGTCAAGGTGGCACAGGCTTTGAGTGTGTTTGACCTTGCCAGGCCCTGGGAGCTTGGACCTCTGAGGGGTTTGGATGGGGCTTGTGGCAATAGACAGAGCACTTATGGAAAGGTGATATAGACCCCCCCACCTACCGTAGGGTAGAGGGTTAGAGGTGGGCCTCCAGTTACCTCTCTGGGTAGAGTGCTCAGGGAGACATTGTGAAGGGCACCTTTGTAATTATCATATAACTTGTGCTATTGCTGTAGACTCTGTTTATGTAATGCACCTCACTCCTTGCACAGAAACCATTGTGAAAGATCCCTGTCACGTCGACTGTGAATTGAACAACCCTAAAGGGGTGGAAGGTTGGAAAAACAGCTGTGTTAGGCTTGCTTGCTGGTTTACCAGCTGCAAACACTTTGCTTGATTGGTGCGTGAGTATGTGGCAGTGCCACGGGTGTATAGTCTATGTAAGGTTTCAAGTGCTTGCCCTCAGGGCAGTGGCGGGTTGTGGATTGCCTGCCTGCCACTGTGAGGGGCCATTTTGCCATTCATTGGCCTGAGGAGCAGTTTTCCCCTGCCTGTTTGCTTGACCGCTGGTTAGGCAACTCTATTAAATGGGAATGGCCCAATGCTTTCAGGCTCTGCAGTTTCTCTACCATCTGCCAGAATCCAATGTGGACCTCCCTGGCCTCAACCATGAGCATTACAGGTATCAAGTAGTTTGCAACTGGGAAAATTAGTTTACAACTTGAAAAGCATCTTTGAAATTCTCTCCTATTCACTCCTAGCTCCAGTCTGATTCAGTCACCTCCTAGAAAACATTTGAATCAAAGAACAGAATATGGAATGGCTTGGTCCCAGACTTTTGGCTTCCAATGCAAGTAAAATCTGCCCTCCTGTAGTGGAAGAAAATGAGTAAAGAAAAAAGATATCTATCTTTATTTTGTTAAGTTAGAAATATTCAGCACAAATTAAAACAACTACCATCTGTGGTAGGCAGTTAGACATGAGCAGAGCAAGGACCATAGGCCAGGTACAGAATGTCACCAGGATCGAGGGCCCCAGGTGCCTAGCAAAGAGCAAACCTGGGAAGACAAGAACCTCTGCCCCCAGGGTACCTTTTCTCCCCTAGCATGTTGCTAGTCATGTGGGTTGGAATTTAAAGAGGGAACAAACAAGGGGGCCGGAGAATAGCCCTTGAAAATTAAGCCCCAAGGAAAGTGAAGATTCATCAAATACATCTAGGCCTCCATTGTGTTTCAGCTCCAGGCCCAGAAAAGCAACAAAACCAGACAAGTGACACCATGGCTGACATCAAGACCAGCTGTATTGACTAATAAGCCCCTGCCCTGGTGCCGACCAATCAGTGGAGACCATGACCCTGAAAGGGCATACCTGGAAATTCTATTGAGATCCACCTCAGGGACCTCCAGAAAAATATCCTCAAGAGGGAGGACCCAGTGCAGCTCTCTCTAGGGAGCATGCCCATGACCTTCCCCACCCCTGCTTTCCCCAGGGGCTTTCCTTCCCAGGAGCACACCTGCTCTTTTCTGCTTTCCCCTTTCCCCTGTTGTCTCCTCTTCCCCACAGGTGCATTACCTTTACCTGTCTCTCTCCAAGGACCCGTTCTTTTCCCTCTGTAATTTGTTTCTTGAGCCCATTTCTTCTACCGCTTACTTCTCCCTCTGACTAAATCAACCCCCTTTTATAGTTAGAGAGTTTGGATTCTGAATTCTTTCCTAGCCAGAACTCAAGTGCTGAGGTTGCTGAATTGAGGTTGGGTTTGACTCCACCAGTTTAACACCTGGTGTCATTTTCGCTGCCAACACATCTATTGTCACCATTGCTTCATAAAGGGAGAATTTATTTTAAAATTAAAAAGAAAGAAGAGAATACCCTTATAATAAAGGACCATATTTCAAAATAAATAAAATTATCTTCATGAAAAATTCATTGTGTTGCATTTACACTTATCATGGACCTGCTAAGACCATCCCAAGGCATAGAACTAAATTTTCAGCAACTACTGATGTGGTATGAGAATATATTTGGTGCCATAAATAGGAGACAGCCCTGGCCAGATAGCTCAATTGGATAGAGTGTTATCTGGATATGCCAAGTTTGCAGGTTTGATTCTCAGTCAGGGCACATACAAGGATCAACCTATGAATGCATGAGTGTGTGGAAAATAAATCAATGCTTCTCTCTCTCTTTCTCCCTCTTTCACTTCTTCTCTTTCTTAAAATCAATAAATAAAAAAATTTAAAAATAAAATAAATGTCAGACAATTTGATCTATTGGGAGAACTATAAGCGTATGTTGCCAAAATTTATATTGAGCAAGGTCCTGAAATATTATCATGAAATGAATCAATGAAAATCTTGGGATTGTGTGCATTTACATCAGCCCATGTGTTTGTTTCCTATTTTTTCCGGAAAGTTTGAATTAATTTTCAAATAATGTCAAAGACATCTGAGTATATACATATAATTATAAACTATAGTTTTTAATTATTGCAAAAATGGGGGAAAGACAGTAAGGTAGTTGCAAGTGAGTAAATTTATCATTTAACTAAAATAAATAGAAATAAAGAATTGCAAAATAAAAGGAATTGCAAATAATTTAGACATTTATTGACATTACTTTTGATCAGGGACAACGCAGTATTTCTTAGGTTCCCTTTTAGAAAATATAGAGATTTTATATTTTTCTTTAATGTTATTTGAAAACAAATGTTATGTCAATGTAAATCAATACAAAAAGAAAAATTTTATTTTCCTTTTGATCTAAATATGCTCTGAACTACCCTTTTTTAATTTCTGATTTGAGTTTTCTTTTGAATGCACTCGAAAATCCCTCTGCACCCTCAGTTCTGTTGAATGCACTGTTTAGTGAGTAGGTCAAAGTAAGACTGGACAATAGCTTCATACGATGGACACTGATTCATCTTATGCCTATAGGATTTTACCACTGTAACTTGAGAATTCTGACTTTGTGCAAGCACATTACTTGTGTTCGGAAGAATTCTGATGAAATTCTATGGCAGTCATGTTTTGGATTATGGGAAGTTTGTATGAGAAGAAAAAGGTTCAGAAAGGACCTAAATGATACTTTGTTGGTACCAAAACATGACAACGGTGTATACAATGGGCCAAGAAATCTGAGTACTTAGACTGTAATTGGTACTTGGGGAGAGACAGAGGTGGAGTGGATATGTGATGAAGTGGGTAGCTTTAAAAATAAGGATCAGATACTGAATGTATGATTCATCAATTTACAATTCTGTGCAGGAACAGAGTTATGTTCAGGTTTTAATCACAATTTTGGTCTCGGACTACCTTGGTTTTGATGGGAAGCTTACTCTTCCTATAATCTGTTTGTATTAATGAGCAATCATGGCCCAGAATATTATTCCTCACAAGGACTCATGAAGCAAACTTAACATTAAAAATGAAGGCTGCTGTTAGAGCGTTGGAAGGCATTAACTTTACAACATGTCTTAGATACATCAAACGCTTCTTGAAATACAAAAAATTTATGGCACCAAATAATTGATCTTATAATAATAGTCTTGGGAACAATTCTCAAACAAATTAAATATTTAACTATTATTTTTGCCACAGACTATAAACTATATTCAGAAATTTATGCCTATCAGGACCTGACAAGACACTTTACACATATATTTTATTCATGGTTTTAAAAATAGCTTTCTTATCTCCAGATACTTCTGTTTATGAAACTTCCCCTTCCTCTGTGTTGGTGAGGTGTACTATTTGGAAAAGATATTTATGTAAAGTTTTATCATGGATTCTGAGTTGTCAGGGAAGCTTTGTTTCTATTTTATAAGCCACCTACATAGAAACAGATCATTTGATTGTCAGTGAGATAAATCAAAGAAATTGGCAGCTTTTACTAGGCATTAACAATATTCTGAATATTGCAGTGAATTGTTTCGTGGGCCCTTACTTGAGCATGTCCCATGAGGTCTAAGATTTAGTCTCAAAGGTTTAATAGGGGGAGTGGGAGTCTCAAAGGTTTAATAGAATATCTCATTTCTTGATACAACATGCAAATTTACAACACTTAAAATTAAGTTTCTCCCTAATGGCTTTATTATGATAATTATTTCTTTCTTGGTGGACAGAAAGTCCAGTGCTGATAGATCCAGGTCTGACATGACTCTGCCAATGTCAATCTGTGGCTTCCACCTATGGAGTCAAAGCAGCTGCGTCAGCTCTTTCCCGACACAAGTCACCAAGAGAGGAGATGGGGTCACCAGGAAGTGAAGTCATTTAGTATTTCTTTGTTTCAGTGTTGTTTAGCTTTTTATTAAAAGTTTCAAATATACAGCCTGACCAGGCAGTGGCGCAGTGGATAGAGCTTCAGACTGGGATGTGGAAGACCCAGGTTCGAGACCCTGAGCTCGCCAGCTTGAGTGCGGGCCCATCTGGCTTGAGCAAAAGCTCGCCAGCTTGGACCCAAGGTCGCTGGCTCCAGCAAGGGGTTGCTTGGTCTGCTGAAGGCCTGTGGTCAAGGCACATGTGAGAAAGCAATCAATGAACAACTATGGTATCACAATGGCAACAAAAAACTAATGATTGATGCTTCTCACCTCTCTCCATTCCTGTCTGTCTGTCCCTATCTATCCCTCTCTCTGACTCTCTCTCTGTCCCTGTAAAAAAAAAAAGTTTCAAATATACATAAAATTATAAATAATAAAAATGATATGAGACTCATTTTATGGTGGTGCCACAGTAGGAGGTTGAGGACCCAGGTTTGAAACTCAGAGGTCATCGGCTTGAGTGTAGGCTCATCAGACTTGAGCGCAGGCTCATCTGGCTTGAGTGTGGAGTCACTGGCTTGAGCAAGGAGTCACTGGCTTGGTTGGAGCCACCCAGTCAGGGCATATATAAGAAACAATCAATGAATAACTAGAGTGCTTCTTATCTTTCTCCCTTTCTGTCGGTCTGTCTCTTTCTCTAAAAACAAAAACAAACAAAAAAACCCCCGACTCTCTACTCATCACTTTGATTTCATGATTAACATTCTGCCCAATGTATTTCAACTATTTTTTCTGAAGTAGTTCAATTATAGACAGCATGACCTTTCTACCTTAAATACCTTTGGGTACATCTCTGTAAAAAGGACATTTTCCTACCTAATCACTATATCATGATCATATATGGTGAAGTTAACAATAAGTCTTAATGCCATTTAATGGTTAGCCCATGTTTAATTCCTCCCAAAATGTCTTATGGAATTCACTGGTCCAAAACACAAATCAACTTCTAAAATCTAAGTTATCTTTAATACAGACTAGTCCTTACTGCAACCTCTTTATCTTTTCTCAACACATTTCCTTGTAAAGATAATAGGTCAGTGGTCTTGTAGATTGTCCCAGGTCCTTCACTGGTCTCATCGCTCCCCTATATTCTCCTTTGTTAAAAAGAAACAACAGGTCCCAATGGAGTTACTTTTGCTAAGCAAAGCAAAATTTAATAACTAACCTAATTGCAGTGATAGCCTCTTTCAGGAGTGGAATTTTAAACCAACTCATCTGGAATTTTCTGATTGACACTAGTGAAGTAACATGCCTGATAATACTTCCTGTCTCCCCCTAATGGGAGCTGTCCTGGCCTGAAATACTCTACTCTTTTACCTTCTTAGATCTATCTCTGCCTAGAAAAACCTTCTATTTTGTACAACTCACCTGAATGCCCTTCTGGTTGCTAGAAGGGATATGGCCCCATTCATGAATTGCTTAATAAAGCCCGTGAGAGCTTCAAATTTACTGGGCTGAATTCTGTTCTTTAACACCATGAGTATGTTCATTTCCCCCCATATTTCATGTAAACTAGTAATTAGACCTGAAGACTTGATGAGATTCAGGTCAAACATTATTGGCAAGGTACTTCATAGGTGATGCTGTGTACTTTATGTTATATTACATCAAGATAACCATAATATTGATTCATTGTGCAGTAGACAACTAATCTCACTATTGATTACCAATCGTCACTATTGATGAAATGTACCTTGCTGTTTACAATGATCTGTACCTTGCTTTTTTTCACTTAATATATCCTGTGACTACAATCTATCATTATGCAGAAATCTTCCTTATTTTTTTAAAGGTTGCATGTATTTTATTGTGTGATATAATTTAACTCATGTCTACTGATGGCCTTGTTTTTAATCTTTTACCATTACAAACAGTATTACAATTAATGAGTGTGCACATGGTATATACCTTTGCCATGGTAACTTTAGGATAGTTTACTAGAAATGGGATTGCTGGGTTATAAGGTAAACATATTCATGATTTTTCTGGATATTGTCAATTTCCCCTCCATATCAGTTGTATCACTGGCTCATTGGCATGCCCACCTTCCAGGTATGAGAATATTTGGGAAGTGCAAAAGAAGTCTCTATAATAAGAGTATATACTCTACTCTTTTAACTTCTTAGTTCTACCTCTGTCTATAAAAACCTTCTATTTTGTACAAAGCATCTGAATGCCCTTCTGAAAATACCAGGGACTATATTGTTTCCACAGACATGTACATGTTAATTTATGTTATATATTGTAAAGGTTTTTGTTCTGTGTTCTAACACCATTATTGAAATGTATCATAACTATTTAATGTACATATTTTATTTTACATGAAACTATGTAATCAAAATCCACATCTGCTTTATGACCGCACAGTACTAAACTTCAGCCTGTGTTATATAGGAAATTAGAAAAACATTTAAAACAAAAGCTAAACTAAATTAACAGATCTTTTCAGAGAAGAGAACACGGCAGCAAAGTGGCCTCAAAATCCAAACCACAAACTTCAAAGGTATATTGTTTTCCAAATTATTATATGAATGCGTGCTCTGATTTGCTACAGCAGGCACATACAAATTTTGGCTAATTTAATTAGTGATATACATGAATTGCATAGTATAATGCCAACATGAAAAACTTGTCAACTCTTCAAAACTGGCTTTTGAACACAGAAAGATTCCAAAAAGGCTAGTAGAGACCATTTTCAATGTGGAAATTTCATGAATAGAACTATAAATTTGAAAATGCATTCTTTTACTGCTGAAAAACCCCTAAAACAGATTAAGAAAACCTGCTACTCTGTCACAACTATGGCTTTCCAGAATTAATGCCAGAACAAACACAGAGACCAACACCCTTGTTTAAAGATCAGAGTACAAGGGACTTCTTGTAGAGATGAGGGCATAACTGCGGCTCGCAAGCAAGCCACATAAGGTTCTTTGGCCCCTTGAGTGTAGCTCTTGCGGGCGCTAACCACCTAGAAAAGGAATGTACCTACCAATATAGTTTAAGTTTAAAAAATTTGGCTCTCAAAAGAAATTTCAATCGTTGTACTGTTGATATTTGGCTCTGTTGCCTAATGAGTTTGCCGACCACTGGCCTAGGTAAACATGATACTCTCTCACAACCGCATCAAAATTACAACTAATGTATGGAACAACCATCAGTCAAAACTGCCTGGAATCGAGCTGCATGGAAGTCCTACAACTAGGGAATTAAAGAAGCCATATGAGACTGGTAGGAGAGATGGGGATACAGAACTGGCTGGTCCCACACCCACCCTTGTGTGGCAGATAAAAATCAGGAGGGATATCTCAACTGCAGAGATTCCCCCTGAGGAGTGGGGGGTCACAGCCCCACATCAGGACCCCTATCCCAGGCTCCAGTGCTGGGAAGAGAGGTTCCCATAACTTCTGGCTGTAAAAACCAGTGGGGACTGAAGCTGGGGAGACAGAGGGCTGCTGAAGTCCCAGGCAGTTCCTCTTAAAGGGCCCGTGCATGGACTTATTTGGACTCACTCCCTCTGAGCTCCAGCACTGGAGCAGCAGCTTGGAAGGCACCAGAGACACACAAGGAGTACTTTCAGCAACTCAGAGCTATCTTTGACAAAATGGGAGTGAATGTTAATTAATTAAGTTGTGCTTCACCAGAAAAGTTTATATTTCACTCTGTCTATGCGCAGGTATAATACTGGTGGATTACCAGCAATAGTAAACATACAGAATCTGAGCTTCAGGGTCATCTGGTGAGGTTCACTTGACATAATGACCCATACAATAATGAATGTATTCATCTGCCAGATGAACCAAAGCATTTTCTGTGTCTGCTCTTAATGCCCAAGCACCCTGGAATCTGGCCTCGGTGGACCTGCATATTTGTCTTCACACTCATATTAGCTAAGGTCGTCCAATTCAGCCCCTGTATGTGAATCATTGTCGGAGCTCCACACTTAGTCTTTATGTCCTCTGGTTTCCAAGATCACGTGATATAAGACGAAAGAATTCTAATTCACATTCTCTTGGTGGGCCCTTTTAAAAAAATCTCAGGTGTTTACATAGTTCTATTCAGTACCCACTCCCATGCCAATTGCAAATGCAGAGAGAACTGTAAGGTGAGGCTACCTCTAGTGCTGTGCCACCTAGCATATCGTACATTTTTCTGAACAAAATTGACATACTTTCATTCTCTCCAGGCATTTAATTAGTATATATTCTTCGCCATAGCAGCTTTTATTTTTCTCACTGTCGTTGTGGCTATTCTAATAGCAGGTCTGAATTCAGAGAAGTTGCATGACAAATAAAAGGTTCAAGGTAGGTAAATCAGACAGAAAACCATACCCAACAAGGCCTACATTCTCCAGCTCTGTGCATATTAGAGAGTCATGGTAGGCATAAGCTATAGCTCTCATCTCTCCATAACCATTCTACATGGACCTTCAATAAATAAAAGTGAGGCTTCCTGGCTGATGCTCAGGGACCAAGCGAATGCCCTAGGACTATGTCTATCTGAACCATTATCCCCCTTCTTTTAAGATTTGAACCTGGCCTCCACCATTTTCTTCTTTTACTAGCCAACAGTGTGCTGCCTAGTTGCAACCCTTTCTTCACCAGCCTGAGTACCAAGAGTATAAGTACTGGATAATCATGTACTCATATAACCACCACTGTCAGTTGTAGAATGAGGGAAAATGGGAGGGATCGAGGCCTACCTCAAGGATACTGTAGTTTCTTGGTTTAATCAGCCGAATACCAAGGAACACAGCCTGCCTTGTTTTATTAAAAAGCACCTACTGGAAAATCAATGAGTAATGTTACCTGATACTTGAAGGACCCTCAGCCCACACAGGAGAGAAGTGTCACTGCTGGAGCCCACTCTTGAGTTTCCCCACTAGAAGTGCCACAGGCTCTGACGTCCACAGGTTGGTAGATCCCCGTTTTCAACTTCTACAGCTGGTGATCCCCCACTGACCTGCCTGCTTGATTGATTCTTTATTATCGATGTGCCAAAGATCAACCTGATTAGTGACAAATACACCAAAATTTAATTCACTAAACTATAATTTGCTGATATTGAGAATTTTTAAAAACATTTCAGGGTTTGTATTTGTTTGTTTTTCATCTTACTCTATTGGTAGCAATGTCTCAGGCTAGCCCTTGTGCCTTCCACAGACCATCAGACAAATACTGGAATATGGGTAAAATGATCAGTTTCAGCATTGTTGTCACTGGATGGGGGGGGCACAGGCCCACTTGCAGGAGCAGGGTGACACTGAGATGCAGAGAATTTAAGTTTCAATCCCAGCAGTGGCATTTCTGTTGCACGTGGGCTGAGGGTCCTTCCATTCCACCACTGAATATAAAACAGAAGGGTCAACACAGGGTCAAGTGTGGACGGCAGAACAAGAGAAGATATAAGAGGAGGCAGGTACCTCATTTAGCAAAATGGAAACTTGCCAAATAGTTCACCATTTTTCTTCCCAGGCACCATGTTAGGTATATTTCTTCACACTGTATTAGGAAATAAACGGAGTAAATTTACAGATTACTGCAGATTCATTATGGAGTTAGAATGAGAAATGGAT
The DNA here is from genome assembly GCA_037038555.1 of Rhynchonycteris naso. Lineage (NCBI taxonomy): Eukaryota > Metazoa > Chordata > Mammalia > Chiroptera > Emballonuridae > Rhynchonycteris > Rhynchonycteris naso. The sequence continues at coordinate 173,592,432 of CM073000.1, read as the reverse complement.
TGACAAATCTTAATGAGGATTTTATTTTTCCTTAAAACCTCTTAATTCTTTGAAAATAAATTTGAGAGTTATAAGATGGGTTCAATGTTTTAGAAAATAGAATAAAAGGATCAGAACATATAAATACTTCTTTCTGTTTTATTGCTGAGAATTATGATTTATTTAAAGCACCAGGCAAGGGTTAGTCTACCCATTTTCTACACCACTATTTCAGCAGCTTCTCTTTTGCTTTTAGGTTGTTCCCTAATGTGCTTTCATGATATGTTTGTCTTCTGTGAAGTTTTGGTTTGAAAAAAAAATTCATTTTTGTTCACTGGATGAAAAATAGAGGCTGAACAACATGCATATACAGGAACATCTACCACAGAGGCATTCGTAATAGAATATGGGTTCTTTTTGTTTGTTTGAATTTCACAATATGTGGGGTTATAATATGTGTCTGTGTGGTATGCACATTGTTGTGAGCTAACGGTAAATAGCCACAGGCTCAAGACAAAACTTCTGTCCTATTCTTTCCTCCACTCCCACACTACCTAGAAGAATTTGAATTAGAAGCCTTTTCCATAAAAGATTATCAGAAATAATTTTTTTTGGCCTGTCGGGCAAAGCAAACTTCTATTTACTAAAGGTCTGCTCTTCTTACCATCCTGAATGACACTCTGAAGCCCCAAGGCACCTTACTCATCCCTAGGTCAGGACGTAAATATCCCCATGTTCCCTTTCTGTCTCTGAACCTCTCCTGCATGGGGGTTTGTGACTCTCTCATGGATGTGCGCTTCCTATATACAAATATAGGTTAAATTGGTCTATTTTCTCTTGCTTATCTGTCTCATGTGTATTTGGTTATTAGCCCAGCCAGAAAAACCTTGAGTATAGAGGAGAGTTTCTTTCTCCCAACAACAGCAAGGTAAACAACTCAGAATTAGCTCATGTATATATGTATGTGTGCATGTGTGTATGTTCTTTCACTCTCTGGTATCTAATAATAAGATATTATTAGTCAAATTTATGTGACTGACTTTTTGTGAATATTTTGTTTTTAAACAACTTTGAGAATTAATATAATATAATATAATAACTACATGTTTAAAGTGTACAATTTAGTGTTTTGATATATGTATAGATCATACATATAGATATTTATAAAATCATCACCACAATCAAGGTAAGTAATATGTCCATCCTTCCCAAATTAGCCTCACTTTAAAATCTTTCCTTCCACACATTACACTCATTTAGCTGGGAAACAGGCATCAAGAGTCATCATGTTTACACATCTGTATTACTTCAATGCAGATTTAATAGGCTAGTGACATTTGGGGTATGAATTAAAGTTTTCCACAAATCTGCACTAGACTTGTACATAAAACATTTAGTCTGAAATATCTTGTGCAGTGAGGATGGTTGAAATGTCAGAACATAATGTCCCAAAGGGGAAAACAACCATGGAGTTTAATGAGTGTTAGCTCTGGACTCTGTGCTTACGAATGACTTCTTCCAATTCTATTGGCTAGATACTGTACACAAATCCAGGTGCCATCTGAATGAATCAACCAGGAGAATTTATAGTGGTCATCTAGATTTTGACTAGAAAAAAAATAAACTGGATCTCAGAGTCTACTGACCAAAAAAATTATATTTATACTCAGATGATTGCTCATGGGTAGTAGATATACTGGCCTCTTGGATGTGAAAGGTGTCAACAAAAAAGGGGCCACATACTAAACTTGACAAGTTCAGGGAAAGCCTGAAGGGCAGGTTTTGCAAACTCAGAGACCAAAAGTAACCACCAGGATGGTCTCAACATAAAACTTCCCAACTAAAAGCAAGTTATGATAGATAGTGAGGTCCTAGACCTGCTTCCTTAATGAAGGGCAATCTTTACCTTAACTAGACTAAGCCAGTATATTGTCTTTTTGCATCCGAGATAAATACCTTTGAAATGTCAGAGTAACCTCTTCTTACAGACTGTTTAGGGCATACCTATCACACTAGATCACAGAAGCCCTCGTGGTTACCTTTTTCTCTGGATACCATCTCTATGTGCTCTAAATGTTAATTATTTTCTTAACTATCCTGTACCCACCAATGTAAAAGAACTATGTGTTTCTTCATTTTACTTTTTATCTAATCTCAGAGGTTTCCCCAGCTTTACTTTTCCTCACCTTCCTAATCTACCACCATTAGATTTCATGCAACCTTCTTATGTCTCTTCCTTTGATTCTAATGTACAAAACAGGTTGCAACACTGCCGTCCTCCAGAGCATTTTCTCAATACATTGAGGTTTTGCTTCCCAGAAATTGTCATCTGTTTGGCTCAAATACACTCATGGAAGACTTTTTCTTAGGCTGGACATTCTTTTGTTGACAAAGGCTATCTCAGGGAGTGACCACAATGGTTTGCTTTTTATTCCCCAGTGATTTTAACTGGGGCTCCCTTCCTTTTCATTGCCGATGACTGACTTCCTCTTCTTCCCATAGAATGAATCTTAGTCTTTCGGTGCTCACTCCCCTCTCCGGAATTTTAGACTGCTAGAGGGAAATCATGAGGAAGCTAGTGGACAAAGAAAGTGGAAAAAACTCCAAGATAGATTTTTTTTCCTTTACGTACTGTCTCATGAGCAAGTCATATTCTCCACCTCCCAATCAAACTTTCACCTCTCAGAGTCCCCCATCCTTCTCTTCACTGGAATTCTAATGCATCTGTTTGCAAGAACTTGCCAAGACAGTCTTTTTATTTGCATAAAGCAGAGATAAATCGCTAATGTTTAACTAAGTCATAGGGAAACTGATTGCAAGTAACCGCAAACAAGAGAAACTAGCTTACACTATGCAGATTCAGACAAAAAGGAAATTGTCAGAAAGGCTGGTGAATCAGACACAGGCAGAGCCAGAATCAAAGGAGGCTGGGTACAATGACTGAATAAACCATACCACCGAACACCACGTGTATGCACCCAGTGCTACTAGGTGCAGCACCTGGCACCACAGTCTACTTGGCACAAAGTAGTGTATACTGTTGCACCACGGTGATCGCAGCCAATAGTAATGTATGCTGCCAGATGACTTCTTGTTCCAGGCCAAGGGCCTGGAACATTGTACTCATCCCTCATTTCTAGGGCTGGTGAAAGATGGTATTTTGGACAATTGAGATTTCGTAGTAGGAGATGAGCCCTGCCTCCCCAAGTGTCATGAGGCGGGGAATTTTCCAAACAGAAATGGGCTTCAACACCTAAACATCCAAAGTAAACTAAATGTCTAAGTACAGTGACATTTTTGAGAGCACTTGAAATTTTGTGAATTTTTCCTTATTTGTTAGTAGCAAGCAGTTTTTGTTTTACTTTTATTATTAAAAATTTAAGAAACCTTCTAAAAAGAGTTTTTCAAATGGTGGGATGTAATCTGTAAATCAGATGTAAAATCAATTTAGTGAGTTGTGAATACCATTTTTTATTTTTTTAAGTGAGAGGAGGGGAGAGAGTGAGACAGACTTCTGCATATGCCCCAACCAGGCAACCCCTATCTGGGGCCAATGCTCAAGTACTGAGCTATTTTTTTTTAGCACCTGACACTGATGCTAGGACCAACCCAGCTATCCTCAGTGCCTGGGGCCATGCTGGAACCAATGAAGCCACTGGCTGCAGGAGGGAAACAGGAAGAGAAAAGGGGGAGTGAGCGGGGGAGAGAAACAATTGGTCACTTCTCCTGTGTTCCCTGACTAAGAATAGAACCGAAGATGTCCATAAGCTGGGCCAAACCTCTATCCACTGAGCCACTGGCCAGGGTCATGACTACCATTTTCATTAGAATAGAATGAAATTAAAATGATCAATGTGCATATCACATAATATGATGAGTTTTGTCCCATTAAACTTTTGTCTCAGTTATGTATAAATGTAGGTATATATTTATTTAATTATGACATAAATGCTTTTATTATTGAGGATCATAGTTTCAAAAAATTTGAAAACGACTGCTCCCAAGGACTGTACACTTTGATTCATGGACTATGAGACTAGGGAATAACTTTAGTCTCTTCTGGCAATGGCCTAGAAGAGAAAACAACCTGTGGGCATAAGGGACACTGTCAGGGTAGCAGAATTAGAAATTTGTGGACCACTCTCAGGGCCGTACAAGAAATGTAATTAGTAGCTGGGGCAAAACCAAAGACTTCCAAGGACTCCTCTTTCTCTTCCTATTTGTCCTTTACCCAGGTTCCAGATGGCTGGAACTCTCTACCAGGTCCCGATAATTATTCCCAGTGATTGAGGAGAAAGTGTGAGAAAGGGTTAGGCATTGGGACATGGTTCCTGACATCCTAAGTTAGAATCTGTTACACATTTTCCCTGAGAGAGAGTGGAGTACAATGCTAGAGTATACAGTGTTATTACTGCTATATTTAGGCACATCGTGAGTTAGGTAAGCTACATGTATAACATTACTTCTATAAGAAATATGTTCATTTTTTAAAGAACTGACACAACTTTCTAATGATTTGGTCATTTCCACCAATAGTTCTAAGTAGCATATGGACTGTCATGTGGATAATTGAGGAAGTATCCCTCAGTATAAATATATAACTATGTAGAAATTGCTTTGTCATTTTTTTCATACTACAAAAATATTTTTAAAAAGCTTTTAATTTGCCATTTTTACAAATTTAAGTAATAGTAGACATTTTTAGTGTTGTCATACTTTGTCATTATTCATTTTCAGGTCTCCCTAAAACTGATTTATCCTTAACTTGAAGATATTGAGGGCCAATTGTTTTCCTTTTCTGTGGGGGAAAAGTCTCGTGATACTATGAGTTGATATTCTTATGTACCATGCCAAGGGCATCTCTTGTTTGAACTGGAGCATACACTGAATTGCATACTTTATCTGCTAATTAAACACTGTTCTGTAACTCAGAACATAATGTAATTCACAGGACATGGAACTGCAAAGAGAATCAACCCCCAGAATGCAAACACATTTTCTCTCACAGAGCATTATTAGATCATAAACTTCTGGAGAGTAAAGAATGCAATTTATTTAACTCAATGTTCCCAGGTTGAATACAGAGTTCAATACACAACTGACACTCAACAAATCATTCTTGAATGTGATAGCCATGTTTCTCTCCAACATTTACTATTACATGCTTTACCAATGAAGAATCATGAAACCCCAACAAACCAGATTTTATCAATGAGGAAACTGAGTATGGTTAGTTGTCTACCTGGATATCCATGGTTCCCCATCCTCCAGCTCGAAGAAGAGATGCCCTTGGAGAGCTGCAACAAGAATATCCATGTGATAGGATCATGAGATATTTTTCCCCCACAAAAAGGGAAAACAGACTGACTCTCAATATCTTCAAGTTAAAGATAACTCAGTTTTCGGGAGACCTAAATAATTGCTCAAAGTCACACAGCACATGAGAGAGCAATCTGGGGTTCTAACCACGAAGTCTGATTTAAGAAGCCATACCAACTACTTCTGATGTTGAAGTATTGTTGGTAAGAAAGAGAAACACAGGAATATTACCAAAGGCATTACAGAAACTACCAAAGGGAGAATATAACTAAAATAATGTAGTAGAGTACTATTGCCTTTGCTAGAGTAACTTTCTTCTCTGCCTCCCTTGAGTGAAACACTCTAGGACCTATAGTATTAGGATCTGTTCCAGCTATATAGACCAGAATATACCTGAATTATAGGAGCTTACATAAATTAGGAGTTTATTTTTAAAAGAATATATAACTGAATTATAAATAATTTCAGATTAGAGAAGAGAGAGAGAGAGAGAGAGAGAGAGAGAGAAGGGGAGAGGGGCAGGAAGCAGAAGCCTCAACTCCTATATGTGCCTTGACCGGGTAAGCCCAGGGTTTTGAACTGTTACCTCAGCGTTCCAGGTAGAGGCTCAATCCACTGCTCCACTACAGGTCAGGTGAGTTTATTTTTATTCTCATGTAAAATAATCCTGAAGGTAGGAAGTTTATCCTGTTTTCATAAGAAACCCCAGTTCTTAGCTTTCTATTCTACCTGCCTAACACAAGGTTTTCATCTCTAAGTTACCTTGTGACCCAAGATGGGCTGTGGACCTCCAGCCATATGTAAGTGGGGCCAGAGGAACACAAAAGGCTGAATGGTAGAAAGAGACTCTTTCCTGAAGGTCAGCTACATTTAAGCAACATTCACAGAAACTACACAGAACACTTTTGCTGATATCTCATTGGCTAGTGCTTAGTCACATGACTTTACTTAGCTTTAAGGAATCTGGGAAATGTAGTCTTTCTTTCCATACATCGATATGCTCAGCTAAAATTCAGGATACTGGACTAAGAAGGAAGAGGAAACAAGGTTATCCAGGTAGACAACTAACAGGTTCTGCCATAATGCCTAACATGTCACTTAGTCCATAAAATCTTTAACTTCTTATCTCATCTCTCTTTACTTTGAATCCAATGACATATTGTTTGTGTTTCTAATTGCATTTTTTGTTATCTATTATACACTGTACTCTTGCCTTATCTTTATGATTTGATGGTCAGACCCTTGAAGTCAGCCACTCTCTCAGTCCTCTATGCATTTCAGGCAGCACCAAGAACAAGACTTACATTGAGTAGATGTTCAATTAAAGTGCAAATGGGGTCTCCTTTCTTAGGTACCATTTAGAGAAACTAAAGAATGTTTATAAATTATGTTAATATTAATACATAACATGTAGATGATTTCCAATATGTCACTGAGTATATTTTCCAATAAATAGAATTATTTGAATATTTACTTTGACCTAAGTAGAGTGTTAAGTAATAGAGATAATTTTACTGCATCATGTAGCCATGTTTGAATAACACAGAAAATGCAAATGATGAGCGTATAATCATTTTTATTACTCCTGCCTTCAGGGATATGCTAAATAAATGAGGAGGTTATATAGAATATGAACAAACGCAAATCATCTGAGTAAATCCTCAGTATTATCTAAAACAGAAAAACACGTTAAAAAGAGAAATTATTATATGAATGAAGGAGAAGCTTTCCTTGGAAACTCATCTTAAAAGAGCTAAAAAGATAGTATATTTCTTAATAGTGTCAAAGGAAGAAGAGCTCATATCTGATACTGTAGCATGCCTGATTATTGGTAGAAACATTCAGAAGGGTCTCTTTGAACATATGGTATTTGAAACATGGATGTAAAAACAGAATGTTGACAAGAGGCAATATGGCTGAAGGTAGGGGTTCCACACAAAAGTAGCATTAGGACATCAGTCACAGAAGCAGGAAATTATGGGGCCTGGTTGGTGAATATCAGATCATTTTCTATGATCTAGGTCAAAGGGAAAAGTGGTCTGAAATAGGAGAGCAGTGAAGATGGAATTGAGGTAAAGGATGTTTAAAGAGCTTATCTATCACTTTGATGTAAAAGGATGGGCGAGATTCAAAATGGTTTATCTTGGGAATGAATGACTAAGAATGTCCTATACACATATGAATGATGTTAAAATGTGACTTTGTCATAGAGTTAACAAGTGGAAAATGTACTCAGGTATCCCTCTTCAAAACTGGCATAGCTTACCTTAATAGAAGGAAATAGAGGTCATCAATAATATCTATCATTTAATAAGGTAAAATAAACCCAATATAGACTAATTAATGTATAAACCATATTGTAAACAAAAAATAACTAAATGTCACAAATGTTGTGTAAACCCTAAACTCAACCAAAGAATTTGGTTCAGCTCTTAAATATATGATAAACCAGAGACTTTATTTTTTTTTACTTTTCCTCTCCTGGCTTAAACTATGAGGCAGCTGTGTTAACACGCTCATAACTTTCTCTCTCTCTCTTTTTCTTTTGATAGAGACAGAGAGAGAATCAGAGAGAGGGACAGATAGGAACAGACAGACAGAAAGAGAGATGAGAAGCATCAATTCTTCGCTGTGGCACCTTTGTTCATTGATTGTTTTCTCATATGTGCTTTGACTGGGGAGCTACAGCAGACCAAATGACCCCTTACTCTAGCCAGCAACCCTGGGCTCAAGCCAGCGACATTGGGCTTCAAGCCAGTGACCTTTGGGCTCAAGCCAGCAACCAGAGGATCATGTCCGTGATCCCACACTCAAGCCAGAGACCCCACACTCAAGCCAGTGATCTTGTGCTCAAGCCACATGAGCCCGCACTCAAGTCGGCAACCTTAGGGTTTCGAACCTGGGTCCTGTGTGTCCCACTCTGATACTCTACCCACTGCACCACCGCCTGGTCAGGCGTGTCTCTTAAAAGTAGAATTAAATGAACAGTTCCTCATGTAGCCTATTTTTTCTCTTCATTTAGCAATTCATTTCAGTAGCTAGTGCGAGCCAAATGATTGTTTATGTTATATACTATTTAAGAAAATCTGTATAGTTTCACTACTTTATATGAGTGGATTTTTGTTTCTTAATATAAAAAAAAATAGTAGGACTATAATAAAATTATTGAACATATGCAGAGGCTATATCCAAAATAGTATTTCTAGTAAATGAGAAAAGCGCAATGAATATCTTGTGAAATCCTTGCTTAATTGTTTATGCAAAAAAGAGAAAATTAATCATAACAATCAGTTCATTCTCTAAACCTCTTCCTGGAATATAGCTTATATACCACTCATCCCTTTTACATGCTCTGCACTTTCCTCTCCCTCTCTCCACACTTGTGGTTGGTATGTAAACCCATCTCCTGAAGATTTTCCCTCTTATTCAAAATCCAATTACTAACATCTCTCCTTTCTGAAGCATTCCCTGACACCCCTACATCTCAACAGCAATTGCTTGTGTGCCAGCTATAGTACTGTGTAATGTTAAACGCATGACATTTATAATTTTTTTTTTTTACAGGGACAGAGAGAGAGTCAGAGAGAGGGATAGATAGGGACAGACAGACAGGAACGGAGAGAGGTGAGAAGCATCAATCATTAGTTTTCCATTGCCGTTGTGACACCATAGTTGTTCATTGATTGCTTTCTCACATGTGCCTTGACCGCGGGCCTTCAGCAGACCGAGCAATCCCTTGCTAGAGCCAGCGACCTTGGGTCCAAGCTGACAAGCTTTTTGCTCAAGCCAGATGGGCCTGCGCTCAAGCTGGCGAGCTCGGGGTCTCAAACCTGGGTCTTCTGCATCCCAGTCCAAAGCTTTATCCACTGCGCCACCGCCTGGTCAGGCAAACGCATGACATTTATGGTAAGAAAAACAGCAGCGGTAATTATGCTCTGGTATAGGCTGAAATTTCAAGTGAACTATTAACCTCTCTAAAAGTGTAAATAATAACACTGACCTCTGAGGGCTTAAGTGAAGATTAAACAAGATAGTGCATTCAAGAAATAGTCACTGTTAGTTTTGTATTTTTATCTTTGATTCTCCCAAAGCTTTATGCTAAATGTCTTTTATAAACAACACATATTTATTAAGTGGCCAACTTTGTGCCCAGCACCATCCTTGATCCTAGAGATGCAGCCATGAATAACAAAACCAGGTCTTTGCTTGCATGGACTATATTCAGTGTTAGGATGATAAAATATAAATAAACAAATATCAGATTTTGCTGGTTTTATGCAGAATATTAAAATTGGTGATGTTCAGAGAGAGGAAATGGGTAATTGCTTTAGATTGGTGTTTAGGAAAATCTCTCCTGAGAGGAGTTATTCTGTCTCTGACCACAATACTCCCACCACCATTAAACCAAACAAAATACACCAACACAACATTTCATATAAATGCAGTTATAAAATACGTGGTCCTTTAGATTGGGCTCCTTTAACTAGGCATAATGTCTTCAAGATTCATATTGTAAAAAGAATGAATACTTCATTTCTTTTATTGCTGATTAATATTCCATAATATAGATATTCTGCATTTTATCAGTTTATGAATATTTGAGTTTCCACTTTTTGGCTATTATAGATGCTGCTGCTATGAACATTCACATATAAGTTTTTGTGTGAACACATGTTTTTATTCCTGCTGGGTAAATTTCTCAGAATAGAACTTCTGGATCATATGGTAACTTTATTATAATATTTTGAGGAAATACCAGACTGTTTCTTAAAGTATTTGTCAAATTTTATATTCCCACAATCAGTGTATGAAAGTTCCAATTTCTCCACATTCTAAAAATTGTAAACATTTATGCACCCAATGTAGGATAACATAAATCTATAAAACAAATATTATAAACATAAAGGGAGAGACTAACAAGAAATAGTCATTGTAGGGGACTTTACCAACCCATTGACATCAATGGATAGATCATTCAGACAGAAAATCAACAAGCTATTGCAAGAGAAAAGAAAGACCCAGTAATTCCACTTCTGAGGATTTATCTGAAGAAACCCAGCACACTAATTTGAAAAGACATATGCATTCTTATGTTCATTGCAGCATTATTTACAATAGCCAAGATATGGAAGCAGTCTAAGTGCTCATAGATCAATGAATGGATAAAGAAGAGGTGGAACCTATATAGAATGGAATTTTACTCGGCCATAAAAATGAAATGTTGCCATTTTACTTGGCCATAAAAATGAAATGTTCATTATAAAATGAAATGTTGCCACAACATGAATGGACCTAGAGGGTATTATGCTAAGTGAGATAAGTCAGATCAGACATAAAAAGATAATAACTATAGGATATCACTTATATGTAGAATCTAAAAAGCAAAATAAATGAACAAACAACATAGATACAGAAAGCATTTTGATGGTCGCCAGATGGGAAAGGATTGGGGAGGGATGGGTGAAAAAGGGAAAAGGATTAAGGTGTGCAAATTGCCATTTATAAAAATAGTCATGGGAATGTAAAACACGGCACAGGTAATATAGTGTCAGATGGGTACTAGACTTATTGGGGTCATCACTTCACAAAGTATATATATATATTTTATTTGTATTCATTGATTGATCTTTGAGAGAGAGAGAAGGGAGAGAAAGAGAAAGATTTATTTATTGCCCCACTTATTTATGCATTCATTGGTTGATTCATCTATGTGCCCTGACCGGGAATTGAACCCACAACCTTAGCATGTCAGGATGATGCTCTAACCAACTGAGCTACCCAGCCAGGCCCTAGATCTCACAAAGTATATAAATGTCTAATCACTATGTTGTATATCTGCAACTAATATAGTGTGTGGCAAAAATAGGGTGATAGTTCTGACTGTGCAAAAGTTTATTTTTGTATTATTATTTATTGTATCATTTTTCCATATGAATAACTATAAACCTACTTTTCCCACTTTATATAATATTGTCTGTCAACTAGCAGTTTGTTCAAAGGAAAACTAAAAAATCTAGGAGTATGTATTAAGAAGTGAAGGACTAATACTTCTCTCCAACATTCTCTGCTAAATGAACTTGGATGATTCATAAATTTCTCTGTCATCACTGTCATAAAACTGTGTTCAACTTGACATATGTTTTTAGAATTTTCAGAAGTTTAACAAAATTATTTGCTGTATAAAATGATTTATCATCTAGAACAGACTTTCATTTTATCTTTAACTATAAGTTCTAGATTCAGATGTGATAATGCTCTACACAGCATGAGCCTCACAGAATTTTCTCTAGTGAATCCCAGCAGTTGTACATGACTTTACCATATTTTAGATGTCCATAAAAATTGAAATACAGCCTGACCAGGTGGTGGCGCAATGGATAGAGCATCCGACTGGGATGCAGAGGACCCAGGTTTGAAACCCCAAGGTCAGCAGTTTGAGCATGTGGTCATTGGCTTGAGTGTGGGATCATAGACATCACCCCATGGTCGCTAGCGTGAGCCCAAAGGTTACTGGCTGGAAGCCCAATGTTGCTGGCTTGAGCAAGAGGTCACTGGCTTAGCTGTAGCCTCCATCAAGGCACACATGAGAAAGCAATCAATGAACAACTAAGGTGCCGCAATGAAGAATTGATGCTTCTCATCTCTCTCCTTTCCTCTCTGTCTGTCCCTATCTCTCCCTCTCTCTGTCTCCCTCACAAAAAAAACAAAAAACAAAAAACAAAAGACATCTGCTCTATGGATCATCAGTAAAAATAAAAATTGCTTGTGAGTGTTTTGTTGATGTAGTGAGAATGACAAAGTCATTTGCATTTAAGCATGACCTAGGTTATTCCAGAAATGCTTTTCTTTCACTTTTCTTAAAAATTGATAGAGATGGAAAAATATTGATAGAGATGGAAAATAAGATGCTAGAATTCTGCATCTTGAAATGAGCAAGTTCATGATAGAGGAGATACAGAGGTAAAACAAATTATAAGCAAGTTAATTTTGGTTATAGTTTGGATAAAAATAAAATATTAGTAAGTAAGAAGATTGTATGATGTCCAGATACTGTTAACATGTCAAACGAATTCATTAAGAACAGAAATACGCATGATGCTTGAGATATTTCTCAAATAAAATCAAGCAGTTCTGGCCCCTGTTTTTATTTGACATCACCTTAATATTAATGGTAAGTTATTATCTTAAATTGTAAGGGTGAAAAAAATATTTTAAATTCCACTTGAACATTTTCAACTAACCTAAATTTTAAGTGATTTCTCCTTTTCAACCTATTTGTTGATTGAGAGAAAACTGTCATTTAGAACTTTCAGTTAATCTATGATGGTCTAGAACATATCTTTCCTATGATTATCTTCTTATGCATCGTCATGCAAAATTAATATGAACGACAGCAAAAATTTAACAACAAGAAGAGCCTAGGGAATTGGGTATTATAGAATAAAATAGTTGTAAAACAATCAAATATATTATTAATTATATTTCTGAGCCCTTCCCACTCTCACTATGTCAAAAGCACCTTTCAATTTACTCCATCATATAACCCAGGTCATGCTGTAAGGCAAACTGGAATTTAACCCAAGATTTAAGAGAAACCTCCTATTCACAATTAATAACTGGCTAGGAATTATAGCTTTTAAATAAAATATATGACCCTTTTTCTGTGAGCAAAGATATTTCAAATTCATCTTATGAATAACATTTAGTGATTTTGATTTAAGTTGGACATGGATATTTCTTCTAGATGTCTAATTGCCCCTCTTTCTGACTGATATCTATTCTATGTACTCCAAACAATTTCTAATTACACATAATAGCAAATATTAAAATATCACTTATTTTGTATTACCCATACAGTGCCATTTCCCACAATATTTTTTTATATGTGAAAATTTATAAATTGACATTTTTTGTTTTTAAAAGTTCATAAATATTTTCATTTATACTGTGGACCAAAATCTAACTATGGAAAAACAAATAACCATCACAAGCTGGGGAAAAGGTAAAATCAGAAGGATAAGCAAAATAGGAGAACATTTCTAGCAGTTTGTTCAAAGGAAAACTCAAGTTAGAAAACAAACATAGAGAAAGAAATACAATTTTTTGAGGCACAGACTGTGAAGGACTCCTTCTAGTTCATGCCATGCACATTTGAAACTAAGAATCACTGAAACACATTTTGCTAAAATTATTAGACATAAAACTGGAGTGGTGCTGTATTTCCATTTTTACCAGATGGTTGTACAATTGTTTGAAATAAAAAGTTCTTACAAAATGAATGCATTGAATATATTGCTATTATTACCCACACAGCTTTATACATGACTTCTTAGTAATTGTGAACAAGTAAATTTGGTCATTTATTCACCAGGGCCTAAGGAGTGTTGAAGAATGGTGCATCCTCCTTGAGGCTCTTTGACCTCATCTCTAAGATCCTCATTTCAAATTCTGAGAGTAACTAACTTGGAAACCTACGAAGTAACAGTGTTCTGAGACAATCCTCAAATTGCCCTCCATTATCACTGAAGGAAAGAGTTCTCCACAGGAGAGTAATTAATAAGAAACAAAATACTTTGCTTATCATAGCCACACACAGACTCAGTAAAAACTCATCCTGAGAAAGATTCACATTTTTTTCCAGGAGAATCATTGGAACTCTAATTTTAAGAGCCTGAAAACCAGTAAAGAAAGTCAGCACAATTCAATGTCTCATTTATAACCTAATGATTGAAATAGAAACATTTTACAGTTTATATGAAACTGTGCATCTAGTATTTGGCATCACTAGTGTTCCTTTCTACTCTTTATTTTTTAAAGACATTGCTTAATTATATATTAAGCATCTAGAAGAAATATCCATGTCCAAACTAAATCAAAATCAGTAAATGTCATTCATAAGATAAATTTGAAATATCTTTGCTCACAGAAAAAAAGGTATATTTATATTTTATTTAGAAGTGTTCCATATAACAGTTTTAGAAAAAAGAGAGGACACCGAGTAGGCCTGGCACTAGGAATGAAATAGCCTGAGACTTGGAAAGAATTTCTTGAATTGTTTAGTCCAATTAAATTGTTTACGGATCCACAGAGGGAAATACACACTGCTCACACAAATTAAGGGATATTTTATAGCTTCATATTCATTTTGAAATATCCCCTAATTTTTGCGAGCAGTATATTTATATTCATTCACACAAATGCCACTGGGGCTGTGTGACATCACAGTGTCTTCATGTGAGCATGCTTTTGTGTAGATAGGCTGCCTGAGCTCTGCCTGTGGACACATATACATTTGACCAGACTTTCTTCAGTGTTTGCCAAAATAACCATGATTTTACCAAATGGTGCTTTTACTTCATGTAGCTTGACAGTCCTTTCACCTTCTTCGTAGTGACATAAAAAAGAACGAACAACTTGGAGACGTTGCGGATGGCATATCAAGGCCAAATTTGGTATAATATGGCTTTCTTTTTAGTATCCCATTATTGATTGTCTGAGATAAGAGAAATATACTATAGTATTATTGTGGCAATAACACAAAGCTAAAAAAAAAAATACAGTGAAGAGATCAATTCCAGGCAAGATCAAAACCAAAGCAAAACTAAAGGTGAAGTATCTTCCTTTCTGAAGTGGGTTAAACAGCAGCCCCCAAAAGATGTCTCCATGCCCTAGTCCTTGGAGCCTATAAGTGTTGACTTATTTGGAAAAAGGGACTTTACAATGTAATTAAGTTACAAATCTTGAGACGAGGAGATCATCCTGGATTATCTGGCTGGACCCTAAATCCAATCACAGGTGACTTTATAAGAGACACACAGAATAGAAGACAAACATACAGAGGAGAAGGCCATGAGGAGACACTGGTAGAGAGTGAACTAATGTGACCATGAGAAGCTAGCAAAGGCAGGGAACATATTCTTCCTTAGAGTCTCCGTAGGGAGTGAGTTCCTGCCAACACCCTGATTTTGTACTCTGGCCATCAGACAACAAGAAAATAAATTTCTATGGTTTTAAGCTACCAAGTTTATAGTAATGTTATGGCAGCCCTTGGAAGCTAATATACTTTCCAAACTAGATAAATACATATATAGAGCTTCTATACATATGTGATTATGTGTACATACATGTACATATGTATGGCATATGCATGCACATGATTATGTGTATACATATATATGCACATAATTATATATAAATACTATATGTATGTGTATACCCATGTATATACTCATAATCAATGTATTCATGACATACATGACATAGCTTCCAATAAACAAATCTTTTTTTTTTACAGGGACAGAGAGAGTCAGAGAGAGGGACAGACAGAGACAGAGAGAGGTGAGAAGCATCAATCATTAGTTTTTCGTTGCAGTCGCAACACCTTAGTTGTTCATTGATTGCTTTCTCACATGTGCCCTGACCGTGGGCCTTCAGCAGACCGAGCAACCCCTTGCTGGAGCCAGCGACCTTGGGTCCAAGCTGATGAGCTTTTTGCTCAAGCCAGAAGGGCCCGTGCTCAAGCTGGCGAGCTCGGGGTCTCGAACCTGGGTCTTCTGCATCCCAGTCTGATGCTCTACCCACTGTGCCACCGCCTGGGCAGGCCCAATAAACAAATCTTAACAACTTGAAGTGTTCTGTAATATTTGTCAAACATCCCTGAGTGCCTGTTATGGACTGAATATTTGTAACTCCCCAAAATTCATATGTTGAAATTCTAACTCTCAAGGTGATAGTGTTAGGAAGTGAGCCTCTGGGAGGTAATGAGGTCATGAGGTGGGAGCCCTATTAATGAGAGACTAGTGCCGTTATAAGAGGCATGGGAGAACTTACCTCCCCTCCCTCCCAGCCAGGAAAGAATACTAGTAGAAGATGGCTGCCTGTATGCCAGGAAGAGGGTATGGACAAAAAAAGGGATGCTATAATAGATCTGAGCAAAAGTAACCTCACAGGGTGACCTGATCCCAGGTTCCTAACTGGGCATGTCATGGTGGGTAGTCATGCCCCAGGTCTGTAACTTTTATAGTAAAAGGTTTTTAAGCAAGCCCAGTTCATTGTTCTTGTGTATATAGATTAACACACCTTTGAAATGCCAGATATAATCCTTTTGTCGAGACACCTGGAAAGCATAACCACACTTAAGGGCACATAAACTTGTTAACTACCCTGTACCTTGCTTTTCCCCCCACCTTCATGTAACCTTCTTAACCTTCCTTACTTAATCCCAGATGTTAAAAGTAAACTGCAAACTTGTCGTTGCCTGAGTATTTAAGACAGGGGTCCCCAAACTTTTTACACAGGAGGTCAGTTTACTGTCCCTCAAACCATTGGAGGGCCGGACTATAAAAGAAACTATGAACAGCCTGACCAGGCAGTGGCACAGTGGATAGAGCATCGGACTGGGATGCAGAAGACCCCGAGGTCACCAGCTTGAGTGCGGGTCCATCTGGCTTGAGCAAAAGCTCGCCAACTTGGACCCAAGGTCGCTAGCTACAGCAAGGGGTTACTCAGTCTGCTGAAGGCCTGTGGTCAAGGCACATGTGAGAAAGCAATCAATGAACAACTAAGGTGTCGCAACGGCAACGAAAAACTAATGATTGATGCTTCTCACCTCTCTTCATTCCTGTCTGTCTGTCCCTATCTATCCCTCTCTTTGACTCTCTCTCTGTCCCTGTAAAAAAAATAAAAATAAAAAAAAACCTATGAACAAATCCCTATGCACACTGCACATATCTTATTTTAAAGTAAAAAAAACAAAACGGGAACAAATACAATATTTAAAATAAAGAACAAGTAAATTTAAATCAACAAACTGACCAGTATTTCAATGGGAACTATGGGTGTGGATGCATCCTGTGCTCCTCTCACTGACCACTAATGAAAGAGGTGCCCCTTCCAGAAGTGCGGCGGGGGCCGGATAAATGGCCCGCGGGCCGTAATTTGGGGACCCCTGATTTAAGATCTTGCTTGCTAGCAATGTCATCATTTTGGCTCAAATGAACTCATAAAAGCTATCGACAGGTTTGAATATTTTTTACATGAACAAGGGCCTTTACCAAGAACTCAACACTGCTGGCACCCTGATCTTGGATTCCCAGCCTCCAGAACTATGAGAAGTAAATGTTTATTGTTTAAGCTATTCAGTCTATTGTGTTTTTCTTATAGCAGCCAAACTATGACAGTGCCCCGAGTTCATCAGTTTTTCCTAGAGAATCATTCATGATAGAATCATATGTTAAGAGGACCTTCAGATTTACTATTATCCTTTCTCTTATGTCCATGCCAGGTGCTCAGCTGATTGTGATTTTTAGTTTACCTGTTTGTAAAAGTAATAAACTATGAAATTCTTATGGCACAAAATTTAAAGAAGTCTTTCATCCAGTTGATCATTTTAAAACAAATTTTAAACCATGCTAAATGTCAAGCAACAATTATCATTATCATGGATTGATCTTAGTCTCCAGCAGGTAGGTGGGAATGATAATTGTGGTTCTTATCCATCTCAAAAGCCAGGTAGGACCAGACTTCATGAGTGTGCTATGAGCTTCTTCCTAAGTTCAGGCACAGCAGGGAAAGGAATACTATTTCCAAAGAATTTACTTGATTTTGTTGTTAAATGGCTCCAATTTCCTTTCTCTAAACAGATCCTAGAGAAACTTCAGAAGCAAGAGTCCGCCTACGAAGGCTGAGACCGTCAGGAGTTGGTATGAGGAGCGAGGCCTTGGCGTTATGGGGTAGGAGTGTTTGGAGACTGAAGTAAGTGAACGGATAATTTCTGTTCTTACTTCTTGCCACATTTTTTTTGGAAAATTGCCTGCCCTATGACTGAAGACATTCACAGCAATGGGGCTGACGGGGTGGGTATACAGGACCACAGCTTCCCAAAATTCTCTCCGAGGTTTATGAAGAGACATACCCAGGGACGCTCACTGCAGCCTTGTGCAAGCACAGAGATTGGGAGTGTGGTAGAAGCACCCTACTGGGGAATTAGGCAGAGTTATTATTTGCTTTTTACCAAAATATAAAGTCTCATGTTTAAAAAAAGTCTAATTTTAGACCAGTGAGTGATTGGAAAAGAAACTGTAGATATTTCCATTAAACATGAAGTGGCAAAATACAAGAAGTGGTATATTTCAGCTACCGTGTTAAGTCTGACCATGGGAAACATTTCTGTGAATTTTTAGAAAAAAATATTTCTCAAACATGTTCAATTATCAAGAGAAATGAGGTGAATCAGAGTTGTCAGTATAATGATTAATACCAATAATTTGAGTGCTTTTCCTGTTTTCCTGTTCTCAGATCTATCAAGCTACCTTTGAAAGCATGGTCTACTATGCTCAATCTTTCCTCATGTACAATAATGTGTTTATAAAGTTATTTTACTTGTCATGCAACCCAATATCATTCTGGAGTCTATTTGATCCCACAACTGAACTGGCTAAATCAAGAATTTTACTTATTTACTTATTTATTTAGAGAGAGTAAGGGGAGGGGGAGAGAGAGGGAGAGAAACATTGATGTGTTGTTCTATTCATTTATACATTTGTTGGTTGCCCCTTGTATGTGCCCTGACTGGGGATGGAACACACAATCATGGTGTATCATGCCAATGCTCTAACAAACTAAGCTACCCAGCCAGGGCAGTCAAGGGTTTTAAAAGTCAGACGTGGAACTCAGGATTCTTTAACATAATCAGCATCCTTTTT
The DNA here is from genome assembly GCA_037038555.1 of Rhynchonycteris naso. Taxonomy (NCBI): domain Eukaryota; kingdom Metazoa; phylum Chordata; class Mammalia; order Chiroptera; family Emballonuridae; genus Rhynchonycteris; species Rhynchonycteris naso. The sequence continues at coordinate 173,573,431 of CM073000.1, read as the reverse complement.
CCTAAAGAATGTCTAATAATTCAATCTCAATGGTTTTTGGAGAGATATCCTCCATTGCTCTTGTACCTCAGATTGGCAGACAGGTTTCAGACCTGTTTAGCATATGTTAGACAATTTAGTCTCATTTCTCCAGTTTTTGGTTTGGTAAAGACTATAAAAGGGGGCTTTAAAATTTTTTTGCTAGGTTAGAGAAGCAATATGGAAAGAGATATTGCATAATTTTACATTTTTATTAACTAGAGTTTTTAGGACTTTTAAATGTTTGAAAGAAGCTCTAGGAGCCAAAGGATTTAGTCCACATATCATCCCTGTTCTGTTGTACTATTTATAAATTCATCTTTTCTTTAACAAAGGAAACTTATAATAATATACTTTCTGACCAGGTCCAGTTATACCTGTTAGGATATTTTTTCAAAGTCCATGGGAATAATTGTGAGAATCTGAAGGCTCACTGTGATTTTAATGACTGTCAAACAGTCTTTCTAATCAGCATTGCTGTACCTCAGATCCTTTTCTCTTATTAATTCCATGAAGTATCATTTAAAATTGAATGATGAATATTAAGTTATGCAATAATCAAGTTTAATGAATACATTTTTACTTTTTTTTTTTTTAATCAGGAAGGCAGACTCCCAAATGTTCCCCTACCAGGATCCACCCAGCAAACCCACCCTGGGCTGATCCTCAAGTACTGAGCTATTTTTAGAACCTGAGGCTGATGTGCTCCTACAGAGCTATCCTCAGTGCCCAGGGCCACACTCAAACCAATTGAGCCACTGGCTATGAGAAAGGAAGAAGAAGAGAAGGGGAGACTGACGGGAAGAGAAGCAGATGGTCATTTCTCATGTGTGCCCTGATTTGGGATTGAACCCAGTACGTCCAGATGCCAGGATGAGGCTCTACCCACTGAGCCAGTGGCCAGGGCCAAAAACATTTTTATTAAAAATAAGTATATTAATTTCTTTGGACATATATCATTATGAACTCTTTTAATAAGTTGTTAATGAACAAAGATTAGTGCTTTAAAATTTTTCCTTTTTAATAGTCAAGGTAAATAGTAAACAGAATTAGCTATTGTATAGACCTAAGATCTGAGGATGGTCAGAATCCAGACTTTAAAAACTATGGTTGTGTTAGAGACATTTCATGTAGGTCTAAAAAACACAAGACAAATGCTAAATATGTACAGTCATAGTTGTACAGGCTTGGTTGCTTGAGTCAGGGCATTTGATGATCTTAGCAAGTCTCTCATTTGGAATTACATTTATTATATATGACATAGAGTAGACACATATAAAGTAGTTCTCTGCTCCAATCTATTTCTCATTCTTTAGTCATATTAATATTTTTAAAACATTAAATCCAGGTCATTCTTTACCTCAAAAATGCTCAGCCATCCTCCATGTCTTACAAGATACCTCTCAAATTTTCCTTCCTGTTTATACTATGTTCTCTCATCTATACCTCTCCCCCAACTAAACTGTGTCTCCCAGTGAATTCTTAATACTGCTCTTTGCCCCAAACAGCCCGTTTCCAACTCCAAGGCTTGTGCTTTCCAAGTCAGTGCCATTCTCAAAGTGCTAACTGTATAGCTCGAGCCCCATTTCTTTTAAAAATGTCTCAGCATCCTTAGCACTCTTGGATCTGAAATCTCATAGCATTTCGTTTTCTAATCTGCTTATTTTAGCATCTAATTACATACTTTTGTATCTTGTTAATTATTATTTTGAAGTTTAATCAGGTTTCTATAATTAGGTATTTAAATAATAATTACTGCTGTATATGAGAACTTTTTTTCTGCTGAATAAATGAGTGTTGAGAGAAGTTAAAGTACAATGAGTCAGCAAAATCAAAAGTGATGTTAGCTTTCTTGTTTGCATAAATCCAAGAAATATATAATATATAATAGCAACTGAATTCTCCTCTGTGACAATGTCAGGCAATGTAAACCAGCAGGAAATGACTTGGATATATGGTCGTGGTGCATCTTCAGTACCTTAATCAAAATTTTGACAAGAGGAATGAGACTATCTTGGATCTGGCTGACAGTAGTGAAAATGGAGAAAAGTGGCCAGAGTTCAAATATATTAAGACAAGGGAGTTGACAGTTATGCTGATAAATTAGAGATTAGGAAGCAAGAGAAAATGTGACAAGGATAAACCCAAGGTTCTTTACTTCAATCATCAAAAAGACAGAATTGTCAGGAGTACACTTTCAGGCATATTGGGTTTGAGAAGCCAGTGAGACCTTCAAACAGAGATACTGAGTGGGCACTAAGGTCTGGAGTGGAGGGAGGAAGTCCTGGCTGAACCCAGAAATTTGGGAGTCATCCACATGGGTCGATGTCTCATACCTATGTAGGGACATGAGTAAAAATGGTTTTACTTTTATTCCAAATGGACTAAGTAGGAACCTGAGACCCAGAAGGTTTGAATAACAGCAAAAGGTCGCTCACCTGTCTGGTAGAACAGTAATGAGAACTTCTACCTCTCTGGTCTTAGGTTAGGACTCTTTCATTTATAGCACTTGTCCTATTTAAATACATCAACCCTCTTGCTTACTTGTTTCAGCCTCCATGGCAATATGTTCAACACATGTTCATTAAACAGCCATATTGTGCAGGAACTATTCTAGGGGCTGGGACACGACAATGAACAGAACTCATAAGATCCTGTCTGTTGTGGAGTTTACATCTTATTAGGCGAGAAATACAAATGAATAAATAAGTAGATATATTTATTGGTGGATGGTAAATGTAGATGTTAATTATAAATTAGGACAAGAGGGGTATTGTGTCATTTTCTACAAGGTAGTCACGGGAAGTGTCACTGAGTGAGAGGGAGCCATGTAGGATCTGGGGGAACAAATTTTCAGAGCGAACAGCCATTTGAGATAATTTCCTCCAATAAGTCAGTAAATCAGAAGAGAGGCCAAACAAAAACTGTAAGTGAGGATATGTTTTCTCTTTGGCCTAAATGTAAATAGAATTTTCACCAGCTAGCTTCATTTATAAAATAACATATTAAGATCTGATATTATAGGGTGAAAAATATATAATATTCTTGAACTTAAGAACATAAAAAACATTTAAATAAATCCTTATTTAATTCTAGAAGGTGGAAACTAGCCTTTAAACCATCCTTTACACGTCCAAAACCAAAGGATACATTAATTTATATACAAATATAAAAATAACTGTAAATAGATACCTTTGCACATGCTGCCATCTTGTGGCATAACAGAAAATTACTAATTAATGATGACATTTATGCTACTACTAATTCTTAGTTGACTGTGTTTCTTGGGAGACAGAAGCATGCTATATAATGGATCTTTGGCATTAAATTAAATTCTATTTTATTTTTATATTTTTAAAAAAATATTTTATTTTTTTATTTCAGAGAGAGAGAGAGAGAGAGAGAGAGAGAGAGAGAGAAGGGGAAAAGGAGCAGGAAGCATCAACTCACATATGTACCTTGACCAGGCAAGCCTAGGGTTTTGAACCGACAACCTCAGTGCTCTAAGTCGACGCTTTATCCTCTGTGGCACCACAGGTCAGGCGTTATTAAATTAAATTAAATTAACATTTAATAGAAAACTAAAAGTGAAATTTATAAAAACAGACTATATAGCCTGAGCAAGCAGTGGCGCAGTAGATAGAGCATTAGCCTGGGATGCTGAGGACCTAGGTTTGAAACCCTGAGGTTGCCAGCTTGAGCGCTGGCTCACCAGCTAGATTATGGGGTTGCCGGCTTGAGCGTGGGATCATAGACATGACCCTGTGGTCCATCGCTTCTGCCCAAAGGTTACTGACTTGAGCAAGGGATCACTGGCTTAGTTGGAGTCCCCACCCCCCCCCCCCCCAGTCAAAGCACAGATGAGAAGCAATCAATGAACAACTAAGAGTGCCGCAACTATGAGTTGATGCTTCTCACCTCTCTTTCTTTCTATTTGTCTGTCTTTCGCTAAAAAGAAATAAAATAAAAACATACTATATTAGCTTGACTAAAAAAAATTAATTGCATTGTTAAGTGACTTTACCACATGTAAAATTTGTTCCCAATACATAATACCTAATTTTAAGATTAATGTCATTATTTTGTAATCCCAAATTACTCCTTTCTACACTTAAGCAGGTCTTGCCTATCGATCTTTGATGAATTGCTTTCTGCATAAGCTAGATAATATATAAAAGGGTAATTTTTACTCTTCTCCATGTCCATAATGTTTGTACATTTTAGCTCTAAGTGACTTGAACAGACTACTTGCCTAGGCATTTATGAGCATTGTGCTCAGAGGAATAGGATTCCTGGGGAGGGGAGAGATGCCAGAGGAAGTGAATTAATGTTTCATAAAAATAACTTACTGCCACCTGGAAAGTTAAAGAATATGAGACATCACCAGTGGTATGTTATGACCTCATTTGCCTCGAGAGAAAAAGTGTTTAAGGGATCACTCTGTTGTAACAGGGGGTCACAGTTCTGACCCTTGCCATCAGCTTGGGCTACTAATCTATACTGTGTGCTGTGGCCCAGCTCACACCCAACCCCAGATTCATCACTTTTATCTTACAATGGATTGTTGTGAAATGTGTCTCATACCACCCCCCCCCCCAAATAATATATATTTAGTTTTTATTCAGTGAGAGGAGGGGACGCAGTGAGACAGACTCCCACATGCACTCCAACTGGGATCCACTCGGCATGCCCACTAGGGGGCTCTGCCCATCTAGGGCTGCTGCTCCGTTGCTCGGCACCGAGCTATTTTAGCGCCTGAGGTGAGGTTATGGAGCCATCCTCAGCTCTTGAGGCCAACTCACTAGAACCATTCAAGCCATGGCTGTGGGAGGAGAAGAGAGAGGGATGGAGAAAGAGAGAAGGAGGAAGGGGAGGGGTGAAGAAGCAGATGGTTGCTTCTCTTGTGTGCCCTGACTGGGAATCAAACCCAGGACTTCCACACATCAGGCCAACACTCTACTGCTGAGCCAACCAGCCAGGGCCAATAATATTTTTATATTTTCAAGATGTATGATATTTATATTTGGTTCAACAGCATAACTCCCACACTTGTTCAACCTGGGTTCCATGTCTAAATGAATTCAATGCTATGACCAAGACAGCTAATGGCCCTCCTATATCTATCCTCCAACTTGATTGTTGGTAACAGAAACCTTGACCTTCACCTGCAAGGTTGGTTGTCAAGACTGAAGAGTGTGTTCTAAGACTTCGAGATACAGCTCTCTGACTAGGTGATGGCCCATGAGAAGGAACCAGAAATGCTGACCAACTTTGTTCACTAACCTTTTTAAGATAGCTAATGTCCTACACATTTTTTTTTTTTTAAATTTACAGGGACAGAGAGAGAGTCAGAGAGAAGGATAGATAGGGACAGACAGAAACAGAGAGAGGTGAGAAGCATCAGTCATTAGTTTTTTGTTGCTGTTGCAACACCTTAGTTGTTCATTGATTGCTTTCTCACATGTGCCTTGACCGCGGGCCTTCAGCAGACCGAGCAACCCCTTGCTGGAGCCAGTGACCTTGGGTCCAAGCTGGCGAGCTTTTGCTCAAGCCAGATGGGCCTCGCACTCAAGCTGGCGAGCTTGGGGTCTCGAACCTGGGTCTTCCGCATCCCAGTCCGAAACTCTATCCACTGCGCCACCGTCTGGTCAGGCCCTACACAATAATTTTTAAAAAATCAATCTTAAGAAGTAGTATGTATGTTGGAGAACTCTAGACACACTATAAAGTGGGAAATAAACCTTACAGAATTTCAGGAGCTCATCACATCAGTTAAGATTTTAGAAGTCCAATAGTATAGGGTGTGCCCAGATAACCAACCAAAACAAAAAACAAATTATTACTTCTCAAAGCCAGGCACTCTTGTGGGACAACTCTGAAGGGCCATCCAAACTGTAAAGTCTCCACTGAGTTGACTGAGACCTTTGTTGCATCATCCCTGTCTGCTTATTCTGGTTTCCCTACTTCCTTATAGGTGAAAGGAGAGGAGTACCCCTCTGATGCCCCCTAATTAAACTCCTGAACACATCAATTTCATTTCTGAATGCTTTTCCAAGGAACCCAAACTGAAACATCTTTCAGCATCTACCCCATCTCCAGTCAGACCTTTTTGATTTACCATAGTCTTCTGAACGACACAGATGCTGACATTAAGTATATTTAATGCTGACTTTAACCCGTTTGTTATCCATGTCGGTATAGTATAGGCAGTTAGTTATACAAAATACACAATATGATTCTATACATACACAAGCAGATTTTTAAAATACTGGACAAAAGCCACAAAATGTGTATAGAATTATCTCTAGATTGTAGATAACTTTTATTGTTTTCTTTTTACTGATCTTTTTCCAAAAAAGGAAATTTTTACTTACATAAAAATAATTTTAGAGGGAGCAAGATGGCGACGGAGTAGGCGGACGTACCAACTTCCAACTCCCAGAACCAAAGTGGATTACAACTCAATTTTAAGAACTATCACCGGGATAAACCAACTTTGAACAAAACTAAGTGGACTCTTCAACCAAGGAACACAGAAGAAGCCACATTGAGACTGGTAGGAATAGCGAAAACGCGAAGAGGGCTGCCCAGCTCCCCGGAGTAAACGGCAGCCCGGAGAGACCCGTGTGGCGGGAGGAGAGTTTGGCGGAGAGGGAGGGACCTGGGTCCCAGGAACCAAGCCCCAGCCTCCAGTCCTAGAGCCTAGAAGAGGCGTTTGGACAGTTTTGAGCTGTGAAACAAGTGAGGGAGCTCCCAGGCCTACAGTGTGGAGTATTAGGTCCCTTCCTACTCTGCTGAGGGCTGCTTAAGGTTTTGGGGCGGCAGGACGCTGAAAGGTGGTTCTGTCGGCGTGGGCAGAGGCCAAGCCGGTGGGAGATCGGTCTAGCCCAGAGGGTCAGAGGGGACCGCGAAAGCAGTCCGGAAGCTGCGGGCCCGCCTTTAATCCCACTTACGGGGACAAAGCGGGAGGCCAGGAACGGGCAGGCCCTGCGCAAGCCGGCCCTGACCGCGGGGACCGGGCTAGGACCAGGGACGGGCAGGGGCTCGTGGCTGAGCTGACGATACCAGTCTCCCCCCCCCACCCCCCGGCCGGAGAAACCGCGGTTGGCCAGTATACGTGCGCGAGCGGGCTCCGAGCGTGGGAACGGGGTGGACCCCGAGACAAGTGGAGGCTCGCAGCTGAGCCCACGCTACTATCCCCATCCGGCCGGAGAAACCCCAGATAGCATTCATACGTGCACGAGCGGGCTCAGAACGCGGGGGCGGGGTAGAGTCCGGGACGAGCGGAAGTACGCAGCTCGGCGGAAGCCAGAAAACACGCCCGCCCCAATAAACCTTGGTTTCCGACCCTGCGCAGAAGGGCCCTGGCCTCGAGGGCGGGGCTAAAGCTCCGGACGGGCAAAAGCTTACAGCTGAGAGCACGTCAAAAGCCCCGCCTAACCCGCGGAACTGTAGCGAGCAGGCTCCGACTGCTGGTTCTGGGCGGAAGTCCGGAAATAGGCTGGGTCCGCAGCTGAGGAAAGGTGCTCACCTCTACCCTTGGTGCTAATCTTGTGGCTTCAGTCACAGCCCCTCCCACGGAGGAGAGGCAGAAATCATAGCAAAAGCCACAGTGGGCAGGCGCTGGCAACGCTCATACCCAACCACCCTAGGCACCGGCAGAGGGGGTGGGGGGCCTGCAGATAGACCACACCTAGAGAACACAAAGGCAACACCTACTGGACTCCAGTGGCCACAACTTGCTTATACACAGAAAAAATGGGCAGGCAGAGGAATGCAAACCAAATGAATCAAGAGAAATCCCCAGAGAAGGACCTGAATGAACTTGATATAACCAAATTACCAGAAGCAGAATTTGGAATAATGATAGTTAGGATGTTCAAAGAAATTAGAGCAACAATGGATAGTCATTATGAACACCTAAATAAAGAGATAACAAGTATAAAAAATGAAATTGAAATAATAAAAAAGAATCAGACAGAAATGACAAATACAGTATCAGAACTGAAGACCACAATGGAAGGAATTAAAAGCAGGATGGATGATGCTGAGGATCGAATAAGCAAGTTAGAGGACACAATAAACAAAGGCACAGAAGCAGAGAAGAAAAAGGAAAAGAGACTTAAAAAATGTGAGGAAACTCTAAGGGAGCTTTGTGACAACATGAAGAGAAACAACATTCGCATCATAGGGGTGCCTGAAGAAGAGGAGAGAGGACAGGAAATGGAAACTTTGTTCAATCAAATCATAGCAGAAAACTTTCCTAAATTAAGGCTGGGAAACACTCCACACATTCAAGAAGCACACAGAACTCCATTAAGGAGAAACCCAAAAAAATCTACACCAAGACACATCATAGTTAAAATACCAAAGCTAATGGATAAAGAAAAAATTTTAAAAGCTGCTAGAGAAAAAAAGACTATCACCTACAAAGGAGCCCCCATAAGGATGACATCGGACTTCTCAACAGAAACACTTGAGGCCAGAAGGGAATGGCAAGAAATAATCAAAGTAATGCAGAACAAGAACCTACAACCAAGACTACTTTATCCAGCAAGGCTAACGTTTAAAATTGAAGGAGAAATAAAGAGCTTCCCAGAAAAAGAAAGCCTGAAGGAATTCATAAACACCAAACAAATTCTGCAAGAGATACTAAGGGGCCTCTTGTGAACAGTTTAAAGGGAGGAATGAATAGAGCAAAAGAAGAATACAGCTTTAAAGAATAAAATGGCAATAAACAACTACATATCAATAATAACCTTAAATGTAAATGGATTAAATGATCCAATCAAAAGACATAGGGTAGCTGCATGGATAAAGAAACAGGACCCATACATATGCTGTCTACAAGAGACACACCTTAAAACAAAAGATGCTCATAGACTGAAGGTAAAAGGATGGAAAAAAATATTTCATGCAAATGGAAATGAAAAAAAAGCAGGGGTAGCAATACTTATATCAGACAAAATGGACTTTAAAACAAAGGCTGTAGTAAGAGATAAAAGAGGACACTACATAATGATAAAGGGAACAATTCAACAGGAAGATATAACTATTGTAAATATCTATGCACCAAATATAGGAGCCCCGACATACATAAAGCAGACGTTGATGGATATAAAGGGCGAGATTAACAGCAATACTATCATAGTAGGGGATTTCAATACCCCACTAACAAGACTGGATAGATCCACAAGAAAAAAAATTAATAAAGAAACAGCAGACTTAAAGAATACACTAGATCAACTTGATTTAATAGATATCTTCAGAACTTTTCACCCTAAAGCAGTAGAATATACATTCTTCTCAAGAGCTCATGGTACGTTTTCTAGGATAGACCACATGTTAGGACACAAAAATGGTCTCAATAAATTTAAAAAGATTGAAATTATATCAAGCATTTTCTCTGATCACAATGCCATGAAATTAGAAATTAACCACAAAAGAAAAAATGAAAAATACTCAAACACTTGGAAACTAAATAGCATGTTATTAAATAATGAATGGATTAACAATGAGATCAAAGAAGAAATAAAAAAGTTTCTAGAAACAAATGATAATGAGCATACATCAGCTCAAAATTTAAGGGACACAGCAAAAGCAGTTCTGAGAGGGAAGTTTATTGCACTACAGGCATATCATAAGAAGCTAGAAAAAGCTCAAATAAGCAACTTGACCCTGCATCTAAAAGAACTAGAAAAACAACAACAAATAAAACCCCAGACAAGTAGAAGGAAGGAAATAATAAAGGTCAGAGCAGAAATAAATGACATAGAGGCTAAGGAAACAATACAGAGGATCAATGAAACAAGAAGCTGGTTCTTTGAAAAGGTAAACAAGATTGATGAACCTTTAACTAGACTCACCAAGAAAAAAAGAGAGAGGACTCAAATAAATAAAATTAGAAAGGATAGTGGAGAAATAACAACTGACACAACAGAAATACAAAGCATTGTAAGAAAATACTATGAAGAACTATATGCCAAAAAATTAGACAATCTTGGTGAAATGGACAAATTTCTTGAATCATATAACCTTCCAAAAATCAATCTGGAAGAATCAGAACACCTAAACAGACCAATTACAGCAAATGAGATAGAAACAGTTATCAAAAAACTCCCAAAAAAGAAAAGTCCTGGGCCTGATGGCTTCACAAGTGAATTCTATCAAAAATTCAAAGAAGAACTAACTCCTATTCTCCTCAAGCTATTTCAAAAAATTCAAGAGGAAGGAAGACTTCCAAACTCCTTTTATGAGGTGAGCATAATTCTGATCCCAAAACCGGGCAAAGACAACACAAAGAAAGAAAACTATAGGTCTATATCCCTGATGAATTTAGACGCTAAAATTCTCAACAAAATATTAGCCAACCGGATCCAGCAATATATGAAAAAAATCATACACCACGATCAAGTGGGATTTATTCTGGAGAGGCAAGGCTGGTTCAATATTCGCAAATCAATCAATGTGATTCACCACATAAACAAAAGGAAGGACAAAAATCACATGATAATTTCAATAGATGCAGAAAAGGCATTTGATAAAGTCCAGCACCCATTCATGCTCAAAACTCTCAGTAAAGTGGGAATACAGGGATCATTCCTTAACATGATAAAGGCCATCTACGATAAACCGACAGCAAACATCATACTAAATGGACAAAGATTAAAAGCAATCCCCTTAAGATCAGGAACCAGGCAGGGTTGCCCACTTTCACCACTCTTATTCAACATAGTTCTGGAAGTCCTAGCTACAGCAATCAGACAAGAAGAAGAAATAAAAGGCATCCAAATTGGAAAAGAAGAAGTAAAACTGTCATTATTTGCAGATGATATGATATTGTATATTGAAAACCCTAAAGTCTCAGTCAAAAAACTACTGGACCTTATAAATGATTTCAGCAAGGTGGCAGGATATAAAATTAATACTCAGAAATCAGAGGCATTTCTATACACCAACAATGAAATATCAGCAAAAGAAATTAAGGAAACAATCCCCTTCACTATTGCAGCCAAAAAAATAAAGTACCTAGGAGTAAATTTAACCAAGGAGGTTAAGGACTTGTACTCGGAAAATTATAGAACATTGATAAAAGAAATCAAGGAAGATACAAACAAGTGGAAGCACATACCGTGCTCATGGCTAGGAAGAATAAACATCATTAAAATGTCTATATTACCCAAAGCAATTTATAAATTCAATGCAATACCAATTAAAATACCAATGACATACTTCAAAGATATAGAACACATATTCCAAAAATTTATATGGAACCAAAAAAGAACACAAATAGCCTCAGCAATCTTAAAAAGAAAAAATAAAGCAGGAGGTATCACTCTTCCTGATATCAAGGTTTACTACAAGGCCATTATACTCAAGACAGCCTGGTACTGGTATAAGAACAGGCACATAGATCAATGGAACAGAACAGAGAACCCAGAAATAAACCCACATCTTTATGGACAACTGATATTTGACAAAGGAGGAAAGAACATACAATGGAGTAAAGACAGCCTCTTTAACAAATGGTGTTGGGAAAATTGGACATCTACCTGCAAAAAAATGAAACTAGACCATCAACTTACACCATTCACAAAAACAAACTCAAAATGGATAAAAGACTTAAATGTAAGCCGTGAAACCATAAGCATCTTAGAAGAAAACATAGGCAGCAAGCTCTCCGACATCTGTAGCAGCGGTATATTTGCCGATTTATCTTCATGGGCAACTGAAATAAAAGGCAAGATAAACAAATGGGACTATATCAAACTAAAAAGTTTTTGCACAGCTAAAGACAATAGGAACAGAATAAAAAGACAAACCACACAATGGGAGAACATATTCGACAGCACATCTGATAAGGGGTTAATAACTAAAATTTATAAAGAACTTATAAAACGCAACACCAGGAAGACAAACAACCCAATCAAAAAATGGGCAAAAGAAATGAATAGAAATTTCTCCAAAGAGGACATACAGATGGCCAATAGGCATATGAAAAAATGCTCAACATCACTAATCATTAGAGAAATGCAAATTAAAACCACAATGAGATATCACCTCACACCAGTCAGAATGGCACTTATCAGCAAAACAACACAGAATAAGTGCTGGCGAGGATGTGGAGAAAAGGGAACCCTTCTGCACTGCTGGTGGGAATGCAGACTGGTGCAGCCACTGTGGAAAACAGTTTGGAGATTCCTCAGAAAATTAAAAATCGAACTGCCTTTTGACCCAGCTATCCCACTTTTAGGAATATACCCTAAGAACACCATAGCACTGTTCGAAAAGAAGAAATGCGCCCCCATGTTCGTGGCAGCATTGTTCACAATAGCGAAGATCTGGAACCAGCCCAAGTGTCCATCAGAAGACGAGTGGATTAAAAAGCTATGGTACATATATACTATGGAATTCTACTCAGCCATAAGAAACGATGACATCGGATCATTTATAACAAAATGGATGTACCTTGATAACATTATACGGAGTGAAATAAGTAAATCAGAAAAAAAGAAAAACTGAGAACAGCACGATTACATACATTGGTGGGACATGAAAGTGAGGGTATGAGACATGGACAAGAGAGTGGTGGTTATGGGATGGGGGAGGGAGGGAAGAGTGGGATAGGGAGGAGGGGAGGGACGCAGGGAAAACCAGATTGAAGGTGACAGAGGACAATTTGACTTTTGGTGATGGGTATGCAACACAATTGAATGATAGGATAACCTGGAGATGTTTTCATTGTACATATGTACCCTGATTTATTGATGTCACCCCATTAGAATTAATAATAATAAAATATATATATATAAAATAAAATAAAATAAATTTATTTTTATAAGATAAACATTTTTAAAAAAGCAAAAATCTGTCATATCTAATAATACAGATAACAGTAACTACCAGCCAGGAATACCAAATATACCAAATAAATCATATGAATATGTAATACAAACCCCATTTGTGGTGATTGATGAAACATACATTAATTCCAGTTTGTCTTTCTCTGAATTCCAAGTAGAGCAGAGAGATAGTCTTTATAGCTCGGGCTGGGAATATTTCAACACTCAAAAAGGAAAAAACCAAGGAGCTATTTCTGCCATCTCTAATTCTTAAGTGATGTTTCTGCTGTAATCTGCTTTAAGCCAAGTAAAAGATAAACATAATAAAAATTTAGAATGACAACCATATTATAACACATTCACTTGATATTATTCAAGTTAATCAGCACGAATGACCTTTGAGAATTTATCAGGAGGGAATTTCTGGTGGTATTATTATTATTAGGAATTCCACAATGAATTGCTGATTCACTTTTTGCTAATGTTTAAGATCCTGGTTTTTAACCTTAGCTCTCCTGAATGCTCATTTAGTTGGGTCTCTCTTCTTTTTCCTTCTACACTGCTTTGCAATTTTTGCTGCATTTCTTAAGGAAAGAAAAATTTCAATATTTTACCGATTTAAAGCTAACACTTATTTGGAGAGGGCATATCTCTTTCTCTGTAGCTATTAGCTACATAGAGTTAGTTAGATCAATTATTTCTCAGTGCAAAGGAAATTAGTTTTTTTTTACCACTTATATTTGAGGCCTATTATTTTATTTTATTTTATTGTAAGTATAATCATAAGTTAAAGTTACAGTGGAAACAATTTGTTGTTGTTGTTGTTGGTGGTGGTGTATGTGTGTATGTGTGTGTGTGTGACTTGTTGGCGAAGCCTCTAGGACTTCATGTGTCTGGCACAAAAGTAGCTCTAACTTTTAAGACAATTCGTTTTTCTTCTGGATCTGTAAGACCACCTATATTAATGCCACAGTTTACAAAGGCATCATTTTCTTTAATGTTATAAAAGGCTTTACTTTTAAGAATAAAATGTTTTTAAATAAAAACATTAATGAGTCCAACTATGTGTGGTCAGTGATTAAGTTGCTAAGTTAAGTGATTAAGTTGAATGCCTTGGATTTTAAGAATGAAGGAAATAAAATGTTAAACTGGCTTGCCATATATGTATCGATATTAAATTATGTTAATAATAGTTTTCCTGTGACCATAAGCATGCCTACACATACTATTTAATGGACACTGGGAGAAGGGAGGTCAACTTCCCTATGAAAGTACCTCCCTGTCTTTTTGGTTCTTGTTTGAGTGCGAGTTTCTCCTCAATAGAGTCTTGACTCTTAAAGGGTTGCCACTTTTGGTGTAGGGTAGTATTCCATAGCAATTAGCAGATGACCACTGTCTTGTGCATAGATGGTGCTGATGGTCATCTGTTTAACTGATAGATAGGCAAAAGATCACTATTGTGATGAAACTGACTATATAAATTAGCGTTGCCAGCGTTGAGTTAAGATAAAGAGATGATACTATTTGCTTTAGCAGCAAGTGAACAGCTGTGTACATATATTCCAATGTTATCCTGAGCCCCATTGTTGCTATATGTGGCACATTAAAAGCGACCACAAGTTCTTTGGCACTTCTTCCATTGAAACTAGATACGATATCCACCCCTTTGAATGCAGGCTAGACTTTGTCTTCTGTGACCAATAAAGCATTGCAGATATGACAGTATACCAGTTCCTAATCAAGCCTACAGAGCATTGACAAATTTCATCTTGGTTTTTAGGAGCTGTGGGCCACCATATAAGAAGTCTGATTATCATGAGAGACAGAACATGTGGGGAAACCCTGAGGTTACAAAGGAGAGGGAGGAGAAGTAAATGAATCTTCTAAACCACTCCAGCTGACAGCTGAATAGCACCAAGTGATACCAGCTGATGTCTCATGGAACAGAAAAATCACCCTCTTCAACACTACCTGAATTCCTGACTCACAAAATCCTAAGATGTAATAAAACGGTTGTTATAAGCCACTATTTTGGAGGGTATTTCATATATAGCACTTAATAACCAGAACACTCTATATTCTGATTTCCTCAGGACAGTCCCAGTTTCTGCCAGTTGTCAAAGCATCCTGTTATAATTTACATTTATTCTGAATTTTCAATTTTTTCACGAAGAATCATTAACAATTGTGTTAAAATAAGCCAAGATGGGTTTGATAGTTTCTGTCATGGCCTCTTCTAGAAGAGTGTGAGAATTATGTGGAAGGAATAGTTTTGAACTGAAATTTAATTTAAATTTCACCAACATAACCTTTTTTCTTTTCCTGAAACCCTCAGACCGAAGAAAACTAACATTCCCCTTTCAAGCTCAATATGTAGGGTGCTTGCTGATAAAGGTATGCTCCTGGGACGTAAGCTGCAGGAGAGAGCCATCTTCTGGTTTCCAGTAGTGGTGAAGACGCATTCTGCACTGCTCCTGCAGCTGGCCACCTAGCAACCCAGCCACCGTGTCTTGGTCCTGCCTTGGTTTACCAGATAAACATGCAAAGCCCCACTCCTGCATGAAAGACTGTTCATGATAGATGGAGGTCAGGGGCCTCAGGGGAACCATGGGAAGTTATAGGTTAAGGGTGCAGGATTAATCTGTAGGAGCTATAACTGGAGCTGTTCTACTATAGATTGGATAGAGTAGTCCTACTCGAGATGCTGTGGTATCGTCATAATTGTTTGTGTAAATCTATAATATTTATTGTTTTTCCAATTTTAAAATGAGCTAAAAATAAAGGCGAATGTTTAAGAAAAATAAAACCCTGAATTTTTATTTCTGAGGAAAGTATATAATAAAAAGTGATTTGTACAAAATGTTCATTTCTCACCCACCTTGATACCTGTACTGCATCTCTAGCTCATGTAAACCAGAGGACATAGATCTGCTGAAGGAGCATCAGCGTTTACCTCAAAAATGAACTCTTTTAAGAAGACTGTGTCTGAAGAAAACAATTCAGTATGTGCAATTGCAGAAAATGTTTACATACTAACCTGTGAAGCATAATTTTAATTAACATCAAAAATACTACTTTTCTAAATTTTGTTCATTTTCACTTATTTATTTATTTGTTTATTTACTTATTAAGTGAAAGGAGGGGAGATAGACAGACTCCCGAATAAGCCCCGACTGGGGATCCACCCAGCTACCCTGTCTGGGGCCCATGCTTGAAACAATCAAACCATTGGCTTTGAGAGGATTGAAGAGAGAGAAAAAGAGAAGCAGATGGTTGCTTCTCTTGTGTGCCCTGACCAGGAATTGAACCTGGGATGTCCGCACACCAGGCTGACACTGTATCCACTGAGCCAATTGGCCAGTGCTAAATTTTGTTCATTTTCAATTTCAGGATTTCTTGTACACATATGAGAGTGAAACAATAATTGCTAAATGCATCCCCTATAGCAAAAGAGTAACTTGGTAAATAATTAATGCTGTTAGCTCATCAATATCAACAGGTAGTTCAAATAGAAAACCAGTTCAGTTTTTTTTTTAATTTTGTTTTTATTTTATTCATTTTAGAGAGGAGACACACACACACACACACAGAGAGAGAGAGAGAGAGAGAGAGAGAGAGAGAGAGAGAAAGGGGGGAGGAGCTGGAAGCATCAACTCCCATGTGTGCCTTGACCAGACCAGTGCAGGGTTTTGAACTGGCGACCTCAGTGTTCCCAGGTTGACACTTTATCCACTGCGCAACCACAGGTCAGGCCAAAACCAGTTCAATTTATATCAATAATCATTCAAATATTTTTCACCCAATTATTGGAATCAAAGAGAGCTGTTTAATTCATTTTGCAAAAGTAAAACAGCTGACAGTGTGGGTCCTATTGTAAGATTTGTTTAAAAGTTCAACACTGAAAAGAAAACAATTTATTTTTGTGGTAAAAATATGGAGACAAGCTTAGAATAAACAAAGCTTTATGATTAAAAACAATAGTCTAAAAAAATTCCACTTGGAATTGGTGGTGGTGAACACATAATTCATAACTGAGTTCCAACAAGCTTCAAAACTATACCAATTGAAATAGAATAAGCTATTTGTCCAAATTTACAATTTGTAAATATTATTACATATACATAGAGTAACTGGTCCAAATTTTTTTGTGATGAAGACAAGTTTTCATATTTTAAAAATCAATTCAACATAGCTTCAGGGCTTTTGCTAACTGAATATTAATTGAAAATGAGATGAATATTTGAGTCTTTGAAAAACTATCTTAAAAATCAATCTGTGTTCTATAATGGCATCGCACATTTCTTTAAATGAGTCCTTTAAAGTTTAGAAGAAATTTCTTTAAAATTAATTGGAAACTTCTAATCAAAGTGTTCCACAAATAGGGCATTAAACATCTTTGAAGGATTTGCATTTTTCTCCAACTGAGAGCATTGCTTGCAAAATGGATGACTATCAAATCATACTGACAAAAGCTAAAGAGGAACTCAGAGAATTAGACGATGTGAACTCAAAGAAGTGTATGAAATTTAAGTTCGATGTGCTATACTTAAATTTGAAATGTCTCAATTTTCAAGAAAAATCTTTAATGTTCAGAGCTCCTATTTTTTAAAATTTAAGTATAGTTGGTATACAATCTTAAATTGGTTATATTAGTTTTAGGTATATAACATAGTTATTTTTACATTTTTATACCTTACAATGGGAACACACCGCTAAGTCTAATAATCATCCGTCACTGTGGAACATTTTTATATTATAGACCATATTCCCCTTTGCCTTTTTACCCATTCCACTACCCCTACCCTTCTCATAACCATCCCTTTGGTCTCTGTTTCTATGAGTCTATATTTGTTTTGCTTTTTAAGGTTCTACACATAAGTGAAACCATATGATATTGATTTTTCTGTCTGACTTATTTCACTTAGCATAATAGCCCCTGGATGCATCCATGTTGTTTCAAACAGAAAGATTTCATTCTTTTTTATTTTATTGCTGTATAATATGTCATTCTATGTATGTACCACATCTTGATCCATTCATCTGTCGATGGACACTCAGGCTGCTTCCATATCTTGGCTATTGTAAATAATGCTGCAATGAACATAGGGTGCATGTATCTTTTCAAATTAGTGTTTTTCACTAATTTGTGAAAATCCCAATTAGTGATTTTCAGCTAGTCAGTATTTTTTATTTAATGTATATAGATGGGTATATTCTATTTTTGAAAGTAAATTTTAAATAGAATAATTTTATAGGTCCATCAAAAAATGAAACAAATTTGGTGGTCTATAAATATTTCTAAAAGCTATATTTTAATGATTTTAGTGCCAATGGTGTGCTCTCAAAAGTGTGCCAGTTTGGAGGATAACTTACATGCTTGCTTGACTTATGTCTAATATTAATATGTTTTTCTACTCACTTACTTACTCTGCTCACATGATCAGATTGTCATCATTATCAGATTGTTTTCTTCTTTTTAATTCCTTATACGTTGACATTCCCCTTTGTTTTCTATTTCTAGTACTTTCTATTTCATGAATATATTTTCTCCATCTCCAATATCTTAGACATTCATCATTAATGCTCTTTTCTGGCATCTTGAACTTTTCTTTTCCAAAGCAACCTGTGATCTTTTGCATTTTTCAATGTCTAATTCAAATATTGCCTCCTTCCACATTCTCTAAACCACCACTAATGTCATCCCTTTTCTCTTCCTGAAGAACTTTGCTGGATCACATCACATTTGCTTTGCAGTGTTGATAACCATATGCCCAGTTTAATTCTCTATCAGGGGTAGTCAACCTTTTTATATCTATCGCCCACTTTTGTATCTCTGTTAGTAGTAAAATTTTCTAACCACTCACCGGTTCCACAGTAATGGTGATTTATAAAGTAGGGAAGTAACTTTACTTTATAAAATTTATAAAGCAGTTACAGCAAAGTTAAAGCATATAATAATAATTACTTACCAAGTACTTTATGTCGGATTTTCGCTAAGTTTGGCAGAGTAAATCTTTATAAAACAACTTACTATAGTTAAATCTATCTTTTTATTTATACTTTGGTTGCTCCGCTACTGCCCACCATGAAAGCTGGAGCGCCCACTAGTGGGCGGTAGGGACCAGGTTGACTACCACTGCTCTAAATCATCATGTCTTTAAACACCATATTTTCATGTTGATTTCTGCTTTCTTCCCTTCCATCCCCTCCAGACTGTGATACAGTGACTTAATCCAAGTACTCAATAACGTTTGACTAATGGCTATTTTTTTGTACATATTTTCCATCTCACTTTACACATATAATTGTAATCAATTTTAGACTTTTAATGTATTAAATGTTTATATTGTTTCCATGATGTTTCTCACGCAAACTCCTCATTACTAGTATTTGGAGATGGCCTTGTAGGTTTTTTCTCACAAGTGGAAACATTTTCCTGTTGTCTTATTTATTGCCTAGTTTTGCTGCAGTATAGTCCTTCATATAGTAATTCTAATGCCTCTTTGATAAAAATATGATCAATTTTTAAAAAATTTTAAACCCCAATATTTCTCATTATAAAAACAACACATTATTTCTTTAGAAAATAAATAGCAAGGGGAAAACAACCCACAACCAAGAGTTGACACAAATAGATGAGAATGATAAAGCCATGAATATTATTAATACAAGGAGCCAGATAGGTAGCAGCTTTCAGAATACACAAGTACAACTCTATATAAGCAAATGCTTTAAATGATAACTTTTCAAAGAAAGATATGAGAATTTGTTTAGTAAAGAAAGATAGAACTTCTGGTAATACAATGAAAATTGCTTGAGTTTATTTATTAAGAATTTTTTTATACTTAGCTTACAATTAAATACCACTTCCTTCTTAGGTTCTTTGATTATTATTAATTTGAAGCTCTGTAAGGTCAAAACCATGCCTGTTTTTATTTCATAGGTTTCTGCCCAAATATAATGCTCAGTGCAATAAATATTTATTAAATGAGTGTATTACATAACTTTGTACCAAGTAGACCACAACCTGATGTTATGGCACCGCTATGACTTCCTTTGTGCATTACTCTCACTGATGTCATCCCCTCCCTGCTCCCCAGGAACAGCTCCACACAGCAGACACGGTTATCTCAGCTCTCAGAACAAAGAAGTGACTGCTGAATCAGGTGCTCAATGACCCACAATTACCATATAACTTTATCAGCCAAATGCATGAGCCATCACATACAAAAAGGATGGTTACATCAGTACTTGCTGATCTCCACACACTCTTTTATCACTGACATGTGTAGAGAAGATCATATTTTTGTAAATAAATAAATAAATAAATAAATGTATATGTATATATATATGGAAATGTATGTATGGAAAATTCCATAATGATCATATATGCACTCATCACTCAACTCCTTTCTCTTTTTTTTATTATATGTTGACTCCAGACCCAGCTTCATGACAACTGTGAAGTTCACCAACATTTTATTTGTTTAGTGTGTTCTCCCACTCTCCTTTTCAAGTACCATTGTTTCTCCTCTCATTCTTTTCTCATTACATTTCAGGATATCCTGGGGTTCTCTAGGTCCCCAGTTTCACCTCCTCCATCTCTCCTGTCTTGAGCTTCCTTCACCTTCTTCAACCTGCTCTTGCCAGTGAAGGATATTATCAAATGATCTGTAAACATCACAAATTGCTATCCCCTCTGAGAATTAAATTTCTAATAGTGGAGTTTCATTTATACAAAACAGATTCTTAGATGATAATTTTGGAAGCAAGAAATATTATACATGTCTCTTACTTAAACAATGTAGGTCTCCTCTAGCTACTAAAGACAACCCAAGTTTTATTCTCAGTGGTACTGTTCTTAGCTGGTATTTAAAAAAAAAAATTCAGCCAATACAACACACAAGTAAATGTATCTTTTTAGAGCTATTCAACTGTTCTAAAAGAAAGAACCACACCCCTAAAGCTAAACATTGCAGTGCTTACTATAGATTTTCTCCCTGCCTTTGGAAACTACCCAACTATTTTCATATGGTGTTTGGTAGTTGTCCTCCACCCCCATGATTGATGTGGTTTGAATGCTAAAGTTATAGTTCCCTTGTCATCCAAAGTGATTTCCCAAGATGATCTGTTTCCTCTCAAACTTCAGACATTTTAACTCACACTCTGACAACAGCCAAGGCAGTTCTTATGAAAATCAAATGAACTTACCATCAAGGATAAGTAAAAAAAAAATTTTCTGGATCTTAGTCAGTGTTCTTAGATGTTCCTGGACATGATTGAAGATCTAAAGCATGTTCTAACTATAGTCACTATGGAAAACAAATTCTATTTATTTAAAGTTAAAAGAGATTGATTTTAAACATCCATTTCCCTCCCAATAAAATCACTTCAGTTTCTTTGTGACTACAGCCATCAAACAAAAGGAAGGTTGGAGGAAATTATCCCCAGAGTAACAGAAAATATGTCTCCCACTATTTTTATCTTTGATGATCTGGATAGTTCATGTACAGAGCCTTGTTTTGGCCTGAGTTGCTTGGGCATTATTCCTGATCAATGAAAATGTGTGCCTTTCAAGTAGCAAATGTAAGTATTTCTGATGTTCTTATTAACCATTTCAATTAAAATTTAGAGGTAAGAGTTCCTTTCTGTACATAGAAAACCAAGAAGAGAAAAAGAATTCACAACATTTATGTTTTGTAAAGATGAAACCCAAATTTTTAGAACTGTCAATAATACTGGTCTCTGCCTCCACCCATCATTCACCCTTGACCACACCTGCCAAGCATACTGCTCCATTTGCTGCATCACTTCAGGAAATGGCAACACCAGCTCCCCATTGCTTAAATACCAGGACATAAATACTTGCATCCAATCTTTTCTTTTTTTTTTTTTCGCAAAAGATACCACATTCTGTTTTCTTTACCATATGCTAGTGTTTCTAGAATCCTCCACATCTCATCATTTCATTGGCTCTACTTTACCTGAGGTCACTGTCAACTCTTGTTAGATTATGGGAAAACTTCTGTCTGATTTCTGCAGCCACATCTCTTAATAGGTCTTTCCCTCCTTTTCCTCACACCCTATCTACAACAAAGCTGATACACTGTCAGGTCCCAGCATATATCATGCTCACTTTTACCCCTGGACTTTGTGAATTCTGCTTCTTTCATTTGGACTCTTCTCCCCAACCTATCCTCACTACTTCTGGTCTTCTATTTTTCCTTCAAGGATGAGCTTAGTAATTAGCCTTCTTTACCCTTTTCATCACCACAAGTCTGACAAATGTCTCTTCTCTCTGGTCTTTCAGCCAAAAGAAAATTTAAAACAAACAAAATCAAACTGATTTTTTAACTAACATGGTATAGTTTTCTCATGACAAAAAATATTTTCCAACAGACTTTATGAATTACTGAAAAATAATATGCATTTCTTTTTTGATCACACTTCTACATCTGAGGTCAGGGTCACTGAGATGAACTAATATGAGTGAAGCTGCTAATGCCACAGCACTTGGCTAAGGCAATGCAGTGGGCGGGGCCTTGTAGCCAGCCTTATACCAGGCCATTCTTGAAGCCACTTGATTTATAGACTTGTTTATAAAATTATGGGTTTCCATAATTTGGCATCCTTTCCTTCTCAATTTTATAATTCATAAGAGAATGTGGATGATTTAACTCATTAGAATTTAAGCAGTTAGTCCTTTGTAAGGATTCGTTTCTATTGTTTTCCTCTTAACCAAAAAGCCTCAGAACTGGTATATATCCTATAAGTAAGACATAACTTCAATGTATATGGCTCACTACAGAATACCATTTTTTTCTTTATGGGTTTTTCTGCCATTACCTCAAATTGCAGTCATTCAAAAAGATTTGTGGACTAAAGCAGAGACAAATGAGTTTAGCAAATTTGAGTTATTTCACAAAAAGGAAAAGTAACTTGCTTTTCAAAATCCCCTACATGAGCAATGTATAAAAAGGTCTAAAAGTAATCAAAATTGAGTCTCATTCCCCTAGGTACTGCTAAAGCTGTAATCTCTCCCAATGTTAGTGAATCTCAGGTATTTTGTGTCCTTCCAGCCTTTCCCCCTTGACTTATGAAAGTGTATAACTTTCAAATTCATGTGAAAGATTAATCCAGACTTAAACAGTATCCTTCTTTTATTTGCATCTAAAGGGGGGGGCATAACTAAAATAAATTCTTAGAAGAAGCAAATTTTGGGAGGGAGAACCTTCAAGATCCATCAAAACTTAACTGTCTAAGCATGAGGCATACTCTCTCCTAGAGGGGTAGATGGATGAGTTTAGAAACTGTCCTGTATACAAAGTGCTCTGTTAAATGACACAAATTGATAGTTTACATTCATTAAATATTTAAGTCAATAGTTATTTATTGTAGTAAGATAGAATTAAAGCAAAATAGAATATACTCAATCATTAAATCATCACTAATTAATTATACTGGGAAATAATTTTTTTTCATTTTTCTGTTGCATGAGATTTTAGAACTGTTTCTATATATTTCTGCATTGATGATTCAAAATATAAATCCATTTTTTGGTGAATGCTCTAGTTTTTATGCAATTTTAATTTCTTTTTGTTACAGTTAATGACATGCATTGGTTTTTAAATTGGAGTTAAAGGGCAATGACTCTTGGATTGAACATAACCACAAGGCAATTAATGTTTTAGAAACATCACTTTTACATAATTGTAGTTGTTTTTAAATGTAAAAAATGATTATCTGATAAAAACACCCTCTTATTCTGTTTTAAGATTGAATCATGGCTTCTTCGAGTAGGCACAAATGTAAGAATAGTCCTGACACCTTCTGTTATATATGTGGCTGTTACACACTTCAACGTCAAAGGCGCAATATTTCATTATTTGTGACACGTGCATATATTGCCTATTTTCAAGTTCCCCTTGGCGATCAAGATAAGAATTGGGCTCCTCATACTGTGTGTCTTAATTGTGAGGAAATGCTTCATGACTGGACAAAAGGAAAATGCAAAGAAATGCCTTTTGGTATTCCCATAGTTTGGCATGAACCTAAGGACCACAGCAGTGACTATTATTTCTGTCTGATTCATACAAAGGGCATCGGCAAGAATAAAATGGCATATGATTGCGTGCCCTAATATTCCTTCAGTAATACGACTTATCCCACACTCTGAGACACTCCCGGTTCCAGTTTTTAATGGTTTCATTTCTTCTAAGGACAAAGAAAGTGAACATGGTGATCAAGTGTATTTTGATAAGATCCATGAGGAAATGGTTGTAGAATCTGAAGGGTCTTCTTCTAATGCCAAGCAGTCATTAACCCCTCAGCAGTTTAGCCACCCTGAATTGAATGACTTAGTAAGAGATTTGGGCCTATCAAAGAAAGCAGCTGAGTTATTAGCCTCCAGGCTTCAAGAAAGGAATGTACTTCACCAGTCAGCTAAAGTATCCTATTTCAGAAAGCGTGAACAAATTTTTGTGGACCCTTTTTCCGAAGACAAATACTTAGTTTACTGTCATGATATCAGTAGTCTTCTCAGCCAGCTAGGTGTACCACTTACAGTCCAACAGAATGGCGGCTATTTCTAGACAGCTCTAAATGGAGTCTGAAATGTGTTCTCCTACACAACGGTAATGTTTATGCAGTGGTTCCAATTGGTTATTCAACTCATCTGCAAGAAGATTATAATGACATAAAAATTGTCCTCGACTTTCTGAAGTAGTAGGAGCATAACTGGATCATTTGTGTGGATCTTAAAATGGTAAATTTTCTGCTAGGACAACAGAGAAGTTTCACGAAGTATCCTTGCTTTCTGTGTTTGTGGGACAGCTGAGCTCGGGAAAAACACTGAATACAGAAGGGGTGGCCGAAACTTTAAGCTCTGGAAGTAGGGATGCAAAATATTGTGAATGAACCTGTGGTTAATGGAGACAGGATTTTTCCCCACTTCACATCAAGCTTGGCTTAATGAAGCAGTTTGTTCAGGCTTTGAATAGAGAAAGTGAACGCTTTCAACATATTATTTCTGCTTTTCCTGCCTTGTCTTTCGAGAAAATAAAAGGAGGTGTATTCGATGGACCTCCAATTCGAACTCTCATACGTGACGAAGAATTTGCCAGAAAAATGAATAAGGAGGAGAAAGCAGCATGGCAGTCTTTTGTGGCAATGACAAAGAACTGTCTTGGCAACAAAAAAGCAGAAAATTATAAACTTCTGGTTCAAAGGATGCTGTTGGCTTTCCGCGACATTGGATGTAACATGAGCGTTAAGATTTATTTCCTAAACAGTGGCCTTGATAAGTTTCCCAAAAATCTTGGAGCTGTTAGTGATGAGCAGGGAGAACACTTTTATCAAGATCTGAAGACTATGGAAGAGTGTTATCAGGGGCGATGGGACAGAAATATGATGGCAGACTACTTCAGGAGCATCAAACAAGATTGTCCTCAACAAGTACACAAATGCAAGAGCTATGAACGCAAATTTTTGCCTGAATAGAATTTAAATAAGTTTTGCGCAAATTTTATGATTAAAATAAGTGTTTTAATATGTTCTATTTTGAAATTGTAGACAAATTCTATTGCAGTCATATCTTTTAGTGTATTATTGTATTTACTCCATTATAGAAATTATTATATTTTCTCAAAGATGATGCCCAAGAAGACATTCTACTTCATTATGTTAAACTAAATGATGAATATTGTACAATAAGATAAAAACCTAAAATCTTGAATTGCAATAAAATGTAGCTTACAGAGAAAAACTAATGTCAGATTTGAGATCAGCACACTCAAATTAGGTAAGAACAAGTGTTTTTGTGGATGCAACAAAATTTTTGTTCCCCAGTGTTATTTTTAATATTTTTTTTGATTATGAAAATACTTTAGGGTCTTCATTTTTTTTTTTTTTTTACAGGGAGAGAGAGAGGGATAGATAGAAACAGGCAGACAGGAACGGAGAGAGGTGAGAAGCATCAATCGTTAGTTTTTCGTTGCCGTCACAACACCTTAGTTGTTCATTGATTGCTTTCTCACATGTGCCTTGACCAGGGGCTACAGCAGACCGAGTGACCTCTTGCTCGAGCCAGCGACCTTGGGCTCGAGCTGGTGAGCCTTGCTCAACTCAGATGAGCCTGCATTCGAGCTGGCGACCTCGGGGTCTGGGTCCTCCGCATCCCAGTACGATGCTCTATCCACTGTGCCACCTGGCTGGTCAGGTGAATTTTTTCATTTCAATTATTTTACTTTTTAGTAAAATCCAGAATTTTCATTTGGTTCTCTTTTATCATTTCAATCTCTTCATTGATATTTTCTATTTGATAAAACTGTCAACATATCTTCCTTTAGTTCTTTAGGCATGACTTTCTTTAAATCTTTGAACATATTTTAATTGCTACTTTAAGGTTTTGTCTATTAAGTCTAACATATGGTTGCTCTCAAGTAAGATTCTTTTGCTTGTCCCGCTAACTCACTACCCAACCGCATGTATAGGTTTTCCTTTGTATGTCTCACAATTTTTGGTTGGAAACTGAACATCTTTGGTAATACACAAGGTGAAGCAGAAGCAAGTTTACAGTTGTGAGTATGCGAAACACAGAGTTTATTCTTGTGTTATTAATATTGTATTATTTTCCATAGTAACGACTGTAAACCTAGAGAGGGGCAGGGAGAGAGAGACAGACAGGAACATCAAGGTGTTCCTGCATGTATCCTGACCAGCTTCCGGAGAAAGCTCCAACCTACTGAGCTACCCAGCCAGGGCTTAATTTTTTATTTATTGACTGATTTTTATTTATTTTTAAGACTTTATTCATTTTTTAGAGAGGAAAGAGAAAGCGGGGGGAGAGAGAAGGGGGAAGGAGCAGGAAGTATCAACTCCCATATGTGCCTTGACCAGGCAAAACCAGGGTTTCAAACCAGTGACCTCAGTGTTCCAGGTCGATGCTTCATCCACTGCGCCATCACAGGTCAGGTTATTTATTGACTGCTTTTTAGAGAGACAGAGAGAGGAAAGAGAGAGAGAGGAGGACGAAGGGAAGCATTCACTTGCTGTTCTACTCAGCCATGCATTCATTGGCTGCTTTCTGTGTGAGAGCCCTGACCAGGGATCAAACCCTCAACCTTGTTGTTTTGGGACAATGCTCTAACTGACTGAGCTAACCGCAGGATGACAATGGTTTTGACAGGACTTTCTTGGACTATGTCTATCCCTGACCAAAACCAGCTGTTGCATCCTAATTGACAGCTGACTGCTCTGTTGTTTCCAATAATGCGCTGAGGCAGAAACTGCTCCACAGATTTATCCAATTAAATTGGGATTCTTTGTTGGGGATAGTTTTGAGGTCAGTGTTTCAGATTTGTTCTAACTCTGGGAGGACTTTTCTTAATTGTCCGTTTCACTGTGGTTTTTTTTATATTTTATGGTAAACTACCTGGCTCATGGTTTAGCCCAGGGGTTCCCAAATTTTTTACACAGGGGGCCAGTTCACTGTCCCTCAGACCATTGGAAGGCCAGACTATAAAAAAAAAACTATGAACAAATCCCTATGCACACTGCACATATCTTATTTTAAAGTAATAAAAACAAAACGGGAACAAATACAATATTTAAAATAAAGAACAAGTAAATTTAAATCAACAAACTGACCAGTATTTCAATGGGAACTATGGGTGCGGATGCATCCTGTATTCCTCTCACTGACCACCAGTGAAAGAGGTACCCTTTCCGGAAGTGCGGCGGGGGCGGATAAATGGCCTCAGGGGGCCGCATGTAGTAGTTTGGGGACCCCTGGTTTAGCTTATATCTCTAATGTATCTCTAAGCCTCCTCTTAATTGCATTTCACCACAACCTCCATTATTTTTGAGAGTGCCGTTAGGCTTGAACTTCCTCATACTCCATTGAAACTAAAGTCAGTTTCTTTAGGAAATGCTTCAATTGCTCTGTTTCATCCCTAGGCAAAATCTCTATTGGCCTCTGAAGCTCAGAGTGGGAAAAGTGACACACTTTTATCTGAGTGACACCTTCCCTGCTTAAGGATATAGGCATATGGCAAGGAGGTAGGAGTTGAGGACAGTATGCTTAGGTCTCAGCTTGCCACCGGTGAGGTAAAACTTCTGCCAAATGAGCAGGCCAAGCATGATAAGGCTCTAGTGTTCACTGTGTCCGAAGAGTTCCTGCACCATGAACCGAGGCTCAGTGGGAGATCCCTCTCCTCTTGGTGGTACAGTACTGGCTCAGAACTTAGCCTCTGACACACGTATTTGGAAGCAGGATAAGAAATGCTAACATCCTGTCCCTTCTTGGAGGATTCTGTAGCCTCTGACTGGGAACTGGGAGTAGAGAAAGCCTGGCTCTTGGCTACTCCCATCTGGAGCACAGTTTCCATCAGTCTAAGCAGAGATGAGGAGATGGAGGGAGCAGACAATGGATCAACCACCACATATTTTTGCTGTTCTTACCAAGCGTTGGGTAAACAAATGTTTTCTAAGCTTGCTCCATTGTATTGGGGCAGTGCCATGTGTATATAGTTTATGGAAGGCTGTGGGTGCTTGCCCTCAGGGCTGCAGATGGCAAATTGCTATTGCCTTCCTGCTTGGGAGGGGCAATTGTTTGCTGGAAAAGGGGTTTTTACCCCAATCTGTATTGCTGGGTAGAGGAATGCAGAAAGAATGGGGGGGCAGGGACAGCAGCTGGTGGGGGCCTGTGAGTCCAGGAGAGTCTGGAGAATGAGTTGGGGCTTTGGGACTTTTGAGTGAGAGGGAAGTGGTCTTCCATGCCTGTTTGCTCGGCTGCCTTTATGAGACTTTAATAAATGGAATGGCCCACCATCCTCTGACTCCACAGTTCTTTTACCGTCTGTCTGAATCCAATGTGAACTTGCATGGCCCCAGCAATGGCCACTTGCCCTACACCAAGTTTTAGTAAGATTTCTTGAATAAATATTTCTTCACTTGCTCTATGTCCTTAGGAACATTTCCAGAAACTTTAAATTGTGGTAATTTTTAAAAAATAATTTTAACCAGTATTTTGGGGGAGTGGGGCCACAGAGTTCTTCATACCACCATGCCAGAAGTAGAACTTCTCATTCATTCATTATTGGTGAATGATCATATCTAGCCCAGACTACTGAACTTGAAATCACCATCAAATGAGACTCCTCTCAGAAATCTAGAATTAGGGAGCCGAGAACCTGCACTGGCAATTAGGAAGGGAAGATGCCAAAATGCTACATCATGAGGTAAAGAGGACCTGGTCAATTCAAATGGGCTACAACAAGCTGAAGTGATTGGGTTCCATGAGAAAGTGAAGGTCACGGGATCATTACTGAAGAGAATAGAAAAGCCAGAGAGAAGAGAAGCTATGAGTGAGACCGCGTAGCTGCACTGATACAAGTTCCATTTCTTGTGAGCTCAGGTTCCACATATTTTGCTTCTCATCTTTGGAGTCTTGAGATCCCTGTAATGATGTTGTATTCATATAATACACCGACTCTAGCAATCAAATAAGACTAAAGAAAACAAACATTCCCTATCTAATAATTAAGATTCAGGTTTTATTTTCTCTTCTCTCTTGCTTATTTTTTCTCAGCAATACATTGGCATAGAATAAAAGCTTACAGCCCCCAAGAATAACATAATTAGGGAAATGTGTTTTGGGGAAAACTACAATTCATTAACCTTAAATATTTTCTGATACAAAAAAAAACACCAACTAGAATTGTTGGATAAAATGTGACAAACATACTTGTTTACTTTTCACTGTGGTAATATATATGTAACATAACATTTACTATTTTAACCATTTTATAGTGTGCGTGCAATTCTGTGGCATTAATTACATTCACATTGTTGTGAAACAATCACCAACACCCGTCTCCAGAACTTCTGTATCTTCCCAAACAGATACTCTGCATTCATTAAACAATTCCCCATCCCGCCACTCCCCCAGCCCCTGAAAACCACCTTTCTACTTTCTGTCTCTATGAGTTTGACTATTCTAGGTGCCTCAGACAAGTGGAATCGTTCAATATTTGTCCTTTGATGACTGGCTTATTTCACCTAGCGTGATGTCTTCAACATCACGTGTTACAGCATGTGTTAGGGTTTTGTTCCCCATTAAAGGCTGAACAGTATTCCATTCTATGTATAGTACCTTTTGTTTAACCACTTATCCTTAAATGAACATTTGAGTTGCTTCCGACTTTGGCTATTATAGATAGTGCTGCTATATACATTATCCATAATGTACAAATATCTGTTTAAGTTCCTACTTTCAGTTATTTTGAGCATATACCCAGAAGTACAAGTGATGAGTCACACAGTAATTCTGTTTGAGTTTTTGAGGACCTGCCATACTGATTCCCATAATATCTGTATCACTTTATATTCCTACTGTCAATGGACAGGGATGCCAATTTTTCCACATCCTCACCAACACTTGTTACTTTCTGTTTATTTCATTTTGTTTTGTTTTTATAATAGCCCTCCTAATGAGAAAATATAACAAACATACTTTTGAGTTCTTATCTGAGCACTCAGGAGGAAATGCAAAGAAGGCGAAAGTGCAGGGGGAAGGGGCTTAGATTTGTATCTGACACTAGGGCAGAGGAGACAAAGGTGAAGAACTGACTGATGTGCCTGGATCAAGCCAGGACCATCAGAGAACCACGCTCTTGGTAAAGGAATGGCCTAGCGATCTGTGTGGGAGTGGGAAGATCATCCGCCAGTTTATGGGGGTGTTCACCAGTTTATGGAAATGTTCATTTTAGCCTGAGGTAGAAAGAACAAAAATTTGAGTAGAAAGACCTCTGAGAATATGTTACCAGAGGTGTGCCCAAAAACATATTTTGAATCAAATGTACACTCCTGTACGGTCCAGAAATACAAAAATTAGTATATTAGCACGAAAGTAGTCCAGTCATGCCTTTTAGTAAGGGAAGAACAAAGTATAAAATTAACTGTGGAGATTCCCTACCTCAATCCAGTCTCCATAAGATTTTCTTAAATAAAACTCCCTCCTGCCCCAAATACAAGCATATGGTCCAAAATTATAAGACATGGAAAGAATAACATAACAGAATATTTACACTCCAAAGCAGACTATGAAATCATTAGTAAATACAAACATTAAAATGTTTTACTGTTTAAAAAATAAAAATAAAATAAAAGAATATATTCAAAAAATAACAGGTTGAGGAACAAAAATTAATTTCTACAAAATGAAAAAATAGTCATTTAAATAAAAAACAATGGCATTGTTAATATATAACATTAAATACAACTAAGAATAGAATAAACTTAATTATAGTTTTAATGTGATTGCCTATAATGCAGCTATATTAAATAGGAACTGGAAAACATACACCTGGAGGAATAAGAGAGGCTAATTTTCCCCTTAAGTTTTGAGAAGAAACAGATGATAAATGAAAGGCAATATTGAAAGATGATGGTTGAGAATTTATCAGATTAATAAAGACATGGGTTCTCAGATTGATAAAATACACTAAATCACAAAAATATAAATAAGACCAAATTCACACCTAAACACAATATAATTTAACCAGAGTATTTTATAGCTATAACAAATTTTAATGGAAGCCAGACAGGAAAGACAGATATTTCGAGGGAGAAAAGCTTGCTACCAGAAGAAGCAACAAAAGTAATACATTCAAAGTGCTGAGGTAAAATAATTATCAAATAAGATTTTTATAGTCCCAAAACACTACCTTTGAAGAATAAGGATAAAATTATAGTATATTTGAAAGAACAATATTGAGAAGAATTTCACTGAAAGACTTTCACTTTGGAAACTAAATTCTTCCAAAAAAAGAAGAGCTGAGACAAAAGAAGTAATGATGAACAAAAGGACTAGTAAATTTGTGATTATATTTACAGAAGCAATAATTATATAAAATTTTTAAAAATAGATAAATGAGTTCAGGAACTAACATAATGGAGATAAACTTCAAACTTAAACTATTCTAAGTTATTGTTCAGAAACACTAAAGGTAATAATTTTTTACTTTCTTAATTATCTATAAGTAAAAATTTAAGAATAATTATAACAAGGATAAATAAAATATATAGCTCTAAACCAATAAAGGACAGTATGAGAATAAAATCTTAATCAATCCAAACAATATTTATAAAGAAAAAATAATAAGTACAAAAACAGCAAGACAGATGAAAAAATAAAATGTGATAGTAGAAAAAAATCCAACAAATGTTATAAGGCTGAATTCGATATATACCTATTCAAGAACCATACTGAAAACATAAAAGCACTTAAATGTTAAAAAACAGGTACATAGCAAGTAAACAAAAGTCAGTGTAGCTTTTAAAAATTCTGAGGAAGCTATATTTGTCATGTTTTATGACAGGCAGTAGATACATGATATTACTTTTTGAACTTTTTGTTATGGCTGAAATACTTCCTAATCATAACAAAAGATGATAAAGGAAATGGTCCAAAGTTCATAGTTAGGAAACGTAGTTAGGGGATCTAGATAAATTCCTAGTTTCCAATTACTTCAATGAGGATTTGGACTCTAAGGCTGAAAATACCACTGGTGTTTTTGTGTAACAAAGTGTGTAATATGTGAAGAAAACTATCCATTGTGAGCTATAAATCAGTATGAAAAAAAGCACAAGAGTGCCATTTTGGCAAAAACCTAAGAGACTCAAACACTGAGCTTGCTTTTGTCTCTCTAGGCACTTCAGATTTCAATTTATTTGAACACAGGTCAAAGTTCTAATCTCTTGTTTCTAATCTACAAATAACTTAATACTGTATATAGGGAACCCTAAAGATTCCACCGAAAACACTACTTAAAATGATAAATGAATTTAGTATAATAGCAGGATACAAAATAAATATTCAGAAATAAGTTTCATTTTTATATACCAATCATGATTTATCATAAAGGGAAACTAAGAAAACAATCCCATTTACAATTGCATAAAAAAGTAGGAATAAATTTAACCAAGGAGGTAAAAGTCTTGTATTCAGAAAATTATAGGACATTAAAGAAAAAAATCAAAGAAGATAACTAACAAATGAAAGCATATACCATGCTTATGAATAGAAAGAATTAACATCATTAAAATGTCCATACTGCTTAAAGCAACTTATATATTCAACAAAATTCCTCTCAAAATACAAATGGCATTTTTTCACATAAGTAAAGTAGATCAAATAACCTAAAAATTTGTATGAAAACATTAAAAACCACTGAATTCTGACAACAATCTTTAATAAGAAGAACAAAGTTGGTGGTGTTATGCTACCGGATATCAAACTATACTACAAAGCCATAGTAATTAAAACAGCATGGTATTGGCATAAAAACCAGATATATAGATCAATGGAGCAGAATAGAAAGCCCAGAAAAAAAAAACCCATCCCTATATGGTCAATTAATATTTGACAAAGGGGGCAAAAACATACAATGGGATAAAGACAGTCTACTCAATAAATGGTGTTGAGAATACTGGACAGCTACATGAGAAAAAAATTAAGCTAGACCACCACCTTACACCGTATATAAGAATAAACTCAAAATGAATTAAAGACTTAAATGAAGACTTAAAATCATAAAACTACTAGAAGAATATACAGGCAGTAAAATCACAGACATTTCTCTTAGCAATACTTTTTCTATATATTCCCTCAGGCAAGGGGCTACATCAAACAAATGGGACTACAGTAAACGAAAAAGTTTTCGCACAGCAAAGAACCATCAACAAAACAAAGACAATCTACTGAATGTGAGAAAATATTTAGCAATGACACATTTGATAAGAGATTAATATCCAAAATTTATTAAGAACTCATACAACTCAATACCAGAAAAACAAACCACCCAAATAAAAAGTAAGCAGAAGACCTGAATAAACACTTTTCCAAAGAGGCCAATAGACATACAAAAAGATGCTCAACGTCACTAATCATCAGAGAAGTGCAAATTAAAACCACAATACGTTATTACCTCATACCTGTCAGAATGGCTATTAACTAACAACAAGCATTCGTGAGGATGTAGAGAAAAGAGAACCCCTGTGCACTGTCAGTGGAAATGCAGAATGGTGCAACCACTATGGAAAAGTGTGAAGTATTCTTAAAAAATTAAAAGTGAAATGGCTCATTACCTGGAGATTTCACTTCTGGCTATATATCTGAAGAAACCCCCAAACTCTAAATCAAAAGAATATATGAACCCCCATGTTCACTGCAGCATTATTTACAATAGCCAAGACATGGAAACAACCTACATGTCTATCAATAGACAAATGGATGAAGATGTGGTAAAAACATACAATGAAATATTACTTGGCCATAAAAAAGAATAAACTTGTACAATTTGTGACAGCATAGATGGACTGTGAGGGTATTATGCTAAGTGAAATGAGCCAGACAGAGAAAGACAAACACTACAAAATATCACTTATGTGTAGAATCTAAAGAACAAAATTAATAAACAAACAAAATTGAAGTAGACTCCAGACACAGAGAACAAACTGATGGAGGCCAGAGGGGAGGGATATTAAGGGACACGATTAAAAAGGTGAAGAGGTCCTGGCTGGTTGGCTCAATGATAGAGTTTCGGCCAGGCATGTGGAAGTTTCAGGGTCAATTCCAGGTCAGTGCACACAGGAGAAGCACCCATCTACTTCTCCACCCTTCCCCCTCTCATTTCTCTCTCTCTCTTTCTCTTCCTCTCCCACAGCCAAGGCTCTGTTGGAAAAAAACTTGGCCCAGGCGCTGAGGATGGCACCATGGCCTCCACCGTAGGTGCTAGAATGGCTCCAGTTGCAATGGAGCAACCAGATGGGCAGAGCGTTGTCCCCTAGTGGACTTGCCAGGTGGATCCTGGTCGGGTGCATGCAGGAGTCTGTCTCTCTGCCCCGTCGCTTCTCACTTCAGAAAAATATTTTACAAAAAAGAAAGAAAGAAAGAAAAAAAAAATGGGTGAAGCGATTAAGAAGTACGAATTGGTAGTTACAAAGAAATCATGGGATGCAAGGTAAAGCATAGGGAACATAGTCAACAACACTGTAATAACAATCTATAGTGTCAGTCAGGCACTTTGATCATTGGAGAGAACACTTTGTAACCTATATGAATGTCTATCACTGTGCTATACACCTGAAACTAATACAAAAGTGTTGAATATAAACTATATATAACAAAAAAATAAAATTGAAAAATAAAACACTCCAAAACTGTTCTTTTATTTATTTCTAAAAAAAATAATTTCCAATCTTTTGGTTAGGTTTTAGGGTAACTGTGAGAAACCCAGGAAACCGCCATGGGCTTTCTTGCCACCAGAGACACATCTTGAGTGAAGACAGCAGGGCTCTGCTTTGGCAAGCATTTCTAATTTGATGTCCACAAAGAAACGACAGAACACACACGCGCGCACACAAATCCATTCATACATGTACACATGTGCACGCTACTTCCTATAGACGGTGAGAGATTTCAGGGGAAAATAGGGGCAGCTAGGGTAATGGGGGTTGGGTAAAGACAGAGTGCCACGAAAAAGATATCCATCTTTTCACTGGAGAGTGGAAGGGTCGGGGAGAGAGAAACACACAGAGAAAATGAGTGAATGAGGGAAGAAAAGAAAGAAGAAAGAAGAGGAGGGAGGGAAGGGAAGAGGAGTGGAGAGGAGGAGAGTAGAGGGGAGGGGAAGGCAGAGCATGAGCTGAGTGTCACTTTCAGAAGTCCACAGGGTTTCTGCTATATGTCCAAGACTAAGATGAGACTTCAAACGGCTAAACTTTGCAAAAACTGGACAGTAACATAATCTAAACTGCCAAACCAGAACAAGACCATGTAAACAAACAAGCCTAGTGCTAATGTTCCATAAGGCATGTCTTCTTTTTCTAGGGAGCATTCCGCTCATTACCCCCACACTGATTTCCTCATGTTATAGCAATATAATAACTAGTTTATGGAATTAAATTCCCACAGCAACCTTATGGAGTAAGCATCATTTTCTCTGCATTTTACAGATGGGGTAACCAAGGCAGAGAAAGCTTAAATAAGTTGTCTGAGGCCACACAGGTAGTAGAGGCAGAGAAGGTTCTGAATCCCAGCAATCTGGGCTAGAGCCAATCTCAGCGTGACTGATGATGGCCTCTAGGCTTCAGAGAGGAGGTGAGAGGATACTCCAAGCTCCGGACAAGCCAGTTGGGCTATAGGCGATATTCCGAGATCATTCCCTACTCTCTGGGTGACATTCTTATGGACTTCACGAGTCACAACTAGGAGAAGGCGGGAGCAGAGGTGGATTTAATGGTGCGTGCCCTGGGCCCTGACTTCTGAAGGGCCCGGCAAAACCCCAACTTTACACTTTTTTCTAATGACACCAAGTTTGGTTTTATATGTGCAATTTTAACATTAATAGTATACAATATTTTTTATTTATTTAAAAATATGGTTAACATGTATTTTTATTTTCCCTGTCTCTCTTATTTTTAAGGGGCCCCATATTTTCTTCTGCGCCCAGGGGCCTCAACCGACCTTAATCCGCCTCTGGGGAAGAGGGAGATGATTGCACATTCTTTCTTCATCTCAGAGCAGACTTGCAACCAAGACAGAGTGACAGAGAGAAACAGAATGTAACACTGAACTCAGAGGCACAGCTGGGTTTGAGGTTGGTCTGGCCCTTGGCTGTGGATCCCAGGAAGTGGAAAGAGAAGTGCAGAAAGGACCCTTCAGTGTAGGAGACGGGAAAGAGTCCCGCTGACTATTCAAAACCATGGGCGTCGGCGATCTCCCTTTTTAATAGCTAAACTCCTTAAAAACTAAAGTGTAGAGAAAGTTTAGCAAACCAGCAGTGTCACTCTCTGATGGTGTTCTCCTTTGTTCCCTACTATCTGTGAGTCCATCTTCCATTCAGATTCCCTCACAATGCACACGGGTCCTTGTCTCTCCACAGGCTCAAACTCTCTCCATTACATCGCACCAGTTGGCATGGAGCACCTCTGAGGTACTCCTGGTTCTCAGATTCTGTGACACCCTTATCTCAGGGTGAGCCCAGCAACTCCGCCCAGGAGCCCCGAGAGCGGAAGACTGAGCTCCTCTCGCCCCATCCCTGCAGGAGCGGTGTGTGGCGCTGGTCACACACCATGGCAGTTGACACAAATGAAATACTTCTATTTGGCTTGAGAGGCTTTCTGGGTAATTTTGCAGGAGTTCTGTCCTGGTTGTTTTTCTTAGATTAAAATTTTCACCAGCATTCCAGGGGGATACACTCACTCATGCTCAGGGGCCCAGTAATGAGTGGGGAGTGCCACTTTGGAGTCAAACTCTGCCAAGTTTAATACTAAAAGTAGGTGAATGAGACTTGACTGCCTTCTAAATTGAATGTCTGTGGAATTTCTTGGACCTGAAACAGAGCCCAGAACAAGGTCTGTATAGTAACATTCACTAGGTGTCAGTGTTTGACAAACTGTCTTGCCAGCATCATTAGCAGAGTGTTCATTTTGGCACAAATTGTCTATGGAAAATGCAATTAGGAAAAAGTTGTGCAAATGGCAATTAGAAACTGAATAACCCACTTTATTCCTTGTATTCAGATTACCCTTGGCTACTCAACCACAGCTCTGTTGGAAAGAGCTTGCAGACTGTCACAGTAGCCTCCGGAGTGCATTGTCTGCATAGAGAGCAGCCAAGGATTTTTTAGGTGCTTGCCCGCTTCCTCTTCCTGCCACCTTTTCCCCATTTTCTGGACACGACCCTGTCACTGTAATGGTCATTAAGCCCAGGTTTCCGTCCTCAGTCATGGGCTAGTTCCAATGCAGGGACAGAAAAATCCCTTCTAAAGAATATCATTTTAACATGAATCAGCCTTGACAAACATCAGGTTGCTTTGAACAGAGATGTATCACTATCTGTCTCATTTGGGAATGGTGAAGTACTAAAGAAATTCACTTGTTCTTTCATTCAGTTCATTCCATCATCAACGATGCACTGAATACTCATAAAATGCCAGACACACAGTCTGGGATCAAGAGAAATAATAGTGATCATCCCCGACTTCATGGATGTTACTTTCCAATTAGAGAAGATGAAATAAACAAACAAACAAAAATAAACTATATAGTATGCTAGGTGTATATAAATAACATCTATAGAAAAAATAAAAACAGGAAAGAAGAGAGTTCCCGATGTGGAAAGTGGCTGCCAATTTGTTGTGGAAGACATCCCTGGATCTGTGGCGCAAGAACAAAACCTGAGAGAGAAGAGAGAGTGACACCCATCTCAGGAAACGGCATCCTGGCAGAGGTCCTGGCAAGTGCAAACGCCTTGAGAGATGAATGGACCTAGTGGGCTCAAGAAAGAATCAAGATCAGTGTGTCTGGAGAGATGTAGGAGGTGAGATCAGAGAAAGGATGGAAACGTGAGGGTCCGCAATGCCAAGGGCCTCAGGCTGTCGTAAGGATGGGCGTTTCCTCCGGGAACCATTGGAGTATTTTGAACAGAGGAATGATATGATCTGACATTGGGGTAACAGATGACTCTGTTGAGGACATTCTACAGGGATCAGGGTAGAAGTAGAGAGATAAGTTAAGAGGCTGTTACAACAATTCAGGTGAAGTGGTAAGGTTAAGATGCTAAGAAATAAAAGAGATTCAGGATATATTTTGAATGTGTAACACAGAAAGGACTTGGTGGCTTGTTTCTGGAGTGTGGGAAAAGAGAGGATCAAGAATGCAAGAGATTTTGACTTGAGCAGCTGGCATTTTCATTTCCTTACAGTGACTTGGCAGGGGGGCGGGGGAGGACAGTGTGGAGGGGGAAAGAAAAATTTAATTTTGGATCTGTTAATTTTCGTGCACCTCTTAGATATCCAAAAGAAGATAAAGACTAGGTAACTTGATACACAAGTGTAGAGCTCAGGGAAATGGTCCAGGCTGGGGATATAAATTTGGGAGTTATCAGTGTACAGGTGACTTTCACGTTCTGAGATAGTCAACATCACCAATGAAAGGAGTGTAGACAAAGGAGAGATGGTGTACAAGGACTGAGCCCCAGGACTCTTCACCTTTTAGAGGCTGGGGCTATGGGAAGGAACCAGTGAAAGAATCAGAAAGAATGACCAGAAAAGCAGGAGCAAACCTGGAGTATGTGGTGTCCTGGAAACTGAGCAAAAGAAGTGTCCAGGGCTCATCATGGTTGGAGTCCATGTATAATAGCTATGTGAGACATTGCTAATATTTGAAAATAAAAATATCTTTATTTTTCTTACTGTTATTTTCTTCCTGACTGTATAACTTCTGCCACTTTTTTTTTTACCTCTGTCCTTGGCTATACTTGTGTGATTGCAAGTATATGTCCAGCAAGTGTACACACACAGACACACCCACCCACAGTTACTTCTGGGCATTCCAGGAGCTGGCTCACTTGTGCTTATGAGCAAGTCCTGAGTACCCCTCTTCTGTCTTCCATGGGATGTCTGGTACTGCATCCAGCCTCACAGGTCAGC
Organism: Rhynchonycteris naso; assembly: GCA_037038555.1. Lineage (NCBI taxonomy): Eukaryota > Metazoa > Chordata > Mammalia > Chiroptera > Emballonuridae > Rhynchonycteris > Rhynchonycteris naso. The sequence continues at coordinate 173,534,076 of CM073000.1, read as the reverse complement.
CTTCAGTGTGTTAAGAGTCCCCATGATATTATCAATAGAACATAGTAAAAGAAGAAGGGGTATGTAATACGCTTACAATTAAGCATTTGATTTCAATTAATAATTAATTCATGATATTGTTACTTCTCCAAAAACAGGTTAAGTCAAATGTTTTGTTTCCTCATTTGTTGCCTTCCCCACCAACACCTCCTTTTCTTCCACCTCCTTTTTCTTTTGTAATATGACCAAATTTCAAGTAAATGTTCTGACAAAATTATGGGAAGGATATAAGCAACTTAATTCAGTTAAAAATAAATGTGACATAGGAGCCAACCTGAAAGAGCTCTCACAATAGCCAAAAGTGGAACATTCTGAGTGAGAAAACAAATGACAATAATATTGGCTTAAAACCCACAAAGTAAAATAAATATTCATGAGGTCATACTAATATAAATTAACAACTGAATAAATTGATGCTCTTTTTTGTGTTCCATAAATAATACTGAGAAATAAATCTTCTGTATCTTGCCTTTTTAATTAAATATTTTATTTGGAAGAGCTAACCATATCGTTATATATATTTGCCTTGCTATTTCTGATGCACAGTATTACACCAGTTTATATATCCCTTATCCTATACATAAACACTTAGATTTTCTTCATCTTCCTGCTAGCAACTACTATGCTGTATGAATATCCTTGAACATGGCTTTTTTTCTGAAACTCTATAAAGCTATTTTCTCTGGGACATGTCTCCAGCAGTAGGATCATAGAACAAACACATGCTTAGTTTTAGTAAGCACTTCCAAATTGCTTTTTAGAATGAGTATATCGGGCTATACTTTCACAAGCAGCATACAAGCTTCCCACTTTTCCACATTTTTGCCAGTACTTGAGCTATCTATTTGCCAATCTTTGAGATTCTGTGGGGCATAATATTAGTTTCCATTAATGTTGTAACAAATTAGCAGAAATATAATGGTTTTAAAAACTTTAATGTATTATCATTAATTCAGTTTTGGATATCAGAAATCCAAAATAAGTCTCACCGGGCTAAGAAGAAGGTGTCAGCTGGGCTTCTTCATGTTTCTGAAAGTTTGAGGGAAGAATCTATTTCCTTGCCTTGTCCAGTTTCTGGAGGCTGGCTATTTTCCTTGGGTCATGGCCCCTTTTTCCATTTTCAAAGTCAGCAATGTGTTATCTACAAATCTCCCTCTCACCATGACCTTTCTGCTTTCTTCCTATAAGGACCCTTGAAATTACTTTGAGTTTCTCCAGATAATTCAGAATAATCTCCCGATCTCAGGATTCTTAATCACATTTGCAGAGTTTCTTCGCCAAGTAAGGCAACATAATCACGGGTTCCAGGGATTAAGATGTGGACGTCTTTGGGGGCTATTATTATGCCTATTATAAGTAAAAGTTTATTTATATAAACTTTAAAAAAAAATCACCTTTAAGAGAGTGGCAAAAGTATATGAGGGTCATATTCCACACCAAATGCCATGGGAGCTTTCTTCATTTACTCACATTTTGCACTGTCACCTGACACTCATTTGCTATGTAATAAGGACAGTAGGGAGCGTGTAGAGAAAGGACTTGTATAGGAATTCTGATTCTCCAAACTCAAACGAGTGAAACACGCTATGAATCAGCTTCTAAATAAATAAAGCTTCTAAATAAAGTTTCTAAACCTAAACACCTGACAGATAAAAAATGAAGCAAAAATGAATGTACCTTCATCTAGCTCTAAAGACACAGATTAGATTGAGAAAACTCTTTATTTGTTGAGCGTTCAAATTCAATGTCATTAACACACAAGTGTTGCACAAATATATTCATTGATTTGCTATGTTTCATCCTTGAAAACAAAATTGTTTCTGAATTTGTATGTAGAACTTTATGTGAGGAAGAAAACCTAGGGTATTAAAAAATTATTTTTTTCTTGAAAGCAGTAGAATCCTTTCTCAAATAAACTCTTGAATTGATCATCAAGACATAATGAACAAGCCAAGCTATCTGGTAGAAACAGGAGGTAGAGACCTAATAGCCAAACTCACTAATCCTCTTTCCCCTTTGCAGGAGCACTGGTGACATTTCTGTGGGGGTTCTAGGCTTTAAACATCACAGCTATACTAATCTTGGGGTAGTCTAGGATAAACTCCCAAAACAAAGAAGAAAATACAGAAATTTTTGTGCATATTAATTATATTTCTTCTTTCAGAAGAAAAAGGTATATTAGTGATTTGTCAATGATTGAAGAACATCCTGCCTACCATGTAGAATCTGTAAGAGATGTCACCTTAAAATATTAACCAGAATAGAGACACACTGATTTTCTAGTAAGGGATCATAATAACTGGCTTTTTTTTTGTAACAAGCTTGTCTCTTATAGTGACACCATTATAACTGACTTGCTTGGGCATAGTAGGTGAATGTGGAGGGGAAGCTCCATCTTAATTCTTTTGAGAACTATGTTATAACATGGAACAAGTAGAAATTTGTATTAGAAATTAGAAACACAAAGTTCTGATAAATGTAATAAAATATATTCTATAGCCAATCAGATCCCCAATATATGGAGAGGTATAATGTCTTTGTCATTTTAATAACTTTGCCACCCTCTTATTTGTAATACTCTAAACTCTTACCCCTCACTCCACAAATTGTCCTTCCCAGCTCATTGTCCCTACAGTTCAGCCATGCCATTCCATCCCAACAAACTCAAACCCAAATTCATGCCCTGTAACACACACTATCTCTGTTATCTGCCCAGTGTCCCATCCAGTCGGAGCTCAAAATCACATTTTATGGTCATTTCTCTCAAGTCTACTTTAATATCCATGAAGCCACAATATTTATATGGTATTCTTAATTTAATCTGCCAGTTCTCAGTTGGTGAAAGTGACAAGGATTTGGCAACATTAGCAATCCCTGATTGGGTTGATGGATTGTTTTCTATTTAAAGCACTCAATTTAGAAACATTCCTTAGACAATTTGGCTTTTTTTAAAAAATCATCAACACACTCTCTGGTCTGTTTTTAGTCATTGCCTTGTTTCCATCTGTCAAAGGGGCTCTGTGCTTTTATTTTATTTTTTTTAACAACTCTTCAAATGTTGAAATTTAACCAATAAGCCTCGATTGTGATTTGATTTGGCTTCAGTTACCTTTAATGCTATAAATTGACTTAAATATTTTGGCTGTAGTGGAGCAATCCACATAATTGGCTGCTGATATGGAAATTAGAAGGTGAATTAGCCAGGTACAGTTGTGCAAACTGGATTAGAGAGTAAAGTGATTGAAAGATTGGCTTGAGACACTGCAGCACAGCCAAAGTATCCTTCATATGGAACAGATTGGATCTGTGATCTGGAACCCCAAGTTGGTGGTTTGGCTGCTAGAAGAAGCTCACAAGAGGTAAAAATGCTTATTTAACTCCTCCTTTCACAACCCAGGAAGCTTGTATTTACAAAGTTTGGGTAAGAAAAGAGGCAACATGTTGGGCAGAGCGCATGGATTCTGATGCCATGTGAACACCCAGCTGAACTGGAATGCTGTGGCTATGTATGTATATTGAAAAGCCAGAATCCATCCATTTGTATGACATTAGGTGAACCTTTAAATATTATGTTATGGCCTAGAAATGCAACAAGAATAAAAAGGACATGCATTAGGCAGGGTTCTTCAGAGAAAGAGAATCAATAATGTGTGTGTGAGTGTGTGTGTGTGTGTTTGTGTGTGTGTGTTTGTTTGTGTGTGTGTGTGTGTGTGTGTGGTGTGAGAGACAGAGAGACAAAGAGAGACGCACACACACAGATTTATTTTAAGGAATTGGCTCATGTCATTGTGGGGGTTGACAGTACAAAAATTTCAGAGCAGACTGGCAGGCTAGAGACTTAGGTAAGAGTTGTTATAATCTTGAATCGGAAGATAACCTGGAAGTAGAATTCCTTCTTTTTGGGGGAACCTCATTCAGCCTTTTCCCTTAAGGCCTTCAACTGATTGGATGAAGCCCACCCATATTATGGAGGATAATCTGCTTTACTCAGCCTACTAATTCAAATTTTACTTACATTGAAAAAATACCTTCACAGAAACATCTAGACTAGTGTTTGACCAAATATCTGGGCACCATAGTCTAGTCAAGTTGACATGATTAACCACCACAGCAGACAGTAGCCTTTATTCTAATTCTTTTTTTTTTTTTTTTTTTTTTTTTTTTTTAATTTTAATATATATTTTATTATTATTAATTCTAATGAGGTGACACCAATAAATCAGGGTACATATGTACAATGAAAACATCTCCAGGTTATCTTATCATTCAATTGTGTTGCATACCCATCACCAAAAGTCAAATTGTCCTCTGTCACCTTCAATCTGGTTTTCTCTGTGTCCCTCCCCTCCTCCCTATCCCACTTTTCCCTCCCTCCCCCCATCCCATAACCAACACTCTCTTGTCCATGTCTCATACCCTCACTTTCATGTCCCACCTATGTATGTAATCGTGCTGTTCTCAGTTTTTCTTTTTTTCTGATTTACTTATTTCACTCCGTATAATGTTATCAAGGTACATCCATTTTGTTATAAATGATCCGATGTCATCGTTTCTTATGGCTGAGTAGTATTCCATAGTATATATGTACCATAGCTTTTTAATCCACTCGTCTTCTGACGGACACTTGGGCTGTTTCCAGATCTTCGCTATTGTGAACAATGCTGCCACGAACATGGGGTCGCATTTCTTCTTTTCGAACAGTGCTATGGTGTTCTTAGGGTATATTCCTAAAAGTGGGATAGCTGGGTCAAAAGGCAGTTCAATTTTTAATTTTCTGAGGAATCTCCAAACTGTTTTCCACAGTGGCTGCACCAGTCTGCATTCCCACCAGCAGTGCAGAAGGGTTCCCTTTTCTCCACATCCTCGCCAGCACTTATTCTGTGTTGTTTTGCTGATGAGTGCCATTCTGACTGGTGTGAGGTGATATCTCATTGTGGTTTTAATTTGCATTTCTCTAATGATTAGTGATGTTGAGCATTTTTTCATATGCCTATTGGCCATCTGTATGTCCTCTTTGGAGAAATTTCTATTCATTTCTTTTGCCCATTTTTTGATTGGGTTGTTTGTCTTCCTGGTGTTGCGTTTTATAAGTTCTTTATAAATTTTAGTTATTAACCCCTTATCAGATGTGCTGTCGAATATGTTCTCCCATTGTGTGGTTTGTCTTTTTATTCTGTTCCTATTGTCTTTAGCTGTGCAAAAACTTTTTAGTTTGATATAGTCCCATTTGTTTATCTTGCCTTTTATTTCAGTTGCCCATGAAGATAAATCGGCAAATATACCGCTGCTACAGATGTCGGAGAGCTTGCTGCCTATGTTTTCTTCTAAGATGCTTATGGTTTCACGGCTTACATTTAAGTCTTTTATCCATTTTGAGTTTGTTTTTGTGAATGGTGTAAGTTGATGGTCTAGTTTCATTTTTTTGCAGGTAGATGTCCAATTTTCCCAACACCATTTGTTAAAGAGGCTGTCTTTACTCCATTGTATGTTCTTTCCTCCTTTGTCAAATATCAGTTGTCCATAAAGCTGTGGGTTTATTTCTGGGTTCTCTGTTCTGTTCCATTGATCTATGTGCCTGTTCTTATGCCAGTACCAGACTGTCTTGAGTATAATGGCCTTATAGTAAACCTTGATATCAGGAAGCGTGATACCTCCTGCTTTATTTTTTCTTTTTAAGATTGCTGAGGCTATTCGTGTTCTTTTTTGGTTCCATATAAATTTTTGGAATATGTGTTCTATATCTTTGAAGTATGTCATTGGTATTTTAATTGGTATTGCATTGAATTTATAAATTGCTTTAGGTAATATAGACATTTTAATGATGTTTATTCTTCCTAGCCATGAGCACGGTATATGCTTCCACTTGTTTGTATCTTCCTTGATTTCTTTTATCAATGTTCTATAATTTTCCGAGTACAAGTCCTTAACCTCCTTGGTTAAATTTACTCCTAGGTACTTTATTTTTTTGGCTGCAATAGTGAAGGGGATTGTTTCCTTAATTTCTTTTGCTGATATTTCATTGTTGGTGTATAGAAATGCCTCTGATTTCTGAGTATTAATTTTATATCCTGCCACCTTGCTGAAATCATTTATAAGGTCCAGTAGTCTTTTGACTGAGACTTTAGGGTTTTCAATATACAATATCATATCATCTGCAAATAATGACAGTTTTACTTCTTCTTTTCCAATTTGTATGCCTTTTATTTCTTCTTCTTGTCTGATTGCTGTAGCTAGGACTTCCAGAACTATGTTGAATAAGAGTGGTGAAAGTGGGCAACCCTGCCTGGTTCCTGATCTTAAGGGGATTGCTTTTAATCTTTGTCCATTTAGTATGATGTTTGCTGTCGGTTTATCGTAGATGGCCTTTATCATGTTAAGGAATGATCCCTGTATTCCCACTTTACTGAGAGTTTTGAGCATGAATGGGTGCTGGATTTTATCAAATGCCTTTTCTGCATCTATTGAAATTATCATGTGATTTTTGTCCTTCCTTTTGTTTATATGGTGAATCACATTGATTGATTTGCGAATATTGAACCAGCCTTGCCTCTCCAGAATAAATCCCACTTGATCGTGGTGTATGATTTTTTTCATATATTGCTGGATCCGGTTGGCTAATATTTTGTTGAGAATTTTAGCGTCTAAATTCATCAGGGATATAGGCCTATAATTTTCTTTCTTTGTGTTGTCTTTGCCCGGTTTTGGGATCAGAATTATGCTCGCCTCATAAAAGGAGTTTGGAAGTCTTCCTTCCTCTTGAATTTTTTGAAATAGCTTGAGGAGAATAGGAATTAGTTCTTCTTTGAATTTTTGATAGAATTCACTTGTGAAGCCATCAGGCCCAGGACTTTTCTTTTTTGGGAGTTTTTTGATAACTGTTTCTATCTCATTTGTTGTAATTGGTCTGTTTAGGTGTTCTGATTCTTCCAGATTGATTTTTGGAAGGTTATATGATTCAAGAAATTTGTCCATTTCACCAAGATTGTCTAATTTTTTGGCATATAGTTCTTCATAGTATTTTCTTACAATGCTTTGTATTTCTGTTGTGTCAGTTGTTATTTCTCCACTGTCCTTTCTAATTTTATTTATTTGAGTCCTCTCTCTTTTTTTCTTGGTGAGTCTAGTTAAAGGTTCATCAATCTTGTTTACCTTTTCAAAGAACCAGCTTCTTGTTTCATTGATCCTCTGTATTGTTTCCTTAGCCTCTATGTCATTTATTTCTGCTCTGACCTTTATTATTTCCTTCCTTCTACTTGTCTTGGGTTTTATTTGTTGTTGTTTTTCTAGTTCTTTTAGATGCAGGGTTAGGTTGCTTATTTGAGCTTTTTCTAGCTTCTTATGATATGCCTGTAGTGCAATAAACTTCCCTCTCAGAACTGCTTTTGCTGTGTCCCATAAATTTTGAGTTGATGTATGCTCATTATCATTTGTTTCTAGAAACTTTTTTATTTCTTCTTTGATCTCATTGTTAATCCATTCATTATTTAATAACATGCTATTTAGTTTCCAAGTGTTTGAGTATTTTTCAGTTTTTCTTTTGTGGTTAATTTCTAGTTTCATGGCATTGTGATCAGAGAAAATGCTTGATATGATTTCAATCTTCTTAAATTTATTGAGACCATTTTTGTGTCCTAACATGTGGTCTATCCTAGAAAACGTACCATGAGCGCTTGAGAAGAATGTATATTCTACTGCTTTAGGGTGAAAAGTTCTGAAGATATCTATTAAATCAAGTTGATCTAGTGTATCCTTTAAGTCTGCTGTTTCTTTATTAATTTTCTTTCTTGAGGATCTATCCAGTGTTGTTAGAGGGGTATTGAAATCCCCTACTATGATAGTATTGCTGTTAATCTCGCCCTTTATATCCATCAAAGTTTGCTTTATGTATGTCGGGGCTCCTATATTTGGTGCATAGATATTTACAATAGTTATATCTTCCTGTTGAATTGTTCCCTTTATCATTATGTAGTGTCCTCCTTTATCTCTTACTACAGCCTTTGTTTTAAAGTCCATTTTGTCTGATATAAGTATTGCTACCCCTGCTTTTTTTTCATTTCCATTTGCATGAAATATTTTTTTCCATCCTTTTACCTTCAGTCTATGAGCATCTTTTGTTTTAAGGTGTGTCTCTTGTAGACAGCATATGTATGGGTCCTGTTTCTTTATCCATGCAGCTACCCTATGTCTTTTGATTGGATCATTTAATCCATTTACATTTAAGGTTATTATTGATATGTAGTTGTTTATTGCCATTTTATTCTTTAAAGCTGTATTCTTCTTTTGCTCTATTCATTCCTCCCTTTAAACTGTTCACAAGAGGCCCCTTAGTATCTCTTGCAGAATTGGTTTGGTTTTTATGAATTCCTTGAGGCTTTCTTTTTCTGGGAAGCTCTTTATTTCTCCTTCAATTTTAAACGTTAGCCTTGCTGGATAAAGTAGTCTTGGTTGTAGGTTCTTGTTCTGCATTACTTTGATTATTTCTTGCCATTCCCTTCTGGCCTCAAGTGTTTCTGTTGAGAAGTCTGATGTCATCCTTATGGGGGCTCCTTTGTAGGTGATAGCCTTTTTTTCTCTAGCAGCTTTTAAAATTTTTTCTTTATCCATTAGCTTTGGTATTTTAACTATGATGTGTCTTGGTGTAGATCTTTTTGGGTTTCTCTTTAATGGAGTTCTGTGTGCTTCTTGAATGTGTGGAGTGTTTCCCAGCCTTAATTTAGGAAAGTTTTCTGCTATGATTTGATTGAACAAAGTTTCCATTTCCTGTCCTCTCTCCTCTTCTTCAGGCACCCCTATGATGCGAATGTTGTTTCTCTTCATGTTGTCACAAAACTCCCTTAGAGTTTCCTCACATTTTTTAAGTCTCTTTTCCTTTTTCTTCTCTGCTTCTGTGCCTTTGTTTATTGTGTCCTCTAACTCGCTTATTCGATCCTCAGCGTCATCCATCCTGCTTTTAATTCCTTCCATTGTGGTCTTCAGTTCTGATACTGTATTTGTCATTTCTGTCTGATTCTTTTTTATTATTTCAATTTCATTTTTTATACTTGTTATCTCTTTATTTAGGTGTTCATAATGACTATCCATTGTTGCTCTAATTTCTTTGAACATCCTAACTATCATTATTCTAAATTCTGCTTCTGGTAATTTGGTTATATCTGGTTCATTCAGGTCCTTCTCTGGGGATTTCTCTTGATTCATTTGGTTTGCATTCCTCTGCCTGCCCATTTTTTCTGTGTATAAGCAAGTTGTGGCCACTGGAGTCCAGTAGGTGTTGCCTTTGTGTTCTCTAGGTGTGGTCTATCTGCAGGCCCCCCACCCCCTCTGCCGGTGCCTAGGGTGGTTGGGTATGAGCGTTGCCAGCGCGGGCCCACTGTGGCTTTTGCTGTGATTTCTGCCTCTCCTCCGTGGGAGGGGCTGTCACTGAAGCCACAAGATCAGCACCAAGGGTAGAGGTGAGCACCTTTCCTCAGCTGCGGACCCAGCCTATTTCTGGACTTCCGCCCAGAACCAGCAGTCGGAGCCTGCTCGCTACAGTTCCGCGGGTTAGGCGGGGCTTTTGACGTGCTCTCAGCTGTAAGCCTTTGCCCGTCCGGAGCTTTAGCCCCGCCCTCGAGGCCAGGGCCCTTTGCGCAGGGTCGGAAACCGAGGTTTATTGGGGCGGGCGTGTTTGCTGGCTTCCGCCGAGCTGCTTACTTCCGCTCGTCCCGGACTCTACCCCGCCCCCGCGTTCGGAGCCCGCTCGTGCACGTATGAATGCTATTCGCGTTTTCTCCGGCCGGATGGGGATAATAGCGTGGGCTCAGCTGCGAGCCTCCACCCGTCTCGGGGTCCACCCCGTTCTCGTGCTCGGAGCCCGCTCGCGCACGTATACTGGCCAACCGCGGTTTCTTCGGCCGGGGGGCGAGGGGACTGGTAGTGTCAGCTCAGCCGTGAGCCCCTGCCCGTCCCTGGTCCTAGCCCGGTCCCCACGGTCAGGGCCGGCTTGCGCAGGGCCTGCCTGTTCCTGGCCTCCCGCTTTGTCCCCGTAAGTGGGATTAAAGGCGGGCCCGCAGCTTCCGGACCGCTCTCGCGCTTCCCCTCCTACCCTCTGGGCTAGACCGATCTCCCACCGGCTTGGCCTCCGCCCACGCCGACAGAACCGCGTTTCAGCGTCCTGCCGCCCCAAAACCTTAAGCAGCCCTCAGCAGAGTAGGAAGGGACCTAATACTCCACACTGTAGGCCTGGGAGCTCCCTCACTTGTTTCACATCTCAAATCTGTCCAAACGCCTCTTCTAGGCTCTGGGACTGCAGGCTGGGGCTTGGTTCCTGGGACCCAGGTCCCTCCCTCTCTGCCAAACTTTCCTCCCGCCACACGGGTCTCTCCGGGCTGCCGTTTGCTCCGGGGAGCTGGGCAGCCCTCTTCGCGTTTTCGCTATTCCTACCAGTCTCAATGTGGCTTCTTCTGTGTTCCTTGGTTGAAGAGTCCACTTAGTTTGTTCAAAGTTGGTTTATCCAGGTGATGGTTCTTAAAATTGCGTTGTAATCCACTTTGGTTCTGGGAGTTGGAAGTTGGTACGTCCGCCTACTCCGTCGCCATCTTGCTCCTTCTATTCTAATTCTTACATCTATGCATTCAAAAATGTTTACTGAGTCCTTATGCTAATTGTTCTCCTAAATACTCAGGATGCAGAAGGAAACACCACTGACTTGCTTTTATGAGGATCACAGCCTCGCTAGAAATGTGGACAAGAAAAAACATGAGACACTGAATAAGGCTTTGCCTACTGATTAGGAAGGAATTCTGGCTGCAGCCTGAGAAAAATACCAGATAGTTATCATGATATTCTAAAGAGAAGTATTTGGCTTATACAGTTTTAAGCAAGCACATAATATATAGTCTACAAAATTGACTTTAAAATTACTTCAAAGTTGACTAAGAAACTGAAATATCTCAGAATGACCTAAAAATTTCAGAATGTTTATACTGCATGGCATATAATTTTCATCACTAAGATATTTCTACCTAGGTAAGTTAAATATTCAAACTGCCTAAACATGTCTAGGTGTAGCATATCTGTTCAGCTAAATTTCCGCCAATGTTCCGGGCAGCCATAAAATGCCCACATTACTTGTCCTGTTAATAGACAATGGCCAAAAGACTATCATTCCATTTGGATCTAATAATGTGTTTGTCTATGAAGACACAATGTAGTCCAAGAGCCTAACTTGGATAATGTTCTCATATAAAAATGCCTGGGGGACAATTGTGTGGGCATTCTCACTCTGTCCCCTCTGCCTTCCATGTGGAATATGCCTTAGTGGTGTAGGCAGTGGTATGCCACAAGGGAGGCAGAATGAAAAAGAATAGTTCAAGCTGGTGAGATTCTAGAGGTGAAGGAAACCAGCTCTGAATTCAGTTTACTTATGTTTAAAATATGACTTATGAGCTAGCTATATGACTTTAGGTAAGTAGATTCACATCTCTAATTCAGTTTGCAAACTTGTAAATTAGAGACAATACAGTGCCTATAAAATTATATTATTTTAAGTAAAATAATGTATGTTAAGAAACTAGGATAATTCTGGTATTCAGTATGTTCACTTATATATATAATATATATGCACATATATTTGCATGTATACAAATATATAGATTTATATATATTATATGTAGCTATATATATTCATAGTACATATGAATAATACAAGTATGTCAAAATGAGAATGGTATAGTCTTTCATTGTTTCTTTAAAATTTATTTACTGGGGTAATATTTCCCTGTATAACATCCTTTTCTTTGAACAAACCCAATCTTTAAAAAATCCTTTGGTCAGTTTCAGTTCTAAACAATCTTCAGTAAAGATATATGAGCATACAGTTCCAAACAAAATCATCAAAACTCTGTACTTGATGCAATATCAAACATTTCCCTGTGCCCCAGCTGGAGTAGCCCTCTCTCTTCACAGAAGATTTCTCCTCCCTCTGTGTACTCTGTGTTTGGCACTTTCAGGAGCCATGTCAGAGGAGAGAGGGTTAGGGGAAAAGGGAAGCTTTACGTTTTGAGTGCAGTTATCATACATCGTTGGAGCCCAACACCCACTGGTTACCATTGTATAATTGCTGTCACCATTCTTAGATCAGGTATTCTGAGCTTGGAGGCCAAAGCACACCTGTGAATAATTTGCACACTTTTTTTCATACGGGAATACATATATCTTAGGGAGGTGTGCACCCATTCTTTTCATTCAGTTAAGAAAAGAAACACTGCTCTAGCCTTTCCACTGTGTGAGTACATGGTATCAGCTATGCGTCAGGAAGAGGGCCCTCACCAAAAGCTACCATGCTGGCTCCTCAATTTTGGACTTCTCAGCCTTTGGAATTACAAATCAGGTAACTGGCACTTTCAAAGTAGATTTCATCATTTTGACCTGACCCGTGGTGGTTCAGTGGATAAAGCATCAACCTGGAGTGCTGAGGTCGCCTGTTTGAAACCCTGGGCTTGCTGAGTCAAGGCACATATGAAAAGCAATCAATGAACAACTAAAGTGAAGCAACTATGAGTTGATACTTCTTGCTCCCCCCACTCTGTATAAAATAAATAAACAAAATCTTTAAAAAGCAAATTTAAAAAAGAGAAAGAAAAGAAACACTGCTCTATATAGAAATCATATTATTCCGGTTAAGCTGGTTTGAAATATCCCAAGGCCGAAGTAATTTATTTAGAATAACTCTAATTTTCAGAATTCAGAAATAGTTCCTTTCTTTTTAATACTTTGCTTTAAAAAAAACATTATAAGAACCTACTTAAAAGTATTTCTTTAGTTTTATCATAAAGATCATATGAAGCATTAAAAATACTTGGAAATTATAGAAATGTTACCTGTAATTGATCCTCCTTCCTTGTGTGTGCTCTTTTCTAGTCATTGTTCATGGATGTTCATTTCTTTACATTATGTAATTGGTGTACACAGGCCTATCATAACCACTTTTTCTTGTTGTTCCACAGTAATCGTAATTGTCTTTATCATGGCGGCCTCACATCTTAGGAGGTAATTTGACACCTTCTTCTTCTGTTAGCTACTTTTATTCTTTAATCTTTATCCTGTTACAAAAATATTTTATCCTTTTTATTAAATTAATGTCTTTTAGACTCAATTCACAGACATTACATTACTGGGACTTTTCCCCTATAGAAATGTTTTCTCTACACCATCAGAAATTACAAAGTGCCCAACATTATGATCCACTGTCGGTAAACATGATACATCTTCTATTTTAGTAAGCTAAATATATTTAACCTGTGCCATCCGTAGTCATACTATTTTAAGACAGATGACCCCATGAAAAAACCAAGAGGCATACTGGGACTACTGAAGAGACTATGGAAAGCAGCCATTTTTAATTTGAGTGACCCTTAAAATAACAAAGAGCCTCTCTCTGAAGCTTCTAGATGAGGCTGTATGAAGGAAGCAAGGAGGACAGAGGGCAGATAGAGGTGGACAGCACAGGCTTATCTTTCTTTTCCTCCAGGCTCAACCTTCATGGAAAGTATTTTAAAGGAACTAAAAGTGTGTGTATCTTAGGGAAAATATCCATAGCATGTTTATAAAAGATCACTCTGGTAAGCTCTTGGCAAGCCTGAAGGATCATAGCTGTCATCTTTGCCTATCCTTCATAGTCTAGAGAAAATGAATGATGATAATGTTACTCATCTATAAGAGTTCAGTTTTCTCCATAAACACAGCTGTGTCGTGAGCTAAGCAAACCCAATATGTGAAAATTTGGATTGACTGAAAAATAAACTGAAGATAATTATTTGCACCATGAAAGAATTCTGTGCTTTATAAAATGATTCATCATGGAATTATTTTGAATAGTGAGGTCTGTTAATGATCCAACAATACAATTCTGTTTATAAGCATGTGATTAGCATGAAACTTTTTAAGGCCTCGTCAATTGCATGCAGAAAGGTATAACCATGCTGATGGCTCTCCCTTCTCTTTTGTAAAAGATTCTGTTTATTTTTCCAATGAAAGATCAGTTTCAAGTTATTATTTTATCATTTAGATGTGAACTCAGATTTAAGCAAACTTTCCCCTTAAGTTGACTCTTCGGGAAAAATAGTTTCTATTATTTCAATGCTGGTTAAAATAATTTTGCCAATTTTACCACTCAATTCTGGAAAATAACAATAGAGATATTATTTTAGTAAGGACATAGTTTGTAATCACATCACTTGTGTTTCCAAAATAGCAGTACAACTAGGAGTAATTCACACTCCATTACGGAATGGAGAATAGGAGCAAAGAAAGTAGACTGTAGTGTCAAAGACTTGAATGATTTCATTGCTTTATATTATACATGTAGATTTAATTTTACAGAATTCAGCTTATGACTATGGAATTACTTGCCAGACTAATAATTAAATTTAAATCTGGCTGTGGTTAGGAGATAGAAGCAGGTAATGAGCTGCAGAAAGGAACTGAGAAACATTCACATTCTCACTTCACATTATAGGAGCAGGTTTCAAGAAATGTTGTTAAATATTGCTGGAACAAAATGAATGATCATCCAAAGGGTAAAACAAAAATATAATAGCTAAAAACAATAACTGTGCTTGTGAAAAAATTGGGAGAAGAAGAGAGAAATGAAGGTTAGCTACAGTAAACCAAGTTCTTATCTTCTAGAGTGGAGGAGTGGTCATTATCTGAAATGATAGTGGCTAAAAGCAAATCCCTTGTGAAGTAGAAATGGGAAGAGAAAAGATGATGTGCAGAACATTGCTTCTCAGCTAAGTCCTTTACGGTTGTGTCTATTTTACTTTGATTTTAACAAAAACTTTTGCATGTATAGGCATACAATGACACTAGAATTTCCAATGGCTCACATAATCTTGAACAACAACAACAAAAAGCAAACTTCTCAGGATAATCACAGGGCTATTCACGAACTAGGATGACTTATCTGTCTAACCTTTCACCAGTTTCCAACACCTACCTGCAATTCAGCCACACTGAGCAACTTCTAGTTCCTCTAAACTTGTCTTTTTCACTTGCCCTTTAACATTGCTGTATATTCTTCTTCTTGTTATTTGCTCATTGGCTCTCCCATCCATTTCCCATCTTTTCCCTGTCTGTTCTGTATCACATGGAGCTGCAAAACATATTCCTGGACTGCCATGCCTGGGCCATGGGAGACAAGGATGGGAAACGTGTGCAGGAGGAAGGTAAAAATCAGGATATTTTTCCCTCTCATTCTCTGCTCGAGCAGCTTCCCTGGAAGTCTTGCATGACCTCAATGGTCCCAGTTCCCGTAAGTAAGGGTCTATGGCTCTATTTCCACCGGCAGCCCCAGCTGTTTCACCTCTGTCAAGTATAACCATCTCTTTTCTTTACTTCTCCAGCTCTAGGAGCAGATTTCCCTGCAGGCGCTCTTCTCTGAATTGCTTCATGTTTTGCTCTTCGCTCTATCAACTCTTCCAGCTACTTCTAGTTAATTCTCCTTCCTGAACTACAGAGAGTGGGTTCCAATTTCCTGAATGATAGATCTAGTTAACTCTATTTGTCTATAAAGACTAAAGTCTTAGGTTGCCGCCTTCAGGAAGCCTTTCTGGTCTGAGTTAGCAGCTCTTCTTCCTCTGATTCCTAGAATGCTCCGTGATCATCACTTTCACTTGCACACCGCATTGTAGTTGTTTCTTTGGTTTGTCTTCCCAGGAGAATGTAAATTTCTCAAGGGCCTGTTACATTTAACTTGTTTGTCTTGTATGGGATATTGATGGGGCCCAGCAAGCACCCAGTAAATATCAGTTGAATGTTGATATTAGAAATGTGGGAGATTTTCTCTTCAGATTGGCAGTGGAGTAGACCTTCCAAGCACACAAATGTGACAGTCCTTAGTTGGAATCCTAAAGTACTTCTTACAAATGCCCATGGCAGTATTCTCTAAACTGCATCTTCCACCCATGTCAATGACTTTCAAATATTTTCCACATGACACCCAGTAAAATATACACATTATATAATACTCAGTATTTAATAAAGAGTATTTTTAATTATGCTTTTGTTTTGATATTATGCACATATACACACAAGACTGGTACTTTCTACTCTAGTCTTTTCAATTCATTCTGTTCTATTTCATTTACAAATTTTGATTGCATCCCACTAAATTAATTTCATGAAATTTAACAGTTCACAAATTTCCAGCAGAAAAGCCTAACTTAGGTAATGGAAGTGGCTTTTGCTTACATAGGAGGTTTCAGTAATGCAGAATGATTATTTCTGCTGTCCTTTTAAAATAGATTGTTCCCTCAAATATATTACAGCTGCCTGAAATCTCATGATGGAATCATAGCTGCTGAGTGTTAAAGAGCCAATCCCCAGTACTAGTATTACTCCTAACAGTAATAATTACAATGGTCTTTGGAAGGTACGACACTTTAAGCTCTTATCAGACACACTTGAATATATATATAAATTGGTTTCAGGTCTTTCAATAAGGGTAAGAGTTGATAAATAGAGAAGTGAAGAATACTGAACACCTGAAGGGAAAGAGAAGAAGGTTTCTGATTTGGATGTACATGGACACAAAAAAGTACAGGCTTAAACTCCTTCATAATTTTTTCTTGAGCATTTGATTGAAAAGTCTATATATGTTAAGTTGATATTCTGATCAATAGGAACTCATTAACCTCTCTATTGAGGTTAATTAATTATGAAGTTGATTTTTGGTTCATTGAATTTTACCTTATGAAACATTTGAAAATGTTCATAGTCTTGACTTGGATGTTGCATGGAACAGGCTGTAAAAAATCAAAATATTATTGTCTCATTGATCAAATATTTTGGATCAGGCTTACTGTCAAAATATCCTCAATAGATTTACAGAGCACTAATCCATCTCTCTTCCTTAGTACACAAATATTGTTTTTCTTATTAGACATTCATGCAGACACAAAATAATTTTTTCCAAGGTAAGTTACAAAAGACCATCACTGAGCCATCTGTGAGCAATTTCACATCTGAAATGTATAACCAAGGTCAGAAACAAAAACACATAATAGATGGCTCAGGGTCAAAGTCTACATCCTGAACAAAGAGGTTGATATCATCCAAAGTAAAAGAAACATTGCATTCTTTTCTTTTGCTTCAGCTTCTAGAGATTATCAACTCAGGGTTTGATAGGGTAGGGGGTGGGGAGATGAGTGCTTTCACACATGATCCTTCTTATTAATTTGGTATAATTTTCTTAAATGGGTATATGTACCCCTACCAAGGTACTGCTTGGTATTATTTAAAGACCTTTGAATGTGGTCCACAACTGAGCAGGAAAAATAAATTCATTGAACCCAATCCCATCCCCTCCAATACTAGGAAAACCAGAATATGTTCTAGGCTGCATGTATGCATTCCTTATATTTGCTGAGAGTGTCTATTAAAAGGAAACAGAGTAAAGAGAAAGAACTAGTGTCAACGGTGAGAGAGAAAGGGAGATAAGATGGAGAAGGAGAGCACACACACACACGAACATTATTTATAGGACTAAGTTTCTTTCTTTCTGGGTTTAGATCATAGCCAAAACATACAGCATTATGTTTCAGACTAGATCCTGTTCAGAGCCTCAGTTTTTTGCTGATAATTAATTTGTTCTTAAAGGGATAGTGTTTTATGTTGAATTATGTCTCCTAAAATTCATATGTTGATGTCCAAGTCCCTAGTACCTCAGAATGAAACCTTATTTGGAAATATGGTCATTGCCAATGTAATTGGTTAAGATAAGGTCCTATAGCAGTAGAGTAGGCCCCTAATCCAATATGGCCGAGGTATCTTTATAAAAAGGCGAAATTTGTTCATAGAAATAAGCCTGTAGAGAGAGGAGGTATGTGAAGAGACACAGGGAGAAGATGGCTATCTACAAGTCTAAGAGACAGACCTGTAACAGATTCTTCTCTTACATCTTGCTTTTGGACTTCCAGCCTCCAGAACTATGAGACAATACATTTCTGCTGTTTAAGCTGTCCAGTTTTCTTTGTTTTCCATACTTTGTTATGGCAGCCCTAGCAAACCAATAGATAATAAGGCAGACTTTAATTCACTCACTAAAATGTAAATAGTCTATAAAACACTAAGCATTGCTCTAAGATATGAATGGAGCAAGGGATAGCTGAGTCCCTGCCCTCAAGTAGCTCACGATCACAGTTTGGTGTTCAAAAGCAAGCAGAACATTTCAGGAATGACCCTACTTGAGGAGAGAAAGTAGAGTACAAATACCACTGTCCCACTTGTAAAGACAAAGAACCTGAGAGGAGAGATGGAGTGACTTCTTAAGCAGAACACCACAAAAGTGGATTGAATGTTTCTCACTTAATTTTCCCAGGAACAAATGGTTTCATTTGCAAATTGGGGGTAAGATTGTGGGAATAGAGAGCTTCTTGTTTAAGTAGGGATCATTTGGGGAGTTGGGTATTATACAGAGTGTGAAATGTTGAAGTCCAAACATTTTCCCCACTTCGCCATTCCCCTTCTTTACCCTTACATATATATTTTTCCTTCTCTCTACTGGTATTATGTTTGTGATGTGCTATGCATGATGGGCTTGACAACATATAATTGTAATATTCCTCAGAATGATGGAAAGGGAATAAGAACATAATTGAACTTTAAAAACATGAAGACGACTAAATTAAGATGACCATGAAATGTATTTTAAGTACAAATAATATGTTAAATTGAATTATTTCTTCAGTACAAATATTTGTTTTATGCCAGTCAGTTATTGGGTTATTTGCTATTTTTATTCTCAGGTCTAAAAAGTAGTTGGCAGAATTTGGAATGACATTGTCTATACAGGCCTGTCTATAATTATATAGGCTGTCTGGTATTTTTACTACGTTTTACAATACTATTTCCATGAAGTCACATTTAAGACTCATTCAAAAGGCATTTTTGCTGTGTACAAAAATGACCGTGAAAGATTTTGAATAAAGATTTAGGTTATAGTATTGGCTCCAGAAAACCCACTCTGCCTTATGTAAGCATTTACTAATGTATATGTGTAATTAAATCGTGTTAGATACTAGATTTAGGAAGGCAAGTTAATTTTTGCATCTTGCAAGAAAGTACCTTTTTTCTTTTTATGAAATATAGTAAATACCTATTTATCCATTAGAGGGCAGTGTTTCACAAATTTTAATTCTGTTGTCACCTGGAAAAATGGCCAGTTCTCTAAGTAGTAAAAAAACAAAGCCTTAGAAAATCCCCATTATTTCTATAACTATTTAACTAGAATTTTGAAGACAACATTCATGAAGTCTTCAGAAAGAATGTAAATTCCAAGGGTCATTGGGCATGTTTGTTCATTGATATGACATCTAGTTACAAGTGATAACAAATGTACAAAATATTTGCAGCATTTAACTGACATTGATAAGACTGTGTAATAAAACCTGAAGGCATCAGATTATTTGACTTCAGAAACTATCTGGTTTTCAAATTTTGCATTGGTCCATCTAATTAGCCCATCCTTTTATACTTTCTGTATATTCTAGGCATAAGAAGAGTGGCTTATAACTCTTTGTACTATCAGACCAAAGAAAATTAATGCATAAAGGAAGTTCTAGAAAGAAACATATTGGCTGATGCAGTGATTACCTCTGGACAGTAAATAAGTTTGAGGAAAAGAGGAGGAAAGCTTTTATTAATAACTATTTTTTATCACTTAAATTTAATATAAGAAAAATTATATTATGCATTGTATTTTTTTGTGTTTGTGTATTTTTCTGAAGTGAGAAACAGGGAGACAGAGAAAGAGACTCCTGCATGTGCCCAACTGGGATCCAACCTGCATGCCCCCGGGGGGTGATGCTCTGCCCATCGGAGGCTGTTGCTCCTTGCAACCGGAGCCATTTTAGCACCTGAGGTGGAGGCCATGGAGCCATCCTCAGTGCTGGGCCAACTTTGCTCCAATGAAGCCTTGGCTGCAGGAGAGGAAGAGAGAGAGACAGAGAGAAAGGAGAGGGGGAAGGGTGGAGAACCAGAAGGGCACTTCTCCTGTGTGCCCTACCTGGGAATCGAACCCGGGACTTTCATACAACTGGCCAACACTCTGCCGCTGAGCCAACTGGCCAGGGCTGTATGCTTTTTATAAAAGGATGAATTTGGTAGCATCTTCCATTTCTGAAATGTTATTACTTGAGTTGAACTTGATCACTCTTTCTCCAATCAAAAAAACAATTGTTATAAAGATATTTTAGAGGAAAACATTCTGTATACAATTATAGACATTGAATTTAGAAGTGGAATACACAAAACAAAGTAAAAATTGACATGAGGATTTCTATGCTATTGGTATAGTTAGATAATTTGGGTGATATCACAATTTGAAGATAGTAAGTCCCCAATGAGATTTTCATCATCCCCTAGTTCTACACAAAAAAATGTTTTCCAACCTAGAATAAATTTAATTAGATATAAAATTATTTGGAATTAAGAAATAAAGAGTTCATTAGATAAAAATGAAAATAGTAACTTAAAATAAAAACATTAACTTGTTTTCACTCTTGGTAGAAGCTCATATGCAGATAGTGAGTAGTCATTCTAATTGCCAATATATTACAAAGGAACAGTGATTCATTCTTGCAAATTCCTAAATTTGAAGTTAGAACACATATCCTGTCTACTCCATTGCTTTGTCCATAGCCCCTACTCAAGTCCTTTCTACTTTTTTATTCATGACCATGACAATCTTAGTTATTTTTAATGAGACTTTAAGAGGTGAACTGATAGGTAAATCTAGGCATCTACTATTTCTGTTTCTAGATTCTATTCATGAACTTTAAAGCTGGGGTACATTTATTAATGACTAGAAGTACAGTGTGTATTATGTAGCTTATCTCCCTGAGTGGTTTTCTCTTCTAACTGAATTATTTGGTCCTCTAGAGTTCTATGTCTATAATAAGGGCTGAAAAAGCAAGTTTCTAAAATTTTCAATATCTCTGGTCAAAGACCTCTGCTATTTGGAGCACCTGCAAATGATAGTCTGGATGACTTATAAGGCATGAATGAATGAAATAGGATTCTTTTACATATTTGCATAGTTACCCAACAATATTAACTTAACTCTCCTCTTATGTCTCAAATCTATGAGTAATGTGCACTTGCTGGGACAGAAATGAAGAGTAAAAATAGCCAACAGGGAAATCTGTGGCCTGGGAAATTCTGTGAGTTTAATGGCTTAATAGCAGTATGAGATAACAAGCCTAGATTATACAGTGTGTCCATAAAGTAATGGTGCACTTTTGACCGGTCACAGGAAAGCAACAAAAGACGATAGAAATGTGAAATCTGCACCAAATAAAAGGAAAACTCTTCCAGTTTCATACCTATTCAGTGTAGTTCGATGTGGGCTCCATTTGTTGCCCTACACACATCCAAATGATAGTGAAGTTCTTGCCACACACGGGTAAGGACGTCTGGTGTAACAGGGTGAATAACTTCTGTGATTCTCTGTGGGTTTTTTTGTTTGTTTTTTATATTTCCAGGGACAGAGAGAGAGTCAGAGAGAGGGATAGATAGGGACAGACAGACAGGAACGAAAAGAGGTGAGAAGCATCAATCATTAGTTTTTCGTTGCCGTTGTGACACCATAGTTGTTCATTGATTGCTTTCTCACACGTGCCTTGACTGCGGGCCTTCAGCAAACCAAGCAACCTCTTGCTGGAGCCAGCAACCTTGGGTCCAAGCTGGCGAGCTTTTGCTCAAGCCAGATGGGCCCGTGCTCAAACTGGCGAGTTCGGGGTCTCGAACCTGGGTCTTCCGCATCCCAGTCCGACGCTCTATCCACTGCGCCACCGTCTATCTATCTTGTATAGCCTCTACAGACTCGTCACTGACTGATGGCCTACCAGAACGGGGTTTCTCCACCAAACTGCCGGTTTCCTTCAACTGGTTATCCCACCGAGTAATGATATTCCTATGTGGTGGCGCTTCATTATAAACACGTCGATATTCATGTTGCACTTTGGTCACGGATTTGAATTTAGTGAGCCACAGAACACACTGAACTTTCCTCTGTACTGTCCACATCTCGACTGGCATGACCGTGGGCTGCTCCACTGTATACACGGTGTTACATCATCATCTGCGCATGTGCACATGCTGCCACATCATCCTACAGAAAATGGGAGGGTTTTCCTTTTATTTGGTGCAGATTTCACATTTCTATCGTCTTTTGTTGCTTTCCTGTGACCAGTCAAAAGTGCACCATGACTTTATGGACACACTGTATAAATTGAAAGGCCATTATATGCTTTAGAATAATGGGAAGATCTGGAAAATGCATTTATCTAATTCATTTGGACCCCAGGTAAACACCAGAAAACTGGTCTGCAGGATAAATACATATTCTAACACCTGTGCATTATTATCGCTGTTGGGTATTTAGATCCACAAATTTAAGTAATTTACTCCTTCAGCTAGATTTTTTAAAGCCCACAAACAAAGCTCATCAGTCTCTTCATAACAGACTGAACTGAGTAAAGAGCAACTCTGGTATTCATTTTTCTCACCTAAATTTAATGTCAAAACTGTGCCTGAGTTGGGAAATTTCTCAAGAAAAAGAAAAATCTTTCCCTCTGCCAGGCCACAAGGTGGGGCATTAAGAATGCATTGACATATTGCAACTTGGGAAAGGTACCAAAACCTAACAACTGAGCAAGAGGATGAAACTGAGGCCATTACTGATTGGCAGGTCACTGGGCTTCCTCCAGGGTTCCTGTTCCCACAGATCTTTTGCAAACCAGGACCACTCTCAGGTTTTCCTAGTCTTGCCAGCTCTCATTCAAAGAAAATAGCCTTGCCTATTGCTTCCCTGGGAACAGAGGTTCACTGGCATGAATTCCCTCAAGTTCTCTCCTTTCCTGCTACAAACTTTACTTTTTTTTTTTAACATTTTGATATGCATTTATTTTCGATATATTTGTACAGAGAGTTCTAGCAAGTTAGCATAATTGTCTTTATTTCATCTAATTGTAGGAGTGTCTGAAGTACTTGGTCAAATCTAAATGCTTTGCTATGGGTGCATACAATCTGCCTCTACTTCTC
Source organism: Rhynchonycteris naso (assembly GCA_037038555.1). Lineage (NCBI taxonomy): Eukaryota > Metazoa > Chordata > Mammalia > Chiroptera > Emballonuridae > Rhynchonycteris > Rhynchonycteris naso. The sequence continues at coordinate 173,510,958 of CM073000.1, read as the reverse complement.
TTACCCCTTCTCTGAATTCATCTTTCTCTTTCTGTTTTCAGTCTGAGCTCCAGCTCAACTGGATTTCTTTGATTTAAGAACTGCCAAATTTATTTTTCTTATCATGAGGACATCAGCATACCAGTTCTCTGCCTGGGCCAATTTTCCCCACCTTTTTTGTTTTTTACTAAGCTAACACCAATATTTTTCTGATGTTACTTTAAGTATAACTTTCCCAGAGTGGCCTTATCTGGTCAACCCTCATCCCCCTCAACACCAGTTTGCCCTGTTATAAACTGTCAATATGCTATACTATTCCCACAGAACATTTATTAAATGATCATTTATGTAATTTTTTTATGTTATGAGATTTTCATTTTTTATATATTTTTATTAATTTTAATGGGGTGACATTAATAAATCAGGGTACATATGTTCAAAGAAAACATCTCCAGGTTATCTTATCATTCAATTATGTTGCATACCCATCACCCAAAGTCAAATAGTCCTCTGTCACCTTCTATCTGGTTTTCTTTGTGCCCCTCCTCTCTCCCTCTCCATCCCTTTCCACCCTCCCCCAACCCCGTAACCACCACACTCTTGACCATGTCTCATAGTATCACTTTTATGTCCCACCTATGTATGAAATCATGTAGTTCTTAGTTTTTTTCTGTTTTACTTATTTCACTCCGTATAATGTTATCAAGGTCCATCGATTTTGTTGTAAATGATCCGATGTCATCATTTCTTATGGCTGAGTAGTATTCCATAGTATATATGTACCAGAGCTTTTTAATCCACTCGTCCTCTGATGGACACTTCCAGATCTTCACTATTGTGAACAATGCTGCCACGAACATGGGGGCGCATTTCTTCTTTTCGAACAGTACTATGGTGTTCTTAGGGTATATTTCTAAAAGTGGGATAGCTGGGTCAAAAGGCAGTTCGATTATTAATTTTTTGAGAAATCTCCAAACTGTTTTCTACAGTGGCTGCACCAGTCTGCATTCCCATCAGCAGTGCAGAAGGGTTCCCTTTTCTCCACATCCTCGCCAGCACTTATTCTGTGTTGTTTTGCTGATGAGCGCCATTCTGACTGGTGTGAGATGATATCTCATTGTGGTTTTAATTTGCATTTCTCTAATGATTAGTGATGTGGAGCATTTTTTCATATGCCCGTTGGCCATCTGTATGTCCTCTTTGGAGAAATTTCTATTCATTTCTTTTGCCCGTTTTTTGATTGGATTGTTTATTTTCCTGGTGTTGAGTTTTATAAGTTCTTTATAAATTTTAGTTATTAACCCCTTATCAGACATATTGTCGAATATGTTCTCCCATTGTGTGGTTTGTCTTTTATTCTGTTCTTATTGTCTTTAGCTGTGCAAAAACTTTTTAGTTTGATATAGTCCCATTTGTTTATCCTGCCTCTTATTTCAATTGCCTGTGGAGATAAATCGGCAAATATATTGCTGCGACAGATGTCGGAGAGCTTACTGCCTATGTTTTCTCCTAAGATGCTTATGGTTTCACGGCTTACATTTAAGTCTTTTATCCATTTAGAGTTTGTTTTTGTGAATGGTGTAAGTTGATGGTCTAGTTTCATTATTTTTCAGATAGATGTCCAATTTTCCCAACACCATTTGTTAAAGAGGCTGTCTTCACTCCATTGTATGTTCTTTCCTCCTTTGTCAAATATCCGCTGTTCATAAAGGTGTGAGTTTATTTCTGGGTCCCCTGTTCTGTTCCATTGATCTATGTGCCTGTTCTTATACCAGTACCAGGCTGTCTTGAGTATAATGGCCTTGTAGTAAACCTTGATATCCGGAAGAGTGATAACTCCTGCTTTATTTTTTCTTTTTAAGATTGCTGAGGCTATTTGTGTTCTTTTTTGGTTCCATATAAATTTTTGGAATATGTTTTCTATATCTTTGAAGTATGTCATTGGTATTTTAATTGGTATTGCATTGAATTTATAAATTGCTTTGGGTAATATAGACATTTTAATGATGTTTATTCTTCCTAGCCATGAGCACGGTATATGCTTCCACTTGTTTATATCTTCCTTGATTTCTTTTATCAATGTTTTATAATTTTCCAAGTACAAGTCCTTAACCTCCTTGGTTAAATTTACTCCTAGGTACTTTATTTTTTTGGCTGCAATAGTGAAGGGGATTGTTTCCTTAATTTCTTTTGCTGACAGTTCATTGTTGGTATATAAAAATGCCTCTGGATTTCTGAGTATTAATTTTATATCCTGCCACCTTGCTGAATTCATTTATCAGGTCCAGTAGTTTTTTGACTGAGACTTTAGGGTTTTCAATATACAATATCATATCATCTGCAAATAGTGACAGTTTTACTTCTTCTTTTCCAATTTGGATGCCTTTTATTTCTTCTTCTTGTCTGATTGCTGTAGCTAGGACTTCCAGAACTATGTTGAATAAGAGTGGTGAAAGGGGGCACCCCTGCCTGGTTCCTGATCTTAATGGGATTGCTTTTAATTTTTGTCCATTTAGTATTATGTTTGCTGTGGGTTTTTCATAGATGGCCTTTATCATGTTAAGTAATGTTCCCTGTATTCCCACTTTACTGAGAGTTTTGATCATGAATTGGTGCTGGATTTTATCAAATGCCTTTTCGGCATCTATTGAAATTATCATGTGATTTTTGTCCTTCCTTTTGTTTATGTGATGAATCACATTGATTGATTTGCAAATATTGAACCAGCCTTGCCTCTCCAGAATAAATCCCACTTGATCATGGTGTATGATTTTTTTCATGTATTGCTGGATCCAGTTTGCTAATATTTTGTTGAGAATTTTAGCATCTAAATTCATCAGGGATATTGGCTTATAATTTTCTTTCTTTGTGTTTTCTTTGCCTGGTTTCAGGATCAGAATTATGCTCGCCTCATAAAAGAAGTTTGGAAGTCTTCCTTCCTCTTGAATTTTTTGTAATAGCTTGAGAAGGATAGGAGTTAGTTCTTTGAATTTTTGGTAGAATTCACTTGTGAAACCGTCAGGCCCAGGACTTTTTTTTGTTGGCAGTTTTTTGATAACTGTTTCTACCTCATTTGTTGTAATTGGTCTGTTTAGGTGTTCTGATTCTTCCAGATTGATTTTTGGAAGATTATATGATTCAAGAAATTTGTCCATCTCACCTAGGTTACCTAATTTTTTGGCATAGAGCTCTTCAAAGTATTTTCTTACAATACTTTGTATTTCTGTTGTGTCAGTTGTTATTTTTCCACTCTCATTTCTAATTTTGTTTATTTGAGTCCTCTCTCTTTTTTTCTTGGTGAGTCTAGTTAAAGGTTCATTGAGCTTGTTTACCTTTTCAAAGAACCAGCTTCTGGTTTCATTGATTCTAAGTACTGTTTTCTTAGCCTCTATGTCATTTATTTCTGCTCTGATCTTTATTATTTCCTTCCTTCTACTAGTCCTGGGCTTTATTTGCTGTTGTTTTTCTAGTTCTTTTAGATGCAGGGTCAAGTTGCTTATTTGAGCTTTTTCTAGCTTCTCATGGTATGCCTGTAGTGCTATGAACTTCCCTCTTAGTACTGCTTTTGCTGTGTCTCATAAATTTTGAGTTGATGTATGCTCATTATCATTTGTTTCTAGAAAATTTTTTATTTCTTCTTTGATCTCATTGTTAATCCATTCATTATTTAATAACATGCTATTTAGTTTCCAAGTGTTTGAGTATTTTTCAGTTTTTCTTTTGTGGTTAATTTCTAGTTTCATGCCATTGTGATCAGAGAAAGTGCTTGATATGATTTCAATCCTCTTAAATTTGTTGAGACCACTTTTGTGTCCTAACATGTGGTCTATCCTAGAGAATGTACCATGAGCGCTTGAAAAGAATGTATATTCCACTGCTTTAGGGTGAAAAGTTCTGAAGATATCTATTAAATCGAATTGATCTGGTGTATCCCTTAAGTCTGCTGTTTCTTTGTTAATTTTCTTTCTAGAGGATCTATCTAGTGATGTTAGTGGGGTATTGAAATCCCCTACTATTATTGTATTGCTGTTTTTCTCGCCCTTTATATCCATCAAAGTGTGCTTTATGTATGTGGGGCTCCTATGTTCGGCACATAGATATTTATAATGGTTATATCTTCCTCTTGAATTGTTCCCTTTATCATTAGGTAGTGTTCTTCTTTATCTCTTACTACAGCCTTTTTTTAAAAGTCCATTTTGTCAGATATCAGTATTGCTACCCTGGCCTTTTTTTCATTTCCATTTGCATGAAATATTTTTTTCCATCCTTTTACCGTCAGTCTACGTGCATCTTTTGTTTTAAGGTGTGTCTCTTGTAGACAGCATATGTATGGGTCCTGTTTCTTTATCCACGCAGCTACCCTATGTCTTTTGATTGGATCAGTTAATCTATTTACATTTAAGGTTACTATTGATATGTAGTTGTTTATTGCCATTTTATTCTTTAAAGCTGTATTCTTCTTTTGCAATATTCTTTTCCCCCTTTGAACTGTTCTCAACAGGCCCCTTAGCATCTCCTGCAGAATTGGCTTGGTTTTATTGAATTCCCTGAGTTTTTCTTTGTCTGGGAAGCTCTTTATTTCTCCTTTAATTTTAAACGTTAGCCTTGCTGGATAGAGTAGTCTTGGTTGTAGGTTCTTGATCTACTTTACTTTGAATATATCTTGCTATAGCCTTCTGGCCTCAAGTGTTTCTGTTGAGAAGTCAGATGTCATCCTTATGGGGCCTCCTTTGTGGGTGCTAGTCTTTTATTCTTTAGAATGTATAATTTTCTCTTTATCACTTAGCTTTGGTATTTTAACTATGATGTGTCTTGGTGTAGATTTCTTTGGGTTTCTCTTCAATGGAGTTCTCTGTGCTTCTTGCACATGTGAAAAATTTTCCAGTCTTAATTTAGGGAAGTTTTCAGCTGTGATTTGATTGAACAAAGTTTCTATCCCTTGATCTTTCTCCTCTTCTTCAGGAACCCCTATGATGTGGATGTTATTTCTCTTCATGTTGTCACAGAACTCCCTTAGAGTTTCCTCAGGTTTTTTGAGTCTCTTTTCTTTTCTCTACTCTGCTTCTGTGCCTTTGTTTATTTTGTCCTCTAACTCGCTGATTCAATCCTCAGCTTCATCCACCCTGCTTCTAATTACTTTTATTGTGGTCTTCAGTTCTGATACTGTATTTGTCATTTCTGTCTGATTCTTTTTTATTATTTCAATTTCCTTTTTTATACTTGCTATCTCTTTATTTAGGTGTTCATAATGACTATCCATTGTTGCTCTAAGCTCTTTGAACATCCTAACTATCATTATTTTAAACTCTGCATCAAGTAGTTTGGTTATATTTGATTCATTCAGGTCCTTCTCTGGGGATTTCTCTTGATTCATTTGGGTTGTATTTCTCTGCCTGCCCATTTTGTCTGTGTGTAAGAAGAGTTTGGCTACTGGAGTCCAATGGGTGTTGCCTCTGTGTTTCCTAGGTGTGGTCTGTCTGCAGGCACACCACCCCCTCTGCCTCTGCCTAGGGCAGATGGGTGTGGGTGTTGCCTGCGCCAGCCTTGGCTGCTGAGGTCTCGCCTCACCTCTGCAGGAGGGGCTGTGTTCTCGTGCCAGGCTCTGCAATCCTCAACTGGTCTCGGCTTTCACCTCTCTCCCACGGGTGGGACCGTGCACCACACTTGGGCCACAAGCATGGGTGCCAAGGGTAAGGGTGAGCACTTTTGCTTAGTTGCAGGTCCCTGTCAGCCTGTTCCTCCAGCCAGGAGGGGCTTTTGGTGCACGCTCAGCTGCTAACCCAGGCCAGAAGCCCCGCCCCCGCCAACCTAGGCTCCTCGGCTGGGCGGGGCTGCGGCTATGTGCTCAGCCACGCTCTGGGCTTCCGCCCGACCTCCGCAGGCAAAGCTGGTTCAGGCAGGGCTTCAAGGCCCGGAAGCCGGGTGCGGCCACATGCCTGCTTGCCCCTCCCCAGTTGCGGATCTCCACCCGTTTAGGGCTCCCGCTTTTCCCTCACAGGTGGGATTGCAGGCGGGCCTGCAGCTGCCGGACCACTTTCATGTGTCCTCTTTTCCCCAGCTGGGCTAGACTGAGCCCCCGCCAGTGGAACCATGCTTCGGCGTCCCGCGGCCACCCACCCTCCAGCAAACCCTCAGCAGTGTGGGTGTGGGCACTGCAGCTCAGACTCTAACACTCCATACTGTAGTCCTGAAAGCTCCCTCCTTCTAAGCAACTATGCTCTAACTGCCGCAGGAGAGCCTGTTTGGCTGGTATTGTCCTTCCCCTTGCTGGTTCCAGGGGAAATATTGTTTCAGATTTGTGGAGTGACTCAGCCCAGGGTTTAGGGTGGCTGTCCTTCAAAGATTTTCTCCCTGTGCCTTCCAGACCTCACTCTCTTCCTGCTACTCCGGGTCTCTCCTCTCTCCCTGTCTCCCAGAGTCCCGGGTGGATGGTTGTGGGAGAGGTTTTCTGCACCGTCCCTTTAAGAAGAATCCTGGGTCTGAGACAACTGTCTCTTTCTCCCAAACAGTGTCCTAACCTGTTTCCCAGCTAAATACTGTCCATTTGCCTCTTCTAGGCTCTGGGGCTATATGCTGGAGCTTTGTTCCTGGGACCCAGGTCCCTACCCTTCCACTGACCTCTCTTCCTGCCACACGAGTCTCTCCGGGCTGCCTTTCACTCTGGGGAGCTGGGCAGCCCTTTCCACATTTTCGCTTTTCCTACCAGTCTCAATGTTGCTTCTTCAGTGTTCCCCGGTTGAAGAGTCCTCTCAGTCCAGTTCAGCGTTGGTTTATCCAGATGATGGTTCTTAAAATCAAGTTATAATCCACTTTGGTTCTGGGAGTTGGAAGTTGGTACGTCCGCTTACTCCATCGCCATCTTGCCCCCCCAAACTTAACTTTATGTTTACTCAGTCTTACCTCTTTTCTCAAAAGGACTGCCTCTACCACTTTTATAGCTGTTTAGACTATTCATCCCATTCAATTGCACTCAAAAATCATACTGCTCCTTCAACTAGTAACTTACTTTCCCTTAACATAAAATCATACTCAAATTTTTCACTTAAAAAATCTAATACTACTTTGGTACTCTACATATACCTAAAGTGTAATTAACACATCAACATCTTATTTATTTATTTATCTATTTATTTATTTATTTTAGAGAAAGAGAGAGGAAGGGAGAAGGGAAGCATTTATTTGTAACTCCACTCAGTCATGCATTCATTGGTTGTTTCCTGTGTGTGCTCTGATCCAGGATGAAACCTGCAACCTTGATGTTTCAGAAAAATGCTCTTAACTGACTGAGCTAACCAGCGAAGCAATATCTTATTTCTTTTACAAAGTTCTTGAGTAAATAGCCTACACTCCCATTCTGTTATATTGAGTTTAGATCTATATCTCTACCAGCTATAACCTTTTTTTTTTTTTTTTTTTTTTTAAGAGAGAGAGATGTAAACATCAACTTGTAGTTCTGGCACTTTAGTTGTTCATTGATCGTTTCTCAGATGTGCCTTGATTGGGGTGGGGCAGGATGTAGCTCAAGCCAAGCCCGTGACCGCTTGATCAAGCCAGTGACCTTGGGCTTCTAGCCAGCAACCTTTGGAATCATGTGAATAAACCCACATTCAAGCCGAATGAGCTTGTGCTCAAGCTGGCAATCTCTTTCCAACCTGGGACTTCAGCATCCCAGGTCAGTGCTGTATCCTCTGTACCAGGATATAATCTACTCTTGATTTTTTTAAGGGTACTTAACCCTCACAAAGCTTCTGGTGACCTTTAAGTAATCCTCTCCATACTTGAAATTTCTGCTATCTCTGACACTGACCATACCTGAAATTTTTTCCATGAAAACTTATGTAACATCGCATCTCTTGGACTCACTCTTACTTCTCTGACTGTTCATTTGATGGCTCCTCTTTTCTTCCAATATAATCAGTGGCTCTCAAACTTTACAGTGCATCAGAATTACTTGGAACATAGTTTTGCGTATTCCACCCAAAAGTTTCAGATTTAGTTAAGTTTGGGGAAGGGCCTGCGAATTTGTACTTCTATCAAGTGCTGACTCTTATACTGCTAGTCTGAGGCCCACACTGCTTGAAATGAGTATGTCCTACTCTTTTTGTCTGCTTTGTTCCTATTTTATACTCCTTTATTAAAAGAACTCATCTATTCCCATGCATCTTCTGTTACCTATATACTAATATCTCCCTCCCAACTTCATATCAAAGGCACATTCTCTTTGGAACTTCTCACACAGGTTTACAACTGCTTACTAAATATATCATCATTGCTTATATATTTTACAGGCTCCTCAAAATCAGTATGCTCAGTATGACATACATTGTGTCTGCCACTCCAAATGGAATTCTCCATTTGTGATCTTTTTGTGTTTTATCATAAGCCTCAATCCACCTGCACAAGTAACAAACCTTAAGCCAGTGGTTCTTAACCTTTTTTTGAGGTACCGAACCCACCAGTTTCATATGCGCATTCACCGAACCCTTCTTTAGTGATAAATAAAATATGATTTATTTTCCAAATTCAAGACATAGGTATATGTTTTTTTACTGGTGCACAAAATGAGCCGTGCATGAACATCCCCTTGCTCAAAGAACAAAACCAACAAAGTGCATGAACTCACAACAAATTACTGTATTACTTTATTCTGGCCTCCGCGGCAGAGGCTTCTCTGAGCCCCTGAGACCGAATCATCAAACCCCTAGGGTTCCATAGAACCCAGGTTAAGAACCACTGTCTTAAGCCAACTTTGACTTCCCCTATTCTTAGCCTTTCTTGCCCCACATATAATGCTTCAAAAAATCCTGTAAATTCTATCTCCAATATATTCCTCTGCTCTTGTTTTCTCCCATTTTTCTCATTTGCTATATCACGAACACATCCCAATTGAATCCCCTGGTCTCACTTTGTCTCATCCAGTTCTAAAATTCATATTTCTCAAACCTCTATCAGATCATTCCACTTAACCTTTCCTTAAAAACAAAACTTTTAATGACTCTCCAATATCTACAATATAGTTATATCTTAACACAATATTCATAACCTAGCCCCCACCTAATTTCATCTTGTGATTTTCCCTCGTTTCCAGATTTACGGTTCTACCTGAGCACTCACATATCCAGAATCACCACACAGAGTTCATACATGTGTATACTCATCCTGGATAATTGCTTTTGCTCTTGGCCCTATTCACCCACTCACCTGTGTCCTAACTCCTGGCACAATTAATAGCGCTATTATGGGTTCCCATGCCATTTCAAATGAACTTTCAATCTGGTGTTGTGGGCCTGTGTAATATGTCTGGCTATTTTGCCAGGTTGGACACTCCTTGAAGGCCTGAGCTGTACAGGAGTCATTTTTGTATTCCTGAAACCTAGCACAGTTCTCTCTCTCTCTCAAGTGAGAGGAGGGGACATAATGAGACTCTCCCAGGAACTTCAACCGGGATCTGCCTGGCAATACCCATGGGGCTGATGCTCAATTCAACTGAGCTATCCTCTGTGCCTGGGGCAACACTCGAACCAATCAAGCCACTGGGAAACTAATCGAGCTACAAGAGGGAAAGAGAGAGGAGGAGGAGAGGGAGAGTAAGAAAAAGCAGATGGTGGCTTCTCATGTGTGCTATGACTGGAGATCGAACCTAGGACATCCACACACAAGGTCAATGTTCTATCACTGAGCAAACCAACCAAGGCAGTATAGTTCTTAGTAGATAGAAGGCCTTCATTAAAGATTAGTTGGGGCTCTGGGTGGTTGGCTCTGTGGTAGAGCATTGGCTCAGTGTATAGATGTCCCAGCTTCATTTCCCTGTCAGGGCACACAAGAGAAGTCCCCATTTACTTTTTCTACCCCTCCCATCTTGATTCTCTCTCTCTCTCTCTTCCCCTCCTATAGCCATGGCTCAATTGAAGCAAGTTGGCCCCAGGTGCTGAGGATGGCTCTATGGCCTCCACCTTAGGCCCTAAGAAAAGCTCTGTTGCTGAGCAACACAGCAATGCACCATATCAGCAGAGCATCACCCCCTAATAGGTTTGCTGGGTGGATCCTGTTTGGGGCACATGCGGGATCTGTCTCTCTGCCTCCCCTCCTCTCACTGAATAGAGAAAAAAAAAGACTCATTTGGAGTTGAAGTCTTATAGTCAGACAATTATCATAAGGTAATATAGGTAGATAGTCATGACACCTGGATTTCTGGCCACTAAGGCTAGGATTGTGGATTTCCATTTTTTTCTTCCCCAGCACCACTGGAGTTGGAATAAATGCTCAAGTGTCATTGATATGCCCTAACTTGATTGTCTAGTGATAAGCTCAAAGAACAAGTTCCAAATTAGGTTTGTATAATATACTGCATTTGTATAATGATGCTCTGCAACTTTGTTGAGATTGAACACCTGCCTTTAATTTTATTATGGTTGAGCCACGATGTACCACATCTTTATAGTCCACAATCCTACTATAGAGCCCTTCCTAGTTCTTCATTAATATCTGCTTAGTGACTTACCCTATCTGGGCCTCAGTCTCATTTCTAAAACATATAGCAGCAGTCCCTACTTCATAGTCTTTGAACTGGGCTTTTAAAACAGCCTCTCAACCAGACTTTCTGCATTATCCTCTCCCTCTCTCATTGGTTAACTATTTAAATGAGTTAATTTAAATACCGACTGAGTAAGAATATAGGTGCTCAATAAGTAGTAACTATTTATTTTTATTTTTATTTTATTCATTTTAGAGAGGAGACACAGAGTGAGAGAGAGAGAGAAAGAGAGAAAGGGGGGAGGAGCTGGAAGCATCAACTCCCATATGTGCCTTGACCAGACCAGTGCAGGGTTTTGAACTGGCGACCTCAGTGTTCCCAGGTCGACGCTTTATCCACTGCGCCACCATAGGTCAGGCAGTAGTAACTATTTTTAATGTTAGCTATATTTTTAATCTCTTCCAAGGACTCGCAGCACAGAACTCCAAAGATTAAGGTTTCCAGAGTGCTTGTATATATTAGTATGTCTATATTTTATATATCATCATTAGAGATGTAAACTTGTTTTTAACAATTGGGCCTGGAATTTCTAAAAGTGCTTTGAGCTCTTTAGAAACTAGAAACTAGAAACATGCTTTACTTGCCATTTATACACTGGCGCGTCACCATACAGAAGCATATCCCATTTTTTAGTATATTTCTCTCTATACTGCATCACACTGCAGTTCTTAATAATGAATATGGGGGTAGCAAATGTTAATATGCTGAAAACTGCATTGAATCTATTTTTTCTCCTTATTAATAAAAAGTGTGCTTTTGCCTTAACCCACAAACTTATTGAGTTGTCCTCTGGGAAAGAAAAGTAAATAAATAAAAGTAATTTAACATCATAATCTGTAATCAGTCAAACTCCTTATCTGCCCTGCACAAAAGTCTTAGTCAAAATATTTTCCTATTGAAAATTTAATTTTATTCTGCATTTAGAAAATATTCATTCATTCTTGTAGCATTCCAGGGTTTTAAGAGAGATAATTCTAAAACTCTATCCTCACTTCACCCCCTGAAATTTGACACTCTAAAGGGAACCTGAGACAGAAGAGGTTAAATGGCTTTCTCAGGACCACACACCACGTTAGGGTCAGAGCTGAGGTTAGAAACTGCAAGTTTCTCTATTTCTTTCTTAAGTGTTTCACAGGGCTACCCTTCCTCTATATTTATTTAGGTGTAGTAACTTTGCTGGTAACCAGTGAGTGAGGTTTCACAATGTGACAATAAGATATTTAAAAGATGACCTTTTAAGAAAGCATTTTGTGCCCTTTGTTTAAAGTAACTCAGATACTCACAGAATAAATCTTTGTCTCCATCTGTCTGGATCTGGAAGGTAATCAGCTTCAGAACATGAGTGTGTCTTGTTTGGTCCTTTAGGAAAATCTTTTTCCCATAACCATCTTGTTTCACATTTTTGTAAGAAATCTACAATGTATTTTCAAATTATACCTTGAAAAATAAGAGGAAAATACTTATTTACTGTTACGGGACACACCTTTGTACTATAACCAACTGTCTAATAGCTCCGATCAGACAGGGATGCAATGTATAATTGAGTGGGTTATCATGACCAACTCAAGGGAAGATATTTCCACCACAGTTTATATATGAATGGTGCTCGCTGGAGTTATACAACACACAACATGTGTGGCCAAACACCATGGTCCTGTTGACAAAGCTGAAGGTTCTATTCATGTGCAGAATAATTTATGTCCTTTTGCTTAGCCATGAAAGGTGAAAGTATTGACTGATATCTGCTAACCAAATGTTTAGGAAAATGTCATAATATATAAAGACAATTAAAACTTACTCTTGGATTTTTGTTGTTTATGCTTTTATTTATCATTTTTAAAAATCCATTTTTTTTCTTTTGTTTTCTACTATCACCATATCTCCACTTTGCCACTGGAATTTTATATTACCTTATTATTTGTTTTCTTTATTTTATTTTTCTCCTCAAAAGAAGGAAAGAAAGAGTTAATGTACCTGTATCACACTGTAATTTGTAATAATGAATATGAGAGTAGCAAATGGTCACTGTGTTGGATCGACTTTTTCTCCTATTAACAAAAATTGTGTTTCTCCTTAATCCACAAATATATTAAATTGTCACTTAATTTTTTCTCAGACTTAGATATTATAGCTCTCCCCAATAAATCCCTTTCTTCTTCCCTAATTACTCCTAATTCACTTTATTACTAGTTTGATTTTGGAGTTGTGTAAAATGCATAAAATATCAAGGCAGGGCACCTTGGTTCCAATTCCAGTGGTTTTGCTATAGGAAATCTGTCCTCGTGAGTCCAGATGTTCAGCTGCCTCAATCTGAAAAAATGAAAGGGATAGATCAAACAATCCCTAATGCCTCCCATAGTTTCCCATTGTTTCAAAGATTTGAGTATCAATGAACTTCTTTTATTTATACAGCATTGCAGACACATGGCAAATTATTTGTGGTTTAAGGAAATACTATTTGATACATATACCAGCTTTTAGGTTCTACAGTGTGTCCGTAAAGTCATGGTGCACTTTTGACCGGTCACAGGAAAGCAACAAAAGGTGATAGAAATGTGAAATCTGCACCAAATCAAAGGAAAACTCTCCCAGTTTCATACCTATTCAGTGCAGTTCAATGTGGGCTCTATTTGTTGCCCTACAGACATCCAAACGATAGTGAAGTTCTTGCCACACACGGGTAAGGACATCTGGTGTAACAGGGTGAATAACGTCTGTGATTCTCTGTTTTAAGTGGTTAATGTCATTGATACGTTCAATGTACACATGTTGCTTCACATAACTCCAAAAGTAAAAGTCTAAGGGCGTCAGATCTGAATTTAGCGAGCTACAGAACACACTGAACTTTCCTCTGTATCATCCACATCTCGACTGGCATGGCTGTGGGCTGCTCCGCTGTATACATGGTGTTACATCATCATCTGCACATTGTGCACGGCTGCCACATCATCCAACAGAAATTGGGAGAGTTTTCCTTTTATTTGGTGCAGATTTCACATTTCTATTGTCTTTTGTTGCTTTCCTGTGACCGGTCAAAAGTGCTCCATAACTTTACAGACACACTGTACTTTGACCAGTAATCTAAGTTATAGCTGAAAAAGCCTTATGAAATCCTTAAAAACCCACCATTGCCCAGGGAAGCAAGATGGTAAACTGATGACCTGAGGCCAATCAATGACAAAGGAGTCCAATTCCTATCTTTTTTCTTCTTATTATTATTCTAGTATTATTGCTACCCTTATCTATGACATATTACTTAAGCTCATCTGTAAAATGAAGATGATATCTAACTCCCAGGGTTTCTGTGAGATTGAAATGAGATAATGTATGCAACAGCATGTGACACTGAAGCAGCTTTCAATAAGTATAGTACCCCTTCATCCTTTGCCAACTCAAAGTGAAAAGAACCATCTAACACACAGATCAAAGTCTTATTTAGGGGGACTAAAGTTTTAAAATATTAGCTTGAATGGGGATGTGGCTTATTTCTGGACTCATAAATAATAGCACAAATTAATTGATTTATTAGCAGACAGTCAATTCAAAGACTATTGAGAAGGGGGGAACACACTTTAGTCTGAGTGACATGTGAACTCAACTATCATGTGGCACAACATGAATCTGTCTCATGTCTCCCCAGCACATGACAAAGCTGTGTCTACAGCTTCCTAGCAGGACTTTAAAAAGTCACCATATGGATAGTCAGCACAAGAATTATGTCTATTTTTAAAAGTTTTGAGATATGACTGTTAAGGCCAGTGCCAGTTGAAGTTCTTTATAAAAATGAACAGTAATAGTTTAAGAGATATTTTAAAACAATTCATTTTCACTTATTGAGCAAATGCAAAGGACAGCTTGACAAAGGAAACCTCACAGATTATAAATAAAAAATCTAGGAAAGAAATGCACTTTTCAATTTACAGATTTCCAAAGAAATAAATAACTCACTGGTTAAATGTACATCTGTTAAACAAAACATTTTAAAGGGTCTGCAGTTTCCTGGTTGACCTTAGGTAAAATAATGGCTCGTGTATCTTGAAATAGCAATGATAAAACATAAAATGAGCATTATTTTTAAAACTCAATGTTAAAGTTTGAGAGAACAATGTTCAGGAACTCTCCACTCTTACAATGTGTGCAGCACTGCCTAATAAAAAGTATATATGCCTGTATCACTTACCATCCTTTCTGTTGCAATTACCACTCAAGCCAAATTGAATTGTCTTTAAAAATATGGGGAATTCTCTAGCCTATTTTACTGCAAAGCTTATAGGTAGGCTCCAGGTTTGATCTGTTGGCTCAATAGCATCATTGAAAATCTTGTTTCTCTCTCCCCATTTATCAGCTCTAATTTTTTTAGTGGTTGTTCCATTCTCAGGGTGGGTCTGCTTTGTGGTGCAGACTCTCTCCCAGAGGCTCCTGATGTAATACTTCTTTGTTAATTTCCAGTGGATAATAAGAATGTGTACTTCTCAGATACCTGAATCCCAAATCCCAGAGCTGTATCTCCTGACCCTTAGCTGCCTGGCCTGTGTTATATGCCTACCCTTGAACCAATTATAGCCATAGTATGAACTTTGAAGACCGGTCAAAGTCAGGTCTCAGTAGCACTTGGGGTGGGTGGTAAATCCCTGGCAAACCATGTGACTAGGAAATTCAGAGTAGGGTTAGGAAGGGGTGAAGGGAAAATTATGACAGACATCCAACAAATATCCACTACATTGATTCCCTCAAACTCCTTAGGGTAGTAAGGTCAGTAAAGAAAAGACTAATAATGGCTATCCTACTTAGAAGAGGCACTTTCAATTTTTTTTTTTTTTTTTTTTTTTTTACAGGGACAGAGAGAGAGTCAGAGAGAGGGATAGATAGGGACAGACAGACAGGAACGGAGAGAGGTGAGAAGGATCAATCATTAGTTTTTTGTTGCCGTCGCAACACCTTAGTTGTTCATTGATTGATTTCTCACATGTGCCTTGACCGCGGGCCTTCAGCAGACCAAGCAACCCCTTGCTGGAGCCGGCGAACTTGGGTCCAAGCCAGTGAGCTTTTGCTCAAGCCAGATGGGCCCACGCTCAAATTGGCGAGTTCGGGGTCTCGAACCTGGGTCTTCCGCATCCCAGTCCGATGCTCTATCCACTGTGCCACCGCCTGGTCAGGCAGAGGCACTTTTAACTTTAACACTGTCACCATTCATGTGGGACTTAAAACAATGATTTAAAATTTTTAAATGATTATGGGCTTGTTTCTTAGGCTGTGGAAAGCATAAGTTCTGACTCTGAACTGAATGACCATGACCCATCCAATTAGTCACACTGCCTTGGGGACAACTAGATAGGAATAATCATTTGGGGTAATATAAACAAATTACCTATAAACTAATTTTTCCCCAATGTATAGTTGGCCTTTCTGTTATTTATATACAATCAATAACAACAATATATCCTGAGAAGTTCCTCATAACTTTAGAAATGACCTTATGCAAACACCTCTGTAGTTTTTTTCATGATTCATTGCAAATGCATAACTAAATAAATCATTTTTCTTTCATCCTAAAAGGATTTTTTTATATTCTAAATAAAATTCCACATTAATATTTTCTGTTCCCCTTCACCTGTAGCACTTTAGGATTTCTGGTAGAAAAGGGGATTATGTAGAAGTGAAATGAAAATAAATCAATTGATAAAAGTTTGAAAACCATATTTTTTAGAGTCGATTTTCATTTTCTTTTTTAAATAATACTCAGGACACAGAGACTTTGACATAATTTTCTCTAAAACCAGCCTTATTTGTTTTAGAAAATAGCTATTGCCTTCATTTTATATTCAGTGATATTGTATCTCTCAGCCCATCAAATACTACATCCTGGATGATCCTGGGTAAGCTGCCTGCAATACTATAAGAGATTAAGGAGACAGACAACAAGAGTCAAAACCAGCTACTTCACTTACCTACTAGCTGTCTAAACTTGGGCAAGTTACCGCACGTTTCTAAACCTTTGTACTGTGAAATGGCAATGATAACAAATAGTCTGTAAGGATTTTTTGATGAAAGAATTAAATAATACACACAAGGAGCTCAGCATGATGCCCAGCACAAAGGTAGAGCCTACTGACATATCAGAAGTTGTGAGGTCCTTTTATCTCAAAAGCATTCTTCTAGAGAAATTCCCCAATTTTGTTTTGGAAGTAGAAAAGCCATTGAATACCAAAAATCTTGGAAATCTGCTTGGTATTGCCCCAGAAAAATATGGAGAATGTGATTATACTCCGTAGCATAATTTGTAGCAAATTATGCTATTTTATGTTCATTCGAATGCCTACTGTCTACTAGGACTACACAGCTATTCAGTGAAGTGAGCTTTTCTTTGTGAAGTCTGAGAGAATAATTTAAGGCAGCTGGTTGTCTCCACTGGTATAGGGACTGAACAACAGCCAAGTATCTGCTTAAATTTCTGCATTATAGACAGAGAACCAATGTTTGCACATTTTAGAAATATGTTGTGCCTAATAGCAGCAAAGGGAAGGATATTTAGTTTGCTGTTGCATCTTCAAACCCAGATAGATGTTAGGATTATTTTAATGCGGAAAACTCTAACTAATATGAATGGACTTCTATTAGTCTTTGCTTTTTCCAACTAATGACATAATTTGGCTGTCAACAAAAGTTTTTGAAATGCCTTAATATTTTATTTTCTCAGGCCCAATTCTATTCATCTTTCACAAAAGTCGATGATATTCACAGAGCAAGGACAGGGATGTGTAGAGAAAACTTACCCATGCACCCATTCTTAGAAGAAGAGAGAACTTAAACATGAAGTTAAAAAACATAAGAAAGCTTAGATATGAATAGGTCCCAGACTATCAGTTTGGAATAACCTACAAAATGTTGAAAATCCCTTGGAAATATGGTCATTGTGCTCTTTTCTAATTGAACTAAAGGAAAGAAGACACCATACCAAGGAAATGGATATAACATTTACTTAAGCTATACAGCAATTCAGAGTTCATAACAAATTATAAGTAGGCTGCACAAGTAGGAGCATATTTGCTACTTTTAAAGAAACTTTTCTCCTTTCCTTACCTATTAACTCCTGGATAGTATTTAGAATAAGGGAATATAATAGTGTATAAATTATTATTAAAGGATATATTTGTTTAGTTTGTAGATTTTAAAACTAGCTTCTCTTCTCTAATTTTCTAGAATTAAACAGATTTATTTTTTAACAACAATTTATTGGCAGCCATAGGTTGATGTCACAAATGGTGTTAATTAAGAAAATATAACAAAAAGACTGTTGTGGCAGCTGTTTTCAAGATGTCAAATCTTACAGGATGGTATCACTTTCATTTAAAAGTGCACTTACTATTTTCCCAGTAAATTCTGTCATTTATTAACATCCTTTATAACAATTAATAAGATATCCAAGAATACTTTCTTCAAACATTAAGAATGAACACTTCCAGAGTTGTGAATTATGGATTTTATCCTTCTTTCATTAAATATTTCATTTCCAGTGCTATCATTGTGCTCTGATATTCCACATATTGGCAAACTATTGTTTAAATAGACTAGAGATTTAAAAAATCTTAGATGATCTTTCTAGTTAAAAAGTATATTCCTGTCTCTCACAATGATTTTGCTGTCTTGTCAATGATGAGGGAGTAAATTATTCACATTTAAAGACTTATGGAGATGATTTTCAGTTTCAGTGATGATTTAATAACCACCTATCTCTAATAGAGAGCTGCAAGGGGCTCCTTAACACCTGGGAGAACTCCTCTAACATTGAGCAGTCTGCATCCAGCAGACACCCAGATCTGTGCAGCATGATAGTGTCACAGAAAGTAGTGAGTCTAACCCCACAATATAAAGATCTACTGATTGACCTCAACTGCCATATTAGCTGTGATCCTTACCTACCATGATCTCCCCCCCCCCAAATAATACTGGAGTATTTTTATAATATCTATAAATATAAATCCTATGACATCATAGATGTGTATGTTTATTGTGACAAGTTTTCAACATTGCCAATCAATGGCTTTCTTCTGATGTATTACAATACCAAACAACTGCTATAATTATAAGGCGTTATAGCTATTACCAAATGGTAGGATTCGAGTGTTTAAGTTGAATGAGCCCTTTTCTGATTTTCACAAAAAAGCCACATAGAGCCTTATAGGTTCAAGGTCTTTCCATTACCATACTCGGTTCAGTGTAATCCAGTCCCAAAAGCACCTCCAACACATCAAGCTCAAGTCTACTCTTGGGAATTTGCATTACTCTTCCCTCTGCTGGGATTTTCCAGCTCTTGGCCCAGTCCTTCTCACTACTCATAACCCAGGGCAGTTATCACTGTTGCTTGTTTTGCTACATCCCCAGCACCAGAAACAATGGTTGGCACATAGCTAGTTCTTAATATTTCTTTGTTAAACAAATGCATGAATGGATATTTATGGAGAATTCTTCTTAAGGCTAAGCGTTCAGTGCTCTAAAACGTAACCTGAATTCTGGGAGACCACCAGTGATCTGTATCCTCAGATGACATTTCTGGGTTCCCTTTATGGAACTTGGCTTTGGAGGAACTCTGTGGAACCACTTTATGGAACATTATTGCCACAGCTTTGTGAAAGCCATTGCTATATTCCTCTCAAAAATGATATTAAAGATTTTTTTCACCATTAATATGTTCTATTTATGAAGACACAAGGGCAAAAATTCTCATAATTCTCTGTACCAGGAAAAGAGAGAATTTCTCCTGAGCAGTTGGTTTGTTTTTCCTTCTTGACACTGAAACTCACATGAATCCCATTTCTTTTCATAACTTGTTTGCTAAGAAATTCAGAGCCAAATTTGTGGGTCCCCTTTAGCGAATATATGGCATGCAGTTTGTGTATTAAAGCTTACTCTTTGTTTTTCTATCCTTATTTTATATTTAATTTCCATTAAATTTCCTACCTAATTTCCTCTCTCCATTTTTATTTGCATTATCATATTGAATGACTCTTTGTAATCATATTGTTTGGAACAAGGCAAGGTGGAAATACATTTTAAAGTGAGATTATGTTCCAAAAAAGCACTGTTATTTTTGGATCTTATATTTTGAGAATGGAGGTAGAGCCCTGAGTGACACAGAGCCCTTGGGATATAAGCAGGTGTGCTGTAAAGCTAAATTGGAAGACTTTTCTTTAGTGACTTGTTTTTTGGTCCCAGTATTTAAGATGCTCCACATATGCCTAGACAAAATCATCTTTCTAAGAAAAACATAAAAATTACTTTTTTGTACATTCAAGGAGGTGAAAGAAAAACCCAGATCGCTTTGAAGGACACGCCTGCAGTGCAGAAGGGTATAAACACAACCCCAGATGCCAGATGTTTAAGCATAGCAATGTGAAGAAATACTCCCCTTTCTTTATTTACACTTTACAGCAAATATTTTGCAAAGAGGAAGCAAAGAATGTTGGGGTTCTACTAGTTAAGCTTCAAGCATAACAAGGTCCCAAGTTCCAAAATGTCAGCATTTCTTGCAATGGCCTTCGAAGAAGCACTGTGTAGTGATAAACATCTGGCATTCTATTTTCTAGTGTTCAGTAACGATGGTTATAAGGACCCCAGAGGAAGGAAGAAAAGCCTGCAACACTGGTTAACTTCTAGAACTTTCTAGGTTGTAGAGAGCTAGGTGAAGTGATATCATTGTTATTGTTTTCAGCCAAGGGAAAGAATTTGCTAATTTACACACACACACACACACACACACACACACACACACACACACACACACACACACACTTTTCCTGCTAACCAAATGCTTAAACTTTCTTTAAATGGTATTATTAGATCATCAAACCATCTTTAAGTTTGGAAATATGTTTGATGATGGGAAAATACTCTCAGTAGAGGTCTCACTAGTCAAAAAATGAACATATTTAAAGCAATTTCTTAAAAGTGACCATTTGGATTTTGTTACCAACCTGAGGTTTTTATATCTTCCTGTTGTTAGTAAATCAAATGAAGAAGTAGCAAATCATACCCTTAATAAAACATCAAAGACAGACTCAGTTGGGAGTGACTACTGGTACCAGTTCCATCATATCTGTCGAGAAGGGCCTGAAGCTTGGATAGTGCACTAAAACAGGCTGGGAGAGACTGAAAGAAGGAGGGGGCTTCATAAATCTCACATCACAGCGATTTATTACAGTGTGCACTCAGCAAGCAAGGGAAGATGATATGAGTATGTTCTACACACAATTCATAACAGAGATGGATATATTATTTTGTCCTTTAGAATGGAAGACCATATTAAGTTACATTTCAGGCCCTTTGCTCCTAAGGAATTGCCCTTTATATTCACAACTCCCAAGTGTAGAAAATGTAGTTCAATAAAATACTAAAGAAAAAATAAGGTGCTAGGATGTTACAGACCAGCGAATCAAACTGGAACCTTCTAATAAAAGATCAAAAGAATCAAGCCTTAACAGGAATCTTTATTCCAGGCAGATGAAAAGATTCTAAGTCCCACCAAAGTTTTGTCACTGCCTTCCAGGTAAGAAGATAATCTGATCTTATCCTATGAATAATGAAGGCTATAGCAGAAATCTGGGGTCCTGACTTCCAAAACAGATTACAGAAATATGAAGCAGGCCCAATAAGAGGTCTTATCTGGAGAAGTAAAGCTAATAAAAACAACTGGAACAAAGAGGCAGTTTATATGGATTTTTGAGATTATTGGAATATTTACTTTATATTGGAGGGGATAGAATATGATCATATAGCAAACTGAGATTAAACTTTTTCTATTTTGACTTTTTCAATATGCCTTACAAAGCATTTGTGTTTCTAATGAACACATCATTTTATACCACCTTTTTTCATAAATACGCTATTATTGACATAACCTGCCCTTACTAGAACTGAATCCCTTCCCCTACTCTCTTAATTATCACTTTCTGCCTTA
The DNA here is from genome assembly GCA_037038555.1 of Rhynchonycteris naso. NCBI lineage: Eukaryota > Metazoa > Chordata > Mammalia > Chiroptera > Emballonuridae > Rhynchonycteris > Rhynchonycteris naso. The sequence continues at coordinate 173,489,491 of CM073000.1, read as the reverse complement.
ACAAACCACTGTTCCTCCTAAAATCATGCGTCTGCAAGCTGACAAGGCAAGTTTGACTTAGGCTTGTCATGTATTAAAGCAGTTAACTAAATGGTCCACATGGGATCAGATGCAGTACCTTGAATTTATTCCATGAGAACCTAAGAAACCCATTATCAAGTCATATAAAGGATGAACACAGAGCCACACGATTATATTTGTACCCTTACATATTTATTTAGTTTTTGGTTTAGAGATTAGGCAATTCTTATTAGACCACCATTAAATCTATGATGATTACATTATTAAAATAAAATAAAAGTATGACTAATTTATAAAACTATATTATGTATTATAAATCATTTAAAAAATGCAAGAATCAGCCTTACCTGTGGTGGCACAGTGGATAAAAGCATCAGCCTGAAATGCTGAGGTCACTGGTTCAAAACCCTAGGCTTACCTGGTCAAGGCACATATGGGAATTGATGCTTCCTGTTCTTCCCTCTCTTCGCTCTCTTCTTCTTCTCTAAAAAAAATAATTAAATAAAAATCTTTTTAAAAAACAACAAAATGTAAGAATAATTAAAGAATAAATATCAAATGATGTCTTTTCCCCCAATAAAATAACTTTCCAAAAAAAATTGAATATCTTAAGAACAAAACAATCCAGAATAGAATAAATGTCCTAAAATGCATTAACACAACATCAAGTGGTTATTTAGAAAGCATTTTGGCCCAAAGAAATGAGATGATTACATGGAATTTGAAAAAAAGAGTAGTCAAATAAAATGATACTTAATAGTAAGAATTATTTTTTCAACTGCTAAACTAGATGTTTATCAACTAAATTATGAATATTCATGAGGCATTTTATTTGGAGAGCAAAGGTATGGATTAATTAATCAAAGCCAAGTAGTGTAGTGGGGAAGAGCTTACACTACATCCTGGATGCATGATCTTGGGCATATTTCTGTGCCTCATTTCTTTCATCAGAAAGATGGATATAATAGTACCTACCTCACATAATTACTATGATAATCTAAGGAGGTGAGGTATTTAAAGGTTATGACACAGTGCCTAAGTTTTCTTGCAAAAACATCTATCTATATTCTGTTTTTACTTCAATAAAACTTTTAATGCTTTCTGTACTCCATTTCTTATTCTTCTAATTACCACAACTAGAGTGATTTGCCATTTTTTACACTAACATTGAATGTCTATGTTTGTTTGGCTTTTAGAAGCATAATACTTATCAGGTAATGTTTCGTTTTAGAACTTATAATTTTTGTTTAGGATATAATAGATAATATTGGTTATTTTATAACTATGTTTTCTTGAGGACAGTCCCATGAATTTATTTTTCAGGAGATTAAATTAATCAACTAATTTCAATGTCATTTCATTGTTAATTAAATTTGAATTAGAAGTACCTTTTAGCAGGACATAAATTGTTGTAGTGTTAAAGCTCTATTGAAAAAAGCAAACAGAAATGTATTCATTATCTACAGACAGAAAAAAACACCAATGATAATGAAACTAGTGTGGTGCCTGTAGGGTGGTCAGTAAGGGGGAGGGTCACGTGAGGAACTCAGACCCCAGACTTTTGGCTAGGACCTCCCACATTCTTGCACACCATAAAGAACCTTCACAGAGGACCTTGGGAAAAGATTGACTGTCCTCAGCCAGTGAGATTTCGCCACATCATAATTGCTCGCCACCCTAAAGGACCCTTAGGACCCCTTTAAATACTTCTCACGCAGTCTAATTTACACAATTCCCCTAACCTCTGACCCTGGGGCTGGGGAACATCATTGGGCGGGATGTGTGGTACTTAATAAAGCCTCTTATTATTTCACACTTTGTGGCTCCTGGCCCCCCTTCCTTCTTTCTCAGCGGGAAAAAATACCTTACATTTTGGTGCCAAAAACCTGGGAGGAGTCAGAAGCCTGCTGGGGCTGCTCCTCTCCTCGTCCCCTCTGAGAAAGAAGCAGGATCTCAGGATCTCCGACCATCTACCAACTTCGGCGCACGGTGCGGTAAGTCTCATGCCTCCAAACTTCCCTCAGTTCTTTCTGCTGAGACTCCCTGTCCGAAACTGTAGCTACATCAGGGAAGTCTTTTCCGTCCGAGTGTGTGTGTGCCAGTTGGAGATGTCCCAAGCACATCCACTTTCCCTATTCGTCTGTGGCCAGAGCTTGAGTTGCGGGATGCCAATTCTCAACTCTGACCACTCTGAGGACTGATGGCAGCTGTGGGGGCACAGGAATCCCAGAACATTCTGGGAGTTGCCTTAACTGAAATCTCTCCCTCCCTAAAGAAGAGGAAACTGTTCCTTTTCTCCACTGTGGCCAGGCCACAGAACCCAATGAATAATCAGACCAGGTAGCCTCCTAAAGAAACTTTTGGTTTTAACACACCAATTTAACTATCACTGAAAAAGCTGGGAGCTGCTTGGAGATCCCTTTACATTTAGGGCCTCTAATTATTTGTGTACCTGTCCTTAATCTCTGTGCTGCCTGTTTCACCGCTCAGGCTGTTTTTTGGTCAGAGAAAATCTCCATTCCTAATTTTTCCTTCTCTGTGGACTCTCAACTTTCTCTCTTTCCTGCCTGACCCCTGGGGGCGCACCTCTCTCTGGGCCTCTTTTGGTCCGGTCTCTTCCCTCCAGAGAGCCCCTTCCCCTCCCTTTGCTAAATCCTGTTTCTCATTCACCTGCAAATATCAATCCCTTTTTCTCCTCCCCTGCTGGCTAGGGGCCCCTCCCTTCTCCAATGTGTTCTTAAGTCCTTCCTCCATCAGGCCATTCTCAGCCTGTCATTGACTCTTACAACGGTTTGCAGGACACCCAATCTCAACCTGCTTGCAGTAAGCTCTGACCTTGTCCTGCCTCTGGATCCAGCATTTCCAGCTGGATCTGAGGGCTGGGATCCCTAGGAGCCCTCCTCCTGTTATTCTCACCCCCAAACCCCTATCCAGGACCTGTGAACATGGCATTTAAAGTTTTCAACTTAAATGCCAAGGCTGTTCGCTAGGCCCGCATGCAGCAGAAGCTAACACTCCAAACCCAGGCACAGGAGGTGCCTGGCCCAAGTCTGGACCACAAAAAGGAATCCCACCAGCAGCTTGCTTTAAGTGTGGCAAGCAGGACCACTGTGCCCGACAGGGCCCCTGCCCGTGGCTGCCCACTGAACCCTGCCCTAACTGCAAGCAGCCCTGTCACTGGTGGAGCAATTGCCCCTTTGAACAGCAGGCTCATCTTCAACGTCTCTACATGGAGGACAAGCCGCTCAGATGGGAGGTCAATCCAGCCACATGAGAGCATCGCTCAAACTCCTAGGACACGGCCTGGACCTGGAGTACCCAGGGTATGCTGCAACTATTGGATAAATCCATCTCATTTCTTGTGGACATGGGAGCTGCCTTCTCTGTATTGCCACCACACTCTAGACCTCTAATTCCCTCACAGGTCTCACTTATGGGAATGGATGGGACCCCTTCTTCTTCCCTTCACACTCCACCCCTGACATGCAGTTTGGACGGAATCCCCTTTTTTGCACTCCTTCTTAGTTATGCCACCATGCCCTGTACCCCTTCTGGGTCGAGACATTCTACACAGTCTCAGAGCCACTATCCAGCTGACAGCATTTTCCCACTTACTCCTGCCATTCCTCACTACCAGGGTCTCCCCCATAATCAATGCTACCCTCATTTCTAACTATGTCTCTCACCTCAAGCTTGCTCCCATGCAAGATTGCTGGCAGTCAGAACCACTGGGCCCTACTCATCTGCGGCTCACAAAAAGGATGGGGCCAGCTGATCCTGTTGCTCCTGTCCCTCCCACCAGAAACCTGCCACCAGAGTGAGCTGAAGAAGGGAGCAATGCTGTTCAGCAGAACTGGCCTGACGAAGGAAGCTTCAATCTCCTCAACCATCTGCAAGGAAAATTAAGCAAAAATCTCTCCTCCTACAACCTGTTTGATTCCTGATGGCAGCCACCCATTCTTAACTGGGCTGCCCCTATCCTAACTCTTCTAATTATCAGCGTATAACTCATATGTGTTTCTATTTTTAAATTCCTACAGACCCGCATCTGTGAAGTTTCTCAACTCACAACTGATGTTCCTCCTGACACCCCTCAAAGCCACCACCAGCTGACCTCCCCTCCCCATGATGTCCCTAACCAGCAGGAAGTAGCCAGATGAATAAATGGCATCCCTATTCTATTTAACAAAAAGGACTGGAATGTAGGGTGGTCAGTAAGGGGGATGGTCATGTGAGGAACTCAGACCCCGGACTTTTGGCTAGGACCACCCACATTCTTGCACGCCAAAAAGAACCTTCACAGAGGACCTTGGGAAAAGATTGACCATCCATCAGCCAGTGAGATTTCACCACATCATAATTGTTTGCCCACCCTAAAGGACCCCTAGGACCCCTTTAAATACCTCTCATGCAGTCTAATTCGCACAACTCCCCTCGCCTCTGACCCCAGGGCTGGGGGACATTGTTGGGTGGGATGTGTGGTACTTAATAAAGCCTCTTATTATTCCACACTTTGTGGCTCCTGGCCCCTCCTTCCTTCTCTCTCCGCGGGGAAAATTACCTTACAGTGCCAAGAATAATTAAAAATTTTTTTCCATTAATTTGAATGAGAGAGAGAGGGAGAGGAGAGAAAGAGAGAGAGGAATGGGGCTAGGGGAGAGAAGCATCAACTTGTTCCACTTAAGGAATAACTTTTTAACCTTTACTTTTTGTATTTTCTAGATTTCTTTTAATGAACATAATTAATTTTATAATACAGTAATTATATTTGGAAATATGTACTGTTTTTTTCCGAAGTGGGGTGGGGGTGGGAGTCAGGCAGACAGACTCCTCCCGCATGTCCCCCATGGGGATCCACCCGGCATACCCACCAGGGGGCGATGCTCTGCCCCTCTGGGCCATTGCTCCGCATCAATCAGAGCCATTCTAGCACATGAGGCAGAGGCCATGGAGCCGTCCTCAGTGCCTGGGCCAACTTTGCTCCAACAGAGCCTTGGCTGTGGGAGGAGAAGAGAGAGATAGAGAGAAAGGAGAAGGGGAAGGGTGCAGAGCAGATGGGCACTTCTCCTGTGTGCCCTGACCAGGAATTGAACCCGGGACTTCCACACACTGGGCAGATGCTCTACCACTGAGCCAGCCGGTGGAAATATATACTTTTTAAAGAGCATATTTAGAAATTTGTGTTTTATCTAATGTCTGCTGTCGCGGGGGCCTTTTCATGATGTAGAAAGCATACTCAGAATTCTACTGTGCTGTTCTTCCTCTTTGCCATGAAGACCTTTCATACCTACAACTAGTTAGTTATGCCTAAGAGGCCATTGTTTAGAGATAACTTCAGCAGAGGCAGAAGCTCAAAGGACACCAGTGTCAACATTCCTGGAACCAAGCCAACGCAGAGCGAAATTTTCCCTCTTCATTCTTCATATCTTTGAAATCTAGACTCTGACTTGGGAGATGTAGACTCCTTGGAACTCAGGAGTAGATTTTGCAGTTGAGTCTGCAAGGAATTTTGTAGAATTGTTTTAATGCATTAATAGAGAAGAAGCACTCTGTTTATATTGGTAGGATTTCAAACACTTTGTTCCATGGACGTTTTATTGTGTTTGGAAAGCAATCACCCACTCCCAGGGTTACTTTTAGGAATGACAGGACTTCAGCCCACTATATGCAGAGATATTTAATATCGTCTTGAGAAGGTTAAGCATTTCACCAAACTTGTATTGTTTCTACAATTAGAATTACAGAATCCTAAAGATTGAGAGGTAATATTGCTTTATTTTACATTTAAGGTAACAGGGGTTGCAAATGGTTAAAAAGATTTATTCAAAATCAGAATGAGGAATGGAAGCTGCTCTCTGTGATGCTGTGCAAGTCAGGCAGACAGGAGTTTCTAGCCCATGTCACCTCTTCTTAACCATTTGGGTTGGCTTCTTATCTAATGCCACCTGCTTGAGGGGTTGATGTGAGATTAAATGAGCTCAGGTATGTGAGGTTCCCCACCCGAGGCCTGTCCCTTTGTCTTATGAAAAACTATTTGTTGTTCATTCTGTTCTATAAAGAAAAAAGGGCTGAATCCAAGATAAGAGAATATATGAATACCTAATTCTGATCATGTCAACTTACACTCCTCCACCACAGTTAAAAATTCTTCAATGTCTTTTTTTATGAAACTTGGATAAATTCCAAGCTCTTGCTTATAGTTCACAAGAAACTCCAGAATTTAGCCTCTGTCTCCTTCTCCAAGGACTTTTCTAACTTTCTACTCCCTCCACAAACCTCATCTCCACCAGTGCCTTTGCTGCATCTCCGGGGGAAATAACTTCCTACCGCAAAACCCACCCTCTCCTTCTCTCTGGATCCCTCACTGCCCTCACTACCCCTACCCAATGATGCAATTTCTTAAATGTCTATATTTCACAAAAGCAGGAAAATCCTACCTTATTCATTTTTGTGTCCCCAGGACTTGATGCTGAGATCCCAGAACCAAAGTGGACAATATAAAATCTGCTTTTAAAATTGAGATGCACTATAGTGTAGCAATGAAGAGCACAGACTCTAGGCCTAGATGCCTTGAGTTTAAATGTTGGCTCCATTATTTTCTAGTTTTTGTGTCTTTGGGTAACTTAGCTTTTTGCCCTTAGTTCCCTCATATGTAAAACCAGAATCATCGTAATGCCCAACTCATAAGGCGGTGTCGTGAGTTAACATATTTTAAACAACTAAAATAATCCCTGACATAACAATTAGTGCTGTTATTAGTGATCTATTATTATTACCATTATCATTTAAGCCACCATACAACAGGGCCAATGTCTTTTCAACATAAAACTACATAACTACTACAAAGGGAGGAATTTTTATGTAGCACATAGAAATATAAGCTAATCAAATTCTCATAAAAGATTGTATTCCACAAATATTCTTGCTCCCTACTAATGTAAAACAAACTAGGTAATGCTCAGGGAGATATAAATAAGAATAAATCAAGAGCTTGGTATTCAGGCTCACAATGCAATAGAAAACAGACATATACACACAGCATAGTAACATTTGTAGAAGTAAATGAAAACCAACCAAATGCACAAGCAGAGGCTATTTATTCAGAGTTCAGTATGGCTAAGGAGTCAGTCATCATTACTTGCATTTGGTAGAGACTAAAAGGCAGGCAGAGCAGTGGGAGAGATTTTAATAGGAAAGAGGGAAGGTTCAGTACATCCTTAATAGAGGCTGTTGGCTGTTGGCATGTTGGCTGTAGATGGGCAGCGGCATCCTATTCGACTAGCTAAGGGTGCATATTTGGCTTTCTCTGGTTTGGCCTAAGATGGAATTGCAGACAAAAATAGAAAAGATGTCAGGTATTAATCAAGTCCTGGACATTTTGGGGTTGATCATTTCAGGGATTATTTTTTGTATTTCTGTACCAGTAACTATAGCTAGCAATCTGACTTTCTACAAACCTGACTTACAGATAGCTGTGTGGCTGTCTATAGCTAGATAATGGGTTGGTTTTCTGAGGTGGTTGCTTCAGCTGTGGGTCAAAATTCTATTTTTATACATGTTCTCACCCGTGGATATGAAGTTGCTTCAGGATCATTTGTTGGAAAACAATTCTTTATTGACTGGATTGTCTTGGCAGTCTTGTCAAATATCGACTGACTATAAATGTTAGGGTATATTTTTATACTCTGAATTAAATTACATTGACCTATATGTCTATCGTTTTGCCTGTACCACATTGCTTTTATTACTATAGTTTGTAGTGCATTTTCCAACTTTGTTCTTTTTCAGGTTTGTTTTAGCTATTTTTGGTCCTTTTTCTTTCCATATGCATTTTAAGATAGGCTTGTTAATTTCTACAAAGAATTCAGCTGGGCTTTTGAAAGGGATTGGATTAAATCCTAGATCATTTTGGGGGTACTGCAATGAAACAATATGTCTTCTGACCAATTAATATTCATGTCTTCCCATTTATTTAGGTCTTCTTTAATTTTAGCAATGTTTTATAACGTTCAGTTTACAAATCATGCACTTCTTTGTTTAAATATGTTTCTAAGTATTTTACTCTCTTTGATGCCATTGTAAATAGAATTGTTTTCTTACTTTCATTTTTGGATTTTTATTGGTGGTATAGAAATGCAACTAATTTTTGCAGTCAAATGTTCAACCACTGGGTTATACCCCCTATGCAACTAATTTTTGTATATTGACTTTATATCTTGCAACTTTGCTGAACTCATTTGTTAGTTCTCATAGTTTTTCCTGGATTCCTGAGAATTTTCTGTATGTGAGATCATGAGGTAATTTTACTTCTTTCTTTCCAATATGGAAGCTCTTTATTTCTTTTTCTTGCCTTACTGATTCAGAATCAATAGGCAAGAATTTCCATTGGCAAGAGTGGTCATTCTTGTGTTGTTCTTGATCTAAGGGGGGAAAACATTTAGTCTTTCATTGTTAAGTATGATGTCAATACTGGGATTTTTAAATGAATTTATTTTAAATTATGATTGACATAGAGTATTATATGGGGGTGGGCTGAGTAGGCTTACAATTGTGAGTATGCACATCACAGTTTATTCTTGTATTATTAATTATGTTATTATTTATCTTTATTACAATTGTAAACCCACTTTTGCCATCCCTCTATTAGTTTCAGTTATATAACATAGTGATTCAACATTTATATATCTTACAAAGTCATCACCACAATATGCCAGGTAAGCATCTGTCACCATATACAGTTATCACTGTGTTATTTATTGCATTCCCTATGCTGTGCATTATATCCCATGACTTATTTTATAACTGGAAGTTTGTACTTCTTAATCCCTTTCTTCATTTCCTCCCCCCATTCCCTTCCGTCAATCACCAATTTTAGAACTGCGGTTTATGAACTTCTATTCATAGTTTGCATGGTGTTTTTGTCTTGAATAGGTGTTGAATTTTGTCAAACAGTTTTCTGTGTCTACTGAGATGACTCTATAGTCTTTGTTAATTCTGTTAATATGGTGCGTAACATTAATTACTTTCCCAATGTCAAACTCACCTTCCATTGATGAGATAAGTCTTCTTGTTCATAATGTATAATTCTTTACAAATAGTGCCAGATTTGATTTGCTAATATTTATTTTTGAGGATTTTTGCATTTATAATCACAAGAGATATTGCTCCTTTTTTGTGTGTGATATTTTATCCAGGTAATACTGACCTCATAGATTAAATTGAGAAATTTTTCCTCCCCTGATTTATTTATTTATATTTAAAATTATGATTGACATAGAAAGTAATGGATTTTTATTTAAAATTTTATATTAATTTAATATATTGTGTTAATATGGATAAATATTTTATTTATTGATTTTAGAGAGAAGACAAAGAAAAAGGCAGGGGGAGGAGCATGAAGCATCAACTCATAGTAGTTGCTTCTTGTATGTGCCTTGACCGGGCAAACCCCAGGTTTTGAACCAACATCCTCAGCACTCCAGGTCGATGCTTAATCCACTGTGCCACCACAGGACAGGCCTTCTGCTATATTTAGGAAGAATTTATAAAAACTTGTGGTTAATTCTTCTACAAAAGTTTGCTAAAATTCACCAGTGAAGCCATCTGGGTCTGAGCCTTTCTTTTGAGAAGCTTTAAAATTCCTAATTAAATTTCTTTTCTTGTTATTGGTCTATTCCAATTTTCTACTTCTTGAGTCAATTTTAATAGTTTCCATCATTCCAGAAATGTGGCTACTTCATCTAAGTTACCTCACTTTTCAGCATAGAGTTGTTCATAGCATTCCTTTATATATATTTTTTAATTTCCTTAAAGTTGGTAGTAATGTTCCCTCTAAAGATTAAAACATCTTTAGTATACAATGTTGACACTGCTGTATAAGAAGTTTGCATACTCTGTGGTGAGATTGTGAATTGTAACTTTGTAAAATCTTTTTTGGGAACACTTTAGCAGAGAGATTCAACAGAAAATGGTGGCAGATTAGATGTGATTAGTGAGAATTTATGAGAACTTTAATATCATAATTTGTGGCCCAACATTTGGATTTTGTAGTTTGAATTCTGAGCTTACAGAGCATTACTCTCCTCTCTGGACTTGGAAACTGCCTGCAGAAAAAAACAGTCTTTCTGTGCTGTTTGGTTTCTGCTGATAAGTAACGCCAAAGTTTTTGTTCTACAACCCTGAACCAGAACTAGGACACTGACAAATGCCTGATCATATGTTATCCATTGTTGTTGAATCATAGCCCCACGTGCTGACCACTGAGTCAGCCGACTGTTGAATTTTCCAGTTGCACCCACCATCAGACAATGAATGATGTAAGTTTGTGGTCTTATTTCCACCAGCAACCCATCTCTTTGATCATCAGCTCCTTGCACTTTTACCTTCATAAACCTTTCTATCTGCCCACTTCAAAACATACCTTTAGTTGATACTGAGTGCTATGTCCCTGATTTCCAAATGATATATGAATAAAATGCATTAAAAACATTTTAGGCCCTGGCCAGCTAGCTCAGTGGTAGAGTGAGTGTTGGCCCACTGTGTGGATGTCCTGGGTTCGATTCTCAGTCAGGGCACACAGCAGAAGTGCCCATCTACTTCTCCACCCTTCCTCCTCTCCTTTCTCTCTCTCTTCCCCTCCTGTAGCCAAGGGTCCATTGGAGCAAAGTTGGACTGTGCGCTGAGGATGGCTCCATGGCCTCTGCCTCAGGCACTAGAATGGCTCCGGTTGCAATGGAGCAATGTCCCAGATGGGCAGAGCATCAACCCCTGGTGGGCATGTTGGGTGGATCCCGGTCAGGTGCATGTATGTGGGAGTCTGTCTCTCTGCCTCCCTGCTCCTCACCTCAGAAAAATATCAAAACAAAAAAAAAATTATAAAAAATGTTTGTTAACAGTATTAAGGAGGAATTAAAATCAGCCCTGAGTTTTGGAGCCTGAGTGACAAGAAAACTACCCATGCATACATAAATAGAGGAAACATAGGTTTAAGAGGAAAGTAATAAATTTTACTTAAAATTTTTTATTAATTTTAATATATTGTGTTAATATGGATTCAAGTGTCCCACTCAATATAACACCCTCACCACCCAACCATATGCGTCCATTACACCCCTTTTGTCCCCCTCCCCCTAATTCCCTTCCGTCCTTTTCTCTGGGACTTACTGTCCTGTTATCTGTATCTGTATGTTATGTATTTATAATATCACTAATCCCTTCACCTTCTCTGATTCTGTCCCCAGTAATAAATTTTGTTATTAATTGTTATGTGTAGAATTTCATTATTAATTGTTATGTGTGATGGTTATATGAGTTGTAGAGATAGTAACTTAAGAAGCTAGCCAGAAATTCAGAATTACTACTCAGAAGAGACTTATTAGGGGACCTGTGTTGAAACAATAGTTCCTTGAATCTACAGGAACAGAGGAGAGTATTTTGTCGTTGTTGCTGTTGTTTTGGTTTGGTTTCTAAGAAGTAAGTATAAGAGGATGAAGAACAAATAATATGGCAGACCCTTGAGGTATACCTACAATTATGAAGTAAAAACAGAGAAAAAAATTAACAGCAGAAGTTGAGTAGAAACAGTTACACAGAGAGGTGAACACCCAATGTAATATGCAAATCATGCATTATAGAATTGTACACCTGAAACTTATATAATTCTATTAAATAATGTTACCCCAATGAATTAAAAAATAACAATAAATACAAATAAACTTTTAAAAGAAAGGAAACTAGAAATGGCAATACAGAAACAAAGTAGAGAACAACTTTAAAGGAGAGAAAAAACAAGAGTGTATACTCGTATATGAGATCAGGTAGGGTGATGACTGGGATAGGCTACTGGGTCCAACAAACAGGATGTCAACTTTGGTTTCTGAAATAGTAGTTGGTCTGTCAGAAATCTATTAGAATATTTTTCCAACAGTTACCCATTTCAAACTGTATTGGTTACTAAAATTGACTAAGCAGAAATGATTTCAAGTATTAGATTGTACAGTTCTTTGGGTCCCAACATATAACCCATCTTACATCTCATAAATATAATTTCCATTAACTGTATTTCTATTGTGAAACATAAATTCAACATTTCTTTTTGCAGTAGATTAAGGAAATTGTTTATATGTTTTGCCAAATATTTACATCTTATTTTAAATGTTATCAAACTGCTACCAGAAAAATAGAAGAAAACTAAATGGATTCTTAAAACCAAGATGAAATGTTTCTGACTAAAAGGTAATATTGGGGGCTAAAATTTATCTTGGCATGAATTTTATCCTGTGAGTAGAGAGTACTAAAATCAGACCCTTACTCTCCTGTGAAAAATTTAAAAAGTCTACATTATCTCCTACGTAGCAACTGTCTGGATGCCTGTACAGAATGTATTCCATCTGGTCCTTGGTTTAGGCAAGTAGAGATGTAATGTAAGTTGTAGCAAATTAGAAACATTAAGCCACATAAAAATGTCATTTTGAAACTGGTAGGATATTCTCAGAAAACTGTGATTCAGTGAAATATGATGTGAAAGCACTCCCTCTACCCTAGGATATGGGAGCCATAGTTTCCTGCTCAGGAAGCACAGAGCAACTGGAGTCCTGTTCTTTGTGTCTCAGGATGGGATGATCACCAATCAGGAAGCAGTCTCGCTCTCAGCAGATGTGAACACATAAGGCTATTAAGGCAAGGTGAGATCCCCATACAGCCCTTAGCCTGAACAGGGCTTCTCTGTATTGAAATTCAATCCCATTGATTGCTATAAATGGCGAGAGATATGGTTAATGACACTAGTCTTTGGTGGTGAATGGGACCTTGGAAAGTCTCAACTGTAAAACAAGTTCTGTGCATAAGGAGGTTAACATTCAAATTCTATTGAAAGTTTAAAATATACAACAGATAAGTTTCTTTCTTTTGCTAAAAATAAATGAGCACTTTGTCATTTCATGATCTCTTCATTACAATTACCTGTTCTCAATGTTTTCCTAAAATTAATCTGGAGGTAAATGACAATAACCATTGGTCAGATTCTAGTCTAACTTGTTTATAATTTAGAAATGAAAATTATAAAGCTGAAGGGCTGAAGAAGTTTCATTAATTTTCTTTGTTTCTTTACACAAAGCCAAAGCTTCTTATAACAGAAATACTTAAAGAAAAAAATTAAGGACACACTTAAATCCTCAGGTTAATCACCTCTCTCCATCTGCTCCCAGACTCAGACGATCAGGGTCCCTAGCAAGACGAAGCTAGGCTTTCTGAGCAAACCAGAACACTGAGATCTGGAGAGACCATTAGACCTTTACCCTCCACTTCTGTTCCCCACTAGTCATCCTTCTCTATTAAGTCACAGATAGCACTGGCGAATGGAGAGTAGGCAAGGAACTGAGCAGGAAGTGGAGGGGAAGGAAGAAGCAAGAACAGAAAGCATCCTGTGAGTTGTGTGAAGTACTGCCGGCCAGGGAAGAGACCACTGTCCTTGGCAGTAGTGTCTGCTGGTATGTTTTCCTATATTACAGGAATTTACAGTGTCGGCTATCAGGTGATGGGGATAGAAGGTACCAGCTCTGCAGAGGTGAGTTACACCATGTAAACATCTCCTAGAAACTGCCTTCTAACTGTACAACCAAGAAGATGATTCAACAGTCTTCCAAGACAACAGAGATTCCACATACTCTGACGTTTGAAGAAATGTGGCTAGATCATGTTTCTTATAAGAATAAGTAGAGAAAATTAAAATGAGGATTATAGAAAAACATGCTATTAATCAAGAAAAGCAAAAATTATCCCTTTGAACTAGAAGCAGAAATGTTTAGTTTTGAAGCAAATAATTTAGTATTCAACAATTTTATATCCAACCAAATTATCTTTCTTGCATGAAAGTGGCATAAAGACATTCTCAGATATGTAAGACCCCAGAAAATACACCAAATGTGCTATTTAAAAAAAACTCTTAATATGCCTGACCAGGCGGTGGCACAGTGGATAGAGCATCTGCCTGGGACGCTGAGGACCCATGTTTATAACCCCGAGGTTGCCAGCTTGAGCATGGGATCATAGACATGACCCCCACGGTTGCTGGCTTGAGCCCAAAGGTCACTGGTTTGAGCAGGGGGTCACTAGCTTGGCTGAAGCGCCCAGGTCAAGGCATGTACAAGAAAGCAATCAATTAACAACTAAGACCTGCCCAGGCAGTGGCGCAGTGGATAGAGCATCGGACTGGGATGCGGAAGACCCAGGTTCAAGACCCCAAGCTTGCCAGCTTGAGTGTGGGCTCATCTGGCTTGAGCAAAAGCTCACCAGCTTGGACCCAAGGTCGCTGACTCCAGCAAGGGGGTTGCTTGGTCTGCTGAAGGCCCTCAGTCAAGGCACATGTGAGAAAGCAATCAATGAACAACTAAGGTGTTGCGACTGCAATGAGAAACTAATGATTGATGCTTCTCATCTCTCTTCGTTCCTGTCTGTCTGTCCCTATCTATCCCTCTCTCTGACTCTCTCTCTGTCCCTGTAAAAAAACCCAAAAAACAAAAAAAACCTACGGTGCTACAACTACAAGTTCATGCTTCTCATCTCTCTACCTTTCTATCTGTCCCTGTCTATCTCTCTCACTTAAGAAGCCAAACCAAACCAAACAAAAACCCCTCTTAATATTAGGAGGTAAAGTAAAATTAACAGATAAAAATGGGGAAAATCTTAATATAAACAGTATAACAATAAGCATTAAAATCAATTCTCCATGGAGATTATGTCAAAGTATTATTTATTTTGTTATAACATAGAAAATAAATACCAAAATTAATTCTTGAAAGGAGGTAAAGTACTTAATATAAAAAGAATAATTTAATGCTAATAATCTGAATTAAATCCTGAAGCCTCACTTTGACCTGTAGTAAGTTAGTGTTAAAAATTAAGTTTATCATAGCAAATCATTTGGCTTGTAAGCCTTACCTTTAATGCCCCACTAGAGTTCTAATGCTGTTCTGCAAACATAAACACTACAGTGGGGAATGCATTTAGCCGAAATAAACTGTTTAATCGTGGAACTTCTTCTTGTATTAAACCCTGATAAAGAGCTTAAAGAATATGTCTGAAGGTGATCTTTCCAAACTTTTAAAATAAAACACAGTAACAACAAAAATAATTCCTTCTTTTTCTTCTAAACAACAGAAGGAATAAGCTAGTTTCTCGTAACTATCTGAAGCAGGATAATGAGAAACACAGATTATTTGTGAGGGCACCAGGGAGGAAATGAGGCACCAGGGACCCACCACATAGTTCTAGGAATCAGAGAACAGAGGTGTATATGTCCATTTTCCCACTCGGACTCAGACAGCAATGATTGCCTTGCACTATCCTGGTGCAGCCACAGTAGAACATAAATGCTCTTCTTACTGTGTTTAGGCAGAGAGAAGGCCTGAGAGACTAGCCTCAAGCGCCTCTTTCACCAAGAGGAGGAGTTGCAGAAGGAAGTTCCCATGAGTCCTAGAAGAAGTTGGGGTAGTTGAATAAGAAAGTGTCCAAGAAGTTAATAGACCCAAAAGGTCTGCCAGAACAAGGCTGGCATAGATTGCTCAGACTGTGAAACTGAAGGCCAGGTCAAAGACCTGCATCGGTATAGAAATCAACAGGCAAAGATCCCACTGGATGAGAAACCTCAGCAAGGAATTGTGAAAACTGGGACTGCACAGTCATGCATTCACTTACCCAGGGACTAAGCTACTGATTTACTAAGTTAGGCAGTGTTCTATGCACTGGGCCAAAGTGAAGAGAAAGAAAAACAGTTCACATTTTAGTGAAGACAATGATCTGTTTCTCTTAATAGACAAGTGTAAAGCCAGTAGTCGCGGCCAGGATCACAGCAGCCTGACCCACGCAGGTTCACATTGGATTCGGACAGATGGCAATGAAACACAGGAGCTACAAACTGGTGAGCCATCAGCTTTAATTCTAGCTTGCACCCGGCGGGCAAGCAAAAACACACACTGGGCTCCAAAACCCACTCACTCAGTGCTCACAAAGCTACTGACTTATCCGAGTTTCCTAGAATCAAAGGTTTCTAGCTCACCAGACTTATTCACCTCTGTTTCCCATCTCCTCCTGCACAAACTCTTAACAAACTGGCTTCTTCCTCAGCACTCAGCCATCTTGGCTACTTCTCCTCCACATGGCCTTAATCTGCTCTCCTCTCCAATACTAACCTCAGGAACTCAGGAACCGAGAGAGAGAGAGAGAGAGAGAGCTACTGTTCTCTCCCACTTTATAGCAGACTCAAAACCTTTAATCCAATTATACAAACAAGGAAGTCTCTGATACAAAGCCACCCATCTGAGGCATAATGGGATTCCTCCCTACATCACCACCCTACATCATCCAATCAGTCAAGGGTGTGGGGAAGAGCTTACTCTTAAACTAAGTCTTAGGCTATATGACCTGGCCTGCCTACATTACAGCTTTTCCCCCACAGCCATCACAAGCATAAGGGCAAATAATATCACCTGGGTGACTGGCTTCCATGAGGGCAGCACCATCTTTAACAAAGTGAGCATATTATATTTTATCTGCCGAACAATCCACCCCTATGCTCACTTTACTACCCACAATTTACACCACTGGCATTCCTGTACAAGGAAATTAGGCATATTACACAAATTACAACAGCATGACAAATCATACAATTTCAAAAATTACAAAGGTACACACATTTCACCAGTCTCTAAGCACTTTGCCAAAAGTACAAAATGTCCTCGGCCTTCTCTCTTGCCATTTGAAAAGCTTCCCGGGGCAGGAGGGGCCTCCAGCAAAGCCACCCCCAACCCCATCAGGGTATTTCACATTGTCCAAAATCTATAAGTCCATCCAACAAAGGAGCCAGTGCTCACTCCGGTCATAGTCCAGGAAATCAGTCCACGCACATGGGGTGTTAACGTCCCCCTTCATTCCTGCCATCATGGCAGGTTTCACACTGTCCTAAAAAGAAGCATGTGTCAATGGCAGTCAGCATTTCCATCTCTGCTCTGGGGAGCATGATGGCATCCACCCCTATGTCCCAAAATCGCAGACCTACCGGCAGCGTAGCTACTCCTTGCTGCTGGGCTCTCACCTTCTGGAGGCTGCGGATCACAATTCCAGACCAATTCTCCTCATCCTCCAAAGAGGAACTGAAAACATCAGCTCCTGCTGCTGGGCTTGAGGCCCCTGCTGCCACTGCTTTTTGCTCCATGGGCCTTACAGCCCCTGCCTCAGCCTCAGCCTCAGCCTCAGCCCCAGCCTTGGCTTCAGCCCTGGCCTCAGCCCCGGTCCTGACCTCAGCTCCGGCCCCGGCCTCATGCCGCTGCTGGCTCTCCACAACATCCAGGGCAATCTCCAACTCACGAACCTGTGATTCCTTCTCCAGCGTCTGCTCCATTTCCAGGTGAATCTCACAATCCTGGTTGGCCTCCTCCTCCAGCGCTTCCTTCAGCTTCAGGGTCAGCATTTGTTTCTCTCACGTTTCCTCCAGCTCCTTCTGCTGCTCAGCCTGCAGGTCCTGGGCAGCCTCTTCCATAGAGCTCTCGGTTTCCTCACGCATGGCTGTAAAAGTCAGTCATCCAACAGTCCCCCAAAAAACAGCTATGGGAAACCATAACAGCAGCCAGTCCTCTACTCCACCACTCAAAGGTGGTGGTGGCTCCATGCCGATCTGTATCGAATCCTGCCACAGACTACGCCAAATGTAAAACCTGTGGCCGAGGCCGGGATATTTAAGTGCTATATTCAAAATGCTAAGAAGAAAATAAAGCATAGAATGGATAGCTTCAACTAAAAATGTAGGTTTACAAACTGCATCAAATGAGAAGTTAAAACTCAGAAAACCAGAACAACAGCTAAAGGTGAGGACAAGCCACAAACCTGGGACAAGTTATAGACTCTGGATCTCTATTTGATCTTATAGGGAAAGAAATAGACTATCCACAAACCTGTTGTATAAATCTTAGAATCTCTAACTCTTTGAGTTGGAGAGGGGGAACAGACCCTTAATTGGAAAGGGTTTTCTTTTATTCTGCTTCTTGAAGGCCTCCCTAGTGTGTTGGGAGAGGATTCCTACAATTTACGCTAGTATGTCAAAGATTTTCCTAAGGGGGACAAAGATCTAAAAATGGTGTGGGAAGGAGCCACCTGGTATAGGAAGGCAAAAGTATTATTCCCAGCTAAGGGAAAGCAAGGGCAGAAGCCCTGAGGGAGGAACATGCATGAGTGGAGGGACAGGACAAAAGGGGAGGGGGACGTGATGTCAGTGAGGTGACCAGGAGTGAGGTCATGGAGGACTGGCTTTGCAGACCCTTCAAGAAATTTGTATCCACACTGAATGAGATAGAGAATTACTGGAAAATTATGAGCAGAAAGGTGACAAGATCTATAGGAAGTCTTCTCCTCTTACCTTATTCTCTACCTGTGCCAGTGCTATTCCCTGGAAGAAGAAGCAGGTAAACTCCCTTTAGAGGGGAAAATGGTCTAATAGAGAATTTAAACAGGAAATTGACTGGAGTGCACCTGAGATTTATCAAGTAAATAGCAGTAAGGAATGACTGAAAATGGAAGAGATGTTATTATCCTGAAAGGGAAATGAAGGTTTTCTTTCGTTTAAAGATGTGACTTCATTAAGAGTTTGAATTCGGTTAGGGAGCAAAGGGTAAGCTGCACTTCTGCCTACAAGAGGTGTGCCTGTGCGTTAAATAATATTTTTTCCATTACATGGTCAGGGGGCAATAAGAAAGAACTTAATTCAACAGTCACCATTACAGTTTAAAAGTAAACATTGTGTCATCAGATATTTATTATATGCCAGCGGGGGATGAATTACTTTAATAAGCAGTGCCAGACCAGGTTCCATAGGCCCGTCCAGGACTAGAGCATTTACAGGTGGCTATATCTCTCTTCCCTTTATCCTTATCCTAATGTGACTGACCACAGACAGGAAAATGCATCAAGGACAGATTAATACCAAGTCCTTGGTATTAATAGACAAAGCTCTATTTCCTCATTTGGGTATTCTAAATCTCTTATTCTCTATCAGTGACTCTCAATATTATTGGACCAGCGTCAGCAGCATGACCTGAGACCGTTTTAGAAATGGACATTATCTGCCCCCAACCCAGATCAATTAAATCAGATCCTCTGGGTGGGACCCATCAATTTGCATTTCAATAAGCCCACTAGGTGATTGTGATGCCTGTTGAAGTTTCAGAACCACTGGTCTAAACAGAAGAATGGGGGCCTTCTCACAGGTTCCTGGGTGCCTCTTAATCTCTCTTTCACCCTTTCCATCTCTTTGTCTCCTGGCGCTGCATTCTGGCTAATTTTTACAAACTCTTTCTTTTATCAGGTGTATTTAGGGTTAAAAATGTCCTTTGACTTTTTTTTTTTTTTGCTCCAAATATATCTTTAATTTCTAGAAATTTTATTTGGTTAATTTTCAAATCTGCTTGGTCATTTGTTATATAGTTCCTTATACCCCACACATATTTTCAAACTTGGCCTTTAGTTCTTGTAAGAGATCAAACATAGTTTATACATTGTGTCTGGTATTTTCATTGTCCTTAAAAATTCTTGAGAGCCTGTTTCTGCGGGTTCTTTCTCATGGAGTCTTGTTTGGTTATTTTTGATTGTGGGCTTCTCAATTGCATTAGGATTTATTATGGAAGACATCGAGGACTGGCATGATGACGGGTTCTTAGAGAGATTTGAATTTGCTTCTGCCAGATGGTCATTGGAACACCAAAAATTTGGGATCACTCTAAATTCTCAGCCTGAGGTTTTTGACCACCCATGTGCTGTGTATTTAGGCTTCAAATGCATGTGCAGATTGGTTTGTGGTTATAAATTCTGAACAGTTTCATTTTTCCTTTTCATTTAGCACCTATGTTTCAGAGGGTTGATTTTTCTTTTAGGGCCATGATTAGGGATACAATTGTCTCAGTTTACTTTTACTTTGAGGGTATAGCCATTTGAGGTATACCCAGTATGGGGAAGATGAGGATATATATCTGGCCCCTCATCATGGGTGGAACTTTGACTTTGTCCCTTTTTTTTTCAGCCATGTGAGAATGAAAGTTTGTGTTAATTTTCATTCAACAAATATTTGCAGAGTAAAACCCAGCTACAGTGTGGTTCACTTAGTTCTCAGTCTTTAGACTGAGAATTCCTTACTCTCTTATTAACTTAGTGATCCTTTTAATAGTTACTTTTATATATTATTCGAGAAGTCTAGCTGTTTTTAGTACCAGAAACAAAAGTTGCTTTGGTTTTCTTTAAAGCGTTTATTTTCTTGGTGGGCTCATTCCTTATTTAAAGACGTCTACCACCTTACCCATCTCCATGTGACAATGGAGGCAGAGGCAGAAGTGCTGTAGCTGTAAGCCAAGGGCGGCCATGGGTTTCTGGAGAAACAGCAGAGGCTAGGAACAGGCCAGGAGGTATTCTCCCTACAGGCTTCAGAGGGAGGATGGCCCTGCTGACCCCTGATTTCACACTTCTGGCCTCCAGAACTGTGACGCAATAAATGTCTGTTACGTAAAGCCTCTCAGTTTCTAGTACTATGTTAACACAGTCCTAGGCCACTAATGGAGCCCTTTACAAAATAATCAATCTATAGTGTAAGGATCTCCAGGACAGGTGATCTCTGTCCCTACAGACATTAGAGTGTCCTTCAGGAGAAGGGGAATGAGGAAGAAAAACCTTTCCTGTGTTTTCCCTAGAGCTGAACCTGTCATGCAATCAGGAAGGGCCCAGTGGCTGTGTTCTATTATTTACAACACCCATGGATGGATGTTTCCCAAACTAGTATTGGAAACACTTTCTTACAAAGATTCAGTACAAGTTTGTTACATAGGAGAAAGAATACCTTTGTGAAATAATAGTACCTTATTCTTTTATAATATTTAAGGACAACTACATGGGACATTGTTGCAACTGGAAAACAAGCTGATAGGACGTTGCTTCTTTTGAAGATGCCGGTCCCACTTTGGCAACTAGGAGCTGCAAACAGCAAGCCAGTGCACCTGGGAGGACTCACAAGGAGACTGGGAGGCTACTGTATGATTTCCAAATCCTGGATTTCAGAAGAGGTCCAGGGAAAAAATTTCCTTGGGACTATGTATACAGTTAAGATATAGCACTGGCACTATTTACCAGAGAACTGAATTATGTTAGGAGTTAATTAGGCAAAGGTGAAGAGAGAATTAGGGTAAGAGAACTTTCCTGAAAGAGGGAAAAAACCTGGGCACAAGTTGAGTGGATGGGAAGGGCATCGTGCCCTCAAGGAACTGAAGGAAGGAGTGCAGAGCATGGGAATCAGAGAGAATGCAGGATAGCGGGAGGCTGAAAACAGCAGGCCGTGGCTGATGACATGAGGCTTTGCAGATCACATTTAGAGAAGACTTTCAAGTGCTTTAAATGTCGGTTGGCAGAGGGGGGTTGGTGGATGCGGAAAGCAGGGGTTCACCGTCCTACACAAAGTGCACAGACTGAGAGAGCCGGAAACCTTGGGACCAGGCTTGCTCACAGTATCTTGTATGCTAAATGGGAAAACTGACATTGAAGAGACTTTCAGTAACTCGCCCAGTATTGCACCCCCTTATCACATCCTCCTGGGGCCCCCTCTATGGAAAGGAGGCTCTGTTTAAAAATGGTTTTGCTTTGTTAACACCAAGTCCTAAAGTTTTCCATTAAAAATTTAGCTCTTTTAATAAGCAGTTTCTTCTAGTTGAAATAAAATGGTATACAAGGCACAGCAAATAAAAATTAAAAAATAAATGATCACAACCTGGGCCTGCATATCCTTAAGGAGACAGGAAGCACCTTCTGTTGCTGATATTTAAGAGTCAAGGTCAAAGACTGAAAGGCTTGAAGAAAGCAGCTGGAGATGTTTATTCCCTGTGGAGTGGGTGGCTCACACACATGGGCGCTACACTCAATGTACACCCAAGACAAGGGTTCATTAACTAAGGACCTGCCCTCTAAACACCTGAAAACACTTTGTGTCAGATTCTTGTGGAAAATATCCTGAGTTAAAAGTCAGGAAAATTAAATACTGATCAATAGTACTTGAGTTTAATGACAATCTCCTCACAAGATATCCAAATTCACTCTGTTTTGTATTGCTTGATACTCAGCAAACATAAATACAGGTACAGTTGTTCTGATAGTCTATTTTTTTGATAAAAATTTCATATTACTTAAATCTTGTGTTTTATCTGATCTCTTAAAACTCCTCATATTTAGGAGTCACTGTTTCCATGTCTTTTGATGAAAACCAAGACTTTCTGGGAAGCATCTGAGTCTCCACCCTTCCAGAAAAACTTCCATGTACACCACATTCCTCTCCATCTCCCCCTGCTCCCTGTCCATTCTCCTGCAGCAAACAGACCTGACTACAACCCCTACCGTCGTCCCCATTCCTTCCTCACTCTGCACTCAGGCTTTTGCCCCTCGCCGCTGTATTTAAAGAGCATGTTTTCTAGAACACCGATGACCCCATGACCTCCTTGTTGCTAAAACCAGTAATCAGTTCTCATCTCACTTGACCTATGAGTGGCATTTGTCACAGATAATCATACCCTTTGGTCAAGAAACACTTTCTCACCGTCACTTCTAGGACATCACACACTTGTATATTTCCTTTCCCTCCTTCCCTGGCCTGTTCTCTACCTTGGCTCTTCCTCGGCAGCCTGACCTCTGAAGGTCAGAATGCTTTAGTCTTTGCCATTGAATTTCTCTTCTCTGTTTCCATTCACTTCCTCAGTGAGCTCATCCAGTCTTATGACTTTAATTTCCACTTATGTGGACAACCCCAGCACCCAAATTTTAGAATGGTGTGATCAACCAACAACCTGGTTGACATCTCAAACAGGGAAGAGTTCTTGGTAGTTTAAAAAGTGATGGAAGTATTTTTAAAATGTTAAAAGGGATTGGAAGATAAAGTGAAAGATATTGCTTAGAAAAAAACTAAAAGTCAAATGATAAAAATTTCTGAGAAAAAAATAATAAAAAATTTGACAATGTATTCAATAAATTCAATATTCTAGTATAAAAATTATAGGAAAATGATTGATAAATGGAGAAAGGGACATTACCAAAAACTAATAAGATATAATTTTCTATAATTAAAAAACTACAGGTCTCTATATAAAAAAGACTCTCTGAATGCACAGCACAATATATTTTTAAAAATCTATACCAATGCACATCATTCTGAAATAACAGAACTCTGGAGGTAAAGAGGAGATCCTAAAAGTTTCCAAACAGAAAAACAGGGTAACCTGAAGAAGCAGTCATGAGAATAGCATATGCTATTAGACTTTTCAAAATTGCAACACTGTAAGCTAAAAAATAGTTCATTCAACAATGATTTATTAACTGCCTACTTTGCACCAAGCACTATGTTGAGGTGCTGAATAGAGAGATACCTTTGAAATTCTGAGGGAAAATGACTATATTTCCAACCTAAAATAAGATATTCTGCTCAAGTACACTAAAGTACATAAACAACAGTAACAACTGTACCTCTTTTTTTTCTTATTATTTATTCATTTTAGAGAGGAGAGAGAGAGAAAAAGAGAGAAGGGAGAGAGAAGCGGGGGAAGAGCAGGAAGCATCAACTCCCACAGGTGCCTTGACCAGTCAAACTCAGGGTTTTGAACCAGCGACCTCAGCGTTCCAGTTCAATGCTTTATCCACTGTGCCACTACAAGCCAGGCACAACTATACCTCTTATGAACTTTTGCTCAAAAATCTGAAGCATGTGAACTACAAAAACATAGTTTGTAAATCAAGAAAGAGGAACTCAGGATTTAGGGAATAAGGGATGTAGAAGAAGGGGCAGACTTGCCAGGATGATTGAAAGAGATATCCTGGGAAAAATATGGTTCAGATTAAGGGTGGGAAATTGGGGGTAGGGGAGATAGAACTCACTGATTACCTATTATGTTTAACTATTTTGAGAAGAGTTTCAGAATTCTATTAATTCTGAAATTCCAAGTTAAAAGTACTGGAAGTAGCAGCCTCTGGGAGTGAGACTTAATTTATATCACAAGTGTCATAATAATATTTGACACTTTAAATTATGCTCATTTGTTACTTAATAAAAATAAGTATGCATTTAAAAAAATAACTGAATCAGTATCAAAATTTTCCAGTAGAGGTGAAAATAAGATAGTCTTTTCCTTTTTTCTCAAGCCTAACTTAATTTCAAAAAGAAATCTGTTGTTTTTCTTTCAAATAAACATGATGCGTTGTTTTTCAATATCATTGCTACTGTTCACTTTAGAATACTTTGAATAGAAGAGCAACAGTTTCCACACACACAGAAGCAGATTTTGCAAGGTAAAGACTAGAATGAAGTATAGGCCTTCATAAACAATTGCATCATGCTATGTAGCCTGTATCTTAAGAAGGAAGATAACATTTTCTTTATCAAAGCAAGTTACAAGAGGCTATAAATTATACAATATCTGTTTCCTGATTCACAAAGGAATACAATCCATCTGGAACCAAGTAGGAACAGAGCTATATAAAGTCTAAGTAAATATAAATTATAAAGAGAAGAATGTTTCCACCTTGGTGCACCCATAGTTCTGGTCAATTCCTTTTTTATATTTTGATATGATGGAAGCCAATTGACTGATTACCAAATACATTTTAATATTTACTTTCCAATAAATAAAATTCAGTGGAAATAATAAGAACCATGATGAAAATATGTGACTTTGATCTATTTAAAAGTGTTACTTTTTTAGATGTTACTGTTAAGAATACAAATTTCCTAGTGTACATATAGTGAGAACCTAATATCTGTAACATCATTGTGGTGTTAAGCATATAAGAAGTTGAAGGTATTAATGTGTTCTGAATGTGAATAACCTTTTCACCCCAAGAAACATGAATTCAAAGATGGTTAACCACAGAAGTGAAAATATCTTGGGTGGTCTAACGCTAGACATTTGTTCTTAGTGTATTTGGCCAAAGCACAAACCCACCAAGGAGTCTGGCATGATGGATGGTGTCTTCCTAGAAGATGCTTGGGATTAAGCAGGTTGTTTCAAGTCAGTCACGGTGGAGTAATCGTGGCAAGAAGGTTGTGGAGACGTTCACCACGTCATAACAGGCCCTTTCTCCATGACGATCACTTTTAAGAGCTTTACTTTCCCCCAACCCTTCTAATAAATACAACTAAAAATTCTGAACATTATATATAAAACAAACTAAGAAGAATCTGAAAGGCATAGATAGTCCAGCTAGGGACCTCAGGACCCAAAAATCAACACTGTAGCCTCATATATCCCAGACTGGTAGCTTAAGAAAATGTCAACCTTGAAAAACAAAAGGGTTCAGACACACACACACACACACACACACACACACACACACACACACACACACACACACAGCTTGCTCTTTCTAGCAAAAATAGTAGGAAAGAGTTTAGCATGATAGAAGACTTTCAGGTAATAACTGCTCTATTACAGCAAAACACCACATAAAAAAAGAAAAAAAACCATGTCCTATCCTTTTCACATTATCCAAGGTTGAATGGAGAACTTAAAATTCCACCCTCACCAAACTATAACAAGTTGTCTCATCCCCATTTTCCCACCCTGCTGGTGCCAGGTTGGCATAAGCAAAGGCTGGATAAAAACTTAACCATGAGGAGGAGACTCCCACCCCGTGATATCAGTCACAGCCAGTTGGACAGTAGAAGTGACCAAGGCAGGACTACCTTTTCTAGCTGGTGTGGTAGGAGCGGAGGCATAGTAGGAAGAAAAACACAATGGTTTTGTTCATTAATTTATTTTTTATATTGTCTATTTGATTAATTTCTATTTTTATTAATTTGTTCCTTTTATTTTTATTGTGCATTTTTATTCTTTTCCTCATCCTCTTTACATTTTATACTTTATTTATTTTACTATACTTATTATTTTCTAATATAAAAAATACTATTCAGGTATCTTTTAATGGACTGCATGTTAGAAATATCTTATTTATGTTTGGGTTATATTATATTACTCACCCTTACTTGGAATTATGACTCACATCAAGTTCTGAGGGGAAAGGAAGATGACCCAGGATAAACTCAGTGATGCAGGGAACCAAAGAAGTATCTGTTACTTTACATGTTAGTCATAATTTTATGTCTGTGATGAGCTTCACAGAACTTTGTGATCCCCATGGAATGAGTGGACAGAACTTAGGCTAGAAATTGTTGTCCTTGGCTGAGGGTAGAAAAGAAGGCTTCTATTTCCTTTTGTGGAGTTCATTATGGCTGCCTTACAGCCAAACTGGCTGCATTTATAGGTTAATCCTCACATCTTTGTTGTAGTTAAAAACTCAGGAAATTCTTTAGAGATCCATACATGTTTTTTAAATTAATAAACATATACAAAATAAAAACAGGGCCAAAAATAAATATCAACATGTAGACAAACTTCTATCAACTTATTGTTTAAAAATCTCTCTCTCTCTCTCTCTCTCTCTCTCTCTCTCTCTCTCTCTCTCTCTATATATATATATATATATATATATATATATATATATATATATATATAAATCTAGAAATACAATGTTGGTACAATGAATGGAGCTGTTCCCTTAGCAATTGGGAAACACTGGAAAAGTTGATCTCTATGCTATCAAGCATGGAATTTGGGTTTTAGGTGTGCTCTGGTAATGTCATCATTTTAGAGGATAATTCAAAGGGAATCATCAGGACATATTTTCCAAGTTTTCATGTGAGTCAATTAGGGAGCTTAAGGTAAGATTCTAGGGTTTTTGGAATTATTTTGGAATTTCCCATTGGCAGTAAATGAATATGCATGTGGTGCTTCTCTCTTCTCTCTATCATTTTCTTCAACTAGGTTTTACTGATGCTATAATAAAGTAGTTTGGTCAATTTTAGGTAAAAGTAGTTAATTTTACAGATAAGTCTTTCAAAACCCCAACAATAACACCTAAATGGTTATAGGGGACAAATCACAAGAATACTAGAATTCTAAGTGACTCTCAATTAGAGTTTAAATTTCATTACAAGGCACCTCATGTATTAAAAAGTGACCCTGAATGTGAATGATCTGAATCTTCACCCTCTGTTGCACCTAGACAATTTTGGGAAGCCTAAACCTAGGTCTGCTGCTAATGAAGATGAAAAACTTGAATCTTGGAAGACCAGAGCCAAAAAAAGTGAGCAAAACTTTCATACACCCGAAAGGAGCTTTATCCCCAATGTTTCACCTGGTATCTGAGCTCCATGGCAATTGTGGCTAAAGACAATGGAATGAAAATAGGTCAGAGCAGTAATTTTTCCCACCTATACCTAGAAATATTTCCTGTTAAGTGATCTCAAAAGCCCAAAGAGAAGACTTGAGTAAGGCAAGCTCCAACATGAGACTATTCTTCAGACACCAGGCATCTGCTGCCCCAGCTCATCTTCTATAAGCCGATAACTTCAGAACACACAGCAAAGTTTATAAATATCTTTCCCTGTTCCTGTGCCTGTTTATATGTAAGAATATAATGACAAACAGAGGGACACATGGGCTCTGTTTCACAGCATAGCAGAACCATAAAATAATGTAACTCTCTCCTAATTGCATTATGAGCGAGTCTTCTCTGGCCATTGACTTACATATAATAAGGCCTCTTGCTATGAGATGCCTATAAATATGCAATTCATGAATAGTCTAGCTAAAAAGTCTGGCGAGAGCCATGACTCCTCTTATTGGTGAAGGCCAGGAAACTGCAAAGACAATAAACCTTGGCGTCTGCTCCAGGCTAACTGGCTGTGGCCAAGGCATACTGTTCACATGTCACTTGGGTCTCTGCCAGGGCATTAGTCATTACACATTCTGCCCCAATGGTGCTTTAGAAATGGAGTGGGCTCTGAAAATGCTCAGAGGGAAGGAAGAGAAATACCAGTTTATATTCGGTTGGGTTAAATTTTTTTGGCCTTTTCCTTTCCTGGGAAAGTTATACTTAAAACAAAAACTGAAATCTTTGTTAGCCAACCTTCAAAGTCACTTTTCCTGTAAAAGTATGTAGTGGTTATTAACAACTGCTTGAGGTCAAGATGAAAGGTAAAGGAAAAGTGAAAGTTAACACACAAAAAATGACAGATGTCATTAGTAGAACAATTAAATTCACTTCCTCAAATGATCTGCTTATCCCCCTTTGTCTTCTTATTCTTCTCTATACTTTCAAGAGCCTTTCCCATGAGCTTGTCTACCAATTAACATCGTAATATGCTGCTCTGAGTACTATCTGCTGTGTCATTGCCCCCAAAATTTTGGGATTGAATTATTAAGAACAATATCTTTCTGTAAGTAGTAAACCACAGAGATTAATAGCATCTCTACCCCAGACACAATAATAAAAAACAGCTGACCATTTTTAAAGAAATTCTATTTGGATTGATCTCCAAACGATGGCTTGACTTGTCTAACAATTGAGTCAATTAAATTTAGATAGCTACAATGCTAAAAAGCATTAAACCAAGTGTATAAATCAACTGTGTTTATGCTGCTCAGTCTACTCACAGATTAATCTGTAAGTAAAATCAACATACGAATATGAATCTGTGAACATGATTTGAGGTCATTTTTATTACATGTTGTAAACAAATATTTCAGCTACAAATGACAGACTCATTTCAAACTATGTTTCTACAGATATAGGAATTTATTTTGCTGTTTGTAAAATGTGATTTTTATGTTTGCTGGCTTATAGTTTGCATTGGGTGCTGGGCAGCGCCAGGTATATGTCTGTGAAATTGCAAATTACCTTCCTGCTTGGGAAGGGCAGAGAGAAGGAAGCCATGTTTGCAGAGTGAGAACAGAGAGAATAAAGGTGTGCAGATAGGAAACCAGAGGTGAGGGGCTTTTGCAAGCTCCGCAGAGACTGGTGGGGCCTTTGATTCTAGGAGGAACCGGAGAAGTTTCTCCTGCTTGTGGAGCCAGATAATGTATCAGGGCTTTGTGAGCTCTGAATGAGTGAAAGGGAAGTGTTTTCCCTGTGTGTTGCTTGTTGGCTGGTGCTAGACTTTAGTAAAGGAATGGCTCACCATTTTTTTGCTCCACTGTTTCTTTTACAGTCTGCCCAAATCTAATGGGAACCTGCATGTACATGGCCACAATGGCCACAGCTACTGACCCTACACTAACTTAACTAAAAATTCAGGGAGATACTAACTTCAAACACAATGTCTCAATATAGCTTCTCTTTGCAGGTTAGTCCCCTCTGACAGAGGAGGGCTTCTCATAAATTGAAAAGATGGCCACACTCTAAAAAA
Organism: Rhynchonycteris naso; assembly: GCA_037038555.1. Lineage (NCBI taxonomy): Eukaryota > Metazoa > Chordata > Mammalia > Chiroptera > Emballonuridae > Rhynchonycteris > Rhynchonycteris naso. Next base: position 173,460,165 of record CM073000.1, on the reverse strand, counting down.
ATGTTAATAGTGCTGACATTGAGAATACCTGGTATGTAAAGATAGATAGATAACTTATCCACAATCACATGGTCATTAATTAGTAAAGCTAGAATAAATTTTTTCATAGTTGTATATCATAGGTTCAAAATATATTTCAAAACATTTCTTGGAAGTGTATCATAAATTGCTTTTCTCTATATTATTTTGTGTTAACTTTCATATTCTGTGGCATTATTTATAAAACTACTTTTAGTTGATACAGATATTTCTGCAACAAAGTGGATAATGTGACATATATCAAATGCTAATCTGGACATATCTCTCCCTTATTTAAAGCCATTAAGTGGGTCTTCATTAATATTAGAATTATGACAAAGCTGGTTACTTTAGTATGCAGGGCTCTCCATAATCAGGCCACAACCATCTCAATTTTCTGCTCAGCAAGAACAATCTCTTAAAATAAAACAAAATTAAATTAAAATAATAGCCACATATATCTCCTGCTTCAGTCATTTTTACAACCTTCAATACCACAGAAAAAGAGATACCATATTCCCCACCATCCACGTAATAAATCTCTGGGAGGATTCTTAATGTCTGCTTTGAGCCACATTCTCCTCTTTGAGCTACTCATCTTGGACAGAAAGATGGTGTTCTTGTCTGGTTCAGCTTGGGACCTGCACCTGTCCCTTTGTTTAGGTGGGAGGAATGTATGGAGTCCATGCTGCCCTGACCTAGCCATCTTGGATTAATATCTACCAGCAGAAAGGCCTGTTTTACAGTGCTACATGCTGTTTCTGCTCTGATTTTTAGATTGGCCAGCTTGGACTACAGTTTGTCTCTTTCTTATAGAATGAAGGAGACCTTTTTAGATTATTGGTCCCAAGTTAAAGTTAGTGTTGACAAAGTCTGGAGTCAGGAAGTAGGGTAGGACATAAACAGAGTCAGGATTCGGAGATGAGATAACACACTTCCTCATCTCCTCCCCAACTCCTGCCTGGCATTCCTTGCTTGATAATGGTAATAATTACTCCCCCTTTAAGAAGCTTTCAATTAGCATGCAGACTGGGACAAGGAAATTTGTGGGGAAGGGAACAGGATAGGCAGCTCTACTATGTCTACATGGAGCTAAGGATTGCTCTCACCAGATATGAGGAAGAGGGATGCTGGACATACCCAAAGAAGGCATACTGTTTATAAAAACCAATCATGGAAAGCATGCCAAGTCTTTTACCTATCCCTGAAAGCAGTCTTCTCATAAGCATTCTTTTGGCTCAGCCTAGAGACTAAATCATTCAGTTTAATTATCTAATTTTTATGTAAGGAGATATGTTAGCACTACAAAACCTGGTTAAAGATATTGGGGTAGAGATGGTAATATTATCATCCATTTTATTTTACATGATAAATATCATTAAATGACCTCAAAACAGAAATAATAAATGAAGAGAGAATATCTATATAATTGTATATATCATATATTTTATAAATAAATACTTAGTTGCAAGGGGGCATATTGAAAGCAGGGAGGGTGGAAGGAGAGAGAGAATCTAATCCTACACATAAATAATAAATGGTTTGCTCAATAATTTTTATAATTTTACAGTTAAAATAAGATCGTTTGGCCCTCTTTATTTTAAAATTACTAAAAATTAATCTGAAATGAAAAAATTTAAAATACACTAACAATATGATTCTAGTAACATCAGAAGTCTAAATCAAATACTTTCAGCCCTGGCCGGTTGGCTCAGCAGTAGAGCAATAAATACACCCCTATATTCACATGGCCTGGCATGTGAATGTCTCAGTTTTAATTCCTAGTCAGGGCACACAGGAGGAGCAATCATCTGCTTCTCCACCCATACCTCATTGCCCCCCCCCCCTCTCTTTTCCTCTCCTGCAACCATGGCTCAAATGATTCAAACAGGTTGGCCTCAGGTGCTGAGGAGGACTCCATGGCCTCCCCTCAGGCACTAAAATAGTTTGGTTGCTGAGCAACAGAGCAGCCCCAGATGGACAGACCATTCCCTCATATGGGACTTGCCAGGAGGATCCTGGTTGGGGCACATGTGGGAGTTTGTCTCCCTGTCTCCCTGCCTCTCACTTAATAAAAAAAACAAAACAAAAAACTTTCACAATATGTTTAATCCATGAAGTCATTCCATCTGAGATTCTAAATGTTATCTGAGCCACCAGACTCTCCCTAGATTTTTCTATTGAGAACAGCTTAATTATTAAGAACTGATATTTTAAAATTTAATATTTAATCAAGTTTAAACAAGGCAGAGGGCCAATTTTTACAAAACTTTGCAAACTATGCTCTCTCAATAGAAAGAAGAAAATTCATTTTCAATTTTCCATGAAGAAACATTTACTACTTTTCTTTTGTCAAAGAAACATTATAATGTTTAGGAGATAACCCAAATAAATAATAAAGAAAAAAGAAAAAGTCTGAATTCCATGTTCTCAAAAAATAACACTGATTCTCATGGAATGTAGCCTCATATAAACTGCCTCCCCATATAATTCCATTACTCCTGCTGAGCTCAGTTTTCTGTATCACTTTACCCTTTAAGAATTCCTGAATTTCAAAAATAGGTAAGTGACTATATGAATTATTTCATGCAATAACAAAAATCCAAAAAAACATATTTTTGCACTTTTATTTCCTGATTTAAGGTATTTATAGTCTCATAGTCTTACTTTCTTCATCCTATACAATAAAACTAATATGGTATGTATTTCTAGAATAGTTTTCAAAGTCTAAGCATTTATTTTAGAAACTCAAGTATATTTGGGTAAGAAGAGTAATAAGTAAACAAACATTATGTATAACAAAAATTATATATACTCCATTCCATTTCATTTTAAGTAGATAGATACCACTATATCTTAAGCTACTAAAACTGATTTTTGAGGTAGTGATAGAAAAGTCTTTGGAAAATATGTTTCAGTGTAAGAAATAGAAAATAAAAGAATGTAGTAATGGGAAAAGAATTAACATAGTTTGAATGCTTATTATATAGAAAAAAATCTACAAATTTTCATAATGAAAAGAAATACACCAAATAAATATTCTTTTGCAGTCTTCATAGAGTCTTTACCAACTCCTACCATTTCTCTTAGGTTGGGTTTGATTTCTTTAGAACCTTGAGTTTATGAGATAAAACCAATTTGTTGAGTTGCATTTATAGCCTCAGTCCATAGTTTTGTCTATGTATTCCTACCACATTGTATGCCTGTCTATCTAACTTATTTATTAGAGGATTTATACTTGGAAACCAGGAACTGGATATACCATTTCCTAAGCTGTGAAATATATTCCCAACACATACAAATATGTATATATTCAAAAAAAAAAAACCAGATACAATGAGATTCTAAATATTATAAATTTAGGTGCCCCAAAGTGTCTTAAATGTTCACAATTTTATTTACTACAAATAAGCAAAAGGGTAAATTTAAAGTTTAATGATTACACACATAGGTTATGACATGCAGAAGGTCATAATTCCTTAATAAACATTAGTCAGGCTCTCCAATTTTTTTTTCAAAAGAAAATATTTCCTTTTGTATCTGGGAAAAGAGGAACCTGATGAATTAAAATCAGCACTCAGGATCTCTTGTTAACTCTGGACCATTTGAACAGCTCCTGCCCTCTGTTAGCCTCTACAAGAGCTTTAGCGGATCCACGGGAAGTTTATTCAACTGCTTCTCATCACATCCACCCACACAGATTTACATGCAAAGAGCCCAGGATATCCAAAAACCTGGACTTTGAAAACAGAAAAGAAGAGAGAAGGGGGGTGGGTGAGAAAAACATTTTTGAAACATGTGCCTTCCAACCCATTTGTAACAACTGCAGCCTTTTACACAGTCATTTTATTGAAATTATTAGCTGTTAGAAAGAAGTTTTGTCATCATCATTGGAGTATGTTGAGCTCACCAGGACACCTCATGCTTTTCAAAGCAAAAGAGAAAGGCAGGAAATAACTGCTATTCCATTTTTTTTAATTTCCTGAAATGTGATGATAAATTAAAGTGATTGTAAGTACAAAAGCGGTCCCCAGTGAGACTGGTCTCTTAGAACACTCTTCACAGAGGCTCTTCTGTGTCACCCACCTTGGAGGGATTCTTGGCACCATTTGTTTGCATCCTCATTCACATCTCGGTCTAATCATAAAGCAGCTATTCTTTTCTATTTCAGTGTTTTGAAGTGATAGGGTTCCTCATGGCCAGCCTGGTTCTACTTATTCATTGCTCAAAGGAAATACAAGACTTAAATAAAATTTAAGAGAAAGTACATAAAATTAAAAAGTACTGGAACAGAATATTTTATCCTCTTGGTGCAGTTTTGTCTATAATTTCTTTTGAGAAATACTGTCACCTTTCCAATCCTTGCCAAAAGAACCATTTCATTTTATTTTATGAAATCCTTGTAAAGTGGTAGTATTCTGACCATGCACATGGCTCTCTGGCAGAAGTCACTGGACCAAGGAGGCTATGATGGAGAAGGAACCTATCTATTGACAGACAAGCAGCTTGTGAGGTAACCTAGCATTAGAGCTTCACTCAATAGCTACCACAATGAGTCTCTGTAAGGAATTAGAATTGGGACCTCAGGGTCAGTGAATATGGGGACTCAAGAGTTAGGTAGAAAACTAAAAAGAACAACCCACTAAATGGGAGAATATATTAACCAATAATACATCTGATAAGGAATTAATATTCAAAATTAATAAAGAACTTGCAAAACTCAACACCAACCCCCCCCCAAAATCTAATTAAAAAATGGGTAAAGAATTTGAATAGACATCTCTCCAAAGAGGGCATATAGATGGTCAATAGACATATAAAAAGATGCTCAACTTCACTAATTATCAGAGAGATGCAAATTAAAACCACAGTGAGATATCAGTTCACACCTGTCAAGAACAGCTATCAACAATAAATCAACAAAAAACAAGTGATGGCAAGGATGAGCAGAAAAGGAAACCCTCATGCACTGTGGTGGAAATGTAGATTGGAGCAGCTACTGTGGAAAGCAGTATGGAGTTACTTCAAAAAATTAAAAATGGAACTGCTTTACACCCTGGCAATTCCACTCCTAGGAATATATCTGAAGAAAATGAAACACTAATTTGAAAGAATAAATGCACCCCTATGTTCACTGCAGCATTATTTCCAATAGTCAAGATTTTACAGCAGCCCCAAGTGTCTGTCCATCAGTAGTTGAATAGATAAAAAAGCTGTGGTACATTTACACAATGGAATACTACTTGGCCATAAAAAAGAAGGAAATCTTACCTTTTGCGACAGAATGAATGAACCTGGAGAGCATTATGTTAACTTTAATAAACCAGTTAGAGAAAGACAAGTACCATATGATTTCACTGTATGTGGACTCTAATAAACAAAATGAACTAAATAAGCAAAATAGAGACAGACTCACAAATAGAGAGCAGGCTGACACCTGTTGGGTAGGGGGGACTAGGTAAGAGAGGGTGGAGAGATTGAACAAAAAGGAGGAAAGAGAGAATGGACATAGACAACAGTGTGGTGATTATTGGGGGTAGAGGTGGAGGAGGGTATATGGAGCATAAATGGTGATGGAAGGAGACTTGACTTGGGGAGGGTGAACACACAATACAGTGTACAGATGATGTGTTGTAGAAATGTACACCTGGAACCTGTAAAATTTTGTTAGCTAATGTCACTCTAATAAATTCAATTAAAAGAAACAAAAAAAATAAATGTGTGTGTGTGTGTGTGTGTGTGTGTGTGTGTGTTTATAAGAAAAAGAAAAATGAAAAGACACAGAGATGGAAAGAATGGCTTATTCTTGTTTTTTTCTTTTAAATTATTATTATTATTATTATTATTATTATTATTAAGTTAGAGGTGGGGAGGCACAGACTCCTGCATGCACCATAACCAGGATCCACCTGATAAGCCCCCAGTGGGGTGATGCTCTGCCCATCTGGGGCCGCTGCACTGTTGCTCGGCAAACAAGCCATTTTAGCACCTGAGGTGAGGCCATGGAGCCATCCTCAGTGCCCGTGGCCAACTTGCTCAAACCATTTGAACCACAGCTGCAAGAGCAGAAGAGAGAGAAAGAGGAGAGAGAGAGAGAGAGAGAGAGAGAGAGAGCGACCATTTGCTTCTCCTATGTGTCCTGACCGGGAATTGAACCTGGAAATTCTACATGCTGGGTCAATGCTTTACTACTGAGCCAAATGGTCAGGGTAACTTATTCTTGTTAACTGCTAAAAGAGGGCCATAATCATCATCATCATCATCATCATCATCATCATCATCAGAAAAGCAGCACTGGGCCTCTGAATGACATTCCATTTGTTAAGATGTTTTCTGGATGCCAGTCCTTCTCTAAGCTTCAGCAGCTTTACCTGGCTGTCTGCAAAGCCTGGCCACTGTGGCTGAGAAGTCTATTTTTCTCTGTAAATCCTTATAATACAACTGCCTTGATTTGAATTACTTTGATTTACCTGCAACCAAAGAATCTAACTAACACCAGGGGTCAGCAAAGATATTGTACTTCCCATTGAGAGTTTGTAAATTTATATAATGTGAGATAAATGATTATGAACTTTGCATAACTAAAGGACAACAAAAATTTAACACTTTATTCATGTATATAAAATTTCTGTTTTCCCTCTCACTTTTGATGATCCTTCCAAATGTTCTTACTAAATAAAGATCTGAGTTGTCATCCCTGTCATTCTTTTACTCTCACTTTCCATAGGCATCACAACTTGATAATTCTACCTCCAAATTATATCTTAAAACCTTCTACCATACCTCAAATCTTTCAACTTCTCTGAGTTTCTAGCACTGTCCCAGTTCAAGACACTAGTGATGCTGACTTTAACTATGAAAATTGCCTTCTAACAGATCACCCTGATATTTCTCACCTAAATTATTTCTACTTTCCAATACATTCATTTAAGTCAGTCAAGTTATTTAAAAATCTTCAATGTTATTTCATTTCTTTTAGAACAGGGGTCCCCAAACTTTTTACGCAGAGGGCCAGTTCACTGTCCCTCAGACCGTTGGAGGGCCGCACTGTAAAATAAACTATGAACAAATCCCTGTGCACACTGCACATATCTTATTTTAAAGTAAAAAAACAAAACGGGAACAAACACAATATTTAAAATAAAGAACAAGTAAATTTAAATCAACAAACTGACCAGTATTTCAATGGGAACTATGGGTGCAGATGCATCCTGTGCTCCTCTCACTGACCACCAATGAAAGAGGTGCCCCTTCTGGAAGTGCAGCGGGGGCCGGATAAATGGCCTCAGGGGGCCGCATGCGGACTGGGGGCTGTAGTTTGGGAACCCTTGTTTTAGGTTCTTCCTGTACGTGATTTCAAAATATTCCATATTAAGGTGACCAATCGCCCTCCTTTAGGGAGGACAGTCCTTCTTTTGTAAGTTCCATCTCCCTCAAAAAGTGTCCTCCTACATGTCCTCCTTTTTGATATTGGAAGATTAATCTGTAAATGTCCGTATTCGATCGATGCAGAGCCGATCCATTGTGTGTGATGTGACGTATTTGTATTTGACATGACAATTTGTCAAAGATCAGTACAGTGCAGCGAGACTCGATTATGAGACGCATGTGCTTCGCACGGGGGACCTGGAGAGAGTGCCTGATATACCGAGCGTGCAAATGGCTTTCTTTACTTCTTACTGAAACACAACAGGGCACATATGACATTGTAGACTCACGATTATTTCTTTCTCAGTGAATATTCAATCATAGACAGGTAAGCACAATTCATGTTTTATTAATTCATTATCTATTTAATAATTTAAAAATAAGTATAATTTTATTTACAAATATTTTCCCAAAATTTGAGTTTTAAAGTGGAAATCTAACCTCAAATCATATCTATTAATAACGCATTTTGATTAAACAGTTGCATAAAACACTTTTTTAAATTAGAAAATAATAAATACACCCAAATATCACTCTAAATTAGTGGTTTTGTTTGATATTTGGTTTTGTTAATTTAGCTTCCAGAAAATTTGCCTACCATGATGTAATGTTTTCAGTTCGTAATGTGCTTGCATCGTTCGTGTAGCTCTATATTTTATTTTTAATTTTAAATTTCATTTAAGGAATGGAAAAATAAAAATAGAGAAAATGCCATTTCAACAATAAATTGAAAAAGGAATTTCCATTCCTCATATCAAAGAAAGATACCATTGTTTTCTGCAATATTTGCAGCGGAGAATTTTGTATTGCAGTTGGGGGCAGAGCAGCGATAACGAAACACTTGACCACCAACAAACATAAGCAATCATTAGATGCATCAGCTCCCAGTTGTAAAGTAACAAGTTTTATTAAAACTCCAAATTATTCTGAAGATGGAAAACAGTTGGCTTCAATGGAGGGAACATTTGCATTTCATATCATAATTCACAAAGTTTTCATAGTATGGATTGTACAACTAAATTATTGAAAAAGTTTCATAATGCAAAATTTTCATGTGCCAGGACAAAATGCAAGGCTATTTTGAAATCAGTATTCAAAAATTACTGTGACAAAATACTTACAGAGGACATGGAAACTGCATCAAATCATAATGAAATTAAATTGTATCCAATAATAGATATTTTAATGTTTCCAAGGGCATTCAAGTAAATATTTTAAATTTAGAATCTATTGAGGGCGAAACTTCTGAAATTTTGTCAAACTATCAATACAAAGTAATAAATGAAAACAATTTGAAATCCAAAGTTGTTGCACTAACGGCTGATAATACAAATACAAATTTTGGAGGCCGAAGATGCAAAGGGGTGAATAATGTGAATGTAAAATTACAAGAGTTACTACAAACAGAAATACTAGGAATAGGTTGTAACGCACATATTTTGTCAAATGCAATCAACACAGCGTCTTGTGCCATGCCAATTGATGTAGAAGTAATAATAACTACAATTTATTTGCATTTTAGTCATTTTACCATTCATGTTGCTACTTTAAAACAATTTTGTGAAGAAGCAAATGTTGAATACAAAAATCTTTTAGGATATTCAGAAGTTAGATGGCTTGCTCTAACACCTGCTATAGAGCGTGTCCTACAATTATTTGAGCCTCTCCACTCATATTTTTTAAGTTTAGACTAATGTCCTAAAATCCTGGAATAATTTTTCAATAATAAAATACCTGAGATATTAATGTATTTTGTACATAATCAAGCATCTATTTTTCACAAAATAATTCAAAAGATTGAAGGTGAACACATTTCAGCTACAGAAGTTAGTCTTACTTTAATTTATTTTTATTTTTTTTAATTTCCTTTTATTTTATTCATTTTAGAGAGGAGACACAGAGTGAGTGAGAGAGAGAGAGAGAGAGAAAGAAAGGGGAGAGGAGCTGGAAGCATCAACTCCCATATGTGCCTTGACCAGACCACTGCAGGGTTTTGAACTGGCGACCTCAGTATTCCCAGGTCGACGCTTTATCCACTGCGCCACCACAGGTCAGGCTAGTCTTATTCTGAATGACTTTATCCTTCAATATAAATCTCATTTTGAAGGAAAATTTCTTCCTTTAATTATAAAAAAGAAATTGTTAGACTTAGTGGAATCAAATCTGGGCATAACAGAAAAGTTTATCAAAGAAGTGCAGAATTTTTACAAGACATGTTTTCAATATATCAAAGAATGGTCTGAAACAAACATCACGGGAAATAACAGTTTTCAATGGTTTTTTTACTTCATTGTAAGTATTATTGGACAGATACTGAATCTTGTCTTGAGTTTTTATCTATAGAAATGCCAGACATAAAAATAAGAGACAACAATTGTCTCTTTGAAGAAATTAGAAGACTGAATGTATATTTAAATTCTGAAAAATTAATACAGTGGGAAAATGAACACATCAAAATTGATAAAAGAGGGGTGGAAATATTCAGCCATTTTAAAAATGAACATATTCCATGTGAAAAATTATTTATTCTTGTTCAATTTACATTGTGCTACCCTGGAACTAATGCAGCAGTTGAAAGAGATTTTTTGATTGCTAATGATTTTTGGACAAGTGAGAAATCAAGATTGAATGTTGATACTCTAGCTGCAGCACTTGCTGTAAAATTCAATATGAAGGATATTTCTTGTTCAGATATTTCCAATATATTGTTACAAGATGATACATTGACAAAAAATATTCATTCAATGGAAAAGTACTCACTTAGATAATAATATCTAAATTAGGTAATTATCTAAATGAGTACTTTTTTCTTACAAAAATAATTATTATTGAAAATTAATAGGCATGTAAGCATAATTACAATATAAAATATTACAAATGTTTTTATTGTGCATTTATCATATTATACTGTATTATTGTTGCAATGAATAAAATATTTCTTTTATTTACTATATTGTTTTCTTCCATTTATTTTTGTCTCCCTTTTCATTGTAAAAAGTTGGTCACCTTAATATTATTCATGCATAGAACTTATTACATTTGTGCTTTTCCAGCCATTTAGGACTCCAAACCATTTAGTCTTGTAGGATCACCCTTCCTTTAATATCTAAAAATAGGATTTAGTCTGTCACCGGGCTATCATCTAAAAAACCCTAACATTTCTCAGTGTCTAAACTATGTCAGGAGCTATGCTGGCTTTTTGGAATTTGAAAGGATCCCCTACCTCAAAATAGGCACTGAGAGGAGCACAAAGACCAAGGTGCCAAGTCCAAAACCAAAATGGTGGTGGGGCATCGTGTGCAAAAAGAACCGTGCACAAAAGGGCCGAGTGCAACAGAAGAATAATTGCAAGTACTTAAAGTAATTTAACCACTCCATGCTTCAGCCTATAAATACAGAAGGCTCCTTCCCAGTCAGGGAGAAGCATGAGTTCACCCTTCTCCATTCCTTGATCAAAGAATAAAGTTTCTGTTCTGCTTTAGTGGACTCAGTCTTTATCTACTGGAGTAAATGGCACTGTGTAGAAGGATGGTGGTTTGAGTCCCTGACCTGGAAGGGTGGGTAACAGTTCCTGCCTGTTACATTATGTGAAACTTGTTAGTTATAGTCCCCTCCAAATCTTAAATATGTTTGACATGGTTGTATGTAAAATATAGGCTATGTAATATCAAAATTGGCATTGGAGAGCCTGAGGGACCTCGACAATATTTGTTTTCATAAACAGTAATGTAATTTTATATTTTTTGAAATTTGTGAGCAGCAAAATTTATACACTTTCAATTTTGTCATAATATCATGCATGTAAGAATTGATCAAGAGAAAGAGAGTTGGTTGGTGGGGGAGGATTTTAAATGTTCACAAATTTGAAGTGTCTGATATTAATTTTCCTTTTAACGTAAATGCATAGTTGTAAGGCCAGTGGCTGCCGCCATGGCAATGCAGGTTCCCATTGGACTGGGGCAGATGGATGGCAAAGAAACAGTGGAGCCAGAAAATTGTGGGCCATTCTGTTTATTAAAGTCTTGCAACCGCAGATGAGCCAACAGACAGGGCTCCCAAGCCCCTCAGCATTCTGGACTCACCAGGACTCACAGGCTCCCACCAGCCTCAGCACTCCTCAGCTAAACAGGTGGGCTGAAATCTCAGGGCTCCCAAGCCCCTTAGCACTCTCTCTCTCTCCACTCTCCAACAAAACTAAACAATAGCAAGCAATGGCCCCACCCAAGCAGGAAGGCAATCCACAATTTGCAATCTGTTGCCCTGAGGGCAAGCACTGGCAAACTTCCACAGACTATATACACATGGCACTGCTCCAATACAAGAGTAGCAAACCTAAAAAACACTTGTTTACCCAATACATGGCAAATATAAGTATGTACAGAAAATGCCACCATGATGACAAACATACACACTTCTTTGCTAATGAGTCCTTAAATAAGAATTTTTAAACCAAAAGATCTGTGAGAGGGACAACCATTTGATTGGTAAGAAGAGACAGGTCCTCTCAGATGTAAACAAAACATCACCTAATTAAAGGCACAGAAAGGAGTACACTCTTGAGAGGCACTGAGACTAGCGCCCAACACAGCAAATTAAGCACCCAAAGAGAAGGTGCCATCCTTTAGTATAATCAAGTCCAGATGAAAGTTGGGTCCATGAGAATGCCAATTTGGAGAGACATACCTTTTCAAATGCAATTGAACCAACTCTAGCACAACAATAATTGACTACCAATTTGGGAGAAAAGTGTCACATGCATCAAAACAGAAAAAAAGAAGCTCAAGCCTGACCAGGCGGTGGCGCAGTGGATAGAGCGTCGGACTGGGATGCAGAAGACCCAGGTTCGAGACCCCAAGGTCGCCAGCTTGAGTGTGGGCCCATCTGGCTTGAGCAAAAAGCTCATCAGCTTAGACACAAGGTCACTGGCTCCAGCAAGGGGTTGTTCAGTCTGCTGAAGGCCCATGGTCAAGGCACATGTGAGAAAGTAATCAATGAACAACTATGGTGTCGCAAGGGCAAAAAGAAACGAATGATTGATGCTTCTCACCTCTCTCCATTCCTATCTGTCTATCCCTATCTATCCCTCTCTCTCTCTCTGTCCTTGGAAATAAAAGAAAAAGAATATTTAAACAAAATTGACTATACTAAGATAAGCAACATCAGTAGGTGTTTGAAGATTCTTACTTAGCCTGACCAGGCAGTGGTGCAGTGGATAGAGAGTTGGACTGGGACGTGGACGCCCAGGTTTGAAACCACGAGGTTGCGGGCTTGTGCTCAGGGTTGGTGGTTTGAGTGTGGGATCATAGACATGACCCCATGGTCAGTGGCTCGAGCCCAAATATCTCTGGCTTGAAGCCCAATGTCACTGGCTTGAGCAAGGGGTCACTTGCTCTGCTGTAGCCCCCAGTCAAGGCACATATGAGAAAGCAATAAATGAACTAAGGTGCCACAATGAAGAATGGATGCTTCTCATCTCTCTCTCTCTTCCTGTCTGTCTGTTCCTATATGTCCCTTTCTCTGACTCTCTGTCTCTGTCAAAAAAAAAAAAAGAAAGATTCTTACTCTAATTGATCCTGATTTGGAAAAGTAAGCTTCATGTTTAATGTCTCCAGACTATAAGCTCTGTAAGGGGAGTAACTTTGTCTGTTTGCAATAATGATATAAGAGCCTAATTTACATTTTATTGGATGAATAAATTAATGTACTGGTATATCTTCTTAGCACAGATTGGGAGGTCCTGCTGACACTTCCCTGGGGATTCCCTCTAAACATATTTCTGTGATATGAGTACTAATCTGTAAAGACAATGTCCCTTTTGATAAAAAAGTATAGTGGGAAGATGCTTAAAACTTGACTGAGAATGAAATCATGACTAGTCTGCAGACCTGAATCTGGCTCTCTTGGATCTCCTGGGACCTCACCCACTTCCTGCACTCTGGGCCATGGTCAAACGTAGCAGAATGATAGTAGGTAAGCTAGATAAACCGAGAAGCTCACTTTGAAGCAGAAGAAGCCCATTGTGCTGTAACAAACCCTCTCAAATAATGATATGTACAGTTGTCTAGTGGTCACAACTAGAGGTCAAAGATTAACAGATCTCATAGCATTCCTTCACTGACCAGCTTACCAACTAACACAACAAACCACCCCAATGTGTAAGTTCAGTTGCATTATCTCTATTTTACTTACAAAGAAACAAGGCTCAGGAGTTAAGAAATGTACCAAATACCTAGCTGACAACTGAGAGAACCAGAATCTGAGCCCTGACAGGTCTGACGTTCCTCCTTCCATCTCATGCTCTCGATCATGTCTCTGTCGTGGGCAGAAATATGGGGAGGAACAAATGAATGCATATAAATGAAGATGCTGATTTTTATTTTAAAACATCAATTTGACCAAGGGAAATATCACTAAGTGCTTCCTTTAAATTAGTCTAGGCAGTTTTATTATGAAATGGTTTCCGATCCAAAACTTTGTTCATAATCAAATGGCTGGACACAATGTTTGCTAAACTGTCATGTCTCCTTACTGCTTACCATGATGTTTTGCAAACTAGAACTGCAGCTCCCCTGAGAAGGTTTCTCTTTAAGTGTCTTCTTAACACTGAAGATGCCACGAGTTTAAAATAAAGTATGCATTTTTTGGTCTAGACACTTAAAATGAAATACCAGATTGAATCTCTTTCATAAATAATTTTAAAATAAATATAATCATATATGTATATATCTTTCCTCAATTATCTAAATATTTAGATAAAGGTGGTGTTTTAAAAAACTTAGTATATCTAGAGATTTTCCCAGCTGCCCATTTTATTCATTAGAACTAAAGGTGCTTCTTAAAAGTAAGCCTTTTAAATAAACATGTTTTCATTAAGTGTAAAAGTTTTGTGGCCTGTGTATTATTGTGTCTGTTTGCATTCACGCCATCAAACAAGTTCCTCCTATATAATGAATGATTTCTCAGGTGCATTATTGTGGTTTGTTTTTAATTCTGTCCGAGTTTTGTATGCATAGAATTTACCGTGTTTCAAACGTAACTGTTATAATGACAGAAAATGTGCAATATTGGCGATTATAGGTTAGGTTCCAATATGAATAACACTTTACTTTCAACAAGCCAAATCCTCGTAATTTCATTTCACGTGGGCAGTGTTTCCTCTCTTCTGTTTTCACTGGACACTTGCCTGCTTTTACAGTACCATGCCCCACACATCCTGTTTATTAGTTTAATGCACTTTCTTTCTTTCTTTCTTTCTTTTTTTTTTTTTTTACAGGGACAGAGAGAGAGTCAGAGAGAGGGATAGATAGGGACAGACAGACAGGAACGGAGAGAGGTGAGAAGCATCAATCATCAGTTTTTCGTTGCCGTCGCAACACCTTAGTTGTTCATTGATTGCTTTCTCACATGTGCCTTGACCGCGGGCCTTCAGCAGACCGAGCAACCCCTTGCTGGCGCCAGCAACCTTGGGTCTAAGCTGACGAGCTTTTGCTCAAGCCAGATGGGCCCACGCTCAAGCTGGCGACCTCAGGGTCTCGAACCTGGGTCTTCCGCATCCCAGTTCGATGCTCTCTCCACTGCGCCACCGCCTGGTCAGGCCTGTTTATTAGTTTAAAGAAGTTAATTTTAACAAGGAGATTTATTTTATGTTTTTCTCTGTCCACCACAAAGTGCAATTTACTACTCTTTTAAAGTATTTTATTTCTTGAATTTTTTAGGATTAATAAAATTATACAAGTTTTAGGTGTACAATTCTATAATATATCTGTATACTGGATTGTGTGTTCATCACCCCAAGTCTCCTTCCATCACAATGTATTCCCCGTTTACCCTCTTCTACCTCCCCCCACTCCCCTTTCCCTATGGTAATCACTATATTGTTGTCTATGTCTATGCATTTTCATTGCTTAATACCTTTACATTTTCATGTGGCACCTCCATACTCCTCCCCTCTGACAGCTGTCAGCCTGTTCTCTATACCTATGTGTCTGTTTTTATTATATTTGTTAGTTTATTTTGCTCACTAGATTCCACAAATCAGTGAAATCATATAGTACTTGTCTTTCTTTGACTGGCTTATTTCACTTAGAATAATACTCTCCAGGTCCATTCATGCAGTCTCAAAGGGTAAGATATCCTTCTTTTCTATGGCTGAGTAGTATTCCATTGTATAAAATACTGTAAGGCCAGTAGCCACGGCCACCATCACAGCCACTTGGCCCATGCAGGTTCACATTTGATTCGGACAGATGGTAATGAAACAACAGAGCCAAGAACTGGTGGGCCATTAGCTTTAATCCTAGCTTGCACCCAGCGGGCAAGAAATACACACAGTGGGAAAACACTTCCCTTTCCATTCAGGGCTCCCAAAGCCACTGACTTATCCGAGTTTCCTAGGATCAAAGGTTTCTAACCTCACCAGCCTTATTTACCTCTGTTCCCCATCTCCTTCTCTTTGCATAAACTCTGCACAAACTGGCTTCTCCTTCAGCACTCTGCCATCATGGCTGCTTCTCCTCTCCCCCATGTGGCCTTTCTCTGCTCTCCTCCTTCTGCTCTTTTATAGTGTAGAAATCAAAACCTTTAATCCAATATATAAACAAGGAAGTCTCTGATACAAAGCCACTTATCTGAGGCAGAATGGGATTCCTAATGAGAGTGCAACACCCCCAACCATACAACAGTCAAGGGTGTGGGGGAAAGCTTAGTTTTAAAACTAAGCCTTAGGCTATAAGGATCCTGCCTGCTTAGAGCCTGTCCCCCCAACCCAATACAAACTATAAGCGAGCAAACATATATATCATATTTACAAACTTATTTCACCAACACATACCACAGTATTTTTATCCTCTCATCTACTAATGGACTTGGGTTGACAATTTACCATTTTTTTAAAAAGTGGTTTCCCCTGCCTGACCAGGCGGTGGCACAGTGGATAGAGCATCGAACTTGGATGTGGAAGACCCAGGTTCGAGACCCCGAGCTCGCCAGCTTGAGTGCGGGCCCATCTGGCTTGAGCAAAAGCTCATCAGCTTGGACCCAAGGTCTCTGGCTCCAGCAAGGAGTTGCTCAGTCTGCTGAAGGCCCGCGGTCAAGGCACATGTGAGAAAGCAATCAATGAATAACTAAGATGTTGCAACAGCAACGAAAAACTAATGATTGGTGCTTCTCACCTCTCTCCGTTCCTGTCTGTCTGTCCCTCTCTCTGACTCTCTTTCTGTCCCTGTAAAAAAAAAAAAAAAAGTGGTTTCCCCAGTATATTCACACTGTGCCTCTTTATGACAAATTCTGTAACATTCATAGAATTTTCAGTCACCTTACCATCATCCATGATTATTTTCATGAACATTACCCAGTAGCAATTTAATTGTCGACTTGAGTTAGTGCTTAAACGTTGTTCTAGCCACTTTTTGAGAATTCAAAATATTTTTCAGCTGCACGTTTGGTCATCATTCTTTTCAAAAGAACCTACTTATATCCAATTTTATTGCAATGTATTAATTTGTCTCTATTGTAAGAACTCTTTAGATTTATGACTCTTAGTAAAGTGGAGGGACCACATCTTGCTTTAATGTAATTTCAACACAGTCCCTAGTATGACTTCTTGAACAAACTAAATACCATTACACGGATGTTCTATTTGCAGAAAAAGGTGTGTGTGTGTGTGTGTGTGTGTGGGTGTGTGTGTGTGTGTGGTAGAGAGAGTCAGATAGAGGGACAAACAGGAAGGGAGAAAGACGAGAAACATCAATTCTTCATTGTGGCTTCGTACCAGAGGGCTACAGCAGACTGTGTGACCCCTTGCTCGAGCCAGCAACCTTGGGCTCAAGCTAGTGAACTTTGCTCAAACCAGATGAGCCCGTGCTCAAGCTGGTGACCTCAGAGTCTCGAACCTGGGTCCTCCACATCCCAGTCCAATGCTCTATCCACTATACCACTGCCTGGCCAGGCCAGAAAAAGTCTTATTATTTAGCATTTCTGTAAACTGCTTGCCTAGTTCCCTTAGAGACTTAACAATCCAAGTAAAAATATGCCCTATCATTTCCCCTGATGTTACCACTACCAAGTCTCTCTCTAATAGTTCTGACATGCTTTGGTGTAAAGAGCACAAGACAAGAAGCGCCAGCCATTTGAGATTGCACATGACTAATATACCTCCAGGAGTTTAGGGATTATATTTTCTCTCCTGGAACCAATCACACTCTTCAAAAAGTGGTATGCAGAAACACATCAGTGTAGGGCCAGAGGCCAAGGCCACCGTCACAGCGGCCTGGCTCATGCAGGTCCGCATTAGATTCAGACAGTCGGTAATGAAACAACGGAGCCAAGAACTGGTGAGCCATCAGCTTTAATTCTAGCTTGCACCTGGCGGGCAAGCAAAAACACACACTGGGCTCCAAAACCCACTCATTCAGTGCTCACAAAGCTACTGACTTATCCGAGTTTCCTAGAATCAAAGGTTTCTAGCTCACCAGACTTATTCACCTCTGTTTCCCATCTCCTTCTCTCTATACAAACTCTGCACAAACTGGCTTCTTCCTTAGCATTCCACCATCTTGGCTGCTTCTCCTGGCCTCCATGTGGCCTTAATCTGCTCTCCTTTATAATACTAAGCTCAGGAACCGAGAGAGCAAGCTCCCGGTCTGTCCCACTTTATAGCGTAGATTCAAAACCTTTAATCCAATCTACAGACAAGGAAGTCTCTGATACAAAGTCACTTATCTGAGGCATAATGGGATTCCTCATGAGAGTGCACCACCCCATATCATCCAATCAGTCAAGGGTGTGGGGCAAAGCTTACTCTTAAAACCTGCACGTGGGCAGCGCCATCTTTAACAAAGTGAGTATAATATATTTTATCTGCCCAACAATCAGGAACACTGTTAAACTTTTTATCCAAGTGTCTGCCTCCTTTCAAATGTTTCACAACAATGATTCCTGGCCCAACGCCATGTCCCCAAGAAGCAAATAATCTCTTTTAATCAAAATTTAAAAGTCCTGTCTTCAAACTTTCCAACTTCCCCACTTCATACTAGAAGAATAGCTTCATTTGGCTTGCCACATGGAATGTTGTTTTCCTGGCTCCAAATATGATGAACACTAAATTCAATTATATAATGAGCCATATGAAGTGAATACTGCTAGAGTAGAATGTGGGTCAGTGAGACTAAGCACAAATAGAATAATCAAAACCACAGTTAGTGTGGAATGCTCATTTGGGATTGTTAGGGAGGCAGTGATGAGAGCTGTAGAGACTACTAGAGTGAATCATGCTGATTCCATTCTGTTCTATAAATGAGCTCTTACATAGGGCAAAGGAGAATGACACTCCCAATTTACCTTAGATGCAAAGGTTACATAGGGACGCAAGAACATAGGAAATTGTTAGCAGAGAATTCCCAGACCAAAGCTCCTTCTGGACCACTGGCAAAATACCTGAACCATCTAAACTTCAGCTTCCATTTTTGTACAGTGGAAGTAAAATTAACTCTACTTCCCTCAAAGTATCCGTATGGAGATATACATAAAAGGCACTTAAATGGTTGGTTTTTAGTAAGTAGTCAGATTAAAATCATTGTTGTTATTCAAATCTTCAAGAGTAGCCTATTCATAGGTAGATATAGAAACCACTCAAGTAGACCAACTATCTGGTTTGCTGGAGACTAAAAGGTT
The DNA here is from genome assembly GCA_037038555.1 of Rhynchonycteris naso. Taxonomy (NCBI): domain Eukaryota; kingdom Metazoa; phylum Chordata; class Mammalia; order Chiroptera; family Emballonuridae; genus Rhynchonycteris; species Rhynchonycteris naso. The sequence continues at coordinate 173,441,049 of CM073000.1, read as the reverse complement.
TCCTGGGCACTGTGGGGAAGTATTGGGCAAACCAGAAAGAGTTGGTCACTCTAACTCAGAAGTAATCATGCTACTATGGGACATATAAATGTTTTTACTTTTTTCCAATTGTATGGCCAGTAGTCCCGTCATTGTGGCCATTCACATGCAGGTTCCCATTAGATTCGGGAAGACAGTAAAGAAACAGTGGAGCCAAAAAATGGGCCATTCCTTTATTAAAAAGTCTAGCACCAGCTGACGAATAGAATCAAAAGCCCCACCAGTCTCAGCATTGCTCACAAAAGACCCTCACCTCTGGTTCCCCATCTGCACACCTTCTCCCCTCTGAATAAACTCACTTCTTCCTCAGCACTCTGCATTTTCTCCTCTCTCACTCTGTAAACATGGCTCCTTTTTTTCTGCCTCTCCTCCTCTTTCTAAACTTTCTGGCTCAAAAACCTCTCCTCCAGCAAACACCAGCAAGACAGTGGCCCTTCCCAAGCAGGAAGGTAATTTGCAATTTAACAGATCACATACTTGGTGCTGCCCAGTGCCATTTTTTAACACTAAAAGTGAGCAAACTCAAGAAATACAAATTTTACACACTCATTTGCCCAACACTGATTAAAGTAATATTTCTATGACTTGTTGTCTCTGCACTGTGTAGCAAAAGAAAAAAAAGGAGGTGGAAATGTAATTACTAATGAATACCCTTAACTGGGAAGAAATAGAAACTAAGGCAGTGGTTCTTAACCTGGGTTCTATTGAACCCTAGGGGTTCAGTGAGTCGGTCTCAGGGGTTTGGAGAAGCCTCTGCTGTGGAGGCCAGAATAAAGTAATACCGTAATTTGTTGTGAGTTCATGCACTTTGTTGGTTTTGTTCTTTGAGCAAGGTGATGTTCATGCACGGCTCATTTTGTGCACCAGTAAAAAAACATATACCTATGTCTTGAATTTGGGAAAAAAATCATATTTTATTTATCACTAAAGAAGGGTTCGGTGAATGCGCATATGAAACTGGTGGGTTCGGTACCTCAAAAAAGGTTAAGAACCACTGAACTAAGGTATTCACAAAGTAGGCTTAAAAACTCCATGAAGGTAGAATCCCTTTTCAATGGAGAGAATTCTTCAAGAAAGAGATAGTGACTGATATTTTCCCTCTACTACTTACTGGTTTTCTTTTTGTTGTTGTTGTTTTTTTACAATTGCCCTTTTGTTTCATGTTATAGAGTGGTTGCTAAGACAACCCCTCCTGGAGGGAAGCAGGAGTAAGATGCTGGTGGCGCTGCCTTTCCTCTCTGCTACTCAGCCATCTACCGTGTAAAGTACTTCACGATTATCTTTGTCCTTTGGGTGGTCATAGGAGTAAAAGAAAAAAATTTAGCTGCTCTGGAATGAAAGGTGGGAGTGGGAAAAGGAAGTGCTGTGGAAGACATTTGTCTAAGGCAGATCTCTGGGAAAAGGAGGGGGCTTTGTTTTTTGTTTTGTTTTGGTTCTGTTTCATATTACTATATTTTGTACATTATTAAACATCTGTTAGGATTGTGACGTCTTCAAAAGGCAGTTTCATAAACAGATTTGGGTATACAATGTGAAGAATGCCCCTTTTCTCTGTTCATCAGAAGGAAAGGTTTCCTGGTTATTGTCTCTCTAGTCAGCCATCAGCAGCTGGAAAGGCCCTCGAATCCCCTACATTCATCACTGATGTCCCCTAAGATATAAAGCACAATGGTTGCCTCTCAAATAATTTGTGAACAGAACTCACTGACAAAGCTGGACAGTGATTGAGTTTCTTCTTGCAGGTGGCCAAATGCCATTTTATGTATGTAAACAACTTTACTTCCCATATCATTCGGTCAGACATTGATGTGTTGATGAAACCGAAAGTACCTCTTGTACAAAGATTTATCTTTCTTGATGGGCATGTGATATTTTCATTTTAAAATATTTAGTAGGTAACTTATAGTAAGAATTATACTTATGTGCTGAACATGTAACAAACACTAGGTTAACTGCTTCTCATTTATTCCTCACACTATGTGGGAGGTATTAGTTTTCCAGAAGATGAGAAATTGAGGTTCATAAAGTAAAAGTAATTTGCTTAGGTTTCACAGAGACAAATGAGTAGAATCTGGCTTTGAACTAAAATTTGACTGACCCTAACACCACATTCTTACCCACACACTACATTTTCCTGCTCCACTTAAAAGCATTTGTACTAGATACAGTCAGACATACATGAATATAACATTGTGCCCTCTATAAAAGTAAAAACTCTTTGTAAGGCAAAACACAGTAACAGGAAAAATAATTTTGCTTTAGATGAAGAACTTAACCTTACTGAGCTTTATTATTCTTACTTATAAAATGAGAATACCAATTTCCAATGCATAAGTTTATTGTTAGGATATAATGAGAATATACGTAAATTTAAAAAGATATTCAAAGCCTATAGCAGTGCTGTTCACACCCTACTTTCTCACCCTGGGTATTTCTATATGGCCAGCTCAAGCAGGTATAGAGCTTCTTCCTGTCACTTTAATAAATGCCTAAGGCTCTTCTTTAGCTTTCTGGCTGTGCTGAGAAACACCCTCTAGAAATTATGGCTCTTCTTTAGCTTTCTGGCTGTGCTGAGAAACACCCTCTAGAAATTATCTTATGGAAAAGCTGAATTATGGCAGAGAAATGACTCCAGATGCTAAGTGGATGATCACCTCCAGGAAAAAAAGAAATAGAAGAGTGGTAAACTGGTGAGATTGTTGGTCCAGAAGGATTTCACTCACATGAAGACATGACAGGCACTTGACTGATAACCACCCTTCTGATCCTGAATTCTTCCATGATGCATTTGTCTTCCATCTTGGCCCACTCTCCTCATCCCCTGGGCAAGAACTGTGACTTTAAAAACTGTTCCCAGTTTATGACCCTAAACACAAAGATTACCTCCACCCTGTCTTCTGTCTCCATCTTTTTCTGTCACCTGCCCAATCCCATTTATTCTCTACTTTTCTCTCTCTTTCCTTTTATTCTCATATAATTATTCTCTATGGCCCAACAGAATGGCCTGAATAATTCCTTTAAACATGGGCTCAAATTGTTACTACCAGGAAATTAGTTCTTTTTCTCATATCCTATCATATTTTCTAATGCTCTTTCCATTTATCTCATTCTACTCCATTTACCCATCACGTATAACCCAAATGTCATTTATCTGAAATTGTCCCATGTCTACAAAAGCAGTAAAAAAACTTCTTCCACTATTAGGATCTAATAGCCTTTTGAGTAAAATATCATCTCAGTACTTACCACTTGTTAATATAATTAATGGCTAATATGCTGAAGTCCTTAAAAGACTGTAAGTTACTTAAGGAATAAACCTTTCACAGTTATCTCTGTGTCAACAGGGTCTGCAAGACGAAAGCTAGAGGTTCTCCTTCTTTATTATTGCTTACTTGTTCCTACACTGATTGGTCTCAGAGAAAGGGCAGAAAGGCATGCAAATAGGAAAGTTAAGAGTTCCAACTGAAAATTTTGTTCATGATTCTCTAGAAAGTAAAAATCAGCAGTAAGAGAAATAAACAGGTAAATAAATTATGAAATATTTATTCATGCTCTAAATAAAATATGACAGTAGGGAGATAGTAAGTAAAATATAAGTAGAATATATATTTAAGTAGAATATATAAAGAGAATATATATATATATATTACAGATATAATATATATAAATACAATATAGAGAGGGAAAAAGACAAAGAAAGAAATAGGCTTAAAGTTACCTTACATATTATTAAGTACAAAAAACAATCACAGAAAATACTTTTGACAGTTTAAATAATATAATTTTAAAAATACAGATAGGTACAAAGGGCAGGATAATGAAAATATCTGAATAATTCCCTTTGACTTTAAGTTAGAGTATAAAAATAATTTGAGGCACACAATGTATAAAGATGCAATTTTGTGACATCAACAACTGAAAGGGTTCAGGCAGAGCTGTAAAGGAGCAGATCTTTTATACATTATTGAATTTAAGCTTATTAAAATTCAAGTTAAATTATTGTAACTTCAGGGTATTAAATTTAATGCCCATCATAACCACAAACAAAATAGTTATAGAATATACACCTGCCCCGGCAGGTTGGCTTAGAGGTAAAGTGTTGGCCTAGTATGTGGAATTCCGGGGTTCAACTCCCACTCAGGGCACATAGGGAAGTGACAATTTGCTTGTCCACCCCTCCTCTCTCCCTTCTTAGTCTCTCTCTTTCTCTGTATCTCTCTTCCCCTCCCACAGCCATGGTTCAAATGGTTGGAGCAATTTGGACCCAGGTGCTGAGGATGGCTCCATGACCTCACCTCAGGTGCTGAAATAGCTTGGTTGCCGAGCCACGGAGCAGCAGCCGCAGATGGGCAGAGCATCACCCTGTAGGGGACTTGCTGGGTGGATCCTGATTGGGGTGCATGTGGGAGTCTGTTTCTGCCTCCCTGCCTCCTGCTTTCTAGTTTAAAAAAAATGCACACCAAAAAATGAGATAAAAATTTAAATGTTTCACTCCAAAAAAGTCAACTAAAAGAAGATAGTAATGCAGAAAATTAGAAACAGAAAAGCTATAAGACATATGGAATACAAAGAAAAAAATGGAATAATTAAGTCCCTTTTTATCAGTAATTACTTTAAATAAAAACAAATTCAATTTTCCAATCATAAGAAGTAGGAAGAATAAATTAAAAAAAAAAACAAGACCCAACTACAGTGTGTCCGTAAAGTCATGGTGCACTTTTGACCGGTCAAAAGTCAAAAGTCAAAAGTGCACCATGACTTTACGGACACACTGTATATGCCATCTACAAGACTCATCTAGATCCCAAGACACAAATAAGTTGAAAGTGAAAGGATGGAAACAGATATTGCACTCAAATAATAACCAAAAGATAGTTGGAATGGTTAAACTAATATCAGAGAAAACAAAGTCTAAATCAAAAAGAGGTTTCAGCCTGACTAGGCAGTGGTCCAGTGAATAGAGCATTGGACTAGGACACAGAAGACCCAGGTTTAAGACCCCAAGGTTGCTGGCTTAAGTGCGGGCTCACTAGCTTGAGAGTGGGGTTGCTGGCTTGAGTGTGGGATCATACACATGACCCCATGGTCACTGGCTTGAGCCCAAAGGTCGCTGGCTTGAAACCCCAGGTTGCTGGCTTGAGCCCAAGGTTGCAGGCTTGGGCAAGGGGTCACTCGCTCTGCTGTAACCCCTCCTCCACCCCCTACCTTCCCGTCAAGGTACATACGAGAATGCAATCCATGCACAACTAAGGAGCCACAACGAAAAATTGATGCTTCTCATCTCTTCCCCTTCCTATCTGTCCTTATCTGCCCCTCTCTCTGTCTCTCTCACTGTTTCTGTCACACACACACACACACACACAAAGATTTCAAGAGATGTAGGAGGATATTATGTTTTAAAAGTTTCAATACAGCAAGAAGATATAGCAATTGTAAACATTTAATATAACAAACAATCAAAATATATCAATTTGACAGAATTAAAGGGAGAAACAAACATTTCTAAAACTAGAGTTGGAAACTTCAATACCCCACTCTCAATAGTAGATAGAACAACCAGACAGAAGATAAGTAAGGATAAAAAGGACCTGAACAACACAATAAACCAGCTAGATCTCTCAGACACATAAAGAATAGTCTATCCAACAACAACAGACTATACATTCTTCTCAAGTACACATGGAAGATTTTTCAATACAAAACATATGTTAAACCTTAAATTAAGTCTCAATAGATTTAAAAAGATAGATATCATACAAAAACTCTTCTATGACCACAATGGGGTGAAGTTAGAAATAATTAACAAAAGGAAAAGTGGAAAATAGATAAAATTGTGTAAATTAAACAAAGCACTTTATTTATTTGGGTTTATTTACTTTCAAAATTTTACTGGGATAACATTAGTTAATAACATTATATAAAGTTCAGATGTATAATAACAATACAGGGGGTCCTCAGGTTACGACACAGTTTTGTTCCTCCGACAGTGACATAACCCAAATTTTGGTGTAAATTGAAACACATCCTAGCCTAAGTCACATACCTGTCCTAACACAGTGGTAAAATCATAATCTAGAACATGAAAACACAACTAAGCCACAGGAAAAGGAAAAGGACATAAATATACTGTACTGTACACTGTACTGCATATTCTTCCATGCATGCAACCTAACTAGTTTGCCCACGTAGTCTGTAAGTATGATGCTAATGGCATAAGCCAAAACACTCATATCTCAATTTTTTAAAGTCTTTATGGGAGTGAGTGCTATAAATTCGAAACGTCATATGTTGAGACTATTGTAACCTGAGGACCCCCAGTACATAATCTGTACACTGAAGTCTAGTCTCCTTCTGTCACTATATGTTTATCACCATTTACTCTCTTAATCTTCCCCACACCTCCCTTCTCTTCTGGTAACCATTATTCTGTTTTCTATATCTATGAGTTTGTTTGTTAAAAAACACACTTTTAAATAACCAACAGATCAAAGAAATTAGAAAATACTTAGAGTCAAATGAAAACAAAAAAGCAACATACCAAAACTTACATTATGAAGTGAAAGGGATGCCAAGTGAATTATATAAATACAGACACTTATATTAAAAAACAAGAAAAATTTCAAATCAACAACCTAACTTTATAACCTAAGGAACTAGAAACAAGAAAACAAAGCCAAAACCTAGCAGAAAAAATGAAATAAAGTTTAAAGCAGAGATAAATAAAATGAAGGATAGAAAAACCATTAAAAAAATAAAACCAAAAGTTAGTTCCTTAAAAAGATCAACAAATATTTAGTCAGACGCGCTAAGAGAAAATATCAAAAATATTAAAATTAGAAATGAAAATGAGACCATTACTACTGATTCTACTGAAATAAAAAGCATAATGAGAGAGTCCTATAAACTATTTTATACCAACAAATTGGGTTTTAGAATAAACAGACAAATTCTTAGTTTGTCTTGCGATTTTATCTTGGTAAATCTATCAAGATAAAATCACAAAGAAACAGGAAATATAAATAGATCTATAATTAGTAAAGAGATTGAGTCAGTAGTGAAGAATCTCACAACAAAGAGAAGTCCTGGACCTGGTGGGTTCACTAGTGAGTTTTATCAAACACCTAAAGAAGAACTAACAGCAATCCTTCTCAAACTTAAAAATATATATTAAGATGGAACACGTCCTAACTCACTTTTTTTGTGTGTGTGTGACAGAGACAGAGAGAGAGAGAGACAGAGAGAGGGACAGATAAAGACAGACAGACAGGAAGGAAGAGAAATGAGAAGCATCAATTCTTTGTTGTGGCTCCTTAGTTGTTCATTGATTGCTTTCTCTTATGTGCCTTGACCAGGGGGCTACAGCAGACTGAGTGACCCCTTGCTGAAGCTTGTGACCTTGGGCTCAAGCTGGTGAGGCCATGCTCAAGCTGGATGAGTTCGTGCTCCAGCTGGTGTCCTCAGAGTTTTGAACCTGGGTCCTCTGCATCCCAGTCCAATGCTTTATTTCTTGTGCCACTGCCTGGTCAGGCCTAACTCATTTCTTTAAGGATACCATTCCCCTTATATCAAAGCCAGACAAAGACACTACAAGAAAATTGCAGACTAATATCCCTAATGAACATTCAGGAAAAAAACCCTCAACTGAATTAATCAGCATATTAAAAGGATTATTCATCATGACCAAGTGACATACATAACTAAAATGCAAGGATAGTTCAATATACAAAATTTGATCAATATTATATACCACATTAACACAATTAAAGGAAAAAGCCACATGATCATCTCGATGTTGAAAAAACACTTGGCAAATTTTAACACCATTTTATGATTAAAAATACCCAACAAACTAGGAATAAAGAAAAACTACCTCAACATAGATGAAAATTCTAGAGCGAATATCATACTCAATGGTAAAAGACTGAATGCTTTATCATAAGATCAGGAACAAGGAAAGGATATCCATTTTTGCCACTTCTTTTTCCAACATAGTATTAAAGTATCAGTAAGAGTAATACAACAAGAAAAAGAAATAAAAGGTATCAAATATAAAAAATCCTAAAAGTTCCTCAAAAATATTGTTGGAACAATAAATAAATTCAGCAAAGTAGCAGGATCCAAGTCAACATACAAAAATCAGTGACATTTTTATACACTACAATGAACAACCCAAAAAGGAAATTAAGAAATCAGTTCTATTTAAAATAGCACTAGCCTGGCTGGTTGGCTCAGTGTTAGAGCATCAGCCTAGTGTGTGGATGTCCCAAGTTCGATTCCTGGCCAGGGTCCACAGGAAAAGCATCCATCTGCTTCTCCACCCTCCCCCCTCTCTTTTCTCTCTATCTCTCTCTTCCCCTCCTGCAGCCAAGGCTTCATTGAAGCAAAGTTGGTCCGGGCACTGAGGGTGGCTCCATGGCCTCTGCTTCAGGTGCTAGAATGGCTCTGGTTGCAATGGAGCAACGCCCCAGATGGGCAGAGAATCGCTCCCTAGTGGGCTTGCCGGGGTAGATCCTGGTCAGGCGCCTGCAGGAGTTTGTTTCTCTGTCTCCCTGCTTCTCACTTCAGAAAAATGCAAAATAGTAATAAAAATAATAATAAAATAAAATAGCACTGTAAAGAATAAAAGATGTGGAAATTAGCTTAATCAAGGAGGTCAAAGACTTACAAATAAAAACAACAAAATATTGCTGAAAAAAATTTTTTTAAAGTAAATAGAAACATATCAATGTTCATGGATTGAAAGACTTAATATTTTTAAGATGTCAGTACTACCCAAAGCAATCTTCTGATTCAATGCAATCCCTACCATAATCTCAATGAAGCATTATTCAGAAATAGAAAAATTCATCTTAAAATTCATATGGAATCTCAAGAGACCCTAAATAGGCAAAAAATCTTGAAGAACAAAAAAACCTGAAGAACTCACACTTCCTTATTTTAAAACTTATTACAAAGGTAGAGTAATAAAAACAGCGTGGTACTGTCATAATAATGGCTATACAGACCAATGGAATAGAATAGAAAGCCCAGATGCCTGACCAGGTGGTAGTGCAGTGGATAGAGCATTGGACTGGAATGTGGAGGACCCAGATTCAAAACTTTAAGATTGCTGGCTTGAGTAGGGGCTTACCAGCTTCAGTGTGGGCTCACCAGCTTGAGCGCAGTGTCAATGGCTTGAGCATGGGAGCGTAGACATAACCCCATGGTTGGTAGCTTGAGCCCAAAGTCTCTGGCTTGAGCAAGGGGTCACTCACTCTGCTTTAGCCCCCTGGTCAAGGCACATATGAGAAAGCAATCAATAAACAACTAAGGTGCTGCAATGAAGAGTTGATGCTTCTCATCTGTCTCCCTTCCTGTCTGTTAGTCCCTATCTGTCCCTTTCTCTGACTCTCTCTCTCTCTGTCTCAGTCAAAAAAAAAAGAAAGAAATCCCAGAAATAGACCTTCAGATTTATGAGAAAATAATTTTTTTTGAGAGAGAGAGAGAGAATGAGAGAGAGCAGTGAGATGAGAAGCATCAATTCATAGTTGCTTCACTTGTTCATTGGCTGTTTCTCATATGTACCTTGACTGGGGGGCTCAAGCCAAGCCAGTGACCCCTTTCTCAAGCCAGCAACCTTGTGCTCAAGCCAGAGACTTTGGGATCATGTCGATGACCCTGTGCTCAATCTGGCCACCCTGTGCTCAAGCCAGACACCTTGGGGTTTTGAACCAGGCACCTCAGCATTCCAGGTCAATACTCTATCCACTGCACCACCACCAGTCTGGCAGGAATACAATTATTGAGACGAGTGCCAAGTCCATTCAATGGAAAAAGTGCAATCTTTTCAACATGCTTCTGGGAACACTGGACATCCACTTGTAAAATAATAGAGCTGATCCCTTACTTAACAACACATACAAAAATTAACTCAAAACTGATCAAAAACCTAAATTTAAAACCTAAAAGTATAAATCTCACAGAAGAAAACAGAATGGCAAGTCATCATGTCATGTAATTAGGCAATGATTTCTTCCATATGGCACCAAAGGCATGGGCAACAGAAGAAAAAAAGAGATAAATAGAACTTCATGAATATTTTAAGACTTTGTGTATTAAAAGTTAAAAAAAAAACAACCTGGAATATGAGAAATATATTTGTACATCATATATCTGATAATGAACTGATACCTAGAATATATAGATAACTCTTAAAATTCAAAAATAAAACAAACCACCTTATTAAAAAAAATGGGCAAAGGACTTAAATACAGCGTGTCCGTAAAGTCATGGTGCACTTTTGACTGGTCACACGGTCAAATGTGCACCATGACTTTACGGACACACTGTAGACATTTCTCCAAAAAAGATATACAAATGATCATGAAAAGATGCTCAACATGACTAATTATTAGGGAAATACAAATCAAAACCATAGTGTGATACCATCTCACATGTATTAGGACTACGAAAAAATATCAGAAAATAGTAAGTGTTGATGAGGACGTGTAAAAAATGTAACTCTCAGGCACTGTTCAGGGGATGTAAAATGACAGAGCCACTGTGGAAAACAGTATGGCAGTTCCTCAAAAATTAAAAATAGAATTACCCCTATGATCCAGCAATTCCACTTCTGAGTATATACCCAATGAACTGAAAGCAGGGCCTTGAACAGATATTTATACACCCATATTTTATAGCAGCATTATTCACAAAAGCTAAAACATGTAAGCAAGCCAAATGTTCATCTATATATAAATGGATAAGTAAAATGTAATATATGTATAAAATAAAATATTGTTCAGCTTTTTTAAGAAAGGAAATTCTGACACATGCTACAACATGGATGAACCTTGAGGACCCTAAGTGAAATAAGCCAGACACAAAAACACAAATACCGTATGACTCCATTTATATGAGGTAATTAGAGTTGTCAAATCATAGAGACTGAAAGTGGGAATGGTGGTTTCCAAGGGCTGGGGGAAGAGGGAAATAGGAATTATAGTTTAATGTATTTAATGCCACTGAACTCTGTACTCAAAAATGGCTAAGATGGTAAATATTGCTTTTGCATTTTACCACATAGAAAACAAGAATTTTAAAACTTAAGACCCACCTTTCTCAAACTGTCCTGTATACTTTCTCATACACACTTTCATATTTGTGCAGTAAATACAAGTAATTGGTGATAGTATCCCATTATATAAATAAAAAGACTATGCAATGAGTTGAGAAAATTACATTCTAAACAGTTATCTCTGTAGGTTGGTAAGCATGTGTATCATCAGAAATTAAAATCTGTGTATGATTCCATACATAGGTGGGACACAACATTGAGACTCATGGTCATAGATAGGAGTGCAGTGGTTACTAGAAGGAGGAAAAGGGAGGAGATTGAGGTGGGTGGGGGAGGGGGAGGGGCTTAAAGAGAAACAAATATAGGGTGTCAAGGATGATTTGACTTTGGATCAGTAGTTCTTAACCTTTTTTGAGGTACTGAACCCACCAGTTTCATATGCGCATTCACTGAACCCTTCTTTACTGATAAACAAAATATGATTTTTTTTTCCAAATTCAAGACATAGATATATGTTTTTTTACGGGTGCACAAAATGAGCCGTGCATGAACATCACCTTGCTCAAAGAACAAAACCAACAAAGTGCATGAACTCACAACAAATTACGGTATTACTTTATTCTGGTCTCCGCGGCAGAGGCTTCTCCGAACCCCTGAGACCGACTCATCGAACCCCTAGGGTTCGATAGAACCCAGATTAAGAACCACTGCTTTGGAAGATGAGTATATAACATAATCAACTGTCCAAATGATGTGGAGATGTTTTCTCTAAATCTATGTACTCTGGTTGATCAATGTCACCCTGTTAAATTTAATTGTCTAAATTTAAAAAAAATTAAAATCTGAAAATGTGAATATCATGTTCATATCAGCCATGGTCCCAGAATTTTATGGATTCATTCATGTATTCATCAAGTATTTTTTGAATACCTGGTACATGCCAAGTATATACTGAAAGAATAGCAGTGAATCATATATAACACTACTTTCATAGACCAATTTTCAGTGGGGCAAAAGAAGTATCAAGTCTTTAAAAATAGCCTGGCCAGGTGGTGGCACAGTGGATAGAGCGTTGGACTGGGATGTGGAGGACCCAGGTTCGAGACCCGGAGGTCACCAGCTTGAGTGTGGGCTCATCTGGTTTGAGCAAAAGCTCACCAGTGTGGACCCAAGGTCATTGACTTGAGCAAGGGGTTACTCCATCTGCTGAAGGCCCATGGTCAAGGCACATATGAGAAAGCAATCAATGAACAACTAAGGTGTTGCAACGAAAAACTGATGATTGATGCTTCTCATCTCTCTCTGTTCCTGTCTGTCTGTCCCAATCTATCCCTCTCTCTGACTCTCTCTCTGTCCCTGTAAAAAAAAAAAAGTATTTAAAAATAAAGAAATATCTAAATTAGGTGGTAAGTGCTATTGAGGAAAAACATTGCAAGGTAAAAGAATACAAAATGTACGAGAGCGCTATTTGAGACAGGATGGTAAAGGACGACTTCTCCACTATTTAGAGAGGCACATACATATATTGGGGAGTGGGCAGGATGGCATGTAACTAAGAATATTTCAGGTGGAAGAAACAGCAGTGGCTCTGGCTGGTTATCTCAAAGAGCTATCCCAAAACACCAAGGTTATAGGTTTGGTCCCTGGTCAAGGAACATTCAGGAAGTGACCAGTAAGTGCACAACTAAGTGGAATAACAAATGAATGCTTCTTTCTCTCTCTCTTCCTCTCTCCCTCTCCTTTTCTCTCTCTAAAAGCAATCAAGCAAAAAAAAAAAAAAAAAAAGAAGGAAAAAAAATAGCAGTAAAAAGCCCCAGAAGCAAGAAAATTATTGTTATACTCAAGGAACAAGCAGGAATGCAGTTGATGTTGAAGGAGATTAGTGAGAATCGATATCAGAAAGGCAGTAGGGGGCTGGTTCATGTGTTTAAAAGGCCCACTGTGATGTCTAGGTTAAGGTATGTGCTCACAAATTTAAAAGTGGCAAACAGCTAGGTTGTTTTTCTTCCACCATATTCCTCAATTCAGGTCCATGAGTTTGTCCAGCAGATAAGACGGAGTCAGAGCAGACTGTTGAGGTTAAATACAGAGTGTAATGTAAATTGGGTGCAGGGTGAAAATAAGGACATACAGAGATGGCAGAGGAAAACTGTTATGGTCAGTGGATTGAGAGTCCTGGTGAAGTTGAAATGTTGAATTTATTGTCAACTAGTAAACACTGGTTAGGGAAATAGAGAAGATGGTTGCTGATGAACAGGATGCTTAAAACTGAGCTTTGGAGGGGTACCATTATTTGTAATAGCAAATTCTAGGATGTGATTGAGGCAAACCTGGACTTAAGAGAAAGGTTGGTAGACTGATTTAAGAATCCTGAGGATATTCTCAGGGGTGTGAGAAATACAGAAACATGGTATGGGGAAAACAAAGACTGCTGAAGTGAAGAAAAATCGAAAATGGTAGTCTGAAGCGTTGAGAGTAGCATGGGGTCCAAGTAGCCCAGGACCTGGAAGGGTCACTGCAAATTTCTTTGATGGGAATCCTTCACTATTACCACTAAACATCACTAGGCAGAGGGAAAGATCCACTATTTTCTGTGGCCATTGGTTGTCTCTGCAAGTAGAGAATCTGATGATTTTGAAATAGGGAAAGCATTAATACACAAGGGTTATTATCACCTACAAGGAAAGAGAGGAGGTAGCACATTCAGCATGCTGGAAAGAACCTGAAAACGGACTGTTCAAGGCAAATCCTGGCAACCATCAGCAGTGTCAGTGACCTTCCCCATGTTGCGAAGAAGTGCTTCTGGTTGATGCTTTACACGTGGCTGTTAAAGCTCTCAATTGGAGATGCTTTTCTCTGATAACCCTTTTTCGCAGTGGTGATCCAACAGTGACTAATTACACAACATAATAATAGCAACAGTTTGCATGTGTTATACGTTAAGCACTAGACTAAAAACTTTTGTTACATTGTGTTATTTTTATGGTAGACAAAAGAGGTAGAAAGTATTGTTGCTTTCCTTTGTACACACAAGGAAACTGAGGTTCATAAAACTATTCCGAGACAGAACTTGAACATGAAATCCAACATATTTAACTCCAAAACCAGTGCTGCTGACCTCTGTTCTTTACTACTAAATTCTTCATAAAATAAGATAAGAATGCACAAAGATAATGAAGCAAGTATTAGAGTGTTTATTAATTTGTACTTCCTTTGTACAAAATCAGAATAAAGACAGGTACCAAGTAAATAAAATGGTCCCTAGGAAATTACAAGGCAATTTGGTCTAAAATAACTCTTCAAAATTTAACAATCAGTATTTTGAAAAATCAAAACACACATTCGAAAAGGATTATGTTATGGGGCGGTTTTGACTGGCAATGTGGGTGTAGCTCTCATTCTCTCCTCAGATATCGGGAACGTGTATTCCATCATCAATAGCTACACCGGATATATGGCAAAAAGATTTGGATGATTCATTAAATGCGAAGCTTTGGCAGCACATATGGGGAAGTGTTTATGAAGCAGTTTGGGAAACAAGACTGCAACAAATTCAGGTTAATATTCTTCCCAGAACCTGCTGGTCCCCATCCAGATGGGGTTATAGGCAGATTCTTCACTTTGGAAATGTTGAAAATGCAGGGCCATTATTCTTTGTTACCGCAGTTTGGTTCTGATCTTTACTTAAAGCAGTAGCCTGATTCCCTTTTATCAATGCTAGGTCTTTGGGTAGGTAATTCTAGAACATAGCACGTTATCAACAAAGTAATAATACATACTTTATTTTCAGCTCAGCAACAAATATTTTGAACAGGGAATAAACAGTGCCCATGCTCAGGCCATTAAGAAAACTGCCAGAACAGGATTACCGACTGAAAGGGTATTAGGTAGAGTTTAAATCGTTTTTATAAGGCAGAGTCTGGACTCCTTGCTGGTTCTTGACTAATAACTTTTGCCAGAGAATCTTTACTTCATGTCTTGCTTCCAAATTTTACTTCATGTTATATGGGAGATTGTTATTATTTAAATTGTAAAAGCTACTCCAAGTTTTCCAGGAGATCCTTGTCACCCTCTTTAGAACAGAACTAGCTGAATGTTGGTCAAATTTTAATGGGAAAAAGAAAGAAAGAAGGAAAAAACATTGCTGTCTCTCTAGGTCACTGGGGTAAAGAGAATTTGGGGACAATGAGGAATCACTGGATCTAGCAGGCAGAACAGTTCTAAGTGTTGAACCTTGTTGACTCCTTGTGGCTCGCCCTCTGACCCAAGCTGGCCCAGGTGAGCTCAAGCAGTGTGTGAGGAATGTCGGGTGATGCCTCCTTCAGTTAGCGACCAGCAGGAGCTCTGGCGACCAGCCACACCAGCTTATTTTGGCATTGATGAAGGGTCTGGTCATGAGACTAAACATCACTCACAAAGTTCTTGGAAAGAAGAGAAGTTTCTTCTGGCTGCCCAAGGTGGCTGCCATGAGAGGTAGAGGGCATTTCTGGGAAAGCCGTTTGCCCCACTGCTCTTCTAGAATCGGAGGCTACTCTGGCTTCAGTCTCATAGGATTGTGGGAAGAAGCCGCCATCACTGCTATCAAGTATGCTATGCGTGTACAGAGGGCTACATTCCATCAGCCTCCTGAGAAGGAACCTTTCCCTGTGTGTCATGTACAATCACGAACCACAAAGAAGAGGTGAATCTAAAGGTGAAGAAGGCACCGAGGACACAGGATCTTGGAAGGGGAACTTCAAAATCACCACCACAACAACCCAATTATGGAGTACTTAGCTTGGGCTAAGTGCTTTGTATCAATTATTTAATGATAGCCTTACCCTAACCCTAAAAGACAGAAATTATGAGCCTCATTTGACAGCCCCATTGGTCACGTGTTAAAAGTTAGTAAGCTTTTGAAAAACAGCTTGAGTCAAATCTGGCCGATGAGATTGCTCCTCTGTTCACCAAATTTTGCTGGAGTCCTGCACAGACATCTCAGGATTTCCAGGAGCACAGTTCCTGCGTGAGCCAGCTGGCCCCAGAAGCAGCCAACATTCTTTGGGCTGCACACCCGTGATGGGAAGCTGGAGTCCAGCCCTCTGCACAGCTGGCTTATGAGCAAGCCTCTATTTTCCCCCTGGAACTCCTTCTGTCTGCAGGTTTATGAAGCTCCGGCTTTCTGTTAAATCTGGTTGGACTGTAAATGAGAATAATACTTTGCACTTCTATGAGGCCTGTTATCTAAAAGTTTTAAAGGACTTTAGAAATTATGTCAACAAACCACTATCCCCCCTCTAGTACAGAAATATTAATCATTTTGCAAATGAATAATCAGCCATAAAGATTTAGTCATTGTTTAAGGGTTTCTATAATCATTTAATCAATTAACAAATGAAGCACTGATGGCCTTTTCTTGAGGGGGTTGATGGAAGAACCATTTATTTCTGGATATTATACAAGTTTAACAAAGCAATGTCTCCTTTGTTTACCACATCAAAGTCTGTGACTCTTACGCGGTACTATCTAATCTATATCCGCTTTTCATGCTGATTTACTAGCTTGTACTGGGGGCAGAGAAGACAGCAATAGCTGCACCCTAACCTCCCATTATTAGCTTTGCACAAAAATGAATACATGGGTCTCATTTTATGTGCATGAGTCAGAGACCTCTACATGAAAACTTAGTCTTCACCATTGACTCCCAGATTGTTAGGAAACAGACCTTGAAGCTGAACTGCTTGGGTTTTCATCTCAGTTCCATCACTTACCATCTCTGTGTCTTGGACAAGTTTCTCAACCTCTCTATGCCTCAGTTCCAACTTCCAGAAATAGGGAAAATAACAATTCCTACCTAACAAGTTAGTTGCTAAGGATCAAATGTGTTAATGTATCAAAATTGCTTAGAACAGCACCTGGCATATAGCAAACTCTACATAAATGTTGGCTACTATTACAATAATGAATATTAATGTCATAAATCTGTACATGAAGCAAACCATACTGTACCTTCAGTACTGTTTGTTCCCTTTCCACATGATTCCAAGAAGACATTTTATTTCCATGTGAGTATTCTCATTTACAATTGAACCAGGGAGAAAAATCACTCACCCAGTGAGTAAATGCATACTTTTATGTTATTTGTATAGATGATCTTTTCAAAATCAAGATGTGAATTTACCTCTGTAGAATGTTATGGTTCACATAGTTTAATATTCAATTTAAATAAATTTATTAATCTTCATTTGTTTCCCTCTTTCTTAGCTTGATGAGTCTTTCCTCATTTCCCATATTTCTTTTTTCTGTTAAAGTATCTTTTCAATTTTCCAGACATCTCTTCCTTACATTTTCAGAACTTGAAACCAGCATTTCACTTTCTCTGCTTCTCTTCTCAAAGCTCACTACCATCAACATTGCATTCTCTCTTGATGCATCACAGCCTCATATCCAATAATCTTTCTCCCGTTTCATATCTGGCCTCACGACCCCACTTCCTTTCCCTATCCCTTTCCCCCTTCATATTGTCTGGCTCCTTTCCACTGGATTTCAGTCCTTCTTTGTTTCTTTACCAGGAACTTTCTCCCCTGAGAACTTTGACATAAATCCCTAGAATTTAATTTGTATTAGTGATGATTCCACACATCCCCCCATCTCATAAGCCCCGGAGGAAAAAAAATGCCCTCATCTTGGCTCCTATTGGATGTATAACACTGTGAGACCATCTTAGGGAAAGCTGACATTTTAAGGACAATCCAACCAATAGCATAGCTCCTTCACTATCCTAAATACAGCACTGGGGATACTCCCATTTGGGCCATATAAATCCCAATCTTTAATGAGGAGTTTCCTTACTCATTTCAAATAGACAGAGACAAAGTACAATAAATTGCTCAAATGAAATGTGACTGACAGATAAATAGTACCCAAGAGGATGAACAAAAAACCCTATAGCCTCGACATATTCTGGCCAACCCATCCAGCATTTTCTAAAAAGTTCTAGAGCCATCAATGGGTCAGCACAGTTAGCATAGCAGGCTGCCAGAGAACCAGATGTTGCTATTGGAAATACATCAGCAACACCTCGTGCACACAGCCATGGGTCTGCATAGAGACTATATGGCAAATAAACTTTTACCCCTTTATTACACTCATTCAGATGACAGTTGCTAGAAAATTTTGTCATGTTGGGTTTTTTTCTCTCTTAAGAACCTGCCTTAGATACTGAAGATTAGAAATAAAGAGATGTTAAGTTCTTGACAAAGAGTGAGAGAAAGAGACTGAGGCACAAAGACACCAGCTTTCACTACACAAGGAAGATGCTTTTATTACCCTCTTAGAATGAAATACGTTGGGTTCCGTATTTGAGTTCAATTGTGCTGCAAAGCCAATGCAGCTTCAGTCTCCATTGGGAACATTTTCCTTGGCATCAGTCTGCACATTTTGGATTAAACACTGTTCTCTCTGAACTGACAAAGAACTTAGGTAATGTCTTTTTTTGTAAGAACTTAACAAATACATTGGCGATGAAGCTAATCACACTTCAAAATCCCTCTTTTCTATAGTTATTACAAAACAATCGACATTCCACACAACTAGAAAGAACATCTTTGTGTTAAGGTTTCCTTTACCCTCTGTTAAGGTACATCCATCTGTTGAAACCATTTACTGGTACTTGGAAATACAAATGAGCATTTTAGAACATTTACTGAAGAAAGACGATGTGTCTGACTCACCACACAAAGAGATTTGTCTCAAAAAGAAACTATGCTGTGAGTTAGGTACCAGGACAACACAAACAGCAGCGAGTTTCCCTTAGGCATGGCAGGGGTCTCTTTTCACCTTCATCACTTTGCCACTATGTCATGTCTCTTCTCTCAATCATTTGGTGAAAAATCTCTATAAATGAGTAAAAGTGTCACTGAAAAGGAACATTCTTCTCAGCACCATTCCTACCCCCCACAGGTTGATTACCACCATCATCACTATGCGCAGCGCCCTCACTACAACTGTCTCCTCCACCATTACTATGAGGTCACACGTGTCCTCACTGCCACCACACACCGCCACCGTTATCCCACTGGCACCATCCCCCCTTCCCCGCCCCCTGCCCACTCCTGCTACCACCACACCCTTTCCCACTGCCATTGCCACCACCACAACTTCCACCCTGCCAGCCACCATCACCACCAAACATTTTTCAGGACTTTTTCTCCTTTTCATTTTATTTTTCAGGTATGTAATGTGCTTCTAATGCCCAGTTCCAATTCTGTTTTCTAAAACAATCCATCTCAGCCAGAAATGACTGTGACTTTCTATGTCACCCTTAGCTGTTTTGTCTTAGTGTGACAGTACTACAAGCTCCTGGATATTTGCTCTTCACATACGTATTTTTCTCTCATCATCCCTTCAGGACATAATGAGTCCTTGCTCACAATAGGTACTCTACAAGAAGGTGATAAAAATTAAATGACTAAAATAGATTAAAAATAACCCTATTTTTGGCCTGACCTGTGGTGGCGCAGTGGATAAAGTGTCAACCTGGGAACACTGAGGTCGCCAGTTCAAAACCCTGCACTGGTCTGGTCAAGGCACATATGGGAGTTGATGCTTCCAGCTCCTCTCTCTCTCTCTCTCTCTCTCTCTCTCTCTCACTCTGTGTCTCCTCTCTAAAATGAATAAAAATTAAAATATATATTTTAAAAAAAATAATAACCCTATTTTTCTCGTCCGTTTTCTATCCCTATTAGAACGCCTAAAAGCAATCAAAGGATGAGGCATTTGGTAATCAGAGGGAAGCTAGGGATAGTATTATACAAATACTAGAACTTTAGCCATCAAATAATCAAGGCTGGGTTGTATTTGTTTATATAACTTTTGAATCTTTCCCTTATTATTAAATCTGTGGCTCTCTAGCTGAAAAGAGATCTAAAAAATCACATCCAATCTCCAATAAAATAGAAGTTAGGCAAACTGATAGCAACAAATTCTTGCTCAGGCTTCAGCCACTTGCCCTAGCAGAGACTTCCTCAGGGCAAGGACAAGAATAGAATTATAACAGTCCATGTTTATTCATATAGCATGTACCAGAAGACTCTGGGAGAAATTAAGAATTATTAAGAAAGTAACAGAATTGTTTTTCTCAGGGAACCTCTGGCTTCATCTCTCTCTCTCTCTTAATCTATCATCTAACTATTTTCATAAAACCTTTTCTTTGCACGCAATTTACATGAAAAGGGAAAGAATCTGATGACTTCTGAAGCCCTTGCTACCCTCCTGCAACTCTAGGATTGTCTATCTTTCGTGAACAGGATCTGTTTTTACAAATCCCTTGAAATATGAATCACAATTCTAGCTGCAGAAAAGAAACATTCCTGAATGTACTTTATCTCAGCCGTGGCCTCAAGGCTGCCCTTGCAAAGTTTGTGAAATCTAATGGGATTATGGGGGCAAGATGGAGAGAGACTGTCAGCATCTCTCACATGAGATAATAGCAATAATTCTAAAAATGCTTTTGTCTTGTTGCAACACCTGTCATCAGAGAGGCTCATGTTTTCTCAAAGCAGCAGCATCTTTACAGACATGAATCGCTCCGAAGAGTAGGAGCATAAGGCAGAGGGGAAAGTTTACATGCTGCAGCCCGAAGAGCTTAATCACCGAGGGTGGAGAGTTTGATGGTCGCTTGGTTTTAGGGATTAAGGAGGAAGTTATTTGTTCCGCTGCCAACTCTTTTCTAATAAACTTTTCCAACCGGGGTTCATCTACTCATTATCTGTTCAAACTGTTAAGATTAATTTTGTAGCCTATGCAATCAGAAAAGAAGTCTTGCAATGTGATTCTTGGATAATGTGTGCCAGATCGGGATCTAATGAATGAAGTCCTGGCCTGAAAGCCAATCTGATCTGATTTTTTTGCCAAGTCCATCCATAACTGACTCAATCGCCATTCTTATGAAATGGACTCAGTAGTGAGTGTCTTAGACCCTTGAATAAGTAATTAAACTGCTCCAACCTGCAATTCCTCATCTCTAAAATATTGAGATTGCTTATGTTATCAGAACCTATAATCTACTCATAGATCAATCTCATACTGATAGGGAAGAAAGAAACCTGAGAATTAAACTATCTTGTCCATGCCACAGTGAAGGCATAATTAGCCTTTGTCTAGACATATTTCTCATTTATTCAACAAGTATTTATTGAATTTCTACAATGTGCCTGGTACTGTGCTAAGTAGCAGGTATACAGTGGTGATCAAGCATAGATATATTTATTTGCCTTGTGAAACCTATCAGTTAGTGTGGGAGCCATATATTAAAGTAACCACATCGGGGGTGAACACACAATATAGTGTACAGAGATGTGCTGCAGAATTGGGCACCTAAAACCTATAAATTTATGTGTCACCCCAATAAATTCAATTAAAAACTAAAGTGACCACACAAATAAATGTATGGTTACAACTTTAACAAATACAAGGGAGAAGGAAAAGATGATGTCCAGAGGGATTTGGCTGCCCTTCCTCCCTCACACACACTCAGGCCACATGTGACACTGATGCTGACTGAGGTAGAGGAGACGGGAGAAAGGACTTGCTTGTCACGGCTCATGGAGAGTCTGTGGTAGTCAAGGCCTGGCCAGTGCTGTCCCACGCCTGATGGATACACAGAAGCACGAAATCTAAACTACAGTGTCACAAGAACAACTCAATCCATGTTAGCAGACCTCTCAGAAAAGAGGTGGCTGCTGTGTCATCATGCACAAGACCACAAAAAGTTGTCTCTGTGGGTCTAACATGCTACTATGTAGGACTAAAGCTCTGTGAATCTAAAATCAACAACAGTCTGAGTTACAATGACAAAGCTACTTACTATTTGTCTTATTCTTTTTGTGTTTTGAAGTGGGTAGAACATATGAAAAATTACATTGCCTTTTCTAGAATTATCATTATTCAGAATCTTATTCTGGCTTTTCTTTGTAGTTTCATACATTCTGTAGATGGTACAATTGATTATTTTTGTTCAAAATTATGGTTTTTCTACTCTATCAATAACCTATAATATATACGATAAATAGTCATTGAGCTGAAATGAAGAAATCAGAGTTCATTAAACTATCAATCTGCTTGCCCCTCTGTCAACTGGTAGCTGTGAACATGCCAGTGGGTATTACTGTTTGCTCCAGGTCATGCATAACACTGAAATTGGTTCCCTAAATTTTGAAAAAGTTTGATTTGGTTTATAATCCCACACTACACCCACTTCCCAGTTATTGCCACTTCTATTTGTCCTCCAAATGACCAATGACTTGTCCATCAATCCACAGAGGGACAGAAATGCAAAAGGAGGACACTAAATGCCTTTTTTACCTCATTTCTGGGAATCTGGAGTAATACTGGGACAGGAGCAGAAAGCTCTGTCTACTATCCTGACCCGCACTGCACAGCCTCTAACTCAAATCTCTTTGTTCTTCCCTCTATTTAAGATCTGGCTTGACTCCTATCCAATCCCAACTCCCTCCACTCACGCTTACTCCACGTCTTCTTGGTATGATTTCTAGTTGTGCCTGCCAACTCTAGCTCTGCTGCCCTTTGCTGAAGGCTGCCTCTGCTTCCCTGGTGCCTGTAGGCAGCCCCTTGACCCACGCCACACCCCTGCCTTCTCTCTCCCTCTCACCCTCCCTCTCTTCCTTTCTCAATGCCAAGACTTCAACTTTTTTACACTTTTCAGAAATTCAAAATGTGTTTCTACTGTCTTGCTTCATAATTTTTCTACTTTTTAAAAAAAGTTATATTGTTTATGGAAGGCATTATTAAACCAACTGGAAAAGATACAATACAGAGCTGTAAAACTAATCCTAAATCTTACCACTCAGAATAATGCAAGGTTTAGCATATCGGCGAACGTTCTTCAGACAGCTCTCTCTCTCTCTGCGTAAATGCTCGCATGATTTATAACAACAATTTCACTTGTATGGGGCAGGCAGTACAGCATGACTGGTGATCTGCACGCTTCCCTGTCTGCAACGCAGTAGATCAAGATTGCCAGCCACCTGAGAAATGGCTGCACAGACTTCGTGTGTGTGTGTGTGTGTGTGTGTGTGAGAGAGAGAGAGAGAGAGAGAGCGAGAGAGAGAGAGAGAGAGAGAGAGAGAGTGATTACTGAAGGGCATGGAGACTGTTTGGGACTCTTCAATGTAGTCATTTAGGAAATCGTGAAGGGTAAGCTGCTGCTTGCTGAATCATTTTGGGCTCCCTTCTCTTTAGTAAACTCTTGGTTTCCAAAAGCTGCACACTTGCCCATCTGGCTTTCCACTAGAATGGAGCCTGTGGGAAGCAGAATCATGTCCCCAAAGATGTGCATGTCCTAATCCCCAGACCTGTGACCATGTTACCTTATATGGCAAAAGGGACTCTGCATCTCAAAATGTCTACATCTCATATGATACATTATTTGTGTGGGCTTGATGTAATAAAATGAAGTTGCTAATAAAGTGAAGAGGGAGACAGGTGAGTTAGAGTCAGAGAAGAACAGGTGATGGTGTGATGACAGGAGCAGACTTCAGAAAGAGAGATTTGGAGATGCTGGCTTTGCAGGTGGAGGAAGGGGACATGAGCCGAGAACTGCAAACAGCCACTAGAAGGTGGAAAAGATAAGAAAGCAGATTCTCTCCATAAAACAACATTCTGCCAACAACTTGATTTGGGGACTTATGATTTTGAGAACCATAAAATAAAATAAAATAAATTTGTGTTGTTTTAAGACAGTTTCTGGTAATCTGTTATAGTAACAATAGGAAACTAATACGGAGCCAATCTCCACTTCCCCCTTAATACTCTCCTAAGAAAGTCAGTGAACCATTGTCACCCATTCTGGGGTCTCTTGCCCGCATGTAAAGAATTTGATCATGAACCTGAAATTCTCCCTCACAGCAGTCTCTTGGAGTTCTACATACCATTAAGATAAAAGCAATGTTTGCTTTGGGAAATGCTGTCTTTGAGCGGTCAGTGAGGAAGGGAGAGAGCACCAGCCTCTCCATCATGTCAGGTGGAGTGAGCAGGTCAGCCTGCGAGGGACGGCACATCCCAGCTACACTCACATGTACGCCGTGTCAGTGGGGCCTTGACTCCTACCTCCCCACAGACATGAAATAGATTATGTTTGAATATTAAGAGTTCTCTTCAAAACCTTGGTACAAATTAAAAACTTTTCAGTGTTGGGCTGCACAGATTTGTTTTGATAGGATAAAGTAAGAATCAAAGCTTCAAACATTCAAAAGAGCAAAAGGAATTACCAATACTGGGGCAAGCAGCAAGCACTGGAGTATATCTCTGCAACTGTTTGACTATACAATTTGCTCCCTAAATTTAAGAAGATGAGACAAAACAATCACCCTGTGAGAACTACAGTTCACTGCACAGATGAGGACCACAACGAACCATTGTATTACATCAGATTCCAGGTTCTTTGGTTGCAAGCAACTGATACAGATACTGGCTAATTTAAGAAAACAGAGATTTTATTGCAAGGATATGAAGTAGCTCTTGAAATCCACAGGGAGCTGTAGATTGAGGTTTGGAAAGGTCAGCAACCAGAGCAAGTCTGGTGACCTGAGTAGCAGAAACTCATTAGGGCACTGCCTTTGGGATTGAAAAACTTTAAAACTTAAAGTCTGTGGGAGAAATCATGTGTCCAGCCCTGAGAGAGGTAGGAAGGAAGAATAACTGACAATCCACAAATCATGGCTCCCAAAAAAAGAATTATTTAATAATAATAACAATAGTAAGTAGTTCTATAGTCTATAGGGCCAGGTATCATCTCAAGAACTTTCCAGATTTAGGTCATCTAATGTTCAGAGACCCTGTGAGGTGCTTGATTCTGTTATTGCAACCACTTCGCTTAGGGGGAAACTGAGTTACTGAGAAGCAAGGTACCTTAATCAAGGTCATAGTGCTGATATGATAGATAGCCACACCAGAATTTCAGCAGTCAGTAGAGACTGTAGTGACATACTCAACCACTACATCATGAGGCCTTTCTGTGTATCTCTCAAGAAGAACATGGGACAC
Organism: Rhynchonycteris naso; assembly: GCA_037038555.1. Lineage (NCBI taxonomy): Eukaryota > Metazoa > Chordata > Mammalia > Chiroptera > Emballonuridae > Rhynchonycteris > Rhynchonycteris naso. The sequence continues at coordinate 173,415,911 of CM073000.1, read as the reverse complement.
TGATATCAGAATAATGTGGAATGTCTGTGGGTGGCAAAAACCACAGTGGGAACCAAATTGCCATTAGCATTTATTGGACATTAACTCACTATGTGTCATAAAGTGAAACATAACTTAAATACGGAGAGAAGGAGCCTCTATCCTTGCACAGAAAACACCATTATAATATAAAGCAATATACTGAAATATGAGCTCCATGAAGACAGATGTCTTGTTCAACACTATATCCTAAGTATCTAGAACATGGCCTGTGGGCTGGCACATAGTTAGGTGCTCAATATATATTTCTTGGATAAATGAATACATCAACTACATATGAAATATATTTAGCCCCGGGTGGTTGACTCAGTGGTAGAGCATCAGGCTCTACCACACACCTCTACCATCAGGCGTGTGGATGTGCCAGGTTCAGTTCCTGGTCAGAACATAAAGGAGAAGTGATCATCTGCTTCTCCACCCCTTACCCTTCCTTCTCTCTCCCTCTCTCTTCTTTCCTGCAGCTAAGGCTCGACCGGCTCAAGCGAGTTGGCTTCTGTCACTGAGGATGATTCCATGACCTCTGCCTCAGGCGCTAAACAAAATGGCTCCAGTTTCAATGGAGCAATGGCCCCAGATGGGCAGAGCATCGCCCCCTAGTGGGTTTGCCAGGTGGATCCCGGTCAGGGCACATGTGAAAGTCTGTCTCTGCCTCCCCTCCTCTTAATAATATATATATATGAATAATTTTTAAGAACATATTCAAACATGAAAACCATACAGTGTATCTGTGGGAGAGATGCTGAGTCAAGATATGAGGAGACAGAAGAAACCAAAGCAGATATTAGAGTTTGTAACAACCACTAGTAGGTAGGTAGTAGGGAAAAAATATATAGCAATCTTCACTATGAGTTCATTTGGATGGCTTTTCTGGTGTTACTTAAAGAGATTGTTTTCATAATGCTTTAAAGTGAGTTGGGAAGGATCTGAAAATAAATCTTTTATAGTGTTTTGAATGTGATTATAGAATCTAAAAAGATCCCTAAATCTGAGCATTTTGATGGGGAAAGATGATGATGTAAGAGGAGATAGAAGTATAAAAGTTACATTTTAATATTTAATTACTTTTTGGCAGTGAAATGGGTTAAGGAATGGGGGAGAGAAAAAATTTTTTTATTTTACATAACTGGAGATAGAATTGAATAATTTTGATTTTTCATTGAGTTTCAAAATAAAAAAAACTCCTACAGAAATCACATCATTTTATTTCTTTTTGGGGGGTGCAGGGCTAACTAACATTTAGCCAGTGTGCATGTCAGAGACATTTATGCCATCTCAGCTATTCAGGGCCGGTGTCTGTCCCAAATGGTAAGTGCCCATAGAGCACCAATTGTCAAATAGTTTTGAAGAATCTCCCTGTTGGTGTTCAACATAGTAAAGGGGATGCAGCTAAAACCACAGCAGAGCTGCTTTTCATGAACAGGATACTGACTTACAGATAGGAAACAAATGACTGAAATAAACAGGTGCTTCTTTGGGTAAACAGTTGCCTTCAAGAGAATACTACAACTAATTTCATTTAATTTTTATAGATTACTGAGAAGAAAAATCCCTTAGCATAATCTTTATAGTCATGAAGTCCACCTTTTTATAAGTGAATAATATCCAGATTAATTAGTTAAAACAAAAGTAGTCTTAGGAACCATTATAGGCAGAGTCAAGCAAGACATATTCTCTGTCAGTCACAACCTGGAAAAGGGACTGAAACCGCTGTGGAAATACTCTGAGAACGTGTGCACAAAATGCAGACATACACTCTACATAATTAAAAATAGGAGAGCTAGGGCAATCATCCCGGGAAGACTGAAACATCTAGGATGGATAAATCTGAAAAAGCAAATGCTGAGATAGAACATGGTCAAAAGCTACAAAATCGTCTATAGAACTGAAAACAACAACAACAGAGGATCATTAACTGTAAAATTATGAAAAGGAGGCAACATTTTTGGCATGAATGTGATAAATATAAATCTAATTTTAAAAGTTTTTCTCTCTACAGCTTTAATGAGAATGAAGTTAACATTATTTTAAAGGGTCTTTTGAGGACATGGACGGGTCTTATCACCATGCTTTCATTTACCACTATGGAACCTAGAAGTACTAGATGCTCATTAAACACTTTTTAGGTAGATAAATGAGTAGATAACCCAAAGAATTATGAGTGTTCATTATGTGTATGAGAGAGATTCCACAGATTAGAGAATAAGCCACTTGAAGGTGGTGACAAATGAAAATGTTGTATTGTCTCCTCTCTGCATGATCTTCTTGTTTCCCCAACACAATTTGCCTCTTACGTCCCCAGCCATTCATACACTAACCTCTGACTTCTAAAACAACTGCTAAGCAATGTGAGGCACTAGATTTTATGGCCATTACAGTGCTGTTGGGTAGAGACTGGACTTTCATTACATACCCATCATTTTCACAACAGAGACCATCTGTCTCACAAAGCCTAAGATATTTATTATTTGGCTTTTTCCAGAAAAAGTTTGCCAACGGCCTTTAGTAATTACTTACCTCTGCCACTGTAGCATGAAAGCAGCCATAGACAACGCACAAACAGACGAGCAGGGCAGGACCTGATCTGCACAGCATTGTTAGCAAAGCCCTGCTAAAAAGGAAAAGGACCCAACTCCGCCTCAGGGTTCAAGGATGTAAACATGCCACTGTATGGTATAGCGATATGTGCCCAGAGTTTGGAAGTAGTAGAAGCTGGCAATGCAGAAGGGCATAGGGCAGGGCATTCTGGCAGGGGTGACAGCGCAGAAGCGGAAGTGAGGGAAGACTGGAGCAGTCAGCAACTCCAAGCTGCACAGCATGGCTGGAACATTTCTGCATGTGGAGAGTGTTAACAGATGGGGCTGGAAAGATTAGCTCCATTCAGTCAGGATGTGTCTACTCTGCTCACTTCCTCCCCTGTGCCTGGCACAGAGCCTGGCAGGTAGCAGAGGCTCCATAAACGTTAGTTCACTCACAATGAAAGATAGGCGGGGTTTAGATAAGAAGTAACTCAAATGTTAATTTTTTTTTAGCTTAAAAAAAAAAGAAAAGCTAAGAACAATACATTACTGAAACATTAGAACACAGCGACTAGTGACCTGTGACCATGACCAATTTCCTAAACCTCTCTGGGTCTCTAAATCTACATTTTCTTGAATGAGAAACTATGGTGGTGATGCTCACCTCATAGAATTGTTGCAAGGATTAAATGCAACATGGTTGGAGGAAGCTGCCTGGTACCAGGCCTGGCACCTAGAGGCAGTGATTACTGTGAATCTGTTGCTGCTGAGTTTGGCAGCACCTCAGTGTTTGATATTATATCTCATCTGGCAGGGAAAACCGAAACGGACCTGAAGAGTGTGATGGTGAAAGCAGTGCACTGAGATTCTGTTCTGGTTTCAGCTGGGATTGTTTGTTCAGTCCTAACAGCTAGCGTGAGTCCTCCTTTGGGACCCTGAGAAATCACCAGCCACACGGTAACCAAAAGGCAGGCAGAAACCAGAGCAGCCAGGAGGGAGGCAGAGGCGGCCTTTGTGGAGAAAACATTTGTTCCCCTTAAAGAAATAGGATGTTTGAAAAGAAAACATGCAACATTGGAGACGCTGACTCCAGCACATACATTTTCGTTACCACTCCCTGCAGATGGGTAAGAGGATCAAGCCAGCTACATGATATATTCCTTTGCCAGGAACAAAACTTACTACAGAGAATGCTGTGTTCTCACATAAACTAATTTTTGTGTTATACTGAACTAGAGTTGTTTCCAGTTGCTATTTTCCAGAACACAAGCAACCACTCTAATTCCTGAAATCCATAATGCACTTAAAAGGCAAAAAAATCCATAATCAGTTTGTGGTTTGGGCGTTGTTTATCGTGCCCGAAAGAGTGCCCTGGAGTTTTTCCAAGCTTTGGAAATGCAGAAGAAAAAGGGTTGAATGCACCCTCTTATGTTTCACACTTTTAAATCTGGTCTAGACTGGAGTGGGGAAAGCTGGCTTGGCATGGGAATAATCTACAGCCAAATTTAACTTGATGGGCCTCGCTCCACGGGGAGCCTGGAATAACACAGCCCAGAGAGGAGACAAATAACAATGTACGTACACAAAGAGAAACCCAAAAAGCAGAGTTTAGGAGGCCATGAGATATACAGCGTCATCCTGTCCACCCCTCGGAGTTTTCCTCTGCAGAATAACCTTTTGAACAACCTGCTCAATTTCTGATAACCATCTAGCTACCCACTCCGCTAGCATTTCTTTCCTTCATCCCTTTGCCTAATTGATGGAATTGACCTTTAACCACACTAACCAGCTCTCAATGTAAAATACAGGGTGGGGCAAAAGTACATTTACAGTTGTTCATATGGAAAATAATATAATCATTAATAAATAATACAAGAATAAACTCTGTTGCATGAACTCACAACTGTAAACCCACTTTTGCTCCACCCTGTATAATTCTTGACTAGGAATTGACTTGGATGTTTCCCACTGCAAGCACTGGGTGGTAATAATACTATACTTTATAAATCTTTTGTTATACATTTCTGGTCTTTCACTTAAACACCCAAAATGATAATTTATTTTGCATTATTATTTACATGAACTTTTCATAAATAATAAGAAATGTTAAGGACTTACAGATTTAGAATATATTTAATATTATTAAAATATAAATCTATATGTGCATATACCTGTGTATATTTACATGTTCTATATTTTAAAAGGTCACAAAATATAACTTTTTCTTTAGTTTTTTTTATATTCACATAACAGATTAAGAGTTTTATAGGCCTTTGATGTTCAAGTTATTTTTGTCCCTTTTTTTTTTGAGCATCTTCCTTAGCTATACCGTGGACAGCTACATGCAATTACACATCTGAAAGAAATTCTGTAACACTGAACAAGAGTTTCCAATGTCATGTCCTAGAGCAGAGCAATAAAAGGAAAACATAAAATGATTTTCGTATCCCATTTAAAGCTGAATCTTCAATGGACTCTATGCAAGCCAGAACATCTGCACACGTTTCTTTCAGAGAATTGTTGAGTACGAAGCATGAACGACTCTCTGGCCTACTGCCTTCTCTATAGCCTTTTACTTTTCTTGATTTCTTTCTCCCCGGTTTGGTCTCATTATAAAGACTGCTCCCATTTGAGAGACGGTGATGGTTAAACACACAAACCAAATGGGTTCTAATTCCTGCTCTGCACCTCACTACTGTGTGTCCCTAGGCAAGTCTTTAACCTCTCTGTGGCACGGCTATCTCATCTGTAAGAAGAGAGCGTTACCTGTAATTACCTCACGTTTAGGAAACCCCTTAAGAATTTCGTGGTCCACGGGAAGTGTTCACTAAATGTTCAGTAGGATTTACATTCCCTTCATCATCTACTTTCTTTTCCATGAAATCCTTCCCCAAGCAGGTTAAGAGTTTTATAGATCTTTGATGAGAACTGACCTATCAATTATTTCTCTGTTATTACAGTCTAGAAATAAGAGACATTTTCCCAGTGTTTTGTGATGATTTGGAAACTAGCACAATCACTAACAATCAGGGGAAGCTGCCATCATTGCCATGGTACAATAACCAGAGATTGTCCTAAAATAAGTCTGCCTCTGTAAAACTTCAGCAACTATTGGGTAAGGTCACTGAGGAAAGTTTAGGTAGAAATATAAAAATCAAAATTTTCTGTCAGATCTACATTTTACAGAGCTCAATACTCTCCCCCTGCCCCCACACAGACACTACACTGAGATAATAAATGAACACTCTTACTGCAGCAACTGAAATAATCCTGCATTTATTTTAATTAGACAGTCAGTAGGTATAAAAGGAGCTGGTCCCGGCGATGGGCACGATGTATCATCTAGTCAGTTCACAAAAAGACTAACAGTGCTTACAAACTCCTTCCCACATTCTTCCCCATTTTATAGAATTTTCTCTAAATATAGACAGGCTCCTTCCATAATCAGTGAGTCATTATTAGAGGTCACTGTCTTAGCTGGCACATCACAGATTAACTCACCCTATTAAAAGTTGATATTCACACTCATACACAGGGTTTTGCATAGGAAACACAACTTTCAGTTTTCAGCATAAAATTTTAAAATGTTCACAAGATGGGAATATATCTCCACTGTGTTTTTCTGTTTCTGAGTTATTCGCTCAAATGAGTGTCTTTTTGATTCTTGGTGATTTCCTCAAGTTTGAAATAACTCTTGTTAATCTCTCTGAGTATGTGCCTCTCTCCCCATTCTGTTACCCCACTTTCTTCAGTCATTGAACTTACTATTATCTATCACTTTCTGTTTTTAATGCTGTCTTGGCCACTTTTTACTTTTTTAACCTAAACAATTATGTTATAAAATTATTATTTTATATTATTTTATAAATGTGTTAAAATCCACTTTGATGGAACACTTTGTGCCTTTAAAAAAGCTTGAGCTAACTTAGTTATTTTTAAAATAAAGCTGACATATAATATTGTGTTAGTTTCAGGTGTAGAATGTGATTTGGTATTTGTATATATTGTAAAAGGATCACCACAATAAGTGTAGTTAACATCCATCATCAAACACAGTTACAATTATTTTCTTGTGATGAGTACTTTTATGATCTTAGTCAACTTACTTTTTAAAACTAAGGTTGAATTTTTACTTATAGGACACCAATACTTACCTTTTTCCCTCAGGCTCAGTGACCATAAGAATCTTTTAGGATTCTGAATATCATTTCTTTTTTAAATAATCTTGTTGAATTAAAAAAAAAAAAAAGAATCTTTTAGGATATTTAGTTTTCTTTAAAATTTATGTTAAATTAAATAAATAATGTGACAACATGTTTTGAAAATATTCATTACTTTTAAATGACTTTTCATTATGCCAAAGTATAGAAAAACCATAATTTATTTCTTCATTTAAAAAAAAATTATTTCTTCATTGATGAACATTTAGTTCTTCCCATTTTTCAATCTGTGGAAAAAAGGCCTCAATAACTATCCTTATATACATACTAGCTGTACCCAGCCACATGTTGCTGTGGCTCAGTGTGGTTAAATGAAAAAGAAAGAAAAGAGAAAGCGCACATTTCTAATATGTTTAATTTCACAATGCTTATGGGTATACAATATTTTTTGTTGTTCCATTGTCTGTGCAGATATAGAGATTGTCTGGTTTGTCGACTCTAGAACACACGACATATAATTGTCCATTTGAGAAGCAATCCGTGTCTAGATCTATACTGCACAATTCTAAAGATTGGCCCTGAACTTTGTTGATGGTGATTGCAAACGCCAACCGAATTGGGAATTGCAATCTCTTAAATTAAAATGGCATATCCATTGGAATCATAGGAATGCAAGGAATGAGGACATCCTCACCTTTGAAAGGTCCTGTCAAGATTGTTGCTTCTATGACATTGCTCATTAATGTTTTTACTGCAAGCCACGTGCTGTTGCAAAGCTTTGGCTGGTTGATATTTCGCAACATGATAATTGGCAGGCCGATTTTCAATTGCAGTATGTGTGGTGGCATCCTTGGCAGATCAAGTGAATTCAAAAATTCTGTTGGATAATTAACCACTTCAGCTGCTTCCACAATAGTGTCGATGGACTTGTATGTGACTGCCTCGCTCTGAATGTTAGACTGAATAATATTAAGTTTGTAGACGTCTTTGTTCTTGGCCGCAAGAATTAGCTCATTCACTCAGCCAATGGTGATTCTTATAATTGGTTTGAATACTGGGAAATACTTTTTCAACCAATTCTTCTTTTGACGTCACTAAATTGCAGAAGTTATGAGGCAATAAAATTCTTCCTGAGGTCAGATCAACCGGCACCTTTCTGTTCCCAATTTCCAGTAATTGATGTGAGAATATCTCAGCTGATTGATTGTTTTGCAGCTGGACATGCATATGTGTAGTTAATTTTAACGTCCTTGCATGTGGCCACAAAGTAGAGTATTTCAGGCAAGCATTTATTTCATCTGCTGGTGTTGATCGAGGAATTACAGGTAATGTTTGCCTGAAATCTCCTGCAAGCAATATTAATGCATTCCCAAATGGTCTGATGTTTCCATGCAAATCTTTCAATGATCAATCAAGAGCCTTGAGCGATATTTTGTGTCACACGAAATAATTAAATCAAAATGAAAATAAATCAAAATCTATAAAAATTCAACTTAACAATGCAATCAGAAACATTGAAAAGGAATTATAAAATATTTAGTATAGCGCGTGTTGCTTTTATGTCCAACAGATGGCACTGTTTTTCAAAAAAAAAAGCATGTTTTTACCTGTCACAGGTGTGACATTTATATAATAGTAGGTATATAAAAACATGCATGTATTCAAATGCAACATTGTATCAAAATTTCAAAGCAATTGGTGAAGAACTTTCAGGGATTTAAGGTTTTGAACAAACGAACATTTACATTTTTATTTATATAGAAGACAGATAACCTTTTTTCAAACATAAAAGGTTCTTTGTAACAAAGATCTATTAAGGACTGTACTTAGTTTAAGAGGTATATGCATTTTCAATATTGAAGTGAGAAATGCCTTTTTAACATAGCCCTGATTACACAAATATTAAAATTTTTAAATAAAAAAATACCACGTGGCATTTTAAAGAAAATAGACCTTGCTTTTATTTAATGAGTTTTATCAGAAATGGGTGTTAGATTTAGTTTTTTTCCACTCACCATCTGGTGATCTTTTTTCACCCTTATAATAAATTATATTAAATTTATCCTATTTGTTGGTGGTGGATTATTGCTGGATATTATTTGCCAATATGTTATTTAGGATGTCTGTACAAATATTTATGAACAACTGAGCTGTTAGGTTTCCTTTTTTATATTCCCTTCATCAGAATTTAGTATCATTGCTATGCTGACACTTGGTAAAAATAATTCAGATCTTCCTGTGTTTTAGAATAGTTTAGGAAAGTTTGGCGTTGACCATTCCAAAGTGCATTCCTCTATTGAACAGTTTTGTTTACATGCTTTTGGGAAAAAATTGCACTCTAAAAACATTCTATATTTCCTTTTAGGTAATTTTTATTATTAAATGTTTCTACCTTTTCTAGGGATTTGTCTCAGTTTCTTGGAAAGCCAACTATTTCTTCCAGGTTTCCAAATTTATTTGCAGAGTTAAAAAAGAATTTTCTAAACCTTAACATTATTTCTCTATTATTTCCCCATGTTAGCTTCTAATTTTATATGTATGCTTTCTTCCTTTCATCTTGATTAGATTGACTTCAGTCATACATATTAATTTGTTTTATCTTCATTGATTTAGAATTTTGGCTCTTCTGTGTCTTTGTTAAACTTCAGAAACTTACTGCTTTATTAATGTGTTTAAAAAATCTTTTCTTCACCACTAATATTTCAACACTGAATTTTCCTTTGAGCACTATATACTATGTAGTGTCTTCCTTTTGTTATTTTAAAGATATTGTGAAATTTTGTCTTTAATTTAATAAAACTCAAAGTGGCTTAAAGCAGAATTTTCACATTTATAATACACATGGTAAGACTTTGGGTATTTTATTAATTTCTGGTTTTACTCCTTTAAGGAAACAGAATATATTTGAATGTATTCTATATAACAGCTATTATTTTTGATATATTGGTTATCTTTTAAATTATAATGCTTGATACTATTTATAACTATTTCATGGGTATAGGTATAGAAGATGTGTGTGCATAGGCACATATGAATATATTTGAAAAACAGAAAGAGATCTTCCATATTATTCAGTTCCTGAGCTCTCCTTAATTATTTTTATCTTGCTAATCTGCTGAGAGATTTGTATTAAAGTCTTTATATTTCAGTATCATCATGAATGTTTTATTAATATTTCTTTGAAGAAGGAGTCCCTTTATTTTTACTTTGCCTTTGGCTCTGCAAATAATGTAGTAATGCTCCTCCCTTACAGAATATCTTATGAAAACTGTTGCACACATCAGAGTGGGATTACTAGGCCATCAGGCAAACATATATTCAGCTCTAGTAGGCATTACCAAACCATTTTCATTCAACACATTGCACCAATTAACAATTCCCCCTGCAATATATGAAAATTTCAATTGCTGACTCTTTCCAACTCTTAAAATTTTTACTTTAAAATTTTATTTTATAAATTAATTGGTATTTCTCTGATGTTTAATAAAGTTAAACATCTTTTCATGTTTATTAGCACTTTGGATATCCTCTTTGATGAAGTACCAAAATAAAGTTATTGTGCCCATTTGTTTACCAGGTTGCTTTCTTTTGTCTCTTTCTAATTAGCTTTAGAAGTTCTTCATTTAGGCTATAGTCTAAAATAATTTGTTTTTTACTTTCATAATTTTCCTGGTATTACTAGAAATTTAAAACAACTTAACTCTATTTTCCTCTTTGCATTATTATGATTTTCATTCCATATATTTTATTTATTTTTTGTGGCAGAGAGAGGGACAAATAGGGACAGACAGACAGACAGGAAGGGAGAGAGATGAGAAACATCAATTCTTTGTTGTGGCACCTTAGTTGTTCATTGACTGATTTCTCATATGTGCCTTGACTGGGGGGCTACAGCAGACCCAGTGACCCCTTGCTCAAGTCAGCGACCTTGGGCTCAAACTGGTGAGCCTTGCTCAAACTAGATGAGCCCACGCTTAAGCTGTTGACTCGGGGTCACGAACCTGGCTCCTCTGTGTCCCAGTCCGATGCTTTATTCACTGCGCCACAGACTGGTCAGGCCCATATATTTTAAATCCTATAAAACATTACTGACATTATTTTGTAGGTCAATAATCAATATTCATTTCTCCTAAAAACCTATTAATTATTTTGACTGTTTTTTATTCCATTGTGTATATTTTAGTTTCCCTCCGTGGTTATTATCTTTATCCATGAAGAACTCTCTATAATTTTGGTCTTCTAAAAATAAATTCTCCGTTTTTTGTTAAGAATATTTTTGTTCATCTTCATTTTTAAAATTTATTTTTTCTGGGTATGTAAATAATTGCTGGAAGTTATTTTCTTCCAGTACTTTAAGAATGTCATTTTATTGACATTCTTATTTCTTTTGCAAAGTCAATGGGAAGTCTTAATATTGCTTCTTCTTCTCCCTTGTTCCTCGGAGTCTTTTCTGAGAAGAGTCAATTCCTTCTCCACAACTCACAGTCTTGTGAACCTTAATATCTTGCCATTCTTATAACCCTACTCCTATCACATATTTTCTAAGAAGGGGAAATCATCCTCAAAAATAATTGTAATATAAGTTGCATAAGAGGATGTAATTTTTTCCATATCATGGCACATGTTTAATCCCATTGAAGTTAATCTTTGTTTCACTCTCCCTTTGTACATTTGAGGGATTCTCCTTTTGAACACTCTTTTGAACACTATTGAGGAGTTGCTTAATGCTTATTGTATTTTTGAAGAGGCAAGTCCTTTCATTTTCATGATTTTTAAGTATCTAAGAACATTTTAACTGTATTATTGAATATTTATTGTTCTATACTGTATTCTTTAATTTAAAAAATTGTTCTGTATTTGATATTTGACCTCTAAAGTCTTCTCACTTATCTAAACTTCTCCCATATTCTCTCTGTTTCTAATATCTAATTTGTTTTCTTTTGGCAGAAACTAATCTCTTTTGTATTTTTAATAGCTGTATTTTATATTCCTATCCAAACAGCCAATAATTCGTCCTAAAACAATATATACAGTTTAATTTAGAGACTGGTTATATTATTTCTGAAGTTTTCTTTATACTCTACAAAATTCTCAATAAATTGATGCAATTTAATGTGTATGTAGTTATGCTCATATTGTCTTAGGTTTCCTTGTAATTTTCTGAACATTATAAACCTAGTCTCATGAAAGCCAGTTTATTAAATTGGGGTATAAATATACATAATAAAATTCACAGTTTTGACAAATGTATAATTCATGTAACCAACACCTCAACAGAGATACAGAAGATTGTCATGCCCCTAGAAAGTTTCTTTGTTTCCCCTCTTTCAAGTCAATCTTTTCCTTACCAGAAGAACCATTATTCTGATTTCCATCCCTATAGATTAATTTTTGCATGTTCTTGAGTTTGGTATCAATGCAATAATTTTGTATGTATACTTTTGTATTTAGCTTCTTTTACTCAAAGAATTTTTCAGAGCAACTGATGTTGTTGAATTTATTTATCAGCGGTTCGTTCCTCTTTGTCACTGAGTAGTACCCCTCACGTATTATTTGTCTTTCCAGTTTCCTGATGGACATATGGGTTGCTTTGGGGTTCAAATTAAATTTTATTGCTCTTGTGTAATACTTTTCTATCACTTGGGCTGAGGGGAGATACATAGAAATTGTGCACTAAATTTTGGATTATTGTTTTTCCTCAACATTTGCTTAAGAAAGTTTTGTAGGTTTTCTTCATTTAATAATTTCATGAAAAACTTTAAAAAGGGACAATCTCCAGAAATTTCTCTTACTATGTCAATTTATCTGAACAATTAGCATTGTATGAATCAAATATATCTCCAGTAAGCACTAAAGGCTTTAGAACTTGGAAGTTTTAAATCTAGTGAAAAGCGTTAGCTAAGATGAATTGAAACAAAATTGTAGAATTAACTATATATAGGTATTATTTGGGCTATTTTAAAACTTTATTGAGATGTAATTTAGATTCAACAAAATTCACTGATTTGTGTGCACAGTTTAGTGAATTTTGGTAATGTATACAGGTATATAACCATTATCCAAATCAAGACATAAAAGAGATCCCTCAGTCTAACTAGTTTCTTTTTGCCCCTTTGCAGTCAACCTCATTCCCTGACTTCCATCCCCTGGCATCCACTAATATGCCTTCCAGAAGTATAATTCATCTTTTTCTAGAATTTCATATAAGTGGAATTATGTGATATACAGTTATATTGTTTGTTATCATTAATTTAGCATATGATTTTTACAACTTTGTGGCATATTTTACATGTGATAAAATTTCCATTTCAATGTATAATTCAATAATTTTTAAGAAGTTCACCAAGTTGTTCAACCATCACCATGAATCAGTTATAGAATATTTTCATCATCCAAGAAAATCCTTCATGCCTATTTACTCTTTTCATCCCATTCCCACCCTCTGCCCCAAGCAACCAGTAATCCACTTTCTGTTCCTATAAATTTATCTTTTGTGGACATACCATATAAATTGAATCATACAATGTGGTTTCTTGTGTCTAGCTCCTTTCATTTAGTATATTCTTTTTTTTTTTTTTTTTTTTACAGGGACAGAGAGAGAGTCAGAGAGAGGGATAGATAGGGACAGATAGACAGGAATGGAGAGATGTGAGAAGCATCAATCATTAGTTTTTTGTTGCGGTTGCAACACCTTGGTTGTTCATTGATTGCTTTCTCACATATGCCTTGACCCTGGGCCTTCAGCAGACCGAGCAAACCCTTGCTGGAGCCAGCGACCTTGGGTCCAAGCTGGTGAGCTTTTGCTCAAGCCAGATGGGCCCGCCCTCAAGCTGGAGATCTTGGGGTCTCGAACCTGGGTCTTCCACACCCCAGTCCGACGCTCTATCCACTGCGCCACTGCCTGGTCAGGCTAGTATATTCTTTTTGAGATTCATCTATGCTGTTGGGTATATTAATATTTTGCTCCTGTTTACTACTGTCTTTGTACTCATTTTATCAAAATGTAGAGCATTACTTAATTTGCTTATTCATTCATCTTTTAATAGAGATTTGGGTTGTTTCCAAGATTGGGGCTATTATGAATAATGGTCTCATAAAAACTTTCAACCTTATGTGTAAAATATGTTTTTATTTCTTTTGCGCAAATACCTAGGAGATTATGGAGCCATATGGTAAGTACACATATAACTTTATACTAGTGCACACTGTTGTACTGTTTTCAAAAGTGGTTATACAATTTTGCATTCCTCAAGCAACATGTAAGAGCTCCAGTTGCCCCATATCTTTATTGACACTTTGTTGTTAATATCAATATTCATATTGTCAGTCTTTTAAACTTGAACCATGTCAGTGGGTGTGCTATGAGATATTTATAGCTATTAATATATGTCTATATCAATTCAATCCCAATCAAAATTCTGGATGACTTTTTGAAAAAATTAATAAGCTGATTATACAATTTATATTAAAAGGCAAAAGAATTAGAAAAACCAAAACAATCTTGAAAAAAGAGTAGAAAGTTGAAGGACTTACAGTAAGTATCTGACTTCAAGACTTACTATATAGATTTATGACAAAATGATATGTTATTAGCATAAAGATAGACATAGATCAATGATACAGTATAGCCAGAATATAGATTCATACTTATATGGTCACTTATTTTATTTATTTTTATTTACTGATTTTAGAGAGAGGAAGGGGGAGAGAGAGGAAGAGGAACATCGATCTGTTCCCGTATGTGCCCTGACCAGGATCAAACCCACAACCTCTGCACTCCAGGACCATGCATTAACCAACCAAGCCATCTGGCCAGGGCCATCATTTATTTGCAACATTAAAGATATTTAAAATTTTACTCATTCAACAAATGCTTATTGGGCATCTCTTAAATGCCAGACACTAAATAGGCACTGGGGGCATAACTATTAAAGCATTCAAAAATCTCTATCATCATGTAGTTTATATTCTGGTTGGGCAAAAAAAAAAAAAAAAAAGAAATAAAATTAATGATATTTTAGATAATTATAAGTCCTTTAGGAAAAATAAAGCAGAAAAGGGCATAGGGAGTAATAGGGATCAGTTTAACTGTTGCAGCCAGGGCAACAAGGCACCTACATAACAACCCAGGGAGAGGCCGCTGGCAAGTGCAGACTCCCTGAGGCATACCTTGAGGAGAAGTCTGGTGAGAATGGCTAAGGGACAGCCAGGTACCTCAGCTCAGAAAAACAGCCTGCACGAGATCACACAGGAGCATGTAAGAATGATAAGGAATTTAGCTTTGATTGTCTGAGACAGGAAGCCATTGAAATGTTTTGAGTGGGGTGGTTACATCATATAATTAAAAGTTTTCAAAGCATTACTAGGGCTGAAATAGTGAGAATGGAATTTCAAGACAGAAGAAGGGATTAAGTGTAGCCTAATCAAAGATTAATCTAGCTATCACAAAAGATACCACAGAGGGGATGTTAAAAAAAAGAAGACAACAAAAGATATGGCTAAGCAGGAGCTAAAGAGAGAGGAGGTAAACTGATCTCAATATTTTAAAAAAACAACTAAAAAAAGCATGAGAGGATTGATTTTCAAAAAGCAGAGTGAGATAGTGTCAAAGGCTTCACAGAGAACAAACAATATGAGGCTGGAAAAAGACCACTGAATTTTAAGTATAAAGGGTTATTTGGTGAATTTTTGTAGCATAGTCTTGGCACTATGGTGGGATCACAGTGGCTTTAGAACAAATAGAGGTCCTGGCCAGTTGGCCCAATGGTAGAGTGTCAACCCAGCATGTGGATGACCTGGGTTCAATTCCTGGTCAGGGCACACAGGAAAAGCACCTATCTGCTTCTCTACCCCTCTTCTTCCTCCTTTTCTCTCTCTCTTTCTTTCCCTCCTGCAGCCATGGGTTGACTGGTTCAAGTACATCGCCCCAGGCGCTAAGGATGGTGTAAAGCCTGTGGCCAAGGCCGCCATCACAGCCGCCTGGCTAGTGCAGGTTCGCATTGGATTCGGACAGATGGCAATAAAACACCGGAGCCAAGAACGGGTGAGCCATCAGCTTTAATTCTAGCTTGCACCCGGTGGGCAAGCAAAAACACACACTGGGCTCCAAAACCCACACATTCAGTGCTCACAAAGCTACTGACTTATCCGAGTTTCCTAGAATCAAAGGTTTCTAGCTCACCAGACTTATTCACCTCTGTTTTCCACCTCCTCCTGCACAAACTCTTAACAAACTGGCTTCTCCCTCAGCACTCTGCCATCTTGGCTGCTTCTCCTGGCCTCCATGTGGCCTTACTCTGCTCTCCTCTCTAATACTAATCTCAGGAACCCTGGAACCAAGAGAGAGAGCTCCCAGACTGCCCCCGTTTATAGCATAGAAAATCCAAACCTTTAATCCAATTATACATAAAGAAAGTCTCTGATACAAAGCCACCCATCTGAGGCATAATGGGATTCCTCAGGAGAGTGCACCACCCAACATCATCCAATCAGTCAAGGGTGTGGGGAAGAGCTTACTCTTAAACTAAGTCTTAGGCTATAATGACCTGGCCTGCCTACATTACAGCTTTTCCCCCACAGCCATCACAAGCATAAGGGCAAATAATATCACCTGGGTGACGGGCTTCCATGTGGGCAGCGCCATCTTTAACAAAGTGAGCATATTATATTTTATCTGCCGAACAATCCACCCCTATGCTCACTTTACTACCCACAATTTACACCACTGGCATCCCTGTACAAGAAAATTAGGCACATTACACAAATTACAACAGCATGACAAATCATACAATTTCAAAAGTACAAAGGTACACTTCACCAGTCTCTGAGCACTTTGCCGAAAGCACAAAATGTCCTCGGCCTTTTCTCTAGCCATGGGAAAAGCTTCCCGGGGCAGGAGGGCCTCCAGCAAAGCCATCCTCACCCCCACCAGGGTATTTCACATTGTCCAAAATCTGTAAGTCCATTCAACAAAGGAGCTTGTGCCCATCCGGTCATAGTCCAGGAAATCAGTCCACACACGTAGGGCTTTAGCCTCCCCCCTCATTCCTGCCATCATGGCAGGTTTCACACTGTCCTAAAAGGAAGCATGTGGCAATGGCAGTCAGCATTTCCATCTCTGCTCTGGGGAGCATGATGGCATCCACCCTTATGTCCCAAAATCGCAGACCTACCGGCAGCGTAGCTACTCCTTGCTGCTGGGCTCTCACCTTCTGGAGACTGCGGATTGCAACTCCAGCCAGATTCTCCTCATCCTCCAAAGAGGAACTGAAAACACCAGCTCCTGCTGCTGGGCTTGATCTCCGGGCCACCGCTGCCTTCTGATCGGCAGGCCTTGTAGCTCCAACCCCGGCCTAATCCCCGGTCCTGGCCTCAGCTCCGGCCTCATGCCGCTGCTGGCTCTCCACCACATCCAGGGCAATCTCCAACTCATGAACCTGTGATTCCTTCTCCAGCGTCTGCTCCATTTCCAGGTGAATCTCACGAACCTGGTCAGCCTCCTCCGGTACTTCCTCCAACTCCAGGGTCAGCATCTGTTTCTCCCACGTTTCCTCCAGCTCCTTCCACTGCTCGGTTTGCAGGTCCTGGGCAGCCTCTTTCATAGAGCTCTCAGTTTCCTCACGTATGACTGTAAAAGTCAGCCAGCCTACAGTCCCCCAAAAAACAGCCATAGGGAACCATAACAGCAACCAATCCTCTACTCCACCACTCAAAGGTGGTGGTGGCTCCATGCTGATCTGTATTGAATCCTGCCATAGACTACGCCAAATGTAAAGCCTGTAGTCAAGGCCACCATCACAGCAGCCTGACCCATGCAGGTTCACATTAGATTCATACAGTCGGCAGTGAAACAACGGAGCCAAGAACTAGTGAGCCATCAGCTTTAATTCTAGCTTGCACCCGGCGGGCAAGCAAAAACACACACTGGGCTCCAAAACCCACACATTCAGTGCTCACAAAGCTACTGACTTATCCGAGTTTCCTAGAATCAAAGGTTTCTAGCTCACCAGACTTATTCACCTCTGTTTTCCACCTCCTCCTGCACAAACTCTTAACAAACTGGCTTCTCCCTCAGCACTCTGCCATCTTGGCTGCTTCTCCTGGCCTCCATGTGGCCTTACTCTGCTCTCCTCTCTAATACTAATCTCAGGAACCCTGGAACCAAGAGAGAGAGTGAGCTCCCAGACTGCCCCCGTTTATAGCATAGAAAATCCAAACCTTTAATCCAATTATACATAAAGAAAGTCTCTGATACAAAGCCACCCATCTGAGGCATAATGGGATTCCTCAGGAGAGTGCACCACCCAACATCATCCAATCAGTCAAGGGTGTGGGGAAGAGCTTACTCTTAAACTAAGCCTTAGGCTATAATGACCTGGCCTGCCTACATTACAGCTTTTCCCCCACAGCCATCACAAGCATAAGGGCAAATAATATCACCTGGGTGACTGGCTTCCATGTGGGCAGCACCATCTTTAACAAAGTGAGCATATTATATTTTATCTGCCGAACAGATGGCTACAAGGAGCCTCTGCCTCAGGTGCTAAAAATAGCTGGGTTCCAAGTATGGCCCCAGAATGGCAGAGCATTGGCCCCCCATGAGGGTTGCCAGGTAGATCCCAGTCAGGGTGCATGTTGGAGTCTATCTCTCCTCTTCTCACTGGGAAAAAGAAGAAGAAGAAAAAAAGAACAAGTGGAGGCAAAGGTAAAAACCACTGGCTTAAGAAATTTTCTAGTGGAAGGAAAGACAGTAGCACAAGTTAGAGGAAAGAGGGGAAAAATGAAGGTCTAGAGGTTGAGGAGAAAGATTCAGGGACCTAGGACTAACCAAGGATGACAGAAAGCAGAAGACTGGAAGAGTGCTGGAGAGGATAGAGAGTGAGGGAATTGGCAAGGACCAAACTTCCCAGAATCTCCTAGTCAACTCCAGAAACTGCCTTGCAGGTGCTGTTTCTTTTGATATTTTTGCTGTTTGTTATGTTCTCCCAAAGTACTATATTCACAAATGCACCAGTCTCACTCAGATTTCTGCCAGCTCGCATAACTGAACCTCACTTAGGTTGTCCCCATCTGCTTTATCTTGTTCTGCATGGAAACCTAAACAGGATGCAAAATGTCCAGGAAGATCCAAGAAAACTTGTTAGATGCTGCCTGACTGAGATTTGCTCTGTACCAGGCACTTTAACTTAGTGGTGTGAGCCATCTTAGCCTGGTGCTGTTTGAGCATCTCATTTACAAAGCCATTGGAGGTGCTGTTTTGCGCCCCAATACACAACATCTGGGCCTTGCCATGCAGGGCAGCCTGGTTCTAAGTAGGAGGTAGGCAGGAACAGCTGAGCAAGACTTGGGAATTTCACCCCCTACATACACATCCTTCTTTAATTTTTCCTTAAAAGGCTCACACCCAGTTTCATTTTCACACACAAAGAGGTCCTTTGTATTTCATTATGACCAAGTCACAAAAGTAAATGTTTTCCTTTAAAAGGAAAGTGGGTGTGGATGATGGTTGCTTGGGTGGAATGTGAATAAAGAAAGACTTTCCTCCCCAAAAGCCAGACTTCAATGCAAAATGAAATTATACTGAACTTCCAATTTGACAACAATGCTTTTATTTTAATTATTTGTTCGTTACTTTTTTTCTGATCTGTAAGGGATTTTGGAGATATTTTAAATTTAACCATCCTGGGTAGGAAGAATTTTTAAATCTCTGAAGCAAGTTCCACCGCTGAATAGGAGCAAATTATTCTCCATTCTCCTTTATTTCAAAAGTGGAGGGATGCTCAACTAAAATTTTCAAATACATTTTAATATCACTATAATATATATGTGGAATATATTTTCTACATGGGAGCTAGAAGCAAGCAACCTAACCAGATACAGCTCAACAGGATCATTGCGGATCACTTCTATAATGCTGGGGAACAAAATTTTTGTTGCATCCACAAAAACACTTGTTCTTACCCAATTCGAGTATGCTGAACTCAAATCTGACATTAGTTATTTTCTGTAAGCTACAGTTTATTTGCAATTCATTATTGTAGGTTTTTTATCTTATTGTAAAATTTTCAACATTTAGTTTAACATAATGAAGTAGAATGTCTTCTTGGGCATCATCTTTGTGAAAATATAATAATTGATATAATGCATTAAATACACTAATATACTAAAAGATATGATTGCATCAAAATTTGTCTACAATTTCAAAATAGAACATATTAAAACACTAATTTTAATCATAAAATTTGCGCAAAACATTTAAATTCTATTCAGACAAAAATTTGCGTTTGTAGCTCTTGTGTTTGTGCACTTGTTGAGGACAAACTCATTTTTGATGCTCCAGCAGTCGTCTGCTCATCACTGACAGCTCCAAGATTTTCGGGAAACTTATCAAGGTGACTGTTCAGGAAGTGAATCTTTTTTATTCTTTTTAAGAGTTATTTTGAGTTTATTTTATTTTTTAGATTTTATTTATTCATTTTTAGAAATACAGGAGAGAGAGAGAGAAAGGGGAGGAGTAGGAAGCATCAACTTACTGGGCAAGCCCAGGGTTTTGAACCGGCAACCTCAGCATTCCAGGTTGATGCTTTATCCACTGCGCCACCACAGGTCAGGAAGTGAATC
Source organism: Rhynchonycteris naso (assembly GCA_037038555.1). NCBI lineage: Eukaryota > Metazoa > Chordata > Mammalia > Chiroptera > Emballonuridae > Rhynchonycteris > Rhynchonycteris naso. The sequence goes on along the minus strand of CM073000.1, from coordinate 173,395,576 downwards.
TTAATGATCATTTTACATCCATTGTTGCGGAAAGCCAACAGCATCCTTTGAACCAGAAGAACATAATTTTCTGCTTTTTTGTTGCCAAAACAGTTCTTTGTAACTGCCACTAAAGACTGCCATGCTGCTTTCTCCTCCTTATTCATCTTACTGGCAAATTCTTTGTCACATATGAGGGTTTGAATTGGAGGTCCATCGAATACACCTGCTTTTATCTTCTCAAAACACAAGGCAGGAAAAGTAGAAATAATATGTTGAAAGCATTCACTTTCTCTATTCAAAGCTGAAAAAACTGCTTCACTAAGCCAAGTTTGATGTGAAGTGGGGGAAAAAAGATCCTGTCTTGATTAACCACAGGTTCATTCACAATATTTTGCATCCCTACTTCCAGAGCTTCATGTTTTGGCCACTCCTTTTTTGTCCAGTGTTTCTCCCCAGCTCGGCTGTCCCACAAACACAGAAAGCAAGGATACTTTGTGAAACCTCTCTGTTGTCCTAGCAGGAAATTTACCATTTTAAGATTCACATTAATGATCCAGTTATGCTCCTCATACTTCAGAAAGTCGAGGACAATTTTTATGTCATTATCATCTTCTTGCAGATGAGTTGAATAACCAATTGGAACTGCTGCATAAACATTACCGTTGTGTAGGATAACACATTTCAGACTCCATTTAGAGCTGTCAAGAAATAGCCGCCATTCTGTTGGACTGTAAGTGGTAACACATAGCTGGCTGAGAAGTCTACTGATATCATGACAGTAAACTAAGTGTTTGTCTTCAGAGAAAAAGTCCACAAAAATTTGTTCATGCTTCCTGAAATGGGAGACTTTCTTTGATAGGCCCAAACCTCTTACTAAGTCATTCAATTCAGGTTGGCTAAACTGCTGAGGGGTTAATGACTGATTGGCAACAGAAAAAGACCCTTCAGATTCTACAATCATTTCATCATGCATCTTATCAAAATACACTTGATCACCATGTTCACTTTCTTGGTCCTTGGGAGAAATAAAACCATTGGAAACTGGAACCGGGAGCGTCTCAGAGTGTGGGATAGGTCGTATTGCTGAAGGAATATTAGGATATGCGATCATGTGCCGTTTTTTCTTGCTGATGCCCTTTTTATGGGTCAGACTGAAATAACAGTCACTGCTGTGGTCCTTAGGTTCACACCAAACCATGGGAATACTAAAAGGCATACCTTTGTGTTTTCCTTTTGTCCAGTCACAAAGCATTTTCTCACAATTATGATACATAATATGAGGAGCCCAATTCTTGTCTTGATCACCAAGGGGAACTTGAAACTAGGTAATATATGCACGGTCACAGATAATGAAATATATCGCCTTTGACGTTGAAGTGTGTAACAGCCACTTATATAACAGAAGGCGTCATGACTATTACATTTACGCCTACTGGAAGAAGCCATGATTCAATCTTAAAACAAAATAAAAGGGTGTTTTTATCAGATAATCATTTTGTACATTTAAAAACAACTACAATTATGTAAAAGTGATGTTTGTAAAACATTAATTGCCTTGTGGTTATGGTCAATCCAAGAGTCGTTGCCCTTTAACTGCAATTTACAAATCAATGCATGCCATTAACTGTAACAAAAAGAAATTAAAATCGTATAAAAACTAGAGCATGCAGTGAAAAACGGATTTCAGATTTGGAATCAGCGATGCACAAATATATAGAAACAGTTCTAAAACCTCATGCAACAGAAAATGAAAAAAAGAAACTGTTCCCCAGTGAATGCACCGTATGGCCAGTAGTTGCTGCCATCGTGGCCATTGACACACAGGTTCCATTCGATTTGGACAGATAGTAAAGAAACAGTGGAGCCAAAGAATGGTGGGCCATTCCTTTATTAAAGTCTTGCACAGGCCAATGTACAAACGCACAGGGAAAACACTTCCGTCTGGTTCCACAACCAGGAGAATCTTCTCTGGTTCCTCCTAGAATCAAAGGCCCCACCAGTCTCAGCGGAGTTCGAAAAAGCCCCTCACCTCTGGTTCCCCATCTGCACACCTTCTCTCTCTCTCTCTCTCTGCACAAACTGCTGGCTTCTTTCTCAGCACCCTGCCTTCTCTCTGCTCTCACTCTGCTAACATGGCTTCCGTCCATCCAGCAAACATCAGCAAGACAATGGCCCTTCCCAAGCAGGAAGGTAATTTGCAATTTCACAGATCACATACCTGGCGCTGCCCAGTGCCATTTTTTAATACTAAAAGTGAGCAAACTCAAAATAATGCAAATTTTACAAACCCATTTGCCCAACATGCACACATGTTGGTTTCCTTCCCACCACTACACTTTCCTGGTTGGCCACATGAAGCATTAGCACCCCATTTTTTTGCAAACTGTGGAGTAGACAAATATTTGGAGTGAGCTAATTCAATGTGTACTTTCTAGATACTTTGACCCTGCTGACAATATATTCTCCATTACAGATGTTACTATTCTCCCTGAAGGCTTCATGCTTCTTTTGGAAAAGAATCCTAGAGAAAATTAGCATATACATAATCAGAAAGTCTTTAAGTGTTACATGTCACAAGAACTTCCACACTGAAAATGGAAACAACAAGGCAAGGCAGGGCAAGGAAGCTTGAAGAAATTTCAGGGGCAGCCAGTACAAGCTTTCTTTTCTCAAGAAAAGAAGACTTCCTAGTACAGTGGTTCTTAACCTTTTTTGAGGTACCGAACCCACCAGTTTCATATGCGCATTCACCAAACCCTTCTTTAGTGATAAATAGAATATGATTTTTTTTTCCAAATTCAAGACATAGGTATATGTTTTTTTACTGGTGCACAAAATGAGCCGTGCATGAACATCACCTTGCTCAAAAAACAAAACCAACAAAGTGCATGAACTCACAGCAAATTACGGTATTACTTTATTCTGGCCTCCGCAACAGAGGCTTCTCCGAACCCCTGAGACGGACTCATCGAACCCCTAGGGTTCAATAGAACCCAGGTTAAGAACCACTGTCCTAGTACCTTTAAAAAGACATGTTGGCCTCTCTCTCGTCTGAGCAGTCATAAGTATGGGAAGACTTGTAGACAGGCATTTGCACTTGGGAAAAAAAGTTATTAATTCAATGAATATTTATTGAACATCTTTCCCTCTGTGGCTTGTGCTTTTTTCTCCTGAGGCCCACATTTTACATCCTGATCCAACATACACACATACGTACACCAGCTTCAAAAACAGTATTTTGATTAAAAAATATTTATGTCACTCCATGCAATGCACTCTGATATTTTCATTTCTATTGAATCATTTTTAGTGCTCATGATATCTCACAACCCAAATTTTATGGCCCAGTTTTAAAAAGCACTGTAAAATGTCTGGACCCTATATTAGGCACTGATGACATGAGTCTTCTTTCAACCTTCATGGTAGTTGTATATAGTCCAGAGTGGGAAATATTCTAGAAGTAAACAAATAATTATAACTTGTGATATATTCTATGAAGGTAACAAAGATGGTACTCTGATAAAACTAGGAGACTTAATTTGGAAAGATTTGTCAGAGAAGACATCTTTGAAGAGAGAAGTAAGCTGAGACCAAAAGGATGAAAAAGAGACAGACATACCAAGGGCAGGGAGAACAGCATTCCAGGGAGAGGCAACCCACATTCCACAAGGCTGGAAGGAGCCTTTTGAAGAACTGGCAGGGGGCCAGCGCGTCTCCCGTAGTGAGAGTGGAGAAGGGGTTAGGAAATGAGGTTGGAAAGAGAGGCAGGGATGTAGCACACAAGGATTTGCAGGCAATAGTAAAGAGTTTGGACTTAATTCTAACTGTAATGGGTAGCCCCCGAATGATTTTTGAATTGTGCTAAATTAGGTTATGCAGCTAAAGTTACTATAAATCATTCTGTACTTTGACCTCCATTGTTGAAGATTCCATACCTCATTTTCAGAAACTTGCCAAGGTCCAGAAGAACTGATTGGGTCTCCAGTGATTTTGAAGACAGCATGTACAACATGAGTTCATGTAACCAATGAATAAATGGAAGAATTCCCCTTGGGAATGAAAAGGACAATGGTGGCAAAATATATACATTCTCTCCATTCAAAGTCAAGTGCATTTAAGATATCCCCATTTTAAGGCACAGGTGTTTTTTTTTTAATAGCTGTATAAAATTGTTCAGATTGAATCTGTACAATGTGGCATACAGTTAGGTACTCACAAATTTCCATCTCCCTAACCTGTATATGGACAGCTGTGCCTAAAAAAATAGGTGAAAGATTACATTAGCCAGTTCTCTTGGTATTCCCATTTTATGGCTTTTGTGGGAATGCAGTTCAAGCTTGCCTGCTATTTTATTTAATATACCTCCTTGTAAATTCCAGCTGTTGACCATGTAATTAATCCCTGCATGGAAAAAGTATTGGCATTCGTTCCTGCAATACCTGAGCTTCATCCCAACAGGATTATATTCATCCTAGCCCTTTTCATTACTTTACAGTTGTGCCTCAGAACCAGTCTACGTTCCACACAATTAATATACACCAGGACTACTCCCAACTTAGCATGGTTACTCAACCATGACTTCCATTTATTCTCCTTGATTTGTAGTCACTGAAATCTAGGATTTTAAATAACAAGCATCTGCTATGTTACTCCTAGAAAGGTTAGCACTTAAGTTGTTAACTTATTTTAGAATGTGGTACCTGGAATAAACATGGTGGTTAGATCGTGATAACTATATGGAATACAGGAGACAATCTTGGATGTTTATCCTTGGCCACAGGATTCTCTCATTAGGTTTTTCTTTTCCAGCTTTCCATTATTACATCTTACCTTTTCTAGTCATTTAGTCTTTGTGTTCTCTTCTTTCAGTACATTTATAGAAACTTGTTTTCCTTTATTACACCAAAAAAAAAAAAAAGATGGCTGAGAATTTCAAGCACTTCCCTCACAAGAGTATTTGCCTTTTGATAGAGGGCAAAGTTTAAGATAAAGAGAAAATTCACCTGCTTTTTTGTCCAGAAAGTGACTGGACAAAGATGCAAAGCCTGCCTGTCCCTGTCATGTCACCTTGTAATTAGTTCTTATAATATACATCTATATGGCCAGTTCTGTTCACTATAACATGATATAGCAAATAAGAATAACACCTACATTACTGTATTGATTTGATGGCAAAATAAATCCCCAAGCATTTTAAAAAATTCACAGTTACTGCTCGTTTTGGCAGCACATATACTAAATGTTCACATTTAGATAAGCAAATTGATGAAAGATCATCAAGGTGGCAACAATGTCTAGAAATCAGTTTTAAAAGTCTAAAAATGAAAAAGACTAAAAATTTTTTTTTATTCCTATCTGAAAATTTAGCCTACGATCTGGGAAATACATGCACTAATGAAGAACAGCTGGGTTTTAGACAAAATTATGAAAGTAAATCACACATTTGACTAGGTATGTTTTCTTTAGGGTAGAGATCAAGAAGATACATTGCCAACTCAAATGTAGATGGATTTTAATATGTTTTTGTAATATACAAGTTAAAGGCTGCTTTGTAATAGCTTACACTTATTTATCAAATTCAACCTATTTGTCAAATGGGAAAGAATTTGGAGTGACTATAAATTCTTGATTGAAAGAGAAAGTAGAAAACTCTGTGAAGTCCACCTGAGTGCAAAATTTTAAGAAGAAAAATGCTGATGAAAATTTCTTTAGGATTTTCTAGTTTATCATTTCCTTTAGTATATTTTAAGGTCCACAGAATGTTTCTGTTAGCTATAACACAAGCACATAAAAAGAAACAGGATCAGTGTTCAAATAAATCTATTTCTTCAACCAATATTATTTGATAATTTATTATATTTAAAGTTGTGGGAGGTATAAAAGTAAATTAGACATGGAATGTATCCTAAAAGAATCTTTTTGGTAGGGAAGGAAATATGAATCTGAATGATTTAGTACAAGATAATGAATTAAATCTACATATACTATAATAAATTTCTTATTGATAAAAGAATATTTCCACCAAGAAATTCCCTTATTAGTTTTAGAGAATTTTCAGAAATATACACATTAATGTTGATACATGTTAAATATATCATGTTAAATATTCTTCTGATATATGTTAAATATTCTTCCTGACCCTGAAACAGTAGTTTTGTTTTTTGTATTGTGACTTGTTTTATACTTTTCAAATTGGAATAGAACTAAAATTTTATAAACATTTTCCTTCAAAAAATAAGAATATAAAATTAAATCATTATAATGAATTTTAAATCCCCAAAACAAGTTAGTGCAGGGTTAGAAATTACACATCTGGAGGACAGCTTTAGAACAAAGTCTGTCTCAAATGTTATCTCATCTGTATAGAAACCCATCAACATTCTTACCATAGTGAAGGCATGGCCCACAGGGCAGAAGGCCAGCTTAAGCAAGGCTTTGGTATATAGGGTTTTTCAAACTTTATTCAACGAAGATGTCTGTGTGGGCATATGTAAAATTGTTAATGTTCAGTACTATATTGTTACTGCTTCAATAATAGGTTCCTTCTCTTCTTAAATCTCAAATTAATTATTTCTTCATATCCCTGCATTCTCCACTTCTGCAAACAAATGGTAGGAGGAAAATTCACTCTGCAGGTTGACTCTTAGCCACACCCCCAAACATTCTTCATTACATAGCATTTGGGTTGACAATTACTTAAATAAAAGTTTATTCACTTTTATGTAAATATGGAAAAATCACTTATTTTTTTTAAAAAAACTAGAAAAAATGTTTTTTTTACTGCAAGTTAACAAATTACTGGTGTCTAGAGTTCCTAACCTACTCTGGAACCTCACCTCCTTTTGGGCCAGTTGAATCCTCTACTGGCTTACAAACATCAGCTCTAGGACTATGCTCCTGGGAACTGGGTAGAAGGAGGAAATGGGCTTCTGGATGACCTCTAGTACAATGTCATCTGCTCACTTTGTCTACACCAGTCACTACTCCTTTAGCTTGTAAGCAATCTGCCAGGAACAAATAGACATTCCTCTTCTAAATCAGAATGCATTGCCAGGAAAAGAATATTCTACTGGGTGGTTGAAGCTGAAAACTTAAAAAAAGTGCAACTATAATTAGAAACATTAAATTGTAAAATGGTTTGTGGTAAAATGCTTTATAAGTAACAGCTAATTCACAATGAATTTTTGAAGTGCAATTCAAAATAATACTCATGAAAATGCTTTTTTTCACCCAACAAAGAGCCTGTGTTAAGTTGCTTGTGATCCAATTATAGTCATGTCAAATGACAGCTGCAGTGTCTTATAGTTTGCTCTTCTCCAATGCCACAGCAATCGCCAAGAACACATCTTTCTGATGAGGAAGACAAAGGGCAAATGCTCGCCCTACTGCCCTGAACCTAAGATGCATCTCATTCTTCTGGAGAGAGAAGGCTGCAAGGGTACTACATTTAACTTTATATTTTTCTTTTTATTTCAGTCGATACTCAAGACCATTGCCACTGTTGATACAAAGTCTTCCAATTTTTTATTGATTAGAATAAGTAGGTTGCACCCGAGGAGCTGACGAAATTTTAATGATCACCTACACATGTACGTACTACCTGTTTACATTCAATTTTCTTCTGTCAATAAAATGGAAAAGTAGTGTTAAATTTTTTCATTTTCCTAAAAGTGGAGCAGATACCACACCACTTCTGCTTTCAATGCTGTAGAACTGTGATCTGATGGAATCTTAAAAGCCAAAAACTGTTGGGGAGAATACTGTCATATGCATGTTCTGTCTTTCATTCTATTATTTTCTTGATTCTATGTCTATCTCCATAATTCCTGCTGAAACTCTGTGACTCACACTGATTTGTCTAATAGTATGTGCAGCTGAACCTGTACCTTTCCAACCTCATAGCTGTTCTACTATCTTTTACTACGCTCCTCAACCACCTTTAAATTTTTTTCCACGAATGATTTAGTTCCTAGGTTCCAAAATATAGTAAACAATAACCTCGCGAAATGAGAAAGACTTAATGAAATTGGTTAAACACAAATATTCAGAATAAAAGGTTCACAAGTGGGAAGAGAAATCACAATGTGAGGCACAGGATATAAGTCCAGGATTGGGCAAGTAAATATTTAAAAGATGGTTGTTCAAAAGATGTGTATGTGCAGTTTTGGTAAGGGAAAACAATGACAATGACAGTAGGATACTTTCTCACTTGGGGATTCTGAGGAATTACAGGAAAAGCATTAAAATTCTGGAAATTTGGAGGAATTCCCTAGTTGCACAGTTGAGACATGAGATTGGGGGGGAGGTGGGGCAGAAAGGGAATTGAGAAGGAAGAGTCTTCAGGGACTCCAGCTTTTCAATATTGCTGTGTTTTCATCTGGAATACATTATTCCAAGATACTCCCCACTAACTCGTGAACCCCCTTTCTGAGCTTAAAACCATTTCTGCTTTATACTAAGAAAACTACTGTAAAGTTTTCAATTAATTTTAAAGAACTATAGTTTTATGTTACTCAGAGAAATGGTTTTTTATTGAAGACAGACAAGTAGAGTCTAGAAGATCTAAGTTACATTAATGCAGAAATAATGTATGAACACTGAGAGGAAAGCGAACAAACATTGAATGCAATGCCAAGATCATGGAGCATATTTTTCAGCTCTGTTAGTGTTATTCCACAGATTTTAGGCAATAAATCAGAATTTTTAAAATGAAATCTCTAAAATACTGTTTTCATGCTACTACAGATTGCTTTGTTAATTGAATCTTTAAAAATAGCTTCTTGCCCTGGCTGGTGTACAGTGGATAGAGTGCTGTTCTGGAGAACTCAGGTTGATGGCTTAATCCTGGGGTTTCCAGCTCAATCCTGAGGTTGCTGGCCTGACCCCCAAGGTTGCTGGTTGGAGCTCCAGCAGTCAGGGCACATATGAGAAGCAATCAATGGCACAACTAAGTAGAAAAATGGGTTGATGCTTATGTCTCTCTCTCTCTCCCCCCCCCTTTTCCTTTCTCTTCCTTCCTATTTCAAAATAATAATAATAAATAAATCTTCTTAATCTGTTTACTTTTCTCCATATCCACAGTCTACCCAGCTTAGTTATCATTCTTGTTTTCCTAAAGGACTGCCCTAGCCTCCTCACTGGTCTCCTTACCATCCACTTTAATTCCTTTCAATTTTTGCCCACACCTTAACCAGAATAAACTTTTCAAAACAAAACAACAACAAAAATTTTATCCTGTTAAGATAGCCTACTGATTTTACAATCAAGCAAAATTCTTCCAATGGCCTAACATCATTCTTTTCTGGCCTTGACTCCTGTACCTCACCCTGTCCTTCATTACACTGCTGGAACCATTCTGGCCTACTGACTTTCTCTTTCTTTCTTCCTGCTCAGCCTTCCCCAACGTCTGGGGAACACTGTTCTTTGTCTCTTCTCATCATATCAACTCTTGCTCATTTGTCAGATCTCAATTCAAGTATCACTTTCCCTGAGCAAAGCACTTCTTAACCACCTCCCAGACCATATCAGAAACCGTTGTAGTACCTTGTACCTTCCTGGTTTTTTCCTTCATACTAATCCCAGTTTGTCCTTATATTTCCATTTGTGTGCTTATTCATGTAATTTCTCCTTTTCAATAGATTGTAGGTTCCATAAGGGCAGAGTCTATCTTATTAATAATTTATTTCCCAAGATCTAATACAGCATCTGTCAGTAAAAACATGTTTAATGAATAGAACAGAACAGACTTATGACTGTCAAGTGAATATCACTACTTACACATTTTAAAAATATCCCCTTTCCATTCAGTGACTGCTCATTGGTTAATGCTGATAAGCCATACAAAAAATGTAGTCATGGAAACATCAAGGCAGCTCCAATGGGAGATCATTTTAAATTGATGCCTTACAGTCAGCAAGTCTGCATCAAACTTTACTGATGTAATCTCCAAATTACTTGAGAGTCACTGCAGCATCTACCTCCCAACGCGGGTGTAGCAGCTGCCGCAGAGCACTGCTAGAGAGACTTCCGCCACGGCCCGTCACCCACGCTGCTGGACCGAGAAGGCCTCTGCATGGACACAGATGACAGAAGGAAAAGCGGCGGGATTTCTAGCACTCGGGCTGCTAGATGGTGTTTGTGGGGGAGTGGGAATAGGGGTGAAATAATGACTCTGGATTAGGAAAAGTGAAATAATGACTCTGGATTAGGAAAAGTGAAATAATGACAATGTGTGTCCTTACACTGTTTGTGCTACAGACGCAGCAGAGGAGCCGCTTTAAAGGCCTCTCCCACTCTGCCTGTTGCAATTGCTTTATCCTTATCTTTATTCTAGGTGTTCTTTAAGGATGAATTTCACAGTTCAAATGAAAGAAATAAAAGTATTTTAAAACATATGTGTGTTTTCTTATAAACAAATTAGATATACAAGGAAAAAGCAAAATACGAGCCATTGACTCACAGGCACGCCTCTTACTTTGGTCTCTTGCGTGGCCTGCACAGGCGCGAGTCCGCAAGATGGCGGCAGCTGGAGAACAGTGTCAGGGTGGCCGCATGGGCCCTGCTCCTCCAGAGCCCTTCCCTGCCCGCCTGCATGCTGTCAGCTCCGGCTTGGGTGTAAGAGGAAGGCTGTTGATCCTTATGAAAATCCTGGAAACCTGGAGTCTTCTGACAAGACGTCTAAAAATGTTGGAACTGAGCCCTGGCCTGTTGGCCTGCAGGTGTGTGGAAGTCGCATGTTTGATTCTGGTCAGGGCACAAAGGAGAAGCGACCATCTGCTTCTATCCCTACCCCTCTTTCTGCACCGCTGCCCTCCTCCCCCAGCCTGGCTGTATGGTTTGGGTAAGTTGGCAGGTGGGGGGGGGGTCGCGGAAGCTGGATCCACCGCCTCGCCTCAGGGGTGGAAATAGCTCGATTGCAGAGCAAGGGATCAGCGGCCCCAGATGGCAGTTCATCATCCTGTTAGGGGGCTTGCCAGAGGATCCCAGTTGGGGTGCATGCGGGAGTCTTTCTGCATCCCTGCCTCCCCGCCTCTTACTTAATAAAACAAACAAATAAATAATAAAATGTTGGAACTGGATTACTGAGGGCTACAGCATGAGGTGATGTAATGAAACTACAGATTTAAGTGGATAAAAAGGGAAGATGGAAGATGCCAGGTTTAAAACATTTGGCTGTGGTCCTGCAATTGCCTTCAGCTCGTTAGCCACCAAAGGTGTGAAAGGCAAGATGCTGGAGGAAGCTTTGAGCATCAAAAACACAGATGTTGCCAAAGAATGGTGCCTTCCCCCTGTGGCCCTGCACTGCGCCATACTGATTCAAGATGCGATACTAGCTGCCAGAGCTGATTACAAGCTAAAACGAGACCCTAAGAAAGGCGAGGCAAGAAGAAATGAGCCCTCAGCGAAGCTTCCAACAGGGCACTTCAGCAGCTTGCCCACCCTCGGTGCAGTCACCGTAACTGTAGATTTCAGAAGTTCCTCACACTACAGTGAAAGAGCTACACCACATTTGCTGTTCACACTGTGGTTCTAATGAAAGCAAAATACACATTTTAATTGTTCCAAATCCTGTGGTTTCTTTCAGCCCACTTTTACTGCCCCAACCCAGTTAATGTATATTTTGAACTGTGTGTATGGCCTTAACACTGAATCAATATGGAAATCTCAAATTTTGCTAGTCCACAAGTTCACAAAGAGCTATGTTACCTGAATCTATTTGGGGGAAGATTACCAATAGAATGCCTTAATATGACTATTTGATAGAACCAAGTATTGTGCATAAAACAGATCTGCATATATATATAATAAAAATATAAGACAAAAACTTAAAAAGCAAAATACTTATACAAGAATTATAAATCAAAAAATTTTAAATGTACAGTTATAATTTAGGTAAGCAAACCATCTTGTCCCCATATGCACCTCACCTTCTGTAATAATCTCCATTGATCACTTCACCCTACCAATTATCTAAGCAAGAAACAGAGAAATATCTTACTTCTTTTGACTCAACATATCCAATCCATCAATATGTGATGTTTACCCTGTATTCTATGTATTTATTGATTGCCTTCTATCTATCACATTATGTAGCAGAGAGCCCCTCATTAGCTCACCAGAATTTCTTCTCACAAAGATTCCTCTGACCACCACACCTTACTTCTCCAACCTTCCCACTGCTGTGCACTCTCCTAATACTTTGAGCACACTTCCATATTGTATATGATGTTCCTGTCCATCACAGTCCTTATCTATAAAGCTGAGGTTATCATAGGATATAAGTCGATGGGTTGTTATAAATATTCAAAGGGAGTGCTTGAAAGTTCTTATCACTGTGTTTTGTAATTCTTGTATGTCTGAATACATTGGTTTTTAGTTCTTTGATAGTGGGAATTCTATTATCTTCATCTTTGTACCCCAGGTGCCTGCCTCATTTCCTGATATAAAGGAAGCTGTCAACAAATATGCTGAATAAATGAATTGCAAATAATGGTGTGAAATCTAATAAGTATAGAAGTTTCCATAAACCTCTAACACAAACATAATTAGACATTTGTCATTTTTCAAATTAATTTCTGATTTTTTTTCTTTAAAAAATACCTAAAGGAGACCAACATTCATCATAATTCACAGAATACTGCAGATGTCAGGAAATGTATAAGTTAGAATTTTTATATAAATTCAAATTCACCCACATTGCACATAAGGTATCCTATTTAATAGAGTAGCTAATAATCACACAAAAAATATAGGTGCAGTGGGGGTGAAGTATAGTTATAATGAGAACTTTACCTCATGTATCAGTAGACATTTTTTCTTTTTGTAGGGCACTATTTCAGCACATTACTAAAATATTATATATATTTTAAAGTAACTTCTCTAAGATAATGCAATTTAAATTTCAGAATGAAGTCTTTTGTAGAGAACAAACATATTCTTCCACCAGTACTTGCAGGTGTAGATCTCCCAGGAATATTCAAGTCAGTCACCGAGGACTCCTTGGCTGAAGAGCTCAAGTCTGTTCAATGTGTAAACCTCAGGACTATTGTTAAAATTCCAGGCAAACTAGAAATTATTTGAGCCAGAAATTACACAATTGTATACAGACCTCCAAACCAGTGGTTCTTCCCTAGAGCACTTTTAATCATTTTAGGAGAAAATAGCTTTATTTCATAAAGCTCAAAACTTGAAACTGCACAGAGTGTTGGGGGAAAAGAATGACAAAGTGACCCTGCAAAGTAAACTTGCCTACAAGTGACCACCACAGACAAAGGTTCCAGAAAGCTTTTAAGTCTATAAATCAAAAAAATCTGGAATCATAAGTACTAGAAATATGCAGTGCCTTAAGTAAAGACCAGTCCTATATGATTACTATTTTTTAGATTTGAATCAGAAAAGCCTCTGTTTTTAAGCAGTTAGGAACTTCAAGAACAGAGATGTGAATATTCAGTCTGACCATCTTAGTTCAAATATAATAAAAAGATACTTGGGATCTCAATAAAAGTGCTGAAAGAATTATTTTTGAAAATTAAAATTTGGAGTGTTGTCAGAGAAATGGTGCCGTGAGGAGGGCTCCCAATACCTCTCCCTGAAATTTCAACAAATTCAACAACTAGAGACAGAAAAACAATACCAGGAGCATCTGAAATACACATACTCCAAACAAAGGTACAATTGGGTGAAATGGTAGCTGAATTTATAATCCACTCTGAAGGAAATAAGATGGAGAACGGAGTACTCTGCCTTCCTCACTGACCTGAGCAAGGGCTGCTTTCACTTGGAACTGAGAGAAAGTGAGGACTGAGGGCGTGGAAAAAGCTGGACTAGGGCAGAGACGTTCAAGACGAGGAGAGAGTGTTCCTGCGGCTCAATCCACATGGAGCACGGAGCTAACACCAACAGCAAACCCCGGCAGAAGTGGGCGAGCAGTTGCCTTGTTTACTCCCGATATCCTGGTCGGCAAGTGCAGACAGTGTACAAGTGGTTCCTCCTAGTGCCACCAGCATGGGCACCCATGTTCCAGGACAGAGGGGCTGGGTCGGAGACTGTCAGCAGTACACTAAGCAGACTGCAGCCTCCTGAGTGGGCTGCAACCAGAGTCTCGGTGTAATCTCTGTTGCCCGAACAACAGCGCTCGGGAAGTGTGTGAAAGCTGGCTTCCCTACTCCCGGACCTCTCCAGGCAGGGCACCTCCACCAGCCATACAGGCTAACAAAGCACATTACCCAGGAAAGAAAAATAATACGGAAGTGCTAGGGGGAGGGGTGCTCAGGAAGCTTGCAGACAGCTTTTAGCACACCCGTGAATTGGATCGCTGAAAGGAAGGATCCTAACCCACAGTCTGCTCACTACCCAGCTGGCTAATACTGGCAGCGGCTCTGGCTGACAAGGTCTTCTTTCTTAGGTCTGTGATCTAAAAGAACCTGAAGGAGAGATGTGATATTTTTTAGGGCCTCTTGCTCTGCACGCAGTGGCTGGGGCAACTTCCTGCCAGCCGATACAGGGTAAAAAACATATTCCTACGGAACAGACCTCAGAGAACACTGCAAAAGCTGGGCAGGCTAGGCTGTACGTTTCTTAACAAGGGAGAATCCTGCAGAGAGCAGCCCCATGGAATGCTAAGGCAAATTTAACTAGACATACCTGGGGAACCTTAGAAAGGAGCCTGAACAGAAGTCAACTTGCCCCCCTACCTACTTCAGCTGGTGGCTCTGGTCGGCAGAGCTTTCATACTCAGGGCTGTGCTCTAAAAGGACCTTGAGGAAGGACCTGACAGCTTTTAAGACCTCCTGTTCTGCAGGCAATCACTGGGGCATCTTCCTGCCAGCCAATACAGGTTACAAAGTGCAAAAAGCCTGGGGAGAGTGGTCCCGCAGAGTGCTGAGGCATACTATGAAAGGAGGCTCATAGAAAGACACCTTGAGAACAATTGGCTACCAGCCCTGCCTGATTATGCTGGCGGCTCTGGCTGGCAAAGCCTTACCCAGAACCCTGCATTGAGTGGGGATAGAGGGGGGATTTGGCAGCTCTTAGGGCCTCTTGCTCTCCAGGCAGTGGCAGGAGCAACTTCACAGCTGGATCACCAGGCTGCTGGTTCAGGAAGGAGAGACTTGGAGAGAGGCTCCAGGAAAACAAACTCTCCCATTGTTGGAGGCCACAAACACTAAGAAGCCCCAACTACCAACGAGACTGAGGCCTGTATATGTCATTGCCATAGCAACACATCATTTGCAATTCTCTACCTAAGCATGCCACAGGGGCAGAGCCTGGGGTACAGTTCCACCAACCAAAAAGAGAGAAGAAGAAAAAAGGAAGAAGATAACTTCTCAAAATCAAGAACAATCCATAGTCTTTGTAACTTTTTCCACCTGTTTTTCTTTCATTTTTTATCTTTATTATTTCTTCCACCTTGGTCCATTTATCCTCCTTTTATCTTATTCTTTTCTTTTCATCTTGAACTTCATTACCCATAGGCATTACATTTCACATTCAT
Organism: Rhynchonycteris naso; assembly: GCA_037038555.1. Classification (NCBI taxonomy): domain Eukaryota; kingdom Metazoa; phylum Chordata; class Mammalia; order Chiroptera; family Emballonuridae; genus Rhynchonycteris; species Rhynchonycteris naso. Next base: position 173,380,101 of record CM073000.1, on the reverse strand, counting down.
TTTTTTTTCTTTCTTTTTCTCAATGAGGGTTACATTCCAAAAATCTTAACTCTCTCCCTTTTTTCTTTCCTTTTCTCTTTTTTTCTTTTTCTCCCTCTGTTTTGGCTTCTTCTTTTCTCTTTCACTTTTCCTCTCATTCGATCCTCACTCACAAATTATTTTATTTTGGATTCAAATTTTTTCTTTGTGGCATTTTGTGTGCTTTTTACTTTGCTTTTTATCTCATTAGCTTTCCCCACAACCCGGCTCTCCATTCTACGTAGTTTTTGTTCCACTTAATACAATAGAATTTTCTTTTTCTTTTTCTTGTTTTCTTCTTTTCTCTTTCACTATATCTCTCATTTGATCATCATTTACAAGCAAATTATTTTATTCTTGATCCAAATTATTTCCTTGTAACATTTTGGGGGTCCTTACCTCGTTTTTTGCCACTTTGTCACTTCTCCCCAACTCAGGCCCTCTGTTCTAGGTAGTTTGTGTTCCCTTTAGCACAATATAATTCTCAGTTTCTCACAGTATTTTCTAAAAAAAAATTTTTTTTAATTATTTTATTTTATTCTTTATCAACTCTTATTAGTGTTATTAACAAAACCACTCTAAGATGCCATTAAGGAAAAGGAAATCAAATATCATGGATATAAAAGACAGAGATGTAGCTCAGATAGATGAGAAAAAAATCTATAGAAATAGTTTTTAATAGATTGGAAACCTTGGAGTTAAATGACAGAGAATTTAAAATAGAAATTCTAAAAATACTCAGAAATATATAAGAAAGCACAGAAAGGCAATTTAGGGAGCTCAAAAAACAACTCAATGAACAGAAAAAATATATTACCAAGGAAATTGAAACTATAAAAACAAATCAAACAGAGATAAAAAACTCAATTCATGAACTGAAAAACAATGTAACAAGCTTAGCTAATGGAACAGGCAAGATAGAAGAGAGAATTAGTGACATAGAAGACAGGCAACTAGAGGCACAACAGAGAGAAAAGGAGAGAGACTCACGATTTTAAAAAAATGAGAAAGCCCTACAGCAATTGTCTGACTCCATCAAAGAGAGCAACATAAGAATAATAGGTATATCAGAAGGAGAAGAGAGAGAAAATGGAATGGAGAACATATTCAAACAAATAATAGGTGAGAACTTTCCAAGCCTATGGAAAGAACTAAAGCCTCGAATTCAAGAAGCAAACATAACACCGAGTTATCTTAACCCCAACAATCCTACTCCAAGGCACATTATAATGAAATTGGCACAAACCAATGACAAAGAAAAAATTCTCAAGGCAGCCAAGGAAAAGAAGAATACAACATATAAAGGAAGACCTATTAGATTATCATCAGATTTCTCAGCAGAAACTCTATAAGCTAAAGAGGGTGGACCCCAATATATAAAGTTCTGAAAGAGAGGAACTTCCAGCCAAGAATACTATACCCATCAAAGCTATTCTTCAAATATGAAGGAGAAATAAAACATTCACAAATACAGAAAAGATGAGGGAATTTATCACCAGAAAGCTCCCACTTCAGGAAATACTAAAGGGGGTTTTCTGACGAGATACAAAGAACAGAACAAAACAAAACCACAAGTAAAAGCTCCACCAAGAACACAATAAAATCAAATTTAAACTGTGACAACAAAAACAAAAAGGGGAGAGGATGAAGATTAACAGTAGCAAAGAAGGATGGAGTGCAGAAGCACTCATGAGATAGTGTACTACAATGAACATGGTAGGTACCCTTTTCATTAATGGTAACCACCCCTGAAAAAACCACCACAGAAGCACATGACTTGATAAAAGAAGTAACAGAAGAAAGAAGTATGGATTACAACCAAACAAAAACAAGTGATAGAAAAACAAAACAGAAGAATCAAACAAGATACAAAACTATCAGAAAGCAATATATAAAGTGGCAATGGAAAATCCACAAGTGTCAATAATCACACTAAATGTAAATGGATTGAACTCACCAATAAAAAGACACAGAGTAGCAGAATGGATTAAAAAAGAAAATTCAACTGTATGCTGCCTACAAGAAACACATCTAAGCTACAAGGATAAAAACAAATTCAAAGTGAAAGGCTGGAAAACAATACTCCAAGCAAATAACATCCAAAAAAAAGCAGGTGTAGCAATACTCATATCTAACAATGTTGACTATAAGACAGCAAAGGTAATCAGAGACAAAATCGGTCATTTCATAATGATTAAGGAGACATTGAATCAAGAAGACATAACACTTCTTAATATATATGAACCAAACTAAGGAGCACCAAAATATATAAGATAGCTACTGACTGACCTAAAAACAAAAACTGAAAAAAATACAATCATACTTGGAGACCTCAATACACCGCTGACGGCTTTAGATCATTCATCCAAACAGAAAATGAATAAAGAAATATTGGCCTTAAACGAAACACTAGAACAATTGGATATGATAGACATCTACAGGACATTTCATCCCAAAGTGCCAGAGTACACATTTTTTTCTAGTGTACATAAAACATTCTCAAGAATTGACCATATGTTGGGCCACAAAAATAACATCAGCAAATTCACAAAAATTGAAATTATACCAAACATATTTTCTGATCATAAAGTCTTGAAACTAGAATTCAACTGCAAAAAGGAAGTAAACAAACCCACAAAAATGTGGAAACTAAACAACATACTTTTAAAAAAAGAGTGTGTCAAAGAAGAAATAAGTGCAGAGATCAAAAGATACATACAGACAAACGAAAATAACAATGCGACATATCAGAATCTCTGGGATGCAGCAAAAGCAGTAATAAGAGGGAAGTTCATATCACTATAGACATATATAAACAAACAAGAGAGAGCCAAAGTAAACCACTTAACTTCATATCTTAAGGAACTAGAAAAAGAAGAACAAAGACCATCCAAAACCAGAAGAAGAAAGGAAAATCAGAGCAAAAATAAATGAAACAGAGAACAGAAAAACTATAGAAAAAATTAATAAAACAAGGAGCTGGTTCTTTAAAAAGATCAACAAAATTGACAAACCCTTGGCAAGACTCACCAAAAAAAAAAAAAAAAAAAAAAAAAAAAGCGAAAGGACTTATATAAACAAAATCCAAAATGAGAGAGGAGAAATCACCACAGATATCATAGATACACAAAGAATTATTGTAGAATACTATGAAAAACTATATGACACCAAATTTAACGATCTAGAAGAAATAGATACATTCCTAGAACAATACAATCTCCCTAGACTGAGTCATGAAGAAGCAGAAAGCCTAAACAGACCCATAAGCAGGGAGAAAACAGAAAAAACTATTAAAAACCTCCCCCAAAATAAAAGTGCAGGGCCAGACGGCTATACTGGTGAATTCTATCAAACATTCAAAGAAGACTTGGTTACTATTTTACTCTAAGTCTTCCAAAAAATTGAAGAAGTGATACTTCCAAACACATTTTATGAGGCCAAAATAACCCTCATAACAAAACCTAGCAAGGACAACACAAAAAAAGAAAACTACAGACCAATATCTCTAATGAATACAGATGCTAAAATACTAAACAAGATACTAGCAAATTGAATACAACAACACATTAAAAAAATAATTCATCATGATCAAGTGGGATTCATCCCAGAATTACAAGGATGGCTCAACATATGTAAAACGGTTAATGTAATACACCATATCAACAAAACAAAGAACAAAAACCATATGATCCTATCAATAGATGCAGAAAAGGCATTCGATAAAATACAACATCATTTTATGTTTAAAACACTCAACAAAATGGGTATTGAAGGAAAATATCTCAACATAATAAAGGCCATTTATGATAAACCATCAGCTAACATCATATTAAATGGCATAAAACTGAAGACTTTTCCCCTTAAATCAGGAACAAGACAGGATTGTCTACTCTTTCCACTCTTATTTAACTTGGTGCTGGAAGTTCTAGCCAGAGCAATCAGACAAGAAAAAGAAACAAAAGCCATTTATATTGAAAAAGAAGAAGTAAAGGTTTCACTTTTTGCAGATGATATGATCCTATACATTGAAAACCCCAAAGACTCCACAAAAAGATTACTAAAAACATTAACCAATTAGAATTAATAATAATAAAATATATATTAAAATTAAAAAAAAAAAAAAAAAAAAAAAAACATTAACCAATACAGTAAGGTTGCAGGATACAAAATTAATATACAAAAGCCTATTGCTTTCCTATATGGCAACAATGAAACATCAGAAAACAAACTCAAAAAAATAATACCTTCATGGTTGCAACAAAAAGTAAAATATTTAGGAATAAACATAACAAAGAATGGAAAGGACCTATATAATGAAAACTACAAAGCATTGTTAAGGGAAATTGAAAAAGATACAATGAAATGGAAAAACATTCCTTGTTCTTGGATAGGAGGAATAAATATAGTCAAAATGATCATATTACCCAAAGCAATATACAAATTAAATGCAATTCCCATCAAAATTCTAATGGCATTTTTTAAAGAAATGGAACAAAAAATCATCAAATTTATATGGAACTATGAAAAACCCCGAATAGCCAAAGCAATCCTAAAGAAAAATAACGAAGCTGGGGCATTACAATACCTGACTTCAAATTATATTATAGAGCCACGACAATCAAAACAGTTTGGTATTGGGAGAAAAATAGACACTCAGACCAATGGATCAGAATAGAAAGCCCAGAAATAAAACTACATATATATGGTCAAATAATTTTTGATATAGGGGCCAACAACACACAATGGGGAAAAGAAAGCCTCTTCAACAAATGGTGCTGGAAAAATTGGAAAGCCACATGCAAAAGTATGAAAATCGACTATAGTTTGTCCCCTTGTACTAAAATTAATTCAAAATGTATTAAAACCTAAATATAAGACCTGAAACAATAAATTACATAGAAGAAAACATAGGTTCTAAATTCATGGACCTTGGTTATAAAGAGCACTTTATGAATTTGACTCCAAAGGCAAGGGAAGTGAAGGCAAAGATAAATGAATGGGACCACATCAGACTAAGAAGCTTTTGCACAGCAAGAGAAACTGACAGCAAAACAGACAGCCAACTAAATGGGAGATGATATTTTCAAACAACAGCTCAGATAAAGGCCTAATATCCAAAATATACAAAGAACTCATAAAACTCAACAACAAACAAACAAACAATCCAATAAAATAATGGAAAGAGTACCTGAACAGACAGTTATCCCAGGGAGAAATACAAATGGCCAACAGATATATGAAAAGATGTTCATCCTCACTAGCTATTAGAGAAATGCAAATCAAAACTACAATGAGATGCCACCTCACACCTGTTAGATGAGCTGTTATCAACAAGACAGGTAATAACAAGTGTTGGAGAGGCTGTGGAGAAAAAGGAACCCTCATTCACTGTTGGTGGGAATGTAAAGTAGTACAACCATTATGGAAGAAAGTATGGTAGTTCCTCAAAAAACTAAAAGTAGAACTACCATATGACCCAGCAATCCCTCTCCTGGGTATATACCCCCAAAACTGAAAAACATTGGTACATAAAGACACATGCAGCCCCATGTTCATTGCAGCATTGTTCACAGTGGCCAAGACATGGAAACAACCCAAAAGCCCTTCAATAGATGATTGGATAAAGAAGATGTGGTACATATATACTATGGAATACTACTCAGCCGTAAGAAATGATGACATCGGATTATTTACAGCAACATGATGGTCCTTGATAACATTATATTGAGTGAAATAAGTAAATCAGAAATAAACTAAGAACTATATGATTACATACATAGGTGGGACATAAGAAAGAGACTCAGAGACATGGACAAGAGTGTGGTGGTTACTGGGGGGGGGGAGGAGAGAGAGGGGGTGGATGGGAGGGGCACAAAGAAAACTAGATAGAATGTGATGGAGGACAATTTGACTTTGGGTGATGGGTATGCAACATAATTAAATGTCAAAATAACCTGAAGATGTTTTCTCTGAACATATGTACCCTGACTTATTAATGTCACCCCATTAAAATTAATAATAATAAAAGAAAAAAGAAAATTAAAATTTGTATTCTAAAGTTTATATAGAAAAATAAACAATAAATAATAGTATCCAGAAAAACTCTGAAAAAGAATGACATGGGACTACCCAACCAGATACTAAGACATACTATAAAATATCAATAATTAGAATGGTATTGTATTGCACATGTATAACCAGGTATACCAGTGGAACAGAATAGAAACTTTAGACATAGACTCAAATACATATGGGAAATAAGAATATGATATATCAGATTTTTCTTTTCTTTTCTTTTTTAATTAAGGTGAAGGGAGATAGACAGACTCCCACATGCACCCAGACTGGGATCCACCCAGCAACCCTTGTCTGGGGCCAGTGCTCGAATCAACAGAGCTATCCTCAGCACAGGGGCAATTCTCGACCCAATCGAGCCACTGGCTGCAGGAAGGTAAGAGGAAGAGATGGGGGAAAGGGAGAGAAGCAGATGGTTGTTTCTCCTGTGTGCCCTGACCAGGGATTGAACCTGGGATGTTCGGATGCTGGGCCAACACTCTATCCATTAAGCCAACAGGCCAGGGTCAGGCTTTTCATATCAATAAACTGATGATCCACTTATTAATAACTAATATTATATACTGGATAGTCATTTGAAGAAAGATAAAGTTGAACTGACATTTCACTATATGCTCCAGTAAAAACTCCAAAAAGAATAAAGATATAAAATTAAAATATATAATTTTTATAATTATAATTATAAAAATATAAAAGAAAAACCATGTAAAATATTATGTGAAAACATAGGTGAATTTTCTTATTGCCTTCAACTATAGAAGGCCTTCCTAAATATAATACAAAATATAAAAGTATTAAGAGAAAAGACTGACAAATGAGAATATATAAATTAAAACCTTAAATATGTCAAGAGTGTGAGAAAAAACACCATAAGAAAATTGTAAGACAAACAATCAAATGAGGACAAATTTGCAACGGTTATCACAGACAAAGGTAAAATTTCCTATAATATGTAAAGGGCCACTAGAAATTCAGAAAAGAACTAAAATCCTGATAGAAATTTGAGGAAAAGATGTAATAGAGAGTTTATGGAAAAATGTTGCCTCTTAAACACACAAAATGATGCTTGATTTCATTTATATTAAGAGAAATGTAAAGTAAAACTATGCCCCAAGGTACCACTTCTTATTTATCAACTGGACAAAAATCCAAAATTTCATACTGGTGGGAAACAAAATGGTATTGTACTACTATACAGGATAATTTAACTATCTCTGACAAAATTTCAGATATATCTTTACCCCAAAACTCTATTTCAAATAATCTATCCTATTGATATACCCACACAAGTATAAAATCACATATGCAAAAGAGTATTCATTGCAACATCATTAGTAAGAGCAAACAATTAGAAACAACCCAGGTATCTAGCAATAAATAATTAGTTGAGTGGACTGTGATACAGCCACTCAATGCAACAATATGTCATTTCTTAAAAGGAAGATCTCTATGCACTGTTGCAGAGAGATTGCTTGCACACATTCTAGAGCAAATATATGCAAGTGTAGAGGAACGTCTATCTTATGTCACATTGTGGGTAAGGAAAAGGGAAAATATGTGTTTGCACAATGAAACAACAAAAGGATGAACAAAAAAGTAATAAAATTGTTTACCTATCATGAAAGGGTTACTGAGAAAAATGGAAAGGGATAAGTATGGCATAAAAAACTAACCAATACAGGTACCAATAGAGGGCAGGAAAATAGGATGGAGGGAGAAGGAATGGAAGCAAAACACTGTTTATATATTTCTATTAGTTTAAGTTTTGACTCATAAAAATGCAGAATTATTTTAAAAATCTGGAGTTAATTACAAAACACTTACTTAAAATTGAAATCATCTATAAGGAGTTTATAATGAGTACTCTAGTATGCAAATTATTTTGAAATAAAGGCAATCTTCTATTACACTCAACTGCCTTTGAACCAAGCAGGATCCAAGATAGAGAATAAGGAGTGGGGTTATGACTTACCTTATTTAATCATAGGAGTGTCACTGGGATGACATGTAAGCAAAACCCTGAAGGGTGAACAGGAATTAGCAGTTAAAAAAAACCAAATTAACAGCCTTACCAGGTGGTGGCGCAGTGGATAGAACATCGACTTGGGACTATAAGGATCCAGGTTAAAAATCCCAAGGTTGCCTGCTTGAGTGTGGGCTCATCTGACTTGAGCGACAGGGTCGCTGGCTTGAGTGTGGGATCATAGAACAATCCCATGGTCGCTGGCGTGAGCAAGGGGTCATTGGCTCGGTTGGAGATCTTCACACCCCAGTCAAAGCACATATGAGAAAGCAATCAATGAATAACTAGAGTGCTTCAACTATGAGTTGATTCTTCTCATCTCTCTCCCTTCCTGTCTCTCTCTTTCTTAAAAAAAAAAAAGTAGAGTGAAAACCCTTGAACAACAAAGACCCATAAAGGTTCAGTCCTGTGGCAATGATCAGACTAAAGTGTGGCCTTCCCCCTAAAACTAAAGGCTTCAAGGTTGGTGCAATTCGGTTGAGAGGCTTGGAGGCAAGGAAGCAAAGACATCAGCCTTGACTATTATATCCAGGAAAGGATGTGGGAATGTTTACTGAAGCATAAAACTAATAAAAGCAAATCAGTACAAAGCCTACTCACTTTTTAAGGGAATTGTATTGACAAAGAAATGACAACCCTCAACTGAAAAGGGTTTTGAACATTTGGGCCACAAAACAATTTCAGAGGTCCCAAATTTGACACAAAATGGAGTGGGCTACAAAAGCTTTATAGCCCCAGAAATCATACTCCCCCAAATTCACTTCAGTTGTGGCCATGGAAGATAATAAGCAGGGTCAAACCTCCCATAAAGTGGAACTGGAGAACACAAAGAACTATGAACAAAAGTGTTCTTGCCATAGAGCAGAAGCAGGTCTAATTATGGAACTCTATTCACCTAGAGGAGAAGGCTTTGACAATGCTTACCCCCTGGGCTTTGATCATTGCCATAAATTTCCTTTTCCAAGTAGAAATTTAAACTGTAATAATCTTGTCCCTGCTCCACCATTGTGTAGTGTGTGTGTGTTGAGGGATGGGATAGAAGGGGGGGGGGCAATAATCTGTCTTCAGTTTATAGGTTTCAGGAGCCATGTTTCCATCTGATGAGAAGTGCTTTGAAGTACAACACCTAGAAATGCTGACCTTTGTAACAGATGCAATAAATGGACTCTGGGTCACCTCGTTCAAGGGGAATAAGTGGGTGAGAGGAAGAACATAACAAATAGTTGGTGCCACAAGAAGAGACTAGGGCAAAAACTATTCACTAACTCATGTTCTTCCTCTCAGGCATTCTCATCTACCTTTCCCAGACTCTCTAGCCTGTCTAAAAAAAAACTTTTTCATGATTCTGTTCTCTCTCTTTTTCATGAGCCACTAGGACTTTGACCTCTAGGATGACCTTAGAAGTCATGAAATAAAAATGGCAGAGCCTATACCAGCCTGGATCCTTGAATGACCACGTGGAGCAGACCCTTCCTCCTTCTCACCATCTATCTCCAAATGAACTATAACAAAATAGCCACTGGGGTTTGGGCTTTAAATTTATAAGAACTTGTAGACAGTGAGCCAGGAGCTAAAATTTTTAAGGAGTAAAGAGATATGTTCCTGGGAAAGGGGGAGTAGATAACTGCATTTGTTCAAGTCATGTATGTTTTAATCTGGTGACTTGCTATTTAAAGATAGGAGGCATCTATGGATGAGGAAGAACAAATGGTCTGAAGTATCAGTGATGATTTAGGAAGACACCTACCCAACCTCCAACTTCAATGATATAGGAAATGTGGGAAAGAAAATGTCCACTTTTGGAGAAGGCTGAAAGGGAAGCAAGATCACCATGGAATGGCCAGGTTTTCATTAAAGCAAGAATGTGAGGGAAATGTTCAGATAAGAAGCAGGCGGCTTTAGAAAATTGAAAGCAATCAGTAAAGGCAATATACAAAATAATATGAGAATCTGAATCTAGTGGATGAGAAATGACTTTCAAATTCTTAATTTTTGTGGTGAACGACAAGAACAGAGATGAAAGGCTAAATACCATTAAGCCCAGTGGTCCCCAGGCAGACAAACTGTGATTGCTACAGAAGCTGCTAGTGTTGAGGGTCAGGATGAGGTCAGTTCTTGACAGTGACTCCTGTTGATGGAGGCCTGAGTCCTACGATCTTACCTGAGAGTGCAGGCAATGTCCTGCCCTCTGCAATGATGGCCTGTGGAGGTCTTACTTCAAGTTTTGCAGAAGGTTAATTTTATTTCAATCAATAGCATTCTCTTGTCTCTTCCCGTTATATACTGTGATTCTATTCTTAGGTGTTTTCTAGGTTCCCCTAGAAATTTTATGTTGCGTATTTGACTTGCATATTTATCTCCGCAAATTGTAAAGTTAGGTAATATTTGCCCACCTCTCAAAGAGCAAAAGGATCTCAAAATGCTTTAAATCCTATTACCTGACTTGTAATTAATGCTGTCATTATCCAGTATTTTATTCCATATTGATTAAGAAATTATATTCTTATTCTTAAAGAATCAACGTTGTTTCAGATTTACCCTCTGTGTGCCATTTACTTTGTTCAGCTTTGTTTTCTGTATCTCAGACCTTTCTTCTGGGGTCACTTTTATTCTTTCTTAAGTCCTTTAGAAGGGTTTCAGTAAGGTATTCATTGGACCATCAGAGTTTGTTTATTCTTTTTCTTAAAAATATCTTTATTTGACATTTTTTCTGGGTGCATAATTTTAGATGAATAGTTATTTTCTTCCATAACTTTGAATATATTATTCTGTCATATTCCTTTGCTGCTGTTGAGGAGTCAGCTGTCCAATTGTTATTTTGTTGTATTTTAATATTATATCTATTAAACAATATTTATCTAGCATTTGCCACATACTCGACTATGTTCTAAGCCCTTAACAAACATTAATTTATTTAATCCTCATTACAACCCTATGAGTATGAGGTAGGAACTGTAATTGCCATCTCTATTTTACAAATTAATAATTTAAAGCACAGAGAGTTCATTCACCATTTTGCCTAATGTCTTCTAGTTAGTGAGGGTCTGAGCCAGAGTTTGAACATAGGCAGTTTGGCTCCAGAGTTCCTGTTCTTAGGCATTACTTAATTATGCCTTTCTCTCTTTTCTTCCCATAAGTTTTGAAAATCTCTTTGTTGTGTTTAACAAGAGTTGTAAGAAAAATATTTCTAACAAGCTAAAACTCAATTAATATTCTTGAGAAAAAAATGTGTCTTTGGTATTCTGCATTATGATGAAAGTAGGTATAGATTTTTCCTTTCTTTTCTTTCTTTCTTTCTTTCTTTCTTTTTATTCAGAGAGGAGAAGAGGCAGAGAGACAGACTTCCACATGTGCCCCAACCGGGATCCACCTAGTAAACCCAGTAGGGGTTGATGCTTTGCCCATCTGGGGCATTGCTCTGTTGCTCAGCAACTGAGCTCTTTTTAGTGCCTGAGGCAGAGGCCATGGAGCCATCCTCAGCATCCAGGGCCAACTTGCTCCAATCGAGCCATGGCTGCAGGAGAGGAAGAGAGAAAGAGAGAGAGAGAAACGAGAGGGGAAGGGCAGGGGTGGAGAAGCAGATGGGTGCTTCCCCTGTATGCTCTGACTGGGAATCAAACCTGGGACTTCCACATGCTGGGCCAATGCTCTACCACTGAGCTGATCAGCCAGGGACTCTTTTCTTTCTTTAATCATTTCTATTTATGACTTGCTGGGCTTCCTGAATCCATAGGTTGGTATCTTTCATCAATTCTCGAATGTTTCAGCTCTTTTTTAAAGAGAGTTACCTCTCACTCATTCTTTCTCATTGTTCCATAAAGAACTTTGATTAGATGTGTGTTGAATTATTTAGCTTTGTACATCATTAAGAATTCTTTCATACCATTTCTTTATTTTCCTTTTCTGTACAATCTAGATACTTCAGATAGGTCTTCCAGTTGATTATTTATTTTTAACTGTGTCAAATCTATTATTTAGCCATTCCAATGAGTTTTATTTTAAATTAATTAATTTTTCATTTTTAGAAATATTATCTCATTCATTTTTAAATATGACTGCTTAAATTTTATATCCATTTATTCCTTAGTTATACTTTTAATTTCTTCCTGTATTCATTTTAATGTAGTGAGAATACTTTATATATTGTAGTTTTTATCTTTAATACCTCAGTTCTTGCAAATTCAATTCTGTGCTTTATTGTTCCTATGACATTCACTCTTAATAATTTGTTTCTTGTGAATTAGTGATTTAATGGTGAGATAATATACTTTGGAATCATAACCTGGAAAAATTGTTTGAAGCCGTGGTTTAAAATTTATTATCTCCAAAAGGATTTTTCTTTTCTTGCTTTTTTTCTTTTCTTTTGAGAGTCGCATAAGCAGCATGAATATTGACTTCCAACACAAATGAGTACAAAATTGGGATTATGAATCTTCAAGAAGTTGTTTTCCTTATTCTGCTCTCTGCAGAACTAAAGTGTGTATCATCAATTTCTACCTCTGCGGGCTTGGGGTTGTTTTATGAGATTGTTGTTTTCTGTTTTTTCATTTTTCTTTGTTGTGAGGGTGACACATCACCCAGTAAAGATAAGTACTGGTTTTGTGTGGCAATCCCTATTTAACCTCCAGTCCTGTTTTGACCTCAGACTTTGTCTTGTATTCATATCTAGCATGTCGCTCATTATAACTCAGATTCTGAGCTTAATAGGATGGGCATATCATTTGAGGAGAAACCTATTTACAAATTCTCTTAATTTAATTTTCTTCCATCTCAATCACGCATTAAAATTCTTCTTTATAATGCACCAGCATTTATATTTTAATTATACATAGGAGTGTCAATAAATGTTCATCATTGTTTGATGTTATTTGAATATCAGCATCACCAATACTCAGTAACAACAAGAACTCAATGAGTTCGTATTATGCACTAGGCACTTGATAGACACTAAGGGGTATACATATCAACCAAGCCAAACCAACGAAAACAGTGTTCTGACCTCATGGACATACACTATTGCTAGGTGAGTTTTATGACATTGGCATTTTGATCGACTTTAAATGACTAACCCATGTCATTGATCTAAAGGCCTTTATAATAAGTAAATATCCATATATCAGTGCTAGAAGCTATTTGAAACCATATGTAGGTGGAGAATCCAGCACATATCAGTGAGACTAGAATGGCTGACCAGATACCATCTAAGAAATTCTGATACACAACTTAAAAAGATAAAAAAAATAGTTTTGTGTTTAAGAGGAAGTAGAAACATTAAAAGCAAGAGAAAGGCAAACTGTTTTCTTCATTGGAGCTATCTGAGATGGTTCAATGTGACAAATATAAAATGGGACAAGGCAGCATTGCAAAGGACACCAGAAACTAAACAGAGAAGCAGAAGCCCCAAGCCAGATGACACTAATTATCAATGTGGAATGTATGTCACCTGTTTAGTGACAGCAAGTAAAAAAGCAAGACCATAAAGAGCCTATCAAGGAATCCTGTGGAATATAATCAAAACTCCCTGGGCAACTGCTTCAAGCCAAAAGCTGGAGTCACCAGATGTCCACTCTACAAAAAGAGAAATCTATTTGAGTCAGACCCCAGAGATTTCCCACTACTGATGTTTGAACTTAGTTGATATAATTCCATCAAAGGACTCTCAAATATCCAGAGTGTCTCCACTTTTTACTTTCTTTCTCCAAACTATTCTTAATACATAATGCCAACATTTTAACAAGCACCAAAAAATGATGGAGTTTGTAAAAAGTATAGTTTGTTGCAAAAAGAAATCTTAATGGATACCACCCTTTTTCTGGTCCTGCTTTGTGGTGATTCTGCTGCTTGTCAAGATTATTTTAGAGACTTAGAAGCGGAAGGAAATGTACAGAATATTTAAGAAACTGAAAAAGAATTCTACACAGCCAGACACAGATTTGATTGGAGAACAGGGATGCTATGATACAAGAGGTGCCATATTTTTAAAATTATCATTAAGCATCCCCTGACTCCAAAAGCACTCTAAGTACAATGTATACGTCCTGATAACACAGTTTATAATAAGATGAAAAGAAAGGCAAATCTGTGAAGATACATGACACATGAGTTGCTTAAGGCAAGTATTAGGTAACTGTAGCTGCAATTAGATCATTACTTCAAAAAAAAGTCTATTTACATTGAGTGCGTAATACTAAACAACATCACATAGAATAAAGATACTACAGTTGGGATAAATTCTTGAATCACACATATATTTAAAAGTGATAAATTTAAAAGGTTTCTGAATTTGAAACCATCTTAAAAATGATCTGCCTCTATTTCCATTATATTACAGAAGAAAACAAACTAATTAAGTGGCTTTCCAGAGGTTGCATTGAAATAGAGTTGCAAATAATTTTTTATATATACAAACAACTCGCCCAAACATGAGGTGGCTTGAATTTGGGGGGCATATTAGGCCACCCTGTAGAAAATTAAAGGTACTCTACTTGATCAGGAGTTTTGTATTAACACTGAAACAGAAACTTAACTGAAAGAATGTTAGTGCCAAAAAAAGACAAACGTTTCAAAGCCATGTTTGATGTTCAACCAATCAAAATGCAAGTATTTGAGGCCATAGGGATTGAATTCCAACTGAATATGTAGTTAGGTATAATGAAATAGGAAAAAGAATGATCTCAGAAAGAAAAAGAAAAAAGAGGACATACTTATAGGCTTCACAGATGCAGGCTACTTTTGTTGCCAAGAACATGCCATCCAGCAATAGGATAAGGTTTGAGATGCTTGCCTTCGTGGCAATCACTTGGAATTAACTTATCATCTAAGCCAACAGGAGGGATTGGATGCAAATAAATTTTGATGCGGCATTCATCAGATAGCTGAACTGCATCCAAAATGACACTATTTTCTTTGTTTGCCAAGCTCTCATTGAAGAAATTAAAGTGCGATAAAGAGTATGCATTTTATAATCATTTTCTTAATGAAAGAAATAACAAAACTATAACTAGCCTATCTGTGATCCATGATGTGAATTTAAATTGTGGGTCCTATCAAAAATCAAGACAAAAGCTTTCCAGTTTCTATCATTGACCCTTCCTTTTTAAAACTCAGGCCACCTGAAAGAAATAACATGGGTAGAAAAGTGTTCTAATTTTCCTCTTCCTTGCTTTGATCTATGACATGCAGATTTCCCCGTTGAAAAGCTGAGATCCCTATTAGTTACAAAACCAATGTTTTGAAAACATGATTCATGCTTGAAAATAAAAAGAGGGATCTTGATTTGTGATTGACTGATTACTGGATACATTTCCTTAGCTTTAAAGACTAATTACAAAGAAACAAATCTGAAATAGTCATTTCAATTTCGAATGGTTTACCAAAATGTATTTTTTCTTCATATCCGAAAGTCACCAAATACCTGTTATATTAATGGAAAAGGTATTTATTTGAGGATTATGCTTCATTATTCTTAATAATAGAGAAGGCAGCCCATCACAAATAAAAGAAACAGAAAATCAAAACCTTATGTGGGTCATTCAACTCTAACAATTTTCCTCTGCAATTATGCCAGGATCTAAAATTATTCTGCTATCCTCCTTTCCTAGAAATCACGATATTCCTAGCTGTGTTATAGAGTGCTACAAACAGGTCCTTATATGACCTGTGCTATCAGAGGCACAAAACACTGAAAAGGAGGGACAACTTAAAAGGTGGTTCAAAGTTCAGTGAGTGCACAACTATTTTAAAATATGGAGACATGTTGGTAGCTCCTCTCAGCAGAGCTACTGATGTGCTTCTGTGTCACAGCTATTTCTAGGCCAAATCTTATCAAGAGGCTAAACATACCCACATCAGCTGAAGCCCACTCTACATTTGTCCCAAACAAATCTGAGAGGAGAATATCTCAGATTCTTTCCTAAACAGGGTTTGGGGGACACAGTGCTGACTGATTGTCAACAGTTTATAGTTTCCTACATCTATTTTGCTCTCACCCCAAGTCTACTTGGAAGTCCCATAGTTTTACCCTGCCTGGTAGTCCAGTTTCCTCCCATTCTTGTTTCTGTCCAGAGATTGACCCTGAGCTAAATTAACCTTGAGATAACTTTTTGCAGGGCTAACACTGTCTGTCTTTCCTTTTTATGAGAGAGAGAGAGAGGCAGATAGGAAGGGAGAGAGATGAGAAGCATCAATTCTTCGTTGTGGTTCCTTAGTTGTTCATTGATTGTTTTCTCATATGTGCCTTTTTGGAAAGAAGAGGAAGGGAGGGCTCTAGCCAAGCCTATGTTCCCTTTCTCAAGCCAGTAACTTTGGGCTTCAAGCAGTGACATCGGGACATGTCTATGATGCCATGCTCAAGCCAGTGACCCCGAGGCTCAAGCTGGTGAACCCTGCTCAAGCTGGCATTGTAGGGGTTTTAAACCTGGGTCCTCAGCGTCCCAGGCCGATGCTCTATTCACTGTGCCACTGCCTGGTCAGGCAACACTGTGTTTCTAAAAAATGTGCGTTAGTTGCCAATATTTGAAATCAGATGTTTTTTTCACAAGTAGTGTTCCCTGCTCCTACGGATAATATTTATTGCAAAGGAAAACATAGCACTGTACAGCAGAGAATTCTAACAAATGCTTCCTTATCCAGGTAATCAAGATTGATATCATCAGTAAAAAGATATATCAACATAATATCAGAGGTTATTTTCTAGAAGCCAGTCAAAGGTTAGTCCTGAAGGCATAACCTTTTTATATAATGTGCAAAATTTGAGCAACTCAGGCCTGGTGAGTTCATGTTTCCCTGCACAGTGGAAAAACTGATTACGGTCGTCCCTCTCCATATCGTGGTTCACTTTTCGCACTCTCACTGATTTTAAAATTGTATATATCTAATTTCATATTGCGGAGTTTTCGCTATATCGTGGGATTTTGCAGTATATAGGTATTTATATATATTTATTATTTTAATTATTTTTGTGGTAAAATAAGCAAAATAAGTGTGGGAAAGGTTAATAAGAGTGCGGAAACGGTTTAGAAGAGTACGGGGAGGGTTTATAAAGCCTTAAAATATATATAAATAATAAAGTAAATATAAGGTCGCCACTTCGCGGATTTTCGCCTATTGCAGGGAGTTCTGGAACCTAACCCCCATGATAGAAGAGGGACTGCTGTATTATATTATGTTTGTATAACATGTTAAAATTAGGGAAATCTGGGTGTCATGGGTGACCCTCACAGAGGATATTGCATAGAGCTGGTCACACACTTCTTTCAGAGCATAGGGCAAACTTCAGAAAGTGTCTCAGCAGTCCTACCAGTGTTAGTCTTCCCAGTAGGAGGTTCCATTACTCACCCCTACCTCTTCCTGTGCGGCCTCAAGCTGCAGAAAATTTTAGTGACCCGCCTCAAACACATCTTGAAATATGTCAGTTGCGCTGGCCCACCTCAAATGTACACTACCTGTGGAAGACAATAAGAAACATAAAAAGCAGAATCTTTGTTTAGGCACCAGAGAAGGTTATGTTTCTATAAATAATTTAATATAATTTCTATAAACAAATTTCTATAAATAATTTACTAAGAAAGGAAAAGACCTCCATATATATATCTTTTATCATATTTCACATAACCTTTTAAAATGTGTATATTTATTTTTGGTCCTTCAAAATAATGTAACCAATGTAGACTCATCTATATGTTAACCTCTTAGGAAATTAAACATGCACGTTTATATGAACCATGTATGTGTAATATGTATTAACAGGTTCAAGGTATTTTTGCTTTAAGTATATTTGCCATGAACCTGTTTCCCCCAAAAGCATTTTTGCTGCATTTTTTGTCACACAATTAATTTGCTGTAAAGCAATTTTGCTGTAAAAGATAAAAGAGGGTCAGTAAGAGACATAATGAAACATGAAAAATTAATAACAATATTTAAAAGAGTTTATTGTGAAAATGAAAACACTTTGTCTTTGAAGTCTTTTGTTCATAGTGCTATACTTTTTTTGCTTGATTGGTCTCATTCGACACCATAATTTTAGCCACAATCTTTTCCTTCCTTAAGAGAAGTATCAGCTTCCAATTAAAGAAGGCATAATTAAAGCTCTCGAACACCGTTGTAAATGAGTAGCCATCTCTTTCATATTTGCCATGGCATGGTTAACTTTGGGTATTGAAGGGTGGGAGCGATGACTCTGCTCATATAAGAACTTGCAAACTGATATGTTATTTTCTTGTATGCAATCTGGCTTTATAGGTAGTTGTTATCATCAACAATTTTAAGACCACCATGTCTACTCCTCACTGTATCGACTAATTTAAAGGCTAAAATTTAATATAAAAATGGTACTACAGCAAGAAATCTGTCAATGGAGAAATGAAACCAAATTGTCATCCAGCTGTTTTACCTTTTACAGCAAAATTGTCTTACAATTAATTGTCTGTGTAGCCAAAACGTTTGTGGTGAAATGCTGGAGGCAAAGATGTTTACTGCAAATATGCTATGGTGAAAATACCAAACACAGTGTTAATGTTCAGTACTAGTGATCTACATTTATTAAAATAACCTTGCAAAATTTTATAAGTAAGGAAATTATAAAACAGGAGAAATATTCTCAGCCACAGTAAAGCTATAAATATCTTCCCTAAATGTGTGCTTTTCAAAAGGCCTTTGTTAGAGATTTGATTTTTTCATTTTCAGAAATTTCAGTAGGAATTAACCAAACCTAAGCCACTGCTGCTTGTTAAAAAAAAGAACATCTTTCTAGGGAAACTTATGAATGCATATTTGAGGAAATTACCAAACAGGAAAGGAGAGGCAGAGAGATGTGTAAAAATTAAACATGCAGGTGTCATCTTTGGTAAATATGTATCTGGATGACTTTAGTTTAAGATTCTTTTTTTTCCATTTTAGAGAGTGAGGGGGAGGAGAAGGAAGTATCAACTCCCATATGTGCCTTGACCAGGCAAGCCCAGGGCTTTGAACCGGCAAGCTTAGCATTCCAGGTCACACTTTATCCACTGCGCCACCACAGGACAGGCTGGGTGACTTTGTTTTAATCACTGTCACTAAATCATTACAAAGGGTAAAAGGGGCACATTTTTCCTTTTTTCTACCTTTCAGGTGGTCTCTTTCATTATCTGCCTTTGCCCACAGTGTGATTGATGTTTTTGGAGAATGTGGCTTGATGTAAATTGAATACTTGCTCAGAGATCAAATAGGTAGGTATAACTCCCGTGAACATTGGTATCAATGATAACACTGGGGAACAATTGTTTTTCATTTGCTGTTGCATGAGGTTTTAGAACTTATTCTATATACTTCTGGATCGCTGATTCCAAATCTGAAATCTGTTTTTGGTGCATGCTCTATTTTTTTGCAATTTTAATTTCTTTTGTTACAGTTAATGGCATGCATTGGTTTTTAAATTGGAGTTAAAGGGCAACAACTCTTTGATTGAACATAACCAAAAGGCAATTAATGTTTACAAACATCACTTTTACATAATTGTAGTTGTTTTTAAATGTAAAACATTATTATCTGATAAAAACACCCTCTTATTTTGTTTTAAGATTGAATCATGGCTTCTTCAAGTAGGCATAAATGTAAGAATAGTCCTGACACCTTCTGTTATATATGTGGCTGTTACACACTTCAACATCAAAGGTGCAATATTTCATCATTTGTGACCATGCATATAATGCCTATTTTCAAGTTCCCCTTGGCAATTAAGACAAGAATTGGGCTCCTCATATTGTATGTCATAACTGTGAGGAAATGCTTCGTGACTGGACAAAAGGAAAGTGCAAAGGAATGCCTTTTGGTATTCCCATGGTTTGGCATGAACCTAAGGACCACAGCAGTGACTGTTATTTCTGTCTGATCCATACAAAGGGCATCGGCAAGAAAAAATGTCATATGATCACATATCCTAATATTCCTTCAGCAATATGACCTATCCCAAACTCTCAGGTACTCCCGGTTCCAATTTTCAATGGCTTTATTTCTTCTAAGGATGAAGAAAGTGAACGTGAGGATCAAGTATATTTTGATAAGATGCATGAGGAAATGGTTGTAGAATCTGAAGGGTCTTCTTCTGATGCCAAGCAGTCATTAACCCCTCAGCAGTTTAGCCAACCAAAATTGAATGACTTAGTAAGAGATTTGGGCCTATCAAAGAAAGTAGCTGAGTTATTAACCTCCAGGCTTCAAGAACAATGTACTTCAGCAGTCAGCTAAAGAATCCCATTTCAGGAAGCGTGAATAAATTTTTGTGGACTTTTTCTCCGAAGACAAACACTTAGTTTACTGTCATGATATCAGTTGTCTTCTCAGCCAGCTAGGTGGTACCACTTACAGTCCAACAGAATGGCGGCTATTTCTTGACAGCTCTAAATGGAGTCTGAAATATGTTCTCCTACACAACAGTAATGTTTATGCAGCGGTTCCAATTGGTTATTCAACTCATCTGTGAGAAGATTATAATGACATAAAAATTGTCCTCGACTTTATGAAGTATAAGGAGCATAACTGGATCATTAGTGTGGATCTTAAAATGGTCAATTACCTGCTAGGAAAACAAAGAGGTTTCACAAAGTATCCTTGCTTTCTGTGTTTGTGGGACAGCTGAGCTCAGGAGAAACACTGGACACAGAAGGAGTGGCTGAAATGTAAGCTCTGAAAGTAGGGATACAAAATATTGTGAATGAACCTGTAGTTAATCAAGACAGGATCATTTTTCCCCCACTTCACATCAAACTTGGCTTAATGAAGCAGTTTGTTCAGGTTTTGAATAGAGAAATTTGATACTTTCAACATATTATTTTTGCTTTTCCTGCCTTGTCTTTTGAGAAGATAAAAGCAGGTGTATTCGATGGAACTCAAATTTGAACCCTCATACATGACAAAGAATTTTCCAGGAAGATGAATAAGGAGAAGAAAGCAGCATGGCAGTCTTTTGTAGCAGTTACAAAGAACTTCCTTGGCAACAAAGTAGCAGAAAACTATGAACTTCTGGTTCAAAGGATGTTATTGGCTTTCCGCAACATTGGATGTAACATGATCGTCAAGATTCACTTCCTGAACAGTCACCTTGATAAGTTTCCCGAAAATCTTGGAGCTGTTAGTGATGAGCAGACAACTGCTGGAGCATCAAACAAGATTGTCCTCCACAAGTACACAAATGCAAGAGCTACAAACGCAAATTTTTGCCTGAATAGAATTTAAATAAGTTTTGCATAAATTTTATGATCAAAATGTGTTTTTATATTTTCTATTTTAAAATTGTAGAGAAATTCTGATGCAATCATATCTTTTAGTGTATTAGTGTATTTACTGCACTATATAAACTATTATGTTTTCACAAAGATGATGCCCCAGAAGACATTCTACTTCATTATGTTAAACTAAATGTTGAAAATTTTACAATAAGATAAAAACCTAATATCTTGAATTGCAAAGAAACTGTAGCTTACAGAGAAAAACTAATGTCAGATTTGAGATCAGCACACTCGAATTGGGTAAGATCAAGTGTTTTTGTGGATGCAATAAAAAATTTTGCTCCCCAGTGTAATAATTTATTCATCTATTAAATAAACACTTATTTAGTTCTACCACATACCATACACTGTTCTAAGAGTGAATACCACATTCAAAGGGCCTTGTTTGTTATAAAGAAAATACATAAATAGAAAATAAAACAATAAACAGTATAAAGTACACTTACTGCCAAGTACTTGATATTCACCAAAAACCCTACTGGAAAGGAGCATGTTAGTACTAGTTTACTCGTTGAGGATGTAGGCTTTGGACATTCATGGCCCTGAATACAAATCTCAGTTGTACCATTTGTTTGGCTAAAGAAATTTGGGCAAATTATTTAATGCTGTGGTTTTGAAAGAGTGGTCTTCAGAACAGCATCAGCCTTTCTTAGGACTTGTTAAAAATGCAAATTCTCAGGCCCTCCTTTACACCCCAGAGCAGGGGTTCCCAAACTTTTTACACAGGGGGCCAGTTCACTGTCCCTCAGACCGTTGGAGAGCCAGACTATAAAAAAATAACTATGAACAAATCCCTATGCACACTGCATATATCTTATTTTAAAGTAAAAAAACAAAATGGAACAAATACAATATTTAATATAAAGAACAAGTAAAATGTAAATCAAAAAACTGACCAGTATTTCAATGGGAACTATGGGTACGGATGCATCCTGTGCTCCTCTCACTGACCACCAATGAAAGAGGTGCCCCTTTCGGAAGTGCGGTGGGTGCCGGATAAATGGCCTCAGGGGGCCGCATGCAGCCTGCAGACCGTAGTTTGGAGACCCCTGCCCCAGAGTCAGAAACTCTGGGATGGGGAGACAATTTCTATCTTATCATGCCCTCTAAGGGTATGGATGTATACTGAATTTTAGAACTAAGCTTAACTTGTGTCTCAGGATCCTGGTTATGTGTTGTTACAAAAACCAAGTGTTATATCATAACAGGGTCCACAAATAGCAGCTAATTTATAATTATTGAAGCACAGAGGAGAAGGTTGTATACTTCAGGTGAGTTTAGAGGGTGAATAGGATTAAGTAAATATGGAGGATGATGAGGTCATACTAGGGGGTGCAAATGTATACTGTTTTCAAGGGTTAGTGGCTAGAGATTTCATTAGGTATTGAAGTCAGGTAGATTCTGGGCAATGTTTACAAGTAGACAGATCTGGGTTCAAGTGCCAAACCCACCATTTATGTACTCTGTTGATCTTGAATGGTTTATTTAATGAAATACATTTTCTTAAAATGGGAATAACAATAATTCTAGAACACTATTGGGAAGATAATGAGATAATATATGTAATGTCCATAGCATAATGCTTGGTATTTACAATTTACTATTGTTGTTATTTTCATTAATATTATCTGTTCATTGTTAAATTCTTATTTTTTTGTCTTGTTTTCTTTTCTTTCTTTTTTTTAAACGAGAGAGACAGAGAGAGGGACAGACAGAGAGGGAGATGAGAAGCATCAACTCGTAGCTGGGGCACTGTAGTTGTTCATAGATTGCTTTCTCATACATGCCTTGACAGAGGGCTCCAGCTGAACTAGTGACCCCTTGCTCAAGCCAGTGACCCTGTGCTCAAGCTGGTTAGCCCGCATTCAAGCCGGTGATATTGGGGTTTTGAACCTGGGTTCTCAGCATCGTAGGCTGATACTCTATCTATTGCGCCACCACCTGGTCAGGCTTTTTTGTTATTGTTGTTTCTGTTGGTTTGTTTGTTTTTAATGGCTAATTCCTGCTCACCCTTCAGAGTTTTGCTTACATGTCTTCTCTGTGATTAAATGAGGTAAGTTATAACCCCATTCCTTACTCTCTATTTTGGATCCTGCTTGTTTTCTTCTTTATTTATTTAAAGTAAAATAAAAATAAGTATGTTAAGATAAAAAGTGTTGTCCCCACTCCTGGAGTTCTGACTCTCTGGGTGAGAGGAGGGACTGCAAATTTGCATTCCAACAAGTTCTAAGAGGGGATGCTGCTGGTGGTCTGGGGACCACTCTTTGAGAACCTCTGGGTTAAATAACTTGCCCAAATTTACTCAGTCAACAAATGGCATGGATGTCCAAAGCCGGTATCCTTAACTAGTTAGTACACTAGTGTGAATGTGCTCCTTTCCAAGAGGGTTTTGGGTGAATACCAAGTATTTGGCACTCTATGTACTTCACACTGTTTATTTTCAATTCCTCAAATTAGAGCACATTATAATAAGCTCCCCATGGTACCCCCAGTGCTTTGCATAACCATGACGTTCTGTAAAGGTTGGTTTGTTGTTGTCATCTCCCTCTCTGCTTAATTTAGGCTATGCAAGAATTCACAACTTGCTTTGGCTCATTTTTGCAATGGAGATTTATTTTTAAGGATATATGTGACAATAAAAGAAAAAATTTTGGCAGGAATCTAAATCTGGTCTCATTGACACTGGATTTGATGGTGTTCTGGACAGCTTTGGGTACCTCAGCCACATTATCATTTTGATGCTATACTGAATAAGTTTCCTTTTGTATCAATCTAGTTTTATTTCTGTCGCTGTCTCATAGACTCTTTTCATATTCTCAGGTCAAATTCCTGAACAAAAGAGCATCTGATAGGTCTAGATAATTACTACCATCCTTATTTGGACAGGACTTTTTTTTTTTTTTTTTTACACGGACAGAGAGAGAGAGAAAGATAGGGACAGACAGACAGTAACGAAGAGAGATGAGAAGTATCAATCATCAGTTTTTCGTTGCGACACCTTAGTTGTTCACTGATTGATTTCTCATATGTGCCTTGACAGCGGGCCTTCAGCAGACCGAGTAACCTCTTGCTGGAGCCAGCGACCTTGGGTGCAAGCTGGTGAGCTTTTTTTTTTTTTTGCTCAAGCCAGATGAGCGTGTGCTCAAGCTGGTGACCTTGGGGTCTTGAACCTGGGTCCTCCACATTCCAGTCCGACGCTCTATCTACTGTGCCACCGCCTTGTCAGGCTGGACAGGGCTTTTTATACTTGACATTATAATGGCATCCTGCCCTATCTATGAATTGGCAACCCTTGGATCAAGTGTCCATTCCTGCTCCGATCAGTTATGATCATCTGGGAAGGGTCTCAGAATGTAGCTGGTCAAGGTTGTGCTCTCGGCAAGGACTGTGGACACATTCAGTGTGATTGACATGTCTGGTAAAAAATTACTTTCTCCCAAGTCTCTTTCTTGTATTATTTCTAATGATATAAAGTATTTAAGTAAATAACAGGAAAACATTATAAATATATCTTGAGGTTAACAGAGTTATCTTTTCTTACATCTTTTTGTTCATTTAATTCTTTGATGAGATTTTTCCTGTAGTTCTACAAGTAATATTATATTCTCAATGGGGCATTGTAATAGAGCTGTATAAAATGAGAAATAACAATGAAGAACTATTAATCCCTTATCCCAAGACATGAGAATAGCATCTTAATCCTGTAACTCAAAGGGTGAGAATAGATATGGGAGGGAAGTTATGTTTTAGGTAAAACGACACTGACAGTCTCATAAATTCAATTGTCTGCTTGTGTTTGCTCTCTTGGCAGAGTCAGAGTGATAATTGAAACCTTTTATTCTTCAAATAAAATCTATATTTTCAGAAAAACTTGGACGGAGATTTTGTTTTACCTTGGATAGTTTATACATTCTTTTAATATTCTTCTTCTTTTTTTTCCCTGAAAATAGAATACCACGTATTAAGTTTCCATAGTCAGTTAGACAAACATAAAAATTTTAAACAGCCTTACATTTCTAAAAGATTTTTATCTTAAGAATTGCTACCATTATTAACCCACTAAAAAATCCAGACGTCAAGCAAGGACCCCAGCTGTGATTTTATTTGCTAGTTGCTGCCCTGAAATTCATGACGACCTATCTCAAATTTCAGAATTTCATTCATCCATAATACAGGGGTTCAGAATGACTTGTCTCTTGAACTCAGTTGCTAAACTAATATACTTTATTGACTTTCCTGTTCAAATTCCTCTTCTAATGTTATCCTGCTTTGGGGATTATCTCTCTATCCTACCCTCTTTATTTTCTGGACTCCTTAGAGCTTACTCATTCTTTTTTTTTTATTTATTGGACTTAAACTTCTACAAGTTAGCGTCTGGATGCTTTACCTTGGAGATGGTGGTAAGAATTTTATTTTTAAAACCTCCTGTGTGTTTTTAAATGTTAGAGATACGGGGCCAGTTTTACTTGTTCCTTCCCAGTTTTATCCCAGCCAGGGTAGGGTCATATGAGGAAACAGTTCATAATGTGGAGAATTAGTAAATGTATGTGGGTTTTATGAATGCTCTTATTCATCGCCACAAGCATATTTCATAAATAAATTTTTAAAACACATGTTTTAAAGTTGGAAAAGTGCTAGGAGAAAATAGCTTATTTCAACTCTGAGACATAATTGTCTGAAACGCAGTTAAATTCAGTCACATCAAACAGAACTGTATCCTACCCTCTATTACTGTTTTATGCTGGTGACCATCCTGGTGTCTTTTTTCTCCTAAAAGGGCAGCAGATCAGAGCACTGTGTCCATATGACTAGTCAGAGGCACAATAATATATAAACTTGAAAAGAAATGAGTGGTCTCAAATATAATTCATTCTTAAATGACATCATATTGAGACAGTACATCTATGAGAACAAATGGAATGTAGTCAGGAGAGGTAACAAGCCAGCACTGAAAGATATGCTTTTCATCTGCTATTTGAAACAAAAGGTAGAAACTTAATTTAATTTACCTGTAAATATAAAAGAGTTTCCTCTCTTTTAGGAGGCATATTATGACCAGCAACAAATTCCATGAAACCCTTTATAGGAAGTGGGGGGCAGGGTGAACATCTGGATTCCCTCTGTATCATCAAAAGGCCCTGGGTTTGGCCTCTTAGGAACTTATTTATTCATTTTTCCAGTCAACCATGAGATTAGAGAGAGGAAGGTGAAAAAAAGGGTGAGAAAAATTACTTTGATATGATGACAATTTTTTTCTGGTAAGAATGAATAATTACGATCAAGTAAAAATAAAGCAAGGAAGTGGTATTGGAATGCTGTGGAGAGACAGTTAACAAGCTCTGCTTCTTCAATCATACAATGAAGTTGCCTCTTGGCCTTTATTTCTTTGGGCACAAACATGAATCAAAACAGAATACAAGAATCTTTTTATTTACAAAGAATTAGAATTCTCCTTACTGCCCCACCCCCACCCCATCTGTTCCTAGCTACTTCTGATTGGACCTGAAACAAGAACTCAGAGGAAAGATGGGCTGTTGTAAACTGTAGAGAATTAATTATATCTCATGTTACCTTATTTATGACCCAGCTGAACTTTAATTATTCAGTTCTGCTATTCTCAAAGTTGGCATGTACAATAATACATTATAGAGAGCGGCAAACATTTCCTAGGAGTCTCCTCGTCTAAGTTTGCACTATGTAATTTAGCTTCAATTAACTTCAGGGGGCTAACGGAATAGAAGAGGCAAAGTCTATAATTTCCCATGCAGTTTCAAAATAAAGATCACATTCAGAAAAGCTTTTTGTCTAATACTTTTGCCTCCTCCTAAGACTATGAACTGGTCATTTCCTTCCTTCCTTCCTTCCTTCCTTCCTTCCTTCCTTCCTTCCTTCCTTCCTCCCTCCCTCCCTCCCTCCCTTCCTTCTCTCTCTCTCTCTCTCTCTCTCTCTTTCATTCTTTCCTCGGTCCCTCCTTCACTCTCTCCTTTCCTTCCACCCTTCTTTCCTCTACCCCTCCCTTTCCCTCCCCTTCTTTTCCCTTCCTTTCTTTTCTTCTCTTCTTTTCTTCAGAACAGTATTAAGACTATCTGAGGCCTAAGGAAGAGTCAACCTTGATTTCCCTGCTGCTGATTTGACTGAAACAAGTAAATAGGAATAACTTTAGTGGAGGTAACTCAGAGTTATGGGTGAATTTAGAGTGACAGAAGGTGAAAACCTTTTATTAGTTTAGCTCTGTTCTACAGAAGAGTACATATTATGCATCTGCCATTTTAGGTATAGTAGAAATATGCTATTACCTTCATTTAAAAGCTCCTTTAGTACCTATAATTCAGACCTGAACACTAGAAAAAATAAACAACAAGACTAGTGATCACTTATTGAGTGTGTCTTCTGTGTTATAGGAATTGTATAAGGCACTTTACAGGACTCTCACAACTCTGCAACTAATGCATAATTGCCTCTTTACAGATGAGGACATGGAGGCTGAGGAATGAAGGAACTTTCCCACAATCACCACGCTTTTAACAGTGCTGAGGCCTATGCCTGCTTTATTACAAATCTGAACAGATTGTCTGTTCTTGCTTCAAAAAGCATTAGCATATGACATCAATAACCAAATAAGAGTAATTTACATTGGTGGTTAAGCCAATCTTGATGGAGCTGGAGGTAGAATTTCCATTCACTTTCAAAACATGTAGAATAAAACAACCTTTATTTTCCTAATATAGTCTTTGCAGGAGATTAGATTATATCCTCATTACTAGAGGTTAAACCTGCTTTTAGGAAAGGCAATTCACTCTTGAAAAACTCTACAGTACAGCAGGGAAACTTAAGCTTTGCTTTCAAAGACCCATTAAACTATGCATAGACAATTTAGCTTTCAATATCTGACATACCTCTCTTTTTAATTCATCCCCAAAACTCTCCTTTACCCTAACCCCTCACCCTACCTTACCATATTTTGCAAACATCTTTGGCTTTTAGGTAAATTAAATTCCTTTTGGACTTTATGCAAAACTTCATTATTTTACCTAGAACATTTTCTGTCCATAACAAGAATAAAACAGCAGAAATTTAATTCCTGTTCATTTTGGCTCACGTTCAGGTTGGTGACACTTCCCTTCCTTTCTTTTCATTGTTGTTAAATTGTAATAGGCTCTCACAGACCCAGTCTTTGATGAGACATCACCTCTTTCAATCTGAACCAGCGGCAGAGATGTTGGGCAAAACCTATTTCTAATGATTAATA
Source organism: Rhynchonycteris naso (assembly GCA_037038555.1). Taxonomy (NCBI): domain Eukaryota; kingdom Metazoa; phylum Chordata; class Mammalia; order Chiroptera; family Emballonuridae; genus Rhynchonycteris; species Rhynchonycteris naso. The sequence goes on along the minus strand of CM073000.1, from coordinate 173,351,474 downwards.
GCAAATTTCTACACAAACAAACAAAACAAATCAGAGATTGGTTGTACTAGAGGGGAAAAGGGTAAATGGGATTGATTATATGGTGGTGGATAGTAACTACACTTTTGGAGGAATAATCATTCAGTAGTGGACATAGACATTGAATTATAATGTTATATACCTGAAACTTACATAATAATTTTAAAAGATAGCACATCTCTGAAAGGACAAAAGATTAGCTAACAAATCCCTAGGATTTCATTGGACCCCCCAAATCAATACTACCAGAATTCAATACTTTCTCTTAATAGTCTTCTAGGTATATGTGTTATGAACAAAACTTAACAATAAATTATGTTCTCTTTTAACTTATGTTAAATCTCTTTATGACTTACTTGTAATTTATAAAGCTGTAGATAATAGGACTTTGACTATTGCTGATGAAAACACATCCAAAAATGTTGTGTAGAAGCTCTCAATGGCTAGAACCTTAATAGAATAGGCTATCACCCTTGAAATGAGCTACATGTTTCAGCCTGTCATTCTATGACAGAATCAAAAGGGGTCTAATAGTATTAACTCTTCAAGAAAGAAAAGAATGAACTCTATTTATTTCCATTTGAATGCATCAAATTCATAGAAAAATCCTTCCAGTGACATGCCTATACCTGATTTCTAATACGTAGGGTATTATGCAAAACAATTAACATTTAGATAGATCATGATACTGTCTGAGAGATCATGAACATATACCAAGATTATTTTAACTCTAATTATTAAGGGAATTTTATTGGACAGAGATTGTGGAAGAACCTTGTGCCTCTAAATTAACACATAGAATTTGAGAGTTAGAGAGTTTAAATAACTTACCCAAGGACACAGAGCTACCAAGTAATGAACCCAGAATTCAAATCCTGTTTTTTCTGGCTCTAAATTTATGCGTTTAGTGTCTGACTTAAGGAGGCTGAAAATAAACATCCTAAGAGAGGCATGCACATTGGAGAAGGAAATGATCACATTAAATTGGGAAGTAATAATAGACATAGTAGGTCATGAACTGGACCTTGTAGGATGGAGAGAGAGGATTATGAGGTTTTGAGAGGAGCTAGTTGGGACAATTCAAAGGAATGGCATAAAAAATATATTAAAAAATATGGGTGGACACATCTGGGAACAAGTATTGCTACCTGTTACACTCTGCCAATAGAGGGTGCTAGAGAGAGACTGTAAGGCTGGAGAAGAGAGGAGGAATTTTTTTCTTGCTTCTTGCTTTCAGTTCTTGTTAAGGTAACCCCAACAATGTTTCTTCAGCCTGGTGGCAGCGTTTGTTCCTGAAGGAGCAGCAAAGTGCCTTCAGTTTGCTGTGTGGCTACATCACCAGAAGCAGCATCATTTACACTCTTTCAGAAACACACCAGTCAGCCAGAATTTACTCTGCAGATGTCTGGGGCCCAGTTCCATGGAGCCCCATCTCTGCACTGCTATGTTTAATAATTCCAACTTTTCTCTTTGCTTATTCCTGAAGTTATTTCCTGCCTGAAACCTGAATATTTCACTTTTGCCTTTCTAGTTCCCCAATATCTGGTCAATCAGTATATTAATTGTCTCTGTTAAAATTACTGATTTGGTTTCTGTCTCCTAAATATCCCTTGACTGATATACATCATTTATGGGCTAATGCCCAAACCAACCACTGGTGAGAAAAATAGTATGACCACAATGGGCTTATTATTAATAAACATTCAACTTTGCATTTGGAGAAGGGCTCAGAACTCCATATGTGACCCAGTATCTGAATAAGACTAAAGGCAAGGGTTCTGTTAACAAAGAGAAGAGGGAAATGAGCTAGTAGGGAAACAAGTAACAGTAACAGCCAGAGACATAAAAGGTGAATAGGAGGTAGCTGGGTAAAAAAAGAGGGAAGAACATTCTAGGAAAGAAGTAGAGCCACATGTGGGAGGGTCCAGAGTTGGGAGAGACTGAGTTTTAGTCAAAACACTGAGGAAAGTATGGTATGACTGGAGTGGTGAAAAGAATAAGAAAAAGGAAATTAGTTGAGGCCAGATCCAGGAAGGAAAGAGTTTAGATGGCCTGGGGATTAGAGTGCACAGTTTAGAAAACTGGTTATGAAATTTATAAAAACAAGGATGTTAGGGAAAGAAAGGTATGATTCAGGTTATGTTGAATATAAGGGCTGTGGCCAATGAACAATTAAGGTACCACAACTATGAGTTGATGCTTCTTATCTCTCTCCCTTCCTTTCTGTCTGTCTGTCCCTGTCTGTGTACCAAAAAAAAAAAAAAAAGAATATAAGGGGTTTGGCTATAGGAACAAGATCTGAGATACCTGTTGATACATAATTTCACTGCACACATATCTTGCAATATTGTATATTTGAGGATTAGCATATGAATTTGTTGAGCAGTTACCAAATAATTTTTAAACTGAAGCAAATTTATCATTACATCTTCCATAGATTTAGTTATTTCTACAGGAGCTTTACTAATCTTACTGGAGTTTCTAAGAAACTGGAATTCCTGGAAACATCTGGAAGTTAAAAATTGTTTAATTAATAGAAACATTTTCATCATTTTTCAGAGTATTGTCTGTAATCCTTTCTTTCTTGACAATCCAAGAATAAGTCTAGTAGTTTCTGTCTGGGGAATTTTTAAAAATCTATCCCCTACAAAGAATAAAGTTTCTTGAGATAAATAGTCCCTAAAGCTGATATGCATGTGTTACTGCCAGTGCTTCCTAATAAAGACAGCTAAGTTTTTGTGTGAAATATTATCTTCATTGGTTTCTAGGATGTTTTACCTTTGCACTGTCTCACACCAAAAGATTTTCACTGGTATTTTCCACTAATTCTTCTTTTTTCTTTCTCTCTCTCTCCAGACATTGCAAATGCCAATAGCCAAAGTACTCAGGCTCATAAAAATAGAGTTGTAAGTTCTGTTCTCATTTATTTTCACTTGCTTTGGGGATCTGACCTAGCTAAGTAGTAATAACAACTAGAATTTCTCTTAAATCACCAACTTTCACATCAGTTTGATCACACTGATTCATAATTTCTCTATATTATAATCATAGGTTAATTACCTCCTGACGACCTGCAAAATACTTTCTTTTGGGGAGATTCAAAGGCTTTCAAAACAATTAACATCTAGATCAATCATTTAACTTCTAACCCTGATGGCCATTTAAATATCAAAAGAACACATAAACATTATTGATACACTTAAAGCTGGCTCCCACTCAATTTGTTTTATCTTATCAACCAAGCAATTGAGTTCTTTAAGAGTTATGGTTAAAACAAACAAATATGACTGTTTTGAAAGATTTAAATGATCAAATCATTCAGAGTACTTTGTTTCTACAAAATAATTTAGCTCAGTTTTTTTTAAAAATAGTGATTTGGTTCTGAAGGTTCTTTTTGGTTTTTAATACATAGCTGTCTTAGATGGTGTGCTTGTGTTTTAAACTTTATTTATTGTAAGTGCTTAGTAACCCAAGCCACAAAATTGCAAAGACCTTATTCTTTTATTTTCCCAGTTTCTCTTTCTTCTCTTGGTGGTGCCAGCAACAAAAGGACATGTAACTTTATCCTTTCTGGTTGCTCATACTTTACCTTTTAGACTCTGGAATGACAAGTTCTATAATTGCTTCTATTTTTCACCATTTTGTTCCTTTCTGTGCTATGAAGTGGCTGGTATGTGCTTCCAAATTATATTTTAAATAAAGTTCCTTTAAGTTGACAGAGGTTAAAGAAATATCTAAGCCAAAATGTTTTGGACTTAGTTCTTTAAACAGATTTGGTTTTCCAGTTCCATAAATGGGTCACTTCAAAGTTTCCAGGTTTTCTTTTCTATAGTCTTTGTATGAAAAAGAAATCCTTTTGACTTTTGAAAATATTTAGGTCATTATTACTTGGTATAAATTTAAAATAAGTCAACTAACAATTTCATTTAACATATACTAAGTGTATGCAGACAGCCTTCAGATTAACAATGGAATAATATAGAAAAAAAAAGGTAAACTGGAAATTACCATTATTGGGGGGGGGGTGGAGAGACAGAAATCTGACTCTTATGATTTAATAACAGTTCTTAACAATTTAACATGAAACTTAAAATTTTGGATTTCTCCACTGCTTTTTGATATACAGTGGATTCATGCATTCTTGCTTTTTTCTTCTTTTTTCATTTTTGGGAAAGCAAAGAATGTTTTCTCTAATGTATCAGAGCTGTGTTCCCTGACTTCCACAGTCCGTGAAGAAGAGAGCTATATTACCCTACTAGAAATGATCACTGTACCCAATATTGACTAAACTTCCAGAAAATTTCCAGAAGGGCTCAGAACTCCATATGTGACCCAGTATCTGAATAAGACTAAAGGCAACGGTTCTGTTAACAAAGAGAAGAGGGAAATGAGCTAGTAGGGAAACAAGTAACAGTAACAGCCAGAGACATAAAAGGTGAATAGGAGGTAGCTGGGTAAAAAAAGAGGGAAGAACATTCTAGGAAAGAAATAGAGTTCTTCAACAAATGACAGTTCCCACATGACAGAGAAGATGATAACAATATCCAAATTTTATATTCAGAAACTTTTCATAATATAAACAACAAGATTTCTTCACTACTCCAGACTCTCTCCTTGGACACATTATAGTTTATCTGTGTTCCAATTAAAAGGTGACATCATGTCTTGAATACACCACAGTATATGGTTTGACCAGCACATAGGAGAACAGGTCTGTCATCATGCTTGCTGTGTGTAGGGTACTTTTATCCACAAATCTTTCTCACACATGTTACTCTTAAGCCATATGTAATTTATCTTAAATTTGTGCAGTGAGATTGGGGTCCTAAATTACTCTTATTAACTGTAAGATTGACAGTACAGAATGCCAGCCAATCAATTCTCAACATTTCATCATCTGATATATTAGATCACCATGCTGTTTCACATCATCTACAGCTTTATCAGAGTCATAATTGAGAATAGTGAACAGAACAGGGCCAAAGATAACATAAGTAAATTTTAATCAGTGATCTTTGCACATAATTCCCCAATAAGTTAAAAATCCTTCTAACTGTACTATTTTCCACCTTGAATTACTGCACCTAATACATTCAGAGTCTATTAAATGCTTTACTGGAATTAGGAAGCACTATGGCCATACTATGTCCCTGATCCACAATCCAAAGAAGGGATAGATCCAAACTAGTCATGCCTTTACTCATAAACCCTGTGATTACTACTTATCATTTGAGCTCAGACATCCTATCTTTTTATAATCTGTTCTGGAATCTTTCTCAAGACTAGTAAGAAGTTTTCAGAATTCACTTTCTTGTGAATTAAAAAAAAAAAATCTCATCTTCATACACCTATAAGGTTTTTTTTTAATTAAACCCAAAATAAGTTTTATTTATTATAGTTTATTATTTTTTAAAGATTTTATTTTCAGTTTTAGAGACAGAACGGCGGGCAGGGCGGGGGAGCAGGAATCATCAACTCTCATATGTGCCTTGACTGGGCAAGCGCAGGATTTTGAACTGGTGACCTCAGCATTCCAGGTCAACCCTTTATCCACTGCACCACCACAGGTCAGGCTATCGTTTATTTTTTATTAAAGTACAGTTGCCATACAATATTATATTAGTTTTAGGTGCACAACATAGTGATTCAACATTCATATAACTTACAGTGTGATCACCACACTAAATCTTGTAAGCATTGTCATAAAGTTATCATACTATCATGAACTAATATTAATCTCCTTCCACCTTTTTTTCACCTATCCCTCCACCTCACCCCACCCACTCTGGCAACCATCAATTTGTTCTTTATTTTTGTAAGTCTGTTTTGTTTTTTCATTTGTTCTGATATTTTAAAATTCTGCACATAAGTGAAATCATGTGATATTTTATGTTTCTTCATAATACTTTATAGATCGTCAAAAAGAGGCTCAACAATGCCAAATACACATTCTTGATGCTCTATTCTGTATTTTTTTCCAAAGTAGGAGACTGAGATGCACTATGAGCATCAAGTATTTCAGAGCAAACTATTCTAAAAAGAGAGAGAGAAAAGTACTGTATTTACCAAATGAAAGGGACCGACATTTTAATGTAGCTAAAATGAATTCAATTAAGGAAGGTGAAAAAGTGGAAACAGTTTTCATTATAAAACTCTCTGCTAACACATACAGTATTTCCTTCTATGGAGTTTATTTCTTCTCCTTTTACCTGGAGAACAAAACCTGCTTTGAGTCAGGGATCTGATATAACGAAATATTTTCGTGTGACTTTAAGTCAGTGCATTCTCTTTCAAAGGGAGTATTTGTGTTTTAATCCTCACTTCTCTTATCTTCAAGTGTGGAATTTAAATCTAGGTTCTTTATTAAGGGAATTTCAAGTGCCATAGAGCAGACAGGAAATGTGGGGAAGCTGGGAGCTGAAGTGCTCCTAGATATCCCTGAAATCACCCCATCTGAATGCTGCCCTTTCCTGGGACTTGTAACTGAAAAACCACCTGACCAGAAAACAAAAAAAACCATGCCAATAATTTAAGAAAGATAGTAGATCTGCCCTAAGTATCAACTAAGTTCTGACTCTTGTGTATCTGAAATATGAATTTGAAAATATAAGCCTGTGTTTATCTTCAGAAACATGAATCTAAAATTTCATCAGTAACTTAGCATTCACTGCTGAAAGGTTGCAAGACAGACACTGGAGATGAAAGATGGAAGTTACTGCAAGGTCAGCTCAGAAGCTGAGCTTTGATTCTTGTACCATCTCTTCCTTATAATAGTTACTCTGAACGGTGACAGTTTGAAAGTTTCACAAAAATTTTAGGCACAATTTTAGAATAATCCATATCTAATAAGAAATACAAATAATTGTCATATATTCAATTAAAATAGACTTTAAGTCTTTCAAACAATTATGTATTATATGCCTCTTACAGCTTCTGTGTTTAATAGCCTGCATTGACCTTTCTTAAGTCAATCTTTATAAATATTTTTAGATGAAAAATTTCACTCTACTGTCATTTCACCAATAAAATGTACTATGTGACATATTTTATAATTGCTAGCCCAATGCCAATTGTGTTTTAGGCCAGATATTGATTAAAAAACAAACAAACAAAAAACCTATCTAGGAGAATTACTCAATGCCCTGAACAATAAGATATTCTAAGAGAAAATCACAAAAAAGGAAAGATAGGGTTGAATAGCATTTAGCATAAATTCAAAATCAACTTCTCAAATTTTGGTGATTTCATTTGCACTTCCAGGAATTTAGTTTACTGCAAATCTTTTGTTGTTGTTGTTCCAACACATATTTTTAAAACAGAAAAGTAATGGTATTTCAATACACCCTTGGCAAGTAAGGAAACAGACTTGAATAATTATCACCTGCTCCAATTGTGAATTTATTATAAAAATTCTGATGAAATTTCCTTTAGGTTACTAAAAAAAGGATAATCAATTGACTTAATTTATTAAAATGTTTGTTGTCTTAATCTACTGGAATATATGGTACTTCTGAATCTGCTACTACCCTTCGTATTTGAAGATTAAAATAATGAAATATGTTATATTAGATGTGTAACCTGATATGAATAAGCAATTAGTTTTTTTTTAATTTCTTTTTATTTATCCATTTTAGAGAGGAGACACAGAGTGAGAGAGAGGGAGAGAGAGAGAAAGGGGGGAGGAGCTGGAAGCATCAACTCCCATATGTGCCCCGACCAGACCAGTGCAGGGCCTTGAACCGGCGACCTCAGTGTTCCCAAGTCAACGCTTTATCCACTGCGCCACCACAGGTCAGGCACAGCAATTAGTTTTTATTGGTTGGTTTATTTCTATAACAGCTTCAAGATAAAACAATTACTTCTTAATTCGAATAAGGATTAGGTCAAACATGTCAGGTCAATTTTTAACATAAAAACAACATTTGAAAGAAAGATTTTTTCCCTGCCTGGGCTCACTAAGACAGTTTCTTGGTAAAATACAATATATCCAGTCCAATTATTCTTTTAAAATACTATTAGCCATATCATTTACTTAAAAAAAATATTTTAACAAGAATTGAAGTGGTGATGGTGCAAATTATTTTATTGTGAGTTAGAAGAGAAGTATTTTGCTAACTACTCTACATCACAGCCTTACCTATACAAATTTTTAAGTGAAATAATCTTGGAAGATATAAATAATTATTCACATTTTATAGATTAGAGACTTAGAGTTTAGATCTGTTAAATAGCTTGCCCAATATTGCTCATCCAATATTCAAATAAATTATGTTAATTTTAAAATCTGACACCACATAAAGGTCCAATAATAAGAAAAAGGATTAAGATAAATTGCAAATTATCACCTTTTGGGTCATATAGCATTGAAATTATACTTATGAAATTTAATACTGTGGGAAATGTTTATAATTGTTCCATGAACAAGAATTCTAAAATATACATATCTTGTGATTATTATTATGTAAAGAAAAAAATTAATCAATAAAGTGGTGATAGGATTATGAAGCATTCTAAATATAGTTTTTATTGTTGTTCTAAATATATTCATGAGACTATATACATAAATAGAGGTAGAATGCCTGTTTCTTGTTCTTTGAATTTGGTCAAAATGATGTGTTGGGATAGATTTTTAAATTGGTAATGTATTTTTAAATAACAGCTTTAAATGTGTTATCACCTTCAATTCCTATAAACAGACAAAGGAATAATTCCAAAAGGGTCACTAATACGAATACAATATTACAAAGGTAAGACACATTAAGGGATGAATGAACAACTTAAATACATTTTTCGGAAATTAACAATAATAAATAAATTAAAATTAATATTAAAAAAACTGAACAGTTATGCAAACCAAGAAGAAAATATGGAAATAGAATGACAACTTCATACATAGAAACAAATAAAAAAGATGGTATAGACCAATGATGGGCAATCTTTTGAGCTTGGTGTGTCAAAATTCACCAAAAAACCAAGCATAACTCGGGTGGTGTGTCACTTCGAGAAAAACGGCCTAACCGGAAGTCCCAGAACTAGACGCTCTGTGCCGGAGTTCTGTTGTTTTGGCCTACAGACCTCCGACACAGAGTGTCTACACTACAGCAAATGTTTTATCCTGGGCTACTGCACCTGGCCATGCAAGAGCCGAGGATGAAACGTCCTTCTCGGCATGCGGCCCCATACTTCTCTGGTATGCGGCCGTGAGTCATCAAAAATGGCTATGCATGTCAGTGTTGACAAGCGTGTCATAGGTTCGCCATCACGGGTATAGACAGACCAAGTAGTATGAGGTCTATATTCTTAACAAAAACTTAAGTGCACAACATCTTATTGGTAACTAAAGGCACTATGTTTTACAGGAGACTTCTGCGTTATCCATCTCGTATAAGTGAACTTTATACCCACTGAATAACTCCCCATTTCTTTCTCCACTATCTCTTGGCAATTACCATTCTATTTTCTGCTTCAAGAAGTTTGACTATTTTAAATATTTCATATAAGTGATAGACTGCAGAATTTATCTTTCTGTGATATCACTTAGTATAATGTCCTTCAGGCTTATCCACCTATTTTTACTTCAATTATTTTTAGATATATATATATAGACACACACAGAAATGAGATTTCTCAACCATATAGTAATTTTATTTTTAGAGTTATTTTTATATATTTTTATACTGGTTGCACTAGTTTATATTCCTATCAAAGGTGTACACACTTCCAGACTCATTTTATGAGTTACCTGATACTAAGACAAAGACAATGCAAAGAAACAAAACTACTGGCCAATATCCATGATGAGCATAGATACAAAAATCCTCAACAACATACAGGTACTAGCAAATAGAATTCAACATTATATTAAAAGGATCATACACAATGACCTAGTGGGATTTATCCCTGGGATGCAAGGATGTTTCAATATACAAAAACCAATCCCAATCAAGGTAATAAACCATGCTTACATAGCTAATATAACATATATTTCATTAGTTTAATTTCAAATACAATGAAAGTAGCAGATTCAGAACTATGTGACTCTGCTTAAATATCTCTTACCATATATTCCAGTAGATCAAGGCAACATTTCAACAGATTAAGTCAATTGTAAAGAAAGAATTAAAATCATGTGATTATCTCAATAGATGCAGAAAAAGCATTTGACAAAATTTAACATTTTTCCATGATAAATAAACATGCAGCCTGACTAGGCGGTGGCACAGTGGATGGAGCGTCGGACTGGGATGCGGAGGACCCAGTTTTGAGACCCCAAGGTCACCTGCTTGAGTGTGGGCTCATCTGGTTTGAGCAAAAAGCTCACCAGCTTGGACCCAAGGTTGCTGGCTCGAGCAAGGGGTTACTCAATCTGCTGAAGGCCCACGGTCAAGGCACATATGAGAAAGCAATCAAAGAGCAACTAAGGTGTTGCAACGAAAAACTGATGATTGATGCTTCTCATCTCTCTCCATTCCTATCTGTCTGTCCCTGTCTATCCTCTCTCTGACTCTCTCTCTGTTCCTGTAAAAAGAAATAAAAATTAAAAAAAATCAACAAACTCGGTACAGAAGGAATGTACCTCAACATGATTAAAATCCCATATGACAAGCCCACAGCTAACATCATACTCAACAGAGCAAGATTAAAAACTTCCATTTAATATCACGATTGGGATAAGAATGCCCACTCTTACCACTTCCTTTAACATAGTACTGAAAGTCCTAGACAAAGCAACTAAGCAGGAAAAAATATAAAATATATCCAAATCAGAAAGGATGATGTAAAATTATCTGTTTGCAGATGACATGATCTTATAGGTAGCAAACCGTAAAAGCTACCAAAAAACCCAAAAAACTATTAGAACCAACAAATGATAAAGTTGCAGGATACAAAATCAACATACAAAAATTAGTTGTGTTTTTGTACACTAACAACGAACTATCTGGAAAGGAAAATAAGAAAAAATCCCATTTATAATTGTATCAATAAAGAAAATACTTAGGAATAAACTTAACCAAGGAAGTTAACAACCTGTATACTGAAAGCTACAATATACTGGTAAAGAAAATTAAACACACACACAATGGAAAAACATTCTGTGTTCATGGACTGGGAGACTTAATATTGTTAAGAATAGCATAATACTTCCTGACTTGTGGGGGTGCAGTGGATAAAGCATCGACTTGGAAACGCTGAGGTCACAGGTTCAAAACCCTGGGCTTGCCTGGTCAAGGCACATATGGGAGTTGATGCTTCTTGCTCCTCCCCGCCCCCTCTCTCCCTTTCTCTCTCCTCTCTAAAATAAATATATATATATATTTAAAAAGAATTGCATAATTCTTAACATTGTATGAGAATTTCTATGTGATTTAATAAAAAGTCCTATAGTAGAAGTCAGGAACTCATCTTCTAGACATGCCTTGCCACCATCTAAGTAACCTCAGGCAATGACTCAGCCTTCTGTCTTCAGTTTTCTGACCTGAGAAGTAGGAAGCAGGGCTGACAGAGTCTAAATTGCCTATGCAATTTCTGAGCTGTATTCCACCAGTTCTGTTATTTGAACATTCTGACAAATGAAACGTGTGAAATGGGGAGATGATACCATATTTTGCTTTACATCATATTAACATTTATGGCAGTAGTCTACACAGAACAACTATTTATCATATGCAAATAGTATGTAAATTTATATTCCTCACAAATATCTACCAATTTTTAAAAAAATTTTGGCAAATTATTTAAATACATCCAACTTTAACTGCATATCTCATTCAAGGACCGCATTATGACCAAAGAGATTTCAAAGGTGGCAGAGCATGTTTAAATGTCCTGCACTGCCCTTTGCTAAGGGATTTACTTAATCTCTTTGAGTCTCAGTTTCCTCATCTGTGGACTAGTATGATCTGTTTTAAGAATTATGATGCGGATTAATGAACTAAAGTTAAATTAGTAAGCCCAATGACTGCCACACCACAGTGGGGTTAATGAGTAAGGCCAGTCAGCCTTATCAGCTGAACACAATTCCATGAAGATTTAAAGACTAAGAGAAATAAACCAGTCAAGTATTCATTTTCCTGGCTTTATGCAGACAGCCTATAAAATGAAGGTATGCCAGGAAAATGAGATCTAGGGAGAGGTAGTTGAAAAAAACACGAAGAAACCCACACAGGAGAATTCAGATAAATGTGGGAGAAAAGCCTAAGCTAAGAGGAAAACTATTTTGATTCTGAGTCAAGTATGTGACCGATAAAGCTGTGACCCTTCCCAGGCAGGGCACATGGTGGTCGCTGAGTTTAAATGTGATCGCAAGAACATACTGACCTAGATTCCACTTTTTTTACTTCTATATGTTAAGGCCAATAGCAATTTTAAAACATGATAAGACTTAAGCTACAAAAGAAAAACTGTTGCAAATAGTTTGTTACTCTTAAGTAAGAAATATGTCCCTACAGTCTGCTTCCCACTAAGTAAAAGCAGACACCAATGAGAGGGACAAGCCCTTGGTCTCTCAAAGTCTTTATACACATCCCAGATTGACAGCGCTACAAGGTCTTTGGGGCATCAAGCTCTACAGACATACCTCTGCTCTTTAGGAGCTCAAGTGAGTTCATAGGAACCAAAGACAATCTCTACATGGGAAACTGTGTGAGAAATGTACACCTGTAACTATTCACAGATGAATTAAATAAACTGCACTTTCCTTCCTCCTGGTACTTGCACCTGCTCTCTGTCGGAAGAGCTGTTTTCACAATGTACAGTTTTCAAGTTACAGCTCCAATGGCATCATTTGTATGAAGACTTTCTTTTCTCTGGGACCATAGTGTAAGTGATCATTTTCCGCCTCTGAGTCTCCCACACCATCATTTACATTTTCCTTAGGGCATATATTTTGTTTTATATCATACAATTAGTTTTATGACTCTCTTTTCTTCATCAAGTTAGACGAAGAAACTCCTCTAGGATAGAGAATTTGGTTTATTATTCTTTGATCATCACCTTGTTATGTGCACATTTTCCCATGCTGTAGATATACAATAAGTATTTGTTGAGTACATGCAGTATTACAATTTATCAACAGTGCACTATAATTTTACATCCTGAAGAATGTAACAAGAATATATTAGCGGTCTTACTCCTAGTGTCCCCCTCTGAAATAGCTCCGAGGCCAGCAGCCACACCAACACCACAGAAGATACTAGGCCAGATTCTCAGATTCTGAGTCTTCAATGCAAAGTAAGTTTCACAAGCTTCTTTCAGACCTCATGAGGCTATTCTTTATTAATTAATTAATTAATTTATTTATTTTTGGTATTTTTACGAAGGGGCAGGGAGCGGTCAGACAGACTCTGGCATGCACCTGACCAGGATCCACCCGTCATGCCCACCAGGCGATGGTTGGCCCCTCTGAGGCGTTGCTCTGTTGTAATCAGAGCCATTCTAGCACCTGAGGTGGAGGCCATGGAACCATTCTCAGCACTTGGGCCAACTTTGCTCCAATGGAGCCTTGGCCACAGGAGTAGAAGAGAGAGAAGGAGAGGGGGAAGGGTGGAGAAGCAGATGGGCGCTTCTCCTGTGTGCCCTGACCGGGAATTGAACCTGGGACTTTCATATGCCAGGTTGATGCTATACCGCTAAGCCAGCGGCCAGGGCTTAGTCGCTTAGTCTTCATTCATTCATTCATTCATTCAGTATAAGAGACAGAGAGAGTGAGAGGGACAGATGGGGCCAGACAGATAGGAAGGGAGAGAGATGAGAAGCATCAATTCTTCATTGCGGCTCCTTAGTTGTTTATCGATTGCTTTCTCATATTGCCTTGACCTGGGGGGGCTACAGCAGACTGAATGACCCCTTGCTCGAGCCAGAGACCTTGAGTTCAAGCTGGTGAGCCCTGCTCAAACCAGATGAGCCCGCGCTCAAGCTGGTGACCTTGGGGTCTCAAACCTGCATCCGCTGCGTCTCAGTCTGGCGCTCTATCCACTGCGCCACCGCCTGGTTAGGTGCTTATTCTCCTTTTAATACATATTCTGAGCACTCCCCATAAGGCTGAGGATCAAAGATTAATAAACAGAAAACTCTCCCTCCCTGAGTTCCTGATGCAGCAGGAGAAATGATGTTCCGTGAGGCCAGAGACCACATCTGCCTTGCTCCTGGCTGTGTCCTCCAGGCTTCAAACAGGTGCTGGCAAGTCTAGGGCACCCAGTCAGTATTGTTGAATTGAAAACTTAATTAAAAGTGACACCTTATGCAGACGTATGGGTAAAGCTGGTGAAAGCACGTGAGAGGCAGGAATTTGATCTGCGTGATGGAGGAATGAAAAGAATGGCTTCAGAAAAGACAGAATGTTGTTACTAAATTTTGAATGAAAAATAGAAATAAACTAACTTGAGACAGGGATAGGAGCTGTCAAGCCTGAGTGAACAGCACCGGTAGTGTGACAATGTGTGGCAGGCCACCTGGTATGACCCATCATCTTACCATTCTATAGGTTGAAGATGATTTTGAGAATTTGAAGACCAGTTTGACAAAATTGCTCCAGGAAAAAAACACAACATTTAAATATATGCAAGATGGTATTTTCTGCGTAGTTTTGGCAAAGACACAAAGGTAGGTGTCACAGACCTCCGTATTCCAAATTAAGGTCCTATACCACCTCTGTAAGATTTGCAGAAACTAGATGGAATTCTTTGCTCATCATGTAGCTTCAGGTTCTATAAGAGGTTTGAGGGAGGAGGAGGAGGAGGAAGAGGAGGAAGAGGAGGATGTTATCATGGGGTAAGAGAATGTGTGTGGGGCTAAGGTATTTTCTTTATTCCTGCAGGTGGGGAAGGTCAGAGCGGAGGGAGTGGAGCCAAGTGAGAGGGCTGCAGGATGTCCGGAGTACTGGGGAGACATACATAGTGAGCTAGGCTGTGCCTCATGCCTGACAAATACAAAGACATGAGTGACTGAGAAAGACCAGGGTATACTGCAAGTGAGCTGCATTTCTCCAAGGCAGTGGTACTAAAAGAGATAACCATCCTGGAGTCCTTTGGAAAGGGACTCCATTCCAAAGTACGGTCTGTGGGAAGAAAGTTGGTAAGCAAAATGACCCAGCAGAAAGGTGAACTGCTGAGGCTTGGATGCTGACATAGACAGCTGGAGGAGGGAAGATGCCATTCGATATTTCCAGTGCTGGAAACTTTCAAGAAACCAACTGCTATATACCAAGAAGAAAAAGCCCAGATCATCAATACCAAATTTCATTGACAGCAGCTGAAGTCCCTTCCAAACATCTTGTCTTCCCCTGGCCAGCTATGAAGCATCTAGAACCTTAGCTAGCAAGTAATAAAGAACTGACAAAGAAAGGAGAAAAGAAGGCAAGGGTCCTCTGAGATCTGAAACAGTACCAAGCTAAAGAAGAAGGAAGCTCTACATCTACCTGGAGTGTGGATGTTCCAGGTTTGATTCCCAGTCATGTCACACAGAAGCAGCACCCATCTGCTTCTCCACCTGTCTCCCTCTCACTTCTCTCTAGCTCTCTATCTTTTTCTACTGCAGCCATGGCTAGATTGGAGCAAGTTGGCCCCGGGAACTGAGGATGACTCCATGGCCTCCACCTCAGGCACTAAGAAGGGCTCTGTGGCTGAGCAATGGAGCAATGCCCCAGATGGGCAGATCATCACCCCCTTGTAGGGCTTACTGGGTGGATCCCAGCCAGGATGCATGAGAGAGTCTGCCTCTGACTTCCCTCCTCTCACTGAATTAAAAAAAATAATAAAGAAGGAAGCATTAAATTAGAAAGAGCTTACGATTTCTATAGTTACTTCTGGAGAAACTTAAGAAAAATTAGTTTGACAATGGATTTTGTTTCTATTGATTAGTAGAGACAAAAGGTTCAGCTATTTATTTATGAGGCAAAGAACGAGAATTTTCAGGGTCTGTGCCTGCCATTGTTATAAGTAAATGAGAGGGCATGAATTTGTCTTATCTAAATCATATGGGGAATGGTAGGAATTTATAATATGTTATTTCCCAGAACACAAAAGAGTAGAGAGGATTTCTTAACCATCAGTGTTTTCTAGTAAAATAGGGTTCAGGTAAAATTTAGTGTTGTCAGATGTTTCAATTTCTGCAATAAGATGGTATCTGTGATTGGAAAGGACCAGAAAATGTATGAAAGTTTGACAAAATCTTATCCAAGAGTAAGAAATTTTAGCCCATTGGATATGCTTGAAAGAATGGTGGCTTATTAAATCCCGTTGAGTTCATCTCATTTAATATAACAACTACACACATAAACACATGATTGTATAATGAACTTCAGGGCTTTCTCAGATTCCAGGCTGAGTGAAGACACCTGAACTTGAAGATTTCAGGGTGTACAGCAAGGAAAATTGGGAAGCAGAAGAGGCAGCATACTTATGCAAGCAGCCTTGATAGTTCTCTGAATTAGAAAAATAATATATAAAGTCAGCCTTCCAGGAGCTTTTATCCAAGAGGGAGAAGAGTATAAACAAATATTATAAAAATAGAAATGTGCAAATACCGTTAAAGATACAAAAATTCAGAAGGGGAAACTCCTCATGGCCCAAAGAGCTATAAGATTCAGAGTAAAGGGGCATATTACTCTTCTCCCCCCTCCACACCCTCCCCCCCCCCCCACACACACACCGAGAGCATCAGGAAAGGCTTTGAAACAAGAGCGTAGAGTTGATTCTGGTTCAGTGAGGGCCCAGCAAGAGTGAAGACAGGAAGGACTGAGACATTCCAGTTGGAGGTGACAATCAGCAAAGGATGTGAGAGGACCTATGGGAGGACTTATAAGTAGCTGGAACAGGAGATCCAGTGAAAGAAGATGGGAGATAAATGTTCTCAAGGAGATGGCAAGCCATGACTGCCAGACTGAGAGTTTAATGTGGTTTGATTCTATACAAAAGAACAAGCGCCAGAAAATATTTCACAAGTAAATGGCATGATCAGGTCTGTTCTTCAAGAAATATAACTACATTAATGTATATAAAGAACTGATGAGAGAAGGCCTGGAGTTAAGATAAGTCGGTGATGCATTCAACATGCAAAGTGGATCACTTTTTAACACCATCCCACCTTTATGAAAAAATTATTTTTAGTGATATAATTATGCCACTAAGAAATTATTAACAAAATTAATATTATTGAGCAAATACATATACAGTAGATATACTTTTTTATGTTTTTACATGCATTTTTTTTTTACAGGGACAGAGAGAGAGTCAGAGAGAGGAATAGATAGGGACAGACAGACAGGAACAGAGAGAGGTGAGGAGCATCAATCATTAATTTTTTGTTGCCGTAGCAACACCTTAGTAGTTGTTCATTGATTGCTTTCTCACATGTGCCTTGACTGCGGGCCTTCAGCAGACCGAGCAACCCCTTGCTGGAGCCAGCGACCTTGGGTCCAAGCTGACGAGCTTTTGCTCAAGCCAGATGGGCCCGCGCTCAAGCTGGTGAGCTCAGGGTCTCGAACCTGGGTCTTCCGCATCCCAGTCTGATGCTCTATCCACTGAGCCACTGCCTTGTCAGGCTGTTTTTACATGTATTTTTAAAAAACATATACAGTGTCGACCAGTATATGACGGGTCGACCAGTCAAAAGTGCACCATGACTTGACGGACACACTGTATATCATTCCATCACTGTAATAAATATTAACATTAAAATTCCTGCTAAAGAGCCTTAATATTTGCAACTTTATCAAAATTGAGATTTTGTATATTCCTTGAAAATATAGGTAGGTCTATCAACTCTCCATTCGGAGTTGACTGGAAAATGTTTTATTAAATTCAAATCTGAAATATTTTTTTCACATGAGGCAACCAATAAATATTCCATCAGCAGTTACAGTCTGAATTACAGGATAAGTATGGCAGAAGTTCATTATTTCACAAGAATTTTTTAAAATTTAAACACAAAAACTCCAAATGCTCACATAGACTGAGAATGGAAGTAACCCAAATTTCTGCTCTTTTTATCTTTATAGACTCTAGGTTATAATTGTTTTGTTTTGTTTTTAATTTACTGTTTAAATGCAAGAATATGCAATATCACAGGGTTGGGAGATCCAAATCATATCTGAAATGTGCTTAAACATCTCCCACCTGATATGAACATATCAAAGGAACAAAAATATATAGCTTAGTCTGTGTTTGTCAGCGGAACTATATAACAGGGTATCGCCTGGATTAATGTCTATGTATAATACAATGTTTATTAAAACATGCTAGTTTGAAGCCCTTATAATTTGAAGTTATTGATGAATTTTAATAGCAAATAGTAGCAATTCTTTAGAACTTACATCAACAAAAATTTTTAGTGAAATTTTATCATTTAGAGAGATTCAAGTGCCTGATATGACAAGCAAATAATCTTTTAGCCACTTACATTGTTACTTTTAAATTTCCTAAAATTTAAAATGCACTCTTTTATTATGTATAACCAAGGCAACAGTTTCCACTGCCCTGCTCTTAAATTCTCCACAGAGAAGAAAAGGGAAAATGGAAACTGGTATTTTGATAAGTATCAACATTGTACCCAACTGTATGCTGGAGTCTTATATAAAAATAACTCTTTGAAGAGAAGTAATTTTGTCATTTGAAGAAAAAGAATGTTAGGATCATTGCCAAAGATTACACAGAAGAGTAAGTGGTCAAGTTGGAATTCAAACCAAGGTTTTTCTGACTCTAAAACATATATGATCTCTACTCTACCACACTGTTTCTTGATGGATGTGGGAGGGAAGTGAGTGCTAAAGCTGCGGCAAAATTTAGATACAGTTGGGGCTTGACTTTGGCAGCATCGGGAGAATGAAGAAAAAAGCATAATGAGGAAGTGGGGGTGGTGCCGATACTGCAGGATCAAAATGGACCAAGTCTGACAATGTATTGGAGCTGGAAGCAATGGAGATAGTGAAATTCAAGTCTAAAAGCTTGGAAAGAGCAAAACCAGCCAATATCCCAGACACTAAATATATCAAGCAGTTGCCAATACCCAATTGAAATTACAATGAGATGAAGAAAAATCTACCTATAAGGGGTCCTGTTAGAGCAAGACCTGTATATGGGGAGTGAATACTTTGAAAAGCTACTTGGATGGATAAGGGGCATTCTCTGAAAACATTAGCTGACCTCAAATTGTGTTCTAAGAATGAGTAGCCTAGTGAATCATTTAACTTTTGCTTGTTAAGTGAGAAATGCAAGTTTGGAGGCAGAGCTGAATTGCTCAGAAGGCACAAAAGAGGTTAAGGATGCTGCAATTTTTGTGTGTCATCCATTTGCCCTGAAAGCTCAGCCTCTTTTATAAATAAAAGATATATATTTTTTCAAATATAATGGCTTTGAAGTGTCACCAAATATGCAGCTTTCCAAGTACACCTACATTGGGTACTACCACAAAAGTAGTATTACTTGAAAAATAAACTAGATAGATAGGTAGGTAGATAACTAGCTAGATAGGACAAAGAAAGAAATTTGCAAAGGTGAATATGCATAGCCACACATGTAAACTCACAAGCAATTAAGGGATATTCTGTACATACCACTTGGATTAATGGCATATTCCCAGGCATCATACTTACCAGGATGACTCTTTCAGACATTTTATTTCCTTATGAGCATGAGATTCTGTTTCCTTTTCTTTCTTTCTTTCTTTCTTTCTTTCTTTCTTTCTTTCTTTCTTTCTTTCTTTCTTTCTTTCTTTTTATATTTCCAGGGACAGAGAGAGAGTCAGAGAGAGGGATAGATAGGGACAGACAGACAGGAACGGAGAGAGATGAGAAGCATCAATCATCAGTTTTTCGTTTTGACATTTTAGTTGTTCATTGATTGCTTTCTCACACGTGCCTTGACCACGGGCCTTCAGCAGGGCGAGTAACCCTTTGCTCGAGGCAGTGACCCTGGACTCAAGCTGGTGAGCTTTTGCTCAAACCAGATGACCCTGCGCTTAAGCAGGCGACCTCGGGGTCTTGAACCTGGGTCCTTCCGCATCCCAGTCTGACGCTCTATCCACTGCGCCACCGCCTGGTCAGGCCTGTTTCCTTTTCTAGCATCTATTTTCCTAGTGGTCTTTACTGATAAGACTAGAGAAGGTTGTTTTTACCATTGCTGCACTCTCTTGATTGTATTTACATGGAGCCCTCCCACTGGCCACCTGCAGGGAGGAGACTGCAATGACATCAACTGCCACTATGGGGCAGCAAGAAGCTGTGTCCCTGTATGTCTCACTGTCATTGGATTTCACATTCTTAGGACTGAACACTCATTCGGTATTTATTTATAATTTTTAAAAACTATTTTAGTATGTCAATTCTTTTGTGATAAGTACGTGTTACCTATTTCTTAAATCTTTATAATGAGAAAAATCTATTCCTACCACATATTAAAGAAACTTAAATATTTTGTATCTTAGCCTTTAATGATATATATCAATGTGGCTAGTTTAAACCAATCATTTACAGGAGTCTGAGAATTAATTTTGAAAAGTTTATTCTTTCCCACATCTTGAGAGTCACATTCTACTTTTAGTCATTAAGAGTTTGCTAAGCTCATATGTGTCAAGCACAGTTTTAGATTCTTTGTATACACACTGATTCATTTAATCTTCACCACTCTCTAGGTAGCTTTCATTCTCAACTCCTTTTCACGTGAAAACAAATCAGACAGGTAACAACATCCCAAAAAGTCATATAGCTAGTAAGGGATGCTAAGATTCACACACTAATAGTATTATTTGGCTCCAAACCCAATGATCTGAACCAACACTCTTTTTGTTCTCAAATTCTAAGGCAGGCCCTAATAACAATAAAAATACAATTTAACAATTAAATTTTAATAAACTCCATGGTCGCACCACAGAAGCCTATGAACATTATGGTCATGTAACAGGTTGACAAAAATCACAAGTTCTGAGGTGATTCAGCAAGACTCATCACTGATCTATGGAGCAAACTAAGAAAGAGAGGAAAGAAAAAACTACTTTGAAAGGGTTAAGGATTCCAGAAGGCTGTAATAGCAGGTTTGTAATCAAGGGCCACCATAAAGAAACAGCAGGAGATGGGGGAGGTAATCTTGGTCATGCTGTGAGTGCACAAGTCTTTAGTTTAGAATTGTGTCAAACCACCCAGGAGCAGAAGAGAAAGCTGTGTTTAAACTTTGTTCCATTTCAGAATGGACATGGTATTTTTTTTCCCGAAGCCAGAAAACTGAAGATTAACTTAGAGCACTTGATTCAATAATATCCATTTGAAAAGTTGGACAGGTTTTGCTAACAGGGTTACTCAGGATAAGTCCATTTTCCATCATAAAATAAAATAAAAATTATCCATACTATTGAGCAGCAAAAAGCTTTTGAACCCACCTCCCAAGCAAAACCACAACATTCTTCAATTCCACTCTCTGGTAGGTCAATCAATTTGGACTTAAAAAAAGGATGAAGAAGAAATGCTTGTTTAAATATGTTGCTTCAATGTTCCCCTGCCTGATTCCCTTTACCCATTTGGAAGAGAGCTCCGTGTAGGTCATCCATGCTTTTTCATTCACATCTATGGGAGTAACTTGGTTTTCTGAGATGCAAAACCAAGTCTCCCAGGAGTACGGTCATGCAATTACGTTTTTTTTCCAAACAGGAAAGTCAAACCTTGAGGTTTTGAAGAGCTAAATGAAAATGATGTTGGCAATACTTTCTGTGGCAAGTTGATCCAATCTGAAAATGGGCATTTTATTTTTACACACTACATCCTTTAACCACCCTTTCTGAATTCTGACTGATTTGCCAAATCAATGAAAGATCAGATTTTTCAGGACGAAGAATCAAAAATACTACTCAGGGTTGCACCTGATTGAAAGGACAGCAATTCTGTCTTTATGAAGCATCATTCCTATCAAACGAGAAGAACCTGGGAAGAGGAAAATGTAGGTTTTCCCGTTTTTCCAGAAAACTCAGCCTTCACTCTGAAAGCTATAACATTGTGCTCTATAGTTTTCACTGAGGACCAGCCCAGCAGAGAAATGGGGCTTATCTCAGTCATTGGCTGTCAGCAGAGGAGACGGGAAACAGCACTCAATAGAATCAATACTTTTGCTTGTTTATAAATGTGTTTATTTAGATGATAGCACTAACTGCCTTCTTTCTATTTAATCTTAGTATTTCTTTTTTAATACAAAGATACTCATTAAATAACTTCAGAAGAAATTAAGTTTTATAAGCACGTTTTCTAATTAAGTTTTCCATAATGATGCCCTGGTGCCTTTTCTAGGTTTGTTTCAATCAACTGCACTTTGCATTCATTTGCTTACGAAAGCATTAATTATTTTACTCATTCTGAATACTGAATGGATCCAAAAGTTCCCTAATATCAATCGGAGTGAGGTCTCTACAGTCCACACATCAGGACTGCTGTTCTCTCCCCATAGATGTGTTTCTTCTTAAGCACTTCTGATAGTTTTCACAAAGGGAATGAATTACAACACAGTATCCTTTCTGCTCCAGCTTGCTCGGGGTCCTCATGAAAGATTTATTTTATGACTGGGATTGTAAAGAATTCAAATCCTTATTCTTCCTGATTAAACATGTTTCTTCACTTATTCACTAAATATGTTCAAATCTCAGGGTGATTTTGTTACAAGGAAAATCGTGGAATTTCTAAGAATTACTAATGTTATTAAGGTGAGACTTCCATGTTTTTTCTCACTTGAGATAAAAACAAAACTGAAAACCCAAATCCCTTGATATAACAGAATAGTCCCCTTTGTGTGTGTTAATTGTAAGCACACAATAAAGTTTCAGAAATAAATCAGTGGCCCATGTTTCCACTATGGGGAAACAAAGACTAGAAAGAAAAAAAAAGAATTTAATGATTCCCGTAAAAACATCCTATGTGAAAATATTGCCACCCACCATCATTTTTTCTTTTGCTAACTACAGCACAGTTTTTCAAAGAATTTTTGGCATCTCCAGATGATAAATTATGTGAATTATTGTTGGATCAAAATTCCTTTGAAATAACTGCAGGTGTTCAAGATCCTGTCAGAGCAAATGTATTTTAAGTACCCTGAAGACTCTGACACTCAGCCATTTCTCAGGCCTCTTTGAGGTAGAGCTCCTGTTGGGAGTGGCTTTGTTTAAAATTGGATACATATGGAGAACTATGCAGTGAAGACAGGAGGAAGCCTAGCCAATTGCCATAGAATTTAAGTCCATATTTGAGGGTCTTTTTTTTTTTTTCCTGCTAGGTCCCTCTTATTTCTTCTTATGAAAATACTGTAAAATACTACAAAGAGGAGTATCTCATTGCTAGGTTGGGAACTATAGCTTCTTGGAAACATAGTGATATTAATTATAATGTGATCTGAACTGAACAAATCATCTGTATTCACATTTTGTTTTCTTTGAGGTTCCTCTATAGAAAGTGGTTTAAAAGATACTGTTTTTTAACTTAATACAAGAAGTAAAACCTAGTGGGTATTTCTGCTTTTTGTAGGAATATCTTTTTGACAGACTAGATAGATGAATGAATGAATGAATACTATCTTGTATTTTAAGAAAAAGGGAAGAGAACTAAATATATATAAATTATAAGCCACGTTACAATTATGTCTCATTAAATCTTACATAATATTTAGAAGATTATTACTGTTGACACTTGTCTATTAAGAAAATTAAGGGTCAGAAAACTTAAGTTGTTCAATATCATACAAATAATAAGTGACAAGAAGAGGTATTTCCAGTTTTGTTTCATTTCTACAAATGGCCATTCTCTTTTCATTTTACTCATATTTTTAAAGAATCAACTTTTGGCTTTGGTAATTATTTCTACTGTATTTAGTTTAAACCATAATTGCTAGTATTCAACTATTTTTGACCAACAAATATGTTAATACCATATAATTCCAAAGCAGTTTTTTTGTTTTCTATGTTATTCATGCTTTCTTCATTATCTTTTTTCTTTTCATTTACTCTGTTGTACTTCTGACTTTTTAAGTTTAAACACATAGTTAATTATATCTCTCAGTTCTTTTTCTATTACATGCATAAAGTTTGTAAATTTCAAGTACATTGGCAATATCCCACTAATTTTGCTAAACAGTATTTCCATTATCACTTTGTTCTAAGTACTTTCTATTTTTTATTTCTTAGCTTATGAGTTATTAAAACTAGGCTTTGAATTAGTCAAATGTATTTTAGGTATTTTTATGGATTTCTAAAATTGTGCTATTGTCAAAAAGTGGCCTTATGATATCAATTCCTTAATATAATATCTCCCTTATGAACCTAACCTACAGTCAATTTTTATAAACACTCTATATGTACTTAACAAGAATACATATATCCCATTGTTAGAGGCTAAGCCCTATTTATTGTTAATTGTGTGGCTCAAATTGTCTATAATCATGCTAATTTTGAATTGCTTAATATTGGTAATATTGAGAGATTATTTAAATATTATTAAAATGTTCTATCTTGATGACATTACCTTTGGGATTAGTTTTGGAGATGAGAAATTAAAGATAATCAGGGTAACACAATGAAAGGCATCAGGCATCATGCCAAGGAATTTACTCTTTAATTCTGTAGATCATTGTTGCCTACTCCTGGAATGGAGGGTTCTTAAACACCCAGGAAACTACTGATCATAATCATCTGAGAAATAATTGAAAATGCAGATTTCCAGACTCTGTGAATTCATGCTTTTTGATTCTTCTTATGATTCTGATGATTAGCCACGTTCAGGGATCATGGACACAGATTTTCTAAGTTCTACTGCTGGATATTTAATGAGGTGAATGCCATATCAAATTTGCCTTCTAGAAAGATATTTTTGATGTAGTAAAGTATCAGCTAGATACCAAAAGGATTATAAGTTGAAAATTTATTCAGAAAGTTTTTATTATAATTGAGGAGAAAAAGGGTGAGCTTGATCAAGAGGAAGAGATGGTGGATTCATGACTGATTTCAAGGGTAAAAATAGCAAGATGGTAATAGGTATTTGGCAGTTGAGTGAAAGAATATAAATTCTAGATTTACAGCACATGTACCAGTGTACATTGTTGGTTTTGAATACCAAAATAAAAACTAAATCGTGAAAAGATATTTCAGAAAGATAGAACATGAGATTTTTGTGTGCCATCGATCAAGAAATAGTATACATCATGTCTGTGAATCTGACCTCCCTTTTTGAAGGCTCTGGTTTTGGAGGGATTCATTCTACAAATTACTCCATTTAAAAGACTTCTTAACTGAACATAACCCTTCTTATTTTCCAAAATTTTTAGAACCAGGGGAGATTTTCAACTTTACCTTTATTTCTACTTTTATGTAAAAAGTCATTTGTAGTTTTTATATTGGTAGAAAAGGTTTGTGTCTAACCCTGGAAAAGTTAATATTGTTACATATTTAACAGTGGACAATGTGAAATGCCTAACAGCATAATAATGAAAAATAAACAATCTTTACTAACAGTATGTAATAAAAACATGATTCAAAATGTTATTAGATAAGCCTGTCAGCAGTCACAATGCATATAGATTTTAAAATTTAGACACTTAAGATATTACTTTTTATGTATACAAAGCCAATTCTTCTCAATTATGAATAAAAATTTCAAGATAAACACTAAGTGAAACATAAAACATTTGGAATTGATTTGAATTTTTTGCCCAGCTTTTATAAAAGGTTCTCACAATTCTCTATAGAAATCCTGGTCCATGAACTATGTGAATTACTCCTTTAAGTGAGGTTTACAATAGAGAAATATGCTCCAGAGATAGGGCTGTCACCAGGGATAGAAACCCTATTCCAAGCTATTTATTGAAAAAGCACATAAAAATTTTTATTAATATGCAGATACTCTCTGGAGAAAACAAAATACTTCTTTCATTCATCCTTAACAATTCCCTGTAGACAATAAAGAGAATGCTTTATA
Organism: Rhynchonycteris naso; assembly: GCA_037038555.1. Classification (NCBI taxonomy): domain Eukaryota; kingdom Metazoa; phylum Chordata; class Mammalia; order Chiroptera; family Emballonuridae; genus Rhynchonycteris; species Rhynchonycteris naso. Next base: position 173,325,526 of record CM073000.1, on the reverse strand, counting down.
TTTGAGAAAGTTTAGTTTAAGAGTTGATTCTATTGGTACATTTTTCTATATTATATTCTGGCAAAGTTTTTGTTTACATATATCTAGGGTTACCCTTACAATATGTGAAATTGCATATGTGATATAAATTGAAGGTTCACTGAAGGCCCTCGACATAAGATTTTACTATTTTTAATATCTAAAAAATGTACATCAAGATTTATTGTTGAGTCATTGACATTAAAAAACAATACAAAAACTAGTGACTATCTTGGTTGATTAAAAGGCAAACGTTCCAGAAAGGTAACACATTTAGAACTTTATTACTTATATTTAGTCTCAAACTTACCAGATCATCTTCTTTAACAGCTAGCTGAGATCAGACCACTAAGGATAGAAAAGGGGGGGGAGGTGAGGGAGCAGTAATAATTTTAGAGGTTAGGGCAGTTCCCACATAGACGTGATGATTAATTTTATGTGTCAATTTGACTGGCCAGAAGGTGTGCAGTTAAACACAAAACATAAGGGTGTGTTTAGAAAGATTAGCGTTTGAACTGGTAGTTCCAGTAAAGTAGAGTGCCCTCTCCAATGTGGGTGAGTATCATCCAATCCTTGAGGACCTGAATAGAACAAAAGGTGGAGGGAGGAGAAATTTGCTACTTTTTTCTACCTCACTGCCAAGCTGGTACATCTCATCTCTTCTTCTCTGACCCTTGGGCTAAGGTTTATACCATCCACCATCCTAGATTTCAGTCCTTCTGGTTCAGACTGAATTATACCACCACATTTTCTGAGTCGCCAGTTTGCCGATGGCAGATTATGGGACTTCTCAGCCTCCATAATCATGGGAACCAATTCCATACCTGTCTCCTACTGGTTCTGTTTCTTTGTAGCACTCTGAATAGAACAGAAGGTATTTGAAGATCTGTCTCTGTGAGCAACCTAGGCTACCTAGCATCCTGAGCCATTTAGGGACAAGGTGTATGCAAAGTAAAAAAAAGTATAGCAAAAAAATAAAAATAAAAAAGCTTTACAATTCTGTCAATGATAATCCCTGGAAACAGTTCATACCTTCACTCCTTGGTTTTTCTATTGTCTGGCCTGTGTCACCATCACTCTCCAGTGGCTTGTAGAACAACTGCTTCACAGCCATGGAATCCTGCACAGCTTAGCATTGGACCAGGGGACCATCCGACTACTGTACAGCAAAGAAGGTGTAAGAGTGAGCCCTTGGGATCCACTCAGTGTATCCTTTGAGAAAGAAACAGAGCAGTAAATTGAATTGAAATTTCTTAACCAACAAAAGGTATTAAGATAGAATTTAGAATACATCACCCTATATGGCTATCTGAGAACCAAGTTGTACTGCATTTGTAAAGACATATGATTTCTGTCCTGGCCAGATAGCTCAGTTGGTTAGAATGCCATCCAGAAGTGCAGATGTTGCCTGATTTACCTGGTCAGGGCACATGCAGAAACAGAATGATGTTCCTGACTCTTTCTATCTCTCCCTCCCTCTCTCTCTCAGATCAATAAATTTAAAAAAAACATATATTTTCATTTTCTTTGAATAAATACTTAGAAATAAAATTGCTGAGTCCTTTGGTAAGTGTTTAACTAAATAAAACTATATTAAAAACTGACAAACTGTTTTCCAAAGGGGCTGTATAACCATATAAGAATTAACTGTCAAAATGTTGCACAATTTTACATTTCCCCCAAAAGTATATAAAAATTACCAGTGCTCCATGTACTAGCAAATTTTGGTGTTGTCTGTCTATTAAATTTTAGACATTCTACTGGATGTGTAGTGGCATCTCATTAAGGTTTAAAGATGCATTTTCCTAATGATTAATTGATGATGTTAAGCATCTTTTTTGTGTGTTTACTGGGGATTTATATATCTTCTTTTGTAAAGTGTACATACAAAACCTTTGTCCTCTTTTAAATAGGATATCTGTCTTCATATTATTGAGATATAGGAATTTATTATATGATCTATATACCAATACTTGGTCAGATATATTCATTACAAATTATGCCTTTTCATTTTCTTAATAGTTTTTAGAGGAGCAGAAGTTCTTTAATTTTGTTGATGACAACTTTATCAATATTGTTATTTTATGGTTTATATTTTGATGTCCCTTAAAGAAATCTTTGCCTAACCTTAGTCATGAATATTTTTCCTATGTTTTCTTTTTAAAAGTTTTAGAGTTTAGCTCTTATATTATTCTAGTTGTCTATTGTAACATAAAACAAACAAACAAATAAAAGCATACCATAATTTACTGGCTTAAAACAGCAACATTTATTTGGTTCATGAATCTGCATTTTGAACCAAGCTTATTGAGGATTGCTTATGTCTTTTCCATTAAATGTCAGTTGGAGTAGCTGGAAGGCTAGGGCTAAAATTATTCAAATGCTTATTCATTACCATGTCTGGTGGATGATAGGATCTATCAGCTGACATCATAGCTAGGATTATCGGATAGAACACATACATGTGGTCTGGGCTTCCTTACAATATGGTGGCTGGGTTGAAACAACATCTTGAGCAAAAGAGCCAGAAAGAAGATGTCACAAGTTTTATAATCTAGCCCACATGCGTCCCAACCAGAATCCACCCAGCAAGCCCACCGGGGTGATGCTCTCTGCCCATCAGGGGCTGTTGCTCCACTGCAACTGGAGCCATTTTAGTACCTGAGGCAGAGACCACGGAGCCATCCTCAGCACCCAGAGCCAACTCACTCTAATTGAGCCTTGGCTGCAGGAGGGGAGGAGGATGAAGAGGAGGAGGAAGAGAGATAGATAGATAGATAGATAGATAGATAGATAGATAGATAGATAGAGAGAGAGAAATAAGAGTGGGAGGCATGGAAAAGCAGATGGTCACTCCTCTGTGTGCCTTAACCAGGAATTGAACCCAGGACATCCACACCATGGCCAATGTTCTACCATGGAGCCAACTGGTCAGGGTCTACATTAGACTCGTGTGTGTGTGTGTGTGTGTGTGTGTGTGTGTGTGTGTGTGTGAGAGAGACAGAGACAGAGAGAGACAGGGGGGACAGATAGGAACAGACAGACAGGAAGGGAGAGAGATGAGAAGCAACTTAGTTGTTTATTGATTGCTTTCTCATATGTTCCTTGACTGGGGGTTTACAGCAGGCCGAGTGACCCCTTCCTCAATCCAACGACCTTGGGCTCAAGCTGGTGAGCCTTGCTCAAACCAGGTGAGTTGCACTCAAGCTGGAGACCTCGGGGTTTGAACTTGGGTTCTCCACATCCCAGTCAGATGCTCTATCCACTGCGCCACTGCCTGGTCAGGTTAGAGTCTTTTAAAAATTACCACATCTAGGCAGATCTCTTCCTGGAATAACTCTTGTTCTATTGATCTACTTTACTGTCCTAACCCAATGCCACTCTTCCTTGATAATGGCAGTTTTATTATGTCTCAAAATCAGGTAGTATATGACCTTCAGCTTTGTCCTTCGTTTTCAAGTATTTTCAGATATTCTAGTCCTTTTACATTCCCACACGTTAAAATCAGAATGAATATTTCTATCCCCCCCCCAAATCCTGGTATTTTGATAAAATTTGCATAAAACCTAAGGATCAATTTAAAGTAAATTTACATTTTAACAATACTGAGTCTTTCAATTCATAAACATGGTATATGGCCACATTCATTTAGGCATTCTTTAATATCACTAAGAATTTTATGGGGAGGGATATGTTTTTCAAAGTACAGGTTTGCACATATGTTGTTTTAATTTCCCTTAAATATCTTATTTTTAATTTTATTCTTCAATTACATTCAATATTATTTTGTATTAACTTCAGGTATACAGTATAGTGGTTAAACAATTATATAACTTAAAAAGTGATTTCTCCTAATAATTCAAGTACCCACCTGGCACCATACATAGTTATTACAGTATTATTGACTCTATTCCCTCTGCTGAACTTTACATCCCATGACTATTTTGTAACTAACAATTTGTATTTCTTAATTCTTTTCACCTATCACCAAATGACCCCCTCCCCCCAGCAATCATCAGTTTGTTCTCTGCATCTGTGAGTCTGGTATTATTTTGTTTGTTCTTTTATTTAAAAAGCAAAATAACATTTTTTAGATTTCATATATAAGTGAAATCATATGGTATTTGTCTTTGTCTGACCTATCTCACTTAGCATAATACTCTCTAGGTCCATCCGTGTTGTCATAAATGGTAAGATTTCACTCTTTGGGTGGGGGGGACCCTTAGGCTGGCTGGCTGTGAGGATTGGCCAGGATCACAGTGTATGAGCTGCTTTGCAGGTGCTGACCCCACAAAGCCCCAGCAGGAGCTGGTGTCTACCAAGACTTGCTTTTAGGTGTGCCGCTTGTGGAGCTAAGTTGGTGGTGCTCTCTCATGGTCTGAAGTCAGCCCCCAAATGTACTGGTTGTGGAGTCTTTTGGCAAGGACTCTGGTGCAGGTTAATGTCAGACACTGCCTGTGATTGGCCCTGGCCTTTTTGTTAGGATAAAATTTTCTGTTCTTTTAATAATATCAGTTTTTGTACAGAGTAATGCTGAACTCATAAAATTCTTCAGTGTACATAGGATTAGTACTATTTTTAAATATTTGGTAGAATTGACTGGGTAAGCTATCTGCTCTAGAGCGTGTGTGTGTGAAAGTTTTGAGTTGTAAATTTAGTTTTTTAGATAAAGATCAAGATGTTTAGATTTTCTATTTCTTCTTATATTAGTTTTGATAATTGGTGCCTATTAAGAATTTTTCCATTTCATTTAAACTGCAAAATTTATTGTACAAAGTTGTTAATGATATCACCATACTATTTTTGTTAATGTAAGATACATTCTGATGACTGACTCCTTTTTCATGTCTGATATTGGTAATTTTTGTCTTCTCTTTCTTATTTGTCAAGCTGCTTATCAATTATATTGATTTTATCAAAGAACCAGCTGTTGTCTAATTTCTTTTCTTTATTGTTTTTGTGTTTCTGTTTCATTGATTTTCTCATTATTTCTCTCCCTTTACTTATTTTGGATGACATTGTCCTAGATTCTTAAGATATATTATAAGGCTACAAGGCAACCCCGGTTGCAAAGCAATTCATTTTGGTTCATAGTGACATATTTGGCTTCTTACAACAGTGGTCTCCCCCAAACCCCTGTAGTCGGAGATGCAGCCTCACTAAAGAGGGTAAGGCTTTAATTTGAATTTCCTCATTTCATCTCTGATTTCAACCAATGAACATTATCCTAAGGCTGTGTGCTGACCTCGGAACATAAGTCTAGACAGAACACTAAAAATTGCCTTTAAAAGGTGCCATGAACAGTGTCCAAACTATCATCCCTTGAATGGGTTAGACAATTTATTGCGCCAAATCCTTCTATGTGTGGCTGCACCCAAAGCAGGTGCTTCTATGGAAAATATATCCAAGACCATTTCTGTCTAAGTTTACTTTGAGCAAAGCCAGTTTTTAATTTAAAAAGTACATGCCTAGATGTCTTTGAAATGTTTTACTGATTTAGTAATCCAAGTAACTTCTGACTGAGGCTAAAGGGAAGATATCTTTCTGTGAGGATCCTTATCATAGAGCAAGAGCTTTTCAATGTTTTGGAAAAGTTCTTCCATTCTGAAATAGAGTTTTGTTCAGGATATGAAGAGTTTAAGGACATGTGCCTCCTTACCAATTTTATTATATACCACTATTTTTTCTTTAAATTGCAGATTCATTTTGTCTCTTTCTCCGTGAGAGGCTGACACCAGATCATCCTAAGGAGAGCAGACATTCCAAAGGATGTCCTGCCAACAATAATGGAAAGCTGGACACAAGTGAATGGTATGAAATGGTACCTGAGATGCTTAGAAAAGTGCAAAGTTTAATGCTGCACACCCAGCACAGGTGCCAATAAAAATAGCTTCTGGTCATACACAAAAAGTGTGTGTGTGTGTGTGTGTGTGTGTGTGCGCACACACACATACTTTTTAGTTTGTGGCTTTAATATTTTTTTCTTATGAATCTCTGGACATCTGTCTTTTAAAATGTCTTGTTTATAGGGTCAACAATTTCTGACTAATAAGATGGGCCAAAAGGCCTTTAATCCCTCACAGACTCACAAGGAAAATGACAACGTGTCCCAAATAAAAGATTGAGCAGCAAAGTATTGCTAGCTAAAATATCTTAACTGTTCTCCAATAACATTTGCCAAACATAATTCATAACACTGACTGAACCTTTCTTTCTCTTAGGAGTTGTACACTCATTTGAAGTAAGTAGGATATCATCAATGCTTTTTGAAATCTCAAAATATTAATCTGCCGTTTTAAATTCTAAAAATATACACAAACACATAAAGAAACTATCTTTTTCATTTAAACAAATGGCATGGTGCATTCACCAAATACCCAAACACCATAAATAACATTGAGAATATTGAAAGACACATGAGAATCTTATTTTCCCAGAAAATCTGTGTTTCACAAGGAAGACACCTCACCTTTTTTGAAGCCTTGGCTTCAAAGGTGATTTGATTATTCATTTAGCAACCCTGCCCTAAATCACAGACCTATGCTAAAGGATAACTATATAAAACATATTGAAAATGTAAGTTACAAATTTCATTATAAAAGGAGATATGGAAATGCAAAAAATTTGAAACAATTAAAGAAACAGTGACACAAATTGATATTACACTTAGGAAAGCTAGCCTTCTTAAATAAGACTTTGAATTAAAAGCAAAGATCCTGATACTGGAGGACCCACTATGGTGTACTTGATTTAAAGCACCAGGGGTTTAAACGGTCACAATATATTATTTTCGGTAAGTACACTTCTGGAATGTTTCAGTTTGGATTAAGCATCCTGAAACATGGATTTAATTAAAGGAGCCCTTCAGATAATTATGGGACTGATTTTCAAAGGCGTGCTAGATGATTCAAATTCCTAGTAACATTCTGAGCTGCATCATTTAAAGCCTGGTCTGGAAGCTCTATCCTCTGAGAATTTATAATTTTCCAAGAACTAAAGATATTTCCTGGCTGAACATCTAGAAGTCAAAAATTGGGATTTAGAGAATCTTTATCTTAAATACTATCAACTTTGAGCAACTTTTAGAAGTCTCTTAGGAAGGTCTTAAAAGATACAGTTGGATTTTATAAGACAAGGCAACATATGATTGTCAGTTCAGAAGCCAGCTAAGAATTTTGGCATCCCTCCCTAAGTTCTGATCTATAAAGAGACTGCTATGGACATTCAACACACTAAAATATCTCAGCTTAAGGATAGGTCAAAATAGTGATTTTCAAAAAGGAAATTTGTGTGCCCTCCTAGGAATGGGGAAAACAAGCCATTGGGGTCTAGAAAGAAAACAATACAACTTCTATCTATATTTATTTCTTAGGTTATTCTTTAAAGTTTATGTATACATTTAAAATATACCTAATAATGCCTGACCTGTGGTGGCGCAGTGGATAAAGCGTCGACCTGGGAACACTGAGGTCGCCAGTTCAAAACCCTGCACTGGTCTGGTCAAGGCACATATGGGAGTTGAGCTTCCAGCTCCTCCCCCCTTTCTCTCTCTCTCTCTCTCTCTCTCTCTCTCACTCTGTGTCTCCTCTCTAAAATGAATAAAATAAAATAAAATAAAATATACCTAATAAATTAGAACACTAGCATATAAATGCAATGTATAAGTAAATAGATATACACGTGTTTGGACACATGATAAACAATGTTTATCTGCATGGATGTCCGACAGACCCCCATTCTGGGCCTTTGCAGCCACCTCAGAATGTTGGGTGTAGGGGTATACAGAAAACTGAGGTGGTCAGCTGCTCTACAGTGTTAGAGACAAATCTCACTGGCTGTGGATCATTCATCCATTCAGCAAAAATTTACCAAACACCTATAGATCTAGCAATGAAAGAGTGCACAAAGAAGACACACTGCCAGCTTTTATAGAGCTTATATTCTAATGAGGAAAAGAAGATAAATAAGAAAGAAAATGAGGAAAATGTACAGACAGGTAGCATCACATCCTCCTACCTTGAGATGGAGGCATTATCTGTATGATAGTCCTGCCAAAAAATGTAGAAGACGACTCTAATCATGAGAAAAGTAATTAAACACATTGAAATTAAATAATATTTTTTTCAAAATTGTTAATAACAGGAAAGAAAAAAAGAAGCTGGGAACCATTACAGATGAAGGAATTTTACTCTAATTATTAAGGGAAACCATTGGAGGTTTCTGAACTATGATTTGGTTGATCTTGATTCTACTGTGAATAAATTGTTGGGGTTTTTTTTTTTTTGGTTTTTTTTACAGGGACAGAGAGAGAGAGTCAGAGAGAGGGATAGATAGGGACAGACAGACAGGAACAGAGAGAGGTGAGAAGCATCAATCATTAGTTTTTCGTTGCTGTCGCAACACCTTAGTTGTTCATTGATTGCATTCTCACATGTGCCTTGGCCACGGGCCTTCAGCAGACCGAGCAACCCCTTGCTGGAGCCAGAGACCTTGGATCCAAGCCAGCGAGCTTTTGCTCAAGCCAGATGGGCCCGTGCTCAAGCTGGCGACCTCAGGGTCTCGAACCTGGGTCTTCTGCATCCCAGTCTGACGCTCTATCCACTGCGCTACCGCCTGGTCAGGCAAATTGTTTTCTTAATTTCAGAATTGGTCATTGCCAGTATATGGAAATACAATCAATTTTTGTCAATTGATCTAGGATCCTGCAAACTAACTGAATCCATTTATTAGTTCTAGTAGTTTTATCTAATTCTTTAGTATTTTCCATGTATGTGATCATGTTATTTCTGAATAGAGTTTAAAAGTCTAAATGACTTTTAATTCTTTTTCTTGCCTAATTGCACTATGAGGACCTCCAGTATAATGCTGAAAAGAATTGGTGAGAGTGAAAATCCTTCTATTTTTTTCTAATCTTAAAAGAAAAGCATTCAGTATTTCACCATTGTGCATGATGCTTCCTGTAGGTTTTCACAAAAATGTCTTTTATTTTTCTGGTTAAGAAAGTTCTATTCCTTGTTTTTTGAGAGTTTTTATTATGCATGGTGGTTGGCTTTTGTTAAATGTTTTCTCTACATCTATCTATATTTTTCTGGTATAATCTATTTTGAAAGGAACACTTTGATGGCTTTTAGGGAAATAAGGGCCAAAGATAGAACAGGTAAAACCTTATAGAAAATGGTTTTAATAATCCACACAATAGGTCATTGTAGGTTAGAGTATGGTGGTAGAAGTGGAGGTGGGAAAAGTAAATTTTGATTGAATTTAAATACAGAACCCATGGGACTTACTGATGGGTAGGTTATGATACATGACAGATTAGGGTTTTTGTTGTTGTTGTTTGAGCAAGAATGAGGATGGAATTTCCATTCATTAAAATGGAAAAAGTATTTGTTTAAAATACTTTATTTTTAGAGCAGTTTTAGTATCACAGCAAGCTGAAAGGAAAGAACAGAGAATTCTCATATGTCCCCTCCACCCACACATGCACAGCCTCCCTCACTATCAACATCCTCTCACGAGAGTGGTATATCTTTTACAACTGATGAACCAATATTGATACCATTATTAATCAAAGTGTGTAGTTTAAATTAAGGTTTACTCTTGGTTGTACTTCTATGGGTTTTGGCAAATAGTTACATGTATCCACTGTTAGAGGATCATACAAAATACTTTCACAGTCACCAAAATCCTCTGTGCCCACCCATCCCATCTCCCTAATCCTTGACAATCACTGCTATTTTTACTGACTTCATAATTCTGCCTTTCCCAGATTGTCATATATTTGGAATCACATACTATTTTGATTTTCAGATCAACTGTCTTCATTTAGTAATAAGCATTTAAGGTTCATCCTGGTGTTTGTGGCTTGATAACTCATTTTTTTTTAAAGCACTGGATAATATTCCATTGTTTGGATATATCACAGTTTATTGGAACACCATTTGAAGGACACCTTGGTTGCTTCCAATTTTGGGCAATTATGAGTAAATCTGTTATAAATACCTATATGCAAGTATTTACATAGATGTAAGTTTTCAACTCATTTGGGTAAATACCAAAGAATGTGATTGCAGGAACCTGTAGTAAGAGTGTACTTAATTTTGTAAGAAACTGCCAAACTGCATTCCAAAGTGGTCGTACCATTTTGCATTCCCACCAGTAGTGAATGGGAATTTCCATAGCTTCACATTTTTGCCAGCTTTTGGTGTTGTCAGTGTTTTTTATTTTGTTTATTCTAATAGATATTTAATAAAAATTGCATTTTACCCTTTGTAAACACACACACAATTTAAAGTCAAGGAACTCAACATAAATCTTTTCCATAGAGGAATTTATGCTAAGCTTGAATACCATTACTTTGCATAAGATGGGAGTACTTTAAGATACTTCACTTTCATAAGAGGTTATGACAGTATTGCATGTTTGAAAGCAGTATTATTTTATATAAACATTAAGACACAAATGATTTACATGATCTGAATAAATTTACATTGCAGTCCCATTGTGCATATGCTCTTTAAAGGTACGCCTCATATTTTGGGAATTCGAATAGGACATCTTGCAAATGAATGATATCATCTTTAATCAAAATCTGTGAATTTACCTTTCTTGCTTGAGCAATGTCAACTCACTACAGTCTCCTATTCTGCTTCATAAAGGCTCTATACTTTTAAAAGATAAATCTACTAATAACATAAAAATTTGTGACATAAAGATAATCCCAAAATCATGACTATTAATAGAATATTTTTTAAAATGTTAATTTTCCTTAAGTAAATTTCAAAACCTGTACTTTGGATATTTGAGTTGCTGAAGATTTGTCCTACCCTCATTTTCTGTCATCCCCCCTTTTTAAACCTGTAAATCTTCTCCTCTCTTGAGTGAGCTCTGGGTTCCTTTTTATGCTTTCCCTGTGCTTTGGGGATCTTTCCTTCCCTAGCAGTCTCTCCTTTAAGTTCATGAAGACTAATACTTTGACAGTCACTGTGACAGCTACCTTTTATAATACCTTTCTTCTCCAGACTTATATACTTCACTTTCTCTGTGCAAATCCTAAGATTTTAATGTACTTAGAGATCACTGACATTAGGTGCTTCCCTGAGTAATAATAAAAAATATTACTTCCAAGTCATTATTTTAAAATAACTAATTATATCAGCAAGAAGAGAAGCAATTTATTTTCTGACCTCCTAAATTAAGGAAAATGTCATCTGAACAAACATCAGAAACATAGTGTGATAAGAAATCTATTAACAAAGATGCAATTAATATGCTCAAATATGAAGCTGCTGAAGTACTGGGCTTTATCACTAGGAAAATATAGAAGCAATTGCCATTGATACCCTTAGGGAAATTAAAAATTAATAGATAAATATGGAGCCAGCAAGGAACTGTGAATGAAAAGATACAGATGTTTCATAGAGATAAAACATTTTATTAATGCTGCTATTTCTATAGTTAAATATAATAAATCTACACAATGGCATATTATCCCAAGAAATGAATGGAAAAGAGGCTATCATGATGATTTTTAATACCAGATTCTGCCTCCATGTCTAATTGAAATAATCAGATATAATATGTGCCCAGCAGATATAATCATACTGTAACCATACTAAACATGAGACTCAAACATAAGAAAAAGTATTAATAGTCATAGAGGTGAAGAGGGTGAATTTTATGAAGATATAATGATTGGATTTGAAATGGAAAATAAACCAGGTACCTTAGATATTAGTGGGTGACATGTTTAATTAAGCTTGATTTTAGTTTCTTTTGACAAGTCTATTAGTGTATGAGTTCAATATTTGAACTTTTGAGAAAGTAACATGAAAACTAAATTTTGAAAATGAAAACTGTAAGGTTGTTCCTATGATAAGTTTCAAACCATATATCATTCTTCTAAACTGTGAAAACCATATTTAATGCTGCATTGTATAGAGTTGTACTGGACAAATACAACTCATTCTTGGCATGTAGTATTCAAACATTATTTTGTCTCATACTGTCTCTTAATTTTATTGATGGACTAGATTCTCCCTGTCCTTAGAAGAAAAATACAAGTACTCAATACACACATTAAAATATCCGGAACCATATAAGAGTTAAAACTCTGAATTTATTTTAAAATTAAGGAACAGCCTATATCACAGTATAGCTCCTATTGTCTTTTCTCAGCTCATATAAATATGATGATGTCCTCAATTTGCATCTGCTAAGGTGTGTTCACCCCTCAGTCTAGGCTGCCCTCTTAGAATCTTCTCCGTGTTGAGTTTCATGTCTGTACCTGACTCATGGGTACATGTATACATTCTCTAGCCACACTAAAATCTGAAAGTGCAGGCCACTCGATGAGGTCATTCTCCTCTTGCTCAATGCCAGCATGTTTCTGACGCCTCTCATTCTAGAGATTTTACAGGTGAAAGGAAGACCCCATTCTTGGAGTGGTCTCATTCAAACCTTCTCTCTACAGACCAAGAGGTAAGGCAACCCCATCCCTACACCTTTGAGAGGGGAGATTGCTACTCAGAGCACCTGTTGCTCTTTGGTAAGAAATTCTCCTCGTGTACTCTCCTTAAAGACCCTGTTCTCAAACTTACTGTTAAGCAGCACCTTCTCTCCAACAAATTCTCTAAAGAAGTTCCTCCCAGATCCTCTCTGAATTCTACACATACTGACTCCTTTATTCTGTATATATGGATGAAAGGTCTAAGAGTACCCTATCTAATTTTATATTTTTTCCATTAAGTATTTACAGTTGTCCTGGCACTTCGCTTTGGAATGTTTTGTTAATTGTTCTTAGTGCTTCAGTTTAAATTACCATCTGTTTTGCTAGTAGTACCAACTCCCAACCCATACATAGAAATTAAATAGTAAAAAGCTAAGTAATGATGGTGTAAATAGTTCAAGAAATGTATACAGTTCTAAGAAATTGACATAGCTGTCACTTATGCATTAGATGTTTGTAAATTAAAAGGCTAGACATATATGTGGCCACTGGATATTTACATGATTTGGTGTCAAAAACAGGTCTAGCAGAACTTTGCAAAAAAACACCCAAGTCTTTAACAAATACTTGCAAGCAGAAGATGCAAGATTACCCTTTGAACAATTTCCTTCTGGCCCCCATTGCCCCTTGTATGTGGCCAGAATTAAGTCAGCAGGGATTCTTAGGATTTATATCCAGAATGACCAGTCTGTTCAGGTAATCAACCTGTCTATGGTGATCTGGGGTTATAGTTCAAATTAGCAAGACTGTCAATCTTATCAGCTCTTTAGGCCCATTGTGATCCAAGCCATAATTACATTTATGTTGGTTTATGCACCGGGTCCAGCCAGTGTGAAGAACATGGAGAGTGGGCCAAAAATAGTATGTCTAGACCATCAGTTTCTTCTAAAATGATCATTGCTAAAGAACTGGTTCAGATGTTGGACATTTTTCTGTATATCTTCTTATAGACCTGAAAAATGTTCTATCTTCTATCGAAAATACCTAAATGTGGCTATGACTGGGTAAGAGGGGTGGAATGTGGCTTTCAATGGCTTTTACCAAGATTTGAGTTCCTGCTGCCTCATGGCTTGGCTCCTAGACCCCTTTAAAGGGTGATTTCAGCTGCAATGAAAAGAGTTTCCATTACTCACCACCTTCCATTCCCATCCCAATCAATTCAGGCTCCACCAAGAAAGATACTCCAAAGGTAGGGCACAGGACTGACCATGGACAATACCTGCCACTGCCTAAACTATCTGGGTGACCAACCTTGGCACGTTGCTTTAGCCTTCAGGCTTCAGCTTCCCTGTCTCTAAAATTAGAACAATAATACTACTTAACGAATACGGTTCTTATGAGGATAAAATGAGCTCATTCATGTAGCAGCTCTAAGTCGGCAAGCAGTATGTTCAGTGGATGCTAGAGATTTTTATTGACTGGAGAGATATAAAAATTCCTTGCAACCAAACACTGCACACCTAAGATATATATCATATATGCATTCAATATGATATATATATATATATATATATATATATATATATATAAATTTTGCATGCCAACAAGTATTTAATGTGCTTCACCATATGCTTTGAAATATTTTGCTGCAATTATAGAATGAGGTTTCAAAACATGTATGTAATAGTGAAAATATTTAATTCTAAGGTAATTATCTCTGAAATATTCATTTATATATATTGAAATATGATATTGTGCACACATTTCTATTAAGTAACAGAGTGGGATAAGTTTAAGTGTCAGGACCAGGAGCAAGTCTTTGCCAAGACCTGCTAAGAAGTCTGCAACTCCCAAAAATGACTGCTCCACATTTGTCAGGTGAAAGAGAGTAGGAAAGAAGGGCTTTCTTTCTTTGTGTACCACCAAGGATTACGTCAGTACAATGAGGTCTTAATTCTGCCACTCGTTGTGTGCAACAGTCAAAAAAGGTAGTATCTGTGGACTCCAATTTTCCCAGTCTTTAGTGAAGAGGTTGGTAGTAATATGTTTTGAATTGCAATGACCAGAAAACCCTGATTCAACTATCTTAAACAATCAGGGGCATATTATCTCATTAATGGGATTTCCATAAATGGAACAGGCCCCACATACTGTACCCCAGAATCTTGACTCTGCTCCTCTACAATTCTCTCGGCACCAGCCTTGTCTATATGCAGGCTGATGTCCAGCTGGCTTCTTTTATAGGGTTACTGGGCCACATGTCACTTATAAACATGACAAGATCCAATGGAAGAACAGGTACTTTCAGACAACAAGAAAACCTTTCCCTGAATCACCCTAGCAATCTTCTCTCTAGCCTCATTGGCCAGGGTAAGGTCTAATGCCTTTTTCAAGGAATTCACTGTCAAGAATAAGGTTTCAACAACTGGGTAAAGCAAGTGGGGGTTTAGCCCAGGGTCATGTTGGGAAGAGTTTGATAGTTGATAAAAATTTGGTTTTTATCAACAAGGTTCTCGAGCAGGCAACAGTATTTGCTATCATCATGTAGGTCTTTTTCACTTGTAAAATAATAGAATTAAGATCTTTTTGTTGCCTGACCTACGGTGGCGCAGTGGATAAAGTGTTGACTTGGAGTGCTGAGGTTGCCAGTTCAAAGCCCTGGACTTGCCTTGTCAAGGCACTTATGAAAAGTACTACAAGTTGAGGCTTCCGGATGTTTCCTGTTCCTAGACCCTGCTCTCTCTCTCTTCCTAAAATCAATAAATAAAATCTTTTTAAAAAGTCTTTTTGTCACTGGCTTGATTAGACAAAGCTGAGTGATAATTTAACATAACAGTGAAGTAAGTGAATTTAAAAAGGCAAATAACAAGGCAAAAATAAAATTGTGTATGTGATGGGCTTAATGGAGAAGATTAATATCCTAGAGTTTCAAGCATGCTGAAATTCTCTTTGTAGCTATGGAATGGCCTAACTGATAAAGGAGAAGGGATGATCAATTTTACTTACTTCATTTGCATTTTTGGGGGGGTAATAAGAAAATGGGTCAGTCTTTTCTAAATATAGAACAAATGAAGGCTGGGAGAAGCAAACTGCATCCTGGCTACTGAGTTAAAAGTAAGCCTGGACCAAGTAGATCAGCAATCTTTAATCAGAAATGTGGTTAACAAAATGTGGTTTAAAACCTTGTCGTTTTTCCTTTATTTTCTTTGGCTTTCCTTTTCTTTCTTTTCTTTCTTTTTCCCTCCCTCCTTTCCTCCCTCCTTTCCTACTTTCTCTGTCAAGAACAGTAACATAACATTATTTCTCTATTTGGGAAACCAGTCAGAGGTGTTTTGAAGATAGCTCACACTGGCTCACTGGAGCTAATTATGAACACCCTTCCCCAACTCTGACTTTGGTAACAATACATTAACAATTTTAGATAGGGTATGTGGTGAAAGGGCTGTAACTGATAAAGGCTACAAGGACTATCAGATATAGTTAGACCAATCCTCAATGGATCTATGGCTTAGATTCAGCAGAAGACCAGCCTGAGCCAACATGGTGACTCATTTCACCTTGTGGTAACCCCTAGCTGTATTATATGTTCATTGTTAATACATTAGCATACTAAAGGACATAAGCCATGCTGCTATGATAAAAAAAAATGGTAGGCCCTGGCCAGTTGGCTCAGTGGTTGAGCATCGGCCTGGTATATGAAAGTCCTGGGTTTGGTTCCCGGCTGGAGCACACAGGAGAAATGCCCATCTGCTTCTCCACCCTTCCCCCCTCCTTTCTCTCTAGTTCTCTCTTACCCTCCCACAGCCAAGGCTCCATTGGAGCAAAGTTGGTCCCGGCATTGAAGATGGCTCCATGACCTCCATCTCAGGTGCTAGAATGGCATTGATTGCAGCAGAGCAATGCCCCAGAGAGGCCAAACACTGTCCCCTGGTGGGCATGCCAGGTGGATCCCAGTCGGGCGCATGCAGGTATCTGTCTGTCTGCCTCTCCCTCACTTCTCACTTCGGAAAAATACAAAATAATAATAATAATAAAAATGGTAAACCCATATAAAGATACAACATGGTCAATAGGGCTCTTCTGAGAAGTCTCCATCCCTTCCCTGGAAAAATCCTGAATATTCCTCCCTCTTTTTGAATACCCTATCCTTGATTAAATGAGCTTTGATAAAATTAGTAAATCCTACTAGGGAGGTGTTTCTTTGCCTGGGGAATAGTCACTCTCTGTCTCACTGCTTCACTAATAAACTCTTTTTCAGCCCTGACTGGTTAGCTCAGTCAGTTAGGTGTGATGTCCAAAACAACAAGGTTGTAGGTTCGATCCCTGGTCAGGGCATGCACAGGAAGCTACCAATGGGTGCATGACTGAGTAGAACAACAAACGAATACTTCCCTTCTCCTCTCTCTCTAAAAATCAATCAATAAATAAAAATAAAAAACTCAAGCTCTGTGCAGATAACTCAGTCGGTTGGAGCGTTGTGCCAGAGCACCGAAGTTGCCAGTTTGATTTCTCTGTCAGGGCACATACAGGAGTAGCTTAGTGTTCCTGTTTCTCTCAAAAACAAAACAAAACAAAACATCTCTTTCACTCTATGCTGGCTTGCATCTGAATTCTTTCCTGTGTGATGCCAAGGATTCACGGTGGGTCACAGACCCTTGGGTCCCCTGTAACACCTGCATTTTGATTGGACATAATGGGAAAACTTACACAACATAATTTGGTAAACTTTCCTCCCCACCTCCACTCCCTTCCAGGGACAGCCAGTTCACCAGCACACCACTAGATGCAGCTTATCACGATAACTAACAGCAAGGACCATAGAGTTATACAATGTCACTTCAAATACTGTATTTCCCATTTAATCTCTCTGACCATCTATTTTCTCATCTGTAAAATATGGATAATAATGTGTATTTCATAAGGTAATAATATAATGGGTCAATATATTTTTAAAAATGTTATTATTATTTGTGGTAAAGAAGGCCACAAATTTTTTATATTGAAAGGTGGGTGCTGTGTCCCCTCCCTTAAATCTACATGTACTTTATGACTACTTGTCTAATAGCATCTGATAACAGGATGACATGTCAGTGTCCAGGCCCAGGTCTTCAAGAAAATGACAGTTTCTCCTTCTTGTCCCTTGGAATGATCTTTATGGGTGTTCCAGAGTGCTCAGAGAAACAAACAATAGGAGAAGATGAGTGGGTGGGTGAGTGGATGGATGGGTGGATAGATGGATGGAGAGATGGATGAAGAGATGGATGGAGAGATAGATAGATAGTATGTAAATAGATTTATTTTAAGGAACTGGCTTATGTGGCTATGAGGTCTGGCAAGTCTAAAACCTTTAGGGTAGACTGGCAGGCTAGCAAGCTTATACTCAAGGAAAAATAGATGCTTCAGTCTTAAGTGCAAAGGCAATCTGGGGGCTGGATTCATTCCTCCTCTGGGACCTCAGCCTTTTTCTCTTAGGGTCTTCAACTGGATGAATGAAACCCACCCATATTATGGGGGACAATCTGCTTTACTCAAAGTCTATCTGTTTAAATGTTAATCAAATCTACAAATATCTTCACAGCAAAATGTAGAATAGCGGTTGACCAAACATCAAGGTTCCAGAGCCTAGACAAATTGACACATAAAATTAACTATCCCACAGGGATAGCCAATTCCAGGTAAGAAGTCCAATGTGTTGCAGAGGACAAATAAAGAGATGCTGAGACTACATGGATAGAAGAGCAGCTGAGAGTAGCCTTCCAGTACTCTGCCAAGGCCCTTGGCATGTGAGTGAAGTCATCTTGGATCCTCCAGTTCAACTGTTATAAGCTGAATACCACAGAGTGAACCCAGTCAACACTATAGAGAAAAGAATTGGGCGGCTGAGCTCTGTCTGAATTTCTAACACACAAAATACAGTAAAAGGATGTTTAAGTCACTATGTTTTAGGGTAGTTCTTTATGCAGGAAGGTAACTGAACACTATTTTTATTTTAGGCTAGGCTTTATTCAGGAGATAGTCATATTATAATTATTTATTATTTTATTTTATTTTATTTTTTAGAGAGAAAGAGGGACAGATGAGAAACATCAACTCGTAGTTGTGGCACTTTAGTTGTTCACTGATTACTTTCTCATATGTGCCTTGACTGGGGGGCTCCAGCTGAGCCAGTGACTCCTTGCTCAAGCCAGTGACCTTTGGCTCATGTCTATGATACCATGCTCAAGCTTGTGACCCTACGCTTAAGCTAGTAACATCAGAGTTTCAAACCTGGGTCCTCAGCATCACAGGTCATTGTTCTATCCACTGCGCCACCACCTGGTCAGATTTAATTATGCTTATTTTTAGTTTACCAAGCCTCATCATAAGCTTCAGGTGTGTTCCATTCTGGGTGCAAGCAAGCCTGAATCTAAGTATGTTTGCATGAAAAACAGGAGATTCCTGGAAAATAATTTTAAAGAAAAACTAGAGGCTTGAGATAATCCTGACTCACGTTAGTCACTAGAATGCAGAGACTTCCGTAAAAGTGCTTGGTACCTACCTTGTTACCCAGCCTCACTTGAATTAGTGTCCTAATTCTAGTGTATATAGAGATGGATTTGCCATGGGCTGGGGGTAAGTTGTGAAGAGGAAAAGTACTATAATCATACCTGAGGGGGTTATTTCAGGTAAATTTCAATAAGATATTGAACACAAGCATCTCAATGTCCACTTTGCTACAGAACACAGCTTCGATACCCTGAGAGTCCCAGCACATGAGAAGAATAGTGCCCAATAGGTCCCAATGTCTTTAGGAGGAGTGGTGATACTATCAGGAATGATACGACAGAAGCCATATCATTGTCCACCGATTTAATGGTGTCTGGCTTGATAGAATCAGGTAGAAATGTCAGGGAAACAGAAATCAAACAGAAGACCCATGTGGTCATCACAGAAAGCAGGTGTAATAACTTCTAAGGCATGCTCTGAATATTGGAGGAAAATATCCAGGGAGCTAATACCCTGCAGATGGAGTGAACACCATCAAGATGTGAGTCTCCATTGTCGTATAACCCAGATACTCTTAGCCAACTCTGGATTCACTGATGTCCAGTATTCCTCCTGTAAGACAATATGAATAAAGTCCATGAACACTCACTTACTGCTAAGAAGCCAATCTCTGCCATGGCAACACAATTTGGCTGATATCACATGGGTGTTTACCAAGAATCAATCATTCTGCTACAAAACCTATTATATCTGTGACCATGAAAACAAATTTTTGTTAAATATTATACAAATCAATGAAAAGGGAATGCAAAAAAATCAGTTTCTCTGAAAACAAGTTATGTGATTGTTCAATAATGACAAGTTACTATGAAAGATACTGTCAATTTAAGTGTAAGTGATAAAATTGTACAAGATTGGAACAAAAAATACAGGAAGATTCTACACTCAGATTCGTTCACAACTTTCTTAAAGTTTTTGCCTCTCTTTATAGAAACCAATCCTGAAACTGATATTCTAGGTGGGGAAATGTCTTGATATCTTTAAGGAGCCAGACAACCTTCCGTCTTGCTTTGCTTTGATTACCTCTGAGAATCAAATGGTTTTCTACTAAAGTGCTGTTTTAACTCCCATGAATATATTAAGCTAGTATTTCTCTGCACACAATTTACTATAAAATAAGATTGCTTTTGATCACTATTGATTTAATTTATTTTGTTGGGTGTCTCCTTTTCTTAATTTTCTTTTTGTGAGAGAAAAAAGAAAGAGGGTGGGGGGAAAGAGAAGCATCAACTCATTGTTCCATGCAGTTGTGCCACTGATTGCTTCTCATACGTGTCCTAACCAGGGCTAAATCGGTGATCTCAGGATCAAACCAGTGACCTCGGAGCTCTCAGCCAATGTTCTATGTATTGTGTCATGAGTCAGGGCTTAAATAATTCTTGATCTAGTATGTGTTTTCTACATTTTAAATTTTTCACTATTAAGTGATAAAATTTTTTTTACTTGTCTAAGTTTACCATATTTCACTAGTCTCATTTGGAAATTGAAGACAGAATTGTCCATAGTTGTGTAGAATCATGGCTTCTGTAATTTTCAAGATCTCAGGGTGTCATATCAGAGATTATAACTCTTGGTTCTCAATTGTTTTAGCTGAGATAGGTAAATTAACTTATCATAGTAACAAATCCTCAAATCTTAGTGGTGTACACATATAAGTTCATTTCTCACTCATAAGAAAGTCTAAATCAGAGTTCCTGGTCAGCATCACTCAGGAACCCTAGCTTTTCCCATTATATGACCCAATCAATCCATAATGCCTAGGAAACTCCTGCGGAGTTTCTGCCTACACCCAGGAAACTGATGTAGAGAATAAGCATGAGAAATGGCGCAAGAGTTTTTAAATAACCAGGTGTGAAAGAGGTATGCATCAATTCCATCCATGTTGCATTAGACAGAATTCAGTTGCCAGGTGGCATAAAACTACCAAGGACACTGGGATGTGTAGTCTAGCTGTGTAACCTGGGGAAGGAAGCAATTTGACTGAGTGCATCACAGCCGCTGCCACCAAAGTCCTCCACTGCATGTCATGTTTCCATTATATAAAGACAAATTTATCTTGTGGCTTAAAATGAGATTCAGAAGTAAACATGAGATAAGAGGAAGTTTTTTGCCATATAAATTGTACTGCCCTCCTTAACATAAAGAATTAAGCTAAAGTTTTCCTGTAAGGTATATAATACATTCTGATTTATTGCTGTCAATGAATAAGCTATATCATTGTTATAATGTGCACTGAAACTTGCCATCCACATTATTACACATGTAGTTATAGAATGTAGACATTACTTCTATCGGAAGTAAAAGAAATACTCAGAAAATACTTCTCTTTTAGGGAAATGAGCCCTGAGTAATGATGACTTTTAAAGAAAATTTTATTGTTACTACTGATTTTCAAGTGAAGAAATGTAGTTGTATGACTTTTTAAAACTAATGATAAATAAAAGGTTTTTATCACACAAAGGTAATTACAAACTACAAAAAACACAATCTATGTTCATTTTAGACTTTAGAAGACTAAATGAAAACCAAATGTGATATGAAATTAATAGAATAATTAAAAATTTGGAGAATATACTTCATGGAGGTTTATCTCCCCCCCAAAACAAGCTAGAATTACATAAATTAGAGCTATACATACATTCTTCTTAATTTATAATTCAGAAATGTAATAACCAAATCCAATTTAGAGGAAATATATTAAATGATGAATTTAAGATGTTTCACCAAAATTCTTTAAATATCCAAAGGAAATAAAAAGCTTTAAACTATAATTCAGAAGAGCTTTAAACTATTTTTAAAATCTCAATTGTATACTTCTAATATAGCTTTTAATTTTTATTTTATTTATTTATTTTAAAATACGGAACACTTCACAAATTTGCGTTTCAACCTTGCCCTGGGGCAATGCTAATCTTCTCTGTATCATTCCAAGTTTAGTTTATGTGCTGCTGAAGGGAGCATACTTTCTAATATTTTTTTAAAATATCCAGAATAAGGATGCTACAGTTCAAGTCGCTATACTGGCCTGTCCTTCTAAAACGTCCCTGTGACAATCCCTTTAGGAGAAAGATAATCTGCTTTTCTTTCTGTCTTCTTTGAATGACTTTCTGAGGGGGAAAAAAATGATGCCTCCTTGGCTACATTTTTAAAAAACGTCATTTTCCAGTCAGCAGTGCTTAATTCTCTTCATCCATTTATTCATCCAGCCCAGGCCAGGAATATTCTGGCATAGTTCAGAACTAGAGGGTTGGATGGGTGGTATCTTATAGTTTGTTCCTTGGAACAGTTACCATCACTGGTGGAATAATGATTCATTTGACCAGAAGGGCCAAAGAACAAATTGGAGAGGCCTGGGAAACAGAATAAGTTTCAACACAATAGTGTAGCAGGTGAAATTTATTTTCAGCCTTCTTGATCTCTTCGCTTTCATTAATTTCCTTACTGTGAGGCTCGGCTTGGATGTAACTTCAGACAGGGCACAACAATCTGGATCTTTTCTTCTATTCTTCTTTCATCTTGGGTTCCATTTCCTCCAGCTCACTTTATCATGCTAGATGGCATTTATTGACATAACCAATTCATCCTCACTAATATGTTGGTGCACATCAGTGCCTCGGTGTGTTCCTCTATCCACAATCATTAGTATTTTAACATTGGCCTACAGGACATGAAAACTTTAATATCTCTTTTGGCAGCTGATAGAGAACTCTAAAGGTGTAGAGGTGGGAGGACCGCTCCACAGCCTTCAAATGTGAACCACATCTGTACATATGTGTGGCCTTCCCTTTTGATCATGGGTTATTATTTTTATTTCCTCCCCAATGTGTAATAGGATAGTGGGTTTGTATAAAGAGAACAATCTCCTACTAGATATTTATATAAATCATTTATAATAAGACTGATTATTTTGTTATTTTAGATTACAATTATCTCCTTAACCTTAAGTCACAATCTGAAATGTCCACAGGAGCTAGTTAGGAGAAATAAATGTATAAATCTGACAATACATCCTTCTGCCTAGAAGTACTTAAATTCCACTGTCTTAAACATTATGCTGAGTAAATTAAACACACTTGCATTCCCTGCTTTAAGACCCCTAACAACAAAGCCACGCCTCTGTGGTAAGAGACAGGGTATTTAAGAGGTAGATGAGCAATGTCTTTACGATTCCTGACTTTACGATAGAAAAATTGAGATCACAAAGGAGGCAGACGTTACCCTATTTCTCCTTGCCTTTTTTATTTAAATGTATTCACTGATTTTAGAGAGAGGACGGGAAAGAGAGAGAGAGAAACAGAGAAACATTATTTTGTTGTTCCACTTATATATGCATTCACTGGTTGATTCTTGTACGTGTCCTGACCAGGAATTGAGCCTGCAATTTTTGGCGTATTAAGACAATGCCACTAAGTGAGCTACCTGGCCGGGGCATATCTCCTGGTCTTAATGATGGAAGACAGGCAAAGCTATCTAATCTGTCATTAAGAGAGGAGAGCTAATTACTGAACAATAAACAACCCACATTAAAAAATATATATGTCCCTGTGTAAAGTAAATATATGGTAAGATTACAGCTTTTTAAATTTTTCTGCCTTACAATTTAATCTACTTTCAAGTGTTATACAATAAACAAATAACGCTTTTATAATCAGAAAAGAGAATAATAAAGTCTTTGTTTGTTAAGATTAATATGTTTATACTAATGTTTATACTAATTTAGACAATGTTTATACTGATATGTTTATAGGACCATGTTCAAGTGGCAGGCTATAAGATAGGGGCAACCATGGGAATCTGGGCCAGGATGTGAGGACGTTTCCTGAGGACTACAGTTGCCCGCACTAGGCTCCAGGCAGGACGCAAAGCGGAGCACTCTGTAGTGATTGACTCAGATTCAGGCGCTCTGCATGCAAAAGGTCTATAATGTTTATACTCTCTGTGCACTTTTAATTTTTCCCCCTGGTCATTTTAAAGCTCCAGCCTGTCTAAACTGTGCTAATGTAAACAAACAAACAAAGCTTTTGTCCATACTTGTGCAGAGGGGCAGGAAAGAACAGACTCCTGGAATGGCAGCAGCTGGAACTGTGGACCATGGGGAGGGAAAGCAAAGGCTCAAAAGGCAGCTGGCCCCGATTTTCCTTCCAAAGTCATGCCAGAGGGTCAGGATTTCATTATTCTAAGAGGGGAAGACAGTATTCCCTAAACCTGGAATAAAATGAATCATATAATGCCCTCAAAACCTCAATTTTTAATTTTTTACATTGCACTTAGGCAGTCTTTCACAAGAGAAATATGATTGGAATTAAGCTTCAGCTGACATTCAGAGATAAAGTATCTTCATATCAAAGGGAGGTAAACACTATAGAATTTATTTATGGGAGAGCCAAAGAGATTTTCTTCTGTGTCTTGTTACTACTGTTTTTGTCCATCGCCACTACTAAGCAAGAGAGGAGGAGGAGAAACATGGCTTCTTTGGTTGGATGATTATACTAATCTGTACCTTGGTCAGAGTTGGAGAACTAAGGCTGCGGGATCCTGATGACATTTTCCCTAACTGCTCACCAATTAAAATATGTACATCTTAATCTGTTCATTGAAAGCCATCCGCAGTATGCTCTTTTATTAGTTTTATATTGATGCATAATCACAAATTTAACAGATTAAAACAACACATTTATCATCTCACAGTCCAGTAGGTCAGAAATCCAGGACAGCTCAGATGGGGACCCTGCTCCAGGTCTCACAAGATCAAAGTCAAAGTTATCAGCCAGCCTGTCTCTTATCTAGAGACTCTGGGGGAAACCCCACTTCTAGGAGTATGCAGGCTGTTGGCAGAATAGTTTCATGCAATCATAGACTGAGGCCACTTTTTTGCTGTTGACCAGAGATGGTGCTCAGTGTGTAGAGTCTGCCCATATTTTGTGGCTGGCCTTTTTTTCTTCAAAGCCAGCAAAGTGCACTGAATTCTTGTGCTCTGAATCTCTCTGGCTTCTCCTGCCTTCCTTCTCTGCCACCAGTCTGAGAAGGGTCTCAGCGTTTAAGGACTCGTTTACTTACATTGGGCCCAACTGGATGGACAATCCAGGATAACATTTCAATTTTAAAATTAATTGATTAGTAACTTTGATTTTATTACCAAAGTCCCTTTTTCCTGAGAAGTAACACATTCATAATTATAATATCTCATTATATTCACAGGTTCCAAGGCTTAGGAGAATGGTACCTTGGAGAAAGGGGGAGTTTTTAAATTCTGCCTATCCAAGACTCTAAGCAATACATCCAGCTTAATCAAAACAACTCAGTGTCTCAAACCACCCCCACAGTGTCCTGACCACGTACCTTCTCTTACCTAGTTTCTTCTGCCGAGAACACATCTTCCTTTAGAGTCTGCACCCAGCATCTTTCCCTTATGCTCCACTACCCAGTCTTGTCTGCCCGAATCCTGCTCATGCTTCCGGGTCAACTAGAGAGCTCTTTCAACAAGAATCCTTCCCAGTGTTATGTGGCCCCCTTTTCCTTTCCACACAGCTTAATGTATACTTCTCTTTTGATCCTAATACATTTTGCATTTCATTTATATACCATTATACTTAGTCCATTTGCATAAATGGATGCAAATGCCTGGAAGGTTGTGACTGTCATCATCACCTGTGAGTACCGCCACTATCCAGTCCCTGTTACTAGTGGAGTTATCACATGCTCAATTCAGTATTTACTGAAGAGGAAGATTTCGTTCTTTTCTCCAAGGCACCAATGGCTGAACCTGTATGTAGGAAGCTCCTGACCTGCTCCGCATATGCTATCACGTGTCCTCTTTCCCAGCTCTTACCACACTGCTGTGAGACTACCTCTCTACACTGCAGCTTCTAAAACAGAATGCCTCAAGAACAGGATCTGTACTTTACTCATTCATTCATTCATTCATTCATTCATTTGGTACAGGTTACTGAGTGCCTCCTAGTTAGTGCTAGGCCTTATGCCACATGTAGGGATACCACAGTGGGCAAAATAGACTTCATGGAACATCCTGTCTGATAGGAAAGGTAGGCATTAGAAAAACAATCACAGAAACAAATGTACACTTACGAAGTGCAGTAAGGAATCTGAAAGGAAAGAGAAAGATGCTATTCAAGAGAACACCTGGGAACCTTACTGAAGTGGGACGGCAAGCAATGGCTTCCCTGAAGAGGTGACACTTAATACAAAACCTGAAAGGACAGGAACTTTTCAGGAAAACACATTGGTAAGAAAGATCTAGACAATGGTAATGTTAGTAGGGGAGAAAAGACATGAAGTTAGAGAGGCAGCCTGATCATTCAGAGCATTATAGGAGCATGCTGAGGATTTGGATTGTAGCCGAAGTGTTATTATAGTTATTGAATTAAAGTGGTAAGTAAAGAAGCAATGTAGCCAGACTGAATTTTTCAAAATAACACAGGCAATAGTGTAGAGACAGACTGAAAGAACCATCTGAGAAAGCAGGGGATTGGGATGCCACTACAGTCACCCAGGGTACTCGCTGTCCACAAGGGCTGCATGACCCATAGACCTTTCTATTAAACATTAACTGGACTCTTGAGCTTCCACAGAGTAGAAAGCGTTCTATCTCAAACATTTACTTTATAGTTTGGTTATCAAGACCTTTCAAATGCTATCCAATAATATTTTTATGAAAACTTAAAATATGTTTTTGCCAGTACAAATGATCTGACTTGTAATGTTTACGTGACTCAATTAAATGCCACGTGCAAAATACCTCACATATCAACTGGCCTTTCCAAAACATGACGTATTGATGCCACTTCATTTAAACCACTGTTTCCTCATCAGAAAACAAACATAATGTAACATTCAAATATTCTACATTTTAGGAATCCCTTTACCGAATAAATTTTCTAAAGTACATCAGAGTTATAAATTATTTGTTTATATTACCAAGTGTGTTATATATATCTATTAAAGTCACCATACAATCATAATCAACATGATTCCTGAAAACGGTAAAACCCTAGTGAACATTCCAATTTGGCTACATATGCCACTGCATTAAGTTCAGAGTTAGTAAAACAGAAGTGACAAATGAGTTAGCATGACCCAATATCAATAAGTACTCTGCCCACATGGGTTTTATCCAAGGCAGTTTAAAAATTCTGAGGAAGAAAAAATAGACCAGTGGCAGAGATCCTGGAAAACTAGAATATTTTGGAAAAGTTGTGAAGGACCTATAATCAGAATAATATCAAAAGAGAATAAAGTAGGTGGAATTAGGAAGACTAAACTACAAAATGTGAAGAAAATCAGTATGATTGGCACACTTAATAAATTCTTGTTGAAATAAGAGTACAGAAATGCTGATGATTATTCATGTGAAGTATTAGAGATTTCAGCTGATTTACAAATTGATGCAGCTATTGACTAATCTTGCATTAGAGGTCAGTTCTTCTGATATGCCATAAAATCTTCACTTAATTATTTCTCCAAAGAGACTCTCTATCCTTCTCCACCTTGCTCATTATTTGGGGAAGCTGACTTGCATGGATTACATCAATGGGCTCCTAAGTTCTCTGGGTCCCAGTTTGGTTTGGCCAAAAGGAACTGAAAGTAGGAGGAAATTGAGGACAGAGCATTCAATTTCCCAATTTCTATGCTGTAATTCACATTGGGCAGCCTGTGTCCCTTGACAGGTCACTTTTCCATTCTACATATCAGCTCTATGAGATACTCTCTCCTTCTGGGTTCTGGTGATATCTGCTTTCTATTGTCCATTTAGCTCTGAAGGTGGTGAAAGCTTGCTTCTACTAGAGCCAGGTTTCTGTACTATGTCTTGTGTTTCCCCTCCATTACCACCACACACACACCTTTGTAATTAGTCCCTTTTATAATAAGCTCTTCTCAAGTTGTGCTAATTTAAATGTGGTATTTTTTCCTTTTGAGACCCTGCCTGATGTGCACAATTCCTGATGAACTCTGTTTCTACTAGACCTGTGTATCTAAAACTTCAGTCATTCATATAAGGCCATAGAAGTCTGAGCAATTGATCTTTGTTCTCAAGCCACAGCACTGAGTTCAGAAATGTACTTGAACCAGAGCTGGCCAGACGGGGTAGGGAGAAGACAAACAGGGACTGTGTTCCTGGCTTGAGTGTTCTATACTAAAATGTGTTCTATAGTCACATTGTATGTTGTACAACACTAAAACTGATGACATGCACCTGACACCTCATGATAGGGGGTATCCAGCACACTGTCAAACTAGCCCACCTATAAATGACTCTAGCCTTCTGTACTTAAGGTGGACCAGGAGGGGACAGCTGAGCTTCCAGAAGTTCTGATGCAACCTTCAAGAACTTGTGTCATCACCTGAAACAATGTGGACCCCTGATGAAGATTCTAAGGTCTTGAAACTTGCATATCTATTTGATCTGAGAAATGTTGCTGATCTTTCTGTTGTTAATTGTGGCTGCTCTGGTTTCATTCATTATCCTTTGACGATGTCAATTTTGCCTAATACATGCCAGGTGTCCCTCACTCTACTCAATATAATATAATCTTGACATCTGTCAATTCAATAGTCATGTGGCTTACTGTCTTCATAATTTATGCCTGATCTACATATGCTTTTCAATCAATTTTAAACCTACTCCTTATTTTAACAAATATTTACTCTGTAAAATATCAGTAAAACCACAGATCTGATGTGCTAAATACATGCTTATATTTATATAATTAGCACATTTATCTTATAAATACTAAGATAAATATATAAATATAAAAAATATAAAAAATAAAATATAAATATATCTTAGTATTTATAAGATAAATGTGCTAATTATATAAATATAATTATGTTCAGTTCAGTTTCTGAACTGAAATATAATGTTCAGTTTCTGCTAATATAGTAGGCTAAGTACCTGGATCACTCTTTCACTGAAATCAACTGAAAGTCTTAGATAAAAAGAATTTTTTTAAATCTCCATAAAAGCACATTTGAGTTAGTTGGCAGAAAAGTAAGTAATTCCCAGATCTGCTAAATGGCGGTTTTCACAGCCTATGATAGGCAAGAATAAGAACTAAGTTTCAAATCCTAGTCAAAAGGGGGAAATCCAGGAGAAGAATTCCTCTGCTAATAAAACGTGGACACTCAAATTCTGAACTGCTTGCTCAGTGGTGAGTAGAAATAGACTCTCCTTTACTTACACACTGAACAAGGGGAAAATTATAAAATTATTGTTGGAAACTAGGAACTAGAAAGTAGCCCTCTTTTGCCTGAACCTATATGACCTAGGCAGACCAAAACTACCCAATTCATAAATCTAATTCAGAATGACTCAAGAAGTATGATATTCCCATATTCTTAGTGGAAGCAAACACAATTCTATCTGGAGGACTCACCTTGATCCTAGGCCTCAAAGAATTGCTGGAAATAAACTGATAATAAAAATGGCAATCACTGGCCAAAAAAAACTAGCCAAATAAAGCTGCATGAAGAAGAACAAGCAAAACAACAAAGAAATGGGATAAAAATACAGGAAGTTCAGAAACTAAAAATATCAGGAAACAGATCCTAAAAATATTATACTTCTCATGTTTAAATAAATAAAAGACACTAATGAAAATATATGCAGATATCAATAAACTATAAGAAATGACCAAGCAGATTTTAAAGAATCAATAAAACTTCTAGAAATAAAAAATTAATGGTGTAAATTATAAATAGCAATTTAGACATATCTCAAAAGATAATTAGTTAACTAACTAGAAGATAAATCTTAGTTATCCAGAATGTATTACAAAAAAGCAAAGAGAAAATATAAAAAGGAAAAATAGAATAATAAGTCTATTTGAGAATATT
This sequence comes from Rhynchonycteris naso, assembly GCA_037038555.1. Taxonomy (NCBI): domain Eukaryota; kingdom Metazoa; phylum Chordata; class Mammalia; order Chiroptera; family Emballonuridae; genus Rhynchonycteris; species Rhynchonycteris naso. The sequence continues at coordinate 173,295,663 of CM073000.1, read as the reverse complement.
CCAGAACTGATGAAAAACTTTAACCTTCTGATTCAAAATACCTAATAAAATTCAAGCAGATACAAAATTCAAAGAAATTTGTATCTAGACTTACCATAATGAAAGTTTAAACATAAAAAAAGGAGAAACTCCTAAGAATGAGCCGCATTTTTTAAAAAAACAGAAATAAAAAACATATTATTTTCCAGTGAACAACTGTTAGATGAACAAATGATACACAGAGAGAAAATAAGTATCAACCTACAATTATAAAGCCTGCCAATATTCTCATTTTTTTTTTTTTTTACAAGGACAGAGAGAGAGTCAGATAGGGACAGACAGACAGGAAAGGAGAGAGATGAGAAGCATCAAACATTAGTTTTTCGTTGCCTTTGCAACACCATAGTTGTTCATTGATTGCTTTCTCACATGTGCCTTGACAGCGGGCCCTCAGTAGACTGAGCCACCCCTTGCTGGAGCCAGCGACCTTGGGTCCAAGCTGTTGCCAATATTCTCTTAAGAATAAAAATTGGCTTTGTGTCAAGATGGCAAAGTAAGAGACACTGTGCTCACCTCCTCCCATGACCACAACAAAATTACAACCTAATTGCAGAACTATTACCATTGAAAACCACCTGAAGTCTAGCTGAACAAAAGTCCTATAACTAAGAATACACAGAAGAAATCACATTGAGACTGGTAGAGACACAAAAGGAGCTCATCCCACACCACCTGTGGCAGGTGAGTATTGGAAGGGATATTCAGCTATGGAGATCTCCTTGGAGTGAGGGGTCCCAGCCCACACCAGGCTCCCCAGCCCAGGGTTCTAGTATTGGGAGAAGTCCCCATAAGTTCTAGCTGTGAAGATCAGTGGCAATTATGGCTGAGTGAATGAGAGGGCTGCTGGAGTTCCAGGTGTTTCTCTTAAAGGGCCCGTGCATGGATTTACTGGCTGATGGACTCAATCTGAACTCCTTTGCTGAGGTAGCTGCTCAAAAGGCACAAGGGAGGAACTCAATAAGGTCTGGTTTCAAGGTGAGCACTAGAGGGGCAGACAAAAGTGCTGGCAGAAACCATTGTTCTTTGTTGAGTCCTCTCCACTCCCAACACCCAGCCTGTAGGCTCAGGCAGGTGCCAAACCTGATAAATACCATTTCTCTCTATCAACCTGATAAATACCATTTTCCCCACCCTGGAGATTCCCTGAGATCCCATCCCACCCAACCTGCCAGACTACCCAAGTCACATCCAGTGGCTTTTCCATACAAATGGCCTATCTTGGTTCATGCTGCATACTTTCCTAAAATCTCTCAAATGTCCACAAACTTCAAACAAGTATCATTTGGCTTTGGTGTTCCCAGTATCTCTTGCTAAGCATCCCCAAGCTCCACACTAGCAGCAGCCAGCCTCAGTTTGTAGCGTAGCCTCTCCTGGGTACCTCCAAGTCCTGCACAAGTGACAACCATATGCAGATCCCTTTAAGCTCATTACCAGTGGCCCTGGGCAAGGCACAGACATAGAATGATTTTGGCTTATATCAGAGCCCCTGCCAAGAGGCCCCACAACCAAAATACCTACTGTTCAGCTTTTATTATACAAGAGCACCACCAAACCACCTCCACAAACAACATACCCAAAGGGCAGACTTGTCAGGCACCAGAACCTGGCTAAACTGAATCCTGCTAAATAGAATCAGCCCCTACACAACAGCTCCTCCACTATAGTCACAGCCAGTCCTCTCAACCAATCAACCTGAGAGCAGTGGTTGATTGAGATATTGGATTCAAATAATTTAACAACTGGTTCTCTGCCCTAATGACCATTTTAAGTATAAAACAACAAAGTACCAAAAGGTTGTTTATTATTTCATGCATTTAATACTTAAGAACAATAAAAGAGATACACAAAATTAGACTATAAGAGTTTTAAAATATTAATAAAATCTTAAATAATACCTGACCATAAAACAAAGAATAAAACTGTTATTTAAGAGATTTCCATATTGCTTCTTGATTGATGCCCTCACTTCAAATTTTTTTCACTTATGGACAGAATGAACGTTACTACAGGTGCTTAGAATATGCTGTTGTACAGATTAACATTAAAAAAAGAGTAAGGAATGTAAATTTGTGATTACTATATTGGGGCTGCCAAGGCACCCACCTTAGAGAGAACCCTGATTACAAGTGCCATTTTAACAACCAATTTGCTAAACTCAACAAAAATTTAAGCATCGGTTCCACTGAACCTGTATGAACCACTGAATCTCACCATTTCCTGAGAGGCAATTCCTCACACTGATGTGCTAACAGCAATCAAAGCTCAACTACAACAGGAGGGCACACACAACAGCACATCTGGAGCACTCAACTCAGATGACCAAGGAGACTGTACCATTCAGCCCACAGGACACCTACTATATAAGGTCGTTCTATCAAGACCAGGAGATGTGGTGACTCTACTTAATACATAGAAACAAACAGCCAAAATGAGGAGCCAATATGAAGAGTCAAAGAAACATATCCCAAATGAAAACAGAACAGAACTCTAGAAAAAGCACTGAACAAATTGGAGACAATCTACCAGGTGCAGAATTCAAAACACTGGTTATAAGGATGTTCAATGATCTCAGTAATAAAGAGATAGGAAACATAAAAGTGGAGAAAGAAAACATTTAAGAAAGAACCAGTTAGAAATAAAACATTAGAGAGAATCAACAGTAGATTAGAAGATGCAGAGGGTCAAGTCAGCAATTTGGAAGAAAAGGTAGCAGTAAACACCCAAGCAGAACAGGAAAGAAAAGAAGAAAGAAAGGGAGGAGGGAAGAGGGAGGGAGAGAACAAGAGAGGGAGGGAGATAACAAGGGGGGTGGAAGGGAGGAAAATAAAAAAAAAATGAAGATAGTTTTTGGGTGCTTTGGGACAACATCAAGCATAGCAACATTCACATCATACGGGTATCAGAAGGAGCAATAGAGAGAGAGAGAGCACACAAGAAATGGAAAAATCTATTTGAAGTTTACCATAACAATGGTAAACATCTCAAACCTGGCAAAGGAAATGGACATACAAACTCAGGAAGTGTAGAGTCCCAAACAAGATGAATCCAAAGAGGCCACACCAAGACATATCATAATTAAAATGTCAAAGGTTAAAGACAAAGAGAGAATCTTAAAACAATGACTTATCTACAAGGAAGATCCCATAAGACTGTGAGCTGATTTATCAACAGAAACTTTGCAAGCCAGAAGGGAATGAGAAAAAATATTCAAAGTGATGAAAAGAAAGGACCTACAAGCAAGATTTCTCTACTTAGCAAAGCTATAATTTAAAATCAAAGGACAGACAAAGAGCTTCCCAGAGAAAAAAAACTGAAGGAGTTCATCACAACCAAACCAGTATTATAAGAAATGTTAAAGAAGATGAAATAAAAGATAAAAATATTAATAATAAAATGGCAATAACTATACATCCATTAACAATTAGTTTAAATGCAACTGGACTAAACAGTGCAATCGAAAGACACAGGGGGACTGAATTGATTAGAAAACAAGACCCTTACCTTTGCTGTCTATAAGAGACTCACTTCAGATTGAAAAATACACACAGTTAAAGTAAATTGGTGGAAAAAGATATAATGAAAATGGAAAGAAAAAAAGAAAATCTGGGGTTGTAATACTTATTACAGATAAACACGACTTCAAAACAAAAGGTGTAACAAAAGACAAACAAGGACCCATCAACCTTATTTCCTAGTATTTATCTGAAGAGCCCCAAACCACTAATTCAAAAAGACATATGCAAACATGTTCATTGCAGCATTATTTACAATAGCCAAGATATAGAAGCAACCTAAGTGTCTAACAATAAATTAATGAATAAAGAATGAATACATATACACAATGGACTATTGCTCAGCCATAAAAAGAATAAAGTCTTGCCACCTGAACAACATGGGTGGACCTGGAGGGTATTATGCTAAGTGAAATACATCAGACAAAGACAAATATATGATTTCATTTATATATGGAATCTAAAAAACAAAATACATGAACAATCAAAACAGAAACAAACTCATGGATACGGAGAACATTTTGAAGGTTGCCAGATGAGGGAGGAGGGAAGGTTGGAAGAATAGGTGAAAAAGGGTATGGGATTAAGAAGTATAAATTGGGTCCTGGCGTTAGAGCGTCAGCCCAGAGTGTGAAAGTCCCGGGTTCAATTCCCAGCCAATGCACAAAGGAGAAGTGCCCGTCTGCTTCTCCACCCTTCCCCCTTTTCTTTCTCTTTATCTCTCTCTTCCCCTCCAGCAGCCAAGACTCCACTGGAGCAAAGTTGGACCAGCTCTGAAGACAGCTCCATGGCCTCTGCCTCAGGCACTAAAATGTCTGGCCGCAGTGGAGCAATGCCCCAGATGGGCAGAGCATGCACCCAACCAGTGGATCCCGGTTGGGTGCATGCGGGAGTCTGTCTGACTGCCTCACCACTTCTAACTTTGGAGAAAAAAAGAGAGGAAGAAGTATAAATTTGTTGTTACAGAATAGTCACAGGGATGTGAAGTATAGCATAGGTAATGTAGTCAATAGTATTGTAATAAATATGCATGGTGTCAGATGGGTACTAGATTTATTGGGAGTGATCAACTAATAAGTTATTAAATGTCTAACCACTATTGTTGTACACATTAAACTAATATAATATTGTATGTCAACTGTAATTGAAAAATTTTTTTTTAATTAAAGTAAAAAGTATAGTTTGGATTACACTAAAAAAAAGAGTATAAATGAACTAAAGATGTTTTCAGCCAAATCAACAATGAGAAAGTTTCGTACTTAAAGGAACTGACTAAAAGAAAATTTTAAAGTATGTTTGATAGGAAGAAAAAGAATGATTAAATTTTAAAAAAGGAACAATAGAAAACAATTTTAAAAGCAATTCTTTTGTAATAATTTATAAAATAAATAACCACCTCACAGGATTGATCAAGGAAAACAGGATGAAAGCCCTAAAAGAATGCACATAGAAGGGTAAGTAAAAATAAAAAAGACACTAATAAAATAAACCACAAGACCAAGAACCACATTAAAACAATACATTTTAAAACTTGAATGAATGATCGATTTTTCCCAAAAATTGTAACATAAAAAAATTGACTCAAAAATTTTAAAGACCTGAATTAGAATTTTAATGTTTAAAGACACAGTATCAAGAGTACAAATCGTTCAACAATAGGAAAAGAAATTCCTATCATGATCAACTAGACTGGTACATTCTAACTACAATATATATATATATTTTAAAAGTAATCCTTTTCTTACACTTACTGCTTCAGAGAATTAAAACATTGGAAAGACCCCAAAGTTGTTCTATGAGATGAGTATAACCTCAAATACCAAATCTGACAAGGACAGTACAAGAACAGAAAATTATAGACCAATCTTATTTAGAAACAAAGACATAAGGAACCCTTATAAAATATTAGCAAATTGCTTCCAACAATGTACACCATGCATTATTACTGTAAACATTATCATAGTAGTGTAAGCCTAAATTAATATTATAAAATCAATTACTATAGTTCACCACCATAGGTAGATAAAAGGAGAAAAATCATGATTATCCTACTAAATACTGAAATAGCATCTGATAAAATACAACCCCATTTAAAAACAAAAGCCTTGACCAAGTAAAAATAAAAGAAAAATTCCTCAACTTGTTAATGCTTATATACCAAAAATATGCAGTGAAAAACATAACTAAGAGTGAAAAACAACAAAAGGAATTCCATGGCCACTCTGCCTAAATTCTTCCATTGGTTACCGTTTCTCAGTCCAAGAAACCACTCTTGCCTCTACATCCCACCCAAATGCCTAAGGAAAACTTCAAATGGGGGTGTGTTGTATGTTGTGTGGTGGTAATATGGTTCATCCTTAGACATGACCCTCAGTTTTCAATAATTTATCATTACCCTCAGAAGTAAAACAGCCTATTTCCTGGTCCAGTGTATTAGCCCAATCCCCCATCAGCATATCTAATGTGTTTTTATAACCCCAGTACTCAGAGCAACAGCAACCACTGGGTACCCTTAGATTTCCAAGAAAAGTTTTTGTTTTTGTGGAAATTCAAAGTACAAATGGAGCTCTTAGAGTTCACCTCCTGTTGTACATTTCTTCTGTACAGTAGTGCCCCGTTATCCACAGGGAGTACATTCTAAGAGCCCCAGTGGATGCACTGAACCCTATATATATATTATATTTTTCCTATACATACCTATAAAATTAACTTATAAATTAGTAACAGTAAGAGATTAACAACAACAACAATAAAATAGGACAATTACAATATACTATCATAAAATTTATGTGAATTTAGTTTTTCTCTTTCATTCTCTCAAAATTTTTACTGTACTTATTCTCCCTCTTCTTGTGATGATGTCAATGATTAAATGCCCCAAGTTGAGAATGTCTACTCTTTCTCTTAAAGGAAGCACTTTATGGCTTCTCTTTGGCATATTCAAATTGCCAACATCAATACTCTGGCACTTTGGGGACATTATTAAGTAAAATAAGAGTAAGTTGAACACAAGCACTGCAATACTGAGTCAATGTGATAACTAAGACGGCTACTAAATGACTAGCGGGAAGGTAGCATATACAGTGTGGATACACTGGACAAAGGGATGATTCGCGTGTGCGGGGAACAGAGCAGAATGGCACAATGGTAAAAGATTTCATCATGCTACTCAGAATAACGTGCAATTTTAAACATATAAACATTTTTTTCTGGAATTTTCCATTTAATATTTTCAGATTGTAGTAGCCAGCTAGAAAGTGAAACAGAGGATAATGGGGCAGAAGAGGTGGGTACTGCAACCTAAGAATACCAGAGAAAATCATCTCATAAGCAAATACTAAAAAGGCTTCATTTGCTTTCCCTGGTTTCCTTTATCCTCAGCTGATTACCCTGTAGCCCCTGAGGGGTTTTTAAGTATTCCTTAAGACCAGCAGTCCCCAAACTTTTACAAAGGGGGCCAGTTCACTGTCCCTCAGACCATTGGAGGGCCGGATTATAAAAAAAACTGAACAAATCCCTATGCACACTGCACATATCTTATTATAAAGTAAAAAAAAAAAATTGGGAACAAATACAATATTTAAAATAAAGAACAAGTAAATTTAAATCAACAAACTGACCAGTATTTCAATGGGAACTATGAGTGCGGATGCATCCTGTGCTCCTCTCACTGACCACCAATGAAAGAGGTGCCCCTTCCGGAAGTGCGGCGGGGGCCAGATAAATGGCCTCAGGGGGCCACATGCAGCCCGTGGGCCATAGTTTGGGGACCCCTGCTTAAGACCTTCTCTAATTCAATCTCATTATTCACTAATGAACTCAGAAGCCACAATGCCTTCTGAGAGTCTGCTTCATCTCAGCTCAACATTTTCCCAACAAGGACAAAAATACGAATTGAAATAAACCTCCTTTCAGGGCTATAATAAGTGTTTGGAGCAGATGGGTGCTGCAGAACATGCTCAGCAATTTTGGATGCGGACCCACTAACAATGGGAACAAGTCCAGGCAATCACAAGTATTAACACCGACAGTAAATGTGTACTGGGCACTTACTATGTGCCCGACATTGCTCTAACTGTTCTAACTCACTTATTCCTCCTAACAACTCTATAATATGGATACTTCCATTGATCTCATCTTATAAATAAAAGAACCAAGTAACAGGAAGGCTCAGACACTTGCCCAATGTCACAGGGATAGTAACTGCAGAGACATGACTTGAACCTAGGCAGCAATTAAGAATTTACATTCTGAACCACTGTACCAGATTTCAAGAAATAGCACAGTTCCTTTATTTTATTTTAATAAACTTAAATTGCTCCCTGAGCCCTTGGATAAAAGGAAATTTCAGCTTGGTCATTATTAGGGCACCAAATCAAGATTTGCAGTTCTGCTGTGTATGAGTCATCTTGTGTGTAATTCCAGGTGGAGTCATGCTCAGTGACTCAGAACTTTACAATGTCACATTACTATGTGTCTCTAAAACATAGTACAGTGTGTCCGTAAAGTCATGGTGCACTTTTGACCTTGTGACCGATCAAAAGTGTACCATGACTTTACGGACACACTGTATTTCCTCCAAATGCTCACCTACTTGAATTGTGGGAGGTTTTATATCAGTCAAGTTTGTAGGGACTTCTTCAAGCATCTTTAGGCTTATGCACGAATCCAAGAGGCACACGTAGGCCAGCACATTTGGCAAAGCTCCCCTTGCCGCCAGTTCCCCTTGACTTCCATTCCAAACTGGTCATTGGAGGTATGTTGATCATCCAGTCCTGCCTGGGGCTTGAAGTCAATAGCTTTGCTGATTAGATGCTCAGCAACAGCTCAGGGGTCAGTACAGGATAGAGCATTGCAGTACTTGGTACCCAGCCTTACCTCAAAGGTACACCACCTGTCCAGGCCTCCTGAAACCCTGAAAGTTTTTGGGGTCACAGGAGACAGCAGGGTGCAGAAGGTCTCATTCACCAATCCCCATGGCCGTTTCTGGAAGAAGCTTTCCAAAACTTTCTCCTCCCCAGCTCTGCCCAATTCCTGAAAGTCCCCCTCTCCTTAGACAATCATATTCCACTGCTCCATGAATTTACATCCTTTAACAAATCTCTCAGTGGGTATTGTTTTTTCTCTGTCTGGCAACTTTCACTTCTGGCCCTGCCACACAAAGACCATTATTAACTTCCCATAGTAAGGAAAAAAGACTTGGCTTCTATCTTGGAAAATAGAAGGGAAAATTACCTACAGCAAAAGAACAAAAGACAAATTATTATTTCAATAAGTTATTCTACCCATTATATATGTTTACTTAAAAACAGTCCTAATGGATATCCCAAAATAGTAATGGTGTGCATCATGGCTTATAAATTATTTTCTTTCTTTAATCTTATTTTTTCAAGTTTTCCACAATGACTGTACATTTGTGAATTTTTTCAAATGTTGATTTTTCATTTAAAAGTGTTCACTCTGGGGTTTTTGTTAACCAACTCAAAAGTTAAAGTTTTCCCTAATTTAAGAATGCCAAGAAAACTTTGCAGTTGGAAATCAGACAAATATATCTCTGTACTGTATATGGTATGTGATTTTAGTGAATAGCGATTGCATATACCAGGTTCCATTTGAACTTAAAAAAAAAACTTTAGGGAAAATAAAAACCAAAAATACTTCGGTTTCTGAGAGAAGAGAAGGAAACGACCACCCACTCGCTGAGAAGTGGTAAAATGAAAGTCACATGCACTAGGTCCCCATTCACACACAAAAATGGACTTAAGACCACTTATTTGTCCTGTCTTACTATCTTAGAGGAAAACCTTTCTTCATTATTCAAAAAATTAGTGTAATTCAGAAACAATGAACATTTTATTGTGGTGGACCTAGTACGCTTTATATTACTTCCAATGACATCAATGACAAGCCACGGTTTGACCAGTAAGATTAAAATTTATCTCACAGCTATTTGTCTTCAGAGCATTTGAGGTTTTATAACCAATTTCCAAAAATAGATCATCCCTCCTGATGCTGAAGGTCAGACAGTTTTGAATGTGTGTATATATGTGTATTTTTACAGAAAAGGAAAACAGACCACCCGAGAAGTTAGGATATTTCTAATATATTTTTTGGGTATGAATAGTTTTTCCAGAAGTCAGGAAGTAAAAAGCATAATATTAAGTGCTGAAAATTTCCATCTTTTCTTTTCTTTTTTATTAAGTGAGAAGCAGAGAAGCAGAGAGACAACCTCCTGCATGCTTTGGGACCAGGATCCACTCGGCTAACCCCCTACTGGGTGATGCTGTGCCTATCTAGGGCTGCTGTTCCGTTGCTTGGCAACCGAGTTATTTTAGCACTTGAAGAAGGCCATGGAGCTATCATCCTCAGTGTCTGGGGCCAACTTGCTTGAACCATTTGAGTCATGGTTGCAGAAAGGAAAGAGATAGATAGATTGAGAGAGAGAGAGAGAGAGAGAGAGAAGGGGGAGGGGTGGAGAAGTAGATGGTCACTTCTCCTGTGTATCCTGAACAGGAATTGAACCTGGGACTTCTACATGCTCGGCCAACGCTCAACCACTGAGCCTACTGGCCAGGGCATAAAATTTTCCATCTTCTAATGGTTTTCCTAGAAGAATAGAATAATAAGGTTCTTGAGAATTATGCTGTATTTTCAAAGATAAGTGTTTAATCATCTGGCTTCTATACATAGCTTAGCAATGAGGCACTAATTAGAATTCTTGCACATTTTTAAGAAGGATGGCTGGTTAGCAATGCATCCTTAATATTGACTTGAGTTGGTCAGAGTAATCAACTGCTTTTACCCTTGGTTTTAATTATAATTTACTTTTAATTTAAGTTCAATGCTATGAATTTAGTTTGCTAAAGGCTATAGTGACATATGTTTAAATTAAGACTTTTTTTTTTTTTTTTGGTATGGGGAGGTTAGAATATCCAGTAAGTTTTATCTAAAATACAGTATGTCCGTAAAGTCATGGTACACTTTTGGCCGGTCAAAAGTCAAAAGTGCACCATGACTTTACGGACACACTGTGTATATGCTATAAATTTCAAATATGAATCATTCATAAACTGCATTACTCAGTGTCCTCTGTCTTCATCACTTGGCACCACCACCACAGAGTAGAATATGCTTAGACAATGATGCTGACTATTACTAAAGACCTTCACCATTGTATAGTAGAGAATAAAACTTTCAGAAAAATCTCTGATTGCCACCACTCTATAATTTCAAATGTAGGGAGAAGTTAATTTAAATAAAGAGTGAAGTACATCACCAACACTGCTAATTTAAAACTCCAAGCATCTTGAACATTTTGATGGTAAAAAATAAAAATACTAAAAACAAAAGATGTGGTGTTTTATCAAAGATATATATATATAATTTTAATCTTGAATTAATTTTAGATGTTAACAGAAAGGAAAAAATCAGACTCCCTTATCTCTTATATTCACATCATTTTTTTTTGCTTTTAAATTATATTTCTTTAAAAATGTATTTGAATTTCTTTACCTTTTTAATAAACTTTATTCAAACATTTAAACAAAAATAAAAAATAAAAAAGGAAGCTTTTAGAAGACTATGAAATCAGCATTGTGGAAGAAGTCATAAGCAGACCTATTAAGGAAAAAAAAAGGCAACATAAGTTGAGAATGAGAACAAGAAATTCTTAAAGAAAATCGGGTAAACTCAATGGCCTTCAATAAAGCCCACCTCCCAGCAGCCTCACCTGTATGACTGTAGGTTTGACATGTGACTAGCCTTGGCCAATGGGACACTAGCACCTATAAAGTACACAGAGAATTGATAAGTGTTTGTACATTAGGACTTGCCTTCTTGGAGTGATTCTTCTTGGAACCCAATTCTAGGGATAGCCAAGAAGCCACGTAGGAAGGCCCAGGTGGAGGATAGCTAAGATCCCAGTTAGGTTCCCAGCCAGGGGCCAGTACCAGTTACTGTTTATGTAAATGAGACCTTTTGGACCTTTTAATCAACACTATATTAAACAAAAGAACCTCCAGTCATATCACAGATTTATGAGAAATAATAAATTGTTATTGTGTTAAGTCACTGTGGTTTAGGATGGTTTGTTTCATAGCACTAGATAGGAAGAAAAGGAAAAGAAAGAAAGAAAAGAAATGAAGGAAAGAATGAAGAAAAGAAGGAGGGAGGGAGGGAGGGAGGAAGGAAATAAAGAACAATGCCCTGACCAGGTAGCTCAGTTGGTTAGTGTGTAATCCGATATGTCAAGGTTGTGGGTTCAATCCCCAGTCAGGGCACATATCAAAATCAACCAATGAATGCATAAGTAAGCAGAACAATACATCAGTGTTTCTCTCTCTTTCTATTCCTGCCCCTTCTTCACTCTCTAAAAAAAGAAAAGGAAAGGAAAGAAAGGAAGGGAGGGAGGGAGGAAGGGAGAAAAGAAAAAGAAATGATGCTCAGAAAATTTAAGTAATTTTCCTAAGATCACAAGTAGGTACATCATAAAACAAGATCTCTGTGACTTAAAACCCATGTTCTTAGTCCCATGTTACCCATCATTAATGTTTAAATAAAAGGGGAAATGAGGAAACTCTTGTTTTTCTTCTCAATGCACAGACCACATAGTTTCCTTTTACTGTAAACAGCAATACATATAAATCCCGTATCTTTGCCTGAGGCCAGAGGCCCCATCTGGATCCCACAGCAGAGCCCTGTAGACAAACCACTCCAGGGAGGACCTGACTTCAAAAAATCAGTATTCTCTGAGTGGCCAATATAATTCACACCTGCTACACCGGACAGATAGAAACTGAGACCCAACAGGTGTTTAACACATTTTTCAACTAAAAAAAAAATGGTTATTTTTGAAAAATGAAAGCTAAGAAACTCATTTCTTAGAGAAAGATCTAGAGCTCACATCATTAAACATTTTAATTCAATGGACCAAAACTTCTCTGTCCACACTTAATTTTGTGATTTAGATTTTCAAGGAGAACTAGGGAGATGCATGTTGAGACAGTATGGTCCGTGAACAATTCTGTTCAGTAAAATAAAAATCAAATTGCCTTCTACAGAAAGCAAATGTATGAATGATCAAAAAGCAAATGAAAAAGTGTTCATTAGACCTCTGGGAAATGCAAATTAAAATGAGGTACTACAACATATCCACCAGAATGACTAAAGTTAAAAATACTAAATGTCGCCTGACGGTGGCTTTTAACTGATGACATGGTGGGTGTAATAATGAAGACTTTAAAATTCTTTAACAGGCCTGACCAGGCGGTGGCACAGTGGATGGAGCATCGGACTGGGATGCGGAAGACCCAGGTTCAAGACCCCGAGGTCGCCACCGAGGTCGCCACTGAGGTCGCCAGCTTGAGCGTGGGCCCATCTGGCTTGAGCAAAAAGCTCGGGTCAGCTTGGACCCAGGGTCGCTGGCTCCAGCAGGGGGTTGCTTGGTCTGCTGAAGGCCCGCGGTCAAGGCACATGTGAGAAAGCAATCAAAGAGCAACTAAGGTGTTGCAATGAAAAACTAATGATTGATGCTTCTCACCTCTCTCCGTTCCTGTCTGTCTGTCCCTGTCTATCCCTCGCTCTGTCTCTGAAATAAAATAAAATAATTTAAAAAAATAAAAATAAAAAATAAAACTTTTTAATAGGCAACTCTGGCTTGACTCGCCATCAACCTGCCTGATCCTTTCTCAGAGCTGCTTTGCAATGCAAGGCTCTTACAACAGTCCTTCCCATCTCCCTCTCCATCACAAGTGTCAGACCCACATGACAATCTGAAGTTTCTCCCTACATGCCATGTCTCCCTTTCTTTTATCCATGACAAGTATTTCTCTCAACAAATCTTTTATAATCTAACCCTGTATTTCTGTCTGCTTCCCACTGAATTTATACTAACACAATTAGTGACAAAGAGTAGGACCATGAATGAATATCAAAAACATTATACAGATATTTAAAAAATTAAGACTCAAAGAAATATATAATTCCATTCAGATGAATTTCTAGAGCAGATAAAACTAATCTATGATGAGAAAAAAAATCAGAACAATAGTTGCCTCAAAGGCTTAAGGATAGGCATTGATGGGGAAGAGATGTGACAGTACTTTCTATGGTGTTGATAATGTTCTATATTTTGATAGTGGTTTGGATTGAACAAAACTGATCTAATGGTAGGTTTAATATTTGTGCTTTTTTTGTGTGTGTGTATTTTTTCCAAAATGAGAAGCAGGGGAGGGGAGGAGGCAGACTGACAGACTCCCACATGTGCCAACCGGGATCCACCCAGCATGCCCATCAGGGGGTGATGCTCAGCCCCTTTGGAGCATTGCTCCACTGCAATCAGAGCCATTCTAGCACCTGAGGCAGAGGCCATGGAGTCATCTCAGTGCCTGGGCCAACTTTGCTCCAATGGAGCCTTGGCTGCAGGAGGGGAAGAGAGAGACAGAGAGAAAGAAGAGGGAGAAGGGTGGAGAAGCAGATGGGCGCTTCTCCTGTGTGCCCTGGCTAGGAATCGAACCCGGGACTTCCACATGCCAGGCGAACTCTCTACCACTGTGCCAACTGGCCAGGGCCAATATCAGTGCATTTTATCACATAACAATTCTACCACAACACAAGAACTGTAAACAAACATTGAACTTCAGTTGGTGATGCACACTGAAATATACTAATTTTTGCAAATACTTAAATTGATAAAATAAAATTCCAACAAAGTAGTTTGATGGATGGATAGAGGATAAATATATGGACAGAGATGTGATAAACTAAGTAAATTGTTAATAGTAGACTTTAGGTTGGAATATATAGGTATTCACTGTAAAATTCTTCCAACTTTTCCATATAGTTACAAATTTTCATAACAAATACCTGACATTGCAGATTATTAAAAATCCTATAGACTTCCAGTGGTCAGGTACAAAAAAGATGAGAAAATATAATGTCCTCAGACTAGAAGCTAGAAGATAAGGTAAGAGTAAAATAAAGGCATTTTCAGATTAAGGATCTCAAAAGTTTGCCCATTAATAATCTGTTCTCAGTAGAGTGTGCTCCACCAATACAAAAGAGTAAACTAAGAAACAGAAAGATATGGCATCTAGGAGAGAGAGAGTCAATAAAGGAGCATTAAGTTAAGAGTGTTTCCAGGTTTAATGTGACAAGACGCCCCAAATGACAGCTGTGCAGCTGGTCGAGATAACAAATACTGCGGAACCCAATGCTCAAAAACCATTTTGAGGTGTTGCTTAGAAAAATATGAGATTTATAGGTTATCTGTTATGTTTGATATATTATACTACTGTGACAAATTCATAGACCTGAAGAATTTGGTGATTATTGGTAATAAGTATATATAAAATAAGCAAAAATCTAAAAAGAATTCATTATTAATTCCAAGAAAAACAAGAAGCTTTGTAAGAAGTAGCATAGGACTATACTACAAACTCAGCTGATGACAATATTAATGTAGTCAAAGGAATGTAGAGACTCAATATTGACTTTAGCAAAAATTATGCCAAAACTATTTTGGAAGTGATGGGAAATGGACTTTGTGGACAAGGATGCTGAGTGTTGGTAAAAGAAAACTAAGTGTTTATTTTTCATGGTTGGAAATCAATAGCGAATATTTATAACTGAAAAATAAAGAGAGCCAAATTATTTAAATGAGCAGATTATTTAGAAATATAGCTGAGGAAAGAGCTGAGAGTTGATAATCCTCACCCCTGAAAGCAGAAAATGGGGAGGGGGGAGTGTTGCTGTTATATATTGCCATAAGCCTTATTTTCATAAGCCTTATTGTCTTACTTGGCTTTTAAACATACATACATATATTTGTTTGCTTTGATAAACATTATAATTTAATTCAAAGTTTTTTCAATCTAGTGTAACTACAGATATAAGGATTTATTTTTTCATATCCTATCCACCGAAATGCCAAACATTCTTTGGTATTTCAAGTTTTCAGAAAATAGGAAGACTATAGTGAATTTATCCTGTGTGAATTGTCTAATCCAGGGGTCCCCAAACTTTTTACACAGGGGGCCAGTTCACTGTCCCTCAGACCGTTGGAGGGCTGCCACATACAGTACTCCATACACTGACCACCAATGAAAGAGGGGCCCTTCTTTCATTGTGCGGCGGGGACCGGATAAATGGCCTCAGGTGGCCGCAATTTGGCCTGTGGGCCCTAGTTTGGGGACCTCTAATCCATTCTCTGCAGTCTATAGGAGGGCCCAGAACTCACTTCCCATATCAAGGTTTTTTAATATTCAATAGTGAGAATAGCACCAGCATCTTTGAAATATATTTTCATGATTGTTCTCTTGGGGACGCTAGTAGAAGAAATGCTCAGTGAATCAGCTTCCCTGGTTCAGTAAAATGTCCATAATGTGGCAAATCCTCAGAGGGAAAGGAGGCGTAGTTACTATAGCAATCAGAATGTTCCAAACTAGATATTTTGGCCAATGGTTAAGCAACCACGGGATTTCTGGGATTGAAATAGAAAGACAACCTACTGAAGACATGCTTGACTTATATTATTGAAAATTTGGGGGTCTGATAAACATACCACCAAAATAGAAATTAAATTCTAGATCTGTCATTCAATTCCTAGAACAAGGTCATTTCAGACTTATGTCTCCATTAATGAAGAATAGTCTAGTGACCTTGAAAGATAATAAAATCATAAGTACCAATTCAGAGAAGCAGATAATTGTGTAGAGGTAAGAACTTAGATTCAGGAGTCAAATTACCTGGACTCAAATTCTGGCTCCACCATTTACTAGGTGTGTGACTTTTGGCATTTACCAAGTTAACTATATTATAGAGAAAGATAAATTTTCAAATATTTAGAGAAATATATGACACTGTCTAAGAGCCAACACTAATTTCTGAGTACTAAGAACTCTAGTGCTATCCACCACTATCCACAGAATGAAAGCTGATGGGCTTTTTGTCTACCTCAAGGAAAGCCAGGTCTTGGCATTTCACATAACATTGCTTCAGACCAAGACATATCCTCACATTAAACATGACCAGTGGATACATTGGTTTTTTTTTTTATCTGCCTATCATCTAGACTACAAAAGAGCTAAATAAGTTAATGAATATTGATTTAAGCCATCATGTGGGAGAAATACTTTGAGAATTCATGGTGCAGTTTTGTAGATGCTGTAACTGTTGTGAACCAGCAAGCAGTAAGTGATTGTTTTCCTCAGAGCCAACCTGTATTAGTCCAGAAACCAAGGGCTGGAAAGATGGACCTAATTACTAATTATACCATGCAAAAATTATTTTCTATCCCATCATCTCTAGGCTCAGTTGGTGTGGAGATTATAGAAGAGAGTTATGTTTTCAGCACCTAATGAAGCTATAACTTCCACTGGGCCATGTCATACTCCTTATGCCCCTGTGAAAACTGGGAAGAGAGAGAGAGAGAGAGTTTTAGTCTGGTTTGATTGATTCTAATAATCAAGGAAAAACAGGATTGCTTTTATACAATGGGAGTAGGGAGGAGAATAAACAGAACACCTTCTCATATTACCAAGTACAGTGCTAAAAGTTAATCAAAGACTCTGGCAATTCATTCAGGCAGAACCACCAAAAGCTTAGATCCTTCAGAAATGAAGGTATGGGGGGCCCAACTGGGTAAAGAATCCCAGACAGCTGAGGTGCTAGCAGAGGGCAGAGAAACAGAAACGCTCGGTGGATGAAGAAAGTCATAAATACTAGCTACTGCCAGTCCCAGAAACAAAGACTAGTGCCTCTACTTATTTTTTTCTTCCTTATTAAGTCATGGCTATACTTACACATTTTAATCACGCTCCCTTTTCTTAGGGAGGTTTGTTGGCAGTAATTGATGATGTAATGCATGCCATCAGTGGCAGAATTCTGAAGTGGGATTGTGCAAAACCAGAAAAAATGGACAACATCCACAGATTCTGGACTTGGAGCCTGACTCTGGGTTTTCTCCTATTAGGAGAAGAAGCTCATTTTAAGTGGTATGTGGAAGTTAGATGATGTTGCGTGAAAGCACTTTAAATGTAAACATGTACAGAAGGGCAAATAAAGGTAGCCAAAAGATAAAGAAATAGCTAGCTGCCATTTTTTGGCTACACAAATGTACTCTCCCTTGTTATTGGGAGAATCCTCATCGTGTGAGCCTTGGGGAAATACAGAGGCCAAAAGAAGCCAAGTATAGCCAACCCCTACCCCAGTGCACCGTCTCAGCCAACAGGCTTTCTCCCCAGCTTCTGTACTTTCAATGAGTGATGCAGAGATGGAGTTTATGGTGCACTGTTCATGTACGGGGGTGGGCAGTGACAGCAGCTTTACCTTCAGGACACTGTCAGCAGCAGAAGCAGGGCCAGCGGCAGTGCCTAACCAGAGCATTTCAGAAGTCCGACTCCGCCTCTGGTCCCTCTTCCTGGCCTCCCCTTGTTTCTTACCGCTTTAGTAAATCCTTTTTCTTTAAATTAGGCAGAGTTGTTTTCCATTGCTTGCAACCAAGAGCCAAGTGAGACAAAACTGTTTGACTACTTTAGAAGAAAGACAGCGCTTCGCAGGAACTATCCTATCAGAAATCAGGAAGGGAAGAATATATGGCTTTGTTGAAAGAGGCCCATTTTGCCTGCAGCCAGGAACCAAATATGTCAGAAAGTCAGATAATATTGAGTCAAAATCTCTGCCACAAGCTAACATAAGTGAGAGAAAAAGAGGAGGAATTGCAGGATTTATGACTGAGAGCTGGAAAAGCCTAACCCCATGCCTGCCCAAGCATCAACTCCAGTGCACTCTATTTGACAACGGCATCAAATAGAGACATTTTAACGTATGCATTTGTTTTGTGTATAATTTCAGGGGGTTCATGGATATCAAAAGACCTTTCCTGCCTTCAGTGCCCCAAAACAAATAGAGTCATTCAACAGACAATAAATAATTAAGTGCAGGGACACTGCCACTAATGGAATCCCCAAATTAGTTATGACTAAGTAAACTATTGATTAATTCCTGAGAACAGCACAGAATCGAACATTACATTTAGCAAGACAATGCAGGGAAACGAAATCTACAAAGTACATTTTTGTGAGTCAAGGCACAAACTCAAGAACTGTATAAATTTTCCACATAAATATCTTCTCTTTACAATTTAATAACTACACATAAAATGAAGTTTTGCTACAGAGTGTAATACTTGTATTAACTCCTCTTTATTTGGTCAATTTTAAAATATCCTCTTTCCTTTTATAATATCCAAATGAAGTTTTTGTCTTTTCCTATTCCAGCTCTTTTTTGGTTCCAAATGGACCTGTGCCCAGCACTGCTGAAGGGAGAATTTCTCCTCTGGAGTCAGTGGCTTCCATAGAGGCCAATAATTCAAGTTTCCTCTGTTAATCGAAATCTAGCACCGGAAATAAAGCTTTGTTCCTGGCCAGCCATCGTCTCTCAGTCAGACTCAAGCTGAACTCATTGGAAGGTGAGGAAAGGCAGCATGGTACCAAATGGCAGGTGTCTATTTGAGGCATCACTCGCAAGCTCCCCAGCCTTTTCCCGCACTCCCTCTGTCAGTAAGAGGCAGTAAATCAGCCAGGTCCCTCAAGGGAAACAGATGGCATTGACTTGGACTCCTAGCTCTCTCCCCCTCACCAGTACTCTCAAAGCCGTCCACTGATCTCCAGTCTCTTGGGAAGACTGTCATCATATCACACATGGATTGTAAGTAGCAGCCACTCAAGCCCTTGGGAAGCTTGACTCACTCTGCCCCAGTATACCTGTTGATTCCATGTTACACCAAAATGACTCCGCCCCCCCCCCTGAAAAAGAATCATTCACGTTTAAAATTATTCAGTGGCACCTGACCAGGCAGTGGTACAGGGGATAGAGCATTGGACTGGGATGCAGAGGACCCAGGTTCAAAACCCTGAGATCACTGGCTTGAGTGCCAGTTCATCTGGTTTGAGCAAGGCTTGAGTGCGGGCTCACCAGCTTGAGTCCAAGGTTGCTGGCTTGAGCAAGGGTCACTCTGTTTGCTGTAACCCCCTGGTCAAGGCACATATGAGAAAGCAATCAATGAACAATGAACAACTAAGGTGCCGCAACAAAGAATTGATGCTTCTCATCTCTCTCTCTTCCTGTCTGCCTGTTTCTGTCATACACACACACACATACACACAATATATATATATATATATATATATATATATATATATATATATATATATATATATATATATATATATATATTTCAGTGCATAGCCACTGCCTTAGGAATAAGTCCAATCACCTTAGCATACCTTCAAGGCCATAGAGAATTTAGTACTCTTACTGCCAACCAATCCAGTGCAAGTTTTGATAATTCTTGCTTGTGGTTCCACCTGCATTTATTTCCATTAAATGTACCATTTTTCTTGTGCCTGTCCTATTGCCTGGGGGAGGGGAGGAGACAGTTCTTTAAATGTCTTCCCCTCCCATTCACTTAGTATTCCCCTGGCTAAATCCGCTCCTCCTTCTAACTGTATTTATTGTCTCTGCCAGAAGGCTCTCAACTCCTTAAACTATGTAGACAGCTCTATAAAGTCTATCAAGGAGTTTTAATTGCTATTCAGCAGTCAACTGTGTGCTCTTCCATGTCAGAATATCTAGTACCCAATAAGCAATAAATATCCTCTAAATGAGTGAAAGATTTATCAACTTGGATATTTTTCTATTATTATTTTCCCTTCCATAAGTAGGTACATTCTGTAGGCAGTTAGATATTCTTCAGTTTTGTGTTTCAGACTCTCATTCCTGGTCCTATGACCAAGTTTTATTTTTATAGTAATGCAATGCCTTAAAATACCTTCTTTTTTAGACAAGTCAGAATAGCAAAGCAGACCAATGAGGAAAAAATATTGTTGAATTTAGAAGATAGGACTATTTATTCCATTTTGAAACTGTACTTTGTTATTTGATACTAAAGAAATAATAATCTACCACCGTTGAAAAGAATGGAACTTGGCTTGGTCCCGTGAGAATTATGACATCCTGCCACAACCAGGGGTTATATGTAGTAAACTTTATACATAAACATTCAGTATAATTGTTTTGCCAAGAAAACTCATTGTTTTCCCTTGGTTTTTCGAAAACCTGAAATTCACATTTGTCAGCCCTTGGCTGACCATACATTTCAACTTTGCAATTTTTGTTTAAAATTGAGGCTTGAAACCATGCCCCATTTCAAAAGAGAAATGCACCTTTGAACTGAAAATGCAAAGATATTCCAACCTGTCTTTCCAGAGAACGCCTATGCAATGTAGGTAGAAAGGAAAAGTTGTCAGTGGCTGTTGTGTGTTTTCTCTGAGGTCTGGGTAGGAAGATTTCAGTCTAAGTACTGCCCAAGCAAGCACAGAGTAGGAAAAATATTGTGCAACTGAAGAACATGACACATTTGTAAAGATGTCACCAAATTTTTTTTACGAGATACTTACTTACACTGATAGTCCTGATACAAATTCTTAGAGTTAAGTATATTCATTAATATATCTAATTTGGGAAAATATTTTTAGGGTTGTCAATTTTTTAGTTTTAGCTTAAAATGTGTGGGATAGAAAAGACATTGATGGTAATGAGTTAATCCACTTTTAAAATGTCTATGGTCAAAGTTATAAGATGAATTAAGATTGCTAACATTCTGGTTTCATTTCATTTAAGGAGATGAGATAAGAAGTGTTAGGCATTCCCTTTTAGAACTGTTATAGAAACACTATTGCAATGGAAATCTGTAACAATGTACTATTTTTCTCTCCCGTACATTTTATAAATTATGAGGAAATAAGTAAAAAAGCAGAAGGTCTGAAAGATTCTTCTGTCTTACAGTCTCATTTTGTAAAATTTTTAATTAAGAAAGATGTGTTCTCAGGAAAAGAATAAGGTGTTATTTTTTCCATTTTAATATACAATATTAATGAAAGTTAGGAAATTAGGAATAGAAGATTCAAATCACAAATTATAAAGGTTATTTTAATGTTCATATCTCAAAGTTGGAACTTCGCATTTTTTTTTTAAAAAAGGTGTTTTATAAGTCCCATTTGTCTTTCAAAGTCCAGTAGTCACATAATTTACCATGAATGGTAATATGAATTAAGAACAAATTTTGAAAATAAATTTCCTAAAGTATTTTTATTATTTTTATTTTGTTTGAGACCAGAAGGAAAATAATATTCCCCAGGATCTAATAAGCAACCGTTTAAGTGTTTAATGGGAAATGGGCAATCCATTAGTCATTAACATTGGGGAGTCCTAATTTCAGCTGATCTCTTTGGTATGATTCTATTATGCAAAACTGGGAAGGAAGGGTTTGATTGACAGAAGTCTTTATGAACTTATCAAGCAGTAGTAAGGATATCAGGATGTGCTATGATTTCCCTAGTGCCCAATATTATAATTCCTTTATTATAATACCAGATTAGTATTGAATGTAAAAGTGTAGTTGCATCTGATGTTTATGCATTTTGATACCATTAGTGCATTAAAAGACACTGTGGTTTGCTCTTTCTGGTGCAAGTTAACAATTCACACAGAAGTTTCATATTACACATCTTAGGTTGATTACTCTTAAGGGACTCAGTGAGAGCTGGAGTTTTAATAAAAGATCTGAGCTGCCTGTATTTGAACCTAAAGAGATTTTTTTCCGACCGCTGCCATATTTCACCCTTTGAATGATCCCTTGCTAAGAGAAAGGATGATGATAACCATCCCAATTTATTTGTTTTGTCCAGTTTAACT
Organism: Rhynchonycteris naso; assembly: GCA_037038555.1. Classification (NCBI taxonomy): domain Eukaryota; kingdom Metazoa; phylum Chordata; class Mammalia; order Chiroptera; family Emballonuridae; genus Rhynchonycteris; species Rhynchonycteris naso. The sequence continues at coordinate 173,273,359 of CM073000.1, read as the reverse complement.
GGGCAGATTTTCTATTTCAGGTATTGCCTCAACAAAAGAGTAAGAATTGTTAATCTCATGTGAAGTAATATTGCACAACAGTTTCAAATTCCCACACAGAAGTGATGAAATAGTCATGCCAATGATAAGATACATAGTCTTCACAGTGTTTGCTCCATAACACTGAAAAACAAGTGTTTTAACCATAGAAAAATTTTAATGCCAGGACAATGAATCCTTTTACCTTTCCTTTGAGTATCTAATGAAGTTATGCTGTCTTCCCTGCTTACGTAGGACTAGGGAAAAGCATTCAGGATCTACGACTTTTCATGGTGTACTGGTACATGTATTTACTCTGCGACCTAAGGAAGGCTTCTACTTCATTTTATCTTCAGTACTGCAATTACTGGGCTTTAGCTGCCACCTCACAATTTTCCCTGATTACTCAACACTGGAATATCAATAAAAAAGAATATACTGTGCTTATGGTTAGGAAGAATAAACATCATTGTAAATCCATCTTAATAATTGAAGAAAACATTATTTTACTGACTAACTAGCTCTGCAGAGATGCAAACAGCTGAGAAAGATACCCACTGGCAAGCAAAATGGTGCAGCAGGAACATGGTAGGTAGCTTGGCTTCAGTTCCAGTGAACACCTTTGTCCTGAACCTCCAATGGTGTCTAAAACTATGCATCATAGTAGGTTCTACATGGACATGGAGGTGAGTGGCAGAGAACAGGATTCATAGTTTCCTGGAAGATTGTTTTTACTTAATTATTTGATGATATGATTTGAATTATTGATTTTTTTTTAAGCACGAGAGAAAGAGAGAGAGAGAGAGACAGGGACAGACAGAAAGGGAGAAAGATGAGAAGTATCAATTCTTCATTGCAGCACCTTAGTTGTTCATTGATTGCTTTCTCATATGTGCCTTGACCAGGGGGCTCCAGCCACGCCAGTGACCCCTTGCTCAAACCAGCAACCTTAGGCTCAAGCCAGTGACCTTTGGGCTCAAGCCAGTGACCATGGGGTCATGTCTATGATCCCATGCTTAAGCCAGCAACCCCTTGCTCAAGCCAGAGACCTTGGGTTCAAGCCAGTGACCTTGGGCTCAAGCCAGAGACTTTGGGCTTCAAGCCATAGACCTTTGGGCACAAGCCAGTGATCACGGAGTCATATCTATGATCCCACACTCAAGCTGGCGACCCTGCGTTCAAGTTGGTGAGCCCACATTCAAGTTGGTGAGCCTGCGCTCAAGTTGGATGAGCCGTGCTCAACCAATGACCTTGGGGTTTGGAACCTGGGTTCTCAGTGTCCCAGGCTGACACTCTATCCACTGTACCACTGCCTGATCAGTCTAAATTATGGAACTTTTAAAAGATTCACAAACATGAGCACATAATATCAGCAAAGTGTGGCTTTTTCATGATGGCCAATCTTATATTTCCTTTTGGAAGCCTGAAGAGTAGAAAATTTTCATTATTAGTATTTAACTGAATAATCCAGTTTAAAATATTTAATAAATTTTAAATTCTTCTAGCACGTATAAATTTCTCATATTTCAAAACAATGAGTGAGAAATATAACTTTATTTTTCTATAATATGTATTCTTTGAAATAAACATATAGTCTCATCTAGTTCCCAACCATCAATAATTGGGCTTGCTGATTCAATAAAAATGGGAAGAACTCTGAGCTATCCGATCCAGATGTGCACCTTTATTATCAGAGGATAAATTCAAAATAATTAATGACCAGTAAACACAGGCATCAAGAATCAAAATGGATACTGGTCATTACATGGTGGAGTACTAGTGGAATATCATCCCTGGTTTTCCTTTCAAACAACAGACTTAGCATGATCATGCATGTTCCAAGGATGCCATATATATAGAGACCTCTAGCTCAAGTTTATTAATCATGAAACCATAGAAATATAAGTAATAGGTTGGAAGGTTTTACTAGATCTGTATAACCAAAAATGAGCCATTCACACTACAGTCATTGCCTCTGGGTCACTTCCCTACACTTAAGGGCTCTTGAATAAAGTCAAAATCACACTTAAGGGAAGCTTTACTATAATACCGTATGTAGGTTCTCTAATCCATCCTCCAAGTGCATCCCGAACAAACAGAAAATAGTATGCACTGTGAAAAGCAGTGAAGAGAATTACCAACCCTTTTATTTATTTTCTTTAATTAACTGAATTTATTGGGATGACATTGGTTTGCAAAACTATATCGTTTTTAAGGGTACAACTGAGTAAGACACCATTTGTACACTGCATCATGCCCTCCACCCCAAGCAGTCTCTTTCTGCCCCCATTTCCACCCCTTCCTTTGCCTAACTCCACGTAGACTCTTAGCCCTTTCCCTCTGGCTATCACTACACTGTTGTCTGTGTCTGTATGTTATATATCTATGTTTTTTGGCTAATCCCTTCACCCTCTTTCATCCATTCCCTTCACCCCCACCCCTCTGACAGCTGTCAATCTAATGAACAAAATAAACTGATGAACAAAATAGAAACAGAGGCATGGACATAGAACAGAGAGAAAGACCACCAAAACCTTTTAAATATGTAGTACGGGTTACCTAGTTCCAGAAACCAATAAAATCACTGTGATTAGACAGAGTGAGGCTTGTGGAATCAAGTGCCAAAATGGAGTACTTAGTCCCAAGGTCAATGAAACAACAAATCCATCCAATGATAGCTTGCCCAGCTGACTGGTGTATACTTGGATGTACATATTTGGCCACGGGCATAATCCCTACATTGGCGCACTGACCCATTATGTAAAGACCAGTAAAGAAGGGCCAACTGCAAGACATTAGTGTTTCTCAAGCCAAAGCCTAATACTAATTTTTCACAATATATACTAGTCCTAGGCATTTAACCCAATAGATATGGATTTCTTGCTCATGTGACAGTCCAGTATGGGTATTTCTGGATGATGGCATTCACCTACACAGTGGCTCAAAGATTCAGGATCTTTGCCTCTTAAATCTTTGTCATTCCCTAGTTTGTCATCCTCTGCATCTACAAGGTAGCAGGAAAAAAGATCACAAAAAAAAAAAAAGAAAAGAAAGAAAGCGTAAGACTTTTTGAATGCCTTGGTCTGAAAATTGTAGCCATCATTTCCATTTGCATTCATTCTATTAGCTAGAACACAGTCACATGATCACACCTAACTACAAAGGAATGTTAGATATATCCCAGAAATAATTCTAGGGAAAATAAAATAATAAAAATTTTATTGAATAGCCAGTAGTCTGCCACATGGAAGAATTTGAGAGATTTGTTGTGTCAAACACTTAAAAGATGCACTGCTTCCTAAACCCATTGCAACAGATTCACTGACAATTCCTTCTGAATGAATAATTAAGGATGAAAAACTTTGGTTTTCAGATGATTTTCCAAGATTTTCTCCAACAGCTAGTATAGACTGCTATTAAATTATTGTCCTCTTTATTTGTGATACTGAAGATAGTGAAGAGAGACAATTCTTCCAAAGGGTATTCTTTCAAATTGCACCTCTCTTATGTATTTCTTTAAAGAAAGATAACCGCAGAAGCATTTCTATACTGTGCGTGGGCATTGGCTTATGGTGTGGCCAAATGGAGTTCTCAGAATAGACCAAGGCTCATGTCCCAGGTAAAAGTTCGTGAGAAGGCCACCACTGTTAAAGAGATGTTTACAAAGACAACAACAACCCATATAAAGGGTAACGAAGGGTAAATATGAATAGCTGGTAAGGCTTAATGACTAGCTGTAGAAACAAAGATAAAATATAACCCAGAAATTCCAGTCTTGAAGTTGAATAAATGCTTATCATTTGGTTAACTTCCTCTTCAGTATTGGGAGCACTTTTTGTTTGAGATACTTAATATGTCAACTGAGGGCATTTAAAATTTTTTATATAGAGAGGAAAGGTGTGTGTGTATGGATGTGTGTGTATATTCTGAAAGGTACTTGACAGAATCTGGTGGGCCACTGTTGTTTCCCTATATCGAGTACATTCCTCATTTTTATAGTTAATAAAAATATTTATTTGGGAAACTATCTGTCTCCCATTCAAAGTAGTCACTGAAGTGTTGAAAAAAAAAAACCCAGTCCATGCCAATCAGATAGCTCTCCTTGGAATCTGAATCTGATGCAGATAGACAGGAATAGGGCAGACAAGAATGGCAGCACAAATAACAAGATAGCGCTACATCTCTGGCTAGTGGGATCCTCACTCTTATCCTTCCAGACCAGTTGTTTATCAGCTAAATAATAAAAACATGTTTATAAAATTTTCACATTGAATATGAACAAATACTGCCTGTACATATAAAGTAATCTAATGAAGATTTATTATATTCTCAAAGAAGAAAGATTTATGATGGTGGAGGAGGGGATAGTGAAGTATGGTTCTTGGAATGGTGGTGGAAAGTCAGGTGTTTGAATAATGGGCAAGAATTCAATATCAGAATCATGCGTGCTAGACAATTTTTTTTTCCCTTGAGAATTTACACCTAAAATAACTACCTGATATGGAAGGTTTTGACATAAAAAGAAGACTGGACTCTTTGGATAGAAAAATATGTGCTTCAACCACGAGGAAATAGTATACATACATTAAGAATGAAGAGTGGTAGGAAAGGAATCCTCTTTATTCCTCCTGCTTGGCATCCATAAGCAAAGCAAAACATTTGGGCTCACCCAAATACAGCCTGCATTTCAAATTTGTTCCATGTAATATTTTTTGACTAGAAAGTATGTATAAAATAAATTTATATGTGTGCCTCTGCTCTAAACAGTAATGTTGAAATATAACTTTGCATAGTATGTTTGTTTAGTGGATTTTAGGAGGGAAAAGTCATTATGCTGGAAAAAAAGAGTCTTGTCTAAAAAGTGGTATACATTTTCAAGAACTGTCATGGTAAAAAAATCTTTAAGGAAAAAAGTGATATATAAATTTAGATTGTATGAATAACCAATAAAAGCTGAATTCAGAAGGTGGTAGTGAGCTATGAACCTTTTTTCCTCTCCTCTCCATTGTCACTCCAGGTAACCATATCCAAAGCTTTGGCCATCTTAACTTCTCAGCCTTATATGTTGTCATTTCTTTTCCCAATTCCCCTAATCCGCCATCTGAACTGCCCTACTTGCTAATTCTTGAATATGCTATTCAATTGTTTATGTTCCTCCCTTTCCCTACCTTCAGTCTTTCCTCAATATTCAAGAAAATCATACGCATTTTTCAATTCCCAACATATATCTCACCATCCCCAAGCCCCACTTAAAGCAAAAATAAATACTGTCATGTATATTCTTGTAGCATATGAGTATACTTTCATTCCAGTACTTACAATGTTTCATTATAATCAGCTGTTTATTTGGCTAATTCTTTTGTAAGTTCTTCAGAGAGAAATAAAAAACTGCCTTATTTATTTTTGTATGCCCTGTATCTAGCACAGTATCTTGTTAATCGTAAGGATGACCTATAAATATTTGTTGAATCCTTGGTACATAGAAGGGGGAAGAGTTTTAAGAAATAGTTGCTGATTATAATGGAAGATGTATAAAATGGAAGGTCCAGGTGGTGCTAAAGTTCTTGTTTTGAGAATGCTATTAACTCAAATATATAACAATTAAGATTAAATATAAAAAGAAAATGTAAAGGACAGTATTTTCAAAGAAGGGAACAAAAATAAAACAAGGTATGTTGAGCAGACTGAAAGCACTAACCTCCTAGGCTTCATGTGGTTAGCAAGTACAGATGACCAGTTTACATCATGCACTACATTGTGACTATAAGCTTTGTGCATGAGGAGAGAAATTGGAGCCTAAAATATTCATTAGTGCTAGTGAGAATATTAGCTGGTCTAGTGACTCTAAAAATAGTAAAATGCTTATACCTTGTAATCCCAACAGTTTTAAGTCTGTGTATATATCCTAGAAAGCCTTGTACATTTGCATAGAGATTGGAAAAAAAAAGCAGTTATGTATACATGCTCTGAATCAAGACTTTTAGGCTAAAACTCTGGTTCTATGGCCTTCAATTATATGACCATAGACAATTAGTTAAACCCTATGTGTCTGGGTCTCCTAATCTCAAATATTGAAATAACAGTGATACCCATCTCTTGGGGCTTGTTGTGAGGATAAAAATGTGTTAAAAATTTATATGACAATGGACTCAAATTTTAGCCGTAATCATCATTGCAGCAACTTTGCTTCTGTTGAGACACCATAGTTGTTCATTGATTGCTTTCTCACACGTGCCTTGACCACGGGCCTTCAGCAGACCCAGCCACCCCTTGCTGGAGCCAGCGACCTTGGGTCCAAGCTGGCGAGCTTTTGCTCAAGCCAGATGGGCCCATGCTCAAGCTGGCGAGCTCGGGGTCTTGAACCTGGGTCTTCCACATCCCAGTCCACACTCTATCCACTGCGCCACCGCCTGGTCAGACAACATTGCTTCTGTTAAAGACAGCAGGCCCCAAATCAAATCGTGTATGCTAAGCCTCTGTCACCAAACAGAGATGTATAGTTTCAACTCTCCCAGATATGAATTCTTAAACCAGCCAGGAATCACCTGATCAGCACTAGTTAATCTGCCTGGTAGTCCCCTATTATCTACGCAATAATAAACCTGCTTTTCTGCCTCCTGCCATTTCCTTGTTCCTGCTCCCTTCTGCCTTTAAAAGTCCCTCATTTTGTACATCTCCTACAAGCCCTTCACTATCTGCTAAATTGGATGCTGCCAGATTCTAGTTGAATTTTTTTAAAATAAAACTTAAAATTTTTAAATGTATCTTACTTTATCTTTCAACAGTCCTGGCATCAGAAGAGGGTCCTGACAGGGAGCTCCAATGGCTTCCAGGAGCGGGGAGCCGCCAGGTGCAGGTACCTGTCAGACCCCTTGAGCACGCTCCTTTCTCGTGGCCTCTGCACGTTGTGGGCAGGTCGCTTTGGGGTCAGAGCTCCAAGGCTTTTTCATTATGAGCATTTAGGCTTTGAGTACTTCTTTTTCAGACTGTTTTCTGAAACCAACTGGAATTGGACTGGGTCTGACTTGGATACCAGACTGGGTGCAGGAAAGTAGTCAGTCCGACTTGGAAACAGAACTCGATCCGAGAAAGAACGGGGTCCGTCTTGGATACTGAATGGACTAGGTCAGTGGCCAAACTGGGTCCGTGGTCAAACTGGGTCCGTGGCCAAACTGGGTCCGTGGCCAAACTGGGTCCGTGGTCAAATTGAGTCCGTGGTCAAACTGGGCCTGTGGCCAAACTAGGTCCAACTCGGAAACAGAACTGGGTCTGGGGACAAACTGGTTTTCCTTAAACTGGACTTGGTCCAGTGTTAGGCCTCAGATAAATAAAATTGTGATTTAAAACTGAACAAGTGCATTAAATCTACCAAAGATAATCTCGAACGACCGTGGCCGCAGTGGAGAACTTTAAACTTAGATAAGCGTATCCATTCACCTGGTGCCCTTGTAAGAGAGAATGAGGTCTCCGCCAAGCACTCACTGGGAAGGGTTGAGGGAAAACAAAATTTTTTTTTCTCCTCTACAGTTTCTGGGGACTAGGATGAGATCCACTGGGAAATACCCACTGGAACACCTCACTCACTCCGGAGTCTGCAGGCAGATCCTGGGAAAAGCAGAAGAAACCGGACGAGGCTAAGTAAGAAGGATCCCAGTCAGCTCTCCCAGATCTGTCTGTGGGGCCTGGTATAGAGAGAAAAGTAAAATTTCATGCTACCCATTCCTTTGCAATTGGCAGGGGGAAAACAAACAAACAAATACATTTGTGAGAATTAGACAGTTGAATTGTGACCTGTAAATTTGCTTTTGAGTACTCATTGGCTGTCGATCTTTTCTCTCCCAGACAGGGTTGTTGCCTTCTTATTTGCCTCGTTTTGTACCGTGAGAGCTTGAGTTTCTGCCGGTCTGGGTCAAGTAGGTTACTGTGTGTGAAGGCAGCTCAACCCTGAGGCTGAGGGATGGCCTGACAAGAAATGTGGGTTGCACTGCATTGACAGCCAGGGTCCTCCCTGCCGCTGCTAGCTCTCGGGAATTGTGTGAACTTGTTCTGGTTATTTCAGATCTTTTACCTTTCTATATAAACTTTAGACTTAGTTTGTCATATCCACAAAAATAGTCTGTAGGTATTTTGAGTGTCATATAATTGAATCTATAGGTCAAGTTGGGAAAATGGACATCTTAATACTGGGTTTTTCAATCTATAAACACATAATGTTTCATTTATTTAGCTCCTCTTTGATTTCTTCTATCAGTGTTTTGTAGATTTATATATATAGGTTCTGTACATATTTTGTTAGAGTTATACCTAAATCTTTTTCTTTTTCTCTTGGTACTAGTGAAATGGTATTGTGGATTTAATTTCATATTCCAATTATTATTCATTGTTACTATATAGGAAAGCAATTGATTTTTCTGTACTGATCTTCTATCCTGCAAATTTGCTATTATTTCTTAGTAGATTTAGGATTTTTTTGCTGATTCTATGGAACTTTCTAGACAATTATATCATTTGTGAACCAAGTTTTGTTTTCTCTTCCAAGTATGTTTGACTTTTATTTCCTTTTCTTGACTTATTTCAGTACAATGTAGAATAGGAGTGGTGAGAGGGACACCCTGCTTTTTTCCTACTCACAGGGGGAAAGCATCAAGTTTTTCACAATTTAATCATATTAGCTACAGATATTTTTTTAAATGTTCTTTATCAAGTTGACAAAAGTTCCTGTTTACTTCTATTTTGTTGAGAGTTTTTATGATGAATGGGTGTTAGATTTTGTCAAAGGCATTTTCTGAATCAGTTGATAGAATCATGATATTCTTCTTTAGTCTATTAATGTGATGATTACTTGATTTTTACATTACATTAATTGATGAAACAGCCTTACATACCTGGAATAAATCTCACTTGGTCATAGTATATAATTCCTTTTATACATAGTTTGATTCAATTTGCTAAATTTTGTTGAGCATTTTCTTGCATCTACGTTCATATCATTCTGTAATTTTTTGGCCCTGGCTCTTTGGCTCAGGTAGAGCGTCGGCCTGGCATGTGGACGTCCCATGTTCGATTCCCAGTCAGGGCACACAGGAGAAGCAACTGTCTGCTTCTCCACCCCTCTCCCTTCTTTCTCTCTCTTCCCCTCTCACAGCCATGACTTGATTGGTTCAAGCCCATTGGCCCAAGTGCTGAGGGCTCCCTTAAAAATAGCTGGGCTGCAAGCACAGCCCCCCATGGGCAGAGCATCTGCCCCAGATGGGGGTGCCAGGTGGATCCCCGTGGGGGCTCATGCAGGAGTCTGTCTCTCTATTTCCCCTCCTCTCACTTGGGAAACAATTTTTAAAAATCTGTAATTTATTTTTTTGCAGTGTTTTTGTTTGGTTTTGGTATTAGGGTAATGATGGCCTCATAAAATGAGATTGAAAGCATTCCCTCTGCTTCTACTTCTGGGAAGAAATTGTAAAGATTTAGTATTATTTATTATGTATTTGTTACAGTTCGCCAGTGAACCCATGAGGATCTGGTTCTTTCTATTTTTGAAGGTTATTAATTATTGTTTCAACTTCTTTAATAGAAATAAGCCTATTCAGATTATGTATTTCACCATGTGTGAGTTCTGTTAGTGTCTTTCAAGGAATGGTTCCTTTTTTCTAAGTTATTAAATTTGAAACATAAAATTATTCATAATATACTCATCATTCTTTTATTATCTATAATCTCAAAAGAGATGATCCTTAGCATTTATGATATTATTATTTTGTGTCTTCTCTCTAGAGGTGAACCTAGATAGAGATTAATCACCCTTATTGATCTTTTCAAAGAAATAGCCTTTGGTTTCATTGATTTTTCTTTATTGATTCCTGATTCTAATAGTACTTATTTCTGCTCTAATTTTCATTGTCTTTTCTTCTGCTTGCTTTATGTTTAAATTATTCTTATTTCTTTAGTTTTCTCTGATGAAAGCATTAATTACCTGTACTGATTTTACACCTTTTTTCTTCTATACATGGGCCACTTTTTCTATATCTTATAAGTTCTAATAAGTTGTATTATCTTCTTCATTTATTTCAAAATCTCTTAAATTTCTCTTGAGATTTCTTCAACTCATGTGTCATTTAGAAATATGTTGTCTAATCTCAAAAAAAATTGGGGATTTTTCATCTAACTTTTGTTTTTGATTTCCAATATAATTCTATTTTGGTCTGAAAATAAACTCTGGATAATTTATATTATTTTGCATTTGTTCAAGTGTGTCTTATGGCCTAGGACATACTCTATATTGGTAAATGTTCCATGTATGTTTCTAGTTGCTAGAAAAAAAAGGGTGTTGAAATCACCAACTATCGTGTAGATTTCTCTACATCTCTTCCAGTACTGTTTTGATGCTCTGGAGTCTTGTTAATGTGATTGTAAGATGTAGGGAATGGAAGTGTTCTGTGATCTTACCATTAAATCTCATTCTTTGGATGGGCCTAAATCCTTATACTGTGATCTTCAGAAATGTTCCATAGGCCTTTGCTACAGAGAACATTCTGGGCATATTTCAGAATTACTTCTTTTCTCCTCTACCTGCAGGAAACATGAGAGGCTGTTTCTTGGGTCTTTGCTTTGACAACACGGTGGAGGTAAAAGGCACAAAGTATGGGGCTCGTGAGACTGAGCCCTCATGAGTTTCTCTCTCTCAAGCTATTTCATACTCAGCCTCCACCAATTCATCAGAATGTTCCCTGTAAGTTTGAGAAATGTGTATTGTGCTATTGTTGGGTGATGTAGTCTAGAAACACCAATTAGATCAAGATGAATTACCACTGTAGTCAGTGTTCTTACCAGTTTGTGGCTTCTATGGCTTCTGCTCCAGGGAAGCTTATCTCGACTGTGATTTTCTGTATTCATTTCGTCTTTCTAGACTTCACACTGGCCATTTGCTCTGTAACCTCACTTCTCTGATGGGTCTAAAGAAAGTCATTGGCTTTCAATTTGTTCAACATTTTTCCTCTGAGGATGGGAGTGCCTGTTTCCAATCTCTTTGGATGTCAGAGCTAAAACGTCCTATTTCTAGGTATTTTTTTAAAGCCAAGTCAACCACTTTGAGGTGAACTCACCTGTGGCTCAGTCACATTAGGAGGAGAATTTTATATTTTCTATGAATGCAGTGGAGTAGCTGTGCAAATGACAGAGAAAACCTGAAGCCTTGAGTTTCTCAGTCAGGACGGCCTGCTGGAGTTGTTCCTTTTTCTAGGCCTACTAGGGAAGTAAAATTGGTGAAGATGAAAATATGGGATAGTGTTTCGGTAACGAGATCCCCCACAGGTGGGTCCAAGCTCATGCTTCACAGAAGGTCTGATGAGATGTGAATGAAATTAGTGCAAATATAAAGGCATAAAAATGGATTGTTATCCTCCAGATACTGGGCTCTCTCAAGAAATATCTTTTCATTCCCCTGAGGATGAACAGTGATCAAAAGTACACAGTCTTAGCCTCCTCCTGATGCTCTGAGGACCTTCCTGGGTGAAACCAACATCTTGGGAAATGGATGAAATAGCCCTCCTTATCCCCATTAAGCTCTCCGTAATGTCATCCTCGTAGCCGATCCAGCTTCTCCTTGATCCTCATAATGAGAAAATGAACACAGTAAGAAGATTTCCCTACAAACTTGCTGGGAAGGGAAATGGACAGCCTGGAAAGACATTTAATAGGGAAGCCAGACTAAGTTAGGGAAACTACTCTGAATCCTACTCTGTGCTTTAGATCAGCACCCAACTGTGCTGTCTATGACACTCCACCCTTCACGGTTTCTCCCCCAAATCTTCAGTTCATAGAAATCAAAGACTGTGGCTTTTTTTAAAAAGACTTTATTTATTGATAGTTAGAGAGAAGAAAGAGATAGAGAGAGAAAGGGGAGAGGAGCCAGGAGCAACTTGTAATTGCTTCCTGTATGTGCTGTGACTGGGCAAGCCCTGGGCCTCGAACCAGCGACCTCAGCATTCCAGGTGGACGCTTTATCCACTGCGCCACCACAGGTCAGGTGAGAGACTGTGGCTTTTTAACATTCACACCATTTCCCAAAAAGAAAGGCTAAATAAGGTGAGGTATCAGAAGGAAACACTCTTCCCAGGACTCAAGTGTCAGTCTCATTACAAAATAACAAATAGTACCGTTCTCAATCTAGTGAACCTCAAAATTTGTTGATTATACTGGTGGGAGGAAACAGAAGAGAAATAAAGTACAGCAAAGTTTTACACAATCATTCAAAAATTAGAGTGCCCAGGTATTTGATATGTTTTATGTATGAAAAAGAAATTAAAGAATGACACATTTTCTTGATTCTAAAATGTAACTGCCAATTTAAAAACAACTTTTCTTGATTCTAAAAGGTAACTGGCAATTAAAAAACAGAAAAAAATAGAACCCCTACCACATTAAACACACACACTAGTTATTTATTATAGAAGGCTTCCAGGCATTAAAAAAAGTTACAATGTTAAAATGTTTAAATTTAAACAATTTATGCTTGTAGAAACAATATTTTATGGTCTTTACAGAGTTAAATCATTCTGAAATAGAATAAAATATAGCAATGAAAGTCTCAACTTCTTTTGATATAAGTGGAACAGCTTAATGAAATTGAAAAATACTTATACAAATGAAATTTTGACTTTTCCATTGCCCTAACATTAATAATGGACTTTAAAGTTTTTTGAGAATAAGTTACAACATTGCGCTTAAAAGAGTTGAGACATTTCTAGAGATGAGCTTATTGAACACTAACAATTACTAAAATAGGAAGCCTAAGTGCTGCCACAAGAACACAACTAGTAACATTATCTGGTAGATTATTCCCGGAAACAATACACTCTGAACATATTTGAAAAATTAGTACTTAGACAAAGATATATGAAATCTTTATGGTTCATGGGGAAAAGAGTAAGGATGTTTGTTGATTACACATTATGTTCGCCTAAGTTGATTTATTGCTTCATAAAGCATTTGACAACAGGAGAATGAATTCTTAAGTGTTTAAATCAGTTTTTAACACACCATCAAATAAATTGGCAAAAATATAGAGACATCTGTATGGATGATGAAAAAGCAATGGCAGGAAGAAACATAGGAGTAAGGAAAAAGTTATAGTGAAAGAATGTTCAAAGATTCACTCTGGTTCATAGACAAGCACTGGGCAGTTAAGAAAATGAAACATCATTGGATACAGTTCTAAGTAAAGATATAAACTTGACAGTTTTGACATATATTCAGATACAGCCTCTATGTTGCAGAATATTCAGAGTGTAGTGTAATGGCACATGAAGTAAAGCCAGACTCCATGACAAAGTCTTCATGAAGTGTCCCCCTTTGCTTTCCACCCCGTGCAGTGAAATGGCTCTTTCCCTTAAAGGCAGATAGCCAATTGGCAAGGGTGCTGTTTTTTCTGTAGGAGGGTGGTAGGAGGGCTAAGTTCTTTGTGCAGCTAGGAAGGGAAAGCCAGACAGCCTTCCTGTGTAAGTCTCCTTTCCTTGGACTTACACAGTTCCAGATGGTCTACCCCTCTCCTGTCTCTTTCTGACTGGAGTTATGGTGGCTAAGCACCACATGCCTCCTTGCCTGCTTAATTCCCTCTCTCCCTATGATGAAACAGGAAAGATAAGGAGGAAAAAAATCAAAAGAAAGGAGGTGATTTGCTTTTGGAGAGGGGACTTATTATCCTGTCAGAAGCAGCCACTAACTTGAATCAGTAACCTCTCAATCTGTTTATTCATTCATACAGTTGTTTATTTCAGTCCAAAATATTCAGTACCTACTCTGTGCAATAATACACTATTTCAGGTGCTAGAGGCTGTCTGTGAAAGCACTCTAGTCACAAGCCCAAGCACCCCTGCTGTTTGTAAGTGCCAATAATGCTTTGTCTTAATTTTACCAATGATAGAGAGTTCCAGGAGTTTTAATTATTATGATCCCCTCTTATTTCTTACAAAGAAACACTGCTGGCTAAATATCTCTCAAATAAGGGTAACCAAATTCAACTGAATTTTGTTGGCTAAAATAAACATCCTGTGGCACCTGCCTTAAATTTAACTCAAATCCCTTCATATATCTCTCTCTCTCTCCACAACTCTAGGGAGCACTGATAAGTCAGGTTGATTTTTACTGACATTTTCATGGGGAGATGTCTTAAAACATCTGCCTTGAAGATTAGTGACGATTCTCTACCATTTTCCCACTTTTCTCTATCCTCTTCTGTGCCTTACAGGGTTGACCTGTGTCGACTACCTCGGTGAGCTTCCTTGTCCTGTTGTCAATGGAAGGTCCAGCAGAGTTAAGAGTAGAGTAGGAGATGGAGTCCCCCCCAACCACCCACCCCTGCCCTGCAGGCAGCTCTATGTTATCTTTAGCCCACATCCCTAAGAGAAGGCTGGGCCCCTTGTTAGGCAGCCTTTTTGTTATGGGTTCACTGCCTTCAGGTTCTGATAACCAGTCCTTTCCTTTAGATTTAGGAATGACAATGATGACAGTAATGCCCTAAAAAACAAACAAACAGAAAACACTAATGTAGGCCCTGGCCAGGTGCTCAATGGATAAAGCATCGACCCAGTGCATCAGAGGTCATGGGTTTGACCCGCGGTCAGGGCACGTATGGGAAGCAATCAATGAATACACAGCTAAATGGAACACACAAGTGAAACGAGATTTTGCTTCTCTCTCTCCTCCTTTCAAATCAATGAAAAAATAATTTTAAAAACCCTAATGTAGTGATTCTGGACTATCCCTTTAGGTTTCCATACATACTGCATACATCTTGATTAATAAAACCTTTATTAAACTCTCTTCCAATTACCCTACTTTGAACGTGCTGTTTTCTGCCAGGACCACTGACCAATGCAGTGTTCCCATTTCCCCCAAAGCTCTACTGTCTGAAGTACTTGTCCCATCTCTGAATCTCTCTCAGCCTCTTTCATTTCTTCCCCATAGATCTTCTTCCAGATGGTGTTCCACGTGCTGGTCCCAATCTGCACCAAAAAATAAAAAATTAATTTAGAAGTTTAAGCAAAATAAATTCTGGTTATTAGCTTCAAGTATACCCATTTGTCTCTCTCTCTCTTAAAACTTGCTGTGGGAAGATATAATGCACTTTACCTCTGTTCCCTGCTGGTTAAGAATACTGCAATATTTTTTTGTGGCCACTGCTGTCACCCCAACTCATGATCCATCACCCAGCAAGCCCCCAGTTCCCTTACAGAGTGGAGTATAAGACTATTTCTGAATCTGTCTTTACTCCACTGTCTGACCCTGCCTGACTGTGTTCATCAAAGCATTTGGAAATGTGAAACTGGAGAAAGTACAGTATACCTGCCGTGTATATACAGTCAGCAATATCCAGGTCCGAGGAGGAGGAGGGCAGAATTTGAGTCAGGTCCCCTGTCTCATTTCCCCTACCTGAAGCTTTTAGCACTCCCCAGTGCTTCTAGCTCACCTCTGTAAGTAGCATCAAGGGAACACCTTCCTCTGAGTTTCTTGACTCCTATAAATACACAAGACCAGTGCACTCTGTCATAAAATGTCTTACACACTCACTGTAACTTCTTGCCAAAATTAGAACAAACAAGAGAACATCTCAAACTCCCAAAGTCCAGAGCATGCTTCAGTTTGATTGCAAATATGCCCTACCCATAGGGGTCTCTTCTAGGTGTATTTGTAAGAATATTAAGGGCTCAAAAATATCAAGCCAGGAATGGGGCTATGGACTGGCTGTGAGAGGTTAGCCAGTTCCAAATCTTAGCCGGCATTTGCTCCTCAAGAGGTTCAAATGAAGGATGCTGAGTCACATTCCTTCTTTCTCCAGTTTCCAGCCAGGTCTTCCAGACAGGCAGCTGCTGACTGAGAATTCTGTTGGCTGGCAGGGTCTCTCTGGGGTATAGAAGCAATGCTTAGCCACTACACTAACCTGCTCTAGTTGATCCTAATTTTTGAAACTTGCCCAGCACATTGTTACAAGGCTTGCTGCTAGTGTCTCCGAAATGTAAACATATGTGCAGAACAAATCTCTGCTTCCTGTTCACAAACTCTCACAAACTGAACAACAGCTTCTCTCTTAGCTCCTGCTGAATTATCTTTAGATGTTTTGGTACAAGCACTGACCTTATGCAGGTTCTAAAGCAGGAGCCTATAAACTCCCCTTCATTTCACCTCTTCCAACACTTGCCGTCATCATGTCCCTGAATTGTTTTAACTCTGACGTCCCTGGACTACACTCCTTGAAAACTGTTGTAGTTTCTGATAGCAGGAGGCTTCTATTTATGGTTTGGAAGTTGGCCTGATGGTCCCCCACCCCACTCCACACACAGCACAATATTTAACAGAGAATGTCTGGCCTCAGTTGCCTTTAGGTATTAGTTGATTAATGAATATTCATAAGCACAGTTCAATATCTTTCCACTGGAGAACTTTCAGAATATAAGTATGTATTGAGGACTAAATTCAGAGACTCAGATTCTCTTTTGCCATGTTTTAGTCAGGTGATTTCTGACTGGTCTCTGAGGTTACTCTTTTTTTATTTGTATTTTTCCGAAGTGAGAAGTGGGGGGCGGCAAACAGACTCCTGCATGTGCTCAACCAGGATCCACCCGGTATGCCCAACAGATGGCCATGCTCTGCCCATCTGGGGTGTTGCTCTGCTGCAACCAGAGCCATTCTAGCACCTGAAGCAGTGGCCATGGAACCATCCTCAGCGCCTGGGCCAACTTTGTTCCCATGGAGCCTTGGCTGCAGGAGGGGAAGAGAGAGAGACAGAGAGAAAGACAAGGGGAAAGGGTGGAGAAGCAGATGTGCGCTTCTCCTGTGTGCCCTGGCTGGGAATCGCACCTGGAACTTCCACACGCCAGCCTAACGCTCTATCGCTGAGCCCTCCGGCCAGGACCTCAGTTTACTCTTTAGAAAATAAAAGTGCTGGAATAAATCAGAGAAGATAAACAGTGTTCATCACATGTATCATTTCTGTCTGAATAGTAATGGCTATCTGTAGTGCTGGATTGTGAAATATCTGATAGTTAAGCTCAGACTCTGTGGGAAAGAAGATTGTGAGAAGGAATGGGTCAGCATCCATGCTATGTATATACATGTCTCTCCTGGACTAGATGATTTGTAAATCCCCCTTTGTAGCAAAAACATGACAGTACCAAAGATGTTTTCAATGCCTAACCAGGAAACACTGGTTCACTGTCCATCTGTTTATGAGCCCATTAACTAGAAAGCCAGTTTATATGTATAAGTTGGGAGAGTACAGAAATGTCAGTCAAATATTCCAAGTAACTTAGTGAGTGGTATCTTAGTCACACACACACACACACACACATACACACACACACACACGTATATGTGTATATATATATATAATTAGTCATATATCTGTATAATTAGTCATATATATGTATATATTCTTTTGGTGAGGTGTATATTCTTGTTAATACCTACTTAGTATAATCATATTAATTCTCCAAAGGTAAACATATCTACATGACAACTATATTATTTGGCCTCTAGAAATGCATATAAACTTTCTCAATAAACTATTTCCCCTTAATCACTGTTTAAAAATACAAATTATACTTTTATACTTTGAAATACAGGAATTGCAAAAAAAATTATGTGCACCTTTTAAATCAATTTTTCTTTTATGTTTTATTAAAATACTAAGCCCAATATGGCCACTTCTTAATTTTTGCCTTTTCATTTTTTTTCTGTTAGTAAAACATATGTACAATATGTGAAATATTTTACCCTAGGCTGTAAAGAGGAAGGGTGTAACTAACATTTCCTTTTCAGTCTGAAAATTTACAGGAATGCACTAGCACATCTGTATGGAATTAGCAGAGCTGATTCTATAGATTCATGTGACCCTCCAGTTCTGGTTTCTGTGCTTCTGAGATCAGCTTTTTTTACTCCCCTTTTAATAAAAATATGACTTGTCTACATTATGGTAACATAATTAAACCAGGATAATGCAAACTTGTTTAAATATAAACTCTGAACCATCAAGTTGCTTCATATGTTTGCATTCACTTGTAAAATATGATCTCCTGAGATATCTTTCATTGGGCTAAACACCAAAATAAGCAAATGGATTCCGGAAAATAAAAAGACAGCATTCTGGGATTTCGAAGTTGACAAATTAAGCGTTCCTGTGCAATAAAATGATTTCATCTTGGAATCTTCTTTTGCTATTTAACTTATGGACTCTACATGGTCCAAGCTTACATTTCACATAAGTGTAAATATCTTTAAGACAGATTACATTTGCTTCATTAATCATGCTATCAGACAGTCAGTGCTAAACTATGTCTTTTTTATGTGGCTCCACTGGGAAATCACTCATGGTGTTAATATTTTTGACTCCTAAGGGCTTGTTTACTTCAGTTTTCACTTAAAAAAAATAGAGTCCTGATTTGTTAGGGCAGCTTGTATGTTTGTCCTTGGAAGCCATTGAAAAGACTAAGGCAACTTAGGAAACAGCACAGAATACAGTGCAGAAGATCAGAATCCTTGAGAAAGAACACTGGGTTAAAAAAATTAATAACAAGCCATTGGTCCAAAATGACAGGTGAACTATTGTTGATAAACTTAAAAAATATTATTATATACATACACATATTAGAAACAACCTGCAAGTAAGTGCTAACTAATTTGTTCTCTCAAAGAGTTTTATTTCCAAATCTTTAAAAGTAGTTAGAAAATATGTACTAAATAATTTAGCCAGTAGAGATAGTGTAGAGTGAATACATTTTTAAATGCATTTTGTTAGAGAGAAAAGAAAAGTTATCTTCTGTGTGAAGTGATATATGTAGGAGTTTGGAGATAATAATATAATTGTAAAGATCCAAGTTAGGAACCAATGATATGATAATGACTATGACTGGACAAAAATATGAAGGACCAGAGAGACATATTGTTTGTTTCACAGGAAAAAATTACCAAATATGAGATCAGGTATTTGCCATCTTGGAACACACTCTTAGCTGTTTGGATTTTATCTTAGAAACTAAGTTTCTAAAATAGAGTGAACTGGGAGAAATATGATTTGTTCAATCTGGGTCTATATAAAAATGTATTTATATAAAGAGACTTACTATGGTATGAGGGTTGCGGAGAAGGCCAATTTGAATATCTTGTTGGGGGGAAGTGAGTATGAAATAAGGTCATAATTATAGAGAGTTAAAACACTGGAAACTCTGCAAAGCAAAATTTAGGCTGAAGAAAGAAAAAGTGGAGCAACATTAATGTTGTGATTCTAGGGAAATAAATAATGGTCTGTTTTTACATAAATTCCAAGGTCATCGTAAAAGAACCATTACATGAAAGAAGGTCAAAATATTTCAAGACCACGTTTCTAAGTGAAAAAATAAAAATAAATAAATAAATGCATATAGTGAGTGTAAGGTAACCAATAAATACATATGTTGTTCTTTTGAAACACTAAGAGAACCAAATCCTTAAAAATTATTTAGTAAAGCTTAAAATATATAAACTCAGTGATAAAGTCACTAAAAAGAGTATAAGGAAAATTCCTTGCTTGATATATTCAGAAAGGAATTTACACTAGACTGTCAAGAACAAGTACCGAAAAGATGAACATCCTTTACATAGTAGCTTAAATTTCTCTTCATATGAGCAGGAGACATTTTATTTTTGAAAAGAAAATCATATTTATAAAGGGTTTCCTCATCTAAGAATCTTAAGTATATTTTCACAATTGGCTTCAAAAATTGACTCCATAAATTACCTAATAGAGTTTAAGGATAGGAAATTTGAAACTGTGGGACTTTACTTTTATAAGAAACCTTCACTATTCCAGAGGGAGAAAGGGAAGGGAGACAGAAATAAAAGAAATGGGAATGTGTAAAAGAAATTCAAATAAATCCATAGTAAGTTTAAAATTTAAAAAGCGATTAAATATATGTCTCTTGGCAGTTTAATATCACTTGCATCTATTTTAATTTTTCCACAGGAAATATTCTTTATTAAGTCAGTTGAGAAATTTTTTTGAAGATGGGAAGGGAAAGAAAGCTCACCTTCTTATTTATTTTTTTTAAGTAAATTATGAAGTTTTACTGACATGTTTTCAGGAAAAATATTAAATAAATTTTCTGTATATTGTGTCAATATAAGAGTCAAAAACTGGCTTGGAAAAGGCATACAAAAATAAAAATATAAAATTATTACATAATATATTAAAATATAAATATATGATAAATATAAATGTAAAAATAAAAATATATTACCTATAATAAATATATAATAATAAATATAATTATAATAAATATATAACACGGGGGAACAATTTTTTTTCATTTTCTGTTGCATGAGGTTTTAGAACATTTTCTATATATTTCTGCATTGCTAATTCCAAATCTAAAATCTGTTTTCAGGTGCATGCTCTAGTTTTTATGCAATTTTAATTTCTTTTTGTTACAGTTAATGGCATGCATTGGTTTTTAAATTGGAGTTAAAGGGCAACGACTCTTGGATTGAACATAACCACAAAGCAATCAATGTTTTACAAACATCACTTTTACATAATTTTAGTTGTTTTTAAAAGTAAAAAATTATCTGATAAACACACCCTCTTATTTTGTTTTAAGATGGAATCATGGCTCCTTCGAGTAGGCGTAAATGTAAGAATAGTCCTGACACCTTCTGTTATATATGTGGCTGTTACACACTTAAACTTCAAAGGAGCAATATTTCATCATTTGTTACACATGCATATATTGCCTATTTTTAAGTTCCCCTTGGTGATCAAGATAAGAATTGGGCTCCTCATATTGTGTGTCATAATTGTGAGGAAATGCTTCCTGACTGGACAAAAGGAAAATGCAAAAGAATGCCTTTTGGTATTCCCATAGTTTGGCGTGAACCTAAGGACCACAGCAGTGACTGCTATTTCTGTCTGATCCACACAAAGGGCATCAGCAAGAAAACAGCATATGATCGCATATCCTAATATTCGTTCAGCAATACGACCTATCCCACACTCTCAGACACTCCCGGTTCCAGTTTTCAATGGTTTTATTTCTTCTAAAGACGAAGAAAGTGAACATGGTGATCAAGTGTATTTTGAAAAGATGCATAAGGAAATGATTGTAGAATCTGAAGTGTCTTCTGTTGCCAAGGAGTAATGTTTGGTAATGTTTATGCAGCGGTTCCAATTGGTTATTCAACTCATCTGTGAGAAGATTATAATGACATAAAAATTGTTCTCTACTTTCTGAAGTATGAGGAGAATAACTGGATCATTTGTGTGGATCTTAAAATGGTAAATTTCCTGCTACAACAACAAAGAGGTTTCACAAAGTATCCTTGCTTTCTGTGTTTATGGGACAGCCGAGCTAGGGAGAAACACTGGACACAGAAGGATTGGCTAGAATGTGAAGCTGTGGAAGTTGGGATGCAAAATATTGTGAATGAACCTGTAGTTAATTGAGACAGGATCATTTTCCCTCCACTTCACATCAAACTTGGCTTAATGAAGCAGTTTGTTCAGGCTTTGAATAGAGAAAGTGAATGCTTTCAACATATTATTTCTGTTTTTTCTGCCTTGTCTTTCGAGAAGATAAAAGCAGGTGTATTCAATGGACCTCAAATTTGAATCCTCATACGTGACGAAGAATTTTCCAGGAAGATGAATAAGGTGGAGAAAGCGCATGGCAGTCTTTTGTGGCAGTTACAAAAAACTGTCTTCACAAAAAAAAAAGCAGAAAACTATGAACTTCTGGTTCAAAAGATGCTGTTGGCTTTCCGCAACATTGGATGTAACATGAGCATTAAGATTCACTTCCTAAACAGTCACCTTGATAAGTTTCCCGAAAATCTTGGAGCTGTTAGTGATGAGCAGACTACTGCTGGAGCATCAAACAAGATTGTCCTCCACAGGTACACAAACGCAAGAGCTACAAATGCAAATTTTTGCCTGAATAGAATTTAAATAAGTTTTGCACAAATTTTATGATTAAAATAAGTGTTTTAATATGTTCTATTTTGAAATTGTAAACAAATTCTGATGCAATCATATCTTTTAGTGTATTAGCGTATTTACTGCATTATATAAATTATTATATTTTCACAAAGATTATGCCTAAGAAAACATTCTACTTCATTATGTTAAACTAAATGTTGAAAATTTTACAATAAGATGAAAATTAAAATCTTAAATTGCAAAAATGCTGTAGCTTACAGAGATAAACTAATGTCATATTTGAGCACTCGAATTAGGTAAGAACAAGTGTTTTTGTGGACGCAACAAAAAAAATTTTCCCAAGTGTAGTAAATACCTATTTAGTAATACAAAAATCAAAGCTATAATGTATGTCAATGTTGTAGAAGATTTACATATCTCTAAAAATCTTATTCTTGTTTCTATCAGAAATATATAGGAAGAGTTTCAAATAGAGGTTTCATGTCTTACCTTTAAATGTTATTTAAAATAGCCTTGCTATTGATGGCTCAGTGGATAGAGCATCCACCTGAGACATTGGGGTTTCAGGTTTGAAACCCCAAGGTCTCAGGCTTTAGAGCAGACGCATCTGGTGTGAGTGCAGAATCAGCAGCTTGAGTGCGGGGTCACCAGCTTGATCATGGGGTCATCAATGTGATCCCATGGTTGCTGGCTTGAGCCCATATGTTGCTGGCTTGAAGCCCAAGCTTGCTGGCTTGAGCAAGAGGTCACTGTCTTGGCTGGAGTTTCCCAGGTCAAGGCACATATGATGAAACAATGAACAACTAAAGTAGTGGTTCTTAACCTTTTTTGAGGTACCAAACCCACCAGTTTCATATGCGCATTCACTGAACCCTTCTTTAGTGTTAAATAAAATATGATTTATTTTTCCAAATTCAAGACATAGGTATATGTTTTTTTACTGGTGCACAAAATGAGCCATGCATGAACATCACCTTGCTCAAAGAAATAAACCAACGAAGTGCATGAACTCACAACAAATCACGGTATTACTTTATTCTGGCCTCTGCGGCAGAGGATTCTCCGAACCCCTGAGACCAACTCATCGAACCCCTAGGATTCAATAGAACCCAGGTTAAGAACCACTGAACTAAAGTGATGCAACTCTGAGTTGATGCTTCTCATGTCTCTCCCTTCTTATCTCTGTCTCTCTCTCACATACACAAAAAATAATAAATAAAAGTTTTAAAAATAAAAATCCAACCAATATTTAGGTAGCAATAACAGTGACAATATTTAGATTTATAGTAATGATTTAAATTAGAGTTGGAAGGATTATTCCATTTTAGGAAGTCTCTTCATATAATATCTATCAAATAAATAATATTTAAAAGATAATGTTTTTAATTCAATAATTACAGCTTGTTTTTAAAGCAGTACTCAAAAATAGAAATACATCTTTAATATAAAGAATATCAGCCAATTAAAAAATTTTATTTAATGGTTAAATAACAGAAGTCATCTTATTATTTTTTTAATTTTGCATTTGTATAATTAATAGCAAAACTACGATACCTGCTATATATTGTCCAGTGATTAGTACCATTTTGAAATATATAAAAAAATTTTAAATATTTACTCTTTAGAAATAAAAGTACAGAATTTTTTTTGGGAAAGGCAATACCAAAAAACTAAAGGTAAAACTTATTCCACAATGCCAGGATTTTAAATAAATTAATAGGATTTATAAAATTATAAATTATTAAAAATTATTTCATTCAGCCTGACAAGGTAGTGGCGCAGTGGATTGAGTGTCTGACTGAGACTCGGAGGATCCAGATTTGAAACCCCAAGGTGCTGGCTTGAGCGCGGGCTAACCAGCTTGAATGTGGGTCGCTGGCTTAAGCCCAAGGTCACTGGCTTGAAGTCAAAGGTCACTGGCTTTAGCAAGGGGTCACTAGCTCTGCTGTAGCCCCCATCAAGGCACATATGAAAACAAAATCAAAGAACAACTAAGGAGCTGCAACAAAGAATTGATGTTTCTTACCTCTCTCCCTTCCTGTTTGTCTGTCCTTATCTGTCCCTCTCTTTGACTCTGTCTCTGTCAAAAAAAAGATAAAAATATTATTTCATTCAATTAACACAAATTGATAACACACTAATGGGAAACAATGGAGCAATTTTTTAAAAAATGACGTGAGCGCAATGAACAAACTAGACGTCTTCCCCAGAAACATTTCCAAACAAATTACAGGTCAGAATAAAGACATGAGAATTTAGGATATCATAGAAACATATTGTTATTTAGATTTGTGTGACTACTTTCTTTTATCTGTACATTATCCAACCTGCTTCTTTTTTAGGATGTATTCTCTATTGTGTGGACTTTTAGTGGGACTCAATTCTATGCCTTCAACTATAGAAGACAAATGAGTAAGTCCTTCCCTAGAGACCAGCTGGGCTAGTGCCTAAACTTAGCCTCTGAACACTCATATCCAAGAGTGAATGATATAAAGATGAAGGGGCAGATACCAATCATTTAGGGTAGCTGCAATCATATCTAAAGGTGATAGAAGGTCTATTCTTGCTAAGATATGGTAATTAAACTTCCTGCTTGAGTCTGCTTGTATCTTGAGCCTCATTCTATAATTCTTATCAAATTTGTGAGCTATCCAAGTTCCTTCTAAAAGATTTTTTTTCTATTTACAATAGCTTCTTCAGCTTGCAACTAATAATCCTAGCTTGTTTTATAATCATTTCAGGTTCCAGGTCACATCATCAGGAATTGGTAAAGGAATTTGGCCCAGCTGGGGACGAAGGCAAATAAGAGATAGTCATATTGTTTCTTGATTTCTCACTGCCCCTTGAGGGCAAGGCTTTGGTGTAACATTGCCACTGCAATTAACAACATGAAGGGCATAGGAATTCAAAGATTACAGAATTGGGTACCTACTTCTGGAGGCCTCAGATGTATTAAAGGAAGGAATATCTAGTCTAGATCAAATCTCTAATTCCTTGTGGGTTGGGGTTAGAGAGACTTTGCTTGTTCCAATGGACATATGATGCAGTGTGCAGATGATATTTTACTGAGTTTCACTCCTGCTCCATTACTCCAATAAATTCAATTAAAAATAAAATAATTTTCAAAATTGCTAAGTTCTGTCAAAAGCAAAGTGATACATAAGGAAGGTCTGTATTTTTGCTAAAATAATGTCTTTTGTCTTAACGCCAAAGAATTATCAAAGCCAATGACCAAACTTGAGATCTGACCATGAAGATTGCTGATTTATAGTACAATGCCAATTAAATTCACCACTTAATCATGTCTTGATAAATATATATGTTCCACAGAAAGTGATTTTAGTTTTTGATTTTGAGGGAATGAATATGGTTCTAATTCAGTGGTTCTTAACCTGGGTTCTATCAAACCCCAGGGGTTCGATGAATCGGTCTCAGGGGTTCGGAGAAGCCTCTGCCACAGAGGCCAGAATAAAGTAATACCGTAATTTGTTGTGAGTTCATGCACTTTGTTGGTTTTGTTCTTTGA
Source organism: Rhynchonycteris naso (assembly GCA_037038555.1). NCBI lineage: Eukaryota > Metazoa > Chordata > Mammalia > Chiroptera > Emballonuridae > Rhynchonycteris > Rhynchonycteris naso. The sequence goes on along the minus strand of CM073000.1, from coordinate 173,247,860 downwards.
ACAAGGTGATGTTCATGCATGGCTCATTTTGTGCACCAGTAAAAAAACATATACCTATGTCTTGAATTTGGAAAAAAAAATCATATTTTATTTATCACTAAAGAAGGGTTCAGTGAATGCACATATGAAACTGATGGGTTCCGTACCTCAAAAAAGGTTAAGAACCACTGTTCTAATTGCTTACTGATTTTGTAAGCAAAGTTATAGATTCTGAAAGGTGGTCTTCACTAAACAAAGTTGAGATGTCATACATTCCTTGATATAATATAGAAGAAAGAATTTAGGCTTCAAGATATAAATATGCCCCTATATTCATTACAGCATTATTTACAATAGCCAAGATATAGAAGCAGCCCAAGTGCCCATTAATAGGCAAGTGGATTAAAATGTTGTGGTACTTATTATATACAATGAAATATTACTTGGCTATAAAAAAGAATGAACTCGTACCATTTGTGACAGTATGGATGGACCTGGAGGGTATTATACTAAGTAAAATAAGTCAGAAAAGGACAAGTATTGCATGATTTTTTTATTTGGAATATATAGAATAAAATAAACAAACAAATAAAACTGAAATCGATGCACAGATACAGAGAACAGATTGATGGCTGCCAGAAGAAAGGAGGTTGGGAGGCTGGATGACAAGGTGAAAAGATGAAGGAATGCAAATTGGTGGTTACAAAATATTCACTGGGATGTAAAGTACATCAGAGGGAATATAGTCAACAATATTGTAATAACTATGTAAGACTCATGGACATAGATAAAGGTGAAGTAGTTCCCAGGGGGAGAGGATTGTCGGGGAGGGGGTAAAGGCCCAGGGTAATAAAGAGGGACAGATATATGGTGATGGAAAATGATTTGACTTTGGATAGTGGGTACATAACATAATCAACAGTTCAAATGTTATAGAAATGGCCTGACCTGTGGTGGCGCAGTGGATAAAGCATCGACCTGGGAACACTGAGGTTGCCAGTTCAAAACCCTGCACTGGTCTGGTCAAGGCACATATGGGAGTTGATGCTTCCAGCTCCTCCACCCTTTCTCTCTTTCTCTTTCTCTCTCTCTCTCTCACTCTGTGTCTCCTCTCTAAAATAAATAAATAAAAAAGAAAAAATAAATAAACTTAAAAAAAATGTTATAGAAATGTTTACCTGAAACCTATGTGTTCTTATGGACCAATGTCACCCCATTAAATTTAATTTTCTAAATAAAGTTATAAAAAAGAAATAACTATGTAAGGTACCTGGTGGGTATTGTAAGTATGGAAGGAACACTTTGTAAAGTATATGATTGTGTATGCTGTACACCTGAAACTAGTACAAAATAATACTGAATGTAAACTGTAATTGAAAAATAAAATTTAAAAAATATAAAATTAAAAAGAAATACGTAAGTATATTTATCAAGTGTGCCCTGCCCGTCCCACACTATGTCCTCTGAAATATCCCAGAAAGCACTCATTTACCAAATGCTTGTGTCCTGTTAGGATGGAACAGTAGCAATACCTAAGGAATTAAGAATGGTAAATATGTGAATCAACATTCAGAAACCATCTTTATTGCTGTGTAATAAGTGTCTCAGAGTCAGGGTTCCACCAGAGAAGCAGAACTTGTAGGATATGTATAAAGAGATTTGTTGTAAGAAATCGATTTACATGATTGCAGGGGCTGGCTAATGAAATCTGAAATCCACAGGGAAAGCTGTCAGGAAGAGAAGACTGGAAACACTTGAGCAGAAGCTAAAGATGCATTCCACAAGTGGACTTTCTTCTACCTCAGGGAAATCTCACATCTGCTCTTCAGACCTTTCAATCGATTATAATAGGCCCACCCAGATTATCGTGGGTAATCTTTACTTAAAGTACATTGATTATAGATGTTATTTAAGTTTAGAAAATACCTAGATTAGATTTGATTGAATAGGGCTTAGCTAAAACTGACCGTCATGTTAAGTAACAAATAATTTGAAAATAAAATTAACAATACAATTTTCAATAGCATCAAAAGTCATTAAATGCATAGGTGAATTTATCAAAATATGTTCAAAATGTCTATGCAAACAATTACATTACCAGAAGAAATGAATGAGCCTAAATAAAAAGATGATCCCATGCCCATGAATGTTTAGACTTACTGAATGAAGACTCACTACTGATGAAATTCTATTCTTTCAAACTTGATCTACAAATTCACTGCAATACCAAACAAAATCCAAGCAGAACGTTTTGTAGATTTTGGTAAACTAATTTATTATGTATTTATTTACTGCAAAAGAGATAGAGATAGATAAATAGATAGAGAGAGAGAGAGAGAGAGTGAGAGAGAGGAAGGGAGAGAAATGAGAAGCATCAACTCATAGTTGTGGCACCTTAGTTGTTTATTGTTCTTATATGTGCCTTGACCAGGGGGCTCTAGCTGAGGCAGTGACTCCTTACTTAAATCAGTGACCTTGGCCCTCAAGCCAGTAAACTGGGCTTCAAGCCAGTGACCTTTGGGCTCAAACCAGCTACCATGGTTCAAGCCGGCGACCCTGCATTCCAGCTGGTGAGCCAGTGTTTAAGCCGGCGACCTTGGGGTTCAGACCTGGGTCCTCAGCGTCCCAGGATGACACTCTATTCACTGCACCATCGCCTGGTCAAGCTGATAAACTAATTTTAAAATTTAAATGGAATGCAAAAGATCTTGGGTAGCCAAAACAATGAAAGTGAATAAAGTTAGGGAACTCTAGCTACTTTCAAGATTTACTACATTGCTACAGTAATCAAGACAATATGTTGTTGATTTTTGACAAAGTTGTCAGAGCTATTCAGTGGGGACAGGAAATAATTTTTTTCAATTACAGACTATATTCAATATTATATTGTTTATCATCAGTGTAGTTTCAGGCATACAGAGTAGTGGTGAGATAGTTATATAATGTACAGGTGATTCCCCCAATAAGTCTAGTACCCAGCTGGGACCATACCTAATTATTACAATATTATTGACTATATTCCCTTTGCTGTACTTCACATTCAGATGACTATTTTATAACTACCAATTTGTACTGCTTAATCCCTTCACTTTTTTCACCCATCCCGCTAGCCCCTCTACCATCTGGCAACCATCAGCTTGTTCTCTGTATCTATGAGTTTGTTTCGGTTTTGATTATTTGTTTATTTTGTTTTTCAGATTCTACATGTAAGTGAAATCAGATGGTATTAGTCTTTCTTTGTCTGACTTATTTCACTTAGCATAATACCCTCTAGATCCATCCATACTGTTGCAAATGGTAATATTTCATTCTGACCCTGGCTGGTGGCTCAGTGGATAGAGCATCAGCCTGACATGTGGACATCCTGGGGTCAATTTGTAGCCAGGAAACACAAGAGAAGCAACCATCTGCTTCTCCCCCCTTTACCTTCCCCTTCTCTCTCTTTCCCTCCAGCAGTCAGTGGCTCAGTTGGAGGGGTGGAAAAGCAGATGGTCACTTCTCCTGTGTGCTCTGACTGGGAATCGAACCATGAACATCCACACACCGGGACTATGCTCTACCATTGAGCACACTGACCAGGGCAAGATTTCATCCTTTTGATGGTCGAGTAATATTCCATTGTTATATGTATCACATCATCTTTATCTAATGGTCTATTGATCAACATGTAGGTTGCTTCCAGATCTTGGCTATTGTATATGAAATGTCCTTTTTTGTCTCTTATTATAGTTTTTGTTTGAAGTCTATTTTTTGTAATGTAAATATTATTAGCCAGCTTTTTTTATCCCCACTTGCATAAAATATCTTTTTCCATCACTTTATTTTTAATCAGTGTGTATCTTTCAATCTGAAGTGGGCCTCTTGTAGACAGCATACGTTTGAGTCCTTTTTTCTTCTTCATTCAGTCATTCTATTTCTGTTGATGTTATTAATAGGTATGTAGTTATTGCCACTTTAATTATTCATATTTTTAAATCTTTTCTCCTTAAAAAAATCCCTTTAACATTTCTTGTAATACTAGTTTGGTGGTGATGAAGTCAGGAAAGTATTTCAACAAACAGTACTATAAAAACAAAAACGAACCTAGGTTCATTCTTTACATCCTACACAAAATTAAATTAAATGTATTTAGACCAAATTATAAAAACAAAAGGCTTTATGAAAAAAACATAGGAAAATGTCTTCATTACCTTGGGTTAAGTAATGACTTATTAGCTAGTACTCACTGTCCATATAATAAAAAAGATAGACTTGTACTTCATTAAAATTTAAGTCTTCTGCTCATCAAAAGACACAATTAATAAAACATATGTGTGCCTCAGGCTTGGAGAAAATATTTGCAGTTCTTACATCTGATAAAGCACTTGTACCCAGTATATATAAACAATTCTTACAACTCAATAATAAAAAGGAAAAAAAAACTAATAAAAAATCAGCAAAAAACTTGAACAGGCAAGATATAAAAATGGTTAATAAGCACATGAAAATATGCTTAAGATCAACCATTAATCATCTAAGAAATGCAAGTGAAAATCACAATCGTCTATACCCCAATATTATTAAAATGACAAAGATGAAAAGACTTACAATACCAAATATTGAGGTTGTGGTGCAATCAAAATTTTTATATGTTGCTGGAGGTAGTGTAAAATAGTATAACTAATTTGGAAATTGTTCTAGTAGTTTCTCATAAAGTTAAAAGTACTACTCTAAGATCCAGAAATTCCACTTCTACTTATTTACTCAAGAGAAATGAAAGCATATGTACATAGAGAGATGTGTAGAGTAATGTCTGTAGCAGGTTTCTTCTTAATAGCTCCAAACTGGAAATAACTGAAACATCCAGCATCAGAATGGATAGACAAAGTGTAATATAAACAGACAATGGAATACTCTTCAGCAGTGAAAAGGAGCAATCCACTAAATTCTACTATGACACGAACACTTTTAAAGTTTTATGCTGAATGAAAGAAGCTGAATAAAAGAACACCTACTGTATAATTTAATTGATATGAAGTTTTACCAGAAGCAAACTAATCTGTGGTGAAAGCCAAAATGTGATTGCCTCTGGGATAGAGGAGGAAAGTGGGGATTAACTGGGAAGTTGCATAAGGAATTTTTCTTGGGAGATAAAAATAGTCTCTATTTTAATAGAGTAGGTCACAGTGGTATGTGCAATTGTCACAACTCATCAAATTTTACACTTAACATGTATGCATTTCACAGTATGTAAAATTTTCCTCCATTTACAAAGAAAAAGAAAAAATGCCTCTTGGGAGTAAGGTTGGGTAAAGCCACAGAGAAGCTGAGCTCAGTCATTTCTTATCACAATATTTTTGCATGATTTGATTTGTGACCATTGTTTGTATTACTTTGATTAAAATTTATTTAAAGTACTGTACAGACTTCTAAGTTAAGATGGTAGAATAAAAACATCTGAAAATCCCCCTTTTCCCAACCCTAATTATAGAATAACAAATAGGACCAAACTAGCCAAAATACCTTTCAAAGAAAAGGACAGAACTTCATGACATACATTTCAAAATATGCAACTAAAAATATTAGAGAAAGAGAGAGTCCAAACCCCCATGTACACACTCACATGACACAGACAAGAGAGAAAGAGATTATACAAGAAATGTGAATAAAAATGGTTTTTAAAATTACACTCAGATCCTCATACATAGAGAAAGATGCACAAAAGTTCCATCTCCACAAGGAAAATATGGTAATATTTCATTGAAATGCCCCTGTGCAGATAGGGAAACTAAGAAGAAAGGTGATAGATATGAGTCTTGGAAATGTTGCTTTTTCATTGGATAAATTATTGCCCTTAATGATATGAGTGGTCTGGAAATGAGAAAATAGGGAAGAATAAATATTAAGTAGGCTACTAGTAATATATGCCACAAATGACGACTCTTACCTAAGAAAATGCATAATTGAAGAAATTTGTCTAGGAAGATTTTATGATGTGGAAGAACATAATAAAAACATAAACCTAATAAAAGCAGATAAACTTGAAGAAGAAGTGATAAAGAATGGAGTCAAATGAAGGGGAAAATTTGCAGATCTAAGGAATTGAGAAGCAAAATTAAACCAAACAGAAAAAAAATGACTAAATTTAGCAACTATGGTCTTGGCTGACAATTAAATAACTAAAAAAAAAAAAGAAAGAAAAGAAAGCTTGAGATAACTACAATCAATGTAGAGTATAAAAAGAAGATTAAAATAAGGGGAAAGCAAATAATAGACCAAAGCACGTCAGTAAAGTAAAGATCCCAAAATGCAGAATGAGAAAGGTATTCAAAGACAAAACAAAAGAAAAATTTCCAGAAAATAATAATTGAATCTGTAGGAAAATATTATATTATGTACTAGGCCAGGTAGCTCAGTTGGTTAGCACTTCATCCTGATACACCAAGGTTGTGAGTTCAATCCCTAGTCAGAGTATATACAAGAATCAACAAATGAATGCATACAGTAAATTAAACAAACCAATGGTTTTCTCTCTCTTTCTCTCTTCTCTCTCTCCTCTTCTTCTTCTTCTCTCTCTAAAATAAATAAATTTTAAAAGTATTACATAATGTTCCAAAAATATAAATGATGATATATATGAAAACATGTCTTAATAAAGTGTATAAAGCTTTCAAAGTAACAGAAAAATTTTCCAAGGAGAAAAATCAGGCTCAATGTGAGGAAGAGTTGGGAGGCACATATCAGGCTGGCCACATACTGATCCACAACTCTATTATGTGTCATTAGAAATGTAGCAGTAATGTTTATGCAACCCCAAAATATTATTCCTAATGCCAAACTGAGTAATTATTCAAATATAAAGTGAACAAGTAGACATTCTTAAAACACAGGCAGAGAGCTTTAAAACCAAAAACCAAATGAAGCATGAAATATAAAATAGTGAATATTTCTTGGAAAAATATGACAACAAAATATTATGCCCAAGTATGAAATAATTGGAGAAATAAGCATACATGGCTTAACTTAACTACAGGACAACTGAATTATTACAGGATGCTGAATTAGAGAAGGCAAATGTCATATTGGTAAGTTATAACTTTTGAAAATAAACCAAATTTTTGGGAAAAAATTAAATGTATTCAGTCCTCACCTTTCTTAGTGACAAATCAATACCCAGTGAATAAATCAACAAATGGTAATCTAAGTATACATGTTATAAAGAGAATTTCCAGAACTAAAAATAACATTACAACCCATAAAATTAGAAAGTGGGAAAGAGAATAGACATAGGAGAAAGTGTTGTGTGCTAATTATCTAATCTTTCATAGGGGCACCAACAAATACTGTCTAAAGCTGCTATATCAAGAGGTAGCAAGGTAAAATATATAAATTTATAAGTGTTTCCACAGCAATACCTATCTTATTTTTAAAATTTTATTTTAGAGAGAGAAAGAGAGAAACATTGATTTGTTATTACAACTATCCATGCATTCACCATTTGCTTCTTGTATGTGCCCTGACGAGGGATCGAACCCACAACCTTGATGTATCAGGACGATGCTCCAACCAGCTGAGCCTCCCAGCCAGGAGTCAATAGCAATATCTAGAAAGAGGATATAGGCCTTCCAAATTTTGAGATGGAAAGTGTATCTACCACATATACTCAATCTAAGCAATAGCAAGAAAATCTACATATAAGAAGGCAAAAGACAGAGAAGGCATTTAGAATAAAAATAAATAAATAAAACACAAAATTGGATGGAAAAACTAAAACCAAATATATTTATTTTGATATGAAATATAAATGAGGTATATTAACACAAAGATTTTCTTTTATCAGGTTGAGAAAAGAAAAACAAACCCAAACAATGTGCTGAATATAGAAGAAACATCCAGCATTAAAACCCTCAGATTGTATGAAAAAATAAGACATAATAGACAAGCAGTAACAAAAAGAAATATGAAGTCAAAATATTATTATTACACAGACTAAATTCAAAGCAACAGCTAAACAAGATAGAGGTTTATTTCATAAGGATGAGATACACAATTTACAACGAGGATCAAGCTGAAATAAATGTGTCCATTTATAATAAGAGATGAAAACATTGCAGAAAACCAAGAAGAAATAGATAGAAACACAGTATTAGCAGTGAATTTTAACTTGCTTCTGTAGTCTTGTGACAGATCAACCACACAACAAAATACTCACATAGAGAATTTTAATTAAATAATTTTATACTTCAGCTAACAGATATGCTGCAAACTCTGTTAACATGAAAGTGTATATACCTTCTTTTCAAGCCCCCATGGAAAATTTACAGAGGCCCTACAAAGAAAACAGTTTTCAAATATATCCACAAATACATGAAGAACAGACCATCGTCCATGTATGTACTGCAGTAGAATTATAAATTAATAATTATCAATAGAAAAAAATCTAAGCACAGAAACATTGTACATCTTTTTAGTAATACTTCAAATTCAAAATGAAAACAAAGAAAATTTATAAAATAAGGATAATAAAGAAATCATATTGAGTGAAATAAGTAAATCAGAATAAACTAAGAACTGTATGATTCCATACGTAGGTGGGACACAAAATTGAGACCCATGGACATAGATAAGAGTGCAGTGGTTACCAGGAAGAGGGGAAGGGAGGAGAGGGAGGGGGTGGGGAGGGAGGGGCATAAAGAAAACCAAATAAAGGTGAAGGAGGACGATTTGACTTTGTGTGATGGGTATACAACATAATGGAATGTCAAAATGATGTGGAAATGTTTTCTCTAAATCTGTGTACTCTAGTTGACCAATGTCACCCCATTAAAATAAATTGTCTAAATAAAAAGAAAATTATATATCAAAAAATTTAGGAATTGCCTAAATTGAAGCTCAGACAACACTCATAGTTTTCCAGATATAAACAATTAAAAACAAATCTAAAATAAATGAAGCATTGCACTAAAATTTCTGATTAAGAACAAAAAAATTAAACCATGTATTTTTAAGGAAAACATAAGGAATAAGATTATAACAACTAAAGCAAAAATTACTGATTTGGTAAACAGAAAATCAGTAAAATTGATAAAACCTGGAGTGTGGATGAAGTCCGTGGTTTTTAGGGGAAGGCAGAAAACATGGAGAAAAGGTCAGTTGAGGGAGACTCTCAGAAACTAGTTTGTAGTATAAAATATCCATGTATCTAATGCCACACTCTCTGGATTACTGTAGCTTTTATAGCAAATCCTCAGTATTGTGACTGTTCTTCAGTACTGTGTAGGCTGTTCTGGGTATTTTTGCCTCTTCATATAATCTTTAGAATCAGTTTATTGATATCCACAAAATAACTTGCTGGGATTTTAATTGGCACCTGCTTAAATCTATAGATCAAGTTGAAAAAAACCTGACATTTTAACAATATTGAGTCTTTATCCATAAACAGGCAATATCTCTTCACTTATCTATAAGTTCATCTTCACAGTTCTATAGTTTTCCTCATATAGATCTAAGTGTATCATATAGTATATATTTTATTAAATTTATACGTACTTTTTTTGACAGTTCATGGATATATAGGAAAGCAATCAACTTGTTTATATTGAGTTTGTATCCTGCAAACTTACTATAATTGCTTATTAGTTCCAGGAGTTTCGGATTGATTCTTTATAGTTTTCTAGGTAGACAATTATCTTCCTTCCCAATTTGTATAATTTTTATTTCCTTATAAAAATTGGAGTGGTGAGATGGGCCATCCTTGCACTGGTCCCAATCTTAAGGGGAGAGCATCTGGTTTCTTGCCATTAAGTCATATTTAGCTCTAGGTTTGTTGTTTATTCTGTATCAAGTTGAGGTAGTTCCCCTCTATTCTTAGTTCGCAGGGAGTTTTTACCATGCATATTGGGTTTTGTCAAATGCTTTTTCTGCATCTCTTGATATAATCAAAGGTTTTTTTCCTCTTTAGCCTATTAATGCAATAAAGTACATTAATTGACTTTAAAATATTGAACCAGCATTCCATCTCTGGAATAAATCTCTATGTATCATAGTATACAATTATTTCTAATACATCACTGGATTCAATTTGATATTATTTTGTTGAGAATTTTTTTCACATCTGTGATCATGAGAGATATGGTCTATAATTTTTTTCTTGTAATTTCTTTGTCTTGTTTTGATATGGAGGAATGAAGACCTCATAGAATCAGTCCAGAAAATGTTCTCTCTGCTTCTATTTTCTGGAAGAGATTGTAGAAAATTGGTATCATTTGTTCCTTAAGTATTTGGTAAAATTCCAGTGTTTTGTAGAAACTATCTGGGCAAATACCTTCTCTTTTGGAAAATTATTATTTATTGATTCAATTTCTTTACTAAGTATAGATCTATTCAGATTACCTATTTATCCTTATGTGAGACCTGTTAGTTGGTGTCCTTCAAGACATTAGTTTATTTTATTTAATAATCCAATTTGTAGCATAGTTGTTCACACTATTGTTTTAGTAATCTTTTTCAAATTTTTTTAATTTATTGATTTTAGAGAGAGAAGAAGGGAGAGAGAGAGAGAGAGAGACAGAAACATGGATCTGTTCATGTATATTCTTTCACCAGGGATTGAACTGGCAACCTCTGAACTTTGGGACAACGCTCTAACCAACCGAGCTATCTGGCCAGTGCTTCCTTTATTACCCTTTTAGTGTCCAAAGGGTAAGTAATGATGTCTGTCTTTCATTTCTGATATTAATAATTTGTGTTCTCGGCCTGACCTGTGGTGGTGCAGTGGATAAAGCGACGACCTGGGAACACTGAGGTCGCCAGTTCAAAACCCTGCACTGGTCTGGTCAAGGCACATATGGGAGTTGATGTTTCCAGCTCCTCCCCCTTTCTCTCTTTCTCTCTCTCTCTCACTCTCTGTCTCCTCTCTAAAATGAATAAAATAAAAAGAAATTTAAAAAAAATAATAATTTGTGTTCTCTCTCTCACTTTCTTATCTTTTCTTTTTTTATTGAATTTATTGGGGTGGCATTGGTTCACAAGTCCATACAGGTTTCAAGTGTACATCTCAACAAAATCATCTGTGCACTGCATCGTGTGCCCGTTTCCCCAAGCAGAGTCCCTTTCTTGTCCCCATTTTCCTCTCTTTGCCCACTTCCACCTATTGCCCTCTCCTTTTCCCTCTGGATATCACTGCACTGTTGTGTCTACGTGATGTGTGTGTGTGTGTGTGTGTGTGTGTGTGTGTGTGTATTTCTTTTTTTCCTTAATTCCTTCACCTTCTTTCATCCAGTCCCCCTCCTAATTCCCCTTGGACAGCTGTCAGTCTGTTCCATGTATCCAGAACTCTGTTTCTATTTTGTTCATCAATTTATTTTGTTCATTAGATTCCACATATAGGTGAGATCATATGTTACATGTCTTTCTCTCTCTGGATTATTTTACTTAGCATAATAATTTCCAGGTTCATCCATGCTGTCACATGTGAGGTTTCCTCCCTTTTTTAATGGCGGAGTAAGTACTATTGCATTGTGTAAATGTACTAGAAAATTATTTCACAGCAAAAGAAATCATCAACAAAATTAAAAGAGAACTCATTGAAAAGGAGAATGTACTTTCCAATGATATATCTGATAAGGGGTTAATTTCCAAAAAATATAAAAAGCTTACACTATTCTACAGCAAGAAGACAAACAACCCAATTAAAAATGGGCAAGGGGCCTGACCAGGTGGTGGTGCAGTGGATAGTGTTGGACTGGGATGTGGAGGACCCAGGTTCAAGACCCTGACGTCACCAGCTTGAGTGCGGGCCCATCTGGATTGAGCAAAAGTTCGCCAGCTTGGACCCAAGGTCACTGGCTCCAGCAAGGGGTTACTCCATCTGCTGAAGGCCCCTGGTCAAGGCACATATGAGAAAGCAATCAATGAACAACTAAGGTGTCGCAAGAAAAAACTGATAATTGATGTTTCTCATCCCTCTTCGTTCCTGTCTGTCTGTCCCTATCTATCCCTCTCTCTGACTCTCTCTGTCCCTGAAAAGAAAAAAAAAGGGGGGCAAGGGACCTGAAGACATTTCTCTAAAGAGTACATACAGATGGCCAATAGACATATTAAAAATGATTAACATCACTAATCATCAGAGAGATGCAAATTAAAACCACAATGAGATGTCACTTCACACCTGTCAGAATGGCTATCATCAATAAATCAACAAACAAGTACTGATAAGGATGTGGAGAAAAGGGAACCCTCTTGTACTGTTGGTTGGTTATCTTTTCAAAGAATCAACTTTTCTTTTCAATTTCATTCATTTCTGCTGTAATTTTTATTATTTATTTATTTTGTTTACTTTGGATTTAATTTGCTCTTCTTTTTCTAGTTCCCTAATGTGAAAGCTGAGACCATCGATGTTAGATCTTTTTTTTTTCTGATATATACATTCAAAGCTATAAATTTCCCTCAACACTTTCACTGCATCCTACAAATAAGTTGTAATTTCATTTTCACTTAGTTCAGATATTATTCAATATTTCTTGAGATTTCTTTTTTGACATGTATGCTATTTAGAAGTGTGTTGTTTAACATCCAAATATTTTGGGATTTTCCAACTACGTTCTGTTATTTGTTTCTAGCTTAATTCCTTTATGGTCTGAGAGCACACTTTGCATAATTTCTATTCTTATGAATTTTGTTAATGTCTGTTTTATGGTCCAACATGTGGTCTATTATGGTGAATATTTCATGTGAACTTGAGAGGAATGTGTATTCTGCTGCCATTGGTTGAAGTATTCCATAATGTCAACCAGATCGGTTGATTGGTTATGCTATTCTGTTCAGCTATGTACTTAATGGTTTTCTGCTTGCTGGTTATGTCAATTACTGATAGAAGTCTGTACATACAGCTTTAACAATTATCAACATTTTGAGATTTTATTTTATCACTTAACTTCCTTTCTTTTTTTCAGTCCTGTGGAATAAAATGTCTCAACATTAAACATTACATTGATAGGAGATAGGTATAAATGAGTTGAGTCAAATAATAAAAAATCCAAAACCCTATGTTTTTCCCCATTAAAATTTGTAAAATTATACTATCACAGAAAATTGCAAAGAAAGTAGAAAGGTCCTGTTAACTCCTCAGTTTCCCCCAGCGATTACTTCTTATTTAGCTATAATAAAATATAAAACCCAGAAGACTGACATCTGCACAATGTGTGTCTGTAGTTTTGTGCCAGTTGATTACATATGTAGATGTGGGTAAACACCACTAAGCACTTAGAGAAGTATTCCTTCACCACAAAGATCCTCTTTATCACAATCTATTGTTGTCAACACTTTACTGGTGTAGGAACCTTACTACCCTTTACGAGCCTTTATCCTCCTCTATTTCTAACTGTTGTAAATAAAGTACAGATTTCTTCTATGTACTTTGAGGAGCATGAGACAGTAGTGTATTATTTTTTTTGTATTTTTCTGAAGTGAGAAGTGAGGAGGCAGAGAGACAGACTCCTGCATGTGCCCAACCGGGATCCACTCGGCATGCCCACTAGGGGGACAATGTTCTGCCCACCTGGGGCATTGCTCCATTGCAACTGGAGCCATTCTAGCACCTGAGGTGGAGGCCATGGAGCCATCCTCAGCGCCCAGGCTAACTTTGCTCTAATGGAGCCTTGGCTGTGGAAGGGGAAGAGAGAGATAGACAGAAAGGAGAAGGGGAAGGGTGGAGAAGCAGATGGTCCCTTCTGTTTGCCTTGACTGGGAATCGAACCCTGGACATCCACATGCAGGGCCAATGCTCTACCACTGAGCCAACTGGCCAGGGTCTGACAGTACGGTGTTTTGTACTTTATCAAACATAATAATTTAGAAAAGCAAGAGAAAGTCTATTGTGTTTATCCATATTTTTTCATATTTTCATTGTTCTTCCTTCCTGATGTTCCAAGATCTCTTCTGTTATAATTTCCATTCTGTTTAGAGAATTTTTTTAGCCATTATTTTAAGGTAGATCTGCTGGAGACAAATCCTCTTTGTTTCCTTCCTCTGAGAATATCTTAATTTCCCCTACATTCCCGAAGGATATTTCTACTGGGGAAAAAGTTCTCCAGTGACAATATTTTTCTTTCAGCACTTGAGAAAAATATAGCACTTCCTGCTGTCTTCCATGCTTTCTGTGAGAAATCTGCTGTCACTCTAATAGTTTTCACTCACCAATAAAGTGTCATTTCTCTTGCTGCTTTCTTTGTCCTTAATTTTCATAAGTATAACTATGATGAATCTTTTTATTATTATTATTATCGAGAAGAGGGGAGGCAGAGAGACAGACTCCTGCATGCACCCTGACCAGCATCCAGCCAGCAAGTCCCCTAAGGGCAATGCTTTGCCAGTCTAGGATGTTGCTCCGTTGCTCAGCAACCAAGCTATTTTTGGTGCTTGAGGCAAAGGCCAGGAGCCATTCTCAGTGCCCTGAGCCATCTTTAGTGCACAAGGCCAACTTGCTCCAACCAGAACCATCAAGCCATGCTGCAGAAGGGGAAGAGTGGGAGGTGTGAAGAAGCAGATGGTCGCATCTCCTGTGTGCCCTGAGCAGGAATCAAACCTGGGACATCGGCACGCCTTGCTGAGGCTCTACCACTGAGCCAAATGGCCAGGGCCTATAATGAATCTTAATATGTGTTACTTGGGGGTTATATTGTGTCTTTTGATAAATTGGGCAAATTTTTAATAATTATTTCTTCAAGTAGTTTTTTAGTAGCTCTACCCTCTTTCTCTTTTTCTGAGATTCTCATGACCAAATGTTCGATTTTGTTATAGCCTGATAGGTCTTTGAAACTCTGGTTGTTTCAATTTATATTTTCTTTGTTGTTCAGTTTGGATAAATTCTATTATTCTATTTTCAAGTTCATTAATTTTTTCCTCTCTCCTCTCTACTTTGCTGTCAATCCCTTTCACTTAGAAAATTTCAATTTTGTTCTTTTTTATATCTTCTGTTTCTTTGCTGAGGCTTTCTATTTCTTTTGTTTCATGCATGTTCAAAAATGCTCATTAGAACACTTTTATCATAGCTGACTTAAACACCATTGCTAGATATTTCTAACACCCATGTCATCTCAACATTGATGAGTGAGGTTTTTTATTTGTGTTGAGATTTTCCTGGTATAATGAATACTTTTCAGTTATATGTGTTGCATTATAAGACTTTGAATTATATTTAAATCATCAGTTTTAGCAGCCTCTTCTGACACTGCAGAAGGGTTGGGAGAGGAGGTACTGCCTTGTTACTACTAGATAGTTAAAATTCTGCCTCTGTTGACATACTTGGGGTGTGAGAAGCAATATGTTATTGCTGGTCAAGGGTGGGAGTACCAGATCCCTTCTAAATCTCTGCTATACCGCCCTGGCTAGGAGGAAGAGGGGTGCTTCAATACTGCTCCCATGGCTTCCCAAGACACCATGGGATGGGCAATAAGAAAAGTCCTGACTCTCTACTAGACTCCTATGATTCCATCCCAGCAGACAGGGTACTTCATTACTGTTAGTCGGGAGTGGAAGCGCAGGTTCTCCACTTTTACCACACTTCATTAAGTACAGTATAGGAAAATAGTATTAGAAAATGTAACCATGATACTATCACACCTCCCCCAAATGAAAATACATCCTTAATATCTAATAACCAGTGTTTCTTCTTTCTTTCTTTCTTTCTTTCTTTCTTTCTTTCTTTCTTTCTCTCTCTTTCCTTTTCTTTCTCCTTTTTTCTCCTCTCTCTCTCTTTCTCTTTCATTCTCTCTCTTTCTTTCCTCCCTTCTTTTTTTTCCTTCCTAAGTGAGAGGAAGGGCAATAGAGAGACAGACTACTGCATGTGCCTGAACTGCAATCCACCTGGCAACACCCTGCCTGGGGTTGATGCTCAAATCAGCTGAGCTCTTCTGTGCCTGAGGCTGATGCTTGAACTAACTGAGGCACTGGCTTCAGGAGAGGAAGAAAGAGAGAAGGGGGAGTGGGAGGGGAAGAGAAGCAGATGGTTGCTTCTCATTTCCTGGGATGTCTGCACACTGGGCCAGTGCTCTATCCCTTAAGCCAACTTCCTTCTATTCTCCCACACAAATCGCCTCAAAAATGTAAGTTTATGCCTTTGTTCAAATCAAAATCCCAGATAAGGTACACATATTGCCTTTGGTTGTTGGACAGAAACAGTGCCCCTTTCTTTTCTTTATCCATGTCATCTATTTGAAGAAAATTGGTCATGTGGTATTCCCCATGTTCTAGATCTGGTTGACTATGTTCCTGGGTATCATTTAATATATTTCAGTGTTGCCATAATTCCTAGAAACTGGTAGTTAGATGAAAATGTATGGTTTCATTCAGGTTTTTATTTAATTTTTTTATTTTATTCATTTTAGAGAGAAGACACACACAGAGAGAGAGAGAGAGAGAGAGAGAGAGAGAGAGAGAGAGAGAGAGAAAGGGGGGGAGGAGCTGGAAGCATCAACTCCCATATGTGCCTTGACCGAACCAGTGCAGGGTTTTGAACTGGCGACCTCAGTGTTCCCAGGTTGATGCTTTATCCACTGCGCCACCACAGGTCAGGCCTGGGTTCTTCTTTTTTTTTTTTTACGATTTAGGTGGTTTTGTGTGCCTCCTATTGTACCTCTTAAGTAGACAGAAATGTCTGGTTGTTTTGCTTTTCAGAAATTGACAACTAATTAGTAGGTTCTGGTGGTAACAGCTTGAATCATTCATTAAAACGTTCCTCACTGACTATTCACCTAATGCATGATTTCTAAAATGCATTGATATTTTGGTCCACAAAATACTTTGTTAGAGGGAACTGCACATTGTAGGATATTTAGCAGCTTCCATGATTCCTTCAATTCTTTTTTTTTTTTTTTTTTTTTACAGAAACAGAGAGAGATTCAGAGAGAGGGATAGATAGGGACAGACAGACAGGAACGGAGAGAGGTGAGAAGCATCAATCATTAGTTTTTCATTGCTGTTGTGACACCTTAGTTGTTCATTGATTGCTTTCTCACATGTGCCTTGACCGTGGGCCTTCAGCAGACCGAGCAACCCCTTGCTGGGTCAGCGACCTTGGGTCCGAGCTGGAGAGCTTTTGCTCAAGCCAGATGGGCCTGCACTCAAGCTGGCGACCTCGGGGTCTCGAACCTGGGTCCTCCCCATCCCAGTTTGATGCTCTGTCCACTGCGCCACCGCCTGGTCAGGCTCCTTCAATTCTTTCCCCCATTCAACATACCACCCTGTTGTGACAATAAAACTGTCTCCAGATATCATCAAATGTCCCCCAGGTAAAAAATGGCTCCCAGTTTAGAATCCTTGATTTAATTGTTTTAGCAGCCATTGATAACTGTTGCATGGGTCCATTGTTTTATTAGACTTTGCAAAGTCATAATTTTTTTAATTCTGTCATTTCTGCATTTACAACTGTGATTTTTTTAAAAGAAATATCTTGTCTGAGTCTGTCATGCAAAGGCAGGATAAGGGTTTGATTGTTTTATCAGTTTTGCTAGAATAATTAGCTCTACTCTAACTACCTCCAAAAGTGACCATGTTTTTTGTCTGAAGTATCATTTGAAACTCTTGAATATTTACACATTTTATATATGAATCCATGGCAGTAATTTTTTTTATGCTCAAGTTTTCCCATCTTTGGTCAGTGGGATCTTTTTCAAGTTAGCTCTAGTTTCCTTTTGACATGACCTTGATTGTTGATACTTTCCTTGCTTTCAAGTATCACAGGATACATAGTCCAGACTTACATATACTTCTCACAAAAATTAGGGGATATTTTATAGCTTCATATTAATTTTTCATGGTGATAAAATATATATAACATAAATATGATTAAAATGGTAATTCTTAAGTACTCAATTCAGTAGCATTGTTACATTCATAATTTTGTGCAACCATTATCACGATTAATTTTCAGAACTTTTTCATCATTTTAAATGGAAACCATGTACCCACTAAACAATTATTCTTCATTTCATTCTCCTCCTGCCCCGACTCTTGTGAACCTTTATTTTTTCTGTCTCAATGCATTTACCTATTCTAGCTGCACCTTTCATTTTTCATTGAATGGTATATTTTAGTGATTACTCAATGGGAGTACACAGAGATCCTCATTCTTTATTTATAACCCTTATAGTATTCTATTGAATGGATTAAGATATGTAGGCTCAATCAGTCCCTGAGTGATGGGAAGTTTGTGTTCTAATCTTTTGCTATTACTAACAGTGCTGCAGTGAACAGACTAATGTGTTCATCATTTCATTCCCCCCTGTATATCTTTTAAATAGATTTCTAAAAGTGGAAAATTACTATATCAAAAGATAAATGCATATGCAATTTTAGAGCATTTGGTTTTGATGTGATAGGAATGAACCATGAAGCCATTTAAGTATTAAAACAAAACCCATTTAACAGGATTAAATGTTTTCAAGAATATGATTAAAACACTAACCCAGGGGGATAGTTACTTTATTTAACTCTTTTAGTTTAAATAATTTCATTTGTTTGAAACACTGTGTGACAAATACTTCTCTTGCTGTCTTTAATTTCTTTGCATTTAAACAAATAGATGTCCCACATAAAATTATGCTACTCCTGCATTTTCTTATGCCTTATGAGAATGTTATAAGAAGGGATACTACCTTAAGACTTTTTGTCAGACTACATTGGGAAAATAACTCAGGGAGTTATGCCAATTCTCAGAGAATTTTGGCTGCCATGTAGCACATCTGGGCAATTCAGGCCAGGAAAAAAATTTTTTTTTCGTATACATAATCTTTGAAGTAAGTTTCTCTAGGCCTGAATAATCCAGACATTGCTCTCTTGTACTGTTTACTAAACCGTGCTTGGTTAGTCAGTCAGTCCTAGTTTTCAGGGGTGTTGATTTTTAATTATGAAATGCTATGGACTGAGAGACTCCTAGGCTTCGTGGAGACCTCATGAAAGCTGGGGCATAAAGGAAGACCTCCAAGGCGGGTGAGTGCAGCGGCAATCTAAGGGTTCAGAAGGGAAGTCGCCAGCCGGGATGCACCAATTGCTAGGGTTTAATAATTAATCAGGAGTCTAAGCCAGGAATCAAGGATATGCCCCAAGATCCATTTACTCGCCCTGCGTTCCCCGCCCCGCCACCCTCTTCACTCCCTCTCCTATATACACACTGGGGCTCTAACTCCTCTCTGGCTGCGAACCCCTGCAGAGCCCTGACAAGGGTGGGTCACCCTGGAGTACACCCCCCTGCGCTGACTCCCCTGGACCGCGGCGCCGGCACTCCGGCAAGCGCACCGCCCCCTCCCCGGGCTCCCTCTTGGAGTTGGAGGGCACATTTCAATCTGGAAACGCCCAGCCCCTCTTTGGGTCCCTCAGACTGACGCCGTTCCCGGTGGGGAGGTGGTGGTAGGAGGGCGATGGGGAAGGCCGGCCTTCTTGGATTGAGGTTGCAGCCAACTCCCGCGCGAGTCTCTATTCCTGCTTGGCTGAGAATTCACGCACCCGGGGTCCGGGTCTGGGTCAGGGTCCGGGTCCGGATCCATGCGCTAGGACCAGCTCTCATTCTCAAACTTGTGGTGTCTGCGGGACGGGTTAGTTCAGCTGCGGATCTAGCGAGCCAGGCACTTTTAGAGACCCTGGTCCCCAGTCCGCCTCCCCGCGAGGGCGGAGGGGGAGGGGAAGGGGCTGCTGCCTCCTTTCCCAAATCCGGTCCCTAACCGCCCCCTCCCCCGTCGTCTGCTCGCTTTGTACAAGCAGTCAAAACAGAGCTAGCGGCCAATTGAGGGGGACGGGAAGCAAAGCCGACTACAGCCTCGCCCCCTCCAGCCGGCCCCCGGGCCCCCTCCTCCCGGCCCCCCAGCCCTCCCTCCCCTTTCCCACTTCTCTCCTCGCCCTAACCTCGCCCCCCATCCCCCGCTCATTTCCTCTCGCACCCGGGCTCGCCAATCCCTCTTTCCAAACCCCTCTCCCAGCCCTGGCCTTCCTCTCTGGCTTGCCCCCCTTCTCCCCAATCTCAGTTCTCTCCCCTCCCTTCACCCTACCCCCTTCCTTCCTCTTCCCCTCCCCCAGGCCCTAGCTCCCCTAGTTCCTCCCCACCCAATCGCCCCCTTACTCTGTCCCCGCCCACTCTGCGCCAGCCCCTCGGTCCCGGCTGAGCCCCACGTGTGGACGGCTGCGCTCCAGCCCCCACTGACAGCCACCGCCCGCCGGCCCGCCCCGCGCCCGGCGCCCCGCCTGGCCTCAAAACCCCCGCGCCGCGCCCTCGCCCGCCGCATCTTTCCCGGAGTCCAGCCTCCCGCCCTCCCTCTCACCGGCGGCTCGCCCCGGCCCCGCGCACCTCAGCCCAGCTCCTCAGGCGCCGCAGGCGCATCGCTGCCCCGCGGGACTCCGGGCGAGCCAGGAATAAATCCTCCTCTTTTGAGGGGCTACTTTTGTTTGCTTGCCGGCTTCTTTCTGGTGACTTTTGCAGCTTTCCAAGATCTGTGCCGGGAGCGCACGGGAATCCTCCGAGCCGCTGCCTGCAGCCCCCCCCCCCCCTTTTTTTTTTCCTTTTGAGGTCCGCTTTCTTTGTAACTTTACGCCGCGGCTGCTCGGGTTACTTTTGTAATTTCCCGCCCCCGCCCGCTGGCGGTCCTGGAGTCACTCGGTGCCGTGGCTCGGGGGATGCAACGTGGACCGCGCGGGGCTGCCGGCCGCACCGCCGCCGCGCCTCGCTGCCCGCTGCGCTAGAGCCCGCGCCCCGCCGTCACCAGGGGCCGGTGCTCGGCCCGGGGCTCCCGGTATAGCTGGGAGCCCGAGCCCAAGAGAGTCTCGGGAACCGACCGAGGGCTGGCTAGACCCTGACTGTTTTCGGGCCGTGCGGATTTTGTCTTTGAGCGCTCTCTCTCCGCGGACCACGGTCCGCGCGCTCTCGGCGCCTGAGATGGGGAGACGGCGGCGGCTGTGTCTCCAGCCCTACTTCGTGTGGTTGGGCTGCGTGGCCCTCTGGGCGCAGGGAACGGCCGGCCAGCACCAGCCCCCGCAGCACAAGCCGCCCCGGCCTCAGGCGCCGTCGCAACAGGTCCGGCCCGCGGTGGCGGGCTCTGAAGGCGGGTTCGCGGTGCCGGAGTACCGGGAGGAGGGCGCCGCGGCAGCGAGCCGCGTCCGCAGGCGAGGACAGCAAGACGTGCTTCGAGGGTAGGTGGGCAGTCCACACCCGGGGAACCTCGGCTTGGCAGGTTTCCGTCCTGCCCCCTCCCGGAACCTAATTCTGGCGGCTAGAGCCGCGGCCCGCTCCACCAGAGACCCTGAGGACGCTCAGGCGCGCCTCCTTCTTTTCCTCTGCAACTCCGCCGGCGAAATAAACCTCCCCCGGGGGAGTTGGGCGGCGGATGGGTCGTAGGCCCCCGGTTGCAAATCGCAGAGCGTATGCGGAGCCCGCGGTGCAGGAACAGGTTCCGAATGTCAGGCGGAGAAAGGGCTTGAGTCAGCCCCGCGCCGGGCTGGTGGAGTTTGCCTGCTCCCCACCGTCGGGGGCGCCGCTCCCGAGCCTTTTGTTTGAGGACGTATGCGGGGCTCACAGTTCACTCTAATCATGAATCCAAGCGTTCCACCTTTCGACGCATCTTCCTTGACACGTCGGGGCCAGAGTAACAGTTGATCAGGAGGGACCAAAGCAAGTATTTTTGAAACGGAATGTTCCCTTTGTTCTCTGCATCCGGAGGCTAGAATAGTAGCAAATTATATGTTTCCCTGTTTCTTTTTGCCCTTTAAAAAGGCAGCAACGGAGGACAGATGAAAGGTAATGTTTAGGCGTTTCTGACCCTCCCCCATTCCAATGTTTAGCCCGCGTATTTCCACGTCTGCGCCCCAAACATTTGAACTGTAGTTCTGGTTTGTTATCCTGAAATCTACTCTCTTAGGGTTTTGCTTATGAAAACCGCTAACGAGTTTCTGCAACCTTGCTCCGTGTGTGTGACTTCACTTGTCTATTGCAGGCCCAACGTGTGCGGATCCAGGTTCCATTCCTACTGCTGTCCCGGGTGGAAGACGCTCCCTGGAGGAAACCAATGCATTGTCCGTGAGTGCTTGGCTGGGATAACAGCTTGGGGCAGCATCTCAGGGCCCGACCTCTCGCGTTTGGTTTTTTGGATACACAGTTGCGTTTAGAATCCAGTGACCACATAGCCGTGATAATTAAGACGTGGCCCTATTTGAATGATAGCCAAGAAGCAGCCGGTTTGCATCAGCTTAGATTTCACTTCTAGATGCGTTGAAGGGCAATAATGATAAAGGTTTCAAAGATAGTTGGAAGTTTTATCTTTCTGTGTCTACTAATACAAACTGATGGGGGAACACAACAATTCCCTAGATAACTCAAAACCACTTTTTCCTAAAGGAGTCCAGATAAGACCACAATGTGGTTATGTAAATTAACTGGCTTTTGACTGCATGAGGTTTTTGCCTTAGGAAGATCAAGCTTTCTTAGGCCTTTGTACAAAACCACTCTATTATATCTAGTTTCATCTCAGCAGCCACACTGCATACATATGAAAGGAGCACTCTCACGAATTTACACTTGACCTAGGTTAAAAGAACTTTTTAAAATAAGAACTCTACCAAATGGCTTGACTTTTTAATTTTTCAAAAGACATATAGACTTAGG
This sequence comes from Rhynchonycteris naso, assembly GCA_037038555.1. NCBI lineage: Eukaryota > Metazoa > Chordata > Mammalia > Chiroptera > Emballonuridae > Rhynchonycteris > Rhynchonycteris naso. The sequence goes on along the minus strand of CM073000.1, from coordinate 173,225,260 downwards.
ATTTGCAGACCAAAAATCTCATTGTGTAGTATAGATTTTCAAAGTGTGAACTTCACCAGTTCTATATATCTGACCTTAAAAGTTTTGGTTACTGTATTCAGTTTCCAAAGTGTATACCCAGCTCTATTGGAAAAGTCGTTAGTTATCAGCCTCACAGTGATGGACTATGGGATATCTTACTTCACATGCCTGTGAATTTGTGAGTTGCTGAAGTGGGACTGGCCTTCTGTGTGTTTATATAGCACAGCCAAGCATATTCGTTTAGGATCAATCTTGACTTTAGATTGACCTTGATGTTCTCCAGGGAATAGATAATTATGCAACTGTGAACAGAGAAAAAGGGGTAAGCCACACTAGCCAAGGAATAATAAGGATGTAGTGGTATCTCTGACTCTGTATTTATTGGTTTTGTGGGTTTGAGATAGACGCTTAATTTTTTTTTCAGTACAGTTTTTACAAAAGAACGAAAAATCTCAAGTGTTCTTAAGACTTTTTTTTAAAATTATTTTTTCTACCTTAAAAATCCCACAACTCCAGTAATGAGACAAAAATAGGAAACAACAACTGTGTTCTGTAAAATGATTCATGAATATTTTAAGTAAGCCCTCTGATGATAAGCCTTTGCTTTTATTAAAAAGAAAGGGGTATTGCATTCTTTTCTCTCCAAGCCAGAAGTCATCTATGTGAGGCATTTATGGAAGGTGCATTTACTCTTTCAGGCCAGTAGGGCATTACCATGTCTGCTTTAAACTTACACAGTTCCTAGAGTCCTAAAACAGCTAACGTCACTCACCACACACCTGCCATACTAGCTGGGAGTGACTTAGGAATTGCGGAAAGTCTGACTCACTGAATGTAATGAATGTGACTGCCATTATTGAGTTGGAGAGCAGCCGAGGAGAAGGGATTGGTTTATGGTACGTGTTGAAAATCTGTAAAGTCAGATTTTATTGGATCAGTGTGGAATGGGAATTCCAGAGAACAGAGCCTTGCAGAATATTTATAGTAGAAATACACATACATACATATGCTTAAAATACTTTTGGTCTTTGAATAACATTGTGCACTTTACTTGTTTAGAAGATCAGTTTTGGAAATAGCGTAACAATTAATATTGTATTCTGAATTTCTACTACTTGAAATATTTAGTTGCTCATGAAATGCACTGGAAAATAAATGTATCATAAATTTGTAAAAAGCATGAACTTGAAATGATCTTTATATCTCCAGGAAATATTTTCTACACTTGTGTCAAGAGATATCTACAAAAATATTTATTAATGTAGTTAGAAAATATTTCAAATACTGAAAGCATAAAACAGTGCACAAAATAGAGGGAGGGAGAATGTAATGCCTTTATAGTCTCACCTAAATTTTAACTTTTAATATTTATACATTAAAATCAGTAATCCAATTGTTTTGACATTCAAAATGATAATATATGAAAGTACAACTTGAAATCACTATAAAGTCAAAGTCAAGAATTTTCGTTATAGAAATTTCTGATGATAATGAGTTATTTTTTATATTTATTGACTTTCCACCATTTCCCAAAAGTAAAGCACTGAGGCAGCTTACAAAAAGAGAATAAGTAAAATGCAAATAAAAAATAAGGACCAGAGTTTACTTTTCTTAAACATTTGTACATCCCCATTCTTTCTGTATAGAAACATATTAATGTCAACTTCTAGAATTTTAATTTTTGGCCTTGACTGGTCCTTATGAGGAAAAGAAGATATTAAAAGGAAAGTATTTCTCACACTACTGGAAACCTAATGCATTTTGATTTAGTCTCTGTGTTTTGTTGTTATTGTTCTTAACTGTGGCCTGCAAAGATCACTGAAGTACTTCCAAGCTTCCAAATATTTGTTTCCAAAAGGATGGAATTGACTTTCTCACTTTCCATTTGTTTTTTCAAATCTTGTTAGAACATGAAGCAATGGAAAAGTTTGCTTATTAATTTATTTATTGTGAAATTATGCTATGAAGGGCATTTTGATCGGTGGAGTAACAGTGGGAAGGGGTTGGCCCAGAATCATAACATTTGAGACCTGCAGGGGGATCAGAACACTCCAATGTAATCTTTTAGTTTTATTTTACCAATGAGGAAACTAAACCCAGAGAAGCTGTGTTTCCCCCCACTTCCTGAGCTTGCAGTGCATCAATGGCAATAAGAACCCAACCTCAGACCTCTTTGTATACCATGTACTCTTTACTGTGCCTTTCACCTGCTCCCAGTATCACTGAAATCCCCACACCCTTGTCTTCTTTCCCTCTCCTTGTGGTATTTCTGGATCTCATGTTTTTTTGTGAGATTGTCTGAGGGACAGATGTTGACACAGATGTAGTGCGCACGCTGTGGCCACGACATGGATTTGTCTGAGGATCACCAGCGTATCAGACCTTCTTTGGGTTTAGGTCCTGGGGAGGAGCACATGGTATATTACCTAGGTGTAGACAAAATGTCTACCTGTTGGGGAAGAGGGAGCTTTGAAAATAACTATTATAATGTACATGTTTCATTGGAAAGTTTTAGATGGTCAGAAACTCTAGTACATTTTAAGAATGATCAGCTGCATGGTAGGAACCATGTTCTGGCCTAAAAATCAGTCTTCTGTCTTTACACGATGATCTATGACATTTCATTTATACGAAGTATTAATGGAAATGCTGGCCATATTCTCCAGAAGGCAATTTGGAGAAGAAAACTATTAACTGAGCTAGTTCACTTCTCTAGAACACACCTTTATCGTTATTGGGGCTCTCAGATCTCGTTGAAAGTTGTGGGATCCCTCCCTAGCACAAGACATGTGCACGTCGGCATGAATGTTCATAGCTAGTTTCAGGGTGTTCCTAGACTCTTTCTCCTCATCTTGTCTTCATTCATCTAGTCCTGGAGCATCAAAGCATAGCTTTTGTGCATAAAGAGAGAGTTCAAGTGTAAGTATAGAGATAAATCTCTCAGCTCCTAAAAGAACTGATTCTAAATATGGGTGGGGCTTTTTATTTGAAAGTACTGAGTGAACGATTTTGAGGAACCATAGTATGTGCTATGTCATTGAGCCTAACATTCTTTGCTAACATGCCTTGGAGGTCACCGCTGCAGGAGGCTTTGACTCACCCTCCATCAAAATGTCTGAGCAGCTTTTCTGAGCAGCAGGAATAAGCTAGGTTGTGGAGACTATATGGGAGAAGAAAGGCTGGAAGAAAGAGAGAAAGAATTATTAAGGGGAACAAAGATTGATGATGGTGCAGGTCAGATACCAGCTGGGAAGGAATGTGCATTGAATCCCTGAGGCTTGTCCAAGTCATTGGAGCCTGGAGTCTCTGACTCAGCTGGTTTCACATTCCCTGTCTCATGTGAGGGTCCCTTACAGAGTGGGCTGTGTTTTCTGAGAGTACGAAGGACCTGAGTTTCTTCAACCCTTCCAGCTTCCTTGGACCAAGACCGTCTTCTTGTGGTAAATTCTGCATATAAACTCTGCCTTGCGTAGCAAAGATAACCTGTATGAATAGGAGAGTTCAACAATTAGGATTATGGACTTGAAATAACTTCATTTGTTTACACCTTATAAGGATACTTGTGAGACTTGTTCTCATGGCTATACTGGGTAATTTCATTGCATATCTGAAATTAGACATTATATATCACATCTTTTATATCTTAGTTTTTTTGGATTTATTGTTTTTAACTACAGCTGTCTTGTGTTGTAAACTATAGTTTATTACCTAATTACTCATTTACTTCCCTGTTGTGCTTTCTACAGCAATATGTAGAAATAGTTGTGGAGATGGATTTTGTTCCCGTCCTAACATGTGTACTTGTTCCAGTGGCCAAATATCACCGACCTGTGGATCAAAATCAAGTAAGTTTCTTATGTGACCTTATTTACTGCATCCTCCTTACGCTTTTAAATAAATTCTCAATGTTCTTTTCACTGAGGCTGTAAATCCATGATTATTTTTCTCACTAACTAAGTCTTTATTAATCTTTGGAGTAAAAGTCTTGGGTGGCTTAGTTGTTGCCACCAACAACTAAGGGGTAAGAGGGTAACGATTTTCATTAAGGAAAATGTTTTATTCCTGGTCCAGAAGCTATATATCTGCAGTGAAAGAGCCTGGTTCAGTGCAGAAGTAATTTTTTGTGAATATTAGCTAATAACTTGCTGGGTTTTTAAAGTGCCATGTACTATTTTAAGTGTTTGACTACTTGATTTATTTAATCCACACATGAGATACTATTGTTACCCCAATTTTATAGGACAGAGATTGAGGCACACATAAGTTAAGTAACTTGACCAAGGTAACAGATTTGAATTCAGGTATTCTGAAGCTTAAACCTATAGTCTCAAACACTAGGCTCTCTTTATTGCCTTGCTCAACTCCTGAAACACATACCCTGTTTTGTGTGTTAACTAAAGGGAAAGGATAAGAGGATTGGGGAGAAAACAAATATTTATTGTATACTGACCAGATGCTTCACATATATTGTTATTTTGCTTTACACATATTAACTCCCAACAACTTTGTAAGATGACTGTAATTTTGGACTATGACTTGTGTTATTCACAACCCAAAATAAAAAGTGTTGGGTCTTTGAGGTCCAAGATTGATCTTCTAGGCCAGTGTTTAAGATAAGATTATAACCAGGAGGAAGCTGATATTGTTTACCTAATTGCTCAATAATTAAATAAATCATTAAGTCTACCTTAAACTAGTGTGAAGTTGTTACACTTTTAACATTCCTCTCATAGAAAATTCCTCTGACAAAGGAATATAAGTTTCAAGGTTCATATAGGAAAAGTCATTGTCTTCTGATTAAACTTTTGGTTAAAACTCTAGTTCCACTTTCTTTGAAAATAATCTGTTATTTTCACAACCTTTTAAAACCTATTACTCAATATTCATTGAGACTTTTTAGCAAATTTCCTCTACTCCTGTCCTGAATCTCCATTGTCTGATTGTCTGGAAGAAACCTTTGCCAATATTTTTATTATTCTATTTTTTATTTTTCTCATATATGCCCTCAGCAAAAAAAACAAAAAACAAAAAACAAACAAACAAACAAAAACCCAACAACAAAAAAAACCAACCAAAGTAATCCTGAAAAAATTTTGCTTAATTTCTCTGCCTGGGCAGCTAAACATTCCCTGACCCACCCTCAGTTTGTGGTATATAATTCAGTAGGGAATCTATGAATTTTTATTTAGCCTTCACTAAAACTCACACCCCTTCCATCATGAACTTTTCTATCCTTTCCAGTTCTCGTCCTGCTGTACCTCCCTAGAGCATTAATCACGAGCAATCTCCATTAGTCACTGTCTTCTTGAAGTGCTTTCTTTTCCCTCACTTACTTCATGTTTTGCAATCCTCTTTTTCTTGATTATTACTTTTTAGTCTCTTTTCTGTATCTTCTTTGTTAGCCTTTCATTCAATATTTGGTATTCCCAAGAGTTCTGTCCTCATTGATAAACTCATTTACATGTACACCTTCAACTACTACCAAGATGTTGCCAACTCACAATCATTATCACTAGAATAGTCACTTCCCCTGAGCCTCATATTCACGTATTTCATTTCCTATTCAGCATTTCCATCTGAATGTCTCTGAAACTTGGTCCCATGGAACTCTTGATTCATTGCTGACCATTGTCTACTTCTTCCAGTTTCTCTTGCCTCAGCAAATGGCACTGCCATCTATCCAGTACTTAAGTAACTGCTTCTCTTTTTCTCACATCAACTCTTTTTTTTTAAAGAAGACCTGCCAGTTCTCCTGGAAAGTGCATTTCAAGTTCATCTTCTTTCCCTCACCACTGCTACCATGTAGTTCAAGCCATAGTCACCTCTCACCTCGTCTCCTGCAGTAACCTCTTGAGGGGCTCCCTAGCTTCTAATCTTGCTTTAGTTAAATCTGTTCTCTGCAAAGCAGCTAGAGTAATTTTTTAAAAGTATAAATCATGTCACTTCATTGTCTTATTTATATCCTTTCGAAGACTACCGGTTGCATTTGGGATAATGCAAACCCTTCTACGGCAGAGGAGGCCTTGCATTGTCTAGCTGGCTTCTGCCTGCTTCTCTAAGATTTTCTCTTCTTAGTCTTGTCTCTTTGCAACCACGTGACTCTTTTGGTTCTTCAGTGACAATCCTTTATCATCCTAAGGTCTTTTGGTGTGGTGAGTCCTCTCCCTGTGAGGTTCCTCCTCGGTACTTCGTGAGCATGGCTCTTCTAGTCCTTCAGAACTCAGTTTAATGTTGCATCAGAGTGGTCTCGTCTGGCTACAAGCTATTCTTTACAACACAGTTTCCTTCAGAGAATTTAACGCTATCTCTAATGACATTGTGGTGTTTTGTGTTCTGTTTATGAGAATGCAAGCTCCATGAGGATGGGTATCAAGTCCTTTATGACAGCAGAGCACTGAGCTCATGTAGCAGGTGCTTATCCCTGCATTCCGAATGGATGTTTTCTGTCTCCTGCATCTTAGGATATGGTTACCTTCTATTTATTTCCTTTAACACTGAAAGTGTAGTATATCTTAAACACATACTTAATAGCATTATGCTCCTGTGTGCGCTTGTAACAAATAAATACAGATATGCTTGGGTCATAATTTACTCCTATAAAATATATTGAAATGTATATTTAGTATGGTTTCATAACTCGGAGATACTGCAATTTTGACCACTGATATATTCATATTTCGTGCTGTCCTTTGCAGTTCAGCAGTGCAGCGTTAGGTGCATGAATGGTGGGACCTGTGCAGAGGACCATTGCCAGTGCCAGAAGGGATACATCGGAACTTACTGTGGACAACGTAAGGAACATGAAAACAGACTTGATTTGTTAGAAACAATTAGATTTAGTGGGTATTTCATACTAAGTCATAATTTGAGGTCTTCTGAAGCCTATGATCCTTTAGAAAGGTAATTTTATGTGGTAATTATACCTTACCACTGAATTTCTAATTTTTATCTGTAATATTTTTTTTCTAACTTGAAAAAATAATTGTTTTATTGTATTGAGTTTGTTGACTACCACTAGCACTTTATCAAATTTGACACATATCATCAGCAAATATTTACTTGTTTTCCTTTTATTTATCTATAAAACATATATACCTTTCTGGGAAAAACACTGAAGTTTGCTTTGCTTTGATCTCTCTCTCTCACTCTCTCTCTTTCCCTCTCCATATGAGTTTTTAGGATATCCCAAAATTAACCGTTGGAGAGCCAATTTTATAAATTGTCCTTTGCTCAAATATATTTAATTATTTAATACCATAGAAATCAGATGTCACTTTAAAAGAGGGACCTTTAACCTTATCTCTCTGGAGAGTGTTCTGTACTAATCAAGAAATAACATTTTGGTGAGGATGTAAGGATTGTAGCTCCAGGATTTGTGACACGCTGTGAAATACTTTATATAAGTGTTTCCCAAACTGTGGGACTCTCTAGCCATGTTAGGCATACAGCCCAGGAGCATGAAGCGCCTCCACTTTATTGGGCAGCCGTCACCACCATCCATCCCCAGAACTCCTTTCATGTTGCAGAACTGAAACTGTGTGCCCGTTAAACACTAACTCCCATTTCTGTCTCTGTCCAGCTCCTAGCAGCCACCATTCTGCTTTCTGTCTCTATGGCTCTGACTACTCTAGGTACTTCATATAACCGTATTTGTATAGTATTTGTTTTTTTGTGACTGGCTTATTTTACTTAGCATAATTTTATTCGTGGTTCATCTATGCTATACCATGTATCAGAAGTTTCTTCCCTTTAAGGTTGAATAATATTCCTTTTTTTTTTTTTTTTTTTTTTTTTTTTTACAGGGACAGAGAGAGAGTCAGAGAGAGAGATAGATAGGGGCAGACAGACGGGAACGGAGAGAGATGAGAAGCATCAACCATTAGTTTTTCGTTGCCATTGTGACACCATAGTTGTTCATTGATTGCTTTCTCACATGTGCCTTGACCACAGGCCTTCAGCAGCCCGAACACCCCCTTGCTGGAGCCAGGGACCTTGGGTCCAAGCTGGTGAGCTTTTGCTCAAACCAGATGAGCCCTCGCTCAAGCTGGCGACCTCGGGGTCTCGAACCTGGGTCTTCCACATCCCAGTCCGACATTCTATCCACTGCGCCACTGCCTGGTCAGGCAATATTAACTTTTTTTGTATCTACCATAGTTTGTTTATGTATTAGTCCACTGATGGACAAATGAGGTGCTTCTGCCTTTTGGCTCTTGTGAATAACACTGCTGTGAACATGCGTGTAAAGACATCCTTTGAGTCTCTGCTTTTAATTCTGTTGGGTATATACCCATAAGTGGATCATGTAGTAGTTCTATTTTTAATTCTTTAAAGAGCTTCAATACTGTTTTCCATGGTGACTGTATTATTTTACATTCCCACCAGCAGTGCACAGGGTTTTTATTTCTCCACATCCTTGCCAACACTTGTTATTTCATTTTTATTAAGTTAAATTTTATTGGGGTGACATTTGTTAACATAATTATAAAGGCCTGTGTGTGTGTGTGTGATAGGTGTCCTAATCAATATGAAGTGGTAGCTCCTTTTGGTTGTTACTGTTATTTTTAAGATTGTCTTCTAGTTTTCTTTTGAAATAATTTTAAATAAATAGTAAATCAATTCAAAGAAAAATATTCTGTTAAGGTCAGGATTAGGTAAACTTTTTTCTATAAAAGCTAGATAGTAGATATTTTAGATTTTGTGCTCAAGACCGACTACTGCACTCAGCCATTATAGTGCAAAAGCGACCATGGACACATGTAAGTGAAGGAGCTTGGCTGTGTTTCAGCAAAACTCTATTTATGAACACAGAAATTCGAATTTCATCTCATTTTCATTGTCACAAAAATAGTCTTCTTTTGATTTTTCAACCACATGAAAGTGTGAAGCCCCTGGCAGCTCAGGGGCAATGCAATGGGCAGCGTGCCAGGTCTGGCCCGTGGGTCATAGTTTGCAGGCTCCTGGTGCAGGTGGTTGTCAAGTATGGCAGAAATTGCTAGGGTAATCTGAGATTGACTGAAGTTAGGGGAATGGAGTGTTAAAGTCATTAAGAGAACACAGTGCATTGAGGCCAGTTTTCTTGCAAAAAGTAGGAGTTGCCAATGTAATAACTTCTTTCGGTTAGGGTTGGCCAGGGGAGAGCAAGAAAGAGCTGGACAACTGAGAACAGAAATTCTAGGTAAGTTTCACTTTTCATGGATGCTTTCTTTTCTTTATTTCTTTCATACATTCAGGTTTTTCCAAATTTTATACAGTAGACTTCAGTTTATAATCATAAAAAAGGAACAAGCCTATTATAAGCATGACGTTTATAAGCAGGCAGATTTGTAGCTTTCTTTATACCTACAGAAACATTAGGAGATCTGATCGTATCTTTTAGAGAGTTCAGTGGCCAGAGAAGAGACACAGTTGCCCTTCTTGAAACTCAGCTTCTTGCCCTGTAGGTGCAAAATATCATAATTACTTTCAAACTAAAGGGGGAAGAACCTTGTCTCAAGTCATTTTTCAGAGTGTTTGTTCAAGCTCCTGAAACTATCCACCTTCAGCCTGAATCCTATCTGGGCCGTGTGAGTGTATGTACTTTCCTGAAGGTTCTGCAGTCAGGGCTGTGCTGGGTATGTCCTTTCCCTGCTCTTCCCACAGAAGTGGGAAGCAAGGGGGTGATAGGCAGTTTTCCTTCATAGAGGAGGTACTTTTATGTGCTGCTGCCCCTTTCTCAAACAGTGGTGATGTTACCCCACTTTCCAATCAGGGAAAAGCAGAAGGCCCTGGGTCAGAAGAGGAGCTTATACCTGAAAATTTGTTCTCTAAATATAGTGTGGGATGAAGACATCCTTGTCCAACATTTATCTCAGGGGTAATGGCACATCTGGTATAAGCAGAACATGTAACTAACAAAACTCATTGGTCAGCCAGTAGCAGGTAAAGGTAAGATCACTAGTACGTATCAGCTCAAGAAGTGGTTTCAGAGACTTTCTAAGTCGTTTTATATAGAGAGGGTTACTATACTTAGACTAAAGAAGCAGATGTACAATTTTCAGCTTGTGAATCCAGAAAATTCTGAAAATTTGTTTGCAAAAATTGGAATCATAAAATACATTTAAATTGCTTAAGTGTTTTTTCCCCAGATATATAGAAAGCAATCTTTAGAAAGCACTCTTTGCATTTTGCTCAGCCATGTGTATTCAATAACTACGTGTGCTCCACACTCTGCAAGGTGCTGGGAGTATGTCAGTGAGCACATGAGATGATGTCCTGGCCTTACAGAGCTTGTATTCTGGTGAGGAAGATAATTAACAAGTGGGTGGAAAAGCAAGTACAAATTAGGTGATGAGAAATTCTGGAAGAATAAAGCAGAGTGAAGGGGAGAGAGTCTGAGTCGGGATAAGCATTTCTCTGCTATTTTATTTTATTATTTTTTAAAATTCATTTATTGATTTGAGAGAGAGAAAAGAGAGAAATATCAATCTGTTCCTGTATGTGCCCTGACCGGATATTGAACGAGCAACCTTTGCATATCAGGATGATGCTCTACCAACCAAGCTGTCTGGCCAGGGCTCTCTGCTGTTTCACATTGGTGATCTCTGAGAAGATGACTTTGAACACAGATTAGAGTCTGTGCTTTTAAATATATGGGAAAAGGGTTTTAGACAGAGGGAAAAGCAAATTCCAAGGAGCTGTGGTGGGAACAGACTTTATATATTTTGGAAACAACAAGAAGACCCATGTGATTGGATACATGTGGTTGGAGGGAAGGAGATAATGTTAGGAGGTGAGTTCAGAGATGGGGGTGTTGGGCCTTATAGACAAAGGAAAGAAATTTGGACTATACTTCAATATTGGAGGAAGCTTTTGGGGCATTTTGAGCAATAAACTGATATGATTTGACACTTAAAAAACACCATTCTGGCTGCTGTGTTGAAACTATATTATAGAAATGGTAAGAGAAAATGAAAGGGCCAGGTAGGAGGCTACTGCAGTGGCGCTGGTGAATGATGCTGTAGTAACTGAGGATGTGATAAGTGCTTAGATTCAGCTTGTATTTTGGATGCAGACTCTATGAAAGAAAGTGGGTGCTGATGGTGGACTAGGTGTGGTGGGTAAGAAAAAAACCCCAAAGATCCTGAGTGCCAACTAGAGGATTTTGATAAAACTCTAGGCTGAATGGTGATGTCATTTTCTGAGATGGGAAAGATGAAGTGGGGAGTGGGATTGGAGTGGGGATCACGTGGAGCTGAGAACACAGGATATCAAGAGTTCTGTTTTGGATTAAGAAGTCTGTTAGACCCCCAAGTAGAAAGATCTGTGAACTCAGATGTTAGCAGAGGTCAGAGATAAGGGGAATGAAGTTGGGATGATATAGGTTGAATTTTTATGTAGATAATCTTTTAATGATAGGCCTAGATGAAGACCATCAGAAAGTTGGTATAAATAGAAAAGTGAGTTGAAGTCAGAACCCTGATCCAGCTCAACAGTTTGAGATGGAGAAGAGAAAGAGAAGCTGGCTGAGAAGGGTGAGAAGGAGTAGACAGTGGAATAGGGGAGAAATGGAAAGAGTCTGGTACCCTGAAAGACAAAGAAGATGGAGGAATGAATTATATTGTCCCATGTCAAATCAGTAGGCTTTTGTTTCTTTCATCTGTTTAATATCTTAACCTGATTTAGTGTGCTGTTTTTATCAAACCTGTTTGTGTAAAAGTAACAGCCATAATATGTCCAGGTGTCTGTACCTGTGTTAGTGGTACAGGAATCTGTCTAATAAAGACATATACGTGTCATATTACTTTGTACAAAGTAGGTGCTCAGTAAATATTTATTGAATAAAGATTTTCAAGTTTCTACAGTGCATGACCAGTGCTCTTTTTCACAGGCTGACCAGCATGACACAGCGTGCTTTTCCCTTCTCCTCAGATTGGGGTAGGCAGTTGAGAATCCAGCTTTATATTTCCATCTGTAGTATATTTTTTCCTCTCCTGCTTTTTGCTTTGTCTCGTATCAGGTGTAAGCATGTTTTCATCTTGGGTGGTCAACATTCTTTCCGTGGTGGAAATTTAGGCATATTCAAGTTTCTCTCCAACTTCAGTTGAATATAAATTTGTTTCTGTTATGTTGTGTTACAAAAATGTTACTTTGTAAAATGACTTTATTATAACTTATTCAGAGAAGGAAAATTACCTCTTTTTTATGTTGTTCCAATTTTATATGTATTCTTCTTCCTTTTTTTTTTTTTTTTCTCTTGTTCTTCAGTGTAAAGTTTGGGAGCTGTAGGTAATGTTGTTTTTCATACACATACTCTGCAGTATAAAAGAGAAAGGGAAGGATGGTTTGCAGAACTCCTTTAATATGTAGCTACTGTGCTTTTTGTTTTATTCATCACTTTATTTAGTCCTCATAATCCTAGGGGTAGGGATTATTATCACTGTTCCACAAGTGGAGGATTGGAAAGACGAGATTAGGATATACTGGGGACAGCAGAACCCCATCTGTTTACTGAATCATTCTGCTTCCCCCCAAAATGGAAAAAAAAAAGCTGCAAAAGTTTGGCATACTACAGAATTTTACATCAAATACTACAGAGGATGACAAGGGGAACAAAGGCAGACACTCCTGGTCCCTGTCCTGAGAACTCACTCTCATGTGAGAGCCAGGAATACAAGCAGTGGCTTCATCAATGGGTCTCATTGTTTATTCTTTACAGCACCTCTTTACATTTTTTTTAAAATATTGAGGTTCCTGAAAATCTTTTGTATAAATAGGTGGCACCTACTGATAGTTATCAGAATAAAAATTAAAATTGAGAAATTTAAAAAACATTTCATTTATTTAAAATAACAAAATAAAATAAAACAATGTTGTATGTTAACATTTTTATGAACTATAACTATGTTTTCCACCCCCCCCCCAAAAAAAAAATTGAATGAGAAGGGAGGCATTGTAAGTCTAAATTAAAGTAGGCTTAATCTCTACTGGATGAGCCCTTTCCAAGCTCAAGGCTTATCCAGCCCTGTTCTCCTACCTAACAGGTAGGAGCTCTGCTTTGGAAAACCCTGAGAGAAGCCCGTCGTCCACTTACCCAGAGATTGAGACTCAGTGTCAGCCATGAGTGCTTTCTCTCATTCATGTCTTAGAGGCTAGCGTCTGTCTAATGAGAGAGCGTATCTGGGGCAGTGAATTTCATTGAGGGTTCCTATGGCTTGAATAGCATTTAAAGAAAATTCCTTACATTCTAATTAATTACATTGGACAAGTCCTACATTTTTGCACTGCATCCTTTCAGTAATTGAAATCTTCAAACCTTGACAATTGTTTCTGTGGAATTAGTACTGAGAGTTCTCTTTCAGGGTTTTATTTTCTTCCAGCGTTCCTGTCTATCCCCATCTTTCTCATGACCTTTATTTGCTTTCTTTTATCCGGTATATTTAGTCATCTAATTTACTGCCCAACCCATATTGCAAGGCAGTGATCATTCGTAGGTGCTCCATGGGACACATGCAGAGGCAGAGAGGGGTGGTCCTTAGGGAGATGCACTTGTATGGGGGTACATGCATTCCTGCCGTAGAGCAAAGCCTGATGCAGACAAAAGATTTTAAGATCATTGGCACAGTGATGCTATAGGATGAAGATACCTCTTGTTTACAGAGTATGTTTTGTGCTTGCTACTGTCGGAAGAACAAAAGCCATTCTGAGCATTCTGAATGATGATAGGTGATCCAGTTCAGTATTCACATGCTTTATTGCATATTTAAATATCAGTTTATTTATTGATATTTAATTTTAGAATAAATATATTATAGAACACACATTTTTATATATTATAAAATAAATATTAAAAATATAATTTTATAATAAATATAAACATTAAATTTATACACTTATATTTATTTATTCCCCTTTTTTATATCTACTTCACTCGAAATGCACAGAACTATGTTTTGCCCCCTCACTTCCCTTTAAAGTCTTCAATCCCATTTGGGCTCAGGTTATAGAGTATAATCCTCCTTTTCATCTGAGAGGACACTGTTTCTGTTCCAAAAGGTGGGTGGATCGAGAGACAGCTCTTCGTACCAACATTTTCTCTTGGAGAGGACATGATTCTTGAATTCAGCTATCGTCAGTATGTTCACAGAAATACTTACTCTTCAAGGAATCTGAAAAGTGATCTTCTAGGAGACTTCTTGTCGTGGGTCTTGGCTGCCAAGCTGAGTTACATTGAGGGAGGTGCAGTGGGTAGAGATGCAGCGGGAGCTGGTCAAGTTCAGCCCTGGCCCCCTGGATCGCTCTGGGCCAGTGGAATGCCGGATCCCGGCCTCCCTGTCCCCCCATGTGAAGGAGTGAAAGTGTGTCTGCATGTGTTTGTCATTGTCACTTAAATATTTTGGACGGCGGGTTTAATTTTCTGTGAAAGAACTTATTGTCCTGACACAGTGAGGTTTGCCCTTTCCTTCCTCTGCACCGTGCACGTACTCTCCACACATTGGTTCTTTCTCTCAGTATCTCATTGCTGAATTGATGGTATCTCTCCCCTATTTTTCATATGAGTTTTGCCCTTTCCTTGTTTAACACTCCGCTTCTTTTTGCCTTCTTTTTCTTTTCTGATTTTTGCTGCTTTGCTTCATCGCTCTATCCTCTTTATTTTTCCATATCATGTTTCCTCCTCCTTTCTTTCTCCCCTTTTCTGCTAGCATCTTCTTCCTTTTTCCTACATTTCTCCACATTTTGCTCACCCTTTAACTATAGAAGATATAGTGTTAATTGAGCTGAAATAAAAGACTAAGTAAGGTATTTTCCAACTATATAAGCATTAGAACCAGCTAGTCCTTGTGATTGTGATTTAAAAACAAAACTGTTTTTCAGAAACTTGCTTAATACTGTGATTTACATAAAGTGTGAAGGGCTTGTCTCACTATACGCTTAAATGTGTTTATTAAATGCATAACGTGAACTGTAGCATGTTTTAGAGGTAGGATCCGTTGTTGGCTGCATCTCCACGCTGCTATGTTGTGTGTGGGGATTTGCTATATAATGAGCTTCTTGCTGTGTTTGTGTGCAGCCGTCTGTGAAAATGGATGTCAGAATGGTGGACGTTGTATTGGACCCAACCGCTGTGCTTGTGTTTATGGATTCACTGGTCCACAGTGTGAAAGAGGTAAGAAAAGAGAAATGAGAACTTCCCTTTGGAGAAGTTTAGTTTATTGTAAAAATGTTTAATTATTTTTGTTATCCCATGAGTATTCTTCACATGAAGTAATATTTTCACTTTTCTTTAGTTATGTCTGTCACTTGAAGGGAAAGATTTTGAAATATAGATAATACAACACAAGTGTCCAGTTTCTTCCACCAGAGTGGCTCAGTTCAAGAGGCCAAGTCTGGCGCTGTCTCTATGGTAATTTTGAATGAGTGACTGAAGGCATATTCTAGTAATGTGCTTAACTGAAATTGAGATTCATTGTTGGGAGTTCTGCCTATATTAAAAAAAATAAAATCAAGATATTCTTGGCTACAAAATCAACAAAAATGGTATAAATTGCCTTATGCAACAGAACTATATTATATTGCATAAGAAAAAGTGCAGAGCTAGTGGGTTTCAGGTAAGATGTTATCAAGATTTTCCCACTGTTACTCTGCTTCTCCTGGTCCTGTCCTCCGTTGTGTGTTAGTTTTCCCCTATCCTGGAATTCTTTGTGGTTGTAAAATGAATGACAGTAGTAACTGATGCTTCCTTGTTGACATCTAGAGAGGGAAAATTTCTCCTCTATCCATGGGCCAATACGAATTCCATATGTTCATTGGCTTAAGCTTTAGTTTTTGAACCAGTTCATGGCAAGGTGTCTGGCTTTAATACTATGTTTGATGCAGACTTATCAGGACCTGTCCTTGGAACAAAAGTAATGTCAGCTTCCCCAAAGTCATGTGGAGGGGAGAGTTTGGTATCTGAACTTAGTAGATGTTCTGTTGACAGGAAAAAAGGGGTCAGGTAATAGATGCTGGGCATGCATCTAGCATTGTGCACTCTATTCTTTAAAAGGTCAGTCAACCCAATATGAAAGCAATTTACCATAATTTGAATTAGCAGTTAAACTCATGACCTACAGTAGACTACTGAAAATCCCTGTGTTGATGTACTAAGTAAACTATTAATAATGTCCTGGTAGCAATTGGGTGCCAACAGTGTTATCAAATAACTTAAACTTTATACAGTGTGATAAATAACTATATAGCACTGAACCATAAGAGTAAAGGTAAGATGAAACTAAAAGCATTATTTCATAATCATTCATAATTATGTACATACATCCACTATTTTTCCAGGGCTTGTCACAGCATCTAAAATTGTATAGAACTTTCTTTGTTGCAAAACTTTAGCATATATGAAATATTATAGATAAGTAATGGTGATGGTTTATATATGTATGTATAAAGGCTTTGAATTGCAAAGAAACTTTATACTTTGAAAATTAAACTCATTACTCTGACAGAAATATCATCTAGATATTCAGATTAACTCTTGAGAAGAAACTGAGAAGTTAGAGTTAATTGGGGAAGTTAAAAAAGTGAGATGTATGCAGCCTTTTAACTAATATATATGTTTTATATATATATATATGCATGTATAAAGATATTTATATTACTCCTAAGGTAACTGAGATTTATTGAGACTGAAATACATTCCACAAATGACAGAGTTTATAGTTACACTTCGGATAAATTTAAATGTCTTTACCAGATGTTTTTATTTGGGGAAGAAAAATTAATTATGAAATGTTAGCATAAAAAGATAAGTTGTTAAGAATGGGATAACACAAATTTTCTAGATGACGTTGTTTATTTAAATACCATAGAATGGAAAATAGTTAAATTTAAAACTTCAAACATAATTATAATTGGTGGAGATGATGTTCATTTTTCTGGAAGTCATGTAAGCTTTGCAGCTCTGTCACCCTGAAGCCGACTTCAAGTTTAGTTGGCAAAGGAATTGGGTAGTTTTAACTCAGAGGCTTCCAAGGCATTACATCATTGTTCTTCAACAGCTATTCATTCACTAGATTTGTTAGTCCTTACTAAATTTATGGGAGTTCTATAAAGACCGACATATATTTTACATGTACAGTAGCATGTTTTAAGAAGAAATTACAAAATTAATTAGTTAACAAATTGGCCTGAAGGATATTTTTTAAAATGTGGGCTTGTTTCTTAAAAATATTTTGAATTACTACCCTACAGCTGAAAGTTCTAAAACTTCATTTCTTTCAAAGAAAGGAGTTAGTAATTTCCACTCTTAGATCTCAACCATGAACTTTAACACCTTTAAAAGATTTTCAATTGAATATTTTAAATGTATAACAGCTAAACCTACTAAAAGTGGAGCCCAGCACTTTTCTCAAGAAACATCATCTGCATAGATACAAAAGGAATAACTTACGTTGAGGTTAGTGATTAGGTTCATGAGCCCTCTTCACCTTTAAAGTGTGTGTTAGGTTGTTTTCAATTATAGAATTTCAAAGCATATGTTCTCTGTGTTCTTTAAAAAAAAAAAACTTTTGTAAAGTTAGAGATTGTTTTTCCTCCTTAATGTAGAACACATATAATTTTTTTTTTAAATTGGCCTCTGGGGATCAGTTGTATGATAAAACATGGCTGCTTTTCCAGCTATCTGGGCTTCTGGCAGACTGGTTTCCGGACTGGAGACAGAGACTGCTGGTAACTAATGGCTGGCATGATTATGGTATTTAACTTGAATCTTGGTGCCGGGTAAGCTGAATCTCTTTGGAGTACTTTTCTCACTCTTGCTGATATGTACAATGACCTTTTATACTTATCATTAAAAAAGAAAAAGAAAAAGTGCTGTGGTCATGTGCTGATTATAAAATGCAGACAGATAAGCTGTGTTGAAGGCACATGAAGGCACTCAATTCTTTTTGCATCTCTTTCCAAACCGATGGCATTTAAAAAATGATAAATATTGCACTTAATACTATATATCCTGGAAAATATGTACGTAGAAATGGAATCAGCATTATATACCAAGACTTTGTGTTTTCTTTCTTCTAATACTTAACATGTACCTTATTATTTACCAGTAGGAACTTGGAGAGCGTGGGCAGGCAAGAAATGAATTTGCCTAAGAAATTTCTGGACACAATATAATGATTAATTGATCATAAATGTGGCCTGCCCAAAGTCCCTGTTTCTTTGACTAAAGTGATTGATGAAATCTCATTTTTTAATTGAACTTTCTTTAGGATCAGCTCTTAGAAATATATTCTAGACTCTTTAAAATTATGTAGGAATTACTCCCATAAATTGTTTGTATCATTTAAATATGACTTCCTTTAGAAAGGGTGTAAATTAGGTAACATTTCAAATACCTTTATGCTTAGTGAAATTTTCTCTAAAATATACATTTTTCCAGTAAATGATACCTTAGGGAGGAGGATTGAAGATTTACTTTTTAATTTGTTGACTTGTTTAAGAATTCTTTTTCACAATCTGAATCTACATCAAAAAGAAAAAGTGAGATCAAGTTGCCAAAGTTAAAGTTTAGAACAGTGGTTCTTAACCTGGGTTCTATCGAACCCTAGGGGTTCGATGAGTCGGTCTCAGGGGTTCGGAGAAGCCTCTGCCACAGAGGCCAGAATAAAGTAATACCATGATTTGTTGTAAGTTCATGCACTTTGTTGGTTTTGTTCTTTGAGCAAGGTGATGTTCATCCACGGCTCATTTTGTGCACCAGTAAAAAAACATATACCCATATCTTGAATTTGGAGAAAAATATCATATTTTATTTATCACGAAAGAAGGGTTCGGTGAATGCGCATATGAAACTGGTGGGTTCGGTACTTCAAAAAAGGTTAAGAACCACTGGTTTAGAAAATCTAAACTTTCAAGCCTTGATGTCAATGAAAAATGGAAGCATTTCCTTCAGGGTTACTTTCATAAAGTTATTCAGCTGGAGAACTTAATGCATGGACTCAGTGACAAAATGTATGCTGTGAAGGAGTCATTCAGCCTCTGCTTGAATGCCTCTAGTCACAGGCTGTCATTGTCAGTCTTAATTGTTCAAACTCTGCATTATCACACACCTGCCTAGTCGGCAGATTTAACATGGGTAGCACCACCCTTATTGTCTAGGTCAGTAGGAACATGATGGTGGTGATACTTCTTAAAGGGATCAACCCCTGCTCTAGGGGTCAGCCACGGTCTACCACTCTGGTTTGCATTATGGGAACATGAAATCTTATCATAAGCTTTTGAGTTATTCTGTGCGTTTTTGTTTGTTCACCCACATTTCAGGAGGTAAAGTAACTGTGGCAGCTACTGAACCTACTCACACTCTGTGTAGCTTCACCACAAACAAGAGTGAAAGCAGGCAAATTAGAGTTTTCCTGATTTTCTGGGAATTATGTACACCAGATCCAAGTGTGTTAAAAAATAATTGGATACACTTATTAGTCAACATTAATCCCATGATCTTGCAATTTATTACAAAGTATGCAGGGTAGATTTGTTCAGCCTGTGAACACCCAAGCAACATAGCAAATCAATAGTGTGACCAGGAACACAGGGGAGCATGGTGAGAGAACATGATAGCATTATGCAGACTTCTATACACAGTAAATTTCATACTTCCAAGAAATGCAGAGCAGTACTTTTTAGAAGAATTTTCTTTCATTATAATATTCTTACCTAAATTAACAAATTCTTATTATAAAATAATTTTAAAACAAGACAAGATAAAACAAGAAAATGCAATTATTTATCATTTCTCCACTCAGAATGCATTTTTTTTTCTAGTGCTTTTGGGATTTGGGATTTTACTTCTCTCTATCTTTTTAACAAGTTAGAATGTACAGGAGCGTGACCAAATTTATTTATAAATATCAAATATCAATCGAGTGCTTATTAATAATTAGACTATTAATGAGGAGCAAATTATCTCTTTAAAGGACAGAACTAGTCATGTACTTTAAACATTAAAATGTCATGCAACAGAGAAAATACTATAATAGGAGTAGGAACAGTTGTGTGGGAGAACTCAGAAATGCTTCCTGATTAAGACAAAATTAGAAAAGTCTTCCTGAAGTTAATCTCAATTAAAAAAAACAAAACTCATTCTAATGGGGAAAACAGTAATGGACTAATTCCTTTATTGCTATTTTAAGGAATTCCTTTATTGATAAACTATGATTGAATCTTATGCTAAATAATATTATTTAAACTCCATAATTAATTACCAATCATTACACTCACTGTGGTGATATTTGTTTTGTAGAAATATGATGTCTCCCTCCTTTTCTTTGCCCTTTGAAGATTTAGTGAGAATGAAAGTACAAGGAATAGAGAGAGAATGTTACCAACTGCAGATGTCAAACTCACATGTGCCCACATGTGCACACACACACACATTTCTGCACTCAGGAGGCTATTAAGAACATTTTATAACCTTGCACTCTCAAAGCTAAACTTAGCCTTAAATGGGCATCAGAGAAATACCAAAAGATCTGTGAGAACTTAACTTTTGGCACTCGCTCAGATGACATCCTTATCTTGAATGCCATTAAGAACACAAGGGAAGGAGAATGAGAGAGACAAAGCAGACAGCGAGAGCTGGAAGAAAGGGATGTGAAGAAGAAAATGAAAGATAATACAGTGTGTCCGTAAAGTCATGGTGCACCTTTGGCCGGTCAAAAGTCAAAAGTGCACCATGACTTTACGAACACACTGTAAGCAGAGGGAGATGCGATGCTAATAGCAGGAGCAGAGATGCTTTTCTGTGTAACGGAAGGGTCTAAATTTGGAGGGAAATCAATTTATTCATTGATCTGATCAGGGAGAGGTGAGAGTTTTTATTTCTCACTCTTCAATTTAAGCCTCCACTGTTTAGATCTGTGCAGTAAGACTGAAGGTATTTGCAGCCTGTTAGGCCCTGATGCTTTATAAAATTATTTTGAATTAAAGCAGTGAGTATTTTCACTTATGCCAGCTCTAAGGGCCTTATTTATATATTTCTTTGTTTGTTTTTGGTTTATCTACCTAGACCAGTGGTTCTTAACCTGGGTTCTATTGAACCCTAGGGGTTCCATGAGTCGGTCTCAGGGGTTTGGAGAAGCCTCTGCCGTGGAGGTCAGAATAAAGTAATACCGTAATTTGTTGTGAGTTCATGCACTTTGTTGGTTTTGTTCTTTGAGCAAGGTGATGTTCATGCATAGCTCATTTTGTGCACTAGTAAAAAAACATATACCTATGTCTTGAATTTGGGAAAAAAAATCATATTTTATTTATCACTAAAGAAGGGTTCGGTGAATGTACATATGAAACTGGTGGGTTCAGTACCTCAAAAAAGGTTAAGAACCACTGATCTAGTGGGGGGAAACCTATAATACAAAATAAAAATATTCAGACATTTTATATATGTGTCATTCCGTAAATACTTTCCTGTTCCCAATTTCAGTATCAGGTCGGAAGACAGATCTTTTGGTATGGAAAGTGGGTAAAGTTATCACACAAACACAAATTAAATATAATGAAATGTTATATAAGATTTAGCCAAAAGTAATTTATAATAATAAAATGTGCATGTGAGGGGGGATAGTATTTATTTAATATACACTATAAATTTCAAAAATCCCAAACATTATAAATTTGTGAACAGCATCTGTCTCCAAGGATTTCAGATAATGGGTTGTGGACCTACAGTTACCTTATAGATTTATTGGGATGATTAAAAGCGATAATGTGTTAAGCTTTGGATACATTAATAGGTGGAGTGCCTGGAATGTGGTAGGCATCCGCTAAGTGTATTTATTGTGTTTTAGGAACACAGGATGTAATCAGAATCAAGACTTAATAGTAAGACCTGTGTGACCTTAGAAATGTGATTGCTTTCTCTGATCCCTGTTTCTGCATTTGTAATAGGTGTCTGTTATGTCAAACTTAAATTATTTTGTGAGCCATAAATTATATATATAGGGTAATACCTGGCACTCAGTAAATGATAATCATTGATCCCAGTCTCTCTTAATGTTTTATTTTAAGTGGGGGGTGGGAAGATAGTGAGATAGGCTCCTGCAAGTGCCCTGACCAGGATCCACCTGGCAACCCCGTCTAGGGCTAATGCTCAAATCAACCAAGCTATCTTCTGCACCGGGGACCCATGCATGAATCATTCGAGCCACTGACTATAGGAGGGGAAGAGGAAGAAAAGGGGAAGGAGAGAGAAACAGATGGTTGTTTCTCTTGTGTGCTTGGAATGGATATCGAACCCAAGACATACATACACCGACCTCACACTCTATCCACTGAGCTAACCGAGCAGGGGCAATGCTAATCTATTTTAACTGGACTTCTCAATTTTCAAAAAGATGTGGTGGCTGGCTTATTCAAAATGGAATTTTAAAAAATGAAATTTTGAATGGGGAATAAAAGGATTTTTTCAACAATGTGTAAGACATACAAGTAAAATTTAATGTTGTTTCTTTCTTTGAGAATGGAAACATTCAGAACAAATAGTGTATTTAGGAAAGTCACATTCCTGGTATGAGCATTAAATGAGAGATAAACTGTCTAGCCAGTGACTACAGATTTAAGTGCTCAATAAATGATAAGCTATAATTATGAAAAATAAAGCCAAGATATGATGTGCTCTCTCTGACAAAATTGTCTTGATGGATGAACAAGACTGTTCCAGGATCACTGGGACTGTCTCAAGTCAGTGTGCATCAGTTGTGAACAATGTAAATGTCATTGCTCAATTTTGTGGATTTATTTTTGTGATCATGTAGATCAATTGAAATATATTGTATATCATTATCACAATCTTACATGTCATGCTGTGGAATTTTTTGACACTATCTTATTTAGATGTATTTCTATTGCAAATAGCAGTGTTGCTGTCAGTAGTTACTATTTAACTGGTCTCTTTAGTGTTAGTCTCTTCCTGTGTACAAGGTCTGTTTCTAAGTATTTCACAGTGTAACTAATATATATGTAGAATTTATTTCTTGGCAGGTACTTATAATCAGTAGAGTTGCATATTGCTAAATTTAATAGAAATAGATCAGAAGGGTCTTTGAACAGTCCAGAGGTCAGTTCCTCTGTGAAGCTCTCCTTGGCACCCCCCCTTACCTTTCTTTTCAGGCAAAAAATAGTCATACTTTCCTTTTATCATACCTCTCATGTGTTCCATTCCATCACTGTTGTGACCGTTCATTTACTTGGCTCGAGCCAGAGAAAAGCAGAGATTTTTATCTTAAAATTGCTTTGTGTTCCCTCTACGCCACACAATGCAATATATGTAAGTATACCATGTATGTGACTACATAAACTTGTGGATTCCAAGTAGAAAAAGTAGGATGAAAAAAAGTGCAGATATAATAAAAGTCCTCATTCAGTAGTGCGGCTATGACACAGTTATTGAAAGCAGAGAATAGGAGATGAGGCTGGCAAAACAGACTGGGACATTCCAAGGCAAGTCTGAAATGCAGAGTCAAGGGGCTGCCCTCCGCTCAGGATCGGGGAGCGGGATTATGAAGGGCTACTTACTGTCCTTGAAAGTAGTTCTCTGCGAAGGGTGATCTAGGTGACAAACAGAAAGGAGCAGAGGGATGAAGAGGCTGAAGGCAGAGACACCCTTCAGAGGAATTCATTACATGTCAGTGAGATCATTGCAGTGGATCTTTTACGTTTGTATAATGTTTTCACTCGAGTTGCAATTCATGTGTGCATAGATTAAGTTATTAGTGTTAATTTGCAATGTAAAATTCTGTAATATTGGGGAAAATAACATTTATTGAACATTTACTTGATAAGAGCTTTAGAGGAATTAACCCAAAGGTACCTTTATTTAAAATATCATATTACCAGTAGGAAAACCGAGGCACAAAGAGGTTAAAATTTTTTTTTCAAATTTATTCATATAATAGATTAATTAGGATTTGAACACAAGTGCTATAATCTTAAAACGAATGCATTTAACTACAACTTTTTAAAGAGAGACACAACATTGCAAAAAGTAATGTATTTACATTCTTTAGAAATATATTGTTCCATATGAGACTGATAACAGGATACATCATACCAATTGACTGAAAGGAATGCTTGCTATTTTTGTATTCTTTTGTTCTATAGCCTAGGGAAATATTTTTACTATATAAATTTTATATTGTACCTTTCCATTTATACACTCAAATTTCTTTATGTAGATGATCTTCTAAAATTAGAATTTGATATTCACAACTCATAGTGCTTAAAACAAAATTGAGCTTTGTGTTTGAAAAACAGAATAAAATATATGAAACAATGTTTTTCAGGATATTGAATATCAGGTAACGGAAGATAGTGACTCCCAAAAAGAAGGGCTCTGTTAGATTTCACCAACTTGCTACTCAAGAGTTTTTCCAGGCTGTGCTAAAGACTTAGAGCAGGAGTCCCCAAACTAAGGCCCGCGGGCCGCATGTGGCCCCCTGAGGCCATTTATCCGGCCCCCGCTGCACTTCCGGAAGGGGCACCTCTTTCATTGGTGGTCAGTGATGACCATTGAAATACTGGTCAGTTTGTTGATTTAAATTTACTTGTTCTTTATTTTAAATATTGTATTTGTTCCAGTTTTGTTTTCTTACTTTAAGATATGTGCAGTGTGCACAGGGATTTGTTCATAGTTTTTTTTTATAGTCCAGCCCTCCAACAGTCTGAGGGACAATGAACTGGCCCCCCTGTGTAAAAAGTTTGGGGACCCCTGACCTAGAGAATCCAAGCATAGCCTTTCAGGCTCCTTACATTGAGGATATAGAATTGAGATGCTGGGGAGACCAAGAGGGCTAGAGTTTTTATGACAGAATACTGGAAAGGAGAAAGCTGAATATTAGAACTCTGGAGCTATACAGAGAATCTGTTTTAACTTTCTGCAGAATACTGTCAGTGTATGCATGTGAATAATCTACTTGAGGCTGAAGAAGGAATCACCCAAAAGAATTAGAAGGAGCAATAGTTAGAATACAAATAGCCCAGAATTACACCTGCTCCTTTAAAACACTTTACAGAATGACATAATCTGCGAGGCAATGGTTTAAGTACTATGAAAGGTCCTACCTCAGTAATGGGGAATAATAGCCATAGATTAAATGCTGCTCTGGTCCTAGAAGATAAATCCTAAAAGCAACATCCAGAAGGATTATTTATTTAAGAATAAAATTCAACAATAGTTACAAGAATATAAAATAAGCTAAGCATCAGTAAGGTAAAATTCACAATATATTACATCTTATGTAATTGTTGATAAAAAAAATTCCTACAAATGGGAAAATATGAGTATAATGAGAAGAATTATTAATCAATCAAAATCTACCCAGAACCTATAACTTTGTTAGAATTAGCAGACAAGGAGGTTAAAACAGTTCTTTTGAGTGTTTTTCATGGTTCTAAAGCTAGAGGAAGGATTCAAAATGTTAAATAGAGATGTGGATCCAAATAGAATTTCTAACGGTGAAGACTACAAATCTGAGGTAAAAAAATATTCTCAGTGGAATTAATAATAGGTTAGACATTGTAGAGGAAAAGATTAGTGAACTGGAAAGCATAGGAATAGAAATTATTCAAAGTGGAATGCAGAGAAAAAAAGGCTAAAAGATATAGAAGAGTATTATTGAGTTTTGGGGCAACTTCCAGTTTAGTACATACATGTAATTGGAATAATCAAAGGAGTGATGACCAAAAAAGTATAAGAAATAATGGTCAGAAAATGTTCAAAATTGATGAATGCTTAAACTGACAGAACCAAGAAAATTAATGAATGCCCCCAAAAAGAAAGACGAAAATTACATCAAGTATTATCACAATTAAATTAATCTAGCAAGGTTGCAGAGAATAATCTTAAAGGCAACTAGAGAAAAAAAAAGACATTTAATATAGAGGGGGAAAAAGATGACAATTTTTTTGTCAGAAACAATGCGAATAAAACAAACAATGGGACAGCATATTTAAAGAACTGAAATAAAAACGTCACCTAAAATTCTGTATATGCAACAATATTTAAAAACAAAGGCAAAATAAAGCTTTTTTTTTAAACATATAAAAGATGAAAGAAGTTATTACCAGCAGTTCTGCACTGCACAAAATGTTAAGGGCAGTCCTTTATGCAGAAGAAAGTTATTATCAGAGACAAATATAAATCCATACAAAGGACTGAAGAGCATTAAAATGGTAACTATGTAATTTTTT
Organism: Rhynchonycteris naso; assembly: GCA_037038555.1. Lineage (NCBI taxonomy): Eukaryota > Metazoa > Chordata > Mammalia > Chiroptera > Emballonuridae > Rhynchonycteris > Rhynchonycteris naso. The sequence continues at coordinate 173,199,031 of CM073000.1, read as the reverse complement.
TTTTTTTTAGTATTTAAATCTCTTTAAGCAATTGGTTGTTTAAACAAAAAATAATTTTAATGTTCTGTGGAGTTTATAGCAGATGTGGTGGTAAAATATGGTAGAATAATAACACAAAGGCTGTGAGAGCCTTATATTCTCTGTCAAGTAATATTACTTGGAAATAGACTTTGATGATTTAAAGGTATGTACTCCAAACATTTAAACAAACACTACAAATTATAGAGTTATAAGTAATAAACCAAAAAAAGATAACATTAATAAAAAAACAAACTAGATAATGAACGGACAATTAGAAAACAAAGTAGAATTAAATTTAATCATGTCAGTAAATCATATAAATGTGTAAACTAGGTAATAAAAGAGAACATTTTCAACATGTAAAAGTGTATTTCCAAAATACCTCAAGCTAACACCACACTTGATGAAAAGTTGAATTCTTTCCCTCTAAAATCAGTAGTAACAAAACAAGGATAGTTTTTCTTACTACTTCTATTAAATATTGCTCTCTTTGGTTTTAGTGAGGGTAGTAAGACAATAAAAGAAATCAGCCATAGATTGGAAAGGAAGAAGTAAAAATTTTTTTTTACAGATGCCATCATTATCTGTAGAAAATGTTAGTTTAGTAAGGTTACAGGTACAAGACCAATGTATAAAAGTCAATTGTATTTCTCTATCTAGCAGAGATCAATTGAAAACCTAAATAGAAATCAGTACCATTTATGGTACCATAAATATGAAATGCTCAGGGATATTTCTGACAAAAATGTGCAGTCCCTATATGTACTGAAAACTATAAAACATTGCTGAGAAAAATTAATGAAGTCATAAATAAATGGAAATACATACCGTGTACTTGAATTAGAAGACTCAATATTGTGGGATGTTTCATCTCCCCTAATCTATAGATTCAACACAATCCTGATAAAAAGCATAGCAGAATTTTGGAACACTTCTTATTCATAATAAGTAAAAAAACTGTTGATACATGCAATGTTGATGAATCTTAGAATATCCTGAGTAAAAGGCATACAAAAAAGTTTATACTGTACAATAGCATGTAAAAAGGATTATCGGTAATTCAAACTAATCTATGGTGACAACAGATAAATTGTTGCCTAGGGATGGAGAAGTGTTGATGAGCAGAATAGAGAACTTTGGGATGGATATATGTTCATTAAGTAGGTTTTAGTAATGATTTCATGACTTTATAACAGTAATAGGCAATCTTTTGAGCTTGGTGTGTCAAAATTCGCCCAAATGAGCATAACTCGGGTGGTGAGTCACTTAGAGAAAAACGGCCTAACCGGAAGTCCCAGAACTAGACGCTCTGTGCCGGAGTTCTGTTGTTTTAGCCTACAGACCTCCGGCACAGAGTGTCTACACTACAGCAAATGTTTCATCCTGGGCTACTGCACCTGGCTGTGCAGGAGCCGAGGATGAAATGTCCTTCTCGGCATGTGACCCCATACTTCTCTGCTATGCAGCCGCATGCGGCCGCGTGTCATCGAAAATGGCTACACGTGTCAGTGCTGACATGTGTGTCACAGGCTCACCATCACGGGTTTATAACATGCAAGAATATATATATATATATATATACACACACACACACACACACACACACACACACACAATTTATGTGCAGTTTATTGTATCAATTATATCTCAGTAAAGCTGTTTTGAAAATGTGGACAATGAAAATAACTTGTTTACCCTTTTTTGTTTGAATTGGTTTAGGTTTTCAGGTTAATGTCTCTGGCCATATTTTTTTTAAATCTGCTTATAGAAAAGAAACTCATGTAAAAATCTGAATATTACACCTTTCATAGAACTAATTGATGTTGCACACTAATGTACAATAAAAACAAACCCTCATGTAGAACTCCTTGAATGAAATAATTGTGTGGCAGATGAAATGGAAGAAGAATCTTAAGGAGAATGAAAACTGTAGGTCTCTGAAAAAAACATTGATTTTCTAATAAGTATAATCCAGTCAGTGCTTCTCCAGGGGAATGCAGTAGTTGGTTATTCTTTCTTGATCCTCTGCTGGAGGTAAACTTGTGCTCAGGTATCACTATGGAAACAGATTGAGGGGCACTTCCTGAATCGTCCTGTCCACTCTTTGGGTATTTTAATTTGGGACCTTGAGAAAGCAGTGTCACTCGTTATTGTCTGCACAGTCAGTGTGGATTTCTCAAGGAGTGGGCAGCCAAGGAGCCAGGAAATATCACTAGATAATTAATAGGAGTACATTTTTATTAGTTTCAGTCATAACAGGCATATCTTTTCAAGAAATTAAAACCTAAATTTATGTTAAAGATAGGGAACTGGTATTTTCTACCTGCCTATCTTGTTTTTATTGGGAGCTTTTTTGTTCTTACAAAATTAGTGCACCATTTTAAAAAATACTATTTTATCCTCACTTTAAATGTTATACAAATTTCCTTTTAATTCTATTAACTAGTTCTGTTTAAAACTTCCAAAGCTGATCAATATACTTAGGTCACTATTTCTTGATTGAGTAATATTATGCAATCTCCCCACCACGACGGGGAGTAAGTCCTGTATGCTTTACTGCTTTTCCCACACCATGTCTGTTTGTTGGTTGGATTTTGTCATCAAGAATTTTTTCTAGGAAGTGTTCATTGAGTGCTTTCTCTTTGTGGAGGATGTTGACTTCTTGCCTTATGCTTGAACACCAACTTGGATGGGAAAAAAAAAATCTGCAGATTTATACTTTCTTCTGAAATTTTTATAGATATCATCCGTTTATACTCTGTCATTGTGCTATGAAGAAGTCTGAATCTAACCCCATTTTCTTCAATGTTCTTAGTTCACTACCTGTTTTTTTTTCAGGTGCCTGAACAATTTTTACTTTATAATTATTTGTTCTGCACAAGTTTTAGTGAAAATGGTGTGGTCATTTGATCTGGAATGACAGTTTTTTCTTATTTTTAAGGAAATTTACTTCTGTTATGTCTTTGGATAGTTTTTATCCTTTATTTGTTAGGTGCTCTACTTCAAGTATATTGACTTTTTTGTTAGACTTAAGATCTGTTATCTGCTCTTTAATTGCTTTGACCCTAGTCAGTAATTGTTTTTTGTTTGTTTGTTTTAGCTGTGTTCTGTTTTGCCTTTTCCAATTAATGTAATGGTTTTGTGGTTAGTGAGGTGTTTTTATTTTGTCTTAGGAAAAATGGTGTGGTCATTTGACATGGAATGAGTATTTTTTTTCCCCTAATTTTAAGGAAATTTACTTCTGTTATGTCTTTGGATAGTTTTTATGCTTCATTTGTCAGGTTTTCTACTGAAAGTATATTGACTTTTTTGTTAGATTTATGATCTATTATCTGTTCTTTAATTGCTTTGACCTTAGTAATTTTTTTAGCTGCGTCTGTTCTGCCCTGCCTTTTCTAATTAAGGTAATGGTTTTACAGTTATGTGAGGTGTTGTTATTTTGTCTTCAGTTTGTTTCTTTAGCTTAGACATTTACCTTCTATTGCATTCCTTTGGTTTATTAACTAGGCTTTGTTGAGCCTATTTATTACTGAATTCATTTTCTTATGTTGGTCTTAACAGATACTTACTTCTGTAATGCAAATAACTTATGTGAAATTATCTTATTTCCTTGATTATGCTTTTTTCCTATTATGCAATACTCTTGTTTTCTTAATTCGCTTTGCACCTTAAGAAAAAATTAATTACAATATGTTATATAGTTTATATCCCATTTCTCTCTGTCTTCTGCTTGCTTAAAATAGGTAGCTCTGTCCAGAACTTCTATTTGCACTAATTTGATGTAAGTGAATTTTCCATTTTTCCCTTTCAAAATTGCCTGAGTTGTCTTCCTGTCTTAGCTGCTGTTTGAGAGCCAGGGATTTCAAGTGCTTCATGTTTTGAGCCCAGAAGAGGCGAGGAAGGTCTCAGCTGAGATTTAGGCAGCTTTAATGAAAAGATCTGAGCTCTGCACTTTCTCAGGTTTTTCCGTGCATGGCTTCTGACAGCACCATTGCATACTCCCACATGTGCCCCAACCAGGATCCATCTCTTGTCCGGGGCCAATGTTCGAGTACCAGCCGAGCTATCCTCAGTAACCGAGGCTGATGCTCAAACCAGTTAAACCACTGGCTTCTCCTGTGTGCCCTGACCAGGAATCAAACCTGGGATGTCCGAACCCTTGGCCAATGATCTAGCTGCTGAACCACTGGCCAGGGCCACATTCTCTTTTTTTCAAAAAGGATGATCTGAAATAGAAAATGGAAGATCCACCCTTTTCAGCTATAGTCCCTGATGCACCTTTGCTTTTAGAGAATCATGCTTGCATTGGCTTCCTCCAGTGGCCCCATACTCGCGATGATAAGGAGCTTCAGCCCAACTTTCCTCTGGAGGAAAGTCTTATTTCTTCTATTCCTGTGTCTCCTTTTGTTGGATGTTGGGGATAATTGCCCCTGTGTGGTGAGGAGCACCCCGCCTTTGCTGTCTGGCTTCCTCCCATCTGGTAGAGATCACAGTGGCTGCATCTCTTTGTTTTTCTGCTTTCTGAAGAGAAGCTAAGCCAAGTGTAAGGGTTTCTGATAGAAGATGAGATCATTTGTGACACTGCAGTTATCATTTTCAAGTAGCATTGTGGAGATTTATCAAGTGCAAATCATTGAACCAAGAGACATTAGTTCTATGGCTGCCTCATCTTCTGTGGATTGAAGACTCTGTTTCCCATGACTATACTTAATGTCACAGTTTAATACATGCAAAATTCTTCTACATGGGCAAAGCTGAATGTGTGTGAGTATCTTCATCTGCTTTAGAAATTATGTACAAGACACATTCCACATCTTGGGCATGATCGTTAAAGTAAGTTTTGAATGTCATAGAGACTTTAATTAGAATTTAACAAATTCACTGTTTTTCAGCAAGTCTATTTATAAGTAATAAATTGTTTGAGGAGTGAAGATGTTGAGCTAGATCAGTGTTTAACCATTTTTCCTGGTAAGAATCTCCTGGTTCTTAAAAGCAGTGCTTCCCATGCCTGTCCCCAGGAGAAGCAGATTCAGGGCTCTGAATTCAGTGACTTTTCAGCTGTAGTTGCATCTTTTCATCCTTAGGGAGCTTTGAAAAATCCTGACAACCAGACATTTTCCCCAAGTGAATTATAAAAAATCTCTGAAGCAGTGGGACCCAGGCCTAAGCATTAGCATTTTTTTAAATTCATTTTTAGAGAGGAGACACAGAGTGAGAGAGAGAGAGAGAGAGAGAGAGAGAGAGAGAGAGAGAAAGAAAGAGAGAAAGGAGGGAGGAGCTGGAAGCATCAACTCCCATATGTGCCTTGACCAGACCAGTGCAGGGTTTTGAACCGGCAACCTCAGTGTTCCCAAGTCGACGCTTTATCCACTGCGCCACCACAGGTCAGGCAGCATTAGCATTTTTTAAGTTCCTAAAGTAATTCTACTGTAGAGCGAAGTTTATGAGACACTGGTCTACCATGAAGTCCTTATAAAGTACCCTGAGATGTTTTTATGATTAGAAAGTCTGAAAAAATTATTTATTAAACTGTCTCTAGAATTTTATCCAGTAATTCAGTGTTTCTATTTGGAGCCCCAAAGGAAACCATTCTGGAGGAAATTCACTACTGGGTTATTTTGAACACATTTATGATGTCCTAAAATTCTGTTATTGGAATAGGCTTTATCTCCTGATGTGTCAAAATTAGATTTGAAAATACTCAACTTTATTTTGAGGTTTTTTTCTCCATATCACATATTTTCAAGTCCCAGTGACCTCAGTAAGAAATATACATTTCCTAAAGGGGGCACAGCTGAGCCAACAATGTTTATAATGGCCTCAGTTCTTGGTTACTATGTGGTAAATTAAATAATAATCCAAATATACTTTGGAAATCACACATAGAAAATGGAAAACTTTAGTTTCTTAAAAAAAGAATATCCCATTTGGTTGAAGCAGCCTTGTGACATCTTCCCAGAGTTAAACCCTATAGTTTGTTCAATAACATAATAGTAGTGTGGATTACAGTGAGATTATAGTGGTTTAGATGATAGTCAGATGTACAAAGGGATATGACATTACGTACTTTTCATATCACTTATACTTTATAACACTTCGTCTTTTTGGAATAATTACTGGCATTCATTAAGTATTCATTTCTCACTGCACAATTACATATTTCCTGTTGCTTATGGCTGTGAAAAATTAAATATAGTTTATTTCTCTACATTTAAGTGAGAGCTGAGAAACCTGGTCACTTTCCTGTCTTTATTTCAGGACTGATGTGTGAAGGAGGTGGTATCTGAAAAGCAGATGGTTCGGAGGGCTTTGCGGGGGATGGGGAGCACCACGCAGCATTTTTCAGGCACTTGGCCCTTGAAGAACAAACCTAGGGCTGAGCAAAGAGCTGCTAAGCAGATACTGGCAAAGTTGATGAGGGAGGGCAGGAGGATGCTTTGGGAATCTGGTGGAAGGTATTATATTCATTAATTGAACCTAAAATTCTGTGATGAGATGTTTGAGGGTTTTTTTTTTCTTCTCCATTAAGTATGCTCAGAAATGTGTATGGGATTTTGCAAAAGCCCTGGCCAGACATTCAGCAGGGCCATGCAGGAACCCCTATGATCTTGATCATCCTTAGATTGGTGCATTTGTGAGTGGCCGCTTCCTCCAGTCTCAGAGGAGGCAAATGTGCTCTGTACTCTGCATTTTCATTAATGTAGTTAACAGACTGCACTGACTGGTCCCGCCCTGGGCTTCTCCTGCCATGCCTTCTCAGCCTCCCTCTGACTTCAGGTAGTCCTCCTTAAGATGAAGGTATCTGGCCCTCCTACTGCTTTTCCTTCTGAACAGGACTTTCTTAAGTCTTATCTTCTCCCTGGAGATTTCGGCCCATCACCGGTTTGGTGCTGTAGGAGTGTCAAAAGGGAAAGATTGGACTAGGGAGTAGAATGGGGGTTCTGAATGGTGAGGTACTTCAAGAAGTACACTCTAACATAAGAGAGTACATTGCTTGAGACAAATGCCTAATGAAAGGTTTCTATTATTTAACTTCTAGACTTATGAAGTGAACTCATCTAGTCATTCAGTTAAAAGCTATTTGGAGATTTTGTGTTACTTCTTTTAAATATTGCACCTTGAAAACTAGCTCTAACCCTGCCACTAGCCCAAAGACACGACCATGAACTAGAAAGTATATCTTTTTCTCTGGACACTTTACTGAAAGAAATCTGGCAGAATAAATGTAGAATTCTAGATGACTGTATTATGAATTATCCTTGTCCTGGTACAGTGTAGCTCTGGATGGTTCAGGCTATTTTAATGCCTATTAGGATGACACTAAAGTTATGTATTATATGTACATAACTAGTAACCATAGTACTTACTGACTCAGAGCATTCTAAGAATTTTGGAGTGGACTATTGGATCCTCTGCTTTATTCCTCATTCATTTGGGATTTGGTTTATGGCGATTTACCAAGCCAGATCTAGGAAATTCAATTCACAGTTCATAGTGGGTCAAGGAAACTTTGTCCTCAAATCTCTGAAGATCTGGTACTTCTTGAAGTGCTCATCAGGCTGATAATCATCACAACTCAAAGCAAGGAACCTCCTTCCCCACCTTATACTTACTCACCTAAGACATTTCAGAAAGAGTATCCTACAAGGTCTTAAAATGATTGTTTCCTTTGTTCTTTTCCTTTCTTTCATGTGATATCTTTTTATATATTTACATTTTTTTTTAGTTTCTTTCAACAGTGTTTTATTGTTTTCAGAGTATAAGTTTTACACTTCATTTGTTAAATTTATTTCTCAGTATTTTTATGCTATTATAAGTGGAATTGTTTTCTTTATTTTAAATTGTTCATTGCTAGTGTATAGAAATATAATTGATTTTTGCATTTTGATCTTATATCCTGCCACCTTGCAGAACTTTTTAATTAGTTCCAATATGTTTTTAATGGAAATTTAGGATTAGATATATAATGTAATCTATAAATATAGTTTTATTTCTTTCTTTACCATATACATGCCTTTTATTTCCTTTTCTTGCTTAATTGCCCTGATTAATACCCTCAGTACAATGTTGAGCAGCAGTGGCAAGAATGAACATCCTAGCATTATTACTGGTCTCAAGGGGAAAGCAGTTAGTTTTTCACTATTAACTGTAATGTATTTGTTGAACTTCTTGTAGGTATAGATTAATAATATTTTTCATCAAGTTTGAGATTTTTTCTGCCATTAATTATTCCATTTGATTTCTATTTTATTATTGATATTCTGTCTTTGGTGAGACATTGTCGTCATCCCTTGCTCAAGAGCATGGTTTCTTTTAGGTGTTAAGACATTTATAATGGTTGGCTTGAAGTGTTTGTTAAGCCTGACATCTGCATCCTCTTGGAGGCCATTTCTGTTGTTTGCTTATTTCCTGTGTATTATCAATGTACTTTCCTATTTCTTAATGTCTCATAATTTTTTGTTGAAATCTGCACATTTAAAGTAACATACTATTCAGCTCTTCATAGGTATTTACCCTCCCTCAGGGGCTTGATATTATCTATTGTTGACTTGTTTATGGAATGACTTGGCTGAACTCTTATGCCCCTGCCGTGTGAAGCCTCTGATATTACTCCTCAGAGAGCCCTGCCTTGGGCGCATGCGCAGCCACCCTGAAATGGCAATGGTTTTAGCAGGGTTCCCTTTGACTCTCTTTTCCTGATCTCGCTGTTAAGCTGTCTGCTTTTGCTGTTATCACACTCAACGATTAGACTTCGCTAATGGCCTGCTTATTTATTTATTTTTTTTTACAGTGCCCTGGGTTATAAATTGCTCTACAGTCTGATCCAATTAAATTCAGGCCTCTTTCTAGACTCAGAGGTAGTTTTTCAGGCCAGTCTTTGAGGTTTGTTCTGATTCTGGATGACACTACTTAGTTGTGTATTACTCTGGTTCTCTCTGTTAAACTATCTGACCTATGCTTTTGCTTTTGGCCTCATAGAGCTACGAGCCTTTGCTTAATTGCTTCCCACTGAAATGTCTATTGTCTGCAAGTATAGTCTTAGATTTGAACTTTTCCACTTTATCTGTTCCAAGTAAAGTCAGTTCCTTTGGGAAGAGCTTCAGAAGCTTCTTTCTTTTGAACTGTCTTTTCCTCTGGACAAAAATCTCTGAGCTGCTGTTCAGGATTGGAGGAGGGGACAGTGAACTCTCTACAAGTGATATCCTATTTTATAAGTAGGATGCTGTGTGGGTTGGGCAGCATCTGGTGTTTTTGGCTTGCCTCTCCTGGAATGGAACTTCTGCCCTATTAGTATGTCGAGGTGGTGGCAACGAGGCATGTTCTTGGCCTCCTGCAGTGAGGCTGGATCCTCTATCCCACAAGTGGGCTGGGTAAAGTAAGGGGTCACCCAATTTCTCACCATACTTTCTTGGAATTTAGCTTCTATAACACGAATATGAGGGGAGTAAGAAATAAGGTAGCTGCCCCTTCTAGGGAGATACCATAGATCTTGACTGAGAACTAAGGGGAGAGGGAGCCTCATTTTATTGGTTATACCTGCCCAGATTGAAACTTCTATCATAGTGAGTTTAGAGGTGGGGAGGGAGGAAGTGAGATGTGGCTCAAGTGACACAAACTGTTCTTCTTACCTATATTTAATAAATTTTCTTGAATAAGTGTGTCTTTGTTTGCTTTATACCCGTAGGACAATATTCAATATTCAGAGACTCAGAGACTTAAAATAGTTGCTTTTAAGTATATATATATTTAAAATATAGTTGCCTATATATGTATATATATGTATTTTTTTTTTATAATTCAGTGAGAGGAAGGGAGGCAGAGAAAGACTCCCACATGTGCTCTGACCAGGATCCACCCAGCAATCCCACTAGGGGGCGATGCTCTCTTCATCTGAGGCATTGCTCCATTGCTCAGCTATGGAGTTCTTAGCGCCCGAGGAGGAGCCCATGGAGCCAACCACAGCACCCAGGGCCAACTCTCACCAATCGAGCCATTGCTTCAGGAAGAGAAGAGAGAGAGAGAGAGAGGAGAGCACGGGAGAGGGTGTGTGTGAAAAAGTAAATGGGCACTTCTGTGTGCCCTGACTGGGAATCAAACCTGGGACATCCACACGTAGGGCCAACGCTCTACCACTGAGCCAACTGGCCAGGGTTTTTAAAAATAATTTTTAACACTTATGGTTGTTTCTCTGGGGACCAACTTAATAGAGCTCCTCATGCTGCCATTTTCTTCCTTCCTTCCTTCCTTCCTTCCTTCCTTCCTTCCTTCCTTCCTTCCTTCTCTCTTTTTTTTTTTTTTGGTGACAGAGACAGAGAGAGGGACAGATAGGGACAGATAGAGAGGAGGGGAGAAAGATGAGAAGCATCAATTCTTTGTTGTGGCACCTTAGTTGTTCATTGATTGCTTTCTCATATGTGCCCTGACCAGCGGTGTACAGCAGACCGAGTGACCCCTTGCTCAAGTCAGTGACCTTGGGCTCAAACTGGCAAGTCTTGCTCAAACAAGATGAGCCCGCACTCAAGCCAATGACCTCAGGGCTTCGAACCTGGGTCCTCTATGTTCCAATTCGATGCTCTATCCACTGTGCCACCGCCTGGTGAGGTGCTGCCATTTTCTTTCTGTGAATTCTTCCTGTGTACAAAAATTTATCTTTTCAATATTTTATTTTTTAAATCTTTTACTTTCTCACCATTTTTAAATTTTATTTTATTTTTTTACAGAACAGTTTATAGTTTTTAATGAACTTCTAAATAAGAATGCTTTTGTTTTCATTTCAAAATGAAAAGAAAATTCCAGATCATATAGATGTTTACAGTAAATACATTTATCTAAGCAATATATATATATATATATATATATATATATATATATATATATATATATGTTCAGTTTAAAATGTTAACTAAATTTCTGTGACAGATAGGCTTTTCTTAAGTACCAAGAACATTATAGAGTTAATGCAGAATCCTAAGGGTAATCTAGTTATCATTAAGTTTGTCTTAAGCCTCTTTGACCGTTTTTTAAAAATAATATGTATTGCTTTGTCAGATAGAGAATGGCAAAAATTATTTTAAAAGTCACTAGCACAAATTGGCACTTTTAAAAATAGTCTCAGAGATGTAAAATAGTACATATAGTCGGTACTATTATAATAACTGTGTATGATGCCAGAGGGGTACTAGACCTATCAAAGTGATTACTTCATAAGTTATAGCTGTCTAATCACTATATTGTGCATCTGAAATATGTTTCAGCTGTAATTGAACATTTTTTTAAATCTGAAAACAAATGCTCTCATTAATTCCCTCAGTAGAATTTAATATTATATACTCTTGATTTGTCTTGAGGAAAAAAATTTCCATCGGTCAGAGATTGGTTTCTCATCTTTAAAATTGGTGGCAGATTTTCATTATTCATCAAGTTGGGCCTTTTCTTTGTTGTTGCATTTCTTCCCCCCCCCCTTCATGTTTAACATTAGAAAATTACCCCCTTCGGATGTTGGAATGACTTTGGAAGAAGTAACTTTAGTGCTATTAAAGAGTAAGAAGATTGTCTATGAAATAAATGGCAGCATTGTACCAAAGCCATCAGACCTGTAGCCTGTACTGAGCTCGGGTAGCATTAATGACATCGTAGCCCTGGCAGTCTTTATTTGCCCCGGTTCCTGCGTGGACAAATGTGATTATTCCCTAAGCTCCATTACCACCTGATCTTACAGTAAAGCATGCCAGCAGTGCTGTTTGCCAATGACCTGCCTTTGTTCTCAGTAAATCCTAGAATCTCAAGGTCTGCCACTGCGTAGAGCATAGTTTACAATGTTCTAAGAACATTTGATTGCATTGCAGAAAATTAAGTGTCTTATCATGAAAATCCCAATTATACTTTAGGAAGTACAGTAAATAGCTTGTTTTCCCTTTAACGGTTATTTGAACTTGTACAGCTGTAAAACCAGCACAGAGTATATACCCTTTCTTAATTGTAACTCAAAAAAAGGAGGCCTTTTTTCATTTTGAAAATTAATTTTCTCCTTGTCTTCTGAAGTCAAAATTTATAATTTGACTTATCTCTGTTCACCTCATATTACCATTTTCTCTAAACCTAGGGTGTTTTCATCATTTAAGCATTTGAAGTAATTACATATGGTGAATGTTTGAGTATTGAGTCAAATAACAGTTGGAAATAGATCAGCAAAAACTCAGCAACACTCTGTAGTTGGAAGGAAAAAATGCATTCCAAGATTTTTGGATCATTTATGGTTAAGGAATAGATGGATAACTTGTTTGCTTTTCATAGAAGCCATAATGGCTTCTATGAAAAATTGCTGTTTATCATTCATATATTTATAACTGCTAATGTTAAACTGTATACCTGGATATAAATGGATGAACTTAGAAATAAAGTGTGTACCCTGGGTACATAAACCCAGTGATTGCACATACATTACTATTGTATGTACTTAATGTCTCCATGTGGGCATTAGCATTGGTATTTCCACTTTCAAGTTCATAAAATATTTTCAATTATGAAGAAGTAAAAACTTGTTTCTTAGTTTCTATTTAAGAGCATAAGTTATAGAATTTTAAGAAGTGGGTGGAGATTTTATTATTCTCTTACTATGGTTCTTTTTGCATTTGCTGCAGTTTCCATGATTTTATCCCAACTATGTTAGTTTTGTCTTCAGAAATGTCAGTGGAATTTGTCATGACTAGCACTTTTTTCTTTTCCATAATCCTTTCTCACCATCAATATGGCTTACATATGTTGCAATTGAGTTGATATGAAATTGATTATTTTTCTTTTTTAATATTTGATCTGGGTATGGCTCTAATCTCTAATTGCCAAAATAGTACAATTACATTTTATATGATTTATTTTTATAAAAAAATTCATACTTCTCATAATGCTAAGAAAATGCTCACTGTTAACTGAAAATTATTGAATGCATGTCTAAATAGTGATATAATAAATAGCCATTTTTAAATGAGCACCTACTATGTGGTAAGGCTTTTTGCATGAATTATTTTACTAAGTTACTGTAAAGGAGCTAGTAAATGATGGCACTGAGATTTTAACCCAGGTTTGTCTGACTCCAAAGTCTATTCTTTATATTGTACTGCTATTCTACAGTATGTTGTTCTCCTGAGTGTGCATCATAACTAATTACACATACATACCTTTATTATTATTATTATTAATTTTAATGGGGTGACACCAATAAATCAGGGTATATATGTACAATGAAAACATCTCCAGATTATCCCATCATTCAATTGTGTTGCATACCCGTCACCCAAAGTCAAATTGTCCTCTGTCACCTTCCATCTGGTTTTCCCTGTGCCCCTCCCCTCCTCCCTATCCTACCCTCCCCTTCCTCCCTTCACCCCGTAACCACCACTCTCTTGTCCATGTCTCATAGTCTCACTTTTATGTCCCACCTAGGTATGAAATCATGCTGTTCTCAGTTTTTTTTTCTGATTTACTTATTTCACTCCGTATAATGTTATCAAGGTCCATCCATTTTGTTGTAACTGATCCGATGTCATCATTTCTTATGGCTGAGTAGTATTCCATAGTATATATGTACCATAGCTTTTTAATCCACTCGTCTTCTGATGGTTGGACACTTGGGCTGCTTCACTATTGTGAACAATGCTGCCACGAACATGGGGGTGCATTTCTTCTTTTCAAACAGTGCTATTGTGTTCTTAGGGTATATTCCTATAAGTGGGATAGCTGGGTCAAAAGGCAGTTCGACTTATAATTTTTTGAGGAATCTCCAAACTGTTTTCCACAGTGGCTGTACCAATCTGCATTCCCATCAGCAGTGCAGAAGGGTTCCCTTTTCTCCACATCCTCGCCAGCACTTATTCTGTGTTGTTTTGCTGATGAGTGCCATTCTGACTGGTGTGAGGTGATATCTCATTGTGGTTTTAATTTGCATTTCTCTAATGATTAGTGATGTTGAGCATTTTTTCATATGCCTGTTGGCCATCTGTATGTCCTCTTTGGAGAAATTTCTATTCATTTCTTTTGCCCATTTTTTGATTGGATTGTTTGTCTTCCTGGTGTTGAGTTTTATAAGTTCTTTATAAATTTTGGTTTTTAACCCCTTATCAGACGTGCTGTCGAATATGTTCTCCCATTGTGTGGTTTGTCTTTTTATTCTGTTCCTATTGTCTTTAGCTGTGCAAAAACTTTTTAGTTTGATATAGTCCCATTTGTTTATCTTGCTTTTTATTTCATTTGCCCGTGGAGATAAATCGGCAAATATATTGCTGCTACAGATGTTGGAGAGCTTGCTGCCTATGTTTTCTTCTAAGATGCTTATGGTTTCACGGCTTACATTTAAGTCTTTTATCCATTTTGAGTTTGTTTTTGTGAATGGTGTAAGTTGATGGTCTAGTTTCATTTTTTTGCAGGTAGATGTCCAATTTTCCCAACACCATTTGTTAAAGAGGCTGTCTTTACTCCATTGAACATACATACCTTTTTTTATGCTGCTATATTGCTTTGGCCATTTTACCTAATCTCTGATAACCTGTTTCTTCATCTGTCAATTGAGTATAATACCTATCTTCTATAAGGAGTAAATAAGTTATTATTCCAAAGCAGTTAGAACAATGCCTTGTGCATACAAGTATTTTATAATTATTTGGTAATACTTTTATTATAAAGAAATGGAATTATTGTTATTATTATTTTAAATGAGAGGTGGGGAAACAAAGAGACAGACTGCTGCATGCACCCAACCTGGATCCACCTGGCAAGCCCCTTAACAGTGATGTTCTGCCCATTTGGGGCTGCTGGTCTGAATCAGTTGCTTGGCAACCGAGCTATTTTTAGCACCTGAGGTGGAGACTCTACAGACCCATCCTCAGAGCCCAGGGGCAGCTCGCTCCAATTAAGCCATGGCTGCAGGAGGAAAGGGAGAAAGAGGGAGAGAAGGGGGAGAGGAGAGGAAGCAGATGGTCACTTCACTTGTGTGCCCTGACTGGGAATTGAACCTGGGACATCCACATGCTGGGCTGATGCTCTACCACTGAGAGAGCTGGCCAGGGCAATTATTTCTTTTTAAAAATGAATTTATCTGTTAGTATTTGTATTCATGATTACATGGCATTAATACACATTACTAGAAAGTCAGGGTTTTTAACATCCTTACGATATAGAGGCATGCATCACCTGAGTGCGGTAAACATTTCTTAAGCAGTATAGAAAGAAAAAAAAGTGTTTTAAATGAAAAGAAGAGACTTAAAGCATATCAAGAAGAAAACAAATCTAAATCAGAGGAAAACATAGTTAAATAATCTCTATAAGAACAAATATACCAGCCTGACCAGGCGGTGGCTCAGTAGATAGAGTGTCGGACTGGGATGCGGAGGACCCATGTTCGAGACCCCGAGGTCTCCAGCTTGAGCGCAGGCCCATCTGGCTTGAGCAAAAGCTCACCAGCTTGGACCCAAGGTCGCTAGCTCCAGCAAGGGGTTGCTCGGTCTGCCGAAGGCCTATGGTCAAGGCACATGTGAGAAAGTAATCAATGAACAACTAAGGTGTCACAATGACAATGAAAAACTAATGATTGATGCTTCTCACCTCTCTCCGCTCCTGTCTGTCTGTCCCTATCTTTGACTCTCTCTCTGTCCCTGTAAAAAAAAAAAGAACAAATATACCAAATAAAATATAATCAGGTCTTTTGTGGGCTTAGTTGAAGATTTCTTAGCGAGTTAGTAAGAAGGAATCCACAGGAGTAATTGCTATTACTAACTCTGATCAAACCTGATTGTATAGAAATGTTCATTTTTAACATATTTAGTCTAAATATGCTTTCTAGTACTGGCATTTTGCCTTGTCTAGTGGTAGATTTTGAAATGTTATTGAACAGAGATCTCTGAGCTTGCTAAATTCTACCACAAAATACATGATAGACTGACTGTAGCTTACCAACAATCCAGGGCTGATATATAATTATTGGCAAAAGTATGTCAGCTGACAAAGATTGTTAGCACAACAACCATTTTACCTTACATCCTGGCAGTTGAACAAGAAAATTTAGGGCTTCAGTGAATGCCAGCCTAAAATTCATTTTTATAAGAGATTTTGAGTCTGGGTTTATTGTAGCATGAACTCCTAAGCTTTTATTTAGCCTGGCAACAAAAGATATGTGGAAAAATGAAATAGTCATAAATGATTGAAACATTTATTAAGTTGCTAATAGGAAAGTAAGGACTCTAACTTAGTATATGTATCTTTTATAACTTCAGTAAAATTCCATTTTTATAACTTTAGGACTTTTTATATGTTGGGTGAATTTAAGTCTACACTCTTGATGTAAACCGCATCTAAATATATCTGAAAATATTTTTTATTATAAATGAAGATATCCCCTATAACTAATATTATCTAAATTGAAGCAGTTGAGTCCCAAATATAAAGTGCACAGTTTATAAATCATGCTGGTGTTCAAATTTAGAACTTTTATGTGTTTTGAGAATTTATTGTACATTTTAACTCTTTTTGTCATTGGAATTTTTTGCCCAGGCATGTTGACTATGTATCAGAATTTGTAAAGTACCTAATAATTATTTTAAATGAGATGAAGGAAAACATTCATTCATTTAACAAGTCTTGACTAAGAAGATATCATCTACTGGTCACTGTGCCAAGTACTAGGGAAACCACTTTAACCAAGACATTTGAAATCCCTTACAAATGATCCTTGCAGTCTGTTTGGGAAAATTTAAAACAAAAGGACAATACATTTAAATAGATAGGTAGATAGAGAGATAGATAGATATAGATAGATACTCTGAAGGAAACAAAAATGTTTCTGAGATACTGTATTTAAATGATTTCAAATGATGTATAAGAAATTCCACTTTGAAGAGAGGCTATATAATCTGAGATTTTCTATTAGTTAAAATAGTCTAGATTATGCTGCTGTAACAAACAACCATAAAATCTTTGTCACTTGATTACTTAATAAAAAAATCCGAGGGTCTGTTCACTCTACATAACCAGTGTCCAGTGCAAGTTGTCAGGGGAGCTTTTTTATTTAGGTCGTCTCAGTCCTGCTGAGTGAAGGAGACTGTCACAGCACATGCCCCCATGATAACCAAAACAAGGAGGATAATATGTACACTGGCCTTTAAAGGTTTTTGCCTGGCCTGACCAGGTGGTGGCGCATGGATAAAGCGTTGGACTGGGACGCAGAGGACCCAGGTTCGAAACCCTGAGGTCGCCAGCTTGAGCGCGGGCTCATGTGGTTTGAGCAAGGCTCATCAGTTTGAGTCCAAGGCCACTGGCCTGAGCAAGGGGTCACTCAGTCTGCTGTAGCCCCCCAGTCAAGTCACATATGAGAAAACAATCAATGAACAACTAAGGTGCCGCAACGAAGAACTGATGCTTCTCATCTCTCTCCCTTCTTGTCTGCCCCTATCTGTCCCTCTCTCTGTCACAAAAATAAATAAATAAAATAAAGGCCTTTGCCTAACAGTCACATCTCATATATTGAGCACACACAAAAAAATCACAGAAATGGCTACGTCTTGTGAATTGCAGGACTGAGGATGAGAAGGAACTGGACATTTAGAGAGTTGAAGGAATAAAATTCTTGAAAAAGAGACTACATAGGAAAACCCCCTGCAATCGAAAAGAGGTGTGTTTGGAAGACTTAAATAAAAAAACGGACCTGGGGTGTTGTGAACAATAATTTTTTCATACAACTAAATATTGGTTAGGACATCATTGTTTTGAATAATTATCTATATGTCTTCCATTAAAAATATTAATGCGCTAATAGTCACCAATATGCTGATAATATTTTTCCTACTTACTTATTATTTACTTTAGTTTTTCATTCATTGTCAGTGGGGGTTCACATTAGATTTTTGAAAGTTTTCCAGATTGTACTTCATTTATGGTAGGTGTGAACTGTAAGTCATGATATACTAGTTTTTCATAAAAAGGCTTTTATTTTAATGTTAAGTTTTCTAGGTTTATTAGAACAACTGTGCTTTGTTTATTCTGTGATTTGACCTGGCTCTGCTAACCCTTAGAAGAAATATAAGTCTAAGGATTAAAGTTGAAGAATGAAGGAATATAGGGCAGATAACATTCTAACCCTAAAGCTATTTTATATGTGGGAATTAGTAAGATATTTCTGATCTCTTGCAGTTATAAATAAACTCTGAGAAATACCCCTAAATAAATTCTGTACTTAAATGATAAGTTTGATTTAGTCCTGGAAACTAGGGCAGAATTCCCCCTGATCACTCAGTTGTTTAGAAATGCTCTGTTCTTAATTAACTGATCTTTTTAAGTAAAATACTTTGGATAATTTTAAAAGTCTGGAATATAACAAAGAACATTTCAAGATATCTTTCATGAGCATACCAGCAAATGAAAAGAAAACTAAGTTTTAAAAAAATAGTTTCAGATCATTTCTGCTCTTTCTCTTTTTTAAAAGAAATAAAACTTCACAGGTTAAATTGAAATCCCCTGTGTCCTTTCATTTCCCTTTCCTCTCCTTTTCCAGAGGTAATGTCATGAACTTGTAGTGTATTTAGTCCATGCTTTTCGTACATTTACTACATCAGTTGTTTCTGTAATATATGTCATTATTTTATATGTTAAATCAACATAAATGCTATCTGTCTTCATGTATTGTCCAACTAGCTGGTTTTATTCAACATTGTTTTTGAGATCTTATAATGCTAATACATATTGAACTTGTATATATTTTCAACTATTGTGAAGTATTTCATTGCATACATGTAAAGCAATTACCCATTCTTCTACTGACAGACATTTAGATTCTTTATTGTTTTCCCAATTTAAAAAGTGTTACTGTGAACATGTTTTAAAATGTTTCCTTGTACAAATGTGCAAGAATTTCCTTTTACTAAACAAGATTGTAAATATGCGTCTTCCTCTTATTAGGTATTGTTAGATTGCTCTCCAAAACAGTTCACTTGACTGTGAACACAATCTTCTCTTAACCAGGATTGTCTCATACAGTATTATCCAGCAGTTGGTGTTGTTGGATTGAGAAGTTAAGCTGCATGAACTGTCATTCAATTAGCTCATTAACCTTGGGATATTACCTACCTTCTCTGTGCCTCACTTGCCTCATTTGTAAAATAAGGATAGTAATAGTCATGTGTTATAGGCTGACTGATGGTAACGTAGTGGATAGAGCATTGACCTCAGATGCTGATGTCCCAGATTTGAAACCCTGAGGTCGCTGGCTTGAGTACAGATTCACCAGCTTGAGTGCAGGCTTGCTAGCTTGAGTGCAAGCTTGCCAGCTTAAGTTCAGGGTCACTGGCTTGAGTAAGGGATTGTTGACACTATCCCAAGGTCACTGGCTTGAGCCCAAAGGTCACTGGCTTGAACCCAAAGGTCACTGGCTTGAGTAAGGGGTCATTGATTCACCTTGAGCCCCCTGGTCAAAGCATGTATGAGAAGCAATCAGTGAACAACTAAAGTGCTGCAACTATGAGTTGATGCTTCTCATCTCTCTCTCTCTCTCTCTAAAATAAAGTCATAAAAGTCATACATTACAAAGTTTCCATAAGAACTACATGACATAAAATATGTAAGGTGCTTAGAATTGTGCTTACCACATTTTTTTGCCTTTCTGATGTGTACCCAGTGATACCTCATAATTCCCTTTTACTAATCTCTTCCTTTAAGATTTCTGCTTAAAACTAACATTTAGTATGCTAAAATATTTAATACTCTGTCTTCTTTTTTTGATGTTGTAAAATCAAAGTACTACTTTATTAAATGAGTTATTTTACATAATGTGAGCAATATAATTACAATTGCAAAAAAATTTTTTATAACAAGGATGGACTGATTTTCAGATTTCCAAATTAGAGTCAACTGTACATTTACACAGAATTGTCTTTGCATGAAACCCAAAAGGGAACAGCATAAAAATGAGTGTTTCTGTAGCCCCTTTATTTTTGCTGATCAATCGTTTGTTAGAAAAGCAGCTGCAAGTTTGTTACCTAAGGTCTGAGACGTGGAAGAGTCAAAGGTGTCGAGAATTCACCTGTAAACAACTTTATGCCTAAACACCAGCCAATTCTGGAGGGAGTGGAGTCTTAGGATGCTTGCCCTCAAAGTGCTGCTTGAAGGTCTTAGGGTCTGGCATTTGTGTCCTACAGACAGTGCAGGTATATACAGTGTGTCCGGAAAGTCATGGTGCACTTTTGACAGTGTGACCATGACTTTATGGACACACTGTGTATTACTGTATTAAGGCAGCTTTGGCAGCAGCCTTTTGGTCATGTCCTTGTTTCTTCTTTGGTCTAGCTTGCTTTTTGGCATTTTTCTGCTGAGACTGAATCTTCTGCTGTCCACGAGCCATATCGGGGTCAGGACAGTCTTGCGTCAGTGAGACTGCAGCGTGAAGGGGCTGGGGGAGGTGGCCGGAGGGAGAGCACGGCCAGCACCACTTCGGTCTCCTGCACCCGCCAAGGAGGGTAAAGAGGAGAGCTGGGAAGCACAACAGCCCTTGCTGCATGCCCGCCGCCACCTCAGTCTTGGGGAAGGCCACTAAGCCCTCTGTCTTCTTGATGCTTAAGTAATAATAACTTAAAAGGACCTAGAATAACGCTGAGAGAGAGTGAGAATATGAATGAGAATGAATGTGCTCAAGTATGGGTAATATAACAGAATGAAAAATAAGCTGTAATTCTATGAACAAAATAAAAAAAAAGAATTGAGTAAACCTTTTTATATTAAACAATTAGTTTTTCTCCCACCCCTATACCTTGCCCTTGCCATATGCAATTTACTTTCTAGGGGTATGTGAGACAGCCCCGTCACTTACAGGCTTCCATCACAGATGAGGTGGAGAATGTTCCTACACAGGAATCCAGCCAGACCTGACAGTAGGGTGGGTGGATGCATCTTTAAACAGTCTCTATGGGCAGCCAGATCCATCTACTCGGCAAACAGGATTATGTTATTGAAGAGAACTACTGTATACTTTAAATTTTTTCCAGATATTATCACTTAAAATAAAATGATTTTTAAGAACTGAATCACAAAATACTAAAATTCTTTGTTTTCCCCCAGGCAGCTCAATGTTTTCAATGCTTCTGATACCTTTATGCATTCAAAGTCATTATATTTTATGCATCTCACAGGCTTGCCTGTCTTGAGTTGTTCATTAAGGTTTTACATAGAATTAGTGAAAATTTAACTGTTAGAAATGGTGGACTTCAAGCTTTCCTGAGTCTGCTGCTCCAAATGTAACAGATTGCTTTGGAACTGCAGCTTCTTCTAAGATGAGTTGAATAGTCAATCCTAAGTCATTTTCCAAAAGGCTAGACCTCATGTTTGGCTAGTAAGCATTCTCTCCATAACTTGGTGGATGTCACCTTTCATAAAGTGTTTTCCATTTATGTCAGCTCTAAATCAGTGCAACTCATTTCTTGTTCATATCTTTAAGAAACCTCATGGCTGGTCTTACATCTTGGCAAAGTAGTATACTAGAATTAAACAAGAGCAGTTTTCACATTATAACGAGTGCAGAGAATCTTTACTAAAACAAGCACATGTATCTCTGTAAGTATTAAGCTTCATTTAAACATTGTTATTAATACTTGCAGATGAGACGGGAAAGATTAAAAATTGGATTTCCATGCAGAATATTCTTAATATATCAGTCAGTGTTCTAAAATTCTCATCAAAACTCATGCAAAGAATGATAGCTGCCCATGAACTTCCTACCTACAAGAGTACAAATAAAAGAAATTGTAGAGTCCTTATATTTTGCCTAACATTTTAAATTTAATTTAGAATTTCCACTGTGAATAGAGTGCTATCTGTATCAGCTGGGGTCTTGATTGCGAAAAACCTGAAATCAAATCTGGCTCACAGAATTAAAAATAGTAACTAAAGGAATGCAATAAAAAGGCATTGGATAGAAATAGAAGCTACAAGCAGTGTGAAGAAGCGAGCTTGGAAAATAGGTAAGAGCCAATAGAACAGTGGTTCTTAACCTTTTTTGAGGTACTGAACCCACCAGTTTCATATGTGCATTCACCGAACCCTTCTTTAGTGATAAATAAAATATGATTTTTTTTCCAAATTCAAGACATAGGTATATGTTTTTTTACTGGTGCACAAAATGAGCCGTGCATGAACATCACCTTGCTCAAAGAACAAAACCAACAAAGTGCATGAACTCACAACAAATTATGGTATTACTTTATTCTGGCCTCCACGGCAGAGGCTTCTCCAGACCCCTGAGACCGACTCATTGAACCCCTAGGGTTCGATAGAACCCAGGTTAAGAACCACTGCAACAGAAGCTGCCAGCAGAAAACTCCTCTGGGATGTTGGCTGGTTGATTCCTAGTTAGTCTTTTGCTCTCTCCACTGTCCTCTTGCTGCTGAGAAAAAGTTTCTTTTTTTTTATTCAGTGAGAGGAGAGGAGGGAGAGAGAAGACTTCCACATGTGCCCCGACCTGGATCCACCTGGCAAAACCACAAGGGGGCGATGCTCTGTCCATCTGGGGCATTGCTCTGTTGTTCAGCAACCAAGTTATTCTTAGTGCCTGAGATGGAGACCATGGAGTCATCCTCAGCGTTTGAGGCCAGTTAGCTCCAGTTGAGCCATGGCTGCGGGAGGGGATGAAAGAGAGGAAGAGAGAGAAGCGAGAGGGAGGGAGAGGGATGGAGAAGCAGATGGGCACCTCTCCTGTGTGCCCTGACCGGGAATTGAACCCAGGACCTCTGCATGCTGGGGCAATGCTCTACCACTGAGCCTAGTGGCCAGGGTTGAGCAAAAGTTTATAAATATTTATTTGTCTTTGCATCTGTTCCTCCTCCCATCTAGACTCATACAATGGATTTCTCCCAAAAGGTAAACAGTTTGGTTGCAGAACAGGCCAAATATATTCACATTTTCTCTACATAGTTTATCATATATTTTGACCATGCTTTTCATAAACCCCTTTTTTGTTGAGAGTCCAGCTTTAGAATGAAACAGTATTAAACACAATGGTATAGCAGTCCTATGAGTCTCACCTATTCACACTTAACATAGAGCCTTTTTGATAAAAGATTTAGTTTGCTCTTAAAATGTATGCTTAATTAAGGACACTGAAGGGATTTATTATTTACTGTGCATATATTAGGGTAAGCTTTCTGTAGTTACCTAGGAATTGGAACAATTACTTAGTGAGTAGAAATGCTATAGACATACCCCTAATACATATTATGTACCAAACCAGATAATATGAAATACGTGCATGTATTCATAGTAGCTCAAAGAATATGTTTTTTCCTAGTATCAAACTTCAAGTTTGATTTTCTCTACTAATTAGGAACAGAAGGTACACAAATAGATAATATGAAATAAGAATCAGAACCCTCTAATTTTTGAAGGCAATCAGAGACACATACTCAACCTAGCAAACATCTGGTTGGAAATTTGAAAATTTACTTAAGCATCAGGATGTTTTTCTATATCTGGAATGTTAGCAAAGTTTGGAAACATGTGGACGTTTAACTGAGATTTCCTTTGATGTTCATCATTAGACAGTCGGAGCCTCTCCCACAAGCTCAGACCCTGACAACCTCATTGTACTTGGTGCCATGATCCTTCCTTACTGAGGGCGCGCTCTCAGTGGCACAAGGCTTAGTCTCCTGGCACAGAGCTCGAGGCTGCAGGTAGAAATAGATCATCTGTAACCTGGGTAATATAGGGCTAATCACAAATTGGTGATGATGTTATGTTGCCAAGTCACAGCAGTCTTGCTGGAGTAACGGCTAAGAGTCATGAATCAAAAGAGGTGCTCTCTTTCACAAACTACATAAAGGGATAAATGTACTTTTCTATTTGTCCATTATATTTTCTGGTGAGGTAAAAGGGAGATTTCTTTTTCACTGAGTAAAAATTATGTGAGTCTGGTATTTCTCCTTGCAAAATAATTTATTTCTGGCTGCACAGTATTAATTTTCAGGCTGTGAAACCTGGCTTTGATTTCAAACAGATCTTTGGGAAAGAGGGAGCTTGAATAATACAGAAAATAACTCCATAAGGAAGTATATTATTTCTTGGAAGGATTCTGCTATCCATTTAAGTGGTTTCTTCCAGCTTTCACATCCAAGAAAATTGTATTCATATATAATTGTGAGGAACAAAGCCATAGTGAGGTTTACGTAGGCTTTTCTTCCTTTCTCCTCCTTCACCTTGCAATGTCAGAGTAATGGCCATAATGAAATAAAGCATAGGAAAGTGTGTTGTAAACTAGAAAGGGCTCTAACATGTTTATTACTAGCCACCATAATAAGAACTACCAGGTGCTGAGGTTTAGAAAAACCTGGAATGTGCTAAGCCCAAAGTTTTTATCTCGTGGCATGCACACTTCCACATCATGAACGGGACGTAAAGTTCTCTTATTATACTCATTTTACAAATAAGGTAACTGAGTTAAAGTATCCTATTTGAGACTGTAGGAAGGTATAGTTTGTGAATTGGGAAGCCAGGGTTCTGTTTGTGAATCCGGTACTGTCAATAACATAGATACCCCAGCTCATTATCATTAGTTGCTTTATTATTTTTTTAAAGAACAGATGAGTTTTAAGAGTTTTATTATTTCTTTACTGAGTTTAGAGAGAGAGGAAGGGAGGGGAGAGAGAGAGAGAGAGAGAGAGAAAGAGAAACATCACTTTGTTGTTCTACTTATTTATGCATTCATTGGTTGTTCCTTGTACGTGCTCTGACTGGAGATTGAACCCACAACCTTGGCATATGGGGACGGCACTAACCAACTGAGCTACCTGGTCAGAGTCTCCTTGGTAGCTTTCCAGAGAAATTGGAGAAAGCTAATTGTGTGAATATCACATCTTTTATTTCTGATCTAATTACTGTCTTGTGACATTGCACAAGTTACCTAACTTCACTGTGCCTCAGTTTCCTCATCTCTAAAATGAACATAGCAATAGTACCTATGTCATGGTGTTGTTTTGATGATCAGAAAAGTAAACATATGTAATGTAGTTACAGTAATGATATATTACTGTCTCCATCTCTAAACACGCCTCTGTTTTCTCTGCCTTGCATTGCTGACAAAAACCTACCCAGGAATATAGGACCATGTGCTTCTCATCACTAGTCATAGGGCGGACATTAGATCTTATGCTCTAGAAGAATAGATGGATCATTGGTACATAGAGGACTAATGCAAAGAGACACAGGAAAACTTCTGAACTATGATCACTTATAAATATTTTCAATACTATTAGTAGGTTAGGCAATAGTTTAGCAACTGGTAAGAAAGTTTGAGAACTGCCATCATGTCATAAGTCTCTAAAGTTCTCCTTGATATTTATGGTAGTAGTGATATCATCTGGAGGAAAGCCAGTTGTACCAGAGATATCATTTTATGAAATCTATTTCAGGCAGCGATCTTTGAGGATATGACAGAGGACTCATCTGCTGATAAAGTTAGATAAGTGTTTGCTGAAGTGCATTTTATCCCACACTAGTCTTGAGGAATGCTATTGGATAAGAATATTTTATGAGCAAATAAATTTTGAACACTGCCTACTAGAGCCTCTTGGCAGTTAATAATGCACATAAATACTTTAAAGGCTTCTTAGAGTTGTATAGTTTCCCAGACGCACACATACACAAAATCTGTCTTTGTTCAACTCTACTTGACCACATAATTTTTTTTTTTTTACATATTACTCTTACTACTATGTGGAACAGTGTTCAATTGACCGCATTTTGGGAAATACTGAGTTAAACCATATTTCTGAATCTCAGCTCAGCAGGTATATTTTGTCATGCAAAGCCCTTGATATTACAGATTCCATCAGAGCTTCTCATTACCATTTTATGTTGAATATGATGGGAGAATGAGTCAGGAAGCCTAAACTATTACATCAAATCTATTTGTCTTGGCTCCAGTTGCTGAAACTTTGGACGTTATATCCTCACCTTTTAATAACATTATCAAATCAAATAATTTCTAAGGGTGTTTCATTTCTAAAAGATGTTATTGAAAAGAATTAAAATTTAAATGATACTTTACAGTTCTCAAAATGCTCGTATGTGTCTCATCCAGAATGGCCTGGATCCTTTTGGGAAGGTGGCAGTAAAGCCCAACACCTCCATAATAGTACAGATTAGGCTGGGAGTTTACTGAGCAGTAAGGCTTCATCTTCTGTAGATATTGTCTCTTCTTGAACACTTCGGCCAGCATTGTCTGTAGACCAGCTCCAGCATTGATACCTCTCCCACTGTTGATACTGTTCATAGTCCACCCACTCAGAGAACAGTAGCTAAACTGCTGATACGATTTGAAGTGGGTTGACTGCAATGCCGTGGGGGCCTGCTGAAAAGTACTTGTGCTCTAAAGTAGAAGAAAGTCTAAATCCAGGCAGGCATGCATCCATCTGAGACATAGTGGCTCTTTTTGGAGGCATATCAAAGTGGCCAGTGATGCAATTAATGAGCTGGGCTTTATTTATTAGTTGAGAAAAGGGATCACAGCCATAAAACCAAGAAAGGAATAAATGTATACAGAAAAGAGCATTTAATGCAGATCAGGAACCATTGATCAAACACAGGACTCCCTCCCTCGCAACCCTCCTATACATACACAAGATGATCAATGCTACATGGTTTTTGGTGTCAGATACATTTGCCATTCAGATTTTGTCTCTGTTAAGCATGATCTGTGTGACTTTGGGCAGTTTTATTTAACATATATAAGCCTACTGTAATCATCTGTAAAGGAAAACTTTTCATGCCAACCAAATTAGGTTATTGTACAGATAACCTTAAACGATGGGGATCATGTTCTGCACAGACTTCATGGTTATCATTTAAAAAGGATAAGAATGATTTATAGTTTCAAACATAACCTTTTAAAGAAATGATGCCTTAACACCAGCTGTTCTCAGCTACTCGTGTGCATCCAGAGAACTTTCTCAGATGTAGGAAATGTTCTTTGTGCTGCCAGTATAGTAGCCACTAACCACACGTGGCTCTTAAGCACTTGACATGCGGCTAGTGTGACTGAAGAACTTAGTGTTTATTTAATTTAATTTAAATTTAAAGTTTAAATTTAGAAAGCCACATGTGGCTAAATGGCTACTGTTTTGGACAGCTCTGCTATAGATTGTAACAAACCACAATGGTGTGAAATTTTATGACTACTAAAATTTCTCTAAAATGCTCAATTTCATGTCACAGATTCTATAGTTAAAAATGTTGGTTGGGATCCCTTTAGAGGGAATCAACTAATTTAGCTTGAATTTAAAAAAGAGCACAAGGTATTCATTAACCACATTACTTAAAATCCTTCTATGAAAGATGCTGTAGAAAGTTTCAGACTTTCATACCGTGAAAGAGAAAATATTCAGTGGATATTCCAGGTATTTATTGAATCTCACTGAAATAATGATGGGCTTATGAACAAGGGTGTCGCCATCTTAATACATGTTTTAAAAATAAAGATAGACTAGCACATTCTCAGTCTGTGTGGTACAAAATTGTAAATCCATCTATTAAGTCAAGTTTTTAAATTGTGATATATTATTTATTTTCTTGAAAATAAAAGTTCTCTTGAGTCTGAATTTTGAAAGAGTTTACTTTTCTGAATCAAAGAAAGACTTTAACCTTTTAATCTTTATTTGTATATTTGTGAAGCAAGTATCAATGCCAATATCAGTCAGGCTACATAGGTTTCTTCAGCAATTACAAGCTTACAGGCTGTGTGAGGTAAAATTATTTTACTGAGCTGGTGTTGTAGTACTGTTACCTTTCTATGGAGATGTCTCAGGGAGCTCTGTTCTTAAGCCTCTCCTAGGACTAATGTAAGAGAACCAGGTATAAGGTGCTCTAACCAGAGAGCCAGGAATGAGTCACTGCACCTGTATAGACCACCACCCATACTGGACCATCAGTGCCAGCAGAATTTGTTGACCACACTTCACATAGCAAATCACAGAAGCAGGACTACTTCTATGTAAGTCGAACAGATTTGTTGATAGATGCTGCCTGTATCCTCTTAGAAGGGCATGTGACGTGTGGTCTTTCTTGATCTTCAGCATTTCCCTAAAACTCCTAAATAATTAAAACCCCTGTAATGAGTTACATGGCACTTGCTTTTTCCTCAGGAGAAATCTCAGCCCCTTTAGTTAGATGATATACTGGAAGTAGATGACAGGACAGAATCATAGAGGGCTTTTGATTTCCCATCAGATTTCCTGGGAAGGGTGTGATTTATTGGCTTGGTTGACTCCATAATATGTATATGGATGTTTGGGGCTCAGGAGGAGTTGATTTAGGCAGAAATTTCAATAAGAAAATAGTACATTGAGTCCATATCATTATAGAAAGGCTTTGTCAACTGATGTGCCTAATATTTTATTCACTGCCGCTGAAATTCAGTCTTGTGACCTCTTTGTATTTGGGTCAAGGGAAACAGAAGATCTGTTCAAGCACTGGTTTTCATTGATTCTGTGTCTGAGTTTATAGATAATGAAGAAATAATGTGTGAACACATGTCACTTTTTCCTGGAATTATTCAGGGCTACTTAACTATACTATACGTTTTTCATAGATATCATAAAATTTGATGCTTTGATTTGACTTGTGTATGATCCATCCTTTGTGTTGGATCATTTGTATCGCCATCCCCCTCACTAACTCATGACAAAATATTTTTGTCGCTTTTTCTCCTTCAAATGTGATGATAGCCTTTAAATTATCTTATTAGTTTTTATTTTTCAGCATTGTTTATTGCCCGTAGAGAAAGTTATAAGTTAATTGGTTTTGCTTTTGACAGAGTGAACTTTAAGTTCCATAGGCCATGAATTTTGGGAACACATCTTTGATGACCTTCATCTTTATGAATCGTGACATCAAGGATAGTAATTTTGTTTGCATCATTGGCCAGCATCTAATTATCTTTCCCACCTCTTCATTCAGGAGTCCTTTGATGTTGGCAGTAGTCTCATGCTTTAAACGACTAGAGAATAGTGAAAGAGTCCTTTTTACTGAGTCCACATTCCACTGAAATACTAAATAATGGTATGTTAGAAATAAAATTCAGTGGAACTGTGGTAATTAAAGTAATTACTCATCTATTTTCAGAAGCAAAAGTCTTTAATGCTTCAAGTATCTCAATTTACAGAGAGATTTCTCCTTTATATAGCATACTTGATGGAAACTCATCTTTGGGAAACCAGGAGACTGGGTTTGTAAATTGGGAGTTAAGAGATTATACTTGGGGGTAACAGGAGGCACTTGTGGGGTTGTGACAGTATTCACTAAAGTTGTAAAGCACTTTGGTCTGTTAGGAGAAGGTGAAGCTACCAAAAACGAAGACTGAACATGCTGTGTATACAGTTTAATGAACACAGCATGCCTGGTGTAGTGCTTTGAGTGAGGTGGGTCTCCAAGTCATATCTCAGGTTCACTTTTTTCTCGATCTTTAATTCTCCACATATGACTTAATCTCTGACTTTTAATTTGCAATAATGGCATTCTTTTTTTAGTACTTCAGATAGGAAAGGACCACTCTAAAGTGTCTACCCCAGATTTAATTTTCTTCCCTTGATTGTCAAAAATAGGGACAGTGAGTTTTCATATTTCAGAAGCAATAATGAGATACCATTCTCACCCACTGAATGAACAAAAATCAAACCATTTACTTCTACCCAGTGTTGTAAAGGGTTTGAGGTAACAGCCTCTTGCCTGTACTACTTTTGAGAGTGTGTAATGATACCACCTAAGCAGAGAGAAATTCTGAATATCAGTTGGAATATTTTTCAAAACTGGACACTTGACCCAACTAGGAATTTACTTTTCAGAAAACCAAAGTAGGTAGTCACTAAATATGATCAAGAACAGCCCATACAACATTGTGTGTATTTGGAATCAATTGCAACCACATAAATATATGTATATCACAAGGCAAGCAATCAGTGTTACTGGAGGGGTGGGGGGTGGGGGTATTCCAGTGCCTTCAGTGGTGACTCTGTATATAGAAAAGACTCTGTTTATTTTGGTGGTAAAAATTCAGGTTTGAATTATTTAAACATAATTTTAAAACCCTGGTTATTATTTGAGCTTTTAAAAAATATATTTTTTAACTGTGAAGGACACATAAAATTTACCATCTTAACCATTATTTTTTAATTTTATTTTTATTTATTTATTTTTTTACAGGGACAGAGAGAGAGTCAGAGAGAGGGTTAGATAGGGACAGACAGACAGGAACAGAGAGAGGTGAGAAGCATCAATCATTAGTTTTTCATTGCTGTTGATTGCTTTCTCACATGTGCCTTGACCACAGGCCTTCAGCAGACCGAGCAACCACTTGCTGGAGCCAGCGACCTTGGGTCCAAGCTGACGAGCTTTTGCTCAAGCCAGATGGGCCCACACTCAAGCTGGCGACCTCAGGGTCTCGAACCTGGGTCTTCTGCATCCCTGTCCGATGCTCTATCCACTGCGCCACCGCCTGGTCAGGCCCATCTTAACCATTTTTAAGTGTACACTTCAGTGGCATTTAGTACATTCACATTGTTGTGCACCATCGCCATCATCCATCCACAGAATTCTTTTCATCTTGCAAAACTGAAGCTCTGTGCACTTTTATACTAACTCCCTAATTCCCTGTCCCTCCACCCCCTAAAAATCACCATGCTACTTTCTGTTTCTATGAATTTGACTACTCTAGGTACCCCACGTAAGTGTAGTCAAAACATTTTTTTGTTTGTAACTGGCTTGTTTCACTCTATTGTATTGTCGTCAGGGTTCATCTGTGTTGTAACTAATGTTTGTCAGAATTTTCTTCCTTTTAAAGGCTACGTTATATTCCATTGTATGTACTTTGTTTAAACATTCATATATCAGTGGACACTTGGGTTGCATCCACCTTTTGGCTATTGTGAATAATGCTGTTATGAACATGAGCACACAACTATTTTTTCAGGTCCCTTTCCTCAATTACAATATTTAGGGTATATTCCTTTTTATTTATTTTTTGCAATTTTAACATTAATAGTACATAATATTTTTTATTTATTTAACAATATGGTTAACATGTATTTTTTTATTTTCCCTGTCTCTTTTTTTATTATTGATTTTAATTTATTGTGTTTACATAGATTCTAGTGTTGCCCCGAATGCATCCCCCTACTCCCGTATTCCTCTCAATATCTCCCTTGCCCCCTGCCCGTAGCGCCCTTCCCCCTTCCCTTCAGGCTTATCCCATCCTGTCATCCCCCTTCCCTCTATCCTCTTTTCCTCTGTTCCCTTTCATCTCTCCTCTGTCTCAGTTTCATTCCATTGTTCATTGGATTGCTCAAATGAGTGAGGCCATATGATATTTTTCTTTTTCTACTTAGCTTATTTCAGTTAACATCATAGTTTCCAGGTCCATCCATGTTGTCGCAAAAGGTAAGATTTCCTTCTTTTTCATGGCCCCATAGTATTTCATTGTATATATGTGCCACAGCTTTTTAATCCACTCTTCCACTGACTGATGGACACTTGAGCTCATCAATAAAATAACACAGAATAAGTGTTGGTGAGGATGTGGTGAAAAGGGAACCCTCCTGCACTGCTGGTGGGAATGCAGACTGGTGCAGTCACTGTGGAAAACAGTATGGAGATTCCTCAAAAAATTAAAAATCGAACTGCCTTTTGACCCAGCTATCCCATTTATAGGAATATACCCTAAGAACACCATAGCACTGTTTGAAAAGAAGAAATGTGCCCCCATGTTCGTGGCAGCATTGTTCACAATAGCGAAGATCTGGAAATAGGGTATATTCTTTGAGCATTTAAATTCAATTTAGATGTATTACTAATATATTAATAAATCTAAAAGGTTTCAGTATTCAATTAACAGGTCTTTAAATAATATTCGATTCCATTTTCATACTGGTTAACAAAAACACTTCCTTACCTTTTGAACTGCTTTTATGTATTAAATACATCTAATATATTTGATTGTGCAACATAAAAACCTTTGCAGGTACTCAAATAGCTCTTTTAAAGCTAATTAGGAACTAAATGTATAAATACTCAAACTTATAAATACAAATGTATAAAAACCTGAAGTTCATGTAAATGATCTAATTCTGTATCTAAGCATAGTCACATTTAACTTAAAAATCACAACTCTACATAAATTAATTGTTCATTTTAAATTGTGATTACAAAGCAGGCTGAATGGAATGGGCCAAATGCTATTAATTATTACAGGTACATAATTTTTGCATAGGTTTCTTAAAATAAAAATATTAATTTAATGGCTTTGATTTTCTTAAATGTTTCTGTACTTAATTCTAAATTCTCCTGAAGTTGACCTCAAGGAAGCCAATAACCATCTCAGTTATTTGAGTTTATTTTACCTTGAATATTTAGACCTAACTTGAAATCTGGATCTGCAGACATTCAGGTCAAATTTTATTAGAACTACAGAAACTATGATATCATCTCATATAATTTGGGGGGGGGTGTTGCCTTTTCTGCATGCTCCAGTTATATCTGTGATCAGGGTTTCAGCTTGCACACTGACTACACTCTCAATTATAATCCTAGTAAGATGCACAAAACCTTATTTATAATTGCTGTGTCAGAAACTTCATTGCTCAAAGGAGATGGTCATAGCCAGGATCATTAGACACATTCCACAATTTATTATACTCACTCATGTCTGCAGCTCTCACACAAGGTGATCACTTGACTACATGCTGTATGTCTTTGGTTCCTGAGAATTGATATGCCTTCTTGCCTAAGTCCAAAGTCTGTGCAACTTGTTGGGAAATCCCATATATTTTCATATACTTTCTAGGATCAGGCAGTTCATTGTACTAAAGTGGGAATGGATGAAATTCTGATATCTTTTGGCATTGTTTGACTTACTGTTGCAGTGTTTAAGGTCTCTAACAGGGGTATCCCATTGCATTGCTTGAGGTGATGACATTTACATTATAGTATATATGGATAGCTTCCCTATGTCATGTAGTGTACAGTTTATGCTGCTGTGTAGAATAACTGAATTCTGCTGACGTTTAAAGTACATGATATTTCAGCCCACGGGCAGCTGATGATGTGTAACTGTTACTGTGACTGTTTTCCCTTCTCAGGTGGGGTCATATGCGGGCACGTAGTTCATTGATGTTCCTGCTTTCTCCTACATCTTATTCTATCAGTCCTCTGCTTTCCCCACTTCCCATTTCATCCACCATATATTCCATGGTCCATAACTTAAAAATAGGCATAACAATACTCTAAACTCCCTTGCTATTCTGAATTTTTTTCACATTTAACAGACAAAAACCTAACCCTGGATGAACCCTAATTTCTGAGTGAACCTCTCCGCTGCCTAGAGCCACTGCACAACAGGCAGATTGGTCCCACTATAAGTCCACTTGTTCATTCACCATAGAGAGGCCCTGCTGTCCCCTGGGAATCTGCTGGGTTCCCAGACCAGCTCTGTCACCCATTATCTGCAGTGCCATCTCAGTGGGCCTCAAAGATCAGACACCCAGCAAACCCCCACCAAGGACCTATTATCCCATCTCCTGTTTCACAAAGAAGATAGAGGTGTGAGAGAAGACAGTATTCATTCCCTCTACAGGATAAGTGTGCCTGTAGCTCTCTGCGTCCTGCTCTCATCCCTCAGGCTGTAGAGAAGTGCTTTTCTTTTGTCCAAGGTAACTTCACATAGATTCCCATGTCACTGTCAGTCTCACTCCTGAAGGATCTTGTACAAAAGATTATTCTTTTTGCTTATCATAGCCCTCCCTTTCGACTTCATTATTCCCATTTGCTTTTAGGAATGCTCTTTTCCACGAAACAAAACTATAACATAAAACAAAAAATAAACAAAAAAATCCCTTCTTCCTAAACCCTAAGCCCCCAACCAGACCTATTTGTCTTTACCTTCCAATAACCTACATAGCAATAATAATCAACTTTGATTATCTAGCACTGTTTAGCATCTCTAGTTATAACAACAGGACTTGCAGAATTACAGAAAAATTTCCAAATATATTCAATAGTATTTATTTAAAGTTATGCTAACATAGGCTATACTTAAAAAAACTGTAAGTCAAAAATATTAGGAAGGATGTGGAAAAATTGGAGGTCTCATTCATTGCTGGTAAGAATATAAAATGGTGAAGCTATATGGGAAAACAGTTTGGCAGTTTCTTAAACAGTTAAACATGCTTTCATCATATGACCCAGCAATGGCCACTGATAAGCACAAGTGGTATATCAGTACAGTGGAATACTATTCAGCTGTAAAAAAAGATTGAAGTATTGACCCATGCCATTGACTGTATGATCCTCGAGAACACTTGCTAAGCTAAAGAAACCAGCTAAAAGAGAAAACATATTATATGTTTCTGCTTATACAGATTGCCCAGAAAAGGGAATTTTACAGTGACAGAAAGTAGATTAGGGGATGACTGGGGCTAGAAATTGGGACTAGGAATTTTTTGGGGGTGATGCAAATGTTTCAAAATTGGATTGTGTTAGAGGGTAAGAAGTACATACACACTTTCAGTTGTAAATTATATCAAGGAGTTATAATGTACAGTATAGGGCAGGGGTCCCCAAACTTTTTACACAGGGGGCCAGTTCACTGCCCCTCAGACCGTTGGAGGGCTGGACTATAAAAAAAACCTATGAACAAATCCCTATGCACACTGCACATATCTTATTTTAAAGTAAAAAAACAAAACGAGAACAAATACAATATTTAAAATAAAGAAGAAGTAAATTTAAATCAACAAACTGACCAGTATTTCAGTGGGAACTATGGGTGCGGATGCATCTGTGCTCCTCTCACTGACCACCAATGAAAGAGGTGCCTCTTCCAGAAGTGCGGTGGGGGCCGGATAAATGGCCTCAGGGGGCTGCATGTGGCCTGTGGGCCGTAGTTTGGGGACCCCTGGTATAGAGAATATAGCCAGTAATATAATAGCAATGTATGGTAACAGGTGGTTACTAGAGTTATCACAGTGATTACTATGTGAGGTCCATAAATGTTGAATCACAATATTGCACACTTAAAATGAACATAATATAGTTTTTCAAATATAATTTAAAAATAAAAACAATATCTGCTGAGAAGCCAAAAATAAAACAAAACAAAAACCAAAATTGGTTTGTGATAAAGGTTGTACAATTTAATAAATTTACTAAAAATTATTGCTTTGTACATTTAAGGTAGGTGAATATATGACATACATATAAATGATACCTTAATGAAAGTATTTGAAACAAAAAGAAGTGTAAGCTCCAAATCTTTTGATGAGTTTGCTCTCTATGTCATTTGCTTCATGTGAATAAACAGCATTGTATACTATACTTGGATATTGGAAAATCAAACAAGCAATATTTTTTGTTTCACAAGCTAATGTCATTTTACTGTGTTTATAAGCTAATTTTAAACAAAAATTTTTTGATCATATAATAATGAGGAAAATATCTCTTTCCAAATCACTGGCTCCAGCTAGCCAAGTGACAAGGAGTTCTCGCCTTTAATACTTTGCTAACACACTGTGAGGATGTCCCTGATCATGAATGGCTAGGCTAGTACACAATATTGGACCCACGACGAAATCTTGATGAAAGAATGCATGGCCAGTAGTTTAATTGAGGTCTTTTAGGACTCTTTGACCATAATTAAAGTACTATAAAGTTTGGAGCAGAATGTTTTAATCTGACTAGAAAATTTAAATCCCTTTTCAATATGTAATATTTGTTCATACACATGTTGGTAATTCTTGAATAAGTTAAATTTTAAAGCAATCAGTTTCCAACCAGAAAGCAACATGTAGTCATGTAAGAAAATAAGTTCAGCACATTTTGTAAGGAAGGAAATTTAGGCAAAAGAAATAAGGAAAGAAATAACTTCATTCCCAGGAAAGGAGTCTGAGGTTGGCTTTATTAGAGCCTTGCACATGAAAGGTTATTTGCTGAGGACAAACAGCTATTCTTGTCCAGATACATGTAAACCTCTTCTCTACAGCGACCAGGCTAAAAGGAGATCATTTTAAGAAGGTGTTGCAGTTTAGGAGAAGGAATGATTTCCTGACAGGTTGGTTTATTTAAGGATGGGATTATGAAAAAGGCTATGTAGGCTTCTCTCTGGGAATCGAAGTGTACAGAGTGTAAACATAGGTATGTATACATAATTATACAAAAAAAAGTTTTATATTTTGTGTGAAAAATAGACTTTTTCTCAACTTCTTCAGAACTTAATTAACTTCATTGTTTAGAGTCTATTATTTATTTAAAATGGAAAAATAATCTGTTGTTTAGAGGACAGTAAGAGTTGGTCTAAAAAATTTATGGCCTGGCAATTTGTGGTGTGGGAGGCATGCTTATTTACAAGGTTGACATATCTACATGTATACAACAAAGATTGTCTTTTTCAAAAACGTGATTTGTAGCCAGCACATCTGTTGTTCTTATGTAAGTGATTAAAATGAACTATTTTTGTTGAAGTTCAGCTGCAGAATAACAGAATGTTAAAACAGCTTGCTAAAAAAGTTACCTATTTTAGATTTTGTTTCTTCAAATTGAACTTTTAAAGTGTTCTTTTCCTCTATATGAGACTTATTCATCATTTTAAAATATAGAAGTTTTATGTAATTTTAAGTTGTATTTTTGTCATTCTATAGTATTTACATGATATCTAATTCTTTCTGGATTAACATTTTTAAATATTAAATTATATCCAAGTTTAATATTTTTTCAGTAACAATTTTTTATAAAGAAATATTATCATTATTATTAGCTCTTTTTCCTTTGAATGTGAGATTGTTTTTCTCTTATAAAAACCTCAAATAAACTTGTTCTGGCTTTTTCCTACAAATGGAATTATATATTTGCATTAGGACTTATCAGGAAATCCTGACTATCGTGTTACATTCCCAAGAATTAATAAACTGCATCCATACAATCTCTATAAAAGGGAAATTTTTTTCTACATATTTCTGTTATAATTTTGTAACAAATGTGAATTATTTAATTGGTCAGTCTTCAGGAAACTAATCTCTGATATTCTGTGTTTCTCAAAACAGCTACAGCAACAACACTCAAATTAAAAACTATTTAATGATTCAGTTCTGCTTAAAATACTACCTACCAATCACCAGAAAGGTTCATTGAAGTAAATTATAGCAGGAAGAGGGATAGAGTAGCAATGCCTAGCTTTTAATTTGCCTATGGTCTAGATCGGTCCTTAAACTTGAAGGTGCAGATGGATCTCCTGCATGTCCTGTTGTTAAAATGCAGATTCTAGTTCATGAATTATGGAATGGGATCTGACTCGACATTTATAGCCAGCTCCCAAGTGATGTGTTATGTTGCTGATCCGTGCACCACACTTTGAGATGCAGGGGTCTATATGGACTGTTCTTAATATTAATAGAAGAGTCTGCCTACAGAGCACAAATGACATACATTTATTAACGTTTTTATCATCATCAGAACAGAGCTGAACAATGGTACAGACGTGAACAGAGATCATACAACATTAACTTACATGGAGAGAATCCATGACTTAGAGCCTTATTAGTACTGTCTTTTAGCTAGCTGAGCTACACACAGTAGTAAACAGATTGACATGGAAACAATAATCCGATTGTTAGAACTTACTGTTTATAAACAAATTACACTGGCCAAATATATATGTGCTATGGAAGGATATATCCTTGTTGGTGCTGTTTCGATGTTTTGAACTCTTACCTATCTAGGAAGGAAAATCTTTGCTAGGTAGAGAGAAGTTGTAGGAACAGGTGCCATCAGGGGCAGATGGTGGATTGGAGTGAGAGAAGAATGCTGGGGGTGGCTGGGACAGCAGTGTCACACAGAGGACACACTTTACTCCTCCGCTGCTGTGGAGTGTGGCAGGTCCAGCATGGCTAGAACATCCAACTTTTCAAGGAAAGCCAGAAATAAAAATTTCATGTGAAATTTCCCAATTTAAAAATGTTGGCCACTAATTTAAATTCTTTTAAAACATTTTGCAGGCCAAGAAAACACATCTGTGTTCCAGACACAGCCCTTCAGCCACCCGTTTACAATGTCTAATGTAGACTACAGTGAAGTCTCATGATTGAAAAATTATGAATTTTCAAAAAGTACTGAAACTTTCTGGCCTTTCGTCTTTAGATACTTTGGTCAAAAGGAACATCCTCTGCTTGTGTATTTGTAGGTTCTGGTGTAAGGTTGGTGTGTGATTATAAAGCCTGTCTTTTCATCTTCTTTCACATCCAGATTACAGGACAGGCCCATGTTTCACTCAGGTCAACAACCAGATGTGCCAAGGGCAGCTAACGGGCATTGTCTGCACGAAGACTCTGTGCTGCGCCACCATCGGACGGGCCTGGGGCCACCCCTGTGAGATGTGTCCAGCCCAGCCTCAGCCCTGCCGGCGGGGCTTTATCCCCAACATCCGCACCGGGGCTTGCCAAGGTGAGTTAGCCTGCGCACGGTCATCCATGAATCAGGTCTTCTTTCACTGCACTGGGAGGATCTGCCACTGTGGGTGGTGACCTTTAACCCGGTACCATTTCCAAGATGGGCTTCATTCGCAAGCCTGACTGGAGATGGCTTATTTTTTAGCCACCTAATAAATAATTATTTTTCAACTCTTGACATAAAAAAGGAAGTGAGAGATAACATGAAAAATTGGGGAAAATAAAATATATACAGTTTAAAATATTTAATACAGCCAAGAAGACAAACCACTCCATGTCTTCATCCACTTGGCCCCACACACTCCCTTCCAGACTCCTCAAACTATGCCCATGTAAATACCCAGGATAAACATTTTATTCTTTGTTCCTAATCTCATTCAAGATATGCACACCTGAGCCCAGCCAACAGGGAGAGGAGAGCTGCCCGTGTGAACCTCTTCCATGATTACATTGATTTCAGAGCTTATCACCTGGTGGTTACAGTCTTGTCCCAAGCAATCTTCCCAACCACATTTAGACATATATATTTCATATATTGGGGCTAGATTGAGGTCCCTAGGATACTGCAACAGTAAATTCCAAGTCATGCAACCAAAACTGTTACATACTTACTGGATAATTACTTTAATTTTCAGCCACCACAATTCTTACCCTTTTTTTTTGGTTACTTCTCTGATATCGGATGTATTTAAACCCATTTTTAGAGCTTTGAAACTGAGCTCTGTAATGAACTCTCAAAAGGCAGTAGGATCATGGGAAAATGGAAAAGTACTTTTGTATTATTTAAAAGATAGTATTACGCCTGACCTGTGGTGGCGCAGTGGATAAAGCGTCGACCTGGGAACACTGAGGTCGCCAATTCAAAACCCTGCACTGGTCTGGTCAAGGCACATATGGGAGTTGATGCTTCTAGCTCCTCCCCCCTTTCTCTCTCTCTCTCTCTCTCTCTCTCTCTCTCTGTCTCCTCTCTAAAATGAATAAATAAAAAGAAATAAAAAAAAAAAGATAGTATTACTCATATTTGAGTCATGGGTAGTTAGGCTTATTGTGCATGATTTAATCAGAACTAGATCAGAATTTTTTCAAATTGATGTTAGTAACCTGTATTGGAAGTAGAGATGTTATCTATTCAGCTCATGTAAATGACATATTACAGAAAGCCAGTTCACTGTCCTAAAACTCAAGTGAGAATTGTAGATTGAGGATACTGTACGTAGCCTCAATTTAATATGACTCCCAGTCTGATCAGGATAGTTTTTGATAAAGCAGCATTTTTTTATAGAAGATAAGCCATACTATATAGTAGTCACTATACTATATACAGTGTGTCTGTAAAGTCATGGTGCACTTTTGACCGGATGCACTTTTAAAGTGCACCATGACCTTATGGACACACTGTATATATCTCCTAGATATAGAGATTACCATATAATTTATATAGAGTACTATTGAAGATGAAGTACTGTATAGATTTACTAGAGTAACACTTTTTGTTTATTCTATAACATTTTTCACCTTCTAATATACTTGCTTATATATTCCCATTTTATTCTTCCCCAGCTAGAATGTAAGATTCATTAGGGCAGAAATCTGTTTTATTCATTAATGTCTCTGAGGCATTTAGGTAGTGCCAAACATGCAGTTGATGCTCGGTAAGCTTTTGAATTAATAAGTAGGGTTAAACCTAAAATACTTCCCCAAACTACTTTTCATAGAAATAGTCCAGGTTGAGAAAAGCCCCTAACTTCAACCAGAATGTCCCAAATGATTGACTCTCCTCACTTTTTGCATTTGCACTTACACTTTTTTAACTTGGTAATCTGTCAGAGAGCTGCAGGTTTCTGAACAAAGTTATTAAAAATGTTGTATCTGGATCTCAAGCATTCTGAATGTTCTTCAGGGTTTAGTAATGTCTGAAGGCTTATTTATTTGTTTATGTAACAAAGGTAAGTTTTAGTCTCCACTTGCCTAGAAAAATCTAATGGATTACTAGAGCAAAAGGAGCAAAATGAAATTTGCCACATGGTTCTCAATGAAATATTAATCTTCAGTTCAGGCTATTTTAAGACTACATCTTATGGTGATTTTATTTTTCTCCTTAAATTCCTAGACTGTTTCCCAAAGACTGCTACCAAATTAAGATGGAAGATATAGGGCAAGAAAAAATAATATCATAATATACATGATATGTACCTGTGATAGTTTTCTT
This sequence comes from Rhynchonycteris naso, assembly GCA_037038555.1. NCBI lineage: Eukaryota > Metazoa > Chordata > Mammalia > Chiroptera > Emballonuridae > Rhynchonycteris > Rhynchonycteris naso. The sequence goes on along the minus strand of CM073000.1, from coordinate 173,158,303 downwards.
TATAATAGTGATCTTTTAATGGGATAATTGAACATTTTTATTTAAAAGTAAATTTCAGCTGTATAGGTGATAATTGCAAATAGTTTAATATTGGCTCTAAAACATGGTCCATATTAACAAAGGGAGGACATTGTGAAGTTCTGATCATAGTGTTATCCCACAGGTGACACAATTAGAGAATTATCTTGTCTATGGTTTAAGAGGGACTGAAAGGTGGTCATGTTATAGACAGAATAAGTGAAAAATGAGGGCTGACAAAATCAAGACAATGTTTTTCGAAAATTAAACTATGAGGAGAGCAGTCACTGTAAGTGTTGCCTTAATGACTCTGGCCTGAAGTAAGCAGCGTCAGGTCAGGCATAACGGTTCTTGACTCCTATACTGAGAGCCGTTTCGGTTCCAGCTCTTGTGCCTGTGTCTAATTCACATTTAATCTTGTACTTTCTTCCATTTCATTATACAGTAAAAGGACCAAAGTTACCTAATAAGGTCTTAAAATTTAACCTATTGTAAAATGAGTGACTTAAAGTTTAAAAAACTGTCATTAAGCCCTTTTCCAAGAATATTTATGAAATTAAAAAATGTCATAATTTGCCATGCATATATATTGCATTATTTTCTTACAAATAGTTTTTCTTTTTTAATCTTAGCAGTCTAATGAATCTACTCTAATTGGAAAGTATTTTATTTAGGATTAGCACTTTACTTTGGTTCTTTTAGACTTTCTTTTTTTTTTGTATTTTTCTGAAGTTAGAAGCGGGGAGGCAGTCCGACAGACCCAGTGTGCAATGCTCTGCCCATCTGGGGCATTGCTTCATTGCGGCAGGAGCCATTCTAGCTCCTTAGGTGGAAGCCATGGAGCCGTCCTCAGTGCCTGGACCAACTTTGCTACAATTGAGCTGTGGCTGCTGGAGGGGAAGAGAGAGATGGAGAGGAAGGAGAGGGGGAAGGGTGGAGAAGCAGATCGGAATGGGCACTTCTCCTGTGTGCCCTGACCGGGAGTTGAACCTGGGACTTTCACATGCCAGGCCGACACTCTACCATTGAGCCAACTGGCTAGGGCCTCTTTTAGACTTTCAAATGAACAGTATGCTTTAAATTTTTTTTAAATATATTAAAATAAAATTTGCATAATTATTCATTTATGTCATTTGATTTTTAAGAATTAGGCTTTTAAATAAACATGGCAGAGGAAATTAGCTTATTAAATTTCATGTTTGGCTTTATCAAGGACAATAGTAACAGACTGATTTCAAGCCTCTGCTTTGTTTCCGAAAACGTGAGAGGTGTGGGATTCAGACTTGTACCATGAGTCAGGCCCTACCTAGGACACGGGACACAGTCTTGAATAAAGAAATAGCAGAACGGACCCTAAATTACTTTCTGCAAAGCAGATGCTGGTGGATGTCCTCTTCCAGTGGCAGTAGTACACAGAAATATTTAATTCCTTGACTTGGACTGCATGTGAGAAAGTAGGGAAGTTTAATCTCAGCTGAAACCAGGGGGTGTTCTTGGCTCATTTCGCAGGTGTAGGCTGAGAGGAAGAAGCCCATGGTAGAGTTATTTCTAGACCTTCTCTATAGCACTAAGTAAAAAGGGGATTTGGTTCATTTAATTGGTATAAATTATTAAAGACAAATGTATCTTGGCTGTCTACATTGACTAAGTTAACCAGATCATCACAAAGTTCAACTTTCATTCATACTGTGTGAATACAAGCCATCCCAATACAGCCCCCAAATTTTACTTAAAATGTACTCGATGATAGAAACTCTTATTTTAAAGTAGCAGAATACTCCACTTTTAACTTGAAAAACACTAATATGAAAATAAATAATAGGAAAGAAGGCATTCTAAAATAAAATTCTACAACCTCCAATTGAAAATAGTAATAAACACATGCAGTTGTTGGGAAGTCACTGGGACAAGAGGACTCTTCTGAGCATTTGCTGAGTATCAGCATCCTGAGATGCTATCCAGTGGTTGTGACCATTCTATTGGAGATAAAAAGAATGTCCCTGTAAGAGACAGATCCACTGTGGACCCTCAGAGTAAAGAAGGGATAGCGGAAGGAGAGTCTTCGGAGGCAAGCCATGGCTAGTATCCACTACCCAGAGACATACTCTGAGGTAAAGCAGAGGGAAGGAGCACTCGAGAGCAACTCAGAGAGTCAGTATCTGAAAGATCATTAGGTAGGAGCCATATCACCACCTGAAAGTTGAAAATTAATACCTAAGGGGGAAATCAAGTGGGAATTTGGTGAGAAACTGTTTCAAACAGTATTCCCTATAGAAGTTTTCAAACCAATGCATTTTCTCTTGGCTATCCCCTTTCTTGCTTCAGCAGGAAATGGCACAATTTAAAGAGTAATAAAGAGAAAACTGAACAAAAGAGAGAAGAACATAAAGAAAAGGCAAATGAATGTGCTTCAAAGAGTTCCCAAATAAATACCAAGTTCATATACTTCTCTCTTATCTCAAGGAAATGAAAAACAATGTGGTCCTTTTAAAAAGTACTCAAGGGAGAGTTAAAAGAGTTCAGTAAAGATAATCAGAGATAAAAATGGATGGGTAATCCTCACAAAAGGAATTCGAAAAGGATTGAAATCTTTACCTGGTGGAAGGCAAATAATGCATGCATACAGATATAAGTACAGTGTGTCCATAAAGTCATGGTGCACTTTTGACTGGTCACAGAACAAAAGTGCACCATGACTTTACGGACACGCTGTACATACATAAAACGGAAAAGAATCAGTGATAATGGTTAAGCTTAAAGAAGTCAGTAATCAAGGTCAGAATAGAAAAGAAGGGTTATAAAGAAGCTGATATGTAATGAGGTCAGACTAGAGAAAGCTGATGAAAGGAACTAACTGAAAAAATGCTTAAAGATAAAATAGAAAAATTTTCTAAAGTAGATAATGACTTCAATCTGCAGATTGGAAGGCATGAAACTTTTTTTTTTTGACAGAGACAGAAAAAGAGAGTGAGTCAAAGAGAGGGACAGATAGGGACAGACAGATAGGTAGAAAGAGAGATGAGAAGCATCAGTTCTTCATTGCAGCACCTTAGTTGTTCATTGATTGCTTTCTCATATGTGTCTTGACGGGGGGGGGGGCTACAGCAGAGTGAGTGACCCCTTGCTCAAGCCAGTGACCTTGGGCTTCAAGCCAGCAACCTTTGAACTCAAGCCAGCAACCATGGAGTCATGTTCATAATCCCATGCTCAAACCAGCAACCCCACGCTCAAGCAGATGAGCCCACATTCAAGCCGGATGAGCCTGCGCTCAAGCCTGTGATCTTGGGGTTTCAAACCTGGGTCCTCCACGTCCCAGTCTGAAGTTCTCTCCACTGTGCCACTGCCTGGTCAGGTAGAAGGCATAAAACTTTAATAAAAAGAAAAGATAAAGAGAATGCTATGGGCATTAGAAAGAATGAGACTATCCCAACTTTTCTCAAACTTTTATAGAACAATTCAGAGCAAAAATCAGTGTGGCAGTGTCTAGACACTTCTGAAGCAATAATCTGTACTTGATTTGATTTACCTTTAAATAAAACTACTTTAGTTTCTCTGTTGAGTTTTGATTACAGGGGCCAAAGTGGAAGCAAAGAAAGGTTCCTGCAGCAATGCAGATCGCACATGGTGGAGGTTGAGACCAGAATAGAGGCAGAGGGAAGAACTGAGATACATTTGGGAAGTAAACAGTTGTTACTGATTGAATGAGGTGAGACAAAAGAAACGGAGTTTGTTTCCTAGGTTTCAGACTTCGACAACAGATAAATGGTGGTGACATTTGTTGAGATAAGGAATATTGAGAGAGAACCATGCTGTGTTCTTTTTATTAGAAGCTCAGAGTCCTAAAAGTAAAAGCTTGTTGGGATGATCATTTATTCATTTGAATTCATTGAATGCATGAATAGGTATCCTGGCTAAATCAAATCATATTGAAGGTTGCCAAGATACCCTGTATTTTTTTAGATTACAGGTTGAGAGAGACCTATTCTTCAATTGCTTTACTTAAAGACTGACATTCTTTTTTGTTATAGAAAAACACATACAAATAGGGAACATCCATGGAGAGTAGAAACAAGAACTTACATTTTAAAAGTGGACCTAATTTGATGACAGGCAAAGTTCAACTACAATCACTATTAAATACAGTAATAGGAATTGCCCTTGGTTCTCATAGATATAAATTAATTGAACCAATTTTACATGCCTGTACCACTGCACAGATTTTTCCATATTTTAATGTGATCTAAAAATAACATACCATGTAATACTAACTTATATAGTAAAATCAGTTTGATCTTTTATAACAAGTTTATTTGGAGAATTTGGAGAATAAATGAGTTCATGAACTAGAATTATGATTGCTTTGTTACATGACTTATAAACTTATAGACATAGATTGAAGTGATTATATAAGGTTTAAATATTAAAAGATTTAACCATAAAATTCTTACATGTGATTTGAAGTAATTCAACATGGAAAGAAACAATATCACTGTGCCTGAATTGAAGAGATAAAGGAAAACACATCTGTATAGCAATCTGGACAGTGGAAAACTAAGACATTAGTAGTTGCTTATGTTAACATTTTGAAGATGTAGAAACTCTTACATAGTTTGAAGGTCTGAGGCTTGCTTTTTATAGTTTTATAGAGAGAACTGTGTATACCTCTAAGGTTCAAGTTGATTATTTCTATAGCATTTCCTTTATTTTTTAAGTTGAGAGATGGGGAAGCAGAGAGACAGATTCCCACATGTGCCCCAAAATGGATCCTTCCTGTAAGCCCCATAGCAGGCAATGCTCTGTCCATCTGGGGCTGCTGTTCTGTTGCTCCACAACTGAGCTATTTTAATGCCTGAGGCAAGGCCTTGGAGCCATCCTCAGCACCTGGGGCCAAATTGCTTGAACCATTGGAGCCATGGCTGTGGGAGGAGAAGAGTTGTGGGGTTGTGGAGAAGCAGATGGTTGCTTCTCTTGTGTGCCCTGACCAGGAATCAAACCCGGACTTCCACACGCCTAGCTGACACTCCACTGCTGAACCTACTGACCAGGAATAAGATTTCTTTTAAATTTCTTTTTTTAGTGATTAACTTGATTGACCTAAAAGAAATTAATTCTGGATAGCTGTGTAGTCTAGGATACTTCAAAAATAAACGTTTTATTTTTCCTTCTAGGAAAATACTTTTTAGGCAGTTACAAAATAAACCCTATAAAGTCAGTTTGCTTTTCCCTTTGAAAAATTACTGAATCTACTAAATTATGTACAGTGTGTCCGTAAAGTCATGGTGCACTTTTGACCGCTCACCGGTCAAAAGTGCACCATGACTTTACGGACACACTGTAGTCAAAAGATTTTATGAGTAGCAGTAAGGAATTTTTAGGTTTGGTCTCCTCTTTCAGCTTATACCGTGATATCCTTTCTTTGATTTATCTGCCAGGAAAAGAGGTTCCTTGGGATGTTTTATACCACATTGTAATGAGAGTGGAAATGTAGTGCACTTTAAAAATAATGCGGTTGGAATGTTCTGAATTAAACAGTGTGGTGTATAAACTTCTTGTCACATATTTTATTCTAGTTGCTTTCTGCTTGGATAATATATCCTTTAATAAAACTGTTTCTGTGGACTGAGAGAGCACATAAAATAAAAATAACTGTGTAAAGTTGTCAAGGTTAGATTATGATTGGTATTTTGCACAGAGTTCTGTCACTCTTTTTGGCCCTTTTTATTTAGGTGTCAGTTTTAAGATCCTTTTTATACGGTAGTATAGTAGCATATTATCGTGATTGTGTTCAGTCAACATGATTGGAAAACTGGATGGTAGGAGCCCACTCTCTGGCTGATGTATTGGGAGGCATTTTCTATGTGCAGACACTACTAAGCAAGGAAAGCCATCTAAGTAAGAGTTCCACCCTGACTTCATAGGTTGTCACCTACTCGGAGTTACCCTGGTTGGTAGAGGGTATAGGTTGTATAAATGGTGGTGGATGGAGACGAGACTGGGAGCGGTGAATACCCAATACAATGTGCAGGTGCTGTGTTGTAGAATTGTACTCCAGAAACCTATATCATTTTATTAACCAATTTCACCCCAATAAATTCAATAATAAGTGTTTAAAAAGATATCTATTATAACTTCAGTATAAAATATTTTAGACTATTGTAATCAGTTTTATAGACACATAGCTAACACGAGGAAGAAATTATATGGATGCTAAGCTCTTTGGTAGGCTTGAATTCTATTTTACACACTAACATACAACAAAATTTTGGGCTTATCAAAAAATAATAGGGTAAATCAGGATATAACAGAGAGATGTACCACAAAGTCTGTTTTTAGTGAGAAAAAACAAGATGCAGAATAATGCATAGAGAGTGATTTTATTTGTGCTAAACAGATCACCACTCTGAACATATAAATAAAAGTAAACACAGCTAACTCATTTCAATGGTTATCTTTTTATTTACCTATTTTTTGTATCATTAACATTTATTATAATAAGCATGTTATTTTGTAATTAAAGATGTAGTATTAATAAATGTGTTATGTTAGCCTGATAATTTGAACAACATAAATTTGCAAGTGCTTATATGTTATATTTATTTTTATATACAGTGTTTATCATGATGATGCACTGAATTAGAGATCAGTGTCTTACAGAGACAGAAATTAAAACAAATTTATGTAGGTATAAAGTGACAGCTTCAAAAACTCTAAATTAAAGGAATTTTCTCAATCCCTGATAGTATGTTACCTATAAATTTTTGTACATGCCCTCTATCCAGTTGAGGAAGTTTCCTTTTAGGCCTGGTTTACTCAGATTTTTAAAATCATGAATGAGTGTTGAATTGTGTCACTTGCTTTTTTCACATCTATGAGGTAATCATATGTTTTTGCTTTCTTAATCTGTTAATATAATGAATTAAATTGATTGATGTTTGAATGTTGAGACAACCTTAAATTCCTGAGATAACCCCACTTGGTCATGATGTAGTGCCTATACCAAAAAGATATTATTCTATTTTCTTTCTCTTAATGTATTTGTTTGGCTTCGGTGTCACAATGATGGTAGTTCCATAAAATGAATTAAGGCTGTGTCCGCTCTTTTTTTCTTTTCTATAAGAATTTATATACAACGGCTATTGTTTCTTCTTAAATATTTGAAACAGTTCACCAGTAAAGCCAGTAGGCCTGAAGTTTCTGCAAAGATTTTCAAGTGTGAATTAAATTACTTTAATATAGATCTATTCATATTATATATTTGTATTTGAGTGAGCTTTAGTATTTTGGTCTTTTAAGAAATTTGTACATTTTGTCTTAATTGGTGAATTTAGTGCCAAATAGTTTTGTTTTGTTTTGTTTTGTTTTTAGTTTTTTAATTGGTTTTAGAGAGAGTGAGAGGAAGGGAGAGAGAAAGAGAAGGAGAGAGAGAGAAATACCAATTTCTTGTTCCACTTATTTATGCGTTCATTGATTGATTCTTGTAGGTGCCCTGACTAGGGATCGAACCCACAACCTTGGCTTATCGGAATGGCGCTCTAACCAGCTGAGCTTTCCAGTCAGGACTCTCGTTAGTTGTTAATACTATTTTCTTTGATCCATTTAATCTGTCTTCTTTTTAACTTTTTAAATATTTTTTCCACTGATGAGCGCGAGAGAAACATCAACTCACTGTTTTACTTACATGTATACTCACTGATTGCTTCTCATATGTGCCCTGACCAGGGTGGAACCTGTGACCTCTGGTGCAGTCAGTGCTTTATCCACTGAGCCACCCATCCAGGGCCTCTGTCTTCTTTTTCTTGATTAGTCTTGACAGTGATGTATCAGTTTTACTTATTGACAGAGTCAGGTGTTGTAGTTATTGACTATCTTTGTTTTTGATAGCTGTTCTGTTTTATCATTATTATTTACTTCCTATCCAAGAAAAAGGAATATTTTTTTATTTTATTGTATCTTTTTTGATTTTCTTTAACAATGCTTTGTAGGTTTCATTATATAGGTCCTTTCCATTCTTTGTTATATTTATTCCTAGGTATTTTATTTTTTGTTGCAACTGTAAAAGGGATTATTATTTTAGTTCATTTTCTGAAGTTTCATTGTTGGCATATAAGAAGGCAATAGAATTCTGTATATTAATTTTGTATCCTGCAATCTTATTATATTGGCTTATTGTTTCTAATGGTGTTTTTGTGGAGTATTTCCTGTTTTCTATGTACAGGATCATATCATCTGCAAAAAGTGAAACCTTTACTTCTTCTTTCTCAATATGAATGCCTTTGATTTCTTTCTCTTGTCTGATTGCTCTGGCTAGAATTTCCAGCACTATGTTTAATAAGAGTGGAGAGTGGGCAGTCTTGTCTTGTTCCTGATTTTAGAGAAAAAGTTTTCAGTTTTTGCCATTTAATATGATGTTAGCTGATGGTTTGTCATAAATGACCTTTACGATGTTGAGATATTTTCCTTTTATACTCATTTTGATGAGTGTTTTCAACATAAGATGAGGTTGTATTTTATCAAATGCCTTTTCTGCATCTATTGATAGGATCATATGGTTTTTGTTCTTTGTTTTGTTGATATGGTGTATTACGTTAATTGTTTTTACATATGTTGAACCATCCTTGTGATTCCGGAATGATTCCCACTTGATCATGATGAATTATTTTTTAATTTGTTGTTGTATTCAATTTGCTAGTATTTTGTTTAGGATTTTAGCATCTGTATTCATTAGAGGTATTGGTCTGTAGTTTTCTTTTTTTGTGTTGTCCTTGCCAGGTTTTGTTATGAGGGTTATGTTGGCCTCATATAATGTATTTGGAAATATTGCTGTTTCTTCAATTTTTTGGAAGACTTTGAGTAGAATAGGAACAAAATCATTGAATGTTTGATAGAATTCACTAGTATAACCATCTGGCCCTGGACTTTTATTTTTTGGGGAAGTTTTTGATAGTAGTTTCTATTTCCTCCCTGCTTATGGGTCTTTATAAGCTATCTACTTCTTCATTACTCAGTCTAGAAGATTGTATTGTTCTAGGAATCTATCCATTTCTTCTAGATTGTTAAATTTGGTGGCATATAGTGTTTCATAGTATTCTATGATAGTTCTTTGCATATCTATAATATCTGTTGTAATTTCTCATCTTTCACTTTGGATTTTGTTTATATGAGTCCTTTCTCTTTTTTTCTTAGTGAATCTTGGAAAGGGTTTGTCAATTTTGTTGATCTTTTCAAAGAACCAGCTCCTTGTTTTATTGATTTTTTTCTATAGTTCTTTTTTCTCTATTTTATTTATTTCTGCTCTGATTTTTTTTATTTTTTTATTTTTTTTACAGAGACAGAGAAAGAGTCAGAGAGAAGGATAGACAGGGACAGACAGACAGGAACGGAGGGAGATGAGAAGCATCTATCATCAGTTTTTCGCTGTGACACCTTAGTTGTTCATCGATTGCTTTCTCATACGTGCCTTGACCGCAGGCCTTCAGTAGACCAAGTAACATCTTGCTTAAGCCAGCGACCTTGGGTCCAAGGTGGTGAACATTTTGCTCAAGCCAGATGAGCCCGCACTCAAGCTGGCTACCTCGGGGTCTCGATCCCGGTTCCTCTGCATCCCAGTCCAACACTCTATCCACTGCGCCACCACCTGGTTAGGCTCTGCTCTGAATTTTATTATTTCCTTTCTTCTTCTGGTTTTGGGTTTCCTTTGTTCTTCTTTTTTTAGTTTCTTAAGATGTAATGTTAAGTTTTTTACTTGGGCTTTCTCTTATTTGTTCATATGAGCCTGTAGTGATATGAACTTCCCTCTTATTACTGCTTTTGCTGCATCCCAAAGATTCTGATGTGTTGTATTGTCATTTTCATTTGTCAGTATATATCTTTTGATCTCTGCTTTTATTTCTTCTTTGACCCACTCATTTTTTAGAAGTATGTTGTTTAATTTTCACATTTTTGTGGGTTTGTTTACTTCTTTTTTTCAGCTGAATTCTAATTTCAAAGCTCTGTGGTCAAAGAATATGCTTGTTATTATTTCAATCTTTTTGAATTTGTTGATGTTAGTTTTGTGTCCCAACATATGGTCAATTCTTGGGAATGTTCCATGTACACTGGAGAAAAAGGTATACTCTGACATTTTGGGATGAAATGTCCTGTAGATGTCTATCATATCCAATTAATTGTTCTAGTGTTTCACTTAAGGCCTATATTTCTTTATTGATTTTCTGTTTAGATGAATGATCTAGAGCCTTCAGCAGTGTATTGAGGTCTCTAAGTATGACTGTATTTTTGTTGGTTTTTATTTTAGATCAGTTAGTAGATGTCTTACATACTTTGGTGCTCCTTGGTTTGGTGCAAATATATTAAGAAGTGTTATGTCTTGATTGAATGTTTCTTTTATCATTATGAAATGACCATTTTTGTCTCTGATTACCTTTGCTGTCTTATAGTCAGCATTGTTAGATATGAGTATGACTACACCTGCTTTTCTTTGGATATAATTTGCTTGGAGAATCGTTTGCCAACCCTTCGCTTTGAATCTCTTTTTATCCTTGTAGCTTAGATGTGTTTCTTGAAGGCAGTGTACAGTTGGATTTTTTTTTAATCCACTCTGCTACTCTGTGTCTTTCTATTGGTGAGTTCAATCCATTTACATTTAATGTAATTATTGACACTTGAGGATTTCCTAATTCCATTTTATATATTGCTTTCTGATAGCTCTGCTTCTTGTTTGGTTCTTCTCTTTTGTTTTTCTGTCATTTGTTTTTGTTTGGTTGTATTCCATACTTCTTTTTCTTCTTTTTTTAAGCTATGTGTTTCTATAGTGGTTTTTTCAGGGGTGGGTACCATTAAGTAAGAAAAAAGATATATATCATATTTATTGTAATACACTATCTCAATAGTGCTTCTGCACTCCATCCTCCTTTGCTACTGCTAATCTTTGTCTTTTCTCCTTTTTTGTTTTTGTTGTCACTGATTATTCTTGTTTTTATTGTGATCTTGTTGGAGATTTTACTTATGATTTTGTTTTGTTTTGTTCTTTGTATCTGGTCAGATAATTCCATTTAGTATTCCCTGAATTGGGGGATTTCTGGTGATAAATTCTCTCATCTTCTCTATATCTGTGAATGTTTTTATTTCCTCTTTATATTTGAAGGATAGCTTTAATGGATATAGTATTCTTGGCTGGAAGTTCCTCTCTTTCAGTAATTTAAATATTAGGGTCCACTCTCTTCTGGTTTGTAGAGTTTCTGCTGAGAAATCTGATGATAGCCTAATGGGACTTCCCTTTATATGTTGTATTCTTCTTTTCCCTGGCTGCCTTGAGGATTTTGTCTTTGTCATTGGTTTGTGATAATTTCATTACCATGTGCCTTGAAGTAGGTCTGTTTGGGTTAAGGTAACTTGATGTTCTATTTGCTTCTTGGATTCGAGGTTCTAATTCTTTCCAAAGGCTTGAGAAGTTTTCATCAATTATTTGTTTAAATATGTTCTCCTTCCTTTTTCTCTCTCTCTCATCTCCTTCTGATATACCCATTATTTTTATGTTGCTCTTTGTGATGGAGTCAGACAATTCCTGTAGGGCTTTCTCATTTTTCTTTTACTTTCTGAGTCTCTCTTTTCTTCTCTCTGTAGTATCTCTAGTTGCCTGTCTTCTATGTCACTAATTCTCTCCTCTGTCTGCCCTGTTCTATTAGCTAAGCTTGTTACCTCATTTTTCAGTTCATGTATTGAGTTTTTCATCTCTATTTGGTTTCTTTTTATAGTTTCAGTTTCCTTGGTGAAGTATTCTCTTTGTTCATTAAATTGTTTTCTGAGCTCTCTAAATTGCCTTTCCATGCTTTCTTTTAATTCTCTGAGTATTTTTAGAACCTAAATTTTTAGTTTTCTGTCATTTAACTCCAAGGTTTCCAAGTAATTAAAATTTTTTTCTAGAGATTTTCCATCATCTATCTGAGCTACATCTCTGTCTTTTGTATCCTTGATATTTGATTTCTTTTTCCTTAATGGCTTTTGAGAGTGGTATTGTTAATAACACTAATAAGAGATAATTAAAAAAATAAAATAAAAATTGAAAAGATACAGTGAAAAAAGTGAAAATTCTATAATAAGTGAAACAAAAACTACAAAGAACAAGGAGCAGGAACTGAGGAAAAATGACAAAAGAGATTAAAAATTAAGTAAAACACACACAAAATGCCACAAAGAAAAATATGAATCCAAAATATAATAATTTGATGATAAATAATAATCAAATGAGAAAAAAAGAAAAAGGAAAAAGAAAAATAAGGTAAAGGTTTCTGAAATGAAACCCTCAGAAAAAACAAGAATGAAAATTGTAACAACTATGGATAATGAAGTTCAAAGGAAAAGGAAAGAATAAAAAAGAAAGAAGATAAAAGACCAAAAAAAAAAAAAGTTATGAAAATGTAATTTTTTCCTGATTTTGAGAGGTAGCTTCTTCCTTGTTTTTTTGGCAGGTGGCACTGTACTACAGGTTTTGCCCCTGTTGAGCTCTTGGGCAGAGACTTGCTGGTGTGTCACTATGGCAATGACATAGGCTGGGCCTCAGTCCCATTGGTAGGCAGTGCTTGTTAGGGCTTCAAGGCTCTGATAATGGGAGTCTCAGTTTTCCAGGTGCCTCTCCCCACGTCTCTCCCACCTAAGCTAGTAGCCTGGGGACTTAGCTGTGAGTTTCACCCCAGCTACTGTTTGCAGAGCATAGAGGCTTTAAGAGCAACCAAGTCCTTCCTCTAGTACTGTTCAAAGCACAGTTCTGGGTAAGGCTGTGCCAACCAGAGCCACCAGTGAGAGCAGGTAGGGCTGGGACCCAATTGCAGATCTAGCACCTTTCTAAGTGCCCCTGGGCATATCTAGCACGCCTCAGTAAGCTGCGGGTCTAATCTCCACAGGCTTCTCTCTCATGCACTTTTTGGTAGCCTGCAGCAAGTCATGTGCATGCCCAGCCCCCACAACTCCAGCAATGCCCACAGAGGCCTACACTCGCCCACTCAGGTGCCCAGCGCCTTTGATCTCAGTCAGAGCCAGGAATGTGGGAATGTGCTCAGAAGCCTGCATCGGCCACACAGAGGTGCCCCACCAGGGCAGTCCCAGGCCCAAGGATCCCGGCCTGTGAGCGTGTCCCATGCTGGTGATGGTGGAGCCAGGAATGCACAAAGACACTGGCAACAGCCCATGCAGATGTGTATTGCTGATAATCTCAAGCTAAGCCTTCCAGTCTGGGCGTATGCACGCACATGCTCCCACGCCAGTGGTGTCAGGTGGAGTCACTTGCATACCACCTGTGGCCGCAGAGCAGGGAATGCTCAAAGCTGCTGGTGTCAGCTCACGTGGGCACACTGCCCTGGTAACCTTAGGTGGAGCCTGCCACCTGTGTGCATGCGCCACCTCCAAGATCTCAGGCCTAGCTGAAGTGTTCTTTCTTCTGTTTTAGCATCCACCCTAACTCAGCTCCTTCCCCTCTATCTCAGACTCTCCACCTCGCTCGGCTCCAAACAAAAGCGCCCCTTCCTCAGATCAGTGAGGAAAGTGAAATACCCTGTTCTCTGTCTTATTTACTTTAGAGTGGATTATATATTCATCCACCTTTTTGCCCAGTCATACCTTTGTTTGGTGTATGCATATTTCAGGTGCTTCTGAGATTTTTTTCTGTGTTTAGTTGTTAAATTTGTTGAAATTTCAAGGGGAGAGACAAGGAGCACCCTTTATGGTGCCATTTCTCTGACGTCAATACAAAGAAGGGTTTTTAATAGACAATATAAAACTGTGTCTTGCCTTTTTAATTAAATTTGACAATCTCAGCTTTTTAAACTGGATTATTTATACCATTAACATTTCATATAATTATCAATAGTATTGGTTTTAAATATATATATTACTATTTCTGGTCTGTTTCCCACTTATTCTTTATTCCTTCTTTTCTCTTTTATTTGATTGAGTATATTTTAATATTCCATTTTTTCCCACAATTGGATTATTAGGTCTGCCTCTTTGTTTATATTTTTATGTGTTTGTCTTTCCATATTTAACTTACTATAGTCTATTTTCAAATAATATTATGCCACTTTAATTATAATGTAATAAGTGATTTCTTCCATTTCCCCCTTCAATCTTTCATGCTAATATGGTTGTATGGTCTACTTCCATATATTTTATAACCTCCAGAATATATTATTATTATTGTGACTGTTGCTATTTTCAACAACTAGTTATCTTTGTTTATTTAAAAGTGAGAAATATTTCTCACTTTTATACTTATCAACATATACAATTTCCAGTGCTTTTTATTTTTTTGTAGACCATAATTTCCATCTCATTTTTGTTTTTTCTGAAGAACTTTCTTTAACATCTTTTGTAGATTCTCAGCTTTCGTTTGTTTGAAAATCTTTATTACAGTTTCTTGAATTTAATTTTGTCATTATTAAGGACATCAGTTCCTAAATGGATGAAATTAATAGACAGCTTAAAGAGTGAGGAAGATAACTGCCATGTTTAAAGCAGAAGAGATTTTAAATTTAGAAAAAGAAGAATACAACAACCTCAATATAATAGTGTTAGGGGACAAACAGACAACTTTCAGATGCACAAATCGAAAAGCTAGCAAGCATAGTCATTAGTATTTAGGGATATGAAAACTAAAATTAATAATGAATATCCCTTTACAATTATTAGGCCAAAGAAAATTAAAATATTGGATAGTTATATCATGTGTTGGCATAGAAGAGAAAACACAAGAATCTTTATGAACAGTAGAGGTGTATGGACTATTTATAGTTGTTTAGATTGCTGGTGATATGAAGATTGTTATGGGCTTTTTGACCATTGAGCATTACTTACTCATATTGGCTGTATATGTACCCTTTGATCTAGTAATCTAGTAATTCTGTTCTGGATCTACAGCAAAAGGATAAAGAGTCTCTTTGAGTCCTCAAATCAACTCCATAGAGAGACATAGTAGGGGCATTCATTGCATTATTTACTGAGGGGATGAGAAGGTGGGGGTATACTGAGTACCCATGACCAGGAGAATGAACACACTCAGGAGTATTCTGCAGCAAATCAAAGCAAGAGATTTGTTGTGCATATAACAACATGAATGGATTCTAAAAATAAAATTTCAAAACAAAAAATCGGGAAACAAAATAAGAAATCTACAACACATACTTAGTATTTTCAAAAATTATAAAAGGTATGCACACAAAGGGGTCCTGACTTACCTCACACCATTTTTTTTAGAACAACTGAATTTTTTTCTGTACATTAAAGAAATATTCACAAAATCAGTGGTATCTATGTTTAAAATGCTTTCTTCTTGCAGATGTTGATGAATGCCAAGCTATTCCTGGGGTTTGTCAGGGAGGAAACTGTATCAATACAGTGGGCTCTTTTGAATGCAAATGCCCTGCCGGTCACAAGCAGAGTGAAACAACACAGAAATGTGAAGGTGAGTGTCCTGCTTTTGGGTGTCTCCACATACCGACCCGATGACTCTGAATCCTAGAAAAACCAACTTCATTTGATATTTTGAAGAACTTAATCAGAACTAAAGTTCTTTAATTTGATATGAAAGTGGAATCATAATCTTAGAGTAGTTTTGTATTGGTTTGTGTATGTGGTTTTTTATTGGTTTGTGATTTGGGAAGAGCCAGTGAACATTATGCGTCTTAGTTTAGTATCTTAGTTTTTATTTTGTAATGAGAATGGGACTGATCCAGCCATTTATACTTTTTCCTTAAAGAAGTAGTTTGCCATTTCACTTAGAAAATTATATAAAAGATTAAAGCAGGGTGAAGAGAAGTCAAAGTGAAATACAGTGTCATGTGTGAAACAGTTCAGTACAAGTTGGCATTCTTATACCTTATAAAATAAATATTTTAATTTTTATATTGAATATTATTGCTTACCTGGCCACTACACTGAAAAACAAGCCTAATTGACTCAGGGAACATTTGGAAAGTACCATAATAGGTATTCTGTGAAAGAATAGTATAAAAAATTAATAATTTTCTGGAATATGAGTTTTGGATTCTAGTGTTGAAATGTAAATTCCTTCAGCATTCTCCGATAAAATAATTTGTTATAGTTGTGATCCAAAGCTTTTGTGATCATTATAAAATTCAAGAAGCTTTTAAGTGTGTCTGAGTTTAATGAACGTGGATATTTAGAGTAATTGTTATGCTTCTAGTAGTATTGAGGGATAATGTTTACCTCTTCAGTTACTCTGTCACCTGGATCAATTTATTTCAACCAAGGTAGTTTTCTAAAGATATTACAGTATATCTATTCTCATTTTTTTTGTGTGTGACATAAGCATTCTCATCTCCTCAAAGTTTAAAAATATTTATTCTAGGAATTTGTTTTTGCCAAGCTAACTTAACTGAGGTGGAAAAATGTATATGGGAAATACAGTAAATCTTAATTTATTTTATATGCTTACTATGATCTTAACTGGAAGCATTTTCTGACTTCAGTAGACTTAAGAATACCAAATGTATAATTGCTTCCTATAAAAAAAATGATCATAATTTCCTTTTAGAAAATTTAGGTAAGCTTCACTTACCTTCAATAACTAAAATTATCTTCTGTTTTATATTATATCATTTTCTTGTTCTTTTCCTTTTCAAAAGGTGGTATTTCTGTCTATTTTTTGTTGCTTGATTATAAAAAATTGTGTTCTCCTCTGTAGAAGAAAAAATTGGGTAAAGGTAAAATCCAGAGTTTAATATAGAAGACAAACAGGAATACGAACTATTTTATTAGACAGGAGATGTAGTGGGTACCCATGCTATTGTTTTAACACCAGAAGTCATAATCCCCTGAGCCCATGAGACATGTATCATCTCATATTTCCTATTCGCCTCAATTCATTTATAGTCAGATTCAAAATAATCTTCCTAATTTTATTTACATTATTAAACTTAATCTCATGCTCACCCAAAAGAAGGCAATAAAATGTAGTTAATTATTTTAAAGACCAAGTATTTTCTCTCTGTAACTGATAGTAAGAATGTTCGAGTAGTTTATGCTACTTAAATACAAGGTTGATAATCAAAGTCTGCCTATATTGGAAAGGTTAAGAAAAATACTTAACCTTTGGGACAATTTAGAGTTGGCGTAGGGAATTGGACAAGGGCGTAGGGATCTGCAGAAAGTCTGGATGGTGCTTCTGCAGTATCCTTGCTACTTTTTCTGTTTTCTCTCCTGAATTTTTTGGGGTATTCTGTTACTTAACATTTTGTTACCCCCTTCACTTTGTACTTCTGGAATCTAGAACTCTCTAACTCCCTGGTCCAAACTAGATTCAAGGATGATGGACTTCGGTACAAAAACAAAGTATGATTATAGGTGAGAGAGCACAGCCACTGGCTGATTTAAATGGTTGTGACATTTCCATTAATCATCAAACAATGTATATTTCTTCTTAGTTGAAAATAGAATGAACCTTTTCTACATCACATTTTATTAAAACAACATATAGAGCCAAAACAGAGTTTGGAGAAGGACAGGGCAACCCTTTATTCGCACTTGTCTGTGTTCTTTAGGAAAGGGGGATATTGATGTAATGTAGGCACCTCCCAGAGCCCTGAATCCAGTCATCTCTTTCCTTGCTTCCTGCCCAGGCAGCCACATCTATTTAACCATTGCCCAGAAAGAATTATGTGATTTAATATTTGGAATTGGTGGGAATAACAGAAATTGGAAGTGGTAATTAGAATTTGAAAACTAAAGGTTTTATGAAGCCTTCCTTTTGTGTGTAAGTCATATTTATTTGGATATGTCTTAAAAGTGACTATTACCAATTTTCTTTGGGTAATGTTGTTTTTCTGTGTAAAAGATAAAGTGGCATTTCCTTATTAAAATTACTTAATGTGATTGGTAGCATAATGTATTTGGAAAGACTGTAAACTATTGCTGTACTTAGTGACAGGTTTTAAATTATATTTCAGTTTATGTATAGTTTATATAGTGTCAGTGTAAAATGTTGACATAAATTCAGTGTTTGCTTCAAATAAAAATATACAGCCATAGCAATATCTTATGAATGTCAAAGGTAAGATATTTTAGTTTTTTAATGTGGATTACAATGTAAATATAAAATAAAGTAGTTTTGGAAATTTTATTTTAAAATGATGCACTTTCTATTTCTACTATAGCACATATATTTCTGTTTATATGGCAATGAAATTCTCTAACAATTTTTTTTATGTCTGCAATGTACTAAGTCTATTCAGAAATAAGAAAGATCACTCCAGTGTTTTGGACCTGAGTGACTGCAAAGATAGCTGTAGCATTAATAAGAAACTGCAAAGTCAGCTTATTAACTTTTAACAGTTTTGTCATTGATATATTTTTTTATTTACCACCTCACTCCAACATTTGACTAAGATTCTTAAGGAAAAAAAATTATTGCTGTATCCCAGAACCTGGAACTGTTCATGGTATTTTGTAGGCTCCAAAATATATTTGTTAATTAATTAGGAGTTTGCATATAATTATTCAATTTCTTTGAGTTGAGTTAAATGTCCAAAAAGAAAGTGAAACTTATGGCCACAGTTAAAATTGTGTTTAGAAAGAGGCTAATTATCATGAGAATTTTTTTTTCATCCGACTTTTTTTTTTCATTTTCTTCATAATTTTATTTTGCTCTGTCTGATTGCCATTCAAAGACCAAGAGCATAAACGTTAAATATGGGTTGGCATTTTTAGATCTTTGTATCTTTGTCCCTCTTTATTCACCTGCAGGTAGTGTTTCTGAGGTGAGGCAACTTTGCTCCCTATTTAAAAGAAAGAACTGTCTTCTGCTGGTTCATTGGCATGTCCTCTTAAGTAAAATCTTATCTTATAAGGCTTCTTCTGCTGAAAATTAAGTTTGAACATATATAGTTTATATTAAAATGAAAAAAAAATGTTGAACATCATTCATCTCCCAATTCAACATCTGAAACGTATGACTCAGTATGTGTCACTGAGGCTTGTTTTGCTTAATATTATTGGTTGGGTAGATTCTCATATAGGATTCTTTTCATGTTGAGATATGGACTACTGTATAAGTAGTCTCTCTCTCTGCCATCTCATGTGTGCATATGCGCACCTAACGCAGAATTAGTTATTTTCCTTCTTATTCAGTTAGGGTCCCAGACTTAATAAAACCTCTTATGCCTACTGAAGTCATGTCTTATTTCTCCTGGGCCAGATTGGCTACAAAGTCTTTTCCTATTTCTGTCATACAGTCAACAAAATGAATCTTTGGTGGAGTAAACTCTTTCTTCACATTTGAAGAGAAGGTGGTTTTAGTTACTTGCTCAATTCAAAGATTCATTCATCTAAATATTTGTTTATTTTAAATGAAGAAGGCAAGCAGAACAACTTAATATAATATGAAATGGTATATCCAGACTTTCCGGAATTTGGGGTTTTTAAAAAATAATAAAATGTTATTTTGAATTTTAGTCCACTTGAATAAAACACACACAGGTGCCAGATGTCCTTGCATGATCCCCCTTCCAGACTATACCTTCTTTATCATTCCTTGAGCTAGTTACTCCTCCCTGGCTTAAATGGGAGGCAGGAAAATAGCATCACTGTATTGGAAAGTTTCCTTTCAATGGCTCTTTATAGGTCAGAGAGTTGTTTGCAATTTATTCTGAAGAGTCTTCAGCTTTGTTCCATTACCACAGCATTTAGTTGTTTGAGATTTGTGACAACAAATACATTTATTTATGCTCATGAAACTCACAAAACTTGCTGGCACAGTACTTATTGCTGCTGTTCCAACTCTGCTTTGATAAACCGTGGAAAATAAACTTCTGTTCTAAACTGAAAAGTACTTGCTTTTACTCATATTACCGAAAGTGTATTGACTTTATTTTTTATTTATTTTTTTAGCTTTAAAATAAATGATAAATAAATTCATTGACTATTTCCCAAAAGTAAAATTATATATTAAAATTGAGATTCAAGTAAAGGGATTGTAAATATTGGCAAGAGATAAAACTTTTTAGGCCATCAATTTAAAAACCACAAAACCATCATCTTTTAAGTTTTTTTAAAAAGAAATTTACAGAATATTAGTTAAAGCATAAATTTCCTCTTCTTAAATAAGACAGCCAAGGCTGCTAAACCCAAACCTACTTTCTGCTTCTATAACAAATAAATTATTCCTCCATCACAGCACTTTTTACATTGTATTTTAATAATTTTTCTTGTCTGATTCTGCCGGCAAATTCTATGTGCCAAAATAACGTTTTCCTGAAAGCTAATATTTATGGAGTACTTAATATGTTCTAGATGATAAACTACTTTTCATAGATTTTCTTATTTAATCACACACAGCATTGTGAAGTTGGTTACTGTCATTAACCCAATTTACAGATGAAGAAACTGAGGCACAGAGAGGCTAAGTAACTTTCTCGAGGTGATGTAGGTAAGAAACCACAGAGCAGCCAGGATTCCAACTTGCTAGATTCACTCCAGAGCTTCTAATCTTAGTGAGTGTTGAACAGACACAGGAAGATAACCTGGCAGCATATGCCCCAGCCCACAGAGTACATTTTTGGGGGGACAGCAGCAGAACATGAACACGGTTTTCTTATTGCTTATAGCATTACATGGTAATGTGCTGCTGTCTAGCAAGGCCAGAATTACACCCCGTTTGGTGATCCTTGCACTGGCAATGGAGTTTGCATGATTAAAGAAAGCATTGCCCCTCTCATATAATATGGTAAAGGCTGGAAAACAATATGGACCCTTGGCCTCCAGTTTTTCTTCTTCACCTCATCCTGCATGAATAGGGGAACATTTCCTTTGTGTCATCAGGATTCATTTGGTCCAAACCTTATGTTTGTGGGTGCATACCCGATATAGCTCACCAACTTCAGCCCATGTCCACCACTTCAGCAGTCTGCCCAGATGACCATTTTAAGCAAAGTAGCCCAGGATAGCAAACAAGTACTAATTCTTGAAAAACTTTAACCTTTCTCTCTAACGTATGTTCTACTGCCTCTTCTGGCTGGTGTATTAGATATATAGCCAATGGATTTTTGCTGTATTTTCTATTTACTAATATGAACATTTATTCTGTACCACTGTGCTAAAATAATTCACTTACTATGACTTTAGCATTGAAACTGAAGGTCTAGGAAAACAAGAGTACAAATAAGTGGAACTTAAGTAATTCCGTCTTTATTCATAGAAAGGAGTCAATAGCAGAGGTCTAAAGAAACAGTTTCAGAATAGCCAAATATACTATTCCTTTGAAAATATAAGAAAGGAAAAATAAATTTAAAAGAAGAGTACAGAACTAGCTCTTCTAGATATTAAAACATGTTAGAAAGCTGAAATATTTAAATTACTATGCTACCAACATGTAAACAAACTGCCCAGTGGAACACAATGGAAATTCTAGTACAAGAACCCAAATATCGGACATTTAAATAAATGGGGAAAACAATAGAACATGCAGTGAATAATATCATTTTAAGAAAAATAATTTGATGTCCATACATCATATCTTATACCAAGATAAATCTTAAGTGAATCTAAGACATAAATATCAACAAAAAGATAATAGTGATGTTAAAAATAATCATGGGAATTTTTATGGAGTCTTAGATCTGAGAAAATATTTTTTATATGTTACTTCACCAGAAAGCTCTAGAGATATAGATTGGTAATTTCAGGCACATTAGATAAAATAACTTGCGAGGCAATAAAAGGAAAAAGAAATACTAAAAGTAAGAATAAAAGACAAATGAATAACTCAGAAAACATTTGCAACTCATAACACAGATAACGATGTTTCTAATACATAAAGAAATTCTAAAAATCAATAACAAATATCCAATTAAAATGTTCAGAGATAAGAAATGACTGTTGACAACAAGGGAAATACCAGTGATAAATACACTAAAACATGCTTATTCTTACTTAGAATAAGAAATTGCAGGATAAAACTATGAGATAACATTCTTTACCTGTAAACCTCAATAAAGTAACACTTCTAATGGAAAAACTGTTAGGAGGATTTGGGGAAATGGACAATTTAAAAAATTCCTGGTAAGAAAACAACCTGACCAGGTGGTGGCACAATGGATAGAGCATCGGACTGGGATGCAGAGGCCTCAAGTTCGAAACCTCAAGGTCACAAGCTTGAGTGCAGGCTCATCTAGCTTGAGCGTGGGCTCACCAGCTTTAGTGCAGAGTTGCTGGTTTGATCATGGGGTCATAGACATAACCCCATGGTCTCTAGCTTGAGCCCAAAGGTCACTGGCTTGAGCAAGGGGTCACTTGCTCTGCTGTAGCCTTCTCCCACCCCCAGTCAAGGCACATATGAGAAAGCAATCACTAAGGTGCCACAACGAATAATTGATGCTTCTCATCTCTCTCCTTCCTGTCTGTCTGTCCCTCTCTCTATCTCTCTGTCTCTGTCACACACAAACACACAAAAGAACATTATACTATGAAATTAGTAAACCATAAAAAGCTAAGAACTATATATGATTTTTTCCATAGGTGGGATATAAAAATGAGAATCATGGACATAGATAAAAGTGACGTGGTTATCAGGGGGAGGGTCAGGGGAGGAGAGTAAGGGGGGACAAATACACAGTGACAGAAAATGATTTGACTTATGGGCACACAACATAATCAACAGTTCAAATGTTATAGAAATGTCTGTCTGAAACCTATGTGCTTTTATTGATCAATGTCACCCCATTAAATCTAATTTCCAAATACTACTACTACCACCACTGCTAAATTCCTGATAAGAGTGTAAAATTGGTACTACCTCTGTAGAGGGCAATTTAGAACTCTCTATCAAAATTACAAATGTACCTAACATTTATCCTGTAATTTTTATTCTAAAAATTTATCCTATCCTTAATCAAGAAATGATGGACTTACAAGCTTATTATTTCTCCTGTCTTTTTTTGTAATAGCAAAATATATTAACTTATATGTGATACTAAACGGATTAAAATGTGAAGTATGTACACAGTGGAAACTATTTATCCTTAAAAAAAGATTGTAGACTTTATATATTGATACAAAAGTATGTTTAAGATATTTTGTTACAAGTTGTAAAACATTTTCATTTTCAAAAAGATTGTGTGTTGTGTGTGTGTGTGTGTGCTTAGTTATACATAGAATATCTACAGAAGAAAATTAGAAATCTGTATCACTTGATATTCTGGGGTGGAAATTGACTGACTTGGAGGAAGGGGTGGAAAAGAGAGACTTCTTGAGTGCCCTAACATTCAGGTTTTGACTTTGAACCATGTAAATGTATTCTTTACTTAAAAAATTAAAAACAAAGAGGAAGAGGGAGAAAGACTATTTAAACTTTCTCTGTTAAGCTATGAACTAATTCCTGTAGCAGAATTCTTGTCTCTCTCCTGGTGGCTTGGAACAGTGCTTCCAAGTCTATTAGAGCCTCCGTAAAGGGGCATTGCAACCTTTGTTCTCCAGGATGCCAAGTGTATTATCTGCACAGTACATGCTACTGAGCAGGTAATATATATACATCTAGTGTTTATCAAACGGATAAGCTTTCATGTGGAATGGAAATCTAGGATTTGAGCAGAATTTCACTTACTCTTAAAACTATTACTTTTATGGATCATTAAGTGCTTTCGAGCATCAAATGAAATGTGTTGGACTTTAACATTCCTGTCATTAATTGTCAAGGGAAAACAATCTCATTAAAATATGCTCAGTGACTTGAGGTAGGAGTAAAATAGACAGTAAAGGAGAGGTAGGTCAGAGATGACAATAACAGTGAAGCTGAGTATAATTTGCTTTTGACAAAAACAGAAGCATTTTTTAAAAGGGTGTATATGATAGTCATATTGTGAAGAAAGGAGATGTTCTTAAATCATCTTTAAATGAAAAGCTGATAAAATCTTCATCATCAACTGCAAATGAGCTGCACAGCCCAGTGAAATTAGTACTGATGTAGTGGTCAAAACATAGCAACTCCTTGGCAGTTGGGTGGGTTAGGACTTTCAAAGTGGAAAACAGGTCAGTCCTTTTCTACTTTATGGTTTTGCATTTGTTTTTACAGCAATTTACATCTCTCTTTCTCTACATACACACACAGATATATGTAGCTCTTTTTATGAGTTGAACAGAATTGTATTAAACATAGGATTTGTTTTGCAACATTATTATTCCACCTATAACCTGCTTTTATGTAGTTAATTATCTAAAATAATATAATAAGTACCCATGAAACTACCAAAAACAAAAGCTAGGACCATGACAATCACCTGCACTACCCGTGGTACTTACTTCTCTCCCCCACAGAATCATCACTTTCTATCCAGGAATCAACACTCTCTCACTTTTTTTTAAGATAATTTTATTACACCTATAGATAATCCATTCATCATTATTATCGTTATTATTATCATCACTATTATTATTACTATTTTAGTTTTTAAGACTACAGAAAAGGTTGTGGAGCTTACTTTTTTCAGTTAGTATTAAACAATAGGATTCATCTACATAGTTACATGTTGTTCTACACACACACACACACACACACACACACACACACACACACACACACACACCTTGTTTTGTAACAAGGTGTCTCCTCCAGAGTAGAGCCCACTGTTCCCCCTAGTTTGCTCAGCATGAACAGAACTACACCATGGAGCCAGGGTCATGTTGGTTTTCCAGGGGAATTTTTATCCTCTCTTTTTATCCATTTATTTCTAAGAGGTGACTCATTCATATTTTTATCATGATTGATCTCTCGGTAAGCAGCTTAGGTCAGACCATCATGAGCATTCTGGAGCCTGGTTCCCACTTCCTGTTGTTCGGTGCCCACTGGGGAACGAGAGCCTCATACTTCACCATCTTCTATTAGGTGACCTCCGCCTCATCCCAGGCCTGTGTGATGCCCCGATTAGTGAGGAAGCATCTGCTGAGTGGTCACTAATCCTCCTCTGACTCGCAGAGCTAACTTCATCTTCTAGATTACTCTTTAAGGCCCTTCCATGAGGCTATGGGTTCATAATACAGATCAAGAAATCATGCAGGAGAAACAAAGATACTGCAAACATTACCCTAATCCTAACCCTTCTCTTCCCCGTTCGCCACAGCCTCCCCCCCAAGAGCAAAATTGTAAATTTTTCTTAACACAGGGACAATAATGGAAACTCTTTTGGTCATTTCCTTGTAATACCTTGGGACTCAAAGTTAAATGGTCTTTAACTTCTCATTATAACTCTTACTCCCCAATTAAGTTCTTCTAATCTGATTTTTAGGCACTCTTCATAGTGCCTCAACCCCTAACATAGAGCATTCTCTTAGTAAGTGCTTGTTAAAGAAATATAGTGTGCCCGTAAAGTCACGGTGCACTTTTGACCGTTCACTGTATATGAATGAGGGAATGGGTTGTTTTCCATATTCTTCCTCTCCTTTGCTTTTCCCTAGGCTCACTGTCTTCCAGCCCCTTCCACTTGGTCATCCTTTTTTTCCATTGGGATAATTGACATATAACCTTATATTATATGTTATGAATGTCTTTTAATGGAGCTAACAGCTTTGAGAATCAAATCCCATCTTAACTTGCCATGCTATGTATGCTAAGCAGAAATGACAACCAGCAGGGTGTGTCTGTTTCTCTTATTCTCTTTTTTCTCTTTCCATATAAAATAGACAATTACTTGTATTCATATGAATTGATAGTAAAAGTCCTTTGCTGTAAGGAATCTGCTTTCATGATGTACTTATCTTTGGAGTCAAAGCATTGAGTAGCTTACAAATTTGGAGCATATGTATTAAGAATTAAAATCTATATTGGGCCCTGGCCAGATAGCTCAGATGGTTAGAGCATTGTCCCAAAGCACAAAGGTTGCTGGTTCAATTCCCGGTCAGGGCATATACAGGAACAGATTGATGTTTCTGTCTCTCTCTTCCTTCCTTTCTCTCTAAAATTAATAAAATAAACATGAAAAAAATTTAAATCTAAAATGGAAATATGAACCATTTATGCTTATTAAAATCATTGGAAAGGGCATAGTGGCCCTGTGCCAGGCTAGCATTGGGGTCCCCTGTATGTCTCATTATTGGAAAGGTCACATCCAAGAAAATGAGACCCATGAGGTAGAGTGATAGGCTGTCTGGAGGGGGAACCGAACAGCAGCCCAGATTGGACATTTGAGGCAGAATTAGCACGTATCACTTCCTAGCATATTTATCAGAAGTTGCCAATTTCAACTCTTAGTTTCTGCCCACAAATGTCTTCCATTATTAAGACACGTGCATTAAGTAACTTGGGCACTGCCTTGACAGTCTTAGTCAACAGCAGTATTTCATAGGGAGTTACCAAAGTGACATCACTCCTTTAATTTCAACCCAAACAAAATGGCTTACATGCAAAGTTGCACACATACTTTCTATGAAAGCTTGGAGGAGAAAGAGTTCTTTATTTGAGGCGCAGTATGTAACATCATCAGTACGAAGACAAGTCTGTGAAAGAGACATATTACAAAAGAAAAAATTTCACAAGAAGATACTCTTTAGCATGTCATCCAGTTTGTGAATCAAAATTAGGAATATTCACATTGCATTTTGACTTTTATAACAAATTTATTTTTTTTTAATTTTTATTCCAACAACAAGAGGAAAATTTTTAGAGAAATGACAATTTACATTTTAAGTAAAATTCAAAAAATAAAAGTGGAGAGAGAAGAGAGCATAGTAGCCAATAACCCAAGATTTGGGACCCAAATGTCAGGGTCTGTCCTCCAGTTGAACCCTGTATAATCCCTAGCATATTAATGCCTTTGTCTCTATAATAGAGATAATAATGGTATTTTTTTTTGCATAAGGGTTTTGTGAGTATTATATATGATATAGAAAGAATTTGGCATTTTAGATGTTTGTTGAAGAAGGCAGGTATAGCACAATTTACTTGTATAAGATTCAATAAAGCATGTGACTTGAGATCTTTAAAAATTAATTGTAAAAGAGTTCTAATATAACATTTTAATTATGACTTTTGGTACAGTTTCCTATAAATAAGCTCTTTTAATTCTAAAAAAATTAACAAAATTGACCTACTAGAGTATATATTTACCTAGTCTGATGAAAGTATTCACAAACAATGAAATGGACCCAAATCCATCATCATGATGAGGGAACATGAAACTGTGGTTTTAGATTATCCATTAATTCCTCACTGGTCTAAGCCTGTTTTTTGCTCCTCCAACCCCAGTTCCACCCAAATTACAGAAATAGACATTTGAGACCCAGAGGACTTGATTTATTTAGCATAACACAATGGTCAGGAAATTGTATTTTAGTGGATTCAGAGAAACTTTCCCAACTGGTGGGGACCAGTGTTGTTTCCCTGGTGCCTTTGTATATTTAAATACTTTATAAATATGAAAAAAAGCATGGTAAAGTAATTTCCATTATTTTTGCAGTGCAGTTTCTGCTGAAGATCACTGGAAAAATTGAGAGCCTCCAGAACACCTTTCTCAGAAACATAAAATTAGGTGTGTGTTAATGATAGAAAAATCTATTCTACCCTGGAATGAAAGGATCAGATGAACATTTTTGAACTTTGCTCTTAGGAAAAAAAGATATAAACTGAAATATACCTCCTTAATGCCTTCATTGTACTTCCTAAATAATTTGTTTAATAGTGGGAATGGAAAATAAACAAAATAAATAGCTAGTTTTACAATATTTCTGACATATATCTTTAGCTTCTGTTGAAAGAGAGACAGAGAAAGAGAGAAGGAAAGAAAAGCTATTTCACAAATTACCATGGCTCAGTGCCTGAAGGAAATTAGTCTGCTCTAAAGAAATACCCTGCTGTAGTCAAGTAAAAATGTAACAGAACTTGAAATATAATACCTTGATCCAGGACTGCATTTCTTGTAAGTGTTGTCACTTACTGACATTGTATATACTTCGTTCAATACCCAGGCATTGAAAAATGTATGA
Organism: Rhynchonycteris naso; assembly: GCA_037038555.1. Classification (NCBI taxonomy): domain Eukaryota; kingdom Metazoa; phylum Chordata; class Mammalia; order Chiroptera; family Emballonuridae; genus Rhynchonycteris; species Rhynchonycteris naso. The sequence continues at coordinate 173,130,316 of CM073000.1, read as the reverse complement.
AGAACTGGTGAAAATTTTTACAGGCTGCTAATTTATTTTAGATGTTTCCATTTAGTAAAGATAAAAATAAACAAAGCTGTGAAATGCTTGAATTATCTTTCTTAGTTAGTCCCAAACTGGGAATCTTTTTCTTAATGTAATCCTTTCATATTTTAGTGTGAAATGTTCCTCAGCTGTGCTTTGCCTATTTGAGTACAATTCATTGTATTTTCAGGGTAATATGAATGACTAAAAGTTTTAACTGTGGTCACCTGCTCTATTGGTCAAAGTCGGGTAATTTGTTTCTCCAAGTTCCTGTTGTTTTCCTTACTTTCAGAAGACAACTATTTTCAGTAGCATTTATTTCAAGGACACAAAATTAAGGAAAACAAACAAATACATACATTTAGTTATGGTTTAAGTATGTTTCCTTTAATGTCATCATATGGATATTAGATTAGTTACTGTGGTTTTTTTTTTTTTTTTTTTTTTTTTTGTGTGTGTGTGTGTGTGTGTGTGTGTGTGTGTGTGTGTGTGTGTGTGTGTTTTAATGTAAGCTTTGGTTTTCCTAGTGGGCTGTGGTTTCATATTTCACATGCTAACATGTCTTTTTCAGTTTAGCTGTGAAAACTATCTGAGGTGTATTTCTGTCGCACTCTAGCAGCAGCACGTTTAGGGTAAGAGCATGGCTGAGTTGCGAATTTGTACGGCTAAATTCTGGTGAATAGCAGAAGACAGTTTGGGCAATATTTACCAACAGCTATATGCCATCATTCCAAATTTAGTGTGGCTTGATTTAACTACCTGTTGCTGGTGCTGATCTGCAGCATAAACATATTCTTCAGCTATAGATTTTTGGAACTGTTATCAGGACTATGTGACTATAAATCCAAATTTCCCTTTCTCCATTGGGATATGATGTCATAATAGTTCTATCACAGAGAAGTAAACAGCCTTTCATCTTGTTCTTACTGTATTAAGAATACCACTCACTTATCCAACAAAATTGATATTTTGACTGCCATTTTTTTTTAATCTGGTAAAAGAAAGGATCAGAAAAGTAATATATCCTTTAGCATTCCAGTTTAATTTAAAACTTGTATGTCAACTTTCGCTTTCCAATTCTCTGTTCCAGAGAGAAGGCCTTATATTTGGGGTTGGTTCCCCAAATGATATCCTGAACTTTAATTATCACATAAACCTCACCCAAATGCTATGATTTCCAGTTTTATTACTTTCTTTAAAAATATTTATTGATTTAGGGAGAGGAGAGAGAAGGAGAGAAGGTCAGGGGAGGTGGGGCAGGAAAGCAGAAAGCATTAAGTTGTAGAAGTTGCTTCTCATATGTGCCTTGATATGGCAAGCCCGGGGCTTCGAACCAGCGACCCCAGCACTCCAGGCTGATGCTCCATCCACTGTGCCACCGTAGGTCAGGCTGCAGTTTTATTACTTTAAGTGAAAGCAAACTCCTCAAGACACTGTGGGAAACTGATGTACAGAACTCTTCTAGGTCGGGGTCGACAGACATTTTCTGTAAAGGGCCAAATTATATACATTTGAAGATATGGAGGTCACTCTTTGTCACAAATATGCAGCTCTGTCATCCCAGTGCCAGCATAAAAGCAGCCATGGAAAATAAAATAAATACATAAACAATTGGGTGTGGCTGTGTTCTACAAAAATTTACAGAAGCAGGCAATAGGGTTCAGATTGTCAGTACATCCTTATCATTATTCTTGCCTCATTTCAAATTGTCCTCTTTCTAATTCTGTAGCTATTTTCTTAGTGATGAGATGATTTTAGGTGGATCTTGGATAAGCAATTTTTATTTTAATAGTTATAATAATTTTAATAAAATGTTTTAAGGAAAAAACATAACTAGTATATCATAACTATGTACTTATGGCTGTTAGTCCTGAAAATATTATTGATTAGAAGAAAGATCATGTCACATTTTTTAAAATAAAGAATTAAGTTTTTTTAGAGCAGTTTTAGGATAATAGCAAAATTGGAATGAGGTACTGAGATTTCTCTTATGTCCTGCCCCCATGCACTCATTGCATCTTTTATTATCAACATCTGCCACCAGAGTGGCACATCTATTACAGCTGAGGAACCACATTCACACATAATAATCACCCGAAGTCCATAGTTTACCTTAGGGCTCTCTCTTGGTATTATACATTTCATGGATTTGGATATATTTAAAATGACAGGTATTCATCATTATAGTTTCATACAGAGTATTCTCACTGCCCTAAAAATGCTCTCATTTTAAATTTTAAAATGAAAATATGCATGTAGAATAAATAAAAAGTAATATAGGGGATTTTAGGGATAAAGCAGTAGGTATGGAGATGTGGCTCTTTAAAGACTAGAATTTGAGAAGTGACAATGTAAAATTTATCATCATTATCATCATCATCATCATCATCATCATCAGAAAGCTATTTGACTTCCAAAAATAAATGCTCTTCAACTGGAACTCACGGTCACCATTATGTTTGCCAGAGGGTTCCAAAGAAAAAGGAATGCCCTGCTAAGATCATACTGCATTTAGCTCTATTACTTTTCTTTCTACACCTACCTTTCTTACCTCTAATTATCACCTCCTAGTCTTCTTACCGTTCTTTAAAGTATTGCTCTTTTTTGGATCTTCTCGACTATCACCTAACGTGCAGTTGGTATCTTGGCCATTCCTAAAATTAGAAAAGAGAAAATTCGCTGAACATCGTTAACATCATTTCAGTTGTTCTTCTTTTCTGTATCTACTTGTGTTTATACAGGATGTGAATCACTGCAGCACTCGGAAGGAAGGGATTGTGTGCTATTGCAGTCAGTATTGCATTTTACTTTTTTAAACATGACTTTTCAAGAGAAACAAACAAAAAAAATAAGCAAATTTTTTTCTAAATTACTGCTATATGTTTGACATAAATAGGTTCTGTTTTAACACGAAGGCATATATGAAAGTGCTTCCAATGATATTTTGAAAAAAATATCAGAGGTTGTTTTCTTGAGTTCTAAGAACAACAGGTTTGAAGCTTTTGAGTATACTTTGTAATAGAAAACATTTGAAGTTTGCTAAAACAATTCTTATCCAATACTTTAGTAAAACCATATTGTGAATATTTAGTTGTAGGCTTAGAAAATTAATTCAGCATAACAAACTCATACAATGCAGCTATTCACAAATTAGATTATTATAATTTTGCCTCCCACATGGAATATTTTTCCATAATTTACTGTTATAGAAAAAAAATATTTTTCAAAATTAACTAGTAAAAAAAAAAAACAAAAACAGGACGTATAGCATTCTGGCATTTATTTCAAATTTATTTTATATTTTAAAATATTTCTTTTATATTTATTTTCCTTATAGCTTCAAGATGGAAGATGGTTTTTTTTTCCATAAAATATAGTGTTGCAATTTTATATAAATCCTGTGTATATAGGATTAATGACTGAGTAATTAAACATTAATGTTTCTATATTGAATCAAGAAAGATGTGGATCTTATGAATAAAATGTATTCTAAAATATGCTCATCTTTAAGAAGGTAATTAAAATTTCATTGTTCTTTAAGGAATATTACTATTCAAGATGTAACTCCTATCTTGACCATTTGCATACCTAGTGAACAGTAGGAATGAGATGAAGGAGAAGACGGTTCTGCCTTCAGTGGTTCACCCCTTACCTCCAGGCTGTGTATAAAGGGAACCCTTGAAGAGGTTGAAGATAACAAAGGGGAGTGAGGATCATTTTTGGAAAGTGTTGTCTATGAACTACAGTGTGAGAAGGAGGAATATAAGAACTGGAGCCTGACTTGTATCTGAAAAGTCTCAGTTCTGCATTTCCAGAGTTTGAAAGGCAAAGGATACATGAGTTTCCCATCTGCCTGGTGAGGACCTCAGAGAAAGGAGATGGGTTGTGTGGTCTTGAAAAGGGCTCTGCCACACAGACTCCTGGAGATTGGGTGACCCCATCCTAGGGGTAAACTGTCAACAACCTGGTGCTGATGGGAAGGTTGTAAGGGGCCAGTTAAAGGAGGTATGTCTGGGGTCAGTGGTGAGAGGGGAAAGCCCTAGCCTTGACAGGTTTCCTGAAATAGCAACAGAAGCATTAGGCTTTGGAGCCATGGTGTCCAGAAGGCAGTGGTGGCAGAATCATTTGTTCAGAAAAACATTTTTGAGTTCCTGGCACACTTTTCTAGAGTAGTGAATGAAACAGATAAAAATCTATGTGCTAATTCAGCTCATATTGTAGAAAGAAGGGACAGACAACGAACAAGGAAAATCCACACAATGTCAGACATGGTAAAGCCATCAGAAAATCAGAGCAGGGTGAGATCCTGTAAAATATTAATGGGGCTGTGAAAGAGGTGTGGGAACAAATCCTGGCTGTCTGGGGAGAGGACTGTGACAGGGAGCAGTGAGCAGCAGCCCTGAAGCAGGGGTGCTGAGAGGTATGGAGAGGACTTTGAACAGGCCAGTATGAATAGAGCAGACAAGTAAGTGATGGGTTTAGAGATGCAGCCCAGGGCCAGACTTTTTGGAGTTTTGTAAGGCATCATAAGTATTTTGGACTTTTGTTTGAGTTCTCAAGCTATTGGACGGTTTTGAACATAAGTTGAAATATTCTGACCTTAATTTTTAAAGATTTACTCTAACTGCTGAGTGGTAAAAACATAAGAACGGGACCACGGTGGAATCAGGGAGACCAACTGGGAGACTACTATGATGATTTAAGTAAGATTCGATAATAGATTGGACCTGGAGTTTATTGGTCAACGTGATGACAAGTGGCTGACTTCCAGATGTATTTTGAAGGTGGAACCAGCAAAGTTCACTGACAGATCATTTGTGGGGTGGGAAAAGAAAAGAATCAAGTAATTCCAAGGCTTTTGAAATTGAAAGGATGAAGTTGCCTTCAACTGAGATGGAGAACATCTATGAGTAGAACATTGGGGGTTGGGATACGAAGAGCTTAGCTATTGATAGTTAATTTGAGACACTTATCAGACATTCAGGTAACATTTGTAGTTGCATATATGAGCTAAATTCAGGGTCAAGGTTCAGTCTGACAATATAAATTTTGGAGTCTTCAGCTAGTAGTTAATTTTTAAAGCCATAAGAATAGATGAGATAGATCACGAAGGGGACATTTTGAAAGAAAATCCAAGGGCTGAGTCCCAGAGCACTTCAACATGTAGAGGTTCAGGAGATGAGAAAGGAGACTGAGACGAAAAAGTCTGTGAGATTCTATCTTCTATCTTCCCCAACCAACTAAAATCGTTACCACCAGTACCTGTGCCCTGACTGCCCCACTACAACTTTAAAAGTACATGTAATCGCTGCTAGTTAGGGAGGAAGGAAAAGAGGAATGGAAGGAGGAAAAAACCAGCCATGCTGCTCTGTCACTGAAGGTTTCTAAACCTGGGGCAGGCTCAAACTTGAGAGGAGAAGCTTTAACTGAATGGGAGATTAGAGCTTGTGGTTGTCGAATTTGAGCAGACGTTTTGTTCATCTGAAAGGGATAAGAAAACCTAAGGAAGCTACCTGAGAGTTCCTGGGGTCAAGAAAGAACTATTCGAAAGAAAATTGCAAAATGGCAGTGGGAGAAAGATCAGAGTTGCTTTTTGCTTGCACCCTTGCCATTTCAAATACTACCATATATTATTTCAGTTTATATGAAACTATTGAAATGCTTTCCAACTTCATGACTGACAGTTGTAAGTCTACAAGCAAAAATTTAACTTTTACATAAATCATCAAACTGGTTCTCTGAGTAATTTAAGGAAAAAATTCCAAGTGTGAAGGTCTTTCAAATCTCAGTGAAGGCTCCCTAGGGTGTGTTGGTGGCCTTAAGAACTGGCCAGATAACTTCTTATAGATAAGCAGCAGTTCTGTCTTACACCATAAAGTAGTCATTCAGGTAGATAGTGTGAATGTGTCTGTGCTCCGCTAGTCCAGTTAGAGTATGACCTGAGTGAGATCCAGTCACAGTCCTGGGGAGCTTCCCAGTCAGCCATTTTGAATTTGCCACTTGGCTCAGAGAATGCTAACGGATGATATGTATCACCCTGTAGAACAGATCAAAGTTCAACGCAAGTTGAACCTTATGAGTGACTCCTCCATATTCATGCATCCACCCTTATATTGCCCGTTTTATGTATAATACACAGATAAGTCTGTGTGGTTCAGTTACTTTATTGAATCTAAACTGGCTATATATCAATGTAACCTCTCAGGTGAATAAGGAAACCAACCAAACCCAAGAAAACACAACTGTGCCAATTCAAAGATTAACTTTCTTCATTAGAATTGTTCATAGTTATGTCTTAGTACTGAGCATACCACTTTTGTTGAGTTACTTCCTTTTATGCTAATAACTATGAAAAGCACAGATTAATGAATATTTATATGAAAATTTTATAATGGAATATAGTACAAATTTCTTTTACAGTTAAAATCATTTATTTAGAAGATACAAAATAAATGACTTGATATATCACTCAAGTATTGGTAAAAGATCGAGATTTTTAAAATTAAGGTTATTATTGCATTATGCCAAAATACTTTTAAAATCTTGAGGATGTTATGATTACATCTTAATGTATTATTGAGAAGAAAAATGATAACAAAATATTAAATTCTTGTATCTTTAGCAAGTCCAACTGGTTATAGTAAATTTAACTTTGGAACTTCCTGATTATTGTTGAAGTTGTAGGTTTTACTCAATAGTAAGGGAGGTTTTGATTTAATTTTTCTATATTTAAGTATTTTAAGTAATTGTGGAAGGCAGGGAGGATTGGAAGAAAAATTCTGGAGGACATAGTTTTTACAGCTTAGCACTTAATTGTTAAAATTATTTTCCTGCAGAAACACGCTTCATCATTTTAAGTCTTCAATATTTTAAAACATAAATTGGTCTTATTTATCTGGGACTAACAAAGCAAAACAAAATGTTTCCACTCTGAGTAGATTGAAAAAAAAAAAAAGAGAAAAGATGGAAAGAAAAGAAAGGAAAAGCTACTGCTGGTAGATAGCTACACTTCCCAAGAAGTACCATTTTGGAATGCAGACCAAAAATTTAAGCTCATAATGTTTGACAATGTTACCAGTAACTTTTATGCATTTGGAAATACTGCAGAAATAACTTTTCAGCTGTTGCAATAGTGTTAAAAAGCACTGATGGATTGCCTCTTGTCACCTTTAATTCATGCCTGAATTACTCCCAGTTAGTATTTAGAGAGATGCAGTGTTGATTTCAAGCCAAAAGGGAACCACTCATTACATTGCCACAGTAGTAGCCCTTTAAAAAATGCTATTATGCTGCTTACGTGGACCAAAAACTCTTCATTTAAATGTTTCTTTAGTGCCTGTTAATATTACATACAGAAACTATTTTAAACGTACTTCCCTAGATCAGTAACAAGAGGAAAGAGGGATCAAGAAGGAATATATAATCTTTCTGTGGTAAAACCCTGAAATAACACAAAGGTACTGATATTACATGATAGACACCAGACTTCCGTCCTTTGTACAGCCCCTGGTGTTTTCCATCATTCTAATACAAATATCCTTCTCTTTTCGTCTTCCCTTTGGGCCACTGCCCTCTTTTTTCCTTTCTCGTCACATCAAACTTTGGAATCATTTTCATCCTCTACTTACTTTCTTCTGACTTACTCTTGAACCCATTGTAATATAGGGAATATCCACCCCCAATCAAGTACAACTAATTTCATCAGGATCACTAGGTGGACTTTTCCCATTCTTACAGAAAAAAAAATGATCTATGTGCGGTTGGCTTCCCAAAATAGGACATGGATTTCTCCTGTGCAGCTGCCTACAGACCGTGTGTATTTTAGATGTTCCCACCATTCCCTCACACTCAGCATGCGCAGACTGAGTCTTTAGTCCACTGTGCCCACTCCCCATATACCTAACCAGTATTTCTCATGTCCTTCATCTCAGGGGTTGGCCCAACCATCCATCCATTCTCATGCCCAAGACATAAATCTGGGTACCACTCTTGGTACCTCCCTTTCCTGACACAGCCATCATATTATCCCCAAGATATTTGGATGAATTCTACTTCCTAATTACATTTTGAATTTATCCACTTCTCTGCCTTCACTACCTCTATGACTGAGGTGGCTTTCTCTGAGGTCCCCACCCCCTGCTTACTGCCCTGCATTTCCTTTTCTGTTGTGTTGTGGCCACAGTGGTCTTTCCAGAGCACAGATTCAGTCATGTCACTCACTCCCCTATGTGCGCCCCATGTTCTCAGGATAAAATTCCTGCATGTCACCCTCTGCTTACCTCTCTAGCCTCCTTTCTTTCAACACGCTCTGTGACTCACATTAACATTTACTTAGCTACTCAGATAAATCATGCTCCCTGCTGCTTTGTCTTTGCGTGTGCTCGTCCCTCTGCTTGGAAAACAACATTCCGTTTTATTTCCACAGCCTCTTGGAGGCCTTCTTATTATGTTTCGGTGTAGCCATCACTTTCCTGTGGAAGCCTCTCCTGCCCCTTTTCTCCTCTGCGCATCTTCTGCCTTAGTTTTTATCACAGGGTATTGTCATCAGGTATCGCTGACCTCCTGGCCATCACTGGCAGCTTGCAGGGAAAGAGTCCAGCAAACCCCTGGCTTCCGCTGTCTCACTACTTTGCAGTTCTGTGTCTGGTCCAAGGAAATGTTTATCTAGTGTTTTGAAAAAACAGCTGGATTTTTTTTTCTTCTCTTTTTATATGTCATCTGTCACTGTTATGTGTTTGGAGCAGAAGGGGAGTACTGAAGCATCTTGACTGGAAGTCAAAATCTGCATGTTTAATAAGCTTTCCAGGTGATTTTATGCACATGAAAGTTTTGTACATCTGTATTCTATTTTATTCTATTGAGAAGACTGAGCTGTTTGACATGAACTTATTCAACCTCAGATTCCCTCTATTACTACATCCTCATTTTCCATTTTTCCTGGCCTTGACGAAGTGTCTTATCTTTCCAGAGCAAAATGTTCCAGCTCTGCACTTAATTCTGTCACCTTTTTAGGCCCCTTCTAACTCTAATTATATAGTTAGGTTTCTGGCTTTTATCCCTTCTTTTGCCTGACTTGTTCTCTGGACCTACAATCAAGATTATCCTAAAACACATTAACACAGAACCTCTCTCCTTCGTCTCTTTAATGACCTCTCAGTATACTCTTTGTTTCTGACTTCCTTCACTTTAAAGTTTTCTAAAAGCAAAGTCTGTACCAGTAATCCAGTGGTCTGCAACCACCAGTTCACAAAATAGTCCACCACATCAGGGTAACTGTTTTTTGTTTGTTTGTTTGTTTTTATCTTGTAATTCTGCAGATCAGAAGTCCAAAATGGGTCTCCCTGGGCTAAAATCAAGGAATTGGCAGGACTGCATTTCTTTTGGGGTGTCTAGCCAATACTCCATTTTTTTTCACCTTTTAGAAGTTGCCCTCATTCTTTGACCTTTGGCCCCTTCCATCTTCAAAGCTGGCAGTGTAGTATTTTCAAGTCTCTCTTAGAATATGACACTTCTGCCTCCCTCTTCAATTTATAAGGACCCTTGATTACATTGGACCCAAGACCAGATAATCCAGGATGATTTCTTATCTCAAAACCAACTTATTAGCATCTCAATTCCCCTTTGTGATGTAAACTGACACATTTACAGGGTCCCAAATTAGGACTCTGGCATCCTTGATGAGCCATTATCTGCATAGTACATTTGACCTTTTTTTTTTTTTTTTTTTTTTTTTGCATTTTTCTGAAGTGAGAAGCAGGGTGGCAGACAGACAGACTCATGCATGCACCTGCACCTGGCAAGCCCACTAGGGGGCGATGCTCTGCCCTTCTGGGCTGCAGCTCCGTTGTAACCAAAGCCATTCTAGCATCTGAGGCAAAGGCCATGGAGCCATCCTCAGCGTTCTAGCCAACTTTGCTCCAATGGAACCTTGGCTGCAGGAGGGGAAGAGAGAGACAGAGAGAAAGGAGAGGGGGAATGGTGAAGAAGCAGATGGGCACTCCTCCTGTGTGCCCTGGCCAGGAATCAAACCTGGTACTTCCACATGCCGGGCCGATGCCAGCACATTTGACTTTTTAAATAACTTTTCACCTGACCTGTAGTGGCGCAGTGGATAAAGCGTTGACCTGGAATGCTGAGGTCGCCGGTTTGAAACCCTGCACTTATCTGGTAAAGGCACATGTGGGAGTTGATGCTTCCTGCTCTCCCCCCCCCCATTCTCTCTTTCTCTCTCTCTCTCTAAAACAAATAAAAATTTAAATAACTTTTCAATAATCTTGTTGACTTCTCTTTTGTTTATCTTTCTTTTCACTTCTCAAATGAACATATTCCTTCAGTTAACTGTCTTTAACATTTTATTTTCTCTTCTTTTGACTTTTCATTCTCTGTTTTACTCTTTATATTGACCTTATATTACTGTTTTATTCACATTGATAGTTTCAACTAACTTTAGTCTTAGATGCTGATTAGTTTCTAAAGATCCACCGTGGATATTTAGCTGTTTTCTAAATATTAATAGATCACAATGTTAATGATAAAACCATTTTCTCCAATGTGTATTTTCTTTATTTCACTAATATAATTAATAATAGCTCAATGATGAAAACTTCCTGTCCCTTTCCCCTTATTCTTTTACTTTCAGAATATTTTTGAATTTACCGTTTTGAATTTATCCACTTATCTGCCTTCACTACCTCTATGACTGAGGTGGCTTTCTCTGATGTCTCCCCCTTCTCCTGCTTACTGCCCTGCATTTCCTTTTCTTGTTGTTGCAGCCACAGTGGTCTTTCATTCATCCCTTTCTCTCCTAGTTCCAACCTCATTAATTGAGGCTTAAGCCATGTCATTACCATTACTGTCCCTGACCCCATTCTTACATTAGCCCTGTTCTTTTTCAACATTGGCAGCACATATCTTTGCCAAAATTAAGATTCTTAGTCTCTTTCCCTGATTTATGATTCAGTTACTTCCATTGCTACAAAGTAAGGACAGATTTCTGAGAATGGCATTCTATCTTTCTAGTTGTATTTTTCATTTCCTCTTATAAATACCATTAGCTCATGGGAAACTTTACTCTACATCCATACTTTTTTTGGCCACCTCCATACTTTGGCTCATGTATTTATTTCCTCTCTCTGGAAGGACCTCTCCTATCATCTCTGCTTGTTGAAGCTCTCCCCTATTCTTTAGGGTACATTATTAGCTAGTATGTTCTCCAAGAGTTTTTCCTGATTCTTGTAATTGAATTGAGTTAGCATATTGTTAGCTGTCTTTTGTTGCGCCTTGTTTTACATTTATGTATTCAATAGATTATAAATTCATGGAAGTTAGAGATTATGGAGGTTAGAGATTATGTATAATTGGTACATGACAGATTGAAGTCCTTTAATAGCAATTATTTATTTATTTTGGAGGGGAGGGGACTTAAAAATATTTTGGTTACATAGCTTTTGTAATTGTATTACCAAAATATACTTTATTAAAATATAGTGTGGTAGGCAGTTAGACAGACATGAGCAGAGCAAGGATGATGGACCAGGTATAGAAGGCCGCCAGGGCAGAAAGCCTCACATGCCTAGCAATTGGCAAGACTGGGAAAACAAGAACCTCACCCTCAGGTTAATCTTTCCTCCTCTAGCATGTTGCTGGTCATGTGGTTAAGACACCCTGGCCTCTCATATTTTTGGTCATGTGGTTCAAACCTTCCCCTGACATTTCCTTCCCTGTCATGTCTCTAGTCAGTGTGGGTTAGACCCCTTTAAAGGGAGAGTGAACAAATGGGCTACAGAATAGCTTTTAACCCTTTAAGTAGTGAGTTTTTTTCATGTTCACTGACCTCTAGGAGTGAGATTTTTTTTATTAAAAAAATTAAATTAGTTCCAGTTACAGTTTTATCAGCTTAAAATCATGTTTGTTTGATAACCAATTTATGGAAACAAGAAGAACATACATTTGCCTTTTTATAATGTTGCCTTACACATTTTTGAAATAAAATTTTTTTTTATCTCATATTCTGGATGGTCAGGAGGCACAAAGATGTGCATGAATGTTAGTACTACTCAAAGGGTTAAACATTAAGCCTCAGGACAATGAGGTTGTGACCAGTATCAAATACATCTAGGTCTCAGTTGTGTTTCAGCTCCATGGCCAGACGAGCAGCAAAACCAGACAAGCAACACCATGGCGGACCTCAGGACCAGCTGCATTGACTAATGACCCCCTACCCTGGTGCTGACCAATCAGTGGAGATCATGGTCATGAAAGGACTCACTGAAGATCTGATAAATATTCTACTGGGGTCCTCCCTTGGGACTTCCTCTAGAATCTCCACCCTTAAAAGCCCTTAAGATGGAGGAACCAGCACCCTCCCTCTCGGAGACATTTGCACCTTCTCTGTCTCACTCTTGCCCCAGGTGCATTACCTTTACCATTCTCTCTCCTAAGCTCCAGAGGCCTCTTATTTTGCCTCTGTAACTTGTTCCTTGATCCCATTTCTTCTATTACTCACTTCTTCCGCTGTGACTTTCTAAATAAACTTTCTCTTGTAGTTTGAGTTTTGGCTCTGAATTCTTTCTTAGCCACAAATCAAGTACTGAGGTTGCTAAACCAATGTCTGATTTGACTCCACCAGTCTAACACCTAATACTGTGTTCACCACTGCCAACAAAAACACCTGAACTTGTGAACAGTGATGGCTCCTCTTCTCCATCAAATTACTATAGGAAGCTCTAATTACCTTAGTTCTGATCTGACTTTACTGGCATAACACCTTGTGTTGTTGTTCTCTCTGCCAACAATATATGTTATAGCAATACTCCAGTGTACACTGAAAATAGCTTTGGGGTACGTGTATTTGTTAATTATTGTTCAAATTTCTCTTTTTTATTTTTTAAAATTTATTTTTATTTAAGTATAGTTAATACATTTTTTATTGGTTATATTAGTTTCAGATATACACTATGGTGATTTGACATTTTTATACCTTACACTGTGATCACCCAACTAATTCTAATAATTATCTATCTCCATGTAAACTTATCACAGTATTATTGATTATATTCCACTTCCCTTTTTATCCATCCCCCCACCTTTTCCCTTCTGATAACCACCCTTTGGTCTTTGTTTCTATGAGTCATTTTTGTTTTCTTTTGTTTTTAGATTACACATAGAAGTGAAACCATACAGTATTTGTCTTTCTCTGCCTGACTTATTTCACTTAGCGTAATCTTCTAGATCCATTCATGTTATTGCAAATGGCAAGATTTCATTCTATGTTATTGCTGAATAATATTCCATGGTGTATTCCACATCTTCTCTATCCATTCATCTATCAATGGACGTATAGGTTGTTTTCATACCTTGGCTATTGTAAATAATCAGTAATTATTTAATTAAGATTTTGAATGTATAGTAGGTGGCCAATTAAAATTTGATGACTTGATTATTTAAAGAAGGAAAATTGAGAATTTTAAAGAATGATAGCATTTTTATTATTTCAGACAAATTATTTGTTTAAGAAATTAAATTTTTATGGCTTGGTACAATCGGTAAGTTTTCCACATGTATAAATTTTAGTATGATTCAACCATTTTTTTATAAAAATACGGATTCCTGATTAAATCACAGAACAAAGTTAAAGCTAATATTTATTAATTAGATCTGAAGGTAAAACAAAATGATAATTCAGAAATTTCCCAACTAATCTTACCAGATTTGATTTATACTCTTAAATTCTATGGGGAAAATAATTCAGAAGAAGATTCTAGGGATTATTATTCTACCTTCCCACACATACATTTAAATAAGAGAAAAAATTATATACTAATTGGCTGGTCTAAAGAAGTTAACCCTTTGAGCAGTATGAACATTCATGTACATCCTCATGCCTCCTGACCATCCAGAGTATGATCGTAACAAAAATTTTTATTTTAAATATGTGTAAGGCAACATTTAAAAAAGGCAAATGTATGTTCTAGTTGTTTCCATAAATTGGTTATCAAACAAACATGATTTTAAGCTAATAAAACTGGAACTGGAACTAATTTTATTTTTTGAAAAAATTCACGCCCGGGGGTCAGCGAGCATGAAAACAACTCACTACTCAAATGGTTAATATATGAACTTTTCCTGATTATAATGATATTATAGATAAGATCTCCTCCAATGGTATATGGTTTATACTAAATTAGAAAACCTGAATTAAATGAAATAGTGTATGGGAAGATTGCCATGATTGTGGAAAGGTTTCCAAATTGTTAAGCAAGTACCTCACTAGACCCTCTCCCCAGCAAAACAAGAATTTAACTGATAAAATTTATTTAAGAAAAAACAAAACACAAAATAATAAAGTCTCTAAAATTCTAAGGGCATAAAGCAAATGGATATTAATTTTTAAGCCTGTACCAAATCTTGGTAAGAACAGCAGGAGTCAAAAGCATTTGAGTCACAGCTTGCTCCCTTTCCACCATCACCCATCTCTGTATCCCAGGAGCTCTACCTGAATGCTCTACTCCACGTGCGTGCAGCCAGGAGGACGAGGGCTAACCACTTTTCCCAGGTACCACTCTGGAGCTGGGGTTTCACCACAAGAGAGCCAGGCTCCCAGTGTTTCTCATCCCTTCACCCCACCCTTGGTCCTTTTGCAGAAGCTATAACCCAGGTGGGATCAGCAAAGAGGACTGCTCTCCCTTCCTCACCCAGCTCCCCCCCCCCCCCCATAGGTGGAAGCTCTACTTCAGGTGCATCTAGCCAAGAATAGTGGTTATCTGAATGCCCCACCTACAGCTTATTTGTAGAGCAGAGCTTCCACTCAGGAAGAGCTACACTGAAAATGCCAGGAACTGCCCATCTTCTTCCCTCAGAAACTGCTGATAGAGCAGAGGCATCATTCTAGGTAAAATGAGATTCTGCCCCCAGAAACTGCACTACCCAGGGGAAATGCAGGCAGAAGACTAGAAGACTGAGAGCCCCTTGGCTCTGCCTGTGGGAATGACTTTATTTGAAACTGGGAATAGAGAACTCCAAACCTAAGGTCACTGTCACACACAGTAGAAATTTTGGTGGAAAGCAATTAAGAGGAGGCTAGTCACTCCATGATTCAAGCAAAACAGCAGAGCAGCCAGAAATTTCAGAGATAGAGAGAGAGAGAACTAGGGGAGAGAGAGTTCAGAAGAGCCCTTCTAGGATCATAGTCAACTCTGAGGTTTGAAAAGGGTAAGCACACCCACACAGCAATTGGAGTAGGATGTGTGACAGACTTGAAAGCATTCCTCAAGCCACACACAGACCCGTCAACACAGGCCGAAGCGTCACTGACACAAAGAGCTTAAACACAACCTCTGACCAAACATTGAATAATTTAAATTGCTCTGACCCGGGTGTGACTCCTGTGTACCCGGGCTTAAAAATAATAGCACAGTCATTTCTGGCAGTTAGAAATTATATGCGTGCTCAAGTCTGTATCCTCTCAAGACAGATCAGAGACAGAAGCTCCAAGCTACTAGTCTTTGGCTGAGCATGGGGCAGAAAACCTATAAATTTCTTGAACAACAATTTCCAAGTCATGCGTACATCCAACAATAAAGCAAAAAATCTAACTGGCTGAGGGGACCTTAAACCCAGCGTTTAACCAATAACTTCCTTGTGCAGACTACAGAAGACATACCTTAGGAAAAAAAATATGAATAGTTTGAAGATTAAAATGTGCAAAAATATATCATGCAAATGACAGCCAGCTAAAATAGCTAAACTGTTATCAGACAAAAGAGACTTTAAGTAAAAACTGTTCCTAAACATAGGAACATTTCATAATGATAAAATGATTAATCCATCAGAGTTATAGTGGTTATAAAAATATATATGCCCTAACAACAGAGCTCCAAATATATATATATAAAGGAAAACTGACAGAATTGAAGGGAAAAGGAGACAATTTGTCAATAATAGTGGAAAATTTAATAACGCACTTTTGTTAATGGATAAAAATAATACAACTAGGCAAAAGACCAGTAAGGAAATAGAACAATGAACAACACTATAAACTAATTAGATCTCACTGACATCAAGAGACTACCCCACCTAACATCAGCAGAATATATATTCTTCTCAAATGCACACAGAACATTCTCTGGGATAGACCATAGAACAAGGCTCAATATGTTTAAAAGGAATGAAATCATACAAAGGATGTGCTCCAACTGTAATGAAAATAAATGAAATTAATTAATAACAGAAGGAAATTTGAGAAATTTATAAATATATGGATATTAGGCAACATACTCCTAAATATACTCCTAAATAACTAATTGTGTAAAGAAGAATCACAGGGAAACTAGAAAATAACTTGAGATGAATGACAACAAACAAAATGTGCAAAACCTATGAGA
This sequence comes from Rhynchonycteris naso, assembly GCA_037038555.1. Taxonomy (NCBI): domain Eukaryota; kingdom Metazoa; phylum Chordata; class Mammalia; order Chiroptera; family Emballonuridae; genus Rhynchonycteris; species Rhynchonycteris naso. The sequence goes on along the minus strand of CM073000.1, from coordinate 173,113,910 downwards.
TTTATTTAAGATTTTATTTATGTATTTATTTTAGAGAAATGTGTGTGAGAGAGAGATATAAAGAGAGAGAAAATGGGGGGGCAAGCAGGCAGCATCAACTCTCATATATGCCCTGAACAGGCAAGACCAGGGTTTCAAACTGGTGACCTCAGCATTCCAGGTCGATTCTTTATCCACTGTGCCACCAAAGGTCAGGCCTTGTGAGATTTATTTAATGCAGTTCTCAGAGGGAAATCTATAGTTGTGAACATCTGTATTAAAAAGAAGACTCCAGCCTGACCTGTGGTGGTGCAGTCGATCAAGCATTGACCTGGAACTCTGAGGTTGCTGGTTCAAAACCCTGGGCTTGCCCAGTCAAGGCACATATGGGAGTTGATGCCTCCTGCTCCTCCCGCATTTCTCTCTCTTTCTCTCTCTTCTCTAAAATGTATAAATAAAAATAATTAAAAAATAATAATTCCGGCCCTGGCTGGTTGGCTCAGTGGTAGAGCATTGGCCCAGTGTGTGGATGTCCGGGTTCAATTTCTGGTCAAGACACACAGCACCCATCTGCTTCTCCACCCTTCCCCCTCTTCTTTCTCTGTCTCTCTTCCCCTCTCACAACCAAGGCTCCATTGGAGCAAAGTTGTTCCAGGCACTGAGAATGGCTCCATGGCCTCTGCCTCAGGCGCTAGGATGGCTCCGGTTGCAACGGAGCAACGGCTCAGATGGGCAGAGCATCACCCCTAGTGGGCATTCCGGGTGGATCCCAGTTGGATGCCTTCGGGAGTCTGTCCCTCTGTCTCCCTGCTTCTCACTTCAGAAAAATACAAAAATAAATAAATAAAAATAAATAAAAAGACAACTCCCAAGTCAATAACCAACAGTTGGTTGTTTGAAAAGATTGACAAAATCAACAATCTTTTAGTTAAACTAAACAAGGAAAAAGAAGAGAGCACAAATTAATCATAAATGAAGGAAGGGACATCACTGCTAACCTACAAAAATGACCATAAAATAATACCATGAATAATACTATGCCAGCAAATTAGATACCTAAGGCAAAAAGGACAAATTTGTAGAAAGACACAAACAAACAAAACTGGCATTAGAATAGAAGTCTGAGTAGATTGTAACAATACATGATAAGCATGATATAAATACTAAAGAGATTAAATTAATAATTTAAAAGTTTATTGCAAAGAAAGAAAATCCTAGGTGCAGATGGCTTCGATGGTAAATTCTATCAAAATTCAAAAAAGAATACCAAACTGCCACAAACCTTTTCTTAAAGTAGAGAATGTAAGAGTGCCTCCCAATTCGTTCTCTGAGGACAATGTCACTCTGCTGCCAAAACCAGAAAGAAAATAACAGAAAGTTACAGATTAAATCCTTTTATGAATGTAGATTAAATATCTTCAAAAAATATCAGCACAGCAAATCCAGCCATGTTCAAAAAGGATTGTACATTATTATCAGTTAACATTTATTCCAGGAATACAAGGTTGATTCAGCATCTGAAAATCAAGTAATGTAATATGTAAGTAGAGTAAAGGACAAAAACCCATAGGATCATCTCATCAGATTCAGAAAAAGCACTTGAAAATAATCTAACACAATTTTAGCACATGATCACATTAGGAATAGAAGGAAACTCTCAATTGGATGAAGGGCATGTATGAAAAACTATAGGCAACATCATGTATTTACAGTCAAAAGAATGATTGTTTCCCCTAAGATCAAGAACAAAACAAATGTTCACACCCAAAATTTCTTTTCAACATTGTTCTAGAAGTTCTAATTAGGGCAATTAGGCAAGTAAAGGAAATAAAAAGTATCTAGGTTAGAAAGGAAGAAATAAAACTCTAATTTGCACATGATGTGTGCCGTTAGTGGATAAGTGATGAACTAAAGTGAGTAAGATATCCACTAAAGTAGAGAAGGTGTCCTCTTAACACAACATTCAATTTCGCCAGGTTGCTGTTATAAAATATCAACATGTATAAATGAGTTGTATTTCCATATATTAGTGATGAGCATTCTGAAAATGAAACTAAAAAAGAATTTTATTTAAAATGGAATCCAAAAGAATAAAATCCTTAGGAATAATTTAAAGGAAGTCAAAGTATTTTACACTTAAAACTACAAAACCTTGTTGAAGGAAGTGAAAAAAGATCTAAATAAATGGAAAGAGATCCCATGTTTATAAGCCAGAAAACTTAATATTAAGAAGGTAATACTTTCTAAATTGATCTATAGATGCAACGTATATACTTGTCAAAATCCCAATTTGCTTTTTTAGCAGAAATTGACAATCTAATCCTGAGGTTCATATGGAAATTTTTTTATAAATCATGTATCAAATATGGGACAGTATAACAAGAACTCTTACATCTCAATTATATAAAGACAACTCAGTTGAAAACTGAGCAAAGTAATTAAGTAATCTCCAAAGAAGAGATGTAAAAAACGAGTAAGCACATGAAAATGTGCTCAACATTATTAGTCATTAGGGGGATGCAAACCAGAATGGCAGTGTGATACCACATCACACCACTCCAATAAAAAGGTTAATGATGAGTGTTGGCAGGTTGTGGAGAAATTGGAACCTCCATATATTGCTAACAATACTGTGTAATATATCACAGCTACTTTGGAAATATTTGACAGTTTCTTAAGTTAAAAATAGTTACTATAGGACTCAGCAATTTCACTTCTGTGTATATAATCAAGTGAGAAGAAAACATGTGTCCACATAGATCTAGTACTCAGATTTTCATAACAGCTTTTTTTTAATAGCCCCCGATAGAAACAAGTCAAGTACCTTCCAGGTGATGAATGGATAAATAAAAGTTGTGTATCCATACAGTGGGATATTATTCAGCAATTAGAAGGAATGAAGTATTGATATATGCCACAAAATGGGTGGACCTTGAAAACATTATACTCAGTGAACGATCAGATATGAAAGATCAGATATTTTATGAATCTTTTTATATAAAATATATAGAAAAGGCAAATCTACAGAGACAGATTAGTTAGTATTAGTTATAGAATTGTTATTGCTTAGGACTTGCAGGAAGGTAGCTAGAGATCTAATGGGATAGAATACATTTTGGGGGATGAAAATGTTCCCAAATTAAGTTGTAATGGTTGCATAACCCTATTAATATATTAAAAACCATTGAATTTTATACTTTAAATGAACAAATTATATTACCACACAATTATTGTATTTAAATAAAAATGTTTATAAATATACAATGAAATTCTGAGTACAGTTGATATACACTTTGCTTTCAAAATCTGAAAAGGAAATAAAACATGAATTTTCTATTACACCTTATTTTATCATTTCAATAATGCCTGTTGTCCTAATAGAAACCTGAAATAGCAATTTATTGCATGTAAAATTTAGTCATAAATATTGCTAATTTCAAACAATATAGTAATTAATAGAAGTTGAATATAAAGCAAAAATATACTTTTATATGCCAAAAAAATTATACAGAACAGGCCATATACATAAATTTTTTTGGTATACATGGAAAGAAAATATTCTAAGAACACGTTTTATAAACAGAATCTCTCGTTTTATTTGGCTAAGGTCTCTGTAACACAATTGTTACATGGATGGCTTTTATGTATGATGTGTACATATTGGAATTGACGATCTCTAGGGCAGTGTTCTTAGAATTCAGTGATATCTGAGATCACACTTAGCACTCTCTACCAAATTATTCATTATATTCTGCTCTGAGTAAGATTTACAGTAAATGTTGTAAATGTTGGTTGACAAATAGGAGGTTATGTGGTTTGGCAGTCAGTAACCTGTCAGATGGTTTTGCTTAGATCTAGTTTTCTTTTTCAAAAAAAAAAAAATGTTTAGCCTCTTCAAATTACCAAACAATTTCCAGTCCTCCTCTTTCTTTCCCTCCCATGGTACACTTACAACTCCCTTCTATTTGACGGGGTTCTTCGTAGCGCCCATTCATCATAGTCTTCCTCTTATCTCCCCGACCCTACCTTCCCAGCCTTCTCCACTGGCTTTTCTTCCTTTGACATTCATTTAGATGGTTGGTTCTCAGAGTTCCCTCCTTAAGTTCAACTCTTTTCATTTCTGTATGTTCTTTGAGATCTCATCTATTGTTACAACTTCAAAATGCAATTCATAGAGTTGGTGATAAACTGCCAAAATCCGTCTTCAGGCGTTACCTCTTTACTGATTTTTAGCTGCATAATTGGGATTTCTGCCTGTGTCTCTCAAACATCTCAAGTTCAAAATGTCCCAAACTCAATCTCAGAATATGTTCTTCCCTCTGTGTCACATTCCTTGTTAATAGCACCACCTTCTATCTTGTCAATCAAGACAAAGTCTTGTTGATTTCTCCTTATAGATATCTTGATCTATCTCCCCTTCCTCATTATAAGGCTTATTTCAGGCTCTTTTTATCAGTGGACTATTTATTACCCACATTATGCATGAGGACTGTCTTTCTAAAATATTGATTTGCTTATGTCATGCTCTTGTTTAAAGCCTTTCATAGACACCATTAATCACCTCAGAATAAAAGCCAAAATCCTTGGGAAAGTTTTCCAGGATTTGGCATATACGCTAACTAGTTAAGCTCATTTTAAGTTCATTTTCCATCTATTTTCCCAGCTATTCTGGTATACTTTTCATTTTTCAACTGTGCCGTATTTTCAGATATATTGACCCATGCTATTTAGTGATTTTGTTTTTGTTGTGTTTTATTTGTCTAAAGCTAGCTGGATTCCCACTTGGCACAGCAATTGGGTCAGGACTCCAGGCCTATTTCAGTCAGCACATTCTCCTCACTAAAGGCATGTGACTTGGTTGAGGACATTAGAACAAAAGGGAAGACTTGCTTGGTTCTCCTTGGAAAACGTTTTCTCACTGTTAGAAGAGAACCACAGGAAGAGACCCTCTCTCTTCTGCTAGATGTCTCAGTCAAAGGTCTAGCCTAGAACTGCGGCAGCGATTTTGCTTCTAACAGGGAGAACACCCTCAGGATGGAGTGGAAGCGTGGAGGAGGGCATAGTTCAGCATATCTCACAAAAACCGAGCAAGAGAAATTGGATTAAACCAATCCTGAAATCCGTGCCCCTCCTGAACTTTCAGACATGCAAGTTATTACATTTTTGGTTCATGTCAGTTTGGATCAGTTTTTCTGATATTTGCAGACCAAAGCCTCCAAACTGATAAACTTTTTTAAAAAAAGTTCAAAGCAAAGTAGGTGGACACACATTAGATATGCAGAGCACGAACGAAAACAATTTCCATTATTAAGAATGCCTTTCTCTATGAATAGACTTAGGCACATTTGTGTATATCTAGGCAATATACACTTTATATTTGAGAAGATAATACTTCTAAATCTGATTATGACATGATCTTGAAGAAATAATACTACAGAGCTAAATGCATAAATCCTTCTTAACATAAATGTTAATGCTAAATTTAAGTTTAAATTGATGAATAAATGTTGAGAATGACAACACTGAAATGCAGTTTATTAAAAAAAGCACCAAAAGTTTTAATTTTTAAAATTTGTGGGAGGAGTCTAGTCCAAAAATAAATTAAAAACATTCTTACTTTTTACATAGAATTCTTAAATAATTTACTGAGAGCCTTTTACATATAATTATTGTGAATCTAACTTTTTACAATTCCTATTTAATTCTAAGGAGAATTATGAAATGTGGAGTTTTTGTACAATATAATATTTAACACAAAACCCACAAATTTAATATTCCATGTGTTCTTCTATTTTTTCTTAAAAAAAAAGTCAAACATCTTTCAGTTTTGTACTTTTTGTCAGGAAAGGTATTTGGAAGTAGAGCACAAAGAAGCTCTTTATTATGAAAGGAAATGCCTGGAAATAAGAATAAATACTTAAATGAAAGACTTAAGTTCCTAATTTTTAAGAATTTGGATTAATCCGTGGCCCCATCAGTGCCTTGACTGTTGGTATAACTTTAGATATAAGAGGATCAGAAGGCAGGTTTCTGGTTCTTCACTTTTGTACTCCTTGCTGCTGTACTTTGTGCTTGTCTCTTTTCTTCTCTTCCTTGTCCAGAGGTGACTGATCAATTTATTTGGTGATCCAAGCACAATTGTTCTAGTGCCCTTTCTCTTTTGAATACAAATCAGTTTGATTAGGATGCATTGAACTAAAATAGCAACACAAGAAGCAACAGGTCTTAATTTTACACACACATTTTCATTTTGTTGAAATAAGTCTGATGGTAACTTACGACATTATATATTTGCTCCTCATCTACTCAATTCATGTTAGAATACTGATCTCTTGGGGAGTTGGTAGATATTGATTTGTACAACTGTACCTTCAGTGGCTACCTATTAAACCTCAAATGAAGATATTATTTAAGAGAATGTCTGTATCTGGTAATTTTTTTATATATATGCTTTCCAACAAGATGCACAAGCATATAGTTATTTCATGATACAGCTTGTAGGCAAGAGTGACTTGTAAGAATAGATGGGAAAGAAAAAAAATGCATAGACTAATAGAGGAATTCAAGAAAGGCATTACCAACTATTTATTTTTAATTGTGAGGGTTAAATACTTTTTTCTTGTATTTACAATAGCAGTATCATTTTCCCCTATTTTTTATTGATACATTTCTTTAAAACTAAATACAAAAAAATACTAAAAAGAAACTAAATGCTCACATTCATATTTCAGAAGTTATCTGTTTGTGGCTCTTATAATTGGTCTCTGTATTCCCTGGTCTTTGCTAGCTCTGTTCCTTCGAAAGGACAACCAGCTCCCAGCATGCATGGCTGGGATTTTCCTCACAATGGCTCATTTCCTTCTGAATGTATTAGCAATTAGTTCCCGGTGTACCTAATTGTAGCTTTGTTTGACTTTCCACCTCTCTCTGCTTATTGAACTAGAAAAAAAAAATACATTAAAGCTTATATAAATGTCCAGGTTTCCTGTTTTAGTGAAAATTTAAAAGAAAGCAGAACTTTTATTAATGTGAAAGGGAATAGACTAGCCACAGCATTGAATAAGCTGCATGAATTAGTTGGGAGGTACAATAGGAAAACTGGACACGTCCCAAAGCCTCACAAGTTTGCCCTTTGTGATGTTTCTATATTATTTTCAAATTGAAGTTAATTCCCAGAATGTCAAATATACCCACATTCAGATGTAAGTACAAAAATATTTCCTGAAACCAAATAGAAAAAAAAAAAGCATTTGCCACTTTCTATTGGTTCAAATAATTAGTGTGAAAATTAGCTATAAAAATTTAAAATATACCTACTCCATCTTTTTAAAATATAGTGTGTGTGTGTGTGTGTGTGTGTGTGTGTGTGTGTGTGTGTGTGTTTAAAGGCTGTTAGGATAATTTCTAATTGATGTAGAATGGAAACTAAAACGTTGACATTTTTACTTATTTCCAATTTAAATTGCATTTGGAAAAGAAGGGATATAGAGTTTTGCTTTAGTTGGCCTTGTTTTACTGCCATGGGAGTTTGCTTTCATCTCAGTTCCCATAGATATGTGTGAGAAATTATTTAGGCCTGAAACAAGAGTATCATCAGGGTTATATGATCTGACCTAATCAACCATGAGTGCTCTCATGCTCTTTTTTTTTTCTTTTATAAAATCCCTTTTAAAAGCTATTTAATGAAGGTCTTTCTCAATCATCTTCTCCTTCTTCCCTTGATTAGACATCGATGAGTGCAGCATCATTCCTGGAATATGTGAAACTGGTGAATGCTCCAACACCGTGGGAAGCTATTTTTGCATTTGCCCACGTGGTTACGTAACCTCAACAGATGGCTCTCGGTGCATCGGTAAGCCTTGTATTTTTAAAGGCACAATACACTGGTTCTTTATAATGGCAGACCAGCCCAAACAGGTATGAAGATGGCAATGATTATGAAACCATTGGGAGTATGGCTGGAAGAGTTATTTAAAATAACTGTACCGCTATTGAGAGATTGGTAAGTTAGGTGCTCTTGGCAAAGACTTCAGTTTCAGAATCCATTTGAGTTTGTTTTCTGTTGTCAGAGTCATTTTGGAAAGGAAAAAAAAAGAAGGAACTTCCTCAAGATATTGCTCTTGCCCAGAGTTAGAGACTCAAAGGCATGAGAAAGATTTTTAAAAATCTGCTTTGGAGACAGAATGTAGTAATTAAAGGGTTTTTTTTGTTGTTGTTGCCATGAATCACGAATATAGTCACTGTCTTGTTTACTTAGACCTTGTTTATTCCTAGTGAAAACAGTTGTTATGAAAAAGAAATAGGCACCTTGAACTTTGTTCTTTAAGCATATTTATGGGAAAGCCAAATATATTTGCACATTCTCCTTTGTTTAGAAAGATGGAACAGTGCTTTTTGGTCATGTGTAGGTCAGCCACTATTGAGCAAGTCTTAGACTTTAGAGGAATTAAAGATTTATGTGATAACAGGAATTAGCAAAGTTAAACTAGCCCCCAAAAATGGAGTTGCGTGGTTCACTAGAAGATGGTGATCTGGGCATATGTGGGTAGTGACAGTCGCCTACCCCCACCAGGTCAGTATGTCAGCAGCTGACTGCCAAGGTCTCTGTATATTCTAATGATGGCATCCAAGTGCACTAGTCTGATGGAAAGGAAACGCAGACAGGGACGTAAGCTGGAAGTGGGCTGGGGCCTGAACTCATTTTAAAATGTGTTGGTATGCCAGATACTATGCTGGTTCTTGGTATCCAGCAGTAAACATGAGAAATGTAGCCCCTGCCTTTAGAATACTATCTTGTCATAAATAGAAAGGTAGCAATAGCAGTAATAGAAGAAATAATGTGGTAGTGCTGGTAACAATAACAGCTACTACTTATGAAACGTATATCATGTAGAAGTAATTGGACATCTACGTTACCTCATTATTTCATAGCTTTTGGGCGTAGGGCAAGCTAGCTGTCTATACTTCAGTTTTTCCTAGTAAATGCTCGATAAAATATTCATCATTATTGTTATTGTCATTGTTATAACTGTTCAAAGGAGTAGTAGGTGGATATGCCTTCACTGGACCCAGGAACTATGTTTTGTAATTCTTATAATAGCCTTGGGTGATACATAGAATTGTTCAGATTTACAGATGAACGAACTGAGGTGTAGAAAGGTAAAGTGACTTACCTTTGTAGCAGCTAGGATTTGAATCCAGGTCTCTCTGACGCTTGCCTGTGTGTTACTAGGACCGTGATGGCGAACCTATGACACGCGTGTCAGCACTGACACACGTAGCCATTTTCGATGACATGCGGCCACATGCGGCCGCATACCAGAGAAGTATGGGGCCGCATGCCGAGAAGGACGTTTCATCCTCAGCTCCTGCCCGGCCAGGTGCAGTAGCTAAGGATAAAACATTTGCTGTAGTGTAGACACTCTGTGCTGGAGGTCTGTAGGCCAAAACAGAACTCCGGCACAGAGCGTCTAGTTCTGGGACTTCCGGTTAGGCCGTTTTTCTCGAAGTGACACACCACCCGAGTTAGGCTCGGTTTTTTGGCGAATTTTGACACACCAGGCTCAAAAGATTGCCCATCACTGTACTAGGACACTGTACTGCTTTTTTATGTACTTTAAGGTGGCAGATACTTAGGTTTCTCCACCACCATGCTGACTGCTCTGAAAAGCAGGATGTCCACTTAGAGCCTCCCTTACCCATTTTAGAATGATGAGATATGAATAAAAATTGTTCTTTATGAATGAACCAGAGTTTTTCTCTCTTACGTTAGCTAAAACATTTAGTATCATGTTACATCTGTAAAATTGAGTAATTAACTATACTGGAGTCAGTGTTGCCAGTTGCACTGTACGATATGTTTGATCCATTCAACATAATAATTTTGAGAATTGAAAATTAATAGAACTAGTGAAGTTGGCTTAATTTTCTTAAAGTGTAGAGGGAAGTAATTATACACACACGCACGCATGTGCACACGCATACACAAGCACACTCATGTGCACACGCATACACAAGCACACTCATCAGCTTGAAACAGGAAGGGACTCAACTCTGGGGGAGAAAAGTTGATTTGGAGTCATTACTGAACATCACTGGCTGTATGTCATAGACTCTGCCTTCAGGAAGCATATTCTAGAACATGGCTGGAAGAAATGTGGCTGGAGAAATAAATGAGGTTATTACTGTGAAGTTCTGAAAATACTAAATAAGGTGTATAAGGTGTATATATTTTATTTGTAGGCAATGTGGAGTAATTAAAGACCTTTGAGGATGAATTGGAATGAAGTTGGGGAGGGGTAAGAAGAGAGACAAATTAGTTAGAAGGCAGAATTTGCCATAACCAATGGTATTGTCTTATCCTATTTCTAAATTATTTCTTTCTGATTAAATTGCTAAATCTTTCTTTAGTCGGACAAAACTTCTGTTCATTTATTTTTGCATTGAAAAGGACACATATTATCTATCATATTCAGAGAGTCAAGATCTAGATTCCTAATGATTTACTGAGATGTTTTGTTTTTTTAATATCAGATATACGGTTTACCATTAAATCATGATAAACTCTCTTTATCTCTTGCCTATCTATGTAAAAGTCTTAAGTCTTTTCCGGACATTCAAAGCCCTTTAGACCCTGACCCAGACTGTATTCAGGTCTCATCTCTGCTTGACACTCACATTTCTCTCCACACATGAGCACAGCACTAGGCAGTGCCCACAATAGCCCCTATACCTGTGGTATCTGGCTAGCTCCCTCTGTGCTCATTAAAACTCAACTGAAATTCTGGTCCTTCAATAGATGGAATGCTGGTCCTATGTAATTTATGAAAATGTGAAAATCCTGACATTTTATTAATGATTTAATAAAAGTGCTTTATAACATTTTTTTTAAATTCTAAAAAATAAAACCCCACATAACTCAACGGATCCTTTATGTCCCAAATTAGATATCACGTTTATTTATAACCATTCCTCCCTAACCTATATTTCTTTTGTTTTTGTTTTTGTTTTTGTTTTTTACAGAGACAGAGAGAATCATATAGGGACAGACAGACAGGAAGGGAGAGAGACGAGAAGCATCAACTTTTCGCTGCGGCACCTTAGTTGTTCATATGTGCCTTGACCAGGGGGCTACAGCAGAGCAAGTGACCCCTTGCTCAAGCCAGTGACCTTGGGCTCAAGCTGATGAGCCTTGCTCAAACCACATGAGCTTGCGCTCAAACCACATGAGCTTGCGCTCAAACTGGCAACCTCGGGGTTTCAAACCTGGGTCATCTGCATCCCAGTTCAACGCTCTGTCCACGTGCCACTGCCTGGTCAGGCTAACCTATATTTCTTGTTGGACAAAATTCACAAGCCCCCTCCCATAGTACCTTTTATTTCTGAGCTTATCGTATTGTCACAGGTACTTGTGCTTTACTCATTGGCCAGACTGTGAGTTCCAGTAGGTCCTGCCTTATGCAGCATTATGTCTATGTCGTAACCTTGCATACAAGTTTGGGCTCAGTAGGTCTTTTCTAAAAGAATTGGCCAGAGAACAAATGAACGAATGAGACGACAGGGAATGTAAGAATTTCATGTTGGTTAATAACTGCTTTGCATTGGTTGGCACCCTGCTGGACATGATGTGGTGACCTTGAGTTGTGGTCCTCATTGCTGAAAACCTCCCCGAGTTCCTGAGAGTGAGACACAGTGAGTCCTGTACACAGCGTAAGTTCCGCGTTCATTTCCGTATCTGCATCCTGACCCAGGAACAGAGGAAAACCCCTAAGGAGGGGAAAACAACTCTAAAATTATGAAACCAATGTTAAAATTAATACGCAGCTTACAAGTTTTTTTGAATAAGTATGTTATGTTTGGAATAAGTATGTGTTTTTCATATATGAGAAAAAATAAATCTAACATTTTAATGTGTAAGAGATCTTTGACTCAGATTTTTAAAAATCTGAGTCTGTATTTTCTTAGACTGAATTTATTTATGATTGAATTATATATGTCATGGATATTTCCATACTATTTATTTTGTAACCAAATATATGCTAACAATAAGTTGAACAAGCTCAACACTTTTTCTTGAGAGTAAAACTGTATGTTATCTGCAGCTTTAGTCTAAGAGTAGCATATGCCAGTTGCTTCCCTAGTTCCTTATTGTAGTTAACAAATATATCCTGAGTCTATTCCACTTTATAAAAGCATCAATAAAAAAATAGTTTCATATGGCAGGGCAGTTTAGCTAGACATTTTAATTACAAAAGGGGATAGTTTTTCCATTTAATTTGATACTAAGTATAAAAGTCAAATTCCTGATATAATTTTATCTAGTGTGTTTAATCAAATGTTTTAAATATCCAGGGAAGAGTTTTCTCTTTTTAGCAAAAGTGGACTAACACATGTCAGTTCTAAAAAGAGTTGAAACATTCTTAATAATCTTTTTTAGAAGCATTTTTGTAGCATAGTTTAATGGCCCTTATGTCATGTTGGAAGTCAGTGTCATTGTAATATCCATGGCATTTTTAGTACTTAATTTTTACATTGTAATTGAAGCAAGAAGAGTTACTGGCAGCCTGCAATGAGTAAAGGATGAATTGACAAGATTCAGGGAGCAATTTCTGTGTTCGTGATAATGTCCCTGCTGCTATTATGTGCACATGGAGCTCTAGCAGAGACCCTAAGTAAGGGACTCCAGGGAGGTTCAGAAAATGAGAATGTTTAGAATCCTTGCTGTAATGTGACCTTGCCACAACATCCTAGTGTGTTTCCTTGAGCCTTACAAAAGTTTCAGTGCACAATATTGCTTTGGAGTATTCTTGAGAAAACAAAACTCAAAGACAAAATGTAGAAAGAAAATAATTATATAAGAGAAAGTTTGAGACAGTGGGTGATTAATTGCTAAATAATTTTTTCGGCACTAAATGCTATAAGTTGACATGAAAGGCTTGATTATTGTAGTGACGATTCTCAAGGAAATGAGCACGAATGTCAACCTTGAAAAATGGGCGGGAGCTGCCCAAAGAAATAAGGGTGCTCTGAGCAAGGAGGAAGGCATGAGCAGGGGCTGAGTGTCTGGGTGGGCTAAGGAGGTGGTGGGAAGCTTGTGGCTGGGAGAGACTGCTGAGTAGGAAAGTAGCTGGAGATAAAACGAGAAAGATGGGTTGAGATTAAGATTTTTATTGCAAAGGTTCTTAACTGCTCTGCTGAGGAGTTTCAGCTTGATCCTGAGGGCAGTGAGAGCCCATCAAGATTTTTGAGCAGGACAGAGACAAAAATCAATGATGGGGTTGGGGGGGACTATTTTAAAGAAATGAGGGAGATCTTGATGCAATGATGAGAAAGATGTCAGGATGTGCTGTTATGCAGCATTTTATGTGAATGATGGGTGTTGATGACATATACATGTGTGCATTTACAACAAAACGCTGGAAAGAAACTCAAAACTCCTAAAAATACTTAACGAAGAGGGAAGGGGAGACAAATGCTAAACAAAACGCTAAATAGTGTTTTAGTTTTAATTTAAGCATCATGTAAACGGCGACTGGGGGAACAAGAATGAATTCTAGAAATGACCCTTGAGAGTTAGTTCAGTCTCAGGAACAGGAGTAGTAGTTTTAATTAAGAAAGAATGCCCCAGCAAGAGAAGGTTAGACAGTGAGGAAGAAACAATTATTTTACAGAAGAAAGTAACCGTAAAAACTATTGTTCCTAGTTCTAGTTAGTCTTGTGAAATGGAAACATGAAAGTATTTTAGGAATAGCAAAAATCTGCAGAATCAATCAAGGGAAGAGCTGGGAGCAGGCCTCCAGGATCTGGGGGTGAAACCTGAGACAATGGTTGCTATTTACCAAACACCTACTATCACTACTAGTATTCTGACCTGAGCTAACCTCATCGGTGTTGGTGTTTTCTGGCTGAACTTTTTGTTTTTAATGAGCAAAACTCACTCAACAGAAGACATATTTATTTCAAGGTACAACCTCCAACTTTTACCAAGTTTTCATCACATTGTATAATTAACCGTTAGTTCTCTTAAGTCAAGTTTAGACTGAATGTCAAGCCATGGAACAAAGTCTGATAATAGTACCATTATTTTTACTTCTAGATAGATTTATATTTTAATCAGAAGAGATGGATTGCTTCCTCTTTTTCAGCGTGGCTTTAAATAAGACTTCATTCATGTAAACCTTGCTCTGCGAGTATAGTGAGGGTGACAAGAGATTATTGGAGGAAAGGCTTATTTTCATTTTTGTGACATATCAGTCGTACAGTTAAACATACACCAAGCATTAGAAAGATTTGTCCTAATGGTGTAATAAATATGCTTCGTCTGCCTTTGCACTAACAGTTCCCTGTTTCAAGAGATGGTAGTATGCCTATACAACTCCCGGTTGGCTTTCTGGGTAGGGGGATCCCTTTTTTTAGATACTTTTCCATGTAACACATTTTCAGATCAGTGCTTTATAAGAACCACACAGTTTCAGATATGCTAGCCACTGTTTTGGTTTTGAAATATATTCTTGGGGACACCTTAACTACAAGACATCAAGCTACACTCATCTGTATCTCATCATGGTATGTTTTTGACTCAAAGTATTGGCGGTAAATGGCTTGCCTCCCCAATGTAATTAGAAGAGAATCATTGTGGAAGTTACGATTTACTTTCCAATCCTCTCTTTCTGCCCCTCCACCAACTCACCAGCAACATGGTTCCCTTGAATACATTTTATGGCACTGACCAGAGGCTCCCAAACTCTGTAGAACAATAGTAATGTATTTTAAAAACCTCTCTTTAACATCAGAATGTTTTCAGATCCTTGTATGATGATAATACATAATAAAAAATTGAGAAAATTCATAATGAAAATGATCCTGACTATTAAATAATAATTTTCAATGAATTTGTATTTTATTAGTCACAATAGAATCTCCATAAGTGGTAATCCTATAGTGCCTACATATTGTGAGGTGTTTCTCACATGCATTGCAGTGTTCAGTGTAAGATTTATAAACCCCTTGCAATGTGACTTCAGACTCCCAAAGTTTGGGAGTGTTATATCTAGGTCCCTGATTGATTCCTAACTAGCATCTACTTATTTTTACACATATTCATTTTCTTTCAGTGTTCTGTTTTATTTGATCCATGCATTGTTTAGAAGTGTAAGGGGTTTTTCTGGTTTGCAAATCTCCTATATGGGCTTGAAAAAAAGATGTGTTTTCTCCACTTGTTGCATAGATATCTCCATTAGATCAAACTTGTTAGTGGTACTGTTATAATTTTCTCTGTATCTGCTGAGTTTTGTCTACTGTATCTATCAGTTACTAAAAGAGTTGTATAATTATCTCACTGTGATGGTAGATTTCTGTTTTTTTCTTCATGTGACTTTTTTAAAGTTTTGTTTTATATATATTGATGCAATGTTACAAGATGATGAATGTTTTAAAATAATATCTTTTCCTGGTGAACTGAACATTTTTTCATTATGTATTAACTCTCATAAAGTTGTTTTTATTTTCTTTTTGTCAATTTCTAAATCTCTTCCCTTGGCATATTTTATCTCATTATTCGTATCACATTTTGTGAGTGGGAGTGTAATGTTTAAGCATATGCTTGTGTTATATTTTTCCTCTCACTTGTTTTGCTTTCTTGTGATTTAAATGTATCTCTCTTAAACAGTCAAAACCTAAATTGTTTTTTGCACAACATGAAAATCTTTCTTAAATTGAGACTAAATTCATTTTTTATTATAGTAACTGATATATTTATTTTTATTTCTGTCACCTTCTTTGTGCTTTTTACTTAAATTACTCTCTTGTTACTTTTTTCCTCTTGCTTGCTTTCTTTTGTATTTATTCAGGGTTCCCTCTTCCCACACATTCCGTTCTTTTCCTTCTATTGTTCAGAAGTTACTTAGGTTATTTCTGTAGTTTTAGTCCATTATACTGTTTTCAGACACATATGTAACTTCAGTCAAAGTTAAATCTATATTTTTACCCATATCTAAACAATAGAAGAATATTAGAATGGTTATACTTTGATCTCCCTCTCCCATTTTTAATAATTCTTGGCCAACAAATTAATCATTATTATTGCTGTCTGATATTTTAGCACCCGTTTAGATTTTACCCAGGTACCTAACAGTATTTTTTCCTCTTCATTCTTTCATACATTCCAAACTTTCCACTTGGAATCATTTTCTTTTTGTCTAAAGCACCTCTTCAAAAATTTTCTTTGGAGAGCAACTTTTAGTAGAAATTTCTCTCTCTGTTTTTGTATTCATGAAAATGATCTTGATTTTCCCTCTGGAAAGATGTTTTCTTGGGAGACAGAGTGTTAGATGGACAGTTATTTTATCGCAGTATACAAAAAATACTATCCCATTGTGTCTAGCATCCATTGGTGCTATTAAATCAGTGGTTGTTTAAATATTCCTTAGCAGGTAACTTGTCTTTTTTTTCTAGCTGTTTTTATGACCTTCACTTTTCCTTTGTTGTTCTGCAGCCTACCATCATCTCCCCTGAAGGTCTTCAGTATCCTCTTCACAGGTCATGGTAGACCCTTGTTTTTCACACACAACAAGCACATTCCCTTCTTTCTCTTTGAGCTGCTCTTCCTTTAGATAACTACAGTACATGATTCATGATCTTATTTTTTCAAGTCTCTTCTCAGATGTCACTGTCTCAGAAAGATGCTTCTGATGAACCTTTCTAAAATAAACCTGTATCAGTCAGATACTGCTGTGTAACAAGCATCCACAAATATCTCAGTGGCAAACAACAGTAAACATCTACAAGTCAGCTGGGGATTGGATGATCTAGGTTGGGGTTGGATTGTTGCTTTCCTTCATGCTCTGAATCTGCCTGGGTTGGCTTCTCACTGCAGTTTGGGATTATATCTGCTTCACATCTTTCATGTTTGTATCTCTGGGATGTGGTATGGAACAAGTGCTAAATGAATTTACTCAATGAGTGTTTTCTCAGTAAATAAGTAATAGAACAAATAAATATAATAGAAATTAAGAGATTAAATAGGCATAGTAGAGATTAAGTGAAATAACTCACTTCATTTAGCTGCTTCTAATGTGTGAAATGATTGATATAAGAACCTGAGATAATTCTGCCATGTCTTCCATTTTATTTTCACATGTTCAGATCAAAGAACAGGCACATGTTTCTCAGGCCTGGTGAATGGTCGCTGTGCACAAGAGCTCCCGGGCAGAATGACAAAAATGCAGTGCTGCTGTGAGCCTGGCCGCTGCTGGGGCCTTGGAACCATTCCTGAAGCCTGTCCCGTCAGAGGTTCTGGTGAGCTGCTGGCTGCTAGTCTCTTCGGGACACACAGTATTAGAACATTAGTGCTAACATGCTAGTGTACTTTGCTCTTCTTTTTAAAGTCGCATCATGTCTGTGTTCCTATCAGTATGACTTAGGTGTATTTTCTGAGGGATAGAGTGGTGTTGTTATTTGGGACCAGGTTTGATTATGTCCAGTTTATTAATATCAGAATTCCTGAAAGCTGATTATCACTTGTCTTTGTGCAAGGCTTTTTAAAAATTCTATTGGATGTTCATATTTCATTTCAGTTTTAAAGTCTCCTGATCTTTCATTCCAGAATTTAAATACCTTTGACTAACAAATTCAACCTTCATTTATATTTTATTTCAGTAGTACCTTTACCTGATAGTGTCTCAATCCTAGAAGCTATTTCCTTTTATCCTAATGACCTGAAAATTAAAAATACAAGGGTAGGAGGATGCCTCACATTCACTTTGCTGTATTAACTGCTATATAATTGGGCAATTATTTTATTTTTTTGTTTGTTTTGTTTTGGGTTTTTTTTTACTTATTTATTTTAGAGAGGTGTGTGTGTGTGTGTGTGTGTGTGTGTGTGTGAGAGAGAGAGAGAGAGAGAGAGAGAAGGGGGGGAGGAGCAGGAAGTATCAACTCCTATATGTGCCTTGATCAGACAAGTGCAGGGTTTCGAACCAGTGACCTCAGCGTTCCAGGTTGACACTTTATCCACTGTGCCCCCAGGTCAGGCCAGGCAATTGCTTTAGGATGAAAGAGCAGTAGCTTCTCTTGTTAGTATAATATGAAAGTTAAGTACAATTAATGTTTACCACATAAAGGGATATTAATATATTTTATTATATTATCTTTATTTTAAATTATACTTTTATTAAAACTATTAAATTTTTTGAACTATGCTTTTAAAATATGTATCTATACACACTTTTATGGAGAAAAACAGGCACATTCTTTCAAACTCTAAGCTATAAAATATCAAAAACAAATAGTAAAAAAATTAAAAAGCAGAGTTAATACATAGTTTATAATTTTGGAAATCCATAGTTCCACTAGTAATATGTAATAATGGTATTAATACTGAAACAATTACTTGAGTTAAATAGTTTTTATTTATTCTGATATAGTTTCCTAATTCTGAGAACAATTAAGGAATAAAGGCAGTTGTTGTCCTTGCTTCTTTTCTCTCAACTTTGATGCTTGGATAAATGAGCAGATTTTAAAGTTTATTAAATATGATCTTCGTTTAAAATCCACATTGGAAAAATATTATTCTAAAGCTGTATGACCACTTAAAGAGAATAAAAGAGATAGAAAGCATGTATAGATGCAATAATGATGACATTTCAAGAAAATAAAATATACAGAATGAATTACTTACTTAAAGCTTTAATTTTTACCCATCCAGGTAAATTTCTTGCATTCATAGTTGTCTGAAATTTTAGGAGTTTCACTAAGGGACATAAAATCAAAATGCTCATAGAAATAGTTCTTTGGTTACGCAGCTCAGTTAAAATATGGTGTATAAGTTTTAATTTTTTCTCTGAAACATACCTTTTCCTGCCTACTATTGCATTGAAAATATTTATCAGGATAATGTCCTACTTAATTTACATCATGTAGGTATAGATAAGCTAAAATGACTGGCGAAGTGCACAGATTGCTTTTATTATGCAGAAAGCCATCCATTTGTGTTTAACTGAACTTTCTTTTTTTCTAGAGGAATACCACAGACTTTGCATGGATGGACTTCCAATAGGAGGGATTCCAGGAAGTGCTGGTTCCAGACCTGGAGGCACTGGGGGGAATGGCTTTGCTCCAAATAGCAATGGCAATGGCTATGGCCCCGGAGGGACTGGCTTCATCCCCATCCCTGGAGGCAATGGCTTTTCTCCTGGCGTTGGGGGAGCAGGTGTAGGAGCCGGGGGACAAGGGCCCATCATCACTGGACTAAGTGAGTGTTCACTTATTGTGCAAACTTTTTTGTTTTCTGCCTTAAATGATATTATAATTCCTAATGTTTTTCCCCCAAAAGGTGCGTGTGTGTGTGTGTGTGTGTGTGTGTGTGTGTGTATGTGTGTGAGAATACATGTAAAAATCTGTTTCAGGGTCTAAAGTAAAACATAGTAATATAAAATTCTTAAGAAAAATATCATTTTTCTGTTTCATTAACTTTCCAAATTGGAGAAAAGAATGAGTGGCTCAGGCTTTCTTTGAAAATGGAGATGAGAGCACAGTCATAGTCCAATCCAGATGACGCCATTCAAGAGCACGTTTCTGGTTCCAGGGTATTTCACTTGGCCGTTTGCAGCTGCCCTGGTCATACAGCTCTTGAATTATGGCCAGGATCATTTCTCAAGTGAGATAAACTGAATAAGCATTGCTCTGTGCCTATCCAAATATTATAATGAAATATCTTTCTTTTCCTCACCCTTTTTTTGTTGAATAACTTAAGAAATTGAGAACCGTGGGCTTCAGGCCAGAATTGGCATTGGAGTACTTGACATTTAAGTCCATTCTTTTTAAAAGAACTACTCTTGCTAATAATATTTAATGATGTCCTACAGTGTGGTGTTTATTCTTTTTGGCACAATGCCTTTTTATTCTATCTGAATATTCAGCACAGTTACAAAAAAAGAAATGGAAAGCATTCAAATGTACAGTAGAGCATTCCTGACATTTTAAAGACAGTATTGTGGGCAAAGTCTCCAGATGTGTAACTTAACAAATGCAAGTTACAAGCATTTGTCTCAAGAGTACTTTTTAGATTCTCAACCTTAAAGTTTTCAAACAATATAGGATAATGTGAGCTTTTGATATATATACCTAATTAATATACTATTAAAATATCTTTAAAAAATCAACTCTACGAGGAGTAATCCATGGTGTAATGATGAAATACCATTTGTGTTTTAATTTTCTATAGCTATTCTGAACCAGACAATAGATATCTGTAAGCACCATGCTAATCTGTGTTTAAACGGACGCTGCATACCTACCGTTTCTAGCTACCGATGTGAATGCAACATGGGCTATAAGCAGGATGCAAATGGTGATTGCATAGGTAAGCTCATGATTCTTTAATCCTTCTTCGTTTTTGATAGCTTTTACACTATACGAACAAATTGGACTGATTATGGTTAGAAAAAGTCTTTTGAGTCAAGCTAATTTCCATGCTGTCTCTCCTGTGGGCATGGTCTTCCATACGCTCCCCTAACCTACTGCTGAACTAGGCCACTTCAGGAGTCCCCCACCCTACATATTGAGATTTCCATCTCTGCCTTTCCTTGCTTTCTTTCCTTCTTAGCCGAACAACACTGGATATATGATGGTGTCATTAATGCCGAGGAAGGGACAGATTGGGAGGGAATAGGTGATGAATTTTTTTAGACATGTAGGGTTTTAGGTATCTAGAATGTTTAATTATAGAGGTCTAAAGAAAGCTAAGAGGACAGTTCAAGGCCAGAGTTACAGGTCAGTAACATAGGTGACTGTTAGAACCACGAGGGTGAATACTGTCTCCCAGACTGAACAACAGGAAGAATGAAAGATGACAGTACTACTGACATGGAGCTACAACATAGGTTCATAAAGAAAACAATAGTCATGTTGGAGAGACAGAAAAATAATCCAGAAAATATTATGTCACTGTAGCTATGCAAAGTGTACACTTTCGTGTGTGTGTGTGTGTGTGTGTGTGTGTGTGAGACAGAGACAGAGAGAGGGATGACAGGAATGGAGAGAGATGAGAAGCATCAATTCTTTGTTGAAGCACCTTAGTTGTTCGTTGATTACTTTCTCATATGTGACCTGACTGGGGGGCTCCAGCAGAGCGAGTGAAAACTTGCTCAAGCCAGCAACCTTGAGCTCAAGCCAGAGACCTTTGGGCTGTAGCCGGTGACCATGGGGTCATGTCTATGATCCACATGCAAGCCAGCGACCCCCTGCTCAAGCTGATGAGCTCACACTCAAGCCAGATGAACCTGTGCTCAAGCCGGCGACCTCGGGGTTTCAAACCTGGGTCTTCCGTGTCTCAGTTCGACACTCTCTCCACTGCGCCACTGCTCGGTCAGACAGGGTACACTTTCAATCAAAAAGTATTATCAAGTGCTATAGATGGCAGAAAATTCAAATACATTGAGGGGAAAAAAATCTATTGATTTCATAATAAACAGGGTTTTGAGGATCTACTAAAAGTAGTTTTAGGACTATGGGAATTGAGTTGTTTCAAGGTTATTTTTTATTTTTCATGTTATTGAATGATCATGTATGTTTTATAATTAGCATAACTAAATACCAGTTTTGGGTTCAGATCTTTTGTTATAAAATATAGATGACCCAAACATACAGTGATGAAAAATGATTTGACTTTGGGTGATGGGCATACAACACAATCAAGAGTCCAAATGCTGTAGAAATGTTTACTTGAAACCTATGTACTCTTATTGATCAGTGTCACCCCATTAAATTTAATTTCTGTATTAAAAAGAAAGAAAGTTAAGGAGGACCTCCAGCAAGATTTTGTCCCATGACAACTAAGAATGTCTTAGGGACTTTTATTTTATTGCTCTAGAGGTCCAGGCTCAGAGCACATTATAAATGGAAAATAAATAGGAAAGAAAAAAATTTTAATTAAGTTAAGGTATCAGTCCTGGGGAAGAGGCCCAGCCCTATCTGAAGTCTGCATCCTCCTGCTGACAAACTTGACGGACTTTGTATAGGAAAGAGGGGATACTAGAT
Organism: Rhynchonycteris naso; assembly: GCA_037038555.1. NCBI lineage: Eukaryota > Metazoa > Chordata > Mammalia > Chiroptera > Emballonuridae > Rhynchonycteris > Rhynchonycteris naso. The sequence goes on along the minus strand of CM073000.1, from coordinate 173,091,896 downwards.
TTTTTTAAGGGAAGGGGAGGTATGGTGAGCACAGCTGGGAAATGAAACAGGCCAGCAGAGAGAGAACGAGTGATGGAGGGTACGATGTACTCTTGGCATTTTTTAGTTTTCTAAACACCTTTAAATTCCTTCAAGGCCAACAGCTATAGCAGATGTGGAATTTTGATTAAGGGAGCTTTTTCTGGCTCTAGAATGAAGTTACTCTATTACTAATCCAGCAAAGAGGGAACCCACTATGAAAAAACATAAAATCTAGATGAAAGAATTATACTTTTGCCAAGTAAACTGAAAAGGTCTAAGTGAGCTCTGATTATGAAGGAAAATGTGAGCCAAAATATGATGTTTTGGGAAAATGCTCATTCTAAACTATGTACAGAGCTACAAGATGAGAAGGATTAAGTCAGGCCTGTCTCAGGATTCTTATGTACAGGTGCATAGGTTTTTGTACTGCACAATTGTAGACGGTCCCATTCATACATAAGTGTTGCACACTAGGATTGTGCAATGTGTATGCATGTACAGCAGCGCTGGCTCAGCTGATACTACTTGATGTTTGTTTAAGTGATAGACCAGGTGATTATTTTTGTAACACCATGATATACTCATATAGTTATTCTTATTATATGAGTTGAAAATTTCACTACCATAAAACATGATTATAAGTACACAATATATATAATATTCTCTCTTCACATACATACACATGATCTGTCAGACTGAAATTTTGATTAGCTATTTTTATTTTGCTATTAATATTTCTCATTAGTGTGTAACTGCATAATTCACTAATTGACAAGTCAACGTAGGCCAGAAGTTAAATATTTTCTGTAAATTAGCCAGAAACCACCATTTATTTTATGTTAGCACCAGGGTGCACTTTATTCTAGCTAGTAAAACACCTCCACTCTGGGGGAGTTTGTGAACCTTTGATATAAAGATTTAAGATAAACTAAGGATCAACAAAACTTTCTGTAGTCATGCTGCCAATCCAGCCTTCTTAACAAGGGTTAAGAAGAAGTAGGCCCTGCAGAAAGTGATTTCAGTAACTGTTTTTTTCCCCCAATTTTTCCAAGGGTGATGAATAGTTAGTACAACTCTAGATGCAAAGGAGATGAGCTAATCACAGAAAATGGATGTCTTAAGGTCCTCACTTTTCCTGGAATCCAGTGAGAAAGGTTCTTACCACCCTTTTTCTAAACTCTATGTCTAATGTAGTATTGGGATTGTATGTCTGCATAGTTAATATGTTAATATACATCTCAAACTTTGGAGTTCTATCCAGGCATTATTATAAACAGAACCATTCTAGTTTGATCTCATCATCTAGCCCTGAAATGTTAAAACCTAGGCAGAGTCTAAGTGTATACACATCAAGTTGGGATATTGGAAATAGTTAGAGAATACAAGCCCAAGATGTTTTCATTTTACCTGTGATTTGAAGACTAACAAACCGCCCTTGCCATTTGGGAATTTCCATTAGCTACTGAGGAGGTGATATAACTTGAAAGGCAATAACTAATTAAAAGGATCATAAACAAGGAAAATAGAATTTGATCCATTTTACTATTATGAGTTAGTCTTGAGACCTGAAAACAGTTATATTTACTCATCAAATTTTTTCTCTCTTTTTCTTGAGAATTCTACTCTAAAAAGAATTTTTGTGACTCATATATTGTCTGTGTAAGTCAAACTGCTATTAGTGGTTTTTAACTCCATTTAAATTATTTCATTTAGGAATAGTAAGAAATAATTGTTGTTTCTGTTGGGCCAGGGGTAAATCCTTGCTAATTAGAAGTGTTTGCTAAGTTGAATATAAAATGCCTTTTTTCAAGGGTTAATATTTTTAACCTCAATAATATCTGAGAATTTTAATCATTTTGATGATCAAAACCTTTCTCAATTAATTTAGGCATTTAAAATTCCTTTCTCGTTTATTTTAGAAGTTTAAAATCCTCTAAGTTTTGCTTAAAAATGCTCAGTCCCCAGTGAAGATGTAGGAAGAAATCAAAGTGCTGACTGTAATGTTTAAGTGCCCCTCTTCCTCTGCATGGGGCAGAAAAAGGTGAACACTTGGAAGTGTGAGACCATGAGACTCAGAATCAAGGCGAAGCGTGAGATGTACATCTCAGAACACAGCATATGATTAGTCTTATGCTATTTTAGAAAACAAACAGGGTTTTTAAAGTCCTGGATTATAAGTCACTAATAGTTTTTTGGTGATTATTTTCCTTCCAAAATAAAAACGTGTACTGCTATCTATTCTCTGTGTGCTAGTGCTTTAGCCCTAAGGGGCTAAGGAAACAGAAGTGAATTGAGGCTGTAATGGCAAAATAACTGGCAAAGCTGTCATAGCAACGAGGGGCCTTGAGAACAGGTTCTCAAGGGAGAGGAAAAGGTCCTGAGAAGGCACCCAGCTTCCCAGAAAAGTCTACCTGGAGAGAGGGCTTTGGTGCGTGTTGTCATGGTCTTCTCTAGAACAGAACTTTCCACGAGGCTTCTCTGAAAATGCATCTACAACACATTTTTAATTGTTGCATTCAGTATTATGTACACACAGAGAATTTAAGGGATCTACAACCCTGTAAACCAAAGGTGGTATTTTGTGTGGGAAAAGTTTTTAAATTATACTTTATGTGCTTGCTAACGCTCTAAACTCTCTCTTTTCCCATTTTGCTTCACTCCTTTGGCTCAGTAGAATTGATGTTACCAACCAAAAGTTTAAATGTAAGTGAGTCTTAACGGGCTGAAGGTGTCTTTGGATGAGTTGAAAAAACATTGAATCTTGTTATTTTTTGTTGTATTTATTTGCTGTGAGATCCTTTCCCCCTCCTTTACCAGAGAGAGCTTAATTGCATTCTGGCTGAGTGTTTATATAATTGAGGTTGGTGAGTTTGATAGAGTACAGTTCCTGTTTTAAGAACATCTGTGAAAAGAGTAATTTGTTTATTAAAATGTTAAACCTGTGAATTGATTTTATTGTTGTGCGCTCTGGTTTAGCTGAAACTGTATATGGTAATGGCTTCTACACGTACATGAAATGACACGTCATTATGCTCTCACCAGCCAGCCAGGCTTTTAATTTGCCAGCACTCAGAATACTACTTAGTGGGTATTGCTGCGAAAAGGAAAACTTTTTCTAACACTGGTACGTGTGATTTCTCTGGGAATTGACTTGCAGACTGTTCAGCCTGCCATTGGTTGTGCAGTTCCTGAATTCTGCGATGGGTTTGCAATTAATCAAGATGTAGGACTTAAATGAAAAGTGGTGACGTTTCTCACATTTAGGATCGGAATTAGTATTTGCGTAAAACCTGTTTTTATGTAAAAAACAATTCTTGTGCCAATTTGAAGACCTCAGAGAAACTTGAAGCTACTAAAAATAATAGGCTTTGTTGTTGTTCGTTTCCATTTTCTACCCCATCCTGTTTGTTACTTCAAAACACACTGTTCACAAAAATTAGGGGATATTTTATCGCTTTATATTTATTTTTGAAATATTCCCTAATTTTTGTGAGCAGTGTATTACCAAGCTCAATGCATATATAGTGAAATATACTGTTGTATATATTATGTTCCCATAATCCATCTATCTCTTTCATTAAAACTAATAGAAGTGAAATGTAATATAAATATATATTTTCAAATTTTTTCAGTCGGTCTTCTAACACTGTACTAAGCCTTAGATAGGCTCTTCACTTGTCCGGACTTCTAAAGATAATAAGTGCGATAGCCTATCGGAACTCATGGCTGTCTCTACAGAGCCCCTGCTTTTAATCAGCATGCATTATTCACATTGAAAAATCATTATTTCTTGATTAAAGCAAATTTGCTTGTACTCTCTGATGGGCAATATTTTGTACATCTCCATAGTGGCCTCTGTGTTTGAAGAAAGGAATGTTCATTCATTTATAAATACTCTGCTATTTAGACTATTACCATTGACTAGCCTCTCAAATTTGGGGGGCCTAAAGTACTTTAAACAAACATTTCTAGAAATGGAGTGAAGTCTGTAATGGTTTCTTTTGCTGCTCACAGATGTTGATGAATGCACATCAAATCCCTGCACTAATGGAGATTGTGTTAACACACCTGGGTCCTATTATTGTAAATGTCATGCTGGATTCCAGAGGACTCCTACCAAGCAAGCATGCATTGGTAAGGCAGTTTGCTTTTACATATGAAAATGTTCCATGAAATACAGTGACCCATGCCGTTGAGGTTAAAAGTAGATTTATTAAAATAAAACATGGAATGAAATAAGTGCTGTTACATTATTACAGATTTATTTGATACTACCTTTAGTAGAGCTTCCTTTCTACTTAAACACTATTTGCATATATAACCCCGGCAATGTGGTATCTGGCTTCACAAAAATTCAATTTTATCTTTCTTCCCTAGATCATAGCTTCCTTTCTTAACATCAGTAGTGTTACTGCTCTCTGCTAAATGGAACTTGATATTTATATTCATTTTTGTCCACTGTTTTCTTTGAACCTCACACACAGTCCAACACCAAATTATGTCTAATCATTACCATAGTCCAAACTTTCTACCTCACTGCTGACTCACCTTGGAATTCTTTTAGCAGATGACTCTCCTTGTCTTCTTTTTGATTTCTAATCCGTCCATGGATAGTTGCTTAAACAAACTTACCCCAGGAGTTTTCATCATATTGCTTTTAATCCATGTATTCTGTAGGCACTTTATTCTTACTCACCTCCTTGCTCTAACGTTTGAGGTCTTCAACCACTGAGTCCCAAACAGCTTCCCTCTCTGACCTTAGCTCCATTGCACACCTCATTTCACTTTTCTTCCCCTTTCCCTCTTCTTCTACTCAGGGCTTTACACTTGCTCACACCTACCTCTCCAAGAAAAGAAGAGTTGGTGAGAAACGGAAATTTTGCTAAAGAAGCAGCATGATTTTGTATATGTACATGTAAAAATAAACTGGACATTTGAAATGAAGTTTACCATACTGGTTTTTTTTATCTATAATTATTGTAAAAGAGTAATGTTTGGCCATTCTTAATTTTCCCAGATATTGATGAGTGCATCCAGAATGGGGTTCTTTGTAAAAACGGTCGATGTGTGAACACAGATGGAAGTTTCCAGTGCATTTGCAATGCTGGCTTTGAATTAACTACAGATGGAAAAAACTGTGTTGGTATGGAAATCGCCTGCTCCCTTGCAAAAGATTTTTAAAGGCTATACATCTTTATTTAGAACCATATATGCTATTTCCATGAAAGCTCACACAACACATATGTGAGAGTTCTTCAAGTGACTTAGGGAAAATATAAATGCATTTAACATAAGACTATTAAAGTGAAACAGCAGACTTTTTTTTTGCAAATATTATAACAAGTAATCCTTTATTCACTGCTTCTGAAAAATTCCTATGTGGTTCATGTTTAATTGTAAGTAGCAGTTATTCTTTGTAATAACTGTTATTACCTACTGTGTTTCACGTGTTGGGATTACAATACTGACAAGATAGTTCCGGTCTCCCCCATCCTCAATCTGGGATATATAAAAATGTTTGGCATATGTGAAAATCAGATCTCTAAATATGTGTTCCTAGTGATGTCTAGCAGTACAGCAGGCAACGACACTCCACAGAAATATTCTGTTTACACAGCAACACATATTTCACCCACTAATGAAAGTCCAGATCATTTCACTTACAATGAGGTTTGTTGTGGCTTTATTCTCCCTTACAAGAGAAAAAAAAACCCTGAGCTCATATTAACATTTTTGGTAATCAAAATACAATGCTACGCATGTAGTTTTCATAGCCACTAAGCACAAAATTTACTTAATTATGTTCCTTTACGTCCCTTATACGAAACGCCCTTCACATTCTACACACTATTTGCTCTCACTCAGTTGGCGTTCATAGTAGGGGGAAAAATCCATGAGCACATGGTTCATTTACGTAGTGGAATTTGACTGACAATTGTTTGTGGAAGGAAAGGAAACGTTCTCTCAAGACCAATGATGTGAGTGCCTCTCTCTCCGCAGATCATGATGAATGTACAACTACCAACATGTGTTTGAATGGGATGTGCATTAATGAAGATGGCAGCTTCAAGTGCATCTGCAAACCAGGATTTGTCTTGGCTCCAAATGGGCGTTACTGTACTGGTATGTGTGGCTTTGAGATAGGAAAGTAACCATGATTGAAACCATCTTTTTTTATTTGAATGAATCATGCAAGAATTACTTCAGTTTCTTCATGTGGATTTCATATTATTCACATCTCTTACTAATTCAGTAAGGCAGGTGTCTAAAGCTTCCTAGAAAAACACACATTGTGGTCTAGGGAACAGTAATGTCTTTACAAAAATGATAATGATACAGGAAAAATTAAGGGAATAACAGATTGGTTCTAGCAAGTCTGAAAGAGATGATGTAGCAATAATTTCTCTCTATTTGTTGCCTGAATAAAGAGGGGGAAGAAACAACCTTGAAAGATTTTTATTTTTATGTGTTCTTAGAGCTATATTTTAGGCTGTTGTTTATTATTGGTTTTTTATTACATCTTTTTCATAAAGCTAATCTACAGATCATTTGTGATTATGTCATTATCTAAAAAAATCTTACATTGATTCAGTGAATAATTTAAATAGTCCTATCTGTTGTTTTTTCATAAAGCCATTTGAAGGCCAAGCTCTAATGATAACATTAGTAAGCAAAAGATATGCCTCATAGAAATAAATAAGACTATCTTATGTATATACTTACTCACAATTGAAATTTAGTAAAAAACAAATTTGCAGTTTCTAGTTAGAAACAAGTTTTGTTTTTTTTCCTTCAGTTTTCTTTCAGACAAAGTTAACTCTGTGGATGCTTCCTGCCTTCAATTGTACAAATTTATCTGAATACTAAATAAGACTCATAACTAATCCGTATAATTTCATTGAAATTCCAGGAACATTAGATAGAGAAAATCAAGACTGATTCTCATGTTTCTGAATCAAAAATTGCTTCTTGACTTTTCATGAAAGGGGGAGTACAGGATTAAGTAGAACTATTGTAGCTTTGCTAATTGAACTCATGACTGGGAAGTCATCGCGAGGTTAGCTGACTTGGATGTAGCACAGGATAAGAGATTAGCGTCATGTTCCTTTCAGCGTGTAGCATTACATTACAGCATGTAACTTCAGGATTTCTTATGAAAATTAAATACACATAGAAAATGACCTAGATCTCACCAATTTCTGCTTTCTTGAGACTATTTTGTATTAATTTTGTTGTGACAAATGTTGTAATCCGTAAGTCTTGAAATGTTTATGATTGAGCAGCCCCATGTTTTGAAGGCTGTTTCATCATTTGGGGAAGCCGTTTACAACACTTGATTTTAGCCAAAAGGCCGAGGAGCAATGGGGGGAAGCCATTTAATGTTGAGCTACCTTTGATAAGTTGAAGCAGATTGAATATTAGAAGAGATATGCCATATTATTTCGTTATTTTGAATGGATCAAGTTAATATCAAAACATCCATTGTAGTGAAAATTGTATGTGTATACATAAAAGGTGATTATAAAAGAATACCTTACTTTTAAGAACTTGTTTCACTTAACTAATTTTGATTAACTATTACTTATAGTAAACAGGGCTGCCAAATAAATGATGAAAATTGAGTTTGTAAGGTTCTTTTTTCCTAATAGGTAAACTTTTAGTCACATTTTATGAAAATGTTTCAGAGTTGCATTAAGATTTCCGTGATAAATTTAATTTAAGAAAAATATTTGTTTCCCCACATCTATGTTTTCCCACAAATTATAAAATTAAAAAAAAAAAGTCGAAAGGATAGAGTAGTGGCAACAGGTAAAACTGAAGTTAAATTCACCCAGTCATGGCAGCTTGTGTTTCTCTGGGGCAGATGTTGACGAGTGCCAGACCCCAGGAATCTGCATGAATGGACACTGTATCAACAACGAGGGGTCCTTCCGCTGTGACTGTCCCCCAGGCCTTGCTGTCGGTGTGGATGGACGTGTGTGTGTAGGTAAGTGAAACATTCTATAATGGCCCGAGTGTCCAAATGATCTTTGAAAAAGGAATGGCAATTCATTCATCCAATGGAATAATGTTCAGCTGTGAAAAGAAATGAAGAAGGCATGGATGAGCCTGGAACACATGCTAAGTGAAAGAAGCCAGTTATAAAAGACCATGTTGTCTGAGATTCCATTCATCAGAAATGTTCAGAAGAGGCAGATCTACAAAGAAAAAGCATATGAGTGGTTGCTAAGAGCAGGAGAGGGGGTATTTCTGAGGTAATAAAATGTTCTAAAATCAGTTGTAGTGATGATGATACATATCTGTGAATATGCTAAAAACTACTAAATTGTACACTTTTAAATAGATGAAGTCTATGGTAAAGGAATCATAGCTCAATAAAGCAGTTTTTAAAAAATAGAGATCCCAGCTAGCTCCCTTCAGAAGGCTCTGAAGAGGCCATGCCAGAGAAGAAAAAATGTCCTTAACACTGATGATGTTAGATAACTGAGTTTTTAAAAGCAGTGGATTTGGATTCTGTAATTAATAACAAGGCAGGAAATGGGGATTATAGTTATATTTCAGTAAACTCTTGTTTTTATCCACGTAGAATTTAAAATGTAAATAATCAATACCATAGAACTTGGACTTATATCAAAGCTAGAAAGGTTTTTATGTAGTTAATATTCATTACTGTGCAACTAACTATACAAAGGATAAGTATGAAAAAGAATTTTATTTTATCCTAAGCCATTTGCAATTTCTTTTGGACACTTTTGTCAAATGTATTCCAATGAAAATCGATCAGAGTTACCAGTTCATCAACTTTAAAAAAGCAGACAAAATAAAAATATTGTTGGCATTTTAAACTAACTAATGACAGCAATAGCTGGGTGAGTCAGTTGTAAAAATACATTTAATGCTATTTTTTTTCTCTGAAGAGCTTTCATAAGACCTCTATGGTGCATTAGCTATTATGCACCCTCTGTTTTTCAGGTTATACACTGAAAGGCAGACATACTCATTGGCTTAAAAGTAATTATGAGAGAAATGAAATTCTTTCATAGATATAGTTGATGACACTTTACTCTTACCTGTGGAAATCAAAACATTTGGATCCCAAGGGGGGAGAAGCAACAGCAGATGGAAATAATCTGTCCATCCACTTAAGTTCATCCCCTCTATCCAATCTAGGATTTATTTCAGCTTACAAAATTGTCAGCACTTTGTTCAGGGATATTTCAAATACTGCAGCTGGAAGAATGCGGCTCCTTCCTGCCTTGAGAGCTGAAATATTCTCAGTTGCTTTGAAACCCTTAATTTGTCCTTTACCTAAATGATTCTTTTGAAATCTACAATAAGTAGAAAGCCAGTTTTAGAGAGGAAAATTATTTTATTTGAAGCAACCAACATATCGGGGAGTTGTTAGGAATTCAGAGTTCAAACACAAAAGAATCCTTTTCTTGTTCAGATACAGAAAAGGCATCAGAAATGGTTGGAAAGTCCTCTCCTGTTGCTCACAATTGTTGTCACTTGAACTCTTTAATAAAAGTACCATTTGTTCTGAGTGTAAAAAGATATATTACTGTTAACATGCTAGATGTGTCTTCTTCATGTGATATTTTTGAGGTTCTCTGATTGTTGGAGTTAGAAATGAATCACAGTGGTGACTTATTATTAGGGTTAGCACTTTAATTTTAGATTTTTTAATTTGTTTTTGTTTCCCTAGCTACTGAAATGTGGATTTTTTATATTCAGAACATTAAACTATCATAACTAGTGTGTTGAAGAAAACTGACTCACAGGCAGACTATCACCTTCATGAGCAAGAAGTGTCCTGACTCCACCAGGGTCAGAGTGCATGAGGAGAGGGGCGAAGGCAGAAACACGGGTACTGCCCGAGGACAGCCTCACGGGTTTCTGGGCTTTGCAGATGTTAAAAGCCAGCTCTTTGTGGGCGACTTCGTGGGTCCTTCAGAGGCATTCCGCTGCCCTTCCTGAGATGCAGTCACTGCATTTTCCTTCCTCATGGACACTCATTACCCGCACCTTTGGTCCTTCAGCAGTCCACCTTAGACAGACTTTTCTGATGGTTCTCCTCACCCTTCCACGTGGTCATTTTAGAACCCTCTCAGTATGGTCTGTGTCTAATGCATAGGACATGCGCATCCTTGGCCCTGTTCCCCATGTGAATAGAGGCTGATCTCACCTGCCAACTGCTCCTGCAGAAGGAATAACAGCCACTCACTCACCTTTGCCTGCTAGGCATCCCAGGTAGAGGTAGGCACAAAGCTCTTCAAAGGCTTCAGAGGTGAGGAGGAAAACACTTCCAACTCACAACCTAGCTCCCCCCCCCCCCAATTTTTTTTCAGAAAACCCTCTCTGAATAGCTGCTCTCTTAAACTACTCATAGCCTCAATGTTGGGAAGGTTTAAGGACCAGGTAACTAATTTTCTGTATCTACTTTCTTCAGGATAGTCCCTGAATTCACCCAGCACCATGAGATATCAGCTAAAAAAATCTTTTTGCATGTGCTATTACATTAGCTTAAGCATATGTCAGCATCTTTACAAACACTGACATTTCTGTCAGCTAAAGTTTAATTTTCTTCTTTTTACTCTGCTTGTGCTACTTATTAGCTGTGTGGCCTTGGACGAGATGCAGTACCTCTCTGTGCCCTTTTTACTCATTAGTTGCTTGGAGGATTAAATAACTTAATATAAGATTATCTGTGTTAAGCTTTGAATAATGTCAGGCACATAGCAAACGCCCAATATGTTAGCTATTACAATTATTGTTTTATTATATTAGAATAATGATATACCATCTAAGGCATAGTCTTAGAGTTGCTGCTTTATGCCTTAAAGTCGATGCTAAAGAAAGAATAAAATAAAATTAGCGTTTTGTGTCCATACATAGTATTTTATTAATGTGTATAGATTCTGATTATTAGCTGAGAAAATTCTTTAAAAATTCTATTCCCCCCCCCCCAGGGACAGAGAGAGAGAGTCAGAGAGAGGGATAGATAGGGACAGACAGACAGGAACAGAAAGAGGTGAGAAGCATCAATCATTAATTTTTCATTGCCATTGCAACACCTTAGTTGTTCATTGATTGCTTTCTCACATCTGCCTTGACCGCGGGCCTTCAGCAGACCGAGCAACCCCTTGCTGGAGCCAGCGACCTTGGGTCCAAGCTGGCAAGCTTTTGCTCAAGCCAGATGGGCCCCGCGCTCAAGCTGGCGACCTCAGGGTCTCAAATCTGGGTCTTCCGCATCCCAGTCCAACGCTCTATCCATTGCGCCACCGCCTGGTCAGGCTAAAAATTCTGTTTTTTGAGAAAGAAAAACATGGAGAAATTTGATAATATGGGAAAGATAAAGCTTAGCCTTTAGGTTCCATACCCTGCCCACGCATTCATGTGGACACATTCTGAGAGAGCGGGTGGTGCTGGTGCCTCTCATCCTGCCCACCTGTAGGCAGAGAGTACAATACGATCAGGAAACGATAGACTTTCCTCGTTAAAGAAAGAAGAGAGAAATAAGGCGGCCACCAGTTTTTTATTATTTCCTGTGTGTCCTAGGCTTTGTGCTGCGTGCTTAACAAACACATTCTCATTTATAATATAAACTCAATCTATTTAAAAAATGAGAAAAAAATGTTAAGTAATTCAAAGATCACAGGGATCAGAGCTTGGGACAACTCAGGGCTCTAAAACCCTCACATAAATTACACTCCCTTCTTTTTATGAACCTTCTGATGTTGTTAGCCTGTAACAGTAACCACTGTGTAACCAGTCTCACTGTTCAAGGGAGTACCATAAGCATTTTATCGACTAGCTTCTAAAAATTGTGTGTGGCTTGTGTTCTTAACGTGAAAACAGAAGTAACTTTGACTTTAACTATTTTATGATGCCTTCTGACATAATTAGTGGCATCTGAAGAACTCACAAAAATCATATTGGGCATCATGAACTATGGTGTGTTTGTCCAAATTTGTTTTTGCGTTGTGTCCTACACTTGTGTGTAACTCAGAGCAAACTGTCAAATTCGGCCATAGCCCAAGCAGAAAGAGGCAACACGTGCTCTCCACAGGGTTGGCGTGGTAGATCTCATGGCCCTCTTCCATTTAGGCCTATTTCTATACACATCTCATTGTTTAGTGCAGCCATAAATCTCATTGTTTTAATGAGAAACACTACCAGATCATAAGAAATCAGTGGGTGACTCACTTTGCATAACAAGCAGACAAATGCTTTCCAACAACTTGTGAGTAATTACAGATATTTATAATAAGGGTTATCTCTTTGATGGAATTACCATGTCAGTATATACTACTTAAAAGCTGTATGGTTTCTCTGTCCTTTATGATGATCTGAGTTTTTTTATAGTGTGTCATTTACTGTCTCATAAAGTTGTAGCATAGTTTATGGGAATTTAGAGTGAGAAAACTAAGTAGGATATTCTTCTCTGAGATGTAGCATGACACAGTAGAAAGAAAAAGAGCTTTAGAGGTCACACAAGTCTGCACCTGAATGCCGGCTCAGGCTGTTGGTCGCCTAGGACTCGGAGCTACTTGTGTAAACCCTCTGTCGGACCCGCTCCTTCCTCATCCGTAATGTGCAGATAATGATCACTGTTCTAAGGAGTTGGTGTCCTGAATGTTCAATGAGATGTTGTCTGTAAACAATTAGCACAATGCCAGGGACATATTGTGGTAGTTATTATCTTTAAAAACTAGATCTGTTACCTGACCAGGTGGTGGCGCAGTGGATAGAGTGTTGGACTGGGATGAGGAAGACCCAGGTTCGAGACCGTGAGCTCGCCAGCTTGAGCGTGGGCCCATCTGGCTTGAGCAAAAGCTCATCAGCTTGGACCCAAGGTCGCTGGCTCCAGCAAGGGGTTGCTCGGTCTACTGAAGGCCCGCGGTCAGGGCACATGTGAGAAAGCAATCAATGAACTAAGGTGTCGCAATAGCAACAAAAAACTGATGATTGATGCTTCTCACCTCTCTCCGTTCCTGTCTGTCTGTCCCTATCTATTCCTCTCTCTGTCCCTGTAAAAAAACAAAAACAAAAAACTAGATTTGTTGAGAGTTGGAGGCGAAATCATTGCACAAGCGGGTTGAAAAGGAAGTAAGAAATTTCATGATCAAGCAGTGTCGACTCAAACCACTTGACTGTACTTCATTGTTCGTGAGAACTTCTAAAATAGAAATAACAACGTGTCATTTGAGCAGAATATAGGCAGTGATTGGAGCTCAGAGTGTTGTATATAACTGTGTGAGTGTACCTGGTTCAGTGAAAGGCCTGTGTGTGTAAGGGGGATAATGGCTGCTTGTCTAGCACAGTGCTTTTCAACCCCCAGTTGGCGAACCGGTGCCGGTCCAATTGGCATGAAATTTCTGGCAGACCAGTACCAGTCCGCAGACTAGGGGCTGAAAACCACTGTGGTGACACGTAAAACAACTTAGAGGGAAAACGAGTTGTTGATATGGATTCATTCGTTTCCTCACTCAACAAACATATGTTGATTTCCTAAAACTATTCAGTGCCAGTGATACAAAGAAAAAGAAGTGGCAAATGCCCTCTGCACGCTTCTACTCTTAGGCTAAAAGAAGCCTTCACTTTTAAAATCTATCTGTCTTTATCACTAGCTCAAGTCATTGTTCTTCTGTGACCCTTAGATACTCACATGCGCAGTACATGCTACGGTGGAATCAAGAAGGGAGTGTGCGTCCGTCCTTTCCCGGGTGCGGTGACCAAGTCCGAATGCTGCTGTGCCAATCCTGACTACGGTTTCGGAGAGCCCTGCCAACCATGCCCTGCTAAAAATTCAGGTAGTCCCATTGACCACTTTCACACCTGATAAAGAACCTGGAAATGTAACATTAGATATTTGGCCAAAGAGTACATCAGATTTGAACTGCTTTGCCATTATTTTTAATTGAAGAAATGAAGTCCAAACCTGTGTTGGTATGTGCGACAAATGGTGAGATTTGGCTTTTATTTACCTAAGATCTCTAGACAAAGTGAAGTCATGGTGAATAGAACAGTTTATTTGCTGATCCAGTTGTGATTGTTAAAACAGATTTTAACAGGCTTGATGTTCTTGATCTATGATGTCATTGTGAAGACAAAGAGCACAAAATTTACTTATTACTTTCAAGATTTTAATAACTTTACCAAAGACTATACTTTCAGGGGTCATTTCTATAGTTTGTTAATAACTTTACCAGAACCTGATTTTATTGCTTTATTTTTATCTTAACACAGAATGGTCTTAGGCCACAGCCTATCAGTAACTCCAGACTCAGGTCAGGATAAGGTTCATCTTCTTTATTCATGCTGTTACTAGTCTGTAGGAATAGATAAGCCTGTATTGAGTTTATGTAAGTACACTATGGATTAAAAAATAAACACGATCTCTTTTTCTTTAAAGTTAGAGATAGTTGAGAATCTAGGTAGGTGAAAATATAAATTATAGTTGATTATGACTAGTCCGTTTAAAGGGGTATAAAGAATTGAGTGAGCATAATGATAGAAACAGTTAGTTGCCTGGAGAAGCTGGGAAGAACTTCACCGGGAGAGCATGTTTCGTTTGGTCTTGAAAAAAATAAGAACTTCCCATATGGAAGATAGAAGAAAAACATTCCACCAAAGGAAATGGCTTGTCATTTTATAAAAATACATTGTTTAAATCTTAGCAAAACGATGAGAGTTCCCCTAGAAGAATTACTGAGTATGGCATTTTTTAAAAAGAAGAGTTAATGAAGGAAATATTGCCCTAAAATATATTAAGTTAAATTATGCCCATTATGAAAAGGTACAAAAATTGATAAGACTAGATTAAAAAGGTCAGTGAACTAAAATTAATCGAAAAGCAAATGGGAGTAGAAATATAATAATCTTGAAAAAATGAGAACTTCTTACGTGGAAGATGGAAGAAACACATTCCAGCAAAGGAAATGGCTTGGCAGTCCATTAAAAATCTTAACTGGGTGGTTCAAACCTTAGCCAAACAATGAGAGTTCATCTAGAAATAAATGGTATGATAAAGACAGCAAAAAGTATGAAGTTCGCTTTCAACATTAAGCTGTATTTAAAAATTCCTTATAGAATATTTGAAATTTCGGTGGTTTTGTAATGATAAAGGGCTTTTAAAGTAGACATTAATGACTAAAACACATGTAAATTGGAAAATATTTTTCTTAATTGATAAGGAATTTACTTTAATCAATAAGGGAAGTTGAAATCCTCACAGAAGTGGTGCAGTGTGCACAAAGAGACTTTACAGAGTAGAAATGCAAATGATAGATTACCAGATAATAAAAGGCCCAATCTTTCTAAAAGTAAAAGAAAATGAAAAAAAGATGTCATTTTTGTTTATTATATTGGTAAAATATAGATGATTGATTTTTCTCAGTGTTCGGGAGGTCATATAAAAACGGATACTCTTTAATACTGCTGATAGAAGGGTAACCTGACACATTTAGGAAAGGAGGACTATTTTTGGAATTCTTGTATTAATTGTGTACCAGAAGATAGTCATTTGTTTTAAATTTTAAAAATGAATACATGTAATTTTTTCTAATGATATTTTTGGAATTATGTAAGTGACTTGTATAAAATGGATATAATTTAGAGTTTTTAATTTCTCTATTTGTTTTTGTCATATAGCTGAATTCCATGGTCTGTGTAGTAGTGGAGTAGGTATTACAGTGGATGGAAGAGGTAAGTTTATTCTGTTCTCCATCTTATAATAATTAGATAATTATATAGCTTGATTCTCTTATATTATACATATGATTATGTTTAATATTATAAAACTATATTAATGTAAAATGGTAAGATAAATGATCTCTTAAAGCAATGATTATAAACTAGATGATTATGAAGTGGTATGGAGATGCACCTTTTTTTTTTTTTTTTTTCTTATCAAGTGCGAGGCAGGGAGGCATAGACACAGACCTTTCACATATGCCATGAGCAGGATCCACCTGGCAAGCCCCCACCAGGTGATGCTCTGCCTGTCTTGGCTATTGCTCCATTGCTCAGCAACTGAGCTATTTTAGTGCCTGAGGCAAGGCCATGGAGCCATCCTCAGCACCTGGGACCAACTTTGCTCGAACCATTGGAGCCATGGCTACAGGAGGGGATGAGGGAGAAGGGAGGGGTGAAGAAAACAGATGGTCACTTCCGTTGTGTGCCCTGACTTGGATTTAACCCGGGACTTCGATACACCGGGCCAACACTCTGCCACTGAGCCAACCTGCCAACACCTAGATGCACCTTTTTCATAGTGGATAAATACATACCTGTTAAATATGCATTGTTAATAAGGTCAGAAACAAACTATCCCCATGATTTCATGTATACCATTGCTTAATAGAGGCTAGAGTTTGTATTTAGGTTAAAAAAAATAAAGAGGGAGCAATTTTCTTTTTAATTAACCAAATAATGCTGAGATGGTTAAAATAAATCTTGAAGACATATTTGATGTGAATCAAGTTTTGGATATACTGCTCTAAATATAAATTGTTAGGACTGTTTATGCTTAAGAATACTAAACTGTTTTTATCTAACTAAAGAAATTTAATTAATTAATTATTATTTACTGAGAGGAGGGGAGGTACAGATAGACTCCTGCATGCACCCAAACCGGGATCCACCTGGCAAGCCCACTAGGGGGTGATGTTCTGCCCATTTGGGGCATTGCTTCATTTCAAGCTCTTCTTAGCTCCTGAGGCAGGGGCCATAGAGCCATTCTCAGCAACTGGGGCCAACTTTGCTCTAGTTGAGCAATGGCTACAGCAGGGTGAGAGAGAGAAAGAGGGAGAGAGAGAAGTGAAGGGGTAGGGGTAGAGAAGCAGATGGGCGCTTCTTCTGTACACCCTGACCAGGAATCAAACCCAGGACATAGACAGGCTGGACCGACACGCTAACATTGAGCCAACAGGCCAGGGCCAAGAAATGAAATTTATTAAAACTTTGTTATTTTAAATTTAGCAATATGATTAACAAATTTTCAAAATAGAAACTTAAATGTTAAATACATGTGTTTATTTTAGAGTTATTTTATATGTTAATATACATATAATTTCATTTTTAAAATAAAACTGTAACCTGCTGTTAATCCTCATTTTACATATATATTCTTCTACTTTCATATCTGAGAAGACTTCAGACAAATTATATATTACTTAACAGTATGATATTGTGCCTTTGCAACAAATGTCAGAAACCAGAGTAAAGAAGAACACATTTTATGTGTTCCTCCCAAAATTAAAATGAAAAGGCTGACATTTCTGGAGTATTTATGGTCTTACAAATTCTAGAAAACAATAGCATCAAAATGTGGGCATAGTGACCAAATTTGATTTTATGCCTAGTCTGTATTTTATTCCCTCTCAATATGGCCTCCCCAGCAGCACCAGCCACCTGTTGAAACTGCTTGGTTGCTCATCCAAGTATATGTTTCTACAAGTCCCATTGTACTTGGATGGCAGACAGTAGACATGTTCATGGCTTATTGTAAAACGTTGTGTTCTCAAGCATTTCCATTTGAACTATCCTCTTTATTAATTTCAACACATAAACAGAGAAACATTTATTAAATATCATATTCAAAATATAATAAAATAGAAATATTCCATACCTTCAAGGACCATAAAATCACATAGGACACCCTAGTAAATCTTTGACTTTTAATTAGATGGTTATAATGTCTATCAAGATGAATTTTCCTTTGGATTTTGAGCCAACAGCCTATAAATCTTTTTATTAATGTTATCACAAATACAGACACATTACATGGCTTAAATCTTTGAATTTCTGCCAGTTCCCTTCATTATCCTTATGACTTACCAGGGAAGTGTCCTCCTGTATCTCAGTTTAATTCTCACTGCTCATTTTCATTTCCTTTCCCTTTCCGAAAGGTGAGCAAATGGTGGGTGTGCCGAGTTAAACACATCCCATGTTGAGTGATCTTTATTAGGCCTGCATGTATCAACAAACTATAAAATGCCATTATACTTTCAACGTTTGATGCAGATATCAATGAGTGTGCTTTGGATCCCGATATATGTGCCAATGGAATTTGTGAAAACTTACGTGGCAGTTACCGTTGTAATTGCAACAGTGGCTATGAACCAGATGCCTCTGGAAGGAACTGCATTGGTAAGTTATATGCTGTGTTTATATAGGAGCTTTTCATACTTAACCCCATGGATTGTAGGAGAAATCAAGATACAAAATAATTACTAAAAGTAGAGATCTTAAAGATTCTCTTGTTTCCTTCTTAGTGCATGAAGATATAAAAATTTGGGAATCAGACAAATTCTGTTACACTATAACAAACTTCTTAGTGACAGAACTTAGTATTTAAAATTTTCTTTTCTCAAATGAATGAGCACATTACTAAATTATTGCCCTGTTGCTTTTCTGCATATATCTTGATGCTATAATTGTTTACTAAGAAGTAAACTTCAAAAATTAACAGCGCAACATAGATAATACTAAGTTAAGAAAGTGAAGCTTTACAGATTGACAGAACTATACAGAGACAACCTATCTAAACATGGTAACTGGGATGGGTGTTTCTTTTAGTAATTTATAAGAGAATGTTTAAAAACACTCAAGTATGCAGTTCATCTATTCCAGATATTGTGAATAACCTAAATTTTCCCATAGAGAACTTCAGTTCACTTTTATAAAATGAATGTTATTTGATCAATCATTGTATGTAACAACTTTTATATCTAATCACTGATGACTCTTACATTTATGTCTTGATGATTATGATCAGAAAGAATTACATTATTTTGCATTTACAGTACTGACTTTTATTATTGAATATGTCCATATGATCTTTAATTGAAGAAATACATACAGATGGATATATAAAACTATATTAAGTACCATGTATTTAGAATAGATTTTGACACCTACAGAGAAAGGCACCAGCCAAAGACTGTAGAACATTTACAAATATACAAAACAGCTAGCTTTTATGCACTAAAAGCAAAGTTGCTTCTAGCATACTTTCCAAGTGCAGTTGGACACAAGGGTACTCTACTGAAAACAGATTATTTGGTGCGCATTTACACACTGAACATGATTCAAGGAACTACTTAACTCTTTAAATTAGGTTGATGAATAATTTTTATAGAAAATTAAAACTACATTTTAAAAAATAAAAATGAAGCCAAATTTCAGTTTTCATTTGTTAGGGCTGCTGTAACAAAGTACCAAAAAACTGGGCTACTTAAAACAACTGAAATGTATTGTCTTATAGTTTGGGAAGTCAAACACAAAGACGTCTACAGAGCTGTGCTCTCTCTAACGGCGCCATGGGAGAACCTTCCCTTCCTCTTCTAGCTTCTGGAGTCTGCCAGAAATCCTTAGTGTTTCCTATCTTGCAGATGCGTCACTCTGGTCACGTGTTCATTTCTTTCTTATGTGTCTTCACGTCATCTTCCCTCTATGTGTGTCTGTCTCTCTTTCCCCTTTCGATGTGAGCACCTGTCATGCTGGGTTACAACCTACAGTAATGACTCATTTTAAACAGATTACCTCTATAACAATCCTATTAACAAATAAAGTCACATTCTGTGGTACAGGGGGTTAGGACTTCAGTATATCTTTTTTTTTTTTTTTAAGATTTTATTTACTCATCTTAGAGAGGAGAAAGAGAAAAAGAGAGAAGGGAGAGAGAGAGAGAAGGAGAAGAGCAGGAATCACCAACTCTCACATGTGCCTTGAGCGGGCAAACCCAGAGTTTCAAACCAACGACTTCAGTGTACCAGGTCGATGTTTTATTCATTGCACCACCACAGGACAAGCCAGCATATCTTTTTTTGAGGGAAACAGTTCAACCCATACCCTGGTATAATGGGTAAATAAATTATGTTGTAGCCACTTGATAAACAATATGAGAGAAATTATGGTAATGCTTAAAATATAAAATTAATTTTTACAAATCAAAATTCAAAATTGGAACAAAAACATAATATCCAAAGGAAAAAAAGATCAGATAAAACACAAACAATCTTACCAGTTGTGATAGAATTATGGGAAATGTTTTTTCAATCTTTATTTTCCAAATCTTTACACTGTCAGTATATTGTTTGATCAGGTACAGTTGTTGCTTGCAAGACTAAAAACATACTTTTCCATAAAAGGAACTCTTCACCCCAAACTGTCCTTTTTATTTCTTTCTGTCATTAACTATACTTTCAATAATGGGGGGTTTGGGTATGAAGATAAAATTCAATGTGAGCTTCTTAAATTTGAGCTTTACATATTTTCTAGGCTGTTCTAAACTGATCACCAGCATAAGAATTTGCCATTTGAATAAAACAATATATTTTGTTTGGGATCAAAGAATGTGCTGTGACGACAGAGACTATGTCAAATAGAGGGGTGAAAAAAATAAAACATCATTGGGCAATGTGCTGTATGTTTCAATATGTATATCTCCTGTCTTCTGACGGTTGCTTCCAGACATTGATGAGTGCCTGGTAAACAGACTGCTCTGTGACAACGGCCTGTGCCGAAACACGCCTGGAAGTTACAGCTGCACGTGCCCGCCTGGCTATGTGTTCAGGACTGAAACGGAGACTTGTGAAGGTAAGAGCTGTTCTTTGTTGCCTTAGAGATGAATAAATAAACACCTAGCTAGGCATAACCATTAACTTCATTGACAAAGCAGCATAGTAAAAAGAGTATTGTTTGAATATTTTTAAAATTTGTTATAGTCTCGTTCAGCTAATCTTCTAGTTTTAGAAATGATGTGCACTTCACACAGTTCATGAATACCGTCAGTTTTGTTCCATTCAGACTAAAAAGCAACAAACATTTGGAACAAACATTTAGAAGTCTAAAAACAAAAGTGGGGAAAGGAGCCAGTTTGTTTCATTTGCTGAAATGTCAGATTTTTGTTTTTTCACTTTGTTTTCCCTTTTTAACAGCCGCTATGACACATTAGACAAGGGAAACCTGAATTGTAACGGCAAATTCAGCTTTGACGCATTTTATTTATGAAATGATTGATCTAATACCTCAGAGACTGGCCCAGAAATTTGGAGGCTGACTAAAAATGGTCATCTTAATTAAATTTATAGTCTAAAAAGGTTGTCCTTTTTGTTTGATAATTTAAAAGTTATTGTTTGGGCTGGTGGATCATAAAGCAATGTTTAAAAGCTTTTTGCTTTCAATGACATTTTTCTGCAGTGAAAGTTACGTGAATGAGTTAAATGCTAAGGGAAGGCCTCATTTTAGTGAAATACCAGCTAAGTAATGAATGCATTCAATTACGCTTTTCTTTTTTGATCAAAGTGTTGTGTATTTCAGAATAATCTGTTGTATGACTACCAGCCATTGTTCCTTTTAAAGTCTCACTATATGGGCCACAGAAGTGTCCCATGACATTATCAAATGCAATAACTACTTCCGAATACTAACTTTTTAAAAAGAAGTTTTATATGTAATTATTTTGAATAGTCTTTTCCTTATCTGTTAAAATATTTGTTTTTTAGTGACTGCACAGCCAAGAATACTGCAGTGGTAATATTATGCAAAAAGATGTTAACATTCTCTCTTCATCTTATTGTTTAACTTCAAAGCATTCTTGTGAACAGAAACAAGTTAGGACTGGAACAAGATGCGCGAACACAAATGATTCAGCTGAAGTCAATGAAGTGCAATTACAAAGTGCAATTCTGACTTTGAATTGAATTGGAGGGACCACTGAAAAACAGTAATTAGCCCGAAGAAAGAAAAAAAAAAAGGGAATGAAAACAGCATAAATAGTTTTTGCAATTTTCGTTTGTTCGCATCATAACTGCTGCCCACCCCGTTTTGCAGAGGTTCCGCAGAGAAAGGCATTCGTTCCCTTCCCAATGATAGTACTTGAAGGTTCATCTTCTCCACAGCTGAGCAGGTGGCACACTTGAGAATTTTAAATATCTTTCTGTAAGATACAAAAGTTCTCATTTTAAGCTAGCTCAGCCTTCTCAAATGCATTCAACCAGGGACTTTATCTGCCAGCAGCCACTCACACACACCCCAACACCTATTATTCTTCAGCATTGCTCTGAGAGACGCACACACTCTAAAAAAATTATTCTAGTCATATTTCCTCCACGAGTAAGTATCATGGTGGGTGGCAAAAGGGATTTTAAGATTTCTTAATCATTTTTTTCTTTATTCCCAACTTTCCACACTTCCTTCCCACTGTCTTTTATCATTTTATCCATTGTCTGTTGGAGGATACTCTTCTGTTAACTGTTAAGAGATTCTAAAAGCAGGAAGAGTTTAGGATAACTTCTTAATTGAATGGGGAAGCTGATGATGATGAGGACTGGTTTCCCTGTCCACAGTGGCAATATCCTTTGGTACTATTGTAGAGATATACACAGTGGAGAAATAAAGTGTCTTTGTTTCCGTTTGGTAAAAATTTGGTTTGTACAGTGTATCCGTAAAGTCATGGTGCATGTCGGTCCTGTGCCCGGTCAAAAGTGCACCGTGACCTTACGGACACACAGTATACTGAATTGTCAATGATATTTATAGCATATTCCCTTCATTTTAACAAGATGGAGTTGAATGGCACTAAGAGCCAACATACCAAAAAATAAAGAAAAGGCCAGGACTCTCGTGCTTATGTGAACAATTGAAGAGTAGGAATAAATGCTGTTCAACAGTATAATGTTGAATGATGACATAAATCTCACGGCATATTAATACAAAATCAGGCAACAGTGAGGGTTAGAAACAGTTTTCTTTACTTATTTTGTCCAAAGGATAATCTGAACCTTTTCTTTAATATAAAAATATATTTTATATCTGCCATTCATAAAGAAGAAGTTCAGCTTATGTAAATAAAAAAGAAATGGTAGAGAAATATTTTGGCTCTAACCTTACGACATTGGTGGAAATAAAAATGATTTATCATGAGAAACTTAACCAAATAACTTCTATTTCTACATTTTCTTCCCACTGTTAAATTATTTGCATTTTATTAACTGTTTTGCCAAATAAATAGACCTGAAGGCCACGAATCTCTTTATTCCCTTGAGTGTCCTCCTCATTTCCACCATCAAATACATGCAGTAAATTTGTCTGCCTGAAGCAGTTCTCTTCTTCATTCTATTCTTCCTAAACTAATTTCCAAAGACTAGACAGGGAACTATTAGCAGATTCATTATAGGCTCTAATTTTCTCTGTATATGTTTGCTATAGTCACTAATTTTGCTTGTCATTCACATTTACAGTAGGCTATTTTAAATATATAATAGCAGTAATAATAAAGTTCCTCTGATATTTCAGACTGAAGTTACAAAAAATGTATTTTCCTCTTTTTGTTTGAGCTCGGAGAGCCTGTGAAAGTTAAAGATTTTTACAGCAAGCACTGTGGTTTAGATTCTGTTTCCAGTGACATAACTAGTTAAATGTAAACCAGATGTGCTTTGAAGTTTATTTCCAGGAATGTACAGTGAACTGTTTCAATTCCTGGTTCCATGACATTTATAACATAAAAACACTGTATTTAAGGAAAAATTAAACAGTTGATATGTGTAGCTGTCATTGCATGTGTTTATAGTTTTTGCATTCATAATTGTTTAATTTAAAATAGGGATTTTGAAAATATATAATATTGATGTTTTCCTGTTTTGAGAACTTCTTACAAATGAAATTAATAGGTGAGCTATATATAGTCTGTCCTCAGGTCAGTTTTCTACTTTCTGACTATCTGATTCCTTTTTTTACATTGTGTTTTTACTGAAAGAATTTCAGGACTCTGGAGTAGATTTTTTTCATTCCAAATCTGTGCTACATTTACAAAACCTGCTCTTGTATTTTTCTTTTAAGAGGTTTTCTTGCTACAAACAACCTGAAAGAAAGATGTATTTATATTTCCTCAATTTTTACTTCAAAAATTAAATAACTACCTGGATACTTCTTTAGTAGTTTTGAAATAGCAAAGACATAACACACCTGTTTTCCACATTGATTTTAAAATTTGCATTTCATGTCTACTGACTTGAAAATCAACAGTGAGCCCTGTCTTTCCAGGACCAGTTTAGTTTGTAGTATTTGACTTGAGATGGGCAAGAGCAAGCATTGCAGTGTTACAGTTATTTATCTGTGTGTTTTCCTCAATATTATTTTATATTTAATTCAAAGAGATGTTTAGAAAAAATATTGTAGTAAACTCAGAAAACCTAGTTAGTGTTCAACAACAACAAAAAATGTCTTCAAGTATGTTGATCTGTTTCAGATAATTAGCCAGATACAAAACAAAATCATTGTGTATCCCTTCTTTAAACTGAGTGGTTGAATTTATACTGAAAATCAGTCTTTGATATTGTTGCTAGTACATAATCTGAGACATATATATATATATATATATATATATATATATATATATATATATATATATATTTTTTTTTTTTTTTTTAATTAACTCATGTTAAACTATGTAACTTTATTGGTTTTACATTTTCATTGGTCAGGACTTGCGAATTCTGTTTACTTCCGGCTAGCAACAGGAATTGTTTAGATTATTGAGTATCATTTGATTTAAGACTCAAATTAAATTGATGATAGTAAGGTCTGTATGAAGCAATTGCAAATTTTTCTCTTTTTTATTTTACCAAACTCACTTGTGCTTTAAAAAAAAACTCTCCACATCAAACATACCAATGCAAACAGGCTAAAGAGAGAAGAAGGTGGGTAAGGATAGGGGAGAATGCGGTACGTGGCATTGACATTTCACCCCTTATTTTCTGATTTGTATTCAGGAGATTGAAATTAAAGCCGGCATGGTAGTATTGTATCTCTAACATAGGCTTTTAAAATTCTTCCAAAACCTCATGGAGCCAGAAAATGACGGAAACAGCCAACCTTTGTGCACAATAGTGTGTTGTTGCTTTCCATGGAATCAAAAATCAGATTTCCCACAGGACAGTTACATCTTAGTATGGGGGAAATTAATCCGATGTAAGTAGCGCAGTAAAATAGTGAGGATTCACACACTAATCCCTTTCACAGTAGGCTGCTTCCTGCAGTCCCACTGCATCCACAGTCATGTATGTGTGTATCCACGCTGCAAAAACACACATCTCTGTTCCCCATTCACTTTATGCTTGCTTCATAGACCCATATTAAAATTACTAGAGCCAAGTTTACCAGACATTCTGGCATAGCATGGCTTGTTGGAATAATATTTTCCAGAAACACATGGCAGTTCTAACAGAATCTTTTCCTTCTGGATTGTAGATATAAACGAATGTGAAAGCAACCCATGTGTCAATGGGGCCTGCAGGAACAACCTTGGATCTTTCAATTGTGAATGTTCTCCTGGCAGCAAACTCAGCTCAACAGGATTGATCTGTATTGGTAAGACGCATGCACGGTACCGACATTCCAGTTTCCCTGCAAAGACAGGCAGAGACCACAGGAAAAATATTGGGGATAAAAACAACATGATTACAGGAAGCTAATAGAAGTTGCTCTAGCTCTTTTCTCTGATTATCAACATAGGAGTAAAACGTGATAACATAAACAGGACATGCTCTCAAATTTTGTTAGATGCTAGGAAGTGTTTCTTCCCAAAAATAGATATATTATGCTGTAAATTGTAAATATTTCCATACCACACACATATTTATATTTGTCACTCTAAGAATGCCTCAGGCAGCAGCACAATCAAATTCCTGCTGCATACTTTTAGAAACAACATTCAGTGATAAACAAAAATGTGATAGCATTTGGACTCTGTTAACGGGACAGGAATTGAAAGATTTTAAGCTTTAAACAAATGGGAAAAAATTATTGTTATTTATGTATTTATTTATTTACTTTAAGTGAGAAGAGGGGAGACCCATATACGTCCCCACCAGGATCCACCCGGTAACCCCATCTGGGTCTGATGCTTCAGTCAACTGAGTAATTTTTAGTGCCTGAGGCTGAAGCCACTGGCTGCAGGAGGGAAAGGGGAAGGGAAGGGGAGAGGGAGGGAAGCAGGTGGTCACTTCTCTTGTGTGCCCTGATCAAAATCAAACCCGGAACATCCATACCCTGCATCCATGCTCTATCTACTGAGCCAGTGGCCTGGGCTGAAGTTACTGTTTTTTAATTTCTCCAGTCATAAATTTATGGACTTCAAAGAAGAGAAAATGATTGTTTTCTTGCTTTTGGAAACCTCTAAGGTCTTGATAATGACAGTGGGGCATATATAATATGACATTATCTGATCAATTACTATAAGGAACAGTTCAGCACATGTAAAGGTAAAAAAACTGTCCCAGTAATATTTTTCCTATTTCCAGTGTTTGTGGCTCCATTGACTAGGCATACCACAGGTCTTATCATTGGTTAGGCCTTTAAAGTGAACTAAATGTATATTTCCAAATAGGAAAATATTTCTGTTTTACATAGTGCCAAATACATTGAAAGTTGTTATCTAACCTGTGTGAATTTTTAATTTAATATTTGCCAAAGACAATAGCATTTTCAGTATGTCTGATGTCAACAGTAATTAGCTGACATTATGATAATGTTAGAGGAGTACTTGTTTGTTACATGAAGAGAAATGACCAAGTCCAAAGTTATCAGTGAAAACCTTCCCTTTGGAAATGTCAGCTCAGCTGGTGAAACAGGAGGTTTGCTCAGCTCTCCATACTAGGAAACAGCTTGCCATCTTCTTTTTTCCCTTATAGAATTCCAGATTGGGAGGTGGGGGAAGGAGGCATGTGGGTTGGATCTGTTAAGGCAGAAGTATTTTTGCTAAGCCACAGTTTCCAACTGAGATAAAGTCATTTTATGATGCAAAGGAAATGAACTCAGCATTAATTAATTAATGTCTCAGAAAACTAAATCTGTGTGCCACTTGGGCAATCAAAGATATCTTAGCTTTGCTTCATCATAAACACTTCTATTATTTTGGCTTTTACCCTCACATTTATTAATGACAAAAAGAACAAAGGCTTTTTATTCCCAAATCATTATGTTGGGCAACTAAATACCACCATATTTTTCTTCACCAGTGTGTTACGTGTTTTTATTTATTATGATAAAAATTTGAATATCTCTGCCTAAAGCTGCTCAGAAAGATAGTTATTTAATATTTTTTAAATTTAGGCATTTTATCTACTTTTTTTATTTAAAACAGAATTCTACTTTTAAAAAGGAAATAGATAGTAAAATGTGTCTACATAGAAAAAATATGGATTTTTAATTGGACTGTCAAGTGACTCTAATCTGGGTTTAGCCTGCAAACACACTGCTCTTTCATAAGGTCTCTAATTTTAGAACAGACTAAAAACTCCCTGATGTGATTATAGATTTAAAATTAACACACATGAATTAATTAGATACTAAAAATAATTAGGAATTTAGAATTTATTCTTCAAACTTCCTAAACATAAATTAATCTTAAACTGTTTTTGTAAACTATAAAAAGACTATTGTATTCCGGTTGAAAATTATTAAATATAACAGAACAGTGAATTTAATCAGTGCATTATATTGCTCAAATCTGATAGTTCTACATAATCCAGATCAATTTCCCTCACCTTTGGATTGGGTCTGCATCCTGTCCTCAAATTACATGGATGTGCTAAGGGTGGTGACCTCTCTGTTGGCAAACCCAAAGGTCTATTGTCATTCTTCATCTTAGCCTAGAATAGCAGTGTTTGGCACAGTTCATCACTCACCCTTTTTCAAGAAGATTTCATTTCTTATCTCTTCTTCTTTCTCTTTTCTGGTCTGGTTTCTCAGTTTCCTTTGTTAACGTTTCCATATTTTCCTGTCTCCACATTGGAGTGTACCACAGGCCAGTATATGAACCTCTTTGCTCATCAATGTCTATACTCATGCTTACACGACCCATACATTGACTCTCGAATTTATCCCTGTACCCTCAGCTTCACTACCTGCAGACTTGTATTTCCATCTGTCTGCACAGTGTCTCCATTTGGAGACATTTCAAACTTAACATGTCTAAAGCCAACCTATTGTCTTTCAGCTTGAACCAATGTCTCCTTCAGTCATTTCTGTCTTGAAAAAAAAGACAATTCCATTCTTTTAGTTGCCAGCTACCAAAACTTTGCAGTCATCTCTGATGTCTTTCTCTGAAACTCCACAGTGACTCCATCAGCATCCTGTTGATTGTAGTTGAAGTTTGTCTGTATTTGAACTGCTTCTCACTGTCACCACCAGCGGCCCTCAGTCTCAGCCACCATTATTTCTCTTCTTGATTATTACTGTGGCCTCTAATATAAAGAGTGTTAACCTGATTTATTTTTCAGATATTTAATTTTTTTTTTATTAAATTTATCTGGTTGATGTTGGTTAAAAAATTGTAGAGGTTTCAGGGATACAGTTCTATAATACATCATCCGCATGTCGCACTGTGTTCACCGCCCAAAGTCAAGTCTCCTTGCATCACATCGATTTGACCCCCTTTACCCTTTTCTACCTCCCCTCACCCCTGCTCCCGCTGGTAACCATCATGCTGTTGTCTGTGTCTAGGAGCTTTTGTTTGTTTGTCCTCTTTGTTCATTTGTTGCTTTCAATTTTCTATCCTACATATGAGTGAAAGCATATGGTTCTTGACTTTTTCCATCTGACTTATTTCACTTAGCGTGATGTTCTCAAGATCCGCTTCTATTCTCTGTTGGCAAATGGCAGTGTTTCATCTCATCTAACCGCTGACTATATAACTACATGTGTATTCTTTGTATGTATACACACAAATAAAACAGGAGAGGGAGAAGGAGGATGCACGGTGTTACAGAATGAGGGCTTTGGAATCAGACTAAGCAGGTTTGCCTGGATGCTGATACTATACTAACTGGATGACCTTGGGCAAATTAGTTGACTTCTCATCTGCAAATTGTACATACCTTACAGGGTTGTTTTAACAAGTAAGTAAACTAATACATAGAAAGCCTTTAATAGTGCTTGTTGCCATCTCAATAAATATTAATAAGTACTATTACAATACTGTATGTCTTACTTCAAATGACTGCAGCCAAAGTGATAAAGCAGTAATGAGTCCTGGTTCTTAAGCACACAGCAATCTGGACTGTTTAAATACACAGTAGCTTTGTAGGAGCATCCCTGTTTCCTCTAGTCCAACGATTTTCAACCTTTTTCATCTCATGGCACACATAAACTAATTACTAAAATTCTGTGACGTATCAAAAAATATATTTTTACTGATCCAGTAAGAAAAAAATAGCTATGATTCTGATTCATTCACACTGGACAGCTAGCTATTATTGTATTTCTTTATTTGACAATCTAAGGGCAAAGAGGTCAATGCCCCCAACTAAATAATCAGATAAGCGGTTTGAAGAGATCCTTGCACTGCTCTATGCCGTGAAATATATGGGGTTAAGGCTTAAAAAGCCTGTCATTTGAGGCCTGATACAAATGCTGACGAGCAAGCCTTTTTCATTTGTATGTAGTTTAACCCACACTGAATCTCGAGACGGTAAAATACAGTGTCCATCCCTTCTCCACGTCCTTGCCCCAGAACTTTTTGTCTTCAGTCAGGACAGAGTTGTCTGTTTGCTTTAACTTCTGTCACAGAGGGCTTGGATTGTAGGTCACTTCCCCCTACCCATGGCTGTGTTCCATAGGGAATCAGAAGTTACAAGTTATTGCTTCATGGGCCTGCCAGTTTCATCAGAGTTGCTTTTCTGTGTTCCTGATCATGCTTTGTTTTTATTGTTGAATTTAGCAGTAAAGCCTTTTCTGCCCATATTATTAATTGGGTTTTAAAATAGATACTGTTGAGATATGCTTTTTCTTTATTGTTTTTCGAGTCTCCACGGCACAATACGCTATTAAGCTTTTGTTGAATTGTGTTGTACACATCAAGTGTCTTGAAAGCAGCAGAGCTGTTTGTCAAATGCAGATCCTGGGCCGCACCGCTGGAGACTTGGGAATCTGCAGGTTCCCAACGACCTTAGCAGTGTGACGCACACTGAGCTGAGGGATCTGCAGGTCCCCAACGACCTTAGCAGTGTGACGCACACTGAGCTGAGGGATCTGCAGGTCCCCAACGACCTTAGCAGTGTGACGCACACTGAGCTGAGGGATCTGCAGGTCCCCAACGACCTTAGCAGTGTGACGCACACTGAGCTGAGGGATCTGCAGGTCACCAACGACCTTAACAGTGTGACGCACACTGAGCTGAGGGATCTGCAGGTCCCCAACGACCTTAGCAGTGTGACACACACTGAACTGAGGGATCTGCAGGTCACCAACGACCTTAGCAGTGTGACGCACACTGAGCCGAGGGATCTGCAGGTTCCCAACAACCTTAGCAGTGTGACACACACTGAACTGAGAGCCACGGTTCTAGAGGGAGAACTTTATAAATAATATATTTTACCTAGTTAGTATATGCCGTGTCAATTTTGATTGGATTCCTCATTATTGCTTTAAAATCAGTTATTCAGCAGTCACTTAAGGGGGAACTTCAGTTAGATTCTTAGACATAGTCTAAAAATGCTAAAAGTAGTTGTCACTATTGGTCGGATTACTGATTAGTTTTATTTGTTTTTGTTATTTGCTCAAATACTTTACCCTAAACACGTGTTGCATTTTGAACTGGAGATAAATTATACATAGCTATGCATAGAACAATGCCTGCAAAATATTAGCCCTGGAATGTCTTACTGGTGGTTTTATAGTTGATGTTTATTTTCTTCTTAATCTTCTAGACTTCTTTTGTTTTCAAATTATTCATCAAGTAAGTTTTTTCAGTTGGAGAAATACTTGCTTCTATCTAAACAGAACAGAAATTATGTGTGGTTTATTGGGTGGAGAATTAGGAGAGATCATTTGAGGAATTTTATTTGATAAAGTCTTAAATACCAAAACAGTTGTCATGAAGGATAACTCTTATAAGTGTTTTTCACAAAAGTAATGATCCTATTATGGAATTGCATTACGTTTGCAAGTACCAGCATAAAATCTTGGACAACGGCTGTCACTCCTAGAATACCAGTAGATATGATTGTATGAGTTACCATATCATGTGAAATACATATATTGCAATATTCCACTTACATGTACATAATATATGTAAGTGCATGTACATGTAAATGTATTCAAAACCTATGTATTAAAATTTATTAAAAATAATTCTCTGGGTTTTTTTAATACTATAAAAAATGTCATTGATGTATACAAGAGATGTGTGCTCCCCATCCTTTCCTGTTCCTTTTTAGACAGCCTGAAAGGGACGTGTTGGCTCAACATCCAGGACAACCGCTGCGAGGTGAACATTAATGGCGCCACTCTCAAGTCTGAATGCTGCGCCACCCTGGGAGCTGCCTGGGGCAGCCCCTGCGAGCGTTGTGAGCTCGGTAGGCATCCGGCCCAGGGGCTCGGGCTTCCGGTCAGAGGGCTTCTCCCCCAGCTAGGCACCTTTTTCACTCTGTATTTCCATAATGAGGAAGACTGTAAAATCTTTACCTTCCCGATAATGTTGTCTTTTCTGGTAGAATTTATTCATTTCTCGAAATAATATTTGCTTTATTCTTTTACTATAATCAGACCTTCCGAATATTTTAGGCAAGAAGAGGCATCTTCTAGAATTTAGCCGCCAGCAGCAGCTTCTTTAAAAATTTCTTATTTATTTATTTGTAATTCAGTGGGCAATGGGAAAGCAAAATGGAATTTTCATGGGAAAAACTAGGGGAGTCTCAGCGTGGGTCAGCACGAAGGCCGTTACTGCAGGTGCCACAGGCTGGTGGATTTCAGCAGGGAGCAGCTGGCAGCCTCGGCCTCTGACACTCCAGCGTGTGGTTTTTATTTAGTTCCATTTAGTTTCCGTTATTTTTTTTAATTTTTTTTTTAGATTTTATTTATTTGTTTTTAGAGAGAGAGAGAGAGAGTTAGAGAGAGGGAGAGAAGAGGGGGAGGAGCAGGAAGCATCAACTCCCCTATGTGCCTTGACCAGGCAAGCCCAGGGTTTTGAACCGGTGACCTTCAGTGCTCCGGGTTGTCTCTTTATCCACTGCGCCACCAAAGGTCAGGTGTTATTGAGTTTCTCAAACTTAACAAATACAACTTAAATTGTATTTTCTTTTACAATGAAGTGAAAATATGTTCTATTGTTTTCACAGATACAGCTTGCCCACGAGGCTTTGCCAGGATTAAAGGTGTTACCTGTGAAGGTGAGTGTATGCTTGGATATTGTAAATCTTTAGAACAGTATGTAAAGTTGACACTGACTCTCACACTTTGAAGATATTTATCATTTTCAAACCCCTTGACATTTCAATAAAAATACTCAGTGTAATCAATAAATGTTTTAGAATGCCACCTTTAGGAAACAGATTAGAGTTTCTGTTTTTCCTCTTTATACTGTTGCATAAAATTTCATGAGGCCACCACTAGCCTTTAAGGCACAGAACAGCTGGCAGAGAAACATCTGGGCTGTGTTTTATGGATGGACAAGGCTGGGGTAATTTTCACAGCTGGTACCTAGGAAAACCAGTGGCTGTATTGTGGAATATTTCTGCTTAACTCAAGTAATAATTCACATTGTATCACACATTGAATATGCCCTACAGGAAGTAACACTACACCTGCTTTTTCTATTTGTAACATCTTTATCCCTACACTTGCTTCATTTCCCTGCAGATGTTAACGAGTGTGAGGTGTTTCCTGGCGTTTGTCCAAATGGACGCTGTATCAATAGCAAAGGATCTTTTCATTGTGAGTGCCCTGAGGGCCTGACACTGGATGGAACTGGCCGGGTGTGCTTGGGTAAGGTTCATACCCTTGAGTGTTTTATGCCTGAAACAGCCATGAATTTTTCTCATTCTTTGGGTAGTAACCAGTCTGAAACCATTAGGTCTATAGCTAGAAAGGCTTTGTTTTTTATTTTATTTTGTTTTATTTATTTATTTATTGTATTTTTCCAAAGTGAGAAGCAGGGGGAAGCAGAGAGACAGACTCCTTCATACTCCCCACCGGGATCCACCGGGCATGCCTACCAGGGGGGACAATGCTCGGCCCCTCTGGGGTGTTGCTCTGCTGCATTCAAAGCCATTCTAGCACCTGAGGTGGAGGCCATGGATCCATCCTCACCACCCAAGCCAACCTTGTTCCAATGGAGCCTTGGCTGCAGAAGGGGAAGAGAGTGAGAGAGAGAGAAATGAGAGGGGGAAGGGTGGAGAAGCAGATGGGCAATTCTCCTGTGTGCCCTGACCGATAATTGAACCCGGGACTTCCACACACTGGGCCGATGCTTTACCACTGAGCCAACTGGCCAGGGCTGTAGAAAGGCTTTAAGTGAGATATTCTGAGGGAAAGTCACTCACGAATGGATATTTTTTAAGTAATGTATTTCAGTGAAATGATTTGTGCATCATACAGAAAGTTAGTACTACTCAAAAATTTACCTCAAAACTTATGATTTCTTTAATCAGATATTTTAGGCAGGTCCAGTCTTTCACACTGAGTCAGTGGAGTAAGGGAACTATGTGTATTTTGACCAAAGAAGAAAAATTGGAGACTAGTGTTTAAAGTTAACATTTATCAGTCTACTGTAGCTGTGCTCTTAGTCTACAGTGGAGAAAGTCATGATCAAAGTTATGTTCTTCCTTTTTGAAAATAGTAACATCCCTTTTTTTTTCTTGACTACCTTTAGAGTTTAAATTTTCTTAATGTTTTATTTTCTAAAGATTTTAAATGACAAGTGCTTTCTTTCAACATTGTATTATAGGAACGGCTCATTGACCTTATTCTTTGTCAGTTTTGCACTTGACTAAACTTATTTCATGATTGAAAAAAACATTTGTATTTAGTCTATACTGTAGCTAAGCAATTTTTTATGTGCTTAACGGATATTTTCCAATATGCTGTGGCACAATAACCTTTTAAAATAACCTTATATAGGTTTGTATTTGAAATTTAAGACCTAAGACAGATCATGAGCAATGGTAATGTTCTATTCAAAGATCTTGAAGGTATTTATGTATTATATATAGCAGATTTTTAAAATTGGTAGTAAGAAAAGATGTTTGCAGCATTACAAAGCTTAGTTATAAACACAGATTTCATTTGAAGTTAATTTTTGATGACATATTTGAATTTGGATATAAAGTATAATTGTAAAATCATATGGAAATATTTATAAATTATAGCATCCAGAGTTTGAATAAAGAAAAAAATGTTTTCAGATTTTTATGGTTAAATTATTTACAAAGTTTAGAAAGTAGTAAAGTATCTTTAGAAGATGACAGAGCGTCCATATGCTCAAGTGAGTAATGAAGTCAAGTTGCCTTCAGTAACCAAAGGATGCTACATATGAAGATGTATCACTGATTGCAAGTTATCACTAAGCAAATTTAATTTCCAATAGCATCACTCAAAATTAAGCCTTCTGGAATATTCTAAAAGGATATGGTGAATTTTTCATCTTTGTACTTTGGTTAAATGTTTTGTCACTACTTGAATTATACTACATTCCTTTATTGTGGCTGGGGATGTGACAAAGTTTTAAGAAAAGATTGGCATGTGAAAATGTAAAATTTTCTGAGACTAAAAGTAGAGGTAAACTGCTTTGATAGACTTGATCTAAATCAGAGGTCTCAATCTGCAGTGCTTTCCAGGGATAAGCAGGTAGCATAAATGAGTGAGGTGGTAATAAGGAGTGGTGGGGACTGTAGCAAACTAGCAAACTGTGGAGTACTTATACCATTCAGAGGCTTCCAAATTTGTATTTTCTTTTCCATGCAAACCAGTTAAAACATTCACAGGTCATATGTGGCCAGTGTGCCCACAGTGTTTTGGCTCCTAATGTGAATACTGATATGAATCTCAGTAGTAAAGACACCAGATTTCTCTGCTAGGCTATCATAACTTTTTACTTAATTACAGGTATTCATCAATTTACGACCATTCGACTTTACGACCACAATCGCTAGCCACAACTGCTCCGCGTCTGGAGCAGTTTTTGTATGCACCTGTATTTTGTAATTTTGTATGTTTTGCAAATATTAAACCAGTTGTACTGGTAATGCAGTGTGTTTTACTTAAACCTGACGAATGTAAAAATAAGAAACAAATGGTGTAGAGATTATACAAATGGCATAAAATGAACAAAGAAAATTATGATATATAACAATAATGAAAAAAATTATGATAAAATATGACTTAAAGATTTTTATAGCATCATTTCACTGTACATATAGCCTACTCAACTTACGACCAAATCGTGTTACGACCGATCTGTCGGAACAAATTGTGGTCGTAAGTCGAGCACTAGCTGTAGTTCACATGCTTTAAAAGATTTATCCAAAAATAGCTTCTTGAGCAAATTACCTCATTTATTTCAGAAACAATTTGACACAAGCCAGAGTTCTTAAGCTATCTATACTTAAATAAAACTGTCACATCTTAAGATCCTTACTTCCAGGGTGACAGTGTAGGATGAATTTGACTGTAAGTGAAACCAGCCCAAGTGCCCTGTGGTAATGAGACTCACTGGATTACTGTTACACCTCACACTAGCAGAATGTGGCTTTTAGTTGGTATCAATGCAGATATATGAGGCAAAATCACCTACTGTGAATACCTATGTTCAGTCTACCAAATCAAAATAAAAACTTACCCCAGCTATTTTTTTTCATTAAAAAAGGACTTCTTAATCACAATTGTTGAAAATGTAAGTGCCTCTAGGGCTAAAAGAAGTTGCTAGAGTTGATGTTATTTTTGGTTGAGAACTTGAAAGAAAAGATATTGACAGTAACTAAAATAGAAAGTATATTTCTTTGTGTTTACATTTCCATTAAGGGTCTCTTTCCCTCTGTTACACAGTTTTCAGTTTTAGAAAGGGATTTAATATCTTGAAATACTCTTACCAAGTAAAACATGTTATTTGGTTAAGAAAAACCTGTTCTGAGCTCATCCATATTTTTAATTTAACAGCCAAGTGTTTGACTGTAGTTTGACCAACAACTCTATTGGCTAATGTGTTATTTATAAATTGTGTTAATGGACCCTATTTTGTGACAGTTGATTGATCTTCTAAGGTCCTAACTCAGTGGTTCTTAACCTGGGTTTTATCGAACCCTAGGGGTTTGATGAGTTGGTCTCAGGGGTTCGGAGAAGCCTCTGCCGCAGAGGTAAAGACACACTTGTGTAAAGTCGTGATGACACGCCCCGCTTGGCCATCACTTGCTGCAGAGGATCACATTACATTGCTTGGCCAACCAGTGCTGCGGGGAATTTAGTGCGCGCAGTAGTCAATGGCTGTCGTAGTTGTACGTCGTGTGGTTTCTTTCTTTTTTTTTTTTTTTTCAGGGACAGAGAGAGAGTCAGAGAGAGGGATAGATAGGGACAGGCAGACAGGAACGGAGAGAGGTGAAAAGCATCAATCATTAGTTTTTCGTTGCCGTTGCGACACCATAGTTGTTCATTGATTGCTTTCTCACATGTGCCTTGACTGCAGGCCTTCAGCAGACCGAGCAACCCCCTGCTGGAGCCAGCGACCTTGGATCCAAGCTGGCGAGCTTTTGCTCAAGCCAGATGATCCCGCGCTTAACCTGGCAATCTCGGGGTCTTGAACCCGGGTCTTCCGCATCCCAGTCCGATGCTCTATCCACTGCGCCACCATCTGCTCAGGACTAATTTAATTTTTTTTTAATTCATTTTAGAGAGGAGACACAGAGTGAGAGAGAGAGAGAGAGACAGAGACAGAGAGAGAGAGAGAAAGGGGGGAGGAGCTAGAAGCATCAACTCCCATATGTGCCTTGACCAGACCAGTGCAGGGTTTCGAACTGGCGACCTCAGTGTTCCCAGGTCGACGCTTTATCCACTGCGCCACCACAGGTCAGGCGTGTGGTTTCTTTCTTAATATTTTAATCCATACTAAATATGTCGAGCAAAAAAAGAAAGTGGTCGGACGAATATGTACAACATGGATTCGCATGTATCATGGAACGGGATGGGAGTCAGCGTCCTATCTGCATGATATGCAATGCCAAGTTGAGCAACTCTAGTCTCGCACCGGCAAAACTAAATTTGAAAAAAAATCATATTTTATTTAACACTAAAGAAGGGTTCAGTGAATGCGCATATGAAACTGGTGGGTTCGGTATCTCAAAAAAGGTTAAGAACCACTGTCCTAACTAGAATGCTGAAACTCTAGTATGCCTTGAGGTTGAAGATGAAATGTGACATTTAATAATATGGCCCCTTATTAGAACAGGTTTACATAACTTAAGGCAAACCCCATCATACAAAAGATAAGTTTGGCAGGAAAAAAAAAACTTTTAAGTGCAATAATAGTTTTTCTTTATATAAAGGTATTTTAATAGTTGTACCTATTGGCAAATAGATTAGAGTTGATCATTACTGTTTATGACCAGGATCTAAAAGGTCTGCTCATAACCACTTTAAGCAATTCAGTGAACAAGAAGAATCTGTCACTAAAATTGTTTTTTTTTTCTGAAGTGAGCAATACAAGGAAGAGATCAGAGGTGATGAAATGAAGGATCCCTTCTCACAAATGAACCTTTTCTTCTGAAAGGTGGCTTGTTCTCAAGTACTACTGAAGGGGAACCCATCTTTGCTCTCACTTAGATGACTGTCATGATGGAGCCCATTCTAGAAGGTCTGGGACTGTCTCTCTCTTGCCGACTGGTTTATCTCCAGGGTCTGGTATCATCATGCCAGGTGCTGAGCAGCCGTTTGGTATCTGATCATTCATGAGTATTACACCTTAATTGCGAACTGTGCTTTCACCCTCCCCGTAGATATCCGCATGGAGCAGTGTTACTTGAAGTGGGATGAAGATGAATGCGTCCATCCTGTCCCTGGGAAGTTCCGCATGGACGCCTGCTGCTGTGCCGTAGGGGCCGCTTGGGGCACCGAGTGTGAGGAGTGCCCCAAACCTGGCACCAAGGAGTATGACACCCTGTGTCCCAGGGGGCCTGGCTTTGCTAACAGAGGGGACGTTCTCACTGGGAGACCATTTTACAAAGGTAATTGAGCAGCGGGCGCATTGGTCCCCAACACTTACACTCACCCTCCATATTCTCTAAGAATTGATTTTGCTTCAAACATTTGATTTCCCACTTTAGTTTCTTTGTTAAACATAATTTGTGGCTGACCTTACATCCCATGTATGTAACTTACCTGCATAAGATGGTGTTGAAGTAAAGTTGTAATCCAGTTTGCTAATATTGCATTTCTTACATCATTCTACAGTAGCTCTACTTTCTTCAGCCTGGTCTGACCAGATGCAGCCCCGGTGCACAAAATATTCTCTAGACCCTGGCTAAACTTTACAAAACCCCTGGGCAGAAATAGAGACTTCAGAACTCTTTATGAAGAGCACAAAATCTTTTTCACAGTTGAAACCTTTTGTGTGGCATCAATGTGATCATTGAAATTTTTGACACCCCCCACTTTTTTTCTTTTTTTTGACAGAGAGAGAGATAGAGAGAGAGAGGGACAGATAGAGAACAAAAGACAGGAAGGGAGATAAATGAGAAGCATCAGTTCTTTATTGCGGTACCTTACTTGTTCATTGATTGCTTTCTCATGTGTGCCTTGACGGGGGTGTTGGGGGTTACAGCAGACCAGTTGACCCCTTGATCAAGCCAGTGACCTTGGGCTCAAGCCACCGACCTTGGGTTTCAAGCTAGCACTTTGGGTCAAGCCAGCAACCTCAGGTTTTGATCCTGGGTCCTCTGTCCCAGTTCAACACTCTATCCACTATGCCACCACCTATTCAGGCGACACCCTCCCCCTATTTTTACTTGGATAGATTTTTTTCCTGTTATAGTAGATTTTAAACTTAAAATGAATGGCCTGCTTTTTTATATCAGTCAGCTCTCCATTCCAACTTTATTCTGCTTTTAGATATCAATGAATGCAAAGCCTTTCCTGGGATGTGCACCTATGGAAAGTGCAGAAATACAATTGGAAGCTTTAAGTGCCGTTGCAATAGCGGCTTTGCGCTCGACATGGAGGAAAGAAACTGCACAGGTAAGAGTGATTGTTCATTGTGTTTGCTACGCTCTGGCTCTCCTCCTTTTGCTATTTGAAAGTCCTACCATCAAAACTCATCCTCTCATTGAGAACATGCACATTTTTCTTTTTTGTTTCCTTTTCCCTACTCTACAACCACTGCGAAATAGTATGAAAATGCTACTTGTTTTATCTACAAGAACAATATAAAAACAGGATATTCAGAACATAGGAATACTAGAGAACATAGCCATTAAATCAACAGCTGTATACACTTGATACAGTTTTCTGTTAAAATGGTTAAGTTTAAGCCCTGGCCGGTTGGTTCAGTGGTAGAATGTCGGCCCAATGTGTGGATGTCCTGGGTTTGATTCCCAGTCAGGGCACACAGGAGAAGTGCCCATCTGCTTCTCTACCCCTCTTCCTCTCGTTCCTCTCTCTCTCTCTTCTCCTCCCCTTATGCAGCCAAAGCTCAATTAGAGCGAGTTGGCCCCGGAAGCTGAGGATGGCTCAGTGACCTCCACCTCAGGCATTAAAATGGCTCCAGTTGCAACAGAACAATGTTCCAGATGGGCAGAGCATCGCCCCCTAGTGGGCTTGCAGGGTGGATCCCAGCTGGGGTGCAAGTGGGAGTCTGTCTCTGCCTCCCCTCCTCTCATTAAAGTAAAAAAAAAAAAAAGCAAGTTTAAAATGAGAAATTGTAACTGATTTTCCTCATCTGTGAACAGTTTTTAAAATCATTATGCTTTAGTCAGCATTCATATCCTTCTTTGTAAGCGATCCTTTTAGTTTGACAGGATATGAATTTCAAATTTTTCTATTAGATAATATAACAAAATATCCCAAACACTTGAACAATATCTCCAAAATCTTACTTTCAGAACTCTTTTTATTTATATTCGCTGGAATTTTTCCTTTCCACCTGCCCTCACATATGCTATTCTTCATGGTCTCCTTGGAAACATCTCTCCTGATGCCTTTCTGACTTCCTGGTCCTTAAGGGGGCACCAGACTCACCTGTGGACCTAGCCAGCCTACACTACCCCAGACGTGACTCAAAACTGTCCATCTGCTTTCCTGAAGTCCCCTCTCGTGTCTTTCTGCTGTACCTGCCTTGCCAATCACCACTCTGCCTTTCACTGTCCATCCCCTCTGGGGCTGAGCCGGCTGGGTGGGTCCACTGGCCAGGCACCCTCACCCAGGCCCTCACCCTCGGCAGCCTGAGCCACCCTCGCAGTTAAGGCACTGGCTTAATTG
Source organism: Rhynchonycteris naso (assembly GCA_037038555.1). Taxonomy (NCBI): domain Eukaryota; kingdom Metazoa; phylum Chordata; class Mammalia; order Chiroptera; family Emballonuridae; genus Rhynchonycteris; species Rhynchonycteris naso. The sequence continues at coordinate 173,051,630 of CM073000.1, read as the reverse complement.
GTCTCAGCACTGCCTTGGAGCCTCTGGACCCACACACCCTCTCACATTCGTTTATTCCTTTTCTTCTTTATTGAGCCCAAGTCTGATTGCCAGCACCTTCTCACACATCCTCCTCTCTGGTGATAAAATTTCCTTCCCCCCCCCCCCACACATAGTCTTCACTTTCAAAGAATGAGATGTGATGGTCCTCCTCAATTGTCCAGTTAGTTCCTCTCTTCCCCTCTCCCCTGGCCCTGTATCCGGCCCTCCCGCTGAGGCAGGCCCTTCTCTCTCTAGCATCTCCCCTTCTTTACCGGTCCCCCTCCCTAGATTTATACACAAAATGTCTCCTCAGCCCTGCTTTCCCCTCAGGCTGCCATCCTGTTCTGCTGCTACTTCTCACCTCTCTTTTAACTAAACGTTTTCTTTGTAATCCCATGTAACTTTGACTGATGCTCTCCCTGATATACATAATCATAACAAACAATTTTTCAAGTTAAAAAAATTTTTTTTCTCTTGTGTATGTTCTCCTCAACCTCTGGCTAGATTCCCTCTTTGGTTTTTTGTGTTTTTTTTTCTTCTGTTGGTTTCCATGGTACCTCCCTGACTGAGAGGTTTATTCTCTAATCTTCACAGATAACTTCTTAACTTTGGCATTTTCCACAGTCCTTTGCTCTCTTAGCCTTCTGCCTCTCAGAATTGCAGCTGCCATGACGACTTCATGGGCACCCTCTGCTCAGCTGACTCCTAGGTGTGCTCTCTCTCTCTCTCTAGTCTTCCAACATTTCTCGTTTCCATCTGGACAGTTTCTCTTCGCTTTAATCTCCCTCTGTTCCATCCCCACCTCTGTTCATCTAGGGACTTCCTTGTATGTATTAATAGTACAATTTCACTCAGGATTAAGGCCTAAAACTTAATTTTGACATCTCCCGCCCCTGAGGAACAAGGTGACAAAGTTGCACATGTTCTCCCATCAAAGTAGTTATTGCAAGGACTTATGTCTCCTAGACTGTTGCAGATGCAGTTTTGGCTCCTGAGGAAACAGATTCTGAGCAAAGATGCACATGCAGGGAGTTTATTAGGAATTACCCTTGGAATCTGCAGCTAGGGGAGGGAGGGGGGAAGCAGAAATGGGCAGAGGGAGAAGCTGCGTGATGCAGTCTCAGTCTTGTCCTCAGCTTACCCACCGGGCAGGAGCTCTACTCTTGGATGGCTAGCTAGAACTGCCGTGAGTTAGGACAGAAGGGCTAGGCATTTCTGTACCTGCATCATCAACCTTTGGATGCATCTACCAAGAGAAAGGGGGCAATTGTGAGGAAGTGATCCTCTTAACCAAGGCATTTTTAAAAGATAGTTTACATCCCAGGGCTTTCTGTCAGCAACAGTTCCAGCAGCTGGAGAAGGAGGGACAAATAGAACTAAGCTATGTATCATGGCATCTGCGGCACTGCAAAGTCTTCTAACATCTTCGAGTTCATTCCTTTTCCACAGCCAGACCCTTCAGTTTCACAACCGCCAGGTTTATCACCCTAAAGCAGGGCTGAGATTGTGTAGCTTCTCTCAGAACATCTCCCAGTACTCAGACAAGGCTAGACCAGGATAAAGAAGCTCAGAGAATTCCCAGTTCTGACTCCACTTCTTATTGTTGGTGTGAAGTCAGTCAAATCACTTACTGGCTCCGAAGCTCGCTTTCTGCCTTTGTGGACAGCTCCGCAGTGTTGTGGGATCATGTGCAAGGGCAACGGGACACTGCTGGCTGCTGTTCTTCACGGCATGGAAGGCCAGTCTTCTTCCCAGTTTGGCGCTCTCCCGAATCACGTCATCTTTTCTGTTCTTGCCCTGGTTATTGGCCTCTACCGTCCAGCCACTTGCTAACTTACTGTTCTCTGAAATGCATTCCTTTTATTCACCCATGCATTTTATCTCTTGCCTTCCTGTGTATCCCACATCTTTAAAGTTAGAATTTCTGTACAACATTCCAGGGCCAGTCCAAAAGCCACCTCCTTCAAAATACCAATTCTTAGCAGGGAATATTGTACGTAAATATAGTACTCTGAGACAAAACTGTTCTCAGCACTTAACAAATATTGGTTCACCTGCTCTTATGATGTAGGCTCTACTGTACTACCATTTTACAGGTTAGGAAATTGAGACACAGAGAAATTAAATGTTTTCCCAAGGCCCCACACCCAAACACCACAGAGTGGGATTTGTACCCAGGCGTCTGGTCGCAGAGTCTGTCGTCTACACTGTGCAGCTCTTGGCACCTCACCCCAGCCAGAATCTGTCCCTGCTCCGCCATCACACTTATTATATGTTCTCCAATGGTTCTTACCAGTTGTTCTTAGATACTGATCGATAGAAAGTTAGATAATTAATATGCATATTATTAGCTGTTGAACTGAATCAACGAATTTTAAGATTTTTGCTTGAAAGAAAGTACTTAAATTTTTTTCAGTATAGCCTGAAATTGGGAAAATCAGTAGAGAAAGACTGGAGGCTGAGACAAAGCAATGTCCCCGAGAGCACACACACACACACATCAGTGATTTATATGTCCTGTTACAGCAAAACTTAAAAGTGAAATTCAGCAAAATAAACAGTTAGTGGCAAAAGCAGTTTTTTCCACATAGTGATAAAAATGTTTTAAAAACAAGTCGTATTTTCTTCATCCTATTTTAGAGACATGGCTTCTCTATTGAGAGATCTTAGTTGCAGGCAGGAGTGATTTCTCAGAGAATCCTGTTTTTTGAGACTATAAATGCTGCTATTGAAGATTCTTGTTTACTGTAGTATATAAAAAGTAGCAAACCTATCATTTTATAAGTTTATATTTTTAATATTAGAGCACATTTGAACGCGGCACAAAAATACAAATGGGGGCTTATTCTGAGGCCCTGCCATCCACGGGCACTCTGGCTCAAGGTTAGTTGGCTGTGTCTGCTCGGAGGCTGTCTCCCAGAGGCTGCTCCCCCTGCGCAGAGGCACAGGGTGGGCCTGGGTTAGTGCAGTAGACAGCTCGTGCGGGAGACTTGATTCGTGTGCCTACTGCTTCCTCGGGTGCCACCTGCCTTGTTCGTTCATACTCCAGTTGTTCGGTTGACCCTTCTGTTCCCATTTCAAAGCCACAAAAAGAAATGAACAATTCCGGAATGTTCAAAGGCAAGAAAGCACCACCTGCCCGTTGGCCATGACAGTTTTGGCAGTTGGGGAGAGGAATGTGCCTTCAGGCCTGTCTTCCTCTAGCTGATCTTCTGAAAGCATATCCTCGTACTGCTTAGCCCCTGATTTCTCCAACTGAATCTCCCTCTCTCTGTTCCTGCACCCCTTCTCATCTCGTTCTGTTTTGTATTTCTCCTGAACCCTGTGACCTAGACATCGACGAGTGCAGGATTTCCCCCGATCTCTGTGGAAGCGGGATCTGTGTCAACACACCAGGCAGCTTTGAGTGTGAGTGCTTCGAAGGCTACGAGAGCGGCTTCATGATGATGAAGAACTGCATGGGTAAGCATGCTGGAGCTCCCCCAGGCTGGAGGCCGGCCGAGCACTGGCTCGTTAGCTCGACCCCGGCTCGTCTCAGAGCTGTTAACGGCATGCTTGGCAAGGAGTTGGTGCCAGGGAACAGCTTTCCACATCAGACAGGAAGTCTGCTCCTAGATGGCTCCTGGAGAGCCCCAAGCCTCGGCGCCTTAATGGCGGTGAGATAGGAGACTGGGCTCTGTTTATTCGTAGATTCTAACATCAACATAGATGAACTACTCAGGAAAGATTCATTTAAAATGTATGACATTGTGTGGTGACCCCAAAATCGATCTTCAGTCATGCAAATCCCGTGTTCCTTTCCGTATTTGTGTGTTTATACGAACCCTTTTGGTGTTGCCCACCTTGTAGCCCACTCATTTTCAGCGACTGCCTCCTTCCATGTGGAGGTGATAAGTCTAAGGTTTTTCTCTCACTTTGATTAGAGATGTAAGCAGCAATAAATGATATCTGGCGTTCAGAGTGATATAAAGCAGATATCGTTTATTTTTATCTCATGGGAGTCTGCTTATTTCATACAACTAATTCCTTGATGACTCACTGTCTTCAAGAGGAGAACTTCAACCATTTATCCACTGATGATAGAAAAGTGAGGCGAGCATTATCCCACCTCCTGCTGAGCCCGTCCCCTCTGTCTGAGCCCACTGTCCTCACGTAATGATTCTCTCTCCCATGCTGTATGCGTGCACATTTTTTCCTCAGAGTTCTTTAATGGATCTCACATTTTTACCTTTCAGACATTGACGAATGTGAACGTAACCCTCTCCTTTGTAGGGGTGGCACCTGTGTGAACACTGAGGGCAGCTTTCAGTGTGACTGCCCACTGGGACACGAGCTGTCACCGTCACGTGAAGACTGTGTGGGTGAGTTTGTCACCTCAGCGCATAAACCCACCCAGCTCAGCTAGTGAAGATTCTGAAGATCAGTGGTTGATTCTGTAATAAACTTGTTTTTTGGCATGTGAAACCTAGCAGATTAAAAATTAGAAATTCAGAGTCCTTACGTTTGGATTCAGGCTGTCTTTAGAGAATGGTCCCGTGGCACACTCGGGTGAGCCAGCGTCATCCCGGTCAGCCTCTGTTCCCTTACGAGCGCACGGGAGAGGAGCCCCTGTGAGGGGCCCTGTGTAGCCGTGCAGCCCTCTCCTCCAGGTGGGTGGCATGGGAAGACTGCTCCTGTTGGAAGGCCTGCTCCCTGATAGTTTATCTGTGTCCATACCTGTGCAGTCCCTCAGCGGAGGCTGCTTCTGTGCCCCGTGTCAGTCATCACAAGGACTGCTTGCAGGCGTGTGAATGTGTGAGCTCCCTCTAATGACAGAAATGCTAAGGTCTCTTCACTAGCTCTGACTGAGCTCAGTAGGGATGGCAGGGACTCCATGAGAAGACCAGCAGTTGGTCTTGGAGCGTTCCTACCTGCTGCTTTTCATAAATACAGAAAGGCCTCTGGGCTTGCTGTGTTCAAGTGTACTGGCTTTAACACTTTGAGTTGGCCAGGAAACATTTCCTTTACAAAAATCTTTCTTAAAAGTATAAGCAAATAAGACATTTTAAAATAGAGCAGATCACAAACCTCCCTTTGAAAGCATAATTTAAACACATCTCAGAATATTTATTTCTAAACCCTATTTATAGAAAGATGCTAATATATTAGAAGACTCTTAAATCATAGACTAAACAGACGTTTTTTTAAAGGTGAGTTTAACGGTTTTAAATATTTCTGTTTCATTTTAATAATGGTACAAATAGCTTTTTCACACAGATAATTACAAAATGTTTATTCATGGTCGTCAAACAGTGACTTGGAGATCTGTTTCTAAGGTCAGTTTATTTTGTTAATTCATTTTTATGGACCTTAGAGCTGAAAAAAAGTGACCCTCAAAGTCACTTTGTACAGTGTACAATATAAGATACATATTTTTGTGTATGTAACAAAATAAACAATGATTATAGACAAAATTTTGTATGTCACAAAGTCTTAATAATTTTGAGAATTTAAGATGACTTTCTTGCTATATCTGGTTCTATAGTCACTATTTTTACCTTATCTTGTGTCTGACAAGTACATTGTATGGAAAAAAGTGTCACTACCATTTTCTTACTGTTTTCTTGTGACTTTATTGTTAGTATTAGTTTATTCCACAGATCTTTGCAGGAGTGTTTTATGGCACTTACTCATCTTATATGGGGTTAGTAAATTTTAAAATAGGCAATATAATACGTAGGTCTACCTCTCCAGACACGCTAAACACACAACATAATGAAACAGATAAATAAGTGAGGGACCTGCAACCAGCCCCTCTGCCCTCAGGAGTCAGCTGTCTTCCCTCAGGAAACACCAGCTCCTGACCATCTGATAGAACCAGCTGAGTGTGCCAATGTAAATTCATCTATGTAATGTTAGCAAGCTTCATTTCTGGCATGTGCAAGGTGCGTGTGGTCTAACGTGGTAGTCACTAGCCACATGTGGCTATTTAAATTTAATTAAAATTAAATAGCATTAAAAATTCAATTCCTTAGTCATACTCTCCACATTTCAAGGGCTCAGCGGGAGCTACATATTGGACCGCACAGATATGCAACAGTTCCATCACTGTAGAAAGTACTACTGGACAGCACTGTTGTGGATAGAAAGAAAAGAAAGATAGATTCCAGAATTTTCTTTGGATGCTTCAGAAGACCATCTTACTTCCCCGTGAAGAACACAAAGCCCTTTGCAGACCACTGCTCCCGTGCTGCCTGTTCTTGATCATTTAAGTGATGTTATTGTGTAAAACATTAATTCTGGGTATCTTTTTATAGATATTAATGAGTGCTCCCTGAGTGACAATCTCTGTCGAAATGGAAAGTGTGTGAACATGATCGGAACTTACCAGTGCTCCTGCAATCCAGGCTACCAGGCCACGCCAGACCGGCAGGGCTGTACAGGTAAGCACAGGCCAGGTGGGTCTGGAACTTGTATTTCTCAAATCAGCCTAGGGCAACTTCTGGTACTGACTATAGAATACAGTTGATGGGAGTCCGTTGTCCTAAAAATAAATCTAAGAGGAAGTTTTGCAGAGGCATCCCTGCTTTTATCATAGGAAACTCCCTTAACTCCATAGTCATTATATGTCCGAGCTCTTTAATCGTAGGTTATTGGAGCTGAGTGTGAAATGGAATTCTGCCCAATAGGAAGTAAAAAGAACTAAGAAAGGCTAGTGTATGATGGCAAATCGACATGGATAGTGGAGAGAAACATCCAAAGCTATTTAAACATTATCAGTTTCGAAAGGAGAAAAGCTCTTTATTTTCTGATTTTCTAAGGAAGTAGCCCTGTCAACTAATGTGGTGGCATTGTTGTTTTCACAGATATTGACGAATGCATGATAATGAACGGGGGCTGCGACACCCAGTGCACCAATTCAGAAGGAAGCTACGAGTGCAGCTGCAGCGAAGGTTATGCCCTGATGCCAGATGGGAGATCATGCGCAGGTACAGAAAAGAAAATACAGACTTTGTCCATCTAATTACTTATATCTTACAAATTGGGCTCCAGATATTTTGAGTGGAACTGGAGGGAAACAGAAATATCTGAGCTTAATAAAAGCCACCCTTCCTTTCATTTGATGTTAATTTTGTATCATCAGATATTGATGAATGTGAAAATAATCCTGATATCTGTGATGGTGGCCAATGTACCAACATTCCTGGAGAGTATCGCTGTCTGTGCTATGACGGCTTCATGGCTTCAATGGACATGAAAACATGCATTGGTAGGTACCGTAAAAGCAGGATAAATATTTATATACACAATATATGCACATTTGTGCACAAACACACACACAAACAAACACAAAAAGAGGCTTTTTCAGTTATTTAAAACATTCTAACCATTATGTTACAAAATGTAAAAGGAAAAGGGAAAATTATTTGAAAAAAATCTTAAAGACAATATATTTATCTACAATACTGGGTCTTGCAAATAGAGTATATTTAAATTTTTTATTTGTGTATTTTAGCATTGTGCTATTCAGTTTAAAAGACAGCTTTTGAACTGCTAAGAAGTATTAACCAAGATACTAAAAATAAATTTTCTAGATGTGAATGAGTGTGACTTGAACTCAAACATCTGCATGTTTGGGGAATGCGAGAACACCAGGGGATCCTTCATTTGCCACTGTCAGCTGGGCTATTCCGTGAAGAAGGGGACCACAGGCTGCACAGGTAGGTCTCAAGCTCATATCCTTTGTGTTTCGCCAGCCTTTAACCTCATCTGTTTACCGGCATCTTTAAGGTGGTTGTCCACACCGGGCTGCGATTGTGAGAGTGAGGAGTAACTGACACAGAGCATGTGTGATGTGTGTGGCTCACCTTTGTGGCAGCACAGCGTTCCAGTGACTCCCAACCGCGGAGTGGGCTGAAGGTCCAGATGTGGAGTGCAGAGTGGGTGTGGAGTCTGGGCCCTACGGTTCTGAAGTGCCTCTGGTAATTCCCGCAGTAGCATTCACTTTCTTAGGACTGTGCCCACACAGGAGAAAGCCAGACCTGGGAAGGGAGCACCAAAGACCTGAATGGACCCTGTTGTTGCTTGTATTTGAAGTTCTCCTAAACTAGCTGCAGTCTATCTAGATTCTGCATAGACTCCTTCCTTTCTGTCCCCAGTCTTTTCCTCTCTTCTTTCTTGTTGCATTTGCTTTTGTCCTCTCTTCTCCTTGTCCACATTGCCTCTCTTTTTTCTCACATTACTTTTTTTTCTTTGCTCACCCCATTCACTGTATCTCTTGTTCCCTTTCTCTACTTGGTAGCTTTAACCTTTTCTGTAAAGGGCTGGGAGCATGGCTAGGAAGTCCCATGTTCATTGCTTTGGACTAAGAGTTTCTCATTGCTCAATTTAAGACCTTTGTATGGCATTTTGCTCAAGGCAAGTGGAAGACAGCTTAGATGGCAGCGTGGCCCTTAGTGAAAGGTGTACTCTGCATGTTAGCCACTAGCAGTGTTGATATAGAGCCAGTAGTGTAGTGTGGGGGGGTGGGGTGGGAAAGGACAGAAAGAGAGAGTTCAGGATCTATAGGTAATCTTTGAGCTGAATAGAAAGAACTATTTTTAGTTTATAAAGTTCTAGAAAGCTTTGGGGAACTATATAGTGTATGTGTGTATATGTATATGTATTTATATATCTATAAATGCATATATCTATGTGTTATATATATATATGTTATATAAGCAAAGCTTTATTTTCCAGTTAACATTTCTAGTGAATATTTTATATTTTTCATATTGTCAAATAAATAGAAATATACACACTAAAATGATAGTTTTCAAAAACTCAGTACAATGTTGTATTGATTCTAAAAATGACAAATGATCATTTTTTAAAAAAGCTTATATTAAAACTTCATGGAAAATATGTTACAAATATTAATAGGAAAGTAAAAGCAGTCTCTTTTTGGAAATAAGATTTCTCTTACCATCTATAACACTGGGGAACAATATTTTTCATTTTCTGTTGTATGAGGTTTTCGAACTATTTCTATATATTCCTGCATCACTGATTCCAAATATGAAATCCATTCTTGGTGCATGCTCTAGTTTTTATGCAATTTTAATTTCTTTTTGTTACAATTAATGGCATGCATTGGTTTTTAAATTGGAGTTAAGGGGAAACAACTTTTGGATTGAACAAAACCACAAGGCAATTAATGTTTTACAAACATCACTTTTACATAATTGTAGTTGTTTTTAAATGTACAAAATTATTATCTGATAAAAAACACCCTCTTATTTTGTTTTAAGATTGAATCATGGCTTCTTTGAGTAAGCGTAAATGTAAGAATAGTCCTGACACCTTCTGTTATATATGTGGCTGTTACACACTTCAACGTCAAAGGCGCAATATTTCATCATTTGTGATACGTGCATATATTACCTATTTTCAAGTTCCCCTTGGCGATCAAGACAAGAATTGGGCTCCTCACATTGTGTGTCATAATTGTGAGGAAATGCTTCGTGTCTGGACAAAAGGAAAACCCAAAGGAATGCCTTTTGGTATTCCTGTGGTTTGGCATGAACCTAAGGACCACAGCAGTGACTGTTATTTCTGTCTGACCCATACAAAGGGCATTGGCAAGAAAAAACGGCATATGATCGCATATCCTAATATTCCTTCAGCAATATGACCTATCCCACACTCTGAGACACTCCCAGTTCCAGTTTTCAATGGTTTTATTTTTTCTAAGGACAAAGAAAGTGAACATGGTGATCAAGTGTATTTTGATAAGATGCATAGGAAATGGTTGTGAATCTGAAGGGTTTTCTTTTGATGCCAAGCAGTCATTAACACCCAGCAGTGTAGCCAACCTGAATTGAACGACTTAGTAAGAATGACATAAAAATTGTCCCTGACTTTCTATAAGTATGAGGAGCATAACTGGATCATTTGTGTGGGTCTTAAAATGGTAAATTTCCTGCTAGGACAACAGAGAGGTTTTACAAAGTATCCTTGCTTTCTGTGTTTGTGGGAGAGCCAAGCTTGGGAGAAACACTGGACACAGAAGGAGTGGCCGAAATGTGAATCTCTGGAAGTAGGGATGCAAAATGTTGTGAATGAACCTGTAGTTAAACGAGACAGGATCATTTTCCCCCCACTTCACATCAAAGTTGGCTTAATGAAGCAGTTTGTTCAGGCTTTGAATAGAGAAAGTGAATGCTTTCAACATATTATTTCTGCTTTACCTGCCTTATCTTTCAAGAAGATAAAAGCAGGTGTATTCGATGGACCTCCAATTCGAACCCTCATACATGACGAAGAATTTGCCAGGAAGATGAATAAGGAGGAGAAAGCATCATGGCAGTCTTTTATGGCAGTTACAAAGAACTTCCTTGGCAACAAAAAAGCAGAAAACTATGAACTTCTGGTTCAAAGGATGCTGTTGGCTTTCTGCGGCATTGAATGTAACATGAGCGTTAATATTCACTTCTTGAACAGCCAACTTGATAAGTTTCCTGAAAATCTTGGAGCTATTAGTGATGACCAGACCACTGCTGGAGTATCAAACAAGATTGTCCTCAACAAATATACAAACACAAGAGCTACAAACACAAATTTTTGCCGGAGTAGAATTTAAATAAGTTTTGCGCAAGCTTTATGATTAAAATTAGTGTTTTAATATGTTCTATTTCAAAATTGTAGACAAATCTGATGCAATCATATCTTTTAGTGTATTAGTGTATTTACTGCACTATATAAATTATTACATTTTTACAAAGATGATTCCCAAGAAGACATTCTACTTCATTATGTTAAACTAAATGTTGAAAATTTTACAATAAGATGAAAACCTAAAATCTTGAATTGCAAAAAAACCCTGTATCTTACAGAGAAAAACTAATGTCAGATTTGAGATCAGCACACTCAAATTAGGTAAGAACAAGTGTTTTTGTGGATGCAACAAAAATTTTGTTCCCCAGTGTATTCTGATGCCCTCTACATGGAGTTTCATGTGGACCCAGGAAGGAAGAAAAAACCCACGGGGGGTGAGGGGCTGACACACGTTTCTGTCAGAGGACAAGAGCTGTTGCACCTCACTCCCACCAGAAAAGGGCCAGCAGTTTCTTTTAGGGAAAGGCTTGCTTGATTTGGACCATAACCTTTCAAATTTTGTTGGACTCTACAGACATTAAAAATAAAAATGTTAATGTTTTCTTTGTACAGTTTTAGATATTTCCATATTTATTTTAAAATTGTACCTGCACAGAAAATATACTGGAAAGTAGAATTAGTTCACTTGTACTTGATCTTCTTCATATTAACTGTGGTTTCCCAGATGTGGATGAGTGTGAAATTGGTGCCCACAACTGTGACATGCACGCCTCGTGCCTAAATGTCCCAGGAAGCTTCAAGTGTAGCTGCCGAGAAGGCTGGATTGGGAATGGCATCAAATGTATTGGTGAGTTTGCAAACATAAACTCCTTTGCTGAGACACAAAGATCTTAGAGGCTCTTTTTTACATCGTTGTTAACCTACATACTTGAATAGGAGCATTCTCTTTCTCATTTATTCTCTTGAAAACCAAAGGCTATCTTTAGTTGCAAGAAAGTTCTTGTCTAAGAGTTTCCTTTAACATTGGCATAAATGATCAAATTACAACAGTATGCCTTGGCATCTGCTTTTTAGTGTGTTGTTCAGTAAAAATTATTTGGTATGCAGCCAGAAATCCAAACAGCTGTATAATGAAAATGACTAATATATTTTCCCAATCTTTTCGTAATCAGTGAGGTTTAAAACTCAGTGAAATAAATGAAGGTAATGAAAAGTTTTTTAGATAACCTAAGTCTGGAATAAGCAGCCAATACCAGCTTCTTAATAGAAAAAATAATTTTTCCTTCCAGAGAAATCTGTTTTGTTAGATTGGAAGAGATCTGATTCAAAGAAAGGAGAATGGGAAGGCAGTTGCCATATTCCATGTTTTATAGTTCCCAAACGAAAGTTGAGTGAGTCTTTATAGCTGTGAAGCAGAAGACTGTGGAGTTTACCCTTGGTGTCATGCACAGTGCTGTGTACTGTGCTCAGTGCTTTACGTGCCATAACAATCAAGCATTTTCCAAGTGGTACGATTTACCCAGGTCAATTTAAAGTAGAAAATTAAGCAAGCTAAACTGACCTCCCCGTGATTGCCCATTAAAATCTTACAAGACTGTAATAAGCATTAAAGAATGTCTTTAAAATCTCTTACCAATAACATATTAATTTGAATATGCTTTTTCATCCAGTTAATTATTTTATATTTATCAAGCATTTATGAGCTAACTATAGAATTTAAATTGTCATAGTTTCCAAATAACTTGGCTAAGGAATGTTCTATGCTGGCTTCAAGTCCAGTCCACGAGCTACCACTTCTAGTCCAGCCGTATCCTTATCATTAATCTCACACCTTTTCAGCTGTATCCCCATTCCCATTTTTCTAGTCCCACTTGACTATGTTTTTTTCTCTTTTAGTCTCCCTTTTTTGTGTTTCTGGTCTATCTGTCACGCTGGCCAACTATCGAGAAATAGCCTTCCTCCAGTACCAGAGATTCAGCTATCTCCAGGCATCTCTGCTCCAAAATATCATCCAAATCCATCCACTCCTTCCCATCTCCATTGCCCTTCTCTGGTCTCAGCCATTGTCGGCATCCTCTCTGATCCTCTTACTAATCAATTCTTCATATAGCAGTCAGACAAATCATTTAAACCACGGACCTGATGTGTTCACAATGATCATTTTAACCCATTGAATTTAGGATAAACTCTAGCTTCTTTCCATGGTTTATTAGACCTACAGCACCTTTCCACTGTCTCTCCAGTTTCATCTTCATCACCCTCTTCCTCTCCATTGTGCTTTGTCACTTGGACATCCTTTAATTTTTCACACAAAGCTCTTTTCCTAATCAGTGTCTTCATACGTGCTGCTCCCTCTGCAAGGAATACCTTTCTCTAAGTCTGTCAGCAGGCTTTCACGCATCATTTAGGCCTGATGTTAACTAAAAATTACTTCTTTACCAGAGCTTTCCTTATTCCTGTATTCCAAATTAGATGCCTTTTTTATTCTCTCATAGCACTTTGTAGTGTTTTTTCATGGTACATATAACAATATTTAACTTAATTTTCTGTGTTTGACTTACGTCTTTTCCACTAGATAATGGGCTTCATGAGGTCAAGAATCACATTCAGTTTCCTCATCTATAAAATTAACCTAAAATTTTATGCTAATTTTCTGCTCTGAAATTCAGTAATTTTTAGAAATTGACCCATTTTCTTGATAATGAAACCAGTGTTAAAACTCACCCTGAGTAAAAAAAGGAACTATAGCCATGCTTTCTTTTAGTCATTAAGAAGCTAGTTGATTAGATACCACACAAAATGCTTGGATTTCTACTTTTGGCCCAAGTTTGTGGCATGGGCATTTTGGATTATGAGTCTGACATCTTAGAAAATTAGAACTGTGACCTTAGAGATAAACTAAAACACATTCCATTTGGCCAGTTTAGATTTAAATGGAGACAAATGAAAACCTCTTTGAGTGTTTGAATGTTCAGTTTTTGTTTTTGAAATCCATTGCTATGTTTTCTTGGCATGAAGATCTGGACGAGTGTTCAAATGGAACCCACCAGTGTAGCATCAACGCTCAGTGTGTCAACACTCCAGGCTCCTACCGATGTGCCTGCTCTGAAGGGTTCACTGGTGATGGCTTTACTTGCTCAGGTGGGTGAGAGTCCTGAGGTGTGCTCTGGCATGACTTTCTGGAACATTCTATTTGAAGAAAACTTGTTAAAGGAAGCTGAAATACCTATCTGTATTTAAAAACTTACAGGTGACTATGTATCTTTCTCTTATATTAAACACGAAAACCTGAAAATATTTCTAAAATATTGGTGGAAGATTTTAAATAATGACATTTATTACTACTCTTTACCGCTAATGATTATCATCTTCTTTTGTTTTGTTTTGTTTTTAATAAGACATTGGCCAAAAATAGAGGCTCTGTCTGAATCAGACCATCTGAATTCAGATCTTGCCTGTGCTGCTACTGCCTATATAGCCTTAAATAAATTACTTAACCTGTATGGCCTTTACAATTGGCATAGTAATAATAATACTGTTTATGTTGTTATTTTTTATCATTAAATGAATGACATGTGGGAAAACTATTCAGCTTCTTCAGATACGCTATATGACCTACCCAATCACTGCTGTTTCATGTGTTTATCAAAATCTCAGCTTATCACACGGTTTTGAAAGGACTAAATGAAATAAAACATGCAGAGGGCTTAGGAAAACACACCATATGAACTCAGTAAATGTTAAGTGCTACTTAGCTACTATTCATTTCACGTTCCTTAAGTATAAAACATCTACTCACTATATTCATTTTTAAGACTAGGTCATCTGGTCCTGGCCAGTTGGCTTAGTGGATAAAGCATCAGCCCAGCGTGTGGACAACCTGGGTTCAATCCCTGGTTAGGGCACACAGGAGAAGTGACCATGTGCTTCTCTTCCCCTCTCCCGCCCCCTTCTCTCTCTCTTTTTCTCTCGTAGCCATTGGCTCAATTGGTTTGAGTGTCAGCCCTGGGCACTGAGGATAGCTCAATTAATTTGAGCATCGGCCCCAGACAGGGGTTGCTGGGTGAATCCTGGTTGGGGCACATGCAAGAGTCTGTCTCACTATCTCCCTTCCTCTCACTTAAAAAAAAAAGACTATTTTTCTGGGTATAAAATATGATGCTTTATCTGTAAGATAGTTGTTTTTCAGTTGAATTCCAGCACACACCTTAAACCCATAACTAAAAGACTCTAACATTTTTTCTGATTATCGACATCAAAAGCACAGACTCATCATTTTCAAATGCCTCTTTAAGGAAGCATGTCTATTCACTGTTAAAGCATTATTACTTTTCAACCTTGGGTATTTCATCTTTAGAATTTCTCTTCACCATGGTGTGACGGAAAGAAAGGGTATGGCTTTGGTGTCAGATACGGCTGGGTCTAGAGCCCAGCTCAGCCACAGATCAACTCGCTGTGACTCCTGCAGCTCAGTTGCTGCTCTTGGCTTTGATCTTTCCTCTTCTAAACGTCACAGGATTGGTGGACTGAATGAAAACGTGCATATCTAGCAACAAGCACGTTACCTGGACAATATTGGCCCTCAATAAACATTCTGTCCTCCCCCTCTTTTCCATTAAATGGAATTAGGTTATCTTTAAGGTCTATGAATAATATCTATTTGCATAATTAAGACAGGAATATTTTAATAGGATGGTAATGTCATGAAAAAAGCTTTTGTAATTCCCATAGAGTGTCCCTAATTTGCTTAAAAATAATTAAATTAGTGAAAGAACAAGTTACTTCTTCTAACACTGTAATGCTTTCAAATGAATTAATACCATTTTAAGATTAGTGCCAGTGTTCGCTGTCTTATCTAAATGATGTTGGTGCAATACTGATGCAACAAAATGGCATGAAAGAGAACTAAGACAAATGTGAGAGACACTGCATTCCTCCTGTTAATCATGTTATAATTTAATATTAGAGTGTATATTTAATAGCTCCACTATTACGTTGTATACCCTTATTTAGGTGAATATGACTAATTGTTGCTTCATGCTAATGAGCACTCATTGAAGCCAGTGAAATTAATTGACTTAGTTAGAGAAAGGAAAAGATGTGTCATGAAATTTGGAACTTAATAAAGATGTAATTTGCTTATCCCCCAGATGTTGATGAGTGTGCAGAAAACATAAATCTCTGTGAGAATGGACAGTGCCTCAATGTCCCGGGTGCATATCGCTGCGAGTGTGAGATGGGCTTCACTCCAGCCTCAGACAGCAGATCTTGCCAAGGTGGGTCACCAGGATTCCAACTCATTTCCAAGTTGGATCAACTACAGCAAATGAAACCACAAAAGGGCTGGAACAGGCTCCACCTGGAAGCAGAATACACAGCACATGCTGCACATAAAAAAGTCATTCGTTTAAGCATGGATTATTTTGCCGAATGAATAATGAGGAAGGCAGCTTTCATCTCTTATGAAGTTTTCCTGGCCATGAGCCAATAGTTGGAAGTTTGGCTTATTTTTTTTTTAACCATTTCTTTTTTTATCAGTAAATGAATGACATGTGGAAAAACTATTCAGCTTTTAAAATAGGATATACTACCTACCTACCCCAATCACTGCTATTTAATGTTTTTATCAAAATCTAAGTAGCCCATTTTTGGCATTTACCTCTTGTGTTAGTCTGCTGTCTGTATGTCTGGTACTGGAAGTCCTCTTCAGGGACTCTTCAAGGACTGTACCTTTTGCCTAATAGTAATGTCTCCTTCCTCTCGGTTATGACATCATCCCTCTTTCCTAGAAATGGGACTTTGCGCCTATCATCATATCCTTCCAAGAAAAAGAATTTGGATTTTCTTTTAAATTAGAGACGACTCAGATCACATTATATATCATTTGGGCCATCATTGTGTTCATAAGAAGTACATCAGAATTTAAGTAAAGAAAGGAAAAGCAAGCATTGAAAACAAATTATATAAACCATAAGACTAACAAAATTGATAATTCATAGAAAGCCTTTAAAAAATAACTCAGGCTAACTGTTAGGCAAAGACAGTAAAATAAAATCAGGTTGCAGGCTCTCCCTACACTAGTGTCTAATCCAGTGGTTCTCAAACTTTCTGAAGTTGGGGCACATTTAAAATCCTACAAATAATTGTAGGTGCACTACATACAAATTTCTGAGAAATATGTTATAATAATTAAGTCAAATATTAAAGAAAAAATATAAAGTCCAAGAGTGCTTTTATGGTAATTAAACAAAATAAATACAACAAAATTAAATTTATTGACATTAAAGAACATTTTTATGTTACATTTTTTGAGTTATGCGTTTTAGAATTCATAAAAAGAGGGGTTAAAAATTAAAAAATGACAAAAATGTTATCTTTTTATATATACAGTGTGTCCGTAAAGTTATGATGCACTTTTGACTGGTCACAGGAAAGCAACAAAAGACAACAGAAATTTGAAATCTGCACCAAATAAAAGGAAAACTCTCCCAGTTTCATACCTATTCAATGCAGTTTGATGTGGGCTCCATTTGCTGCCCTACACACATCCAAATGATAGTGAAGTTCTTGCCACACACGGGTAAGGACGTCTGGTGTAACAGGATGAATAACTTCTGTGATTCTCTGTTTTAAGTGATTAATGTCATTGATACGTTCAATGACACATGTTGCTTCACATAACCCCAAAAGTAAAAGTCTAAGGGTGTCGGATCTGGGGATCGTGGTGACCATGGCTTGACAGAAACCCTGGCTATCCACCGCTGGGAGAATGTTCTATCCAGAAACTCACGAACAATGGTGGCATAGTGTGGAGGAGTGCCGTCCTGTTGAAAGATGACACCTTCTGGAAATTGTGGCACTGCATAAAATTCCAACATGTCAGGATAGGTGTTTGCCATCACAGACTGCTCTGCGAAAAAAAGTGGGCCTATCACCTTATCATGCATCAGGCCACACCACACGTTCACTTTAGGGGTGTTACGTTCATACTCAACGTAGGCATGAGGATGTTCAGCAGCCCATATTTGGACATTATGGCGATGAACATGTCCACAGATATGGAAGGTTGCCTCATCGCTAAACACGATTCTGCAAAAATCTTGCATCATTGTCGATCTCATGAAGCATATCTGTAGCAAACGCGCATCACGTGGGTCTATTCGCCGGTTTGATAGCGTGCAACAGCCGCAATTTGTACCCCGTAAAACAGAGACGTTTCTTTAACACCTTATGAACTGTAGTCTTGCTTAGGTGTAATTGTCGAGCACACGCACGCACAGACTTTTTAGGGCTCCTTAGGTAGCTATCCCGTATAGCCTCTACAGACTCATCACTGACTGAACGCCTCCCAGAACAGGGTTTCTCCACCAAACTGCCAGTTTCCTTCAACTGCTTATCCCACCAAGTTATGTTATTCTTATGTGGTGGCGCTTCGTTATAAATGCGCCAATATTCACGTTGCACTTTGGTCACGGATTCGAATTTAGCAAGCCAGAGAACACAGTGAACTTTCCTCTGTATCATCCACATCTCGACTGGCATGGCCGTGGGCTACTCCGCTGTATACACAGTATTACATCATCATCTGCGCATGCGCACATGCTGCCACATCATCCTACAGACACTGGGAGGGTTTTCCTTTTATTGGTGCAGATTTCACTTTTCTATTGTCTTTTGTTGCTTTCCTGTGAGCGGTCAAAAGTGCACCATGACTTTATGGACACACTGTATATATAGATACATTCTTAATAAGATTTAGTAAATTCGGCAGGTGCCAGCACAAATGTGTTTTTTCATTCTTGTGTTTATGAGAAACATGAGTCTGATGTGTCTTAGTGAGGTCTTCAATGTTTGGGCACATATTTGAAAGGCAAACACTCATTTCCTCTTCAGTACATTGAAGAATTCCTCTCTTTTTACTCTTAATAGTGTTGAGGGTAGAAAATCCTAATCACATAAATAGGATGTTGAAAATTGTAGTAAAATGGTCAAAGCTTTTTTAGATATTGCCACATATTCTTCTTTTATAGAAATCCAAAAGGCATCAAGAGACAATTCCTTATGTTTAGTCATCAGTCCAAAACCTCTACCATACATATCATCTTAACTTTACACCAAACAAAGGATAGAAGAAACTTGCCTCCAGTCTTTCTGGGGAACCTAGGGGGTAGTGTAAACAATCCAGCACCACAGCTTAACAGTTTTTTGCTATCTAATCAGGCAAGTGAGGTGGGGGGTTAGGCAGACTCTCAGCTTACAGCCAATTCCCCACACCTCTGTCCCCCAAAATTGAAACTCCAAAAACCCTGTTGGTATTTTGGTCCCCAACAGGTACATATTTCTCTGGAATACCATAGGGTGCACCTGGAAATCTTTTAGTATTTCCACACACTTTGAGAACCACTGGTCTAATCAAACAAACAGAAATATTATATCCCAGCACACACGCATACATTTAACCAGCAGCAACAAGACCAAATTATATATCCAGGTTGGCTTGGAATAGAGCCTAACTAACAGAAGTGGCACTTGAAGAAAGAAAGTGTGCCTTAAAGATCATGGACTTTTCCATACATATTCATCAGGTTTGAGAGGATCAAACAAGCAGGTAAAGAATAAACCTTGGGAAAGATGCTATTAGAAACTGGAAGCATTTATTCTTCTGTACTGGCCTGTTAGGTTGGGCAGATTCTAATCCACTTTACACAAGGCAGGTGTAGAATGAGCTTCATTTTTTTCCCCCAGTTCTGGTTTCTCCTAAGCGCTGAAGCCAGTTAGTAGAAAATGTGAGTCAGTACAGTTATGGAATTACATGATTTATTACCCATGTCAGCTTGACAAGAGTTAGTGAGAAAAGGAATAAGTAAGCAGTAGGCAGACACTTCTGCCAACATAAAATTTCAAAATAAATTCTTTATACAAACTACAGAATTTCTTCTTTGTAGTTTTATGTCTTTATCTATGGCATAAAGACACTGGACCTTCCAAAACTTTTCCCAGACCTCCAAGTTGATATTAAGTAGTTCCTATTTAATGTATTTCATCACATGTTTTCTCATAATATGTCATTACCACCAATTGCCAGGGTAACTGAGAGTGGCACACATGTAGTTCACCTTCAATTAAACCCTCAGCTTCATTTACCTAAATGCCAACTTTTGAGATTCCAAAAGTGTTCTTTTATGGTTGCGCCTGTTTCTCCTTGTTTTTGTCTTATCTGGCTCATCTAGACAGTTTCTACTGAATTTACTAATTTAGTTCCTTGATGTCTCTCCATCTTATAAATATATGCCCCTTTGAATTGACCCTGTAATCACCATTATTTACTCAGCATCTGTTTTTTCACCACCAATTCTCATCATTTTTAGAGTCCAAACATTGCTAACTTGGGCACTTCTCAGTATTCCCCAACAAAGTGGGCGATTACAAAACCTGGAGGAGCCCCCTAAGGGACTGGTTAGGGCGACATCATATTGACAGAACCTGGATATGGGCTATTTAAATAGTACAATGTCTGAAGAGAGCACATAGCCCATGTTCATCAACAAAGAGCACACAGAGCCCCGTGGAGCTCTTCCCATCCACAGTTCCCTGATCCCCACCTTATGGAACTGCTCTCCCACTATATGAAAAGTCGGGCTATAAAATAGAAGCCTTAATGAAACCCAAATGCCAAGGTATCTTTCAAATAAAGCCCAGATAAAGAAAGGAGATGTCAAGAAGCTCCACCTAAAGTGTATCAAAGTATAGAAAGACTCTTGAAAGAGCTGACGAAACAATGTACATACAGACTGACGCAAACAATAGCAACTGTGCAGGCATCCTAAGGAATTAACAATAACGAAAGAACATTCAAAAAGCAGAT
The DNA here is from genome assembly GCA_037038555.1 of Rhynchonycteris naso. Lineage (NCBI taxonomy): Eukaryota > Metazoa > Chordata > Mammalia > Chiroptera > Emballonuridae > Rhynchonycteris > Rhynchonycteris naso. Next base: position 173,031,169 of record CM073000.1, on the reverse strand, counting down.
AACAAACCAGCCCTGAGTAGCAGAAAACTGTCCAAGGGACAATTTTTCATGGGTACATTGTGCCATAATAGATGACATTAATAAAATATAATTGGAAAAAATCAAAGAAATTATAAAAACAAAAAAGGATAAAAGACAAAGAGGGAGATTGCAGTGTCAAGGGAAAGAAAAAAAATAAAGACCAACGCAGCAAATTTATAGAACTATTAAATAGAAGCAGCAAAGAACAGTAGAGATAAATGAAAATATAATTAGTAGCATAGGGAGTGGACTTGAGATAATGGCAATGAAGAGGAAAGAAAGAAATTAACACTATTAGAGAAAAGACAAAGACCATAAACATAAGAATAATAATGTCACTGAATTGAAGCACCCCAATATATTGAATAGAAAAAAATACTAAAGTCCTGGCCAGTTCACTCAGTGGTAGAGCATTGGCCCAGCGTGTGGATGTCCTGGGTTTGATTCCTAGTCAGGGCACACAGGAGAAGTGCCCATCTGCTTCTCCACCTCTCCTCCTCTTCTATCACTTTCTCTCTTTTCTCCTCCCCTCCTGAAGCCAAGGCTCAATTAGAGTGAGTTGGCCCCAGGCACTGAGAATGGTTCCATGGCCTCCTCCTCAGGCACTAAGAGCCCAGTTGCTGAGCAACAGAGCAATGCCCCAGTTGGGCAGAGCATCGCCCCCTAGTTGGCTTTCTAGGTGGACCCTAGTCAAGGCGCATGTAGGAGTCTGTCCCTCTGCCTCTCCTCCTCTTACTGAATAAAAAGAAGGAAAGAAAGAAAACAATACTAAATGACCAAACATCTTCATGAAATAAAATAACTGAATGTACAGGAAAAGGTAAATCATGATACAAAGACTTAGCCTTATTACTTTTGTTGACAAGTCATAGAAAAGAATTCTTCAGATACTAAATAGAAAAGGCAATTCATAAATGAAACAGAAACATTCAGTACCAGAAGACACTAGAATAATGCCCACAAAGTTCTGAGGGCACATGTAACTAAAGAATATTAAACCTCAGCAGCTAGTTAATTGGCTAGTTAACTATAAAGACAATAGTCATATTCTTACATATGAAATAATGCAGGAAGAAAACATCTGTGGGCTCTCCCTTTATGGGTAAAAAAAAAAAATCTTATCAGCAATGAAGCACAGCTAATCAAGAAATAAATGAAGAAGATGTAGGTAAAACATTGATTCCTTAAGGTGAAGAATTAGTATTAAATACTGTAGAGATTGTGGTAAATTCCATAAATATTTGAAAGGCAAACAATACAAATAAGTAAGTTGGAAGCATATATGAATGTTAATTTTCTTCTCGTTTGTTGTACAGTATCTGTTAATACTATCACAAATTATATTTGAGTTTTCTTGAATGCACTACATATTTTTATTAAGCAGTTCATTAAGAATAAGGGAAGGAAATCAAATTGAAGAAACCATTGTGAAGACACAATTCATATACAGATGAGTTTGAGTTATACAGCTAGTGCTCGACTTACGACCACGATTGGTTCCGACAGACCGGTCATAACACGATTTGGTTGTAAGTTGAGTAGGCTATATGTACAGTATTGTGAAATGATGTTTTAAAAATCTTTAAGTCATATTTTATCATAATTTTCTTTCATTATTGTTATATATCATAATTTTCTTTGTTCATTTTATGCCATTTGTATCATCTCTACACCATTTTGTTTCTTATTTTTACATTCATCAGGTTTAAGTAAACACTGCATTACCAGTACAACTGGTTTAATATTTGCAAAACATACAAAATTACAAAATACAGGTGCATACAAAAACTGCTCCAGACGCGGAGCAGTCGAGGCTAGCAGTTGTGGTCATAAAGTCGAATAGTCATAAGTTGCATAGGTCGTAAGTCGATCAACACCTGTAAAAACAAATAACCTTTGCAAATATGAAATGCTGTAGTTAGAAAAAACAAATGCAAGGAATATCATGAAATATCAAGAATATCAGAAAAAATCTGCTCACAAATTAGATAAGACTTGATAAAAGTACTAAGAAAAATTAAAAGCTCAGAGTAATCTGTGATTGGAACAAGCAGGAAGAAATACAGCACCTGCATACTTATGCTGATTTTGAAAATGCTCTTTGCTATCTTAAAATGGATAAGGCATGACGAATTGAAGAGAGAAGCTCCCAAAAGAGAAACCTATTTCATATATAAGTTAGTTTCCTCATTTGTAAAATAAGGATAGTTTATGTGACTGTTGTGAGAATTAAACGAATTAATACACGTGAAACATTTAAAAAAACAGCTGACATATAGTAAGAATTCATTGACATTAAGAATCATTTGGTTTTAATTTTGATTATTATCTCATATATTTTATCCTGTTCATTCCAAAATCTACCCATACCCAGCATGGATCAGCCACAAGATGTTCAGTAATTCAGTGGTGGGAAAACATGTAGGATGGGGATTATGGAAAGGTTAGTCTTCAGACAACGGAAGAGATTGGATGGCAGTATTTCAACTTACTATATCCAATGGAATTTAGCAAATTCTGGTTCAGATTGTTCCAAAAGATGATAACATTTTAATGTTTTTTATCAGTTGTTAACATTAGAAAGTATTTTAGAAACTGTTGTGATAAAGAAAAGTTGATCTAATGCATACAGTGGTTTCAGCTTCACTCTTTGAATATGCAGAGAGATATATTTGGAACGACATTTATCAATGATAGTTCTTTTTGGGTGGAAACATTTTGGAGAGACTTTTACTTTATACTGATTTTATGTGCTGTATTTTCTGTCTTTTCTCTTTGATATCAATACTTTCCTGTATTGTTTGAATTTCTGAGCATGCATCAACTTTATAAAATCAACAGTATTCTCTTAAACCTTATTTTACATAAATAACTATTGCATTATTTATTTATTTATTTTGTTTTTGTTTTTTTTTACTGGGACAGAGAGAGAGAGAGTCAGAGAGAGGGATAGATAGGGACAGACAGACAGGAACAGAGAGAGGTGAGGAGCATCAATCATTAGTTTTCATTGCCGTTGCAACACCATAGTTGTTCATTGATTGCTTTCTCACATGTGCCTTGACCACGGGCCTTCAGCAGACCGAGCAACTCCTTGCTGGAGCCAGCAACCTTGGGTCCAAGCTGGCAAGCTTTTGCTCAAGCCAGATGGGCCCGCGCTCAAGCTGGCGACCTCAGGGTCTTGAACCTGGGTCTTCTGCATCCCAGTCCGACGCTCTATCCACTGCGCCACCACCTGGTCAGGCATTTGTTTGTTTGTTTGTTTATTTATTTTTACAGGGACAGAGAGAGAGTCAGAGGGAACTATTGAATTATTTAAATGAAAGTTCTTTCTAATAAAGGCAATTTAAAAGTAAAATGCATATTTAGAGGGCTGATGGCATAATTTCATTCTCAGTTGTAGATGAACACAGTTCAGTGATACACTGCTCAATGAGTCTTTATTCATTTATATAGAGAGAATAATTTTGTTTTATTGCCCCAACAGAAAAAGAGATAACTTTATATATCAGTTGAACTTTTAAACACAATTTGACCCATACCTTAAATCTAAGATAGTTGAAACTCATTTTAATCTTAGTTATCATATTTTAATTGACCAGAAACCTTTATAGACATAAGAGCGCTTTAAGGATGATTTGCATGCTTGGTCTGCATTCTCAGAATATGAGGTAATTTGTGTATAAAATGTTCACCCTTTTCCTATGAGAAGAAATATATATTATTTCTGCAGCTGTACACACACAAATGTACATTCATCTTTATATGAATGAGGAGTGATTTCTTATTTATTGACTGAGTTAAAGCCTTATGGAACAGTTTCATAAACTGAATTTCTGACTTCAGTAGAGCTATTTTAATGAAACTTTTTAAGAATGTGGGGCATGGGATGATCTTATTGCATGCTTTAAAGGAAACAGTTATTTCCCTTTTTACTCTATTTTACCGAGAGACAGACAGAGGCACAGACAGACAGGAAGAGAGAAAGATGAGAAGCATCAGTTCTTGGTTGCAGTACCTTAGTTGTTCATTGATTGCTTTCTCATATGTGCCTTGATGAGACAAGGGGTACAGCTGAGCCAGTGAACCCTTGCTCAAGCCAGCAACCTCGGATTTCAAACCTGGGTCCTCTGCGTCCCAGGCCTACTCTCTATCCACAGTGCCACTGCCTGGTTAGGCCAGTTATTTCTCTTTTTAAACTTACCTAATAACAAATCAGACTACAGAATAAAAAAAGTTTTAAAAAGTCAAACTTAATGATATCTTTAATATTTACAATATTGTTAAGTATTTGTATGCTATAGATGTTTAACAAACATCTCTTTCCATTAAATTATTAAAAATTTTAAATTTGTTTTTATTTTTAATTTTTTACAACCTTATTCCTTTCACATATTCATATTGAATTTTTGTAGTTTTTTATGCCTTTGGACAGTTTTTGTTTTGTTTAAGTATATTATGACCCAAGACAGTTAAAATACTGTTAATAAAATAAAATAATATTTCTTTTATATTTGTTCTTAGATGAACATTAGTTCCTTGCCATTTACCTGATCAAAGAAAAAGAAAACATTTTACCACATAAGAATTTCTGAAGAGCCGGGCCAGACAGTGGCTCAGTGGATAGAGTGTTGGACTGGGACACAGAGGACCCAGGTTTAAAACCCCGAGGTCACTGGCTTGAGTGAAGGCTCATTTGGCTTGAGCGTGGGCTCACCAGCTTGAGCATGGGGTCGCTAGCTTGAGCATGGGATCATAGACATGACCCCAAGGTTGCTGGCTTAAGCAAGGGGTCACTTGCTCTGCTGTAGCCCCCCCCCCCGCCCTCCAGTCAAGGCACATATGAGAAAGCAGTCAATGAATAACTAAGGGGCCACAACAAAAAACTGATGCTTCTCATCTCTCTTCCTTCTTGTCTGTCTGTCCCTATTTGTCCTTCTCTCTGTCTCTTTCACAAAAATAAAAAAAGAATTTTGGAAGAGATAAAATCATTTATTAAATCAAAATATTACAAACAAGAGGTGACTATTTTTTTAATTTTCAGATATTGATGAATGCTCCTTCCAAAATATTTGTGTCTTTGGAACATGTAATAATTTGCCTGGAATGTTTCATTGCATCTGTGATGATGGTTATGAATTGGACAGGACAGGCGGGAACTGTACAGGTATGTCCAGTTAAGGGCTTAATTGTGTTCTTATTTGTTGAAATGAATATTTTGTGCCAGGTTTAAAAATTTATCAGATTTCTGCTTAGCTTAGCTATGCCATGGGTTATACATGTTTTTTTCAAACAGAGAATTACATTCTGATACATTTATTTTTAAATGGAGTTAATCCATTTTATATAAACAACCTAATATTAAATATCTAACATGAAACTAGGAAGGCATTTCTTTATATATTTTGTATGTACATGCATGCATACATATATAGATATATATAGAGAAAGAGATAGATAGATAGATACAATTTTAGTTAAGTGAATAGTGACATAATTTTTTACTTCAGAACTCCAACATTTAATTATTCTCTAATTCTCATCATTTAATATCTAATATTAAGGATATTAATCTATGGAAACTGTTTTAGGGATATACAAAGATTTAATCTTTATTTCATTGTGCTGAGGCCTTCATAATGATCTACTAACTTACCAAATATTCACCAAATTTCGGAGGACAGTAGTAGGCATAGAGAAAATAAAAATCTTAACATGGACCTTCTAAATGTTTTTCCTAGATATTGACGAATGTGCAGATCCCATAAACTGTGTAAATGGCCTATGTGTCAACACGCCTGGTCGTTATGAGTGTAACTGCCCACCTGATTTCCAGCTGAACCCCACCGGTGTAGGTTGTGTTGGTAAGTAAAAGCTCTCTGAAACAAACAACTAGCATCATTTAGAGCTGAATATTCAAACTTTCTTGGTAATAAACTATGGTGAGTATTTGCTACAATTAATTTGCAAACTAACAGTCCTTTCCCTTAAGAAACTCTAGATTACCAAATTATATGGTCATTTTTTATCATGTTTATCTGTCAAGTCATATTTGGAAACAAATTTTCAAGATATCTGCTCTAACTTCTTCCTCTCATGGGCTTGGGAAACAGGGCTTAGAGAGGTGATGTACTTTGTTCAAATTCTCAGAGCTTGCAAGTGGCAAAGCTGAGGCACAGTCCTAAACTACTGGTCCACCTGTCCACTACATTGGCCAGGACAGCAAAAATGGTAGAACTAATGGATTTATCTCTCTTAGGAATAGGGACATGTAAGAGTGTAATAAATGGAGTAAAGCATGTTGGGAGATCGGGGAGAAGCGAAGAAGGAAGAGTAATAAAGGTTCAAAATCTGTCTTCAACATTTCTGACATCTTTAATCTTTAGAAAATAATTGTCTAGCTTTTGTCATCTGCCCTGTTTCTGTACCTTAGTGAGTATTTATGTAGAGGAGTAAATAAATGGTCTGGAGAATTTTCTTATCAAAAAGAAAGAAAGAAAGAGAGAGGGGGAGGGAGGGAGGGAGGGAGGGAAGGAGGGGGAGAGAAAAATTCTTGCTTCAGTACAAATCTGCCCACCCTCTTCGGTGTCAGTTTTCTAGACCTTGCAGTATGTGAAGGGAATGTTTGCCACTGTGACTTAACGCACAATTTTTATAATATTTTAAGTTTTAGAGAATATATTGAGTTACGGTTTATGACTAGTCCAAGTTCTGACTTTTTCAGTAAGAATTATTTATTCAATAAATATTGAGTGCTTTCTATTCTAAAGACTGCAGAGGGCTTGACCTGTGGTGGCACAGTGGGTAAAGCGTCAACCTGGGATGCTGAGGTTGCCAGTTCGAAACCCTGGACTTGCCTGATCAAGGCACATATGGGAGTTGATGCTTTCTGCTCCTCCCCCTGCCCTTTTCTCTTTCTCTCTCTCTTTCTCTCCCTCTCTCTCCTCTCTCTAAAAAAAGAATAAATAAAATCTAAAAAAGAAAAAGAAGGACTGCAGAGGGAAGAGAGTAATCAAATTCTTTGCTCCTGTGTTTTCATTCTGGCTGCAGACAGCTACAGCGAGAAGGAATTCTGGCACCGGCTGGTGTTGTAGGATAAGTGCTATGTTCTTTGGGAGAGTCAGAGCCTTAAAGGAGGGAGCAAGCCAACACTACCTCTGTGTGGAGAAGTCTTGAAGACAGAGGAGCAGCCTGTGCAAAGGGCCTATAGCTGGAGAATTCTGGTGTTGGAGACACAACAGCAAAGCTGAGGACCAGGAGTGGAGTGAGTGGGAGAAATAGGAAGAAAGTATATAGTCAGAGAAGGAGGAATAGCCCAGATCACAAAGTGATTCTTACCCCCAGCTGCACAGTAAAATCCCATTTGGAATCTTAAAGGCATGCTGATGCCTGCTTCACTCCTATAAATTGTCACAGGAGCCTCAGTATTCTTTAAAGCTTCCTTGAAGTAAACAAAGGCTATGAAAGGTAACTAATAAAAGGAAGTACTGCAAAAGTTAACAAACATAAACAAGTGCCCAAAACTATTAGGAGTAAGAAAAAATCAAATTAAAACAATTATATAAATATCACTTTATTTCTAACAGACAGGTAAAAATTAAACTGGATAATGTTGGTCCCATGGTCCTCCAAGGTCCCTCTGCTCCATTGGCAGAAGTATAGATCAGGACAGCACTGCAGAGAATGAATTACAGTTCTCAGACTAACTTTAAGCATGGGACCAGTTTATTTGTTTAGTTTCTCTTTAGAGAAATTTTGTTTATGTGGATTGATACTTCATGGCTTTATTATTTCTTAGAGGTTTTCCAAAACACAAAGACTGTGTTACAAATACCATAAGGATCCACTGGACCCTTTTGTAAGTCTAAGTTAACATTAAGACATGTTAGTGTTCTCAGTTTTCTTTCATTTTGAACCATTTTATTTTATCATTACATTAGTTGTGTCCAATGATGCTAAAAACAATATAATTATAAAATGGAAAATAATATCACCTTAAAGGATGACACAATAGTGAAATAAAATATCACTGTTGCATCATTTTTTAATTTTCTTATTGTGTTGTCCAAGGGATTAATTACATCACCTTTCAAGAAGGTATAAAACAAGACTGGAGACAGTATATTTTGACTCCTCTTTGAGCACTTATTGAACACAGTTAAGAATTCAGAAGTTTTCACCATAGCAAGAAGAGGAAAATTGACAGTGGAAAGCATGTCACAGTTGTTAGATATACCAGAAGATGAATGTAACAGACAAGCACTGTAGGCTGGATTCTGAAGAAGATGGTAAAATTGATCATTTATTAAAATGCTAGGCTGTGAGTCTTCAGAGGCCAGTATCCTAGACGAAAGTTTTTACAATCAAGAATCAAAAAATGAGTGCACAATATATTTCTATAGATAAAGGAAATATGGTATTTTTGTCTTTTAGTCAATAAGAAATTCAACATGCAATATTTGACAAGAACCTGACTCATCCCAGGGTCTTCTTTCTCCCATATCCAAAATTTCATTGGTATGGTTCTTGGACAGACAAATGGTGAAATGAGGTGTTTAGACAAGAGTTATTGGAAGGAAATGTGCAATGCAGAAATAAACTTACTCATGATTTTAATCTAAAAGTGAAAATGAGTTCCATTTGTGGAGCAGAGAAGATCGTTGCCCTCTCACCAAAAAAATTATGAGCTTTCAAAGTTTTCAAAAATTTCTTCAGGTATGTGTTTTAATGATGCAAGAACAAGAAGTAATTAATGGTAAGCTAGAACTTATTAGAGATGTGTTTGAAAGGTGGAATCAGTTTTTATGAAATGAATACCTTTCAGGTTCACGCGTTACTGCTGACAAACAGTTAAGTGCATTCGTAGGACCATTTCAGGTGTTCATATCTTCAAAACCAAGAGAATGTGGAATACAAATTTGAGTTAGGATAAAATTCTTATTACAGTGTTGAGTAAGGCGATTTCACTTGTGCAAGAGATTGTTTTGTACTGAGGATGAAAACGAACCCTTTGTATTAATGTACAAGAACTTGAATTTCATCATTTGAATGATCATTCTCTAAAAGGAATTCTGACTCTGGCAAGGGCAATTTTAAGCTCCTGTGTTGCTCTGTAGACAACCGCGTGGGAAACTGCTACCTGAAGTTTGGTCCTCGAGGAGACGGGAGCCTATCCTGCAACACCGAAATCGGGGTGGGTGTCAGTCGCTCCTCCTGCTGCTGCTCCCTGGGGAAGGCCTGGGGAAACCCCTGCGAGACGTGCCCACCTGTCAATAGCAGTGAGTATGGAGCTGAAGAAAAGGGAACTAACTGGTAGCTGAAGACTAATTGCAATTTTATTCTTGTGCTGGGGATGGGAGAAAGAGTGAGGGCCAAAATTTTATATTTCGAGTACTTTCAGTGATTATACTGAAACCAATGATTTCTGTTTTATATGAATCAAATTTGAATTCTTCTCTTTTTATTGTTTTTTAGGATATGCTTAAAAGAAAAACTATTTTTTTAACCACAATCCAATATGAATGGTGATAATATCGATTCTCCATGGTATCAGTGATAAATTAGGCCATTCCTGGTTCTTCTCAGAGGTTGTTTCAGTTCAGGTTCATAATTGTGTTGTATTCCTGAAGTCGAGAATTTTATGCCATAAGTTGAAACATATGTTCTGGTAGGAACATATATGAGACTTGTGAATTGTCAAGTTTTTGAGTTTTTATTTACTAACCAAAAAAGCTATGATATAAATCGTCTGCAAAGGAATTCTTTCTTTAATTGAAAACAAATGGTTTTTGATATTCTGTCTATGTAACTTAGGAAGTAATGATTGTATTTCGTGTAAAATGTAATCTTTAAATGTATTTGAAAAAGTGCTAAGGAAAATGTAGATATGTCCCGTAGTATGTGAGTTTTAAATCTGGAAATTGCTGAATGCTTGTTCATTGTCTCACACACTTGGGCACAGGTATAAAATATCTTCTTTTTTGTTTGTTTTGTAGCTGAATATTACACCCTGTGTCCTGGAGGTGAGGGCTTCAGACCCAATCCTATCACAATCATCCTAGAAGGTGAGTGCAGCTCTAATTGTTACCAAGATTTAACCAGGGTAAAGAGTTTACTTTAGAAGAAAGCTGGTAAAACAGTTAGTGTGGAGTGATCCCAACAAGATTATTTTGCAAAATACAGATGGACAGTCAATCACCAGGATGCTAAATAACCACATGTAAGTCAAAAAGATCTGACCCATCGCAGTGATCTGATGTCTGATTGTTCCCCAGAGAAACTCTATCTACTGATATCCGCCGACTTTAATCATCTCCAGCTTGCTTTAAAACTCCTCTTAGATTATATAGCAAAGCTCCACAACAAGGCCAAGAATCTCCATGGTCAGGATCAATCTGCTAAGTGTGCATGGAAATCACGTGTTTGAGAGCTCTAACAGTAACTCTTGTCTCTCGTGATGGCCCCGGTTGTAAGTGAGCTGTCTCCCCTTGTGCAGACATTGATGAATGCCAGGAGTTACCAGGTCTCTGCCAGGGAGGAAACTGCATCAACACTTTTGGGAGCTTCCAGTGTGAGTGCCCACAAGGCTACTACCTCAGTGAGGAAACCCGCATCTGTGAAGGTGAGGTGAATTTGTACCTAAAAAAAAGCGATATTTAAAACATATTTTCTGATCGGGGCAGGGGAAGAAGTTCCGTCCTCACATTCTATCAAAGGATCTGTTGAGACTGGTTCATAGTTTTTCTTTGCTTCTTTTTTTTTTTTTTTCATATCAACACTGCTAGATAAATTAATTCACAACTCATTTGCTATAATTTACTACTGGTTTTCTCTAAGTAAATGGATTAATTAAAGATAAATGGGGAAAACCAGAGTAGTGTGGCAACATTCAATATAAAATAAGTTATTAGTGCAAATATAGGTTAAGATTATAGGGAAAATAGGTAAGCTTGAATGGGCCTATTAATATTTTTCAATAAATTATAAATGTTGAACTACATGCTGGACCTCTATGAAGAAGTTCACAAGTGATGCAGGTGCAGTTCATACCTCCGTCTCCTGACTTATCACTTGGCACTGCAGTCATCCTTTTAGGGGCCCATCTCCCCACGAGGCTGGGGTTTTCTTGAGGCAGGGTCCATAGCTTGTTCATCTTGACAGTGTCAAGTCAGTATTTATTTATGGAATCAATGAAGGCTTCTAAGGGGGAACATTAAACATGTAAACATTTCAATTGTAACCTATCTTTTGAAACTTGTTAGGTAAATGCATCTGGAAGAAACATGATTAAATAAGAAAAACCATGGCAGTCACACTGCTTCTAGAATCTCTCCATGAGTACTAAGTGGAAGGAAACTAGGAACGTAAAGGCTCACCTAACGGGATCCAGTTTAAAGTTGGCACTAAAATTTAACTTAAATGACGTAAAAGGAAAACCGACTTTAAGGCAGCTCCATCTGAAGAAGATGAAATCTCACTTGAAAAAATATAGGTGTCGCCTGACCAGGCGGTGGCGCAGTGGATAGAGTGTCGGACTGGGATGCAAAGACCCAGGTTCGAGACCCCGAGCTCGCCAGCTTGAGCGTGGGCCCATCTGGCTTGAGCAAAAATCTCATCAACTTGGACCCAAGGTTGCTGGCTCCAGCAAGGGGTGGCTCAGTCTGCTGAAGGCCCGCAGTCAAGGCACATGTGAGAAAGCAATCAATGAACAACTATGGTGTCGCAATGGCAATAAAAACTAATGATTGATGCTTCTCACCTCTTTCTGTTCCTGTCTGTCTGTCCCTATCTATCCCTCTCTCTGACTTTCTCTCTGTCCTTGGGGGGAAAAAAATAAAATAAAATATATAGGTGCCATTAAAATTATCTTTTACCCACCACCTTGAAATCATTTTTTTTAGTCATTTATATTTTTTAATACTGGATTATTCTCTTTTAAAGAAAGACACACCTCATGTCAATGCATATGTTGGAGTATTCTCAATATAATTGCTTTAAATTCTGAATTTTGTGAAACTGGATTTTGAGAATCATCTTAACGCTTTCTTCAGTAGTTTCAATAATATAAGCTCATGGGAAACTATCTTAATTGACGGATATTCTCGCCTACTCTAGATATTGATGAGTGTTTTGCACATCCTGGTGTGTGTGGGCCTGGGACCTGCTACAACACCCTGGGAAATTACACCTGCATTTGTCCACCTGAGTACATGCAGGTCAACGGAGGCCACAACTGCATGGGTACGTAATGGTCTCGGAGATTAATTAGGGCGCAGTTGTTTACGTCTCGTGTAAGATGTTTATATCTCAGAATTATTGCATAAAATTTGGAAATTAAGGCTTTATGAAGGATTAAATATTTCAAAGTCATATAAACTTATGGCTATGTACGTATTTTGTTTTTAAACTTTAGCTGTATAGTTACATTTTTCTTGTTACCCTTTAATGTAGTTATAAATAGGTAATGGGGTTATAATGTACAGCACAGAGAATATAGCCAGTAATGCTGTAATAAGTTTGTATGGTGATGATGGTTACGAGACATACACAGTAATCACATCATAAAAGTATATAAGTGTAGAATTACTATGATGTACACCTGAAACTAATGTAATGTTGTATGCCAACTGTAGAGTTAAAAAAGTATACACTATGCTGTATTTTAGTGTTAAAAAAAAGAAATTTAGTTATATTTAAAAAGCATGTGAGGTAGAAAATTTCATCGTTACACAATTACACGTTCTTAAATAATTTTCCATTTACATAAAGTGAACATTACTTTACAAATGAGAACATTTAAAATTTAATAAGTAATACTTTTTAAAATAAATAATGCTTTTAAATATAAAAACAAATATCTATTAACTTTGTTTCCCAAGAAAATTATAAATGAAATCCCTTTTTTAAAAACGGGAGAGATGTTAACTTAAAAATGATTAATGTTCAGCTTAAAGAATTATTTTTAAGATACCTTTGAATGACCGAGAGATTTTTAGAGTTGTGTTAATGGAGAAAGTTTGCTGCATGCTGTTACGATTGGCTGGCTCGTTTGTTTTCCTCCGTGTAGACATGAGGAAAAGCTTTTGCTACCGAAGCTACAATGGAACCACTTGTGAGAATGAGTTGCCCTTTAACGTGACAAAGAGGATGTGCTGCTGCACATACAATGTGGGCAAAGCCTGGAACAAACCTTGTGAACCGTGCCCGACACCAGGAACAGGTAAGCACGCATGCTCCTGCTTCCGCTGAACGCTGGCCGAGTCAGTGCTGAAGGCTGGCCGAGTCAGTGCCGCATGCGGAGAGGTGACAGTCAAGTCAATGCAAACGTACTAAAAACAGACACATTACGTTCTGAAGCCCTTTTTGGGATTCAAACACTAATTTCTGATCTATCTGTTGAATAGGAACCTGGATCCTGAAAATAAACCCCATTGCTAAGGAGTTCAAGTTTATAGTGCGGGTGCATTTTAATTCCTTAATTCCTTAATTCATTGGCCAAATATTTATTGAATAACTACTTTATGTCATTGAGCTACAGCTGGAAGATGTAATATTTGGTGAAAAAATTTGTAAAGTCTGTCAAGTTCAATATGTATTATTTTAATTCAATCTTGAAAAATATGCAAAAAAAAGGAATTTGATGAAAACAGTTTACATAAAAGCAACTTTTTGTCAAAGTAGTCTTCAGTATGTTTTTCCCTCAAACTTACCTGAAATCTTTAGGCAGAAAATAGAACTGATCTTACATGGTAAAATATATTTTACAAGCACAGATTCGTTTGAAAGAAAAACTAACAGAAAATAGATCAAAAGCAAAACCAAATTATCTTAAAATTGTTGCCTACTCAGGTTCTTTATGACCTGGAGAGTGGTCATATTTAACAGTTTTAGTTACTAAGTGTTGATCCAATAGGACAAATAAGAAATGATGATTATACATTTTGACCACATATTAGTGTATATGTATTAAAATGTTTTATTTAATGTGATGACAAAATGAAATTAATGAGTCTTGATGAAAAGTGGAACATGGGTTCTTTCTTGGTGGCTAAAATTCAGTGGGTAAATGGATTTTGTTAACCTTATCTTGTCATAGTGTTGTTTCAAAAAATCAAATAGAAACATTTTTACAATTCATTAATTTTAAAACTCCATCAGTTAGAAATTGAACATCACTTGTTTGGGAAATGAAATATTACTTTTTTTTCTTTTTTTGTAAAAAGAAGTTAAGGGCTTAGGCTTGAGAGACAAGTCTATATTTAAATTGAAGCTCTGCCATTTATTGGCTGACCGTATATGGATTATTTATCCTTTCTGAAACTGGTTTCTCATATGTAAAATAGGAATAATGAATAAATAACTACAGTGCCTAATTCAGATGGTTACAGTGACAATTAAATGAGGATGTAAATAAATTACAGGTTGCACATTGCCAGGCAATTAGAAAGCAACTGAGCATCTATATTTGTATTATGTACCTCTCTGTATGTTCTGGATGCGTGGTGGGTATCAGTGGATGAAATGTACAAAGACCCTCCCCTGATACTAGTTGAGATAGTACGTTGTGTATGTTTTACCTAATTATCTTTTCAAGAGTTTTACTCACTTGTGATTCAGTGGGCATCAGAACCAACCTTCTTCTTAAAAGTTAGAATTAGTTTTAATTTCTGTTAGTTTGGTGAATTATGGGTAAGAGTAACTCTTCCAGTCTCTATTTTGTTCCATGATGTATTGTTAAAATGCCTCAAGCTTCATGTTTTAACATATAGACATTTATGTTTTTAAAAAAGACAAAATTGATATCTCATTCTTATTCATTATTAACCTATTTAACTGCTACCAAAAAAATTTATGCTATGCCTTTGTGCAATACATAATCCCTTTTCAAATTTATACTCTAATCTGATTTTTCAGTCTGCATCAATTGGATCATTTTTAAAAGTCCTGCTTCTCTAAAGAAAAATAATTATGTGCCGGCCCTGGCCGGTTGGCTCACTGGAACATCATCAGCCCGGTGTATGGAAGTTCCATACAGGGCACACAGGAGAAGTGCCCATCTGCTTCTCCATCATTCCCCCTCTCCTTCCTCTCTATCTCTCTCTACCCCTCCTGCAGCCAACGCTCCATTGGAGCAAAGTTGGCACGTGCTGAGAATGGCTCCATGGCCTCTGCCTCAGGCGCTAGAATGGCTCTTGTTGCAATGGAGCAATTCTCCAGATGGGCAGAGCATCGCCCCCAGTGGGCTTGCTGGGTGAATTTTGGTCAGGCGCATGCAGGAGTCTGTCTCTCTGCCTCCCTGCTTCTCACTTCAGAAAAAAATACAAAAAAAAAAAATTATGTGCCTAATGTAGACATTTTGAATCTTGTAATGTTTATATTCTAATAACAGAGCAGTAGAAATTAGTGATAATAATAATAACAACAATAATAATGGTAAAGAATACTTGAACCTAGGAGCAGGTATTGTTATCAAATAAATATAATTGAAAGTAAAATGCCTGGTTATGAGTAAGATATGTATATTTGACAGTGAAAGTAGTACTGTGTAAAATGTTATTTTGAAGGAGTTTGAGAATTTTAAGAATAAATTTGGTTTGTTTGTATTTTAAAGCTGACTTTAAAACCATATGTGGAAATATTCCTGGATTTACCTTTGACATTCATACAGGAAAAGCTGTTGGTGAGTTTTTTCATATTAAGCTTATTTTAATACAGATATGTATCATTTTTTAAAAATTTGATGTTTTTAAAGTTTAAAGTACCATAAAATGTAAAAACATGGATTCTGATCATATATATTTAAACAAGAAAGAGAGAAGATATTTACAGACTGGAAACAAGTGTTAATAATGGTATTACTCTATCAGCATGCCTGGTGATTAAGTTTATAATGGTTACATAACTATCTCAAAATTTTAAACATATCAAGCTATAATTATCATTTTCTTTTTCATGAATATTATATTACATGACTCTAAATACCCTCCATATTTTAACCTTCAGTTGCTATTTTCATACATGTATGTTTAAGTTTTTGGTGTATTTTTCCTGTATCCCTTTCTACTATCTTCTAATAAATTTACAAGATTATTAATTATGTAAAGTACTTCCTTCTAAATGCACTTTCTATTGCTCATTCTACTTTTCTTTTTCAAATATTATAAAAATAATGTAATTTTAAGTCTCCATTATCAAATCATATATTGAAAATTATATAAAATTAAGAAAACATAGCAGCAGTTAGGGGAGCCTGACATGGAACTTGAAGAAGAGGTGTGATTCCGTAAGAAGTTCATTTGCAACATTGATACTAAAAGCACTTGGTATGTTTTATCAGCTCCTTAAATTTTTCCATCACTATTTTAAGGAAATAATGTATTTCACGGTCTATATGCTATCATGGAGCACACAATCAATTCATATCAGGATAGAATTGATTTCTGTGCCACTGGGTGTGTCCTCTTCCAAGTGTACATAGCATTATTCAAGGTGCTATGGTAAGTACATTAAGCAGGACCATATATATTTGATCAAATCTGTTCCATTTCAGACATTGACGAATGTAAAGAGATTCCAGGCATCTGTGCAAATGGTGTGTGCATCAACCAGATTGGCAGTTTCCGCTGTGAATGCCCTACAGGATTCAGTTACAATGACTTACTCCTGGTCTGTGAAGGTAATCTGAATGATGCATGACCTTTATCCAGATAAGTTTGCTGCTCATAAATGGTTCTCGCTCTTTGATTTTTTTTTAATAATTTTAATTTATTGTGTTGACATGGTTTCAAGTGCTCCACTCAGTATAACACCCTCTATCCCCCCCGCACCCCCCGCATCAAGCTCTCTGACTTTTTTTACAGTTTCTTTCTCAGTACTTAGGAGTTGATCACCAAATGATTAAATGAAATATTAATACAATAATGAAATCGTAAAAATGAAATTGCTGTTCTTCCAGATATCGATGAGTGCAGCAATGGCGATAATCTGTGCCAGCGGAACGCGGACTGCATCAACAGCCCCGGCAGTTACCGCTGCGAGTGTGCCGCGGGCTTCAAGCTCTCACCCAATGGAGCCTGCGTCGGTAAGAAGGAGGCTGGTTTCCTTCTTCGGCACTGAGTAGGACATTCGTTAGATTTCCTTCCCTGAAAAAGTGTCTATGTTTTTCTATCAAAAATTATTTTCAAAGATAATTTGAAAAGATTTTCTTAGTAAATCAATTTAGTGATATTGAACCTATTTCACCACATGTATTAGATTATTTTGTTTATAAAAGAGGTCTCATCAGTGGGTTTTCCTAGGATTGGACCGAAAATAAAATAATATCCTCGAGATACTGATCAACATATAAAAATTGCTTGATTTTAAAAGAAAGAGACTTGGATACTTTAAAGCCTTGCTTTATTTTGAGTCAGCTGTTGTCATGGTTCATTTTCAGCCTATGTGTAATAATTAAGAGCAGATTATAGAAACATGCCTGTGAAAAAATGAAAGAATCTTAATAAAAATCAGATATGTGTAATGTGTCTTATTTTTGTTTTAGATCGCAACGAATGTTTAGAAATTCCTAATGTTTGCAGTCATGGCCTGTGTGTTGATTTGCAAGGAACTTACCAGTGCATCTGCCACAACGGCTTCAAGGCTTCTCAGGACCAGACCATGTGCATGGGTAAGAGGAGAACATTAGTTCCGGGGGGTGAAATGGAGCTGAGCAGTCCAAAAGAGATTACTGTTTGCTCACTTGCCAAATTAACATGTCTTTATCAAAAACAATCTTGCAAAAAGTAAGTGTCAAAGTGTTTATGGTTTCAGTGTAAAATTTGAAATGTAAAATCTGAAAGCAGAGACACACCCCAGTATGCCCCTCGGCTCAGTGTTCACAGATGACTTTCACATGCTTAACCTGAACTCTGGGACATGCAGGGTTATGTGGAAGTCACTGCAGACCAGCTCCCCTCCACCACCCCCTTACCATTCAAGAAAGCCTTTTCAAATGCAAGAATGCAAGGGAGTAAGTAAATAAGAGTGATAGTATTAAAATGAATATATATACATGCATATACATACAGCTAGTGCTCGACTTACGACCATGATCGGTTCCGACAGACCGGTCATAACACGATTTGGTCATAAGTTGAGTAGGCTATAGACAAAGATAATTTCTTCTTGGTAGACATCTTGGAAGGGGTTTGATGAAAAATATCCAAGACACAAAACACAACTTGCTGTACAGTTGAAATGGTGCACACGGAGATGGTAGTGCTGCCGGAAGCTGGTCCGCACTGTCGTACGCCCAGCTGGGCAACTCTTGCAGTGCCAGACACGGTGCAGTGGTGACCAGCAATTGTGGTCGTAAAGTCGAATGGCCGTAAGTTGCATAGATCGTAAGTCGATCAATACCAGTACCTGCATACACTACCCTCCCTAAAATTATTGCATACATAGGATTTATCTGCTTCTTTTCTGTTTGAACTCTTAAAAACAATGTTTTAGAAATGACAGAAGCTAATGTGATGGTTAGTTAAGCAATAAGAGAGTTCAGTAAATACTTGCTGAGCTGATTAATATGAGTCTCGATCCCAAAAGCAGATGGGCTGGATGCCTTGGAGCTCAGCGTAACTGTGTAAATCTGATGTCAGCCACTGGCTCTATCTCTGCAGAAAGAGCTCTTCCGGGCTTTGCATTTGAAGCAGGAAAATCAGAGTATAACTTGGCTGTTTATAATTAACATGTCCTCAGTTTAAGAAAAGCTAAAGTTGTGCATCTGCTCTTTTCATATTCAATATACTATCTGTGTGAAGAGTAAAGTCAGTACTGCAGAATTACATTACTTTATGGTGCTACCATGCAGCAAAGGCCATCAGGGAAACACCGTTCATCTATTGCCTTCTAAGGGCTCCACCTATGGATTTGCCCCTTGGTTCTTCAGAAGATACCTGTGCAAAGGACCAGGAGAGGACTTGGCCCTATTTGCATGAACTTTCTGATAGTTTTTGCTTATACACATTCCTCCTGGCTGTACTGTCAGACAGAAAATATGATTTGCTCAAAAATATGAGATTTATGATTCAGAAATGCCTATGAAGAAATCTGCCCTCAATTCTATCAGTTCATCCATGATAAAAGTCACCTGGACCCCTTGGTAATACTCCTCTAAAACAAAGCCTCCTTCCTAAGGACCAGTATCTTTTTTTACGGCAGAAGGGTTTCAACGGCCTGGAATTCATAGCCTAGGAAATCTGCTCTGTTATATGAAAATGACCTTTCTAAATATTTATTTTTTGAAGGCTAATAATACTGAATTCTAATTGACTTCTTCAATCTGGATTCCACTAATTCATAAAACCTAAGAATCTAAAGTTTATCTTTGTTGTGCTGATCAAATGAAGGCTTATCAACGTCTGGGGGAGTGTTTATAATGTTTAATAGACCAAAATTATTTTAGTGTTTCAAAAGACTAGTTTCCCTATAATTGACAAGCAAACTACTAATTAAAACATCTCCACTAAGGGGCTGCTTGCCTATCCTTGTTCTGAGTATTACTGTGCCTGTGAGTCATTAAATGGCACTTTTTAAAATAATTTTATAATTTAGAGTTTTCACTACCTTGTACTTATTTTCATTAAATAAATATGAGTTCCTAGTATTGAATGAGAACAATCTAAGTGGATCAGTAATTTAAAATAATGTGAGTGTATTTAATAGGCTATGTTTTTCTATTTAAAAGGTTTAATGCCTTTGAGCCAATGTTTCTTTGTAGATGTTGATGAGTGTGAGCGGCATCCGTGTGGAAATGGAACTTGTAAAAACACTGTTGGATCCTATAACTGTCTCTGCTATCCGGGGTTTGAACTCACTCATAATAATGATTGTCTGGGTAAGTGCTTAGTCAGACTCAGTCTTTTGCTGCTTCTGTTTCATTTCCACACAATATACCAAAATAAAAAATAAAACCAAAGACTAAGTAAATGTTTGTATTATTAAAATTGCAAATGTTTGCCAAAAGGTATGTGTATCGTTGCCTAATTTCTAGTTAACTAAACCCTTAGTATTGGCATAAATAATCACAAAGCAGTGTGCTGTTTTGAGTACTTCTGTCAATCAACCAGTCAATTCAGGGGAGAAGACCACACAGGTGATAGATAGTAAGTGTATTGGGACTGCTCTGTGTTTTGGGGTTATTCTTAACTCTTCATTAGGATCAAAGATTGACCTGTCATTGTTTCAGCCTTATTGCAAGTACTTAACGTTATCCATTCTTGATTTATATTCAAATACTGACAGTCTCAAACTTAACATGTTGTATGTTGAAACTTCTGTCAGCATTTGAAGCTTTTGTCAGCTTTTGAAACCAGGGATTCCTTGCCCATAGAAACAGTACATGGGCCCTGGCTAGTTGGCTCAGCAGATAGAGCCTCGGCCCAGCATATGAACTCAGTGGATAGAGCCTCAGCCCAGCGTACAGACATCCTGGGTTTGATTCCCAGTCAAGGCACACAAGAGAAACGACCACCTGCTTCTCTTCCCCTCCCTTTCCCCCTTCTCTGTCTCTTCCCATCTCACAGCCAGTGGTTATGTTGGTCTGAGCGTTAGCCTTAGGTGCTAAAAATAGCTGGGTTGATCCGAGCATCAGCCCTAGGTGGGGGGGGGGGTTGCCAGGTAGATCTCAGACAGGGTGCATATAGGAGTCTGTCTCACTATCTCCCTACCTTTCAATTAAAAAAGGAAAGAAAAGAAACAGCACATGTTAATGAGGTTTCCCCATCAGCCCCCACAAGTCTGTTTGATCTCTGTCACCAATTTTATATTTTTAACAGAAAATAAAACAGTCTACTCTGCGTAGCAGAGGATATTCACCTTTGCCCTTAACAGACATTGATTGAAATAACAATTGCTAGAGAGCGGGGAGATGCCCGTAATTGGTAGAGGAGATAGTAAGAGAAATGACAACCTGCATTGATAGGACTTCTAATTTATTGTATGTCAGGCAGTATGCTGATACTTTAAAACAGTATCTCTTAATTCACATGATCCTATAAGGTATGTGAAAGTAACTCAGGTTCAAATTATGGGACCATCACAGCTCAAATCTACTTCCTAATTTAACTCAACATACGTTCCTTGCAGTGTTATTTTTCACAATTCTTCAACTAGGAAAAATGTTTAGGTTAATTGGACATTGTATCCAATTACCACTGTCTTGTTTATAGTTTCTCAAACCCTTTGTACAGCCACTGAGAACTAAAGAAATAGGCATGGCTTTGATCAAAGTGCAATCCTCAAACAACCCAGAAAATTAGTCCAATGCAGTCAACCCTAAGCTTAACTGAAAACCTCACACTGAACATATATTTTTTGAAATTCTGTATTCTGTCAGAAAAACATATCAGCAATTTCTAGAGTCTTTTTAGTGTAAGTGATTTTTCTGTGTTTAATATACTTCATTATTTGTCCTTTGAATTTATATAGTCAGCCTACCTCCAGGAGAGGTCACTTACAGACTATGCAGTCAAGTTAAATTTAAATATCCTTCTACCTCTGGGAAAAGAAATATTTTTTCAATTGGAAGAAATGGGAAGTTTCACCTGAAACCTTCAACTTTTATTTGGTTTTAAATTTCTGAGTTATATTAATATAAAAAATGTACCCTTGTGGTTGAACTACAGTAAGGCTCTATGTGACCTTATAAGTCACATGATACTTATGATGTAAGCCTTTTCTCTGTGTTGAGAAATTACAG
Source organism: Rhynchonycteris naso (assembly GCA_037038555.1). Classification (NCBI taxonomy): domain Eukaryota; kingdom Metazoa; phylum Chordata; class Mammalia; order Chiroptera; family Emballonuridae; genus Rhynchonycteris; species Rhynchonycteris naso. Next base: position 173,009,412 of record CM073000.1, on the reverse strand, counting down.
TGTAGGGTTTTGTACACCTAGGGTTTTTGTACCAATAAATTTGCTTTTAAGTTGCAACTTGTGGTGCAATATACATGTGACTGCTCTATCTGAAAAGTTAACCAACTCCTCCTGTTTGCTCACAGACATAGATGAGTGCAGTTCCTTTTTTGGTCAGGTGTGCAGAAATGGAAGGTGTTTTAATGAAATTGGCTCCTTCAAGTGTTTATGTAATGAAGGTTATGAACTTACTCCAGATGGCAAGAACTGTATAGGTAAGTATCAAAATAATAAACAGTCTTTATGGTGTTTTGTTTTGTAAATGACTCCCCCCCCTTCATCCCTACTTAAGGACTCATTCACGTTTCATTTAATCATCTGGTCACATGTTCAAGTTAAGATATCATGGGAAATATTCCTTATAAATAATGAACCAGTAATTGGAAATGACTCATGTGCAGTGTTTTTATCGGGATAGAGCTTGAAATTATTCATGTTTCTGTCAAAGTAGACAAAACAAACAAAACAAGGAGATTAACTTCTTGTCCAATGAGTAATACCCAAGATGTGAAAAGAGTATCTCAGGGTGTGTTTGTCCATAGTGACCTGGCAAATCAGAGGGCCCAAGCTGAATTTATGTTAATATCACTTAGCAACAACTATCTTATATTTGAATAACTTTTCTCTTCTTTACCATTAAAGATACTAATGAGTGTGTAGCCCTTCCCGGTTCTTGTTCTCCCGGTACCTGTCAGAATTTGGAGGGATCCTTCAGGTGCATCTGTCCCCCGGGATATGAAGTAAAGAGTGAGAACTGCATTGGTAAGGCTAACATTTATTCTATGTCCCCGAGCTGTTCAGTGTAATAAGACCTGGTGCAGTGTCTATGGAAGTCTGCTAACTCCAAACCACTGCAAGCATGCTGACCCAAGGAGTTAAACATACAGCTGCCTACATCTGTCTTATTGAATCATCACAAATGATTTGAAGGTAGAGTGGTGGGAATACAGAATTTAAGGATGTGGGATTTTTCATTAACAGAAGTCTTATACTAGTAAAAGAATATTCAGTGTACTAGATCTAATCTTTTTTACAAAAGCCAACAGAGACTTTCTACTGAATTTTTAAGTGTGTCTACAAAAATTGTAATCTTTGGCAACCAAATTTTAAAAGGCTATTAAAGGTATCCAGAGTCCTAGAAATGTGAAGCAGGAAATCTTGACAGTGCTATTGAGACATTTCTTTTTCCTTGGAAGGCCTCATGTCAAAGCAGAAAATATTAATCCATTTGTCATAACAGATGTTTTTCTATTGAAATTCTTCCAGTTTACAAGAACATTGTAACCACATCACAAGTGGGTCCCAGAATTTCCTGGTGGATATAATGAAGGCCGACCTTTTTACAGTTACTTTATTTCACTTTTATACAAATTATTTTCTACAGTCTTGTTGAAATTCAGAAGCACCAGAATCTTACAGGGATTGCTAAGGTTTTGTTGTGTTTTTTTTTTTTTTTTTTTGCCTTTGAGTTACTCACTTTTTCAGAATATTCCGTATAGCTTTACTGTTTATGTTCAAGAGACATATAGACAGAACTGAAGAAAACAGTTTACTATATCAAATTTCAAACCATATAATTACATCTAATGGATATTCCTAGTCATTCCAATTTGGTCTTTATATCTTTTCCCTCTTCTTTCTGATTTATATAGTTCATTGTAAGACTGTCTAGGGTTTTTAGTACTTAAAAGTAATAAATAATAATAGAAGCCCTTTATTAAAAAATTATTGAGATATTTAAGATCCTTTCTGTTTTTCATTTTCTTTATCCATATTAAATCCCGGGCCTTCAGTATCCCTGTGGCCCATCCCTTTGTGGGACAATAACAGTAGCAGTGTGTCATTCATTAGGATGGAAATACAAATACATATGCTTCTTTGTGTCAAAAGATTTAGCTACCTTTTCTTTTAGTGAAAAACATCTGTGATTCAGTTACATCTTATTATACTTGAGAAGTATTTTGTTTCCTTTCTTCACTGTTAGCAATGCCACTATTTTGCATCTCTGAAAAAATTGTTTTTAGTTAACTTACATCACTAAAATAATATTTTCTTCAAACTAGAATCTCTTCTACTGATTTTTTCCCAGAAGAAATGCTTCCTGAAATAACTATAATATATACACACACTCACACCCAAACACATATGTTTACATGTGTATACACACACACAAATCTATTGCCATATACAATGGACATTACAGTGAATATGCACCTATCAGGTGCTAGAATACAGTCCTTGCCTTCAGGTAGCTTACTGCCTAACAAAAAACGCATATTTGTAGGTAACCCTGTTTTATAAAGATATCCTTACAATACAGTGTGAGAGACACTATACTGGAGGTATGCTCAGGATGTGGGAGCAGAGTGAGAGGCTGTGGATAATGATGGTAGTGGTGACAGGTGACATGTCAAGGAAGTTCGTCACAAAGCATTGTTGACATTGGAAGTGGCTCTTAAATATTGGGTAGGACTTTACTAAGGAAAGAAAGGAACAGAACAGAGGTAGACATTTGAAGACACAGGTAACGCAAGTATCATAAAGAGCATCGAATGACTGGCTCAGAAGATTGAACTTGGTCCTACAGACTGTGAAGCCTAACAGGTTTTTTTCAGGAAGGATGAAATATAGTTCACTCATGAAAACTCTGCAGAGATAAATTGAGAACATAGTATGTGCCAGACACTGTGCTAGACTAAGCTGTGTAGGAATCAGTGATACAGACAGACAGACATGTCTTCATGGAGCTTGCATTCTAATGTGCCTGGAATTTTATATTTCTTCATGTAGTTAAAATAACCCATTAAATAATCTCCTCCAATGAAAAAAAAAGCCAAACATCATTGGTAAGGAATCCTTTTCTCTTTTAAGGAACCATTCTGGGCTGAGGTGGGAATGATAATATTCTCAAAACATGTCTGAGTCCTAGTTCCATGGGCACAGATTATCAAACAGATGTGTGTTTTCGAAAGACAGCCCTGGTGGCAATTTGAAGAGCAGAGAGTGAGGTGCTGCAGTTAGGAGATTTAAAGTAATCCCAGGGGCAAGAGATACTGCGTTTGCAGGTACAGAGGAGCAGAATTGATAGGCCTCCTGCTGCTTGCATATGCAGGTTAAAAGGTCAGGGTGAGTGAGGACTTAAGGTAACTCCAAGATCCCAACTTCGGCTGTTGAGAGGAGCATCAGAGAAGGGGACCAGTCAAGCTTGCAGTGCCTATAAGACGTTGATTGAATTGGTCACGTCAGGAAGGCAGGTGGATGTACATACATGCACGATCAAGTGCAGAGAGCTAGAAATTGACTTGGGAGTCTGGGACACATGGTTGGTTGCAACTGGATAGAATCTGACTTTTAAGCAAGAACAGTTTACTTTTAAAGAATAAGTAAAATATTTACATCATCTAATATTTTGTTTCAGATTAAATATGCAATGGTTAGTTGACTGTTGTAGTATGAACAAATCAGTTCTTTTAAATATCAAACAGTGTACTGATGTGATTAAAGTAACAAATCCTGCTGGTTCTGCAGATATAAATGAATGTGATGAAGATCCCAACATCTGTCTGTTTGGTTCCTGCACCAACACTCCTGGGGGCTTCCAATGCATCTGCCCCCCTGGCTTTGTGTTGTCTGACAATGGACGGAGGTGCTTTGGTAAGCTTTGAAATGACTTCTCTGTCATAATTCACCATTGGAAACTTCAAAGTTAGATGGTAAACCATCATACTAATATTTGTCACTACAAAGTACACATCTATGGCAAATACATCACACGCCTGGCCTGACCAGGCGGTGGCCCAGTGGATAGAGCATCGGACTGGGATGCGGAAGACCCAGGTTCGAGACCCCGAGCTCGCCAGCTTGAGTGCGGGTCCATCTGGCTTGAGCAAAAGCTCGCCAGCTTGGATCAAAGGTCGCTGGCTCCAGCAAGGGGTTGCTCCATCTGCAGAAGGCCCGCGGTCAAGGCACATGTGAGAAAGCAATCAATGAACAACTAAGGTGTCGCAACGGCAACGAAAAACTAATGATTGATGCTTCTCACCTCTCTCCGTTCCTGTCTGTCTGTCCCTATCTATCCCTTTATCTGACTCTCTCTCTGTCCCTGTTAAAAAAAAAAAAACAACATCATCTGTAAGTTAAAAATGTTGCTTTACCCTCATTTTGTTGTTGGCATAGATTTGTTTGTACAATCATATATGAGTTGTTTTTGATGTGGTTTAACTTAAAGTTACCACCATTGGTTTTTGTAGTCAACAATGTAATGGTGGAAAAAGAGATCTGAAAATCATTTTAATATTGAGCATAACTTCTCAAACTTCCAAAGCACATTATAAAAATATTTTAATCATCTGAAATAATTAAATAAAATTTCATGGATAAGTCAATTGAAATTGGCAAATGAAATCATCAATTGAAGATTTCCAGACCTTTTTTTTTTTCAATTTTTCCACTGATTTGAGAGAGAGGGAAAGAGAGGGAAAGAGAGAGAGTGAGAGAGGTAGACACATCAACTACTTGTTTCACTTAGTTGTCCCATTTAGTTGTGCGCTCATTGATTGCTTCTTGTACATGCTCCGACAGCAGGTCGAACCCACAACCTACAGTGCGTGGGTCAATACTTTATCCACTGAGCCACTCAGCCAGGGCCCGGACCTGTCTTTGAATTGCTAGCCTAATCTGCAAATGTTCAGCCCATGAGAAAGTTCTGTCAGAAACAACTCTACACAAATGATTCCGTCTTTTGAAATGGCCAGTAAGGAGGCTGTGATTCTGCTTTCCTAAATAGATACTCGCCAGAGCTTCTGCTTCACTAACTTTGAAAATGGAAAGTGTTCCGTCCCCAAAGCTTTCAACACCACAAAGGCCAAATGCTGCTGCAGTAAGATGCCAGGAGAGGGCTGGGGGGACCCCTGTGAGCTGTGTCCCAAAGACGATGAAGGTGAGAGCACGGCATGAAACATCACTTGGCGCTGGTTGGGAAAGTTGTGTTAGAAGTAGGTTTGACTACATAATTGAGGAATATTTTGAAGGAGAAATTACCCCCTCATATATAAACTTGAATGGTTCAGTGAGCAACCTAATCTGAGGGACTCATTTCAACTTCTGTCTTCAGTGTGTGTGAGCACAAGTAGTTACCCCGTTATTTTATCACCCTCCTTTAAGGTTGGTATTACTTGCTTTCAAAGAAAATTTGAGAGGTGCAAGGAGAGGATGAAAGTCCTAGTCCAGATTGCTGAGGGAGGTCCTGTTGTGGGTATTATATCACCATCTGGGTTCTCAGGATTTTCTGTGAGAAGCGAGTCAGCACAATGGCCATTTGCCGGAAGAGACCAAGAGCCTGCAGGTCTTGTTGGCTCAGTTGATTGTAAGGTAGTTCTCAGCAAGCTCAGAACTGGCTCGGCCTCTAGGTTAGAAGTGGCTTCTGTCTGTAATGGGCAGACAGGGCCCTTTAGCTGCTCAGTAATAAACAAGTAAACAGAGCCAGAAGCTCTTGGTAGGCAACGCCCTGGAAGGAGCTAGGCAGACTCAGGTGGCCTCCCTCTAAGTATCCTCAAGGGCTGCTTTTGAAATTAGTCATAAAAAATAAAATAAAAGGCTCTTACTAAAAAACAGCTTGTAGGGAAAAAGAAGTCTAATTCACATATATTCAGTATCAGTTTTTAAGTTCTCGGATAGTTGAGACTCTTCAGTAATGGAGATTTGTATTTTTTTCTCTGTAGTTGCATTCCAGGATCTGTGTCCTTATGGCCATGGAACTGTTCCTAGTCTCCATGATACCCGTGAAGGTGTGGCTTGATATATTTTACTCTTTATGTAGTCTTCTTCTATATGAATATATTATTATTATACATTTATTTTATAAGTCATGCTAATTTTACTTTATAATATCTGGTTATTATATTTAGTGTACATATACAATATTTATTATATGTCACATGCATTACATTTATTATAAGACTTTGTTATGGTAGATGAAATACATATTTCCCTAGTATTAGACATTTTAAGTCTTTAGACTAGATATACACAGCTTTGGCATATCTTTTTATACGAAGAAGTTCATGGGCAATTCTGTGTTTTAGATGTCAATGAATGTCTTGAAAGCCCAGGCATTTGTTCAAATGGTCAGTGTATCAATACAGACGGGTCTTTTCGCTGTGAATGCCCAATGGGATACAACCTTGATTACACTGGAGTCCGCTGTGTGGGTGAGTGTTGACTTCACATTATTGAAAGTTTTATGTCTCATATTCAGCAAAAGGGTTCTCAGGCACCATGGGTGGTGGTGAGATTTGCAAAGCCAGAATGAGTAGCTAGTAACTGCTCTTCTCCCATCCTACATTTTCCAGTAGGCCTGGTTTATGTGAAGATGGAGAAAGTGGCCCAACCTCTGCCTTCAACCAAAATATACAAACTCTGATGTGTCTAGAGATTTACAATTGCCAAAACCACTAACTGGAAAAGAGATCCAATTTAGTTTATGACTTTCCACGCCTGCTCTTGCAGCAGAAGACCACATCCCTTGCTGGGTGTGTGAGTTTTAGCGCAAACACAGCTGTCTGGGGCTCAGAGCATTGCACACTTGATCCTCCACTGTCCTCTGCACTTCCCAAAAGCCAGCCAGCCAAGACCAAAGGGGTGGGGGGCTAGAGTCAGGTATGCCCTACACAGATCCTGGAAATGTAGGAGGGCCAGGTGGATAATCATGGGTGTGCTTTAGCTACTAAAACTACTCCAAATTTTATGACACTTTCTTATTCTTTTCCAGATACAGACGAATGTTCAATTGGCAATCCATGTGGAAATGGTACATGCACCAATGTTATTGGGAGTTTTGAGTGCAATTGCAATGAAGGCTTTGAGCCAGGGCCCATGATGAATTGTGAAGGCAAGTGATTCTTATCACTTCTTTCTGATATACAGAGGGATTTTTAATGTCTCAGATTTTGTTTATATTGTTCTGATTTTTAATTGATGATTATATTCATCACAAATATATATATATATATATTTCTTTTTTTTACTTCAGTGAGCATAGTTACAGTAGCTGTTTTAATGCCCTTGTCTGACAGTTCTAGGATCTGGATCATCTCAGAGTTGGCATCAATTGATTGTCTTTTCCCTTGAGACTGGGACACATTTTTCTGGTTTCCTCCTTATGTTGGTTAATTTTGGATCATACTCTGGATATTGTGAATGTTGTCTTCTGGAATCAGTTATATTACTTCTAAGAATGTGGAGGCTGCTGTCTTCGCAGGCAGTTAACTTGGATGGAAATGAAAGCAGACTGTCAGGCCTGTGGAAGACAGTGGTTCAGATTTCAGTTCTTTTCTTTAAACCTTAGTATCTGGCCTCTCTGATTTTCCCCACACATCCATGGTTAAGTCAGCTTCTTGGGCTGGCTTTATGCAAAAAAAAAAAAGTGTTCTCTGTCTCTGGTCTTCTCGTTTCTGCCATTGCCAGGTCTGGGTAATTTCAGGAAAAAAAATTGGGAGCTTATTCCTTGCTGGTTGTTTGCTGAGTTTCAACTCATCACTAAAAAGTACTTTAGGTAGTATTTTTCATTTCTTTTTTTATTTTTTTCAGAGTTTATAATTGTTATTTATTGGAGGGTGAACTTGTTAGGTATCCAGTTCCATATATCAGAAGTAGAATTTAATTATTTTATTGCTTTCTTTGTAACTGCCAAATAAATACATCAGTGTTTATCTAAACAAATAATTAGAACCCTAGGCTGAGCACATGGCTGCCTATTTCTTTGCTCAGATATCAACGAGTGTGCCCAGAACCCTCTGCTGTGCGCTTTCCGCTGCATGAACACCTTCGGGTCCTATGAATGCACCTGCCCAATCGGCTACGCCCTCAGGGAAGACCAGAAGATGTGCAAGGGTAAGGTCACAGGCGGCAGAGTCGTTAGAGCTTCACTTGCCATGATGGTGATATATGTTAATGTTTTCTGTTTCTCAGCTATCTTCTTCAGAGCTTTACAGAAATGTTCATGACAGCATTTTGCTGTGGATTTTTATACCCAGATAAAAAGACACTTGACGGTGTGTTCAGTCCAGTCAAAGACAAGATGGGTCGAGGAGCTCACTGTCACACCCTTGAGCTCTCTTTAAAGCACAGGCTGCCCTCTTCTGGACTTCTGACCAGTAGGACCAGTGCTGAAACATAGAAATCTAGAGTGTGTCTGGAAAAGAGGGAATACCTCTTTTCTCTGTCACACATATGATTACATTTTCAGACCCCTAAAACCCAAAACTATGACTTAAAAGTACTAAACAGTAGTCTGTTCCTGAGAATGTCCTATTTCTATCTATTTTCTATTCATTATATCTTATAGACCTGGATGAATGTGCTGAAGGACTGCATGACTGTGAATCTAGAGGCATGATGTGTAAGAATCTGATTGGCACCTTCATGTGCATCTGCCCGCCCGGGATGACCCGAAGGCCCGATGGCGAAGGCTGCGTCGGTAAGGCTTGAGGGGATGACGTCGCTTGTCTGATACTTCTCTTCCAAGACAGATTTATGGCCCTATTCCCAAATCATCCTCACTGCAAGCCAGCTATTTTTTTTCCAGCTGTTTCAAGTCTGTGCTAGACTTCCTCCGTGTCAGGGCCCGTGTCAATATAACAGGTTCTGGATGATGTAGTGGCAGTTATTCCTGTCGTAGAGCACATGCCCCCTTCTTTCTCTAATTATGTATCCTGCAATCTAAAACACTACATTTAGAAGCGTAGGAAACTCCTTGAAACAATAATGCTCATATAGCAAACTAAAAGTATGATTTAATGTTCTCTTTCTCTCTCTCTTTTTAATCACTGTATGAATGAGGAGAGTAAAGAGGCAGCTCATCTCTGGTCCCTATTACAGGCAGGGCATCTCTGTGACCTTGGCCATATTTTTTTTTAACATATCTGAACTTCAGTTAATTCATCTATAAAGAGAGGAGGTAGGGATGGATCTCTAAGATGACTCAGGAGTTTAAAATGCTATGATTTTACAATGCCAGCCAAAGTCTCGGGCCATGTCAGCTGGTCATGGCCACGGTGTCTGTCAACTCACACTTCTTCCCCAGAGTGTTGTCACCTGGGACACGGTGGCCCCCTGCAGAGTCTTTCTCTTCCTTGAGAATAGGGAGCTCCACCTCCTTTAATTAACAACCTGTTCTCCCTTCTAACCTCTGCTACCTAGAAAAATGTGGCTATTTTGGGAGGAACATTTGAAGATTACTAATAATATTTTATATTGGAAAAGAAAGATTTCTTTAAAATGACTCTATTAGTGACTGCCCAGTGCTACAAGCTGGAATAGAGGGTGCATGCATACAAGTGGACACTAGGGTCCCTTTTGGAGACGGAAATGTTCTAAAACTAATTTGCAATGATTGCACAACACTGTAATTTACTAAGAGTCATGAATCATGCATGTAAAACATGCAAATTATATGGCATCTAAATTATACCTCAATAAAGCTGTTTTAAAAGTGAATCTATTGCAGGAGAAGAAATACAGGGATGTTCACTACAATTTTGCTTGTATTAACAACAACAACAAAATAAGAAACATGCTAAATGCCCATCATAGGAGCATAGCTAAATAAATGCGGCATATCTATGCTACGAAATGCCATATAGTAGTGAAAAAGAATGGCATGTATGTGTGTACTAAAATAGAAAGAACTGTAAACAGAGTTACAGAACAATATATACAGTATGTCATATTTTGAAGAAAATTATAAATAATACTATATGTTTTCTGTAGGTTTGTACGAAAGCAAGTAAATAGATATAAAAAATATTGTATAAAATAAACCCCCATTCATAGCAGGAGTTACTTCCAGGGAAGATTTTGAGATTGGGGAGAGGTTCCTGGTCTAATGTGAATTTAACCTTATCTGAGTGAATTCCTGAATTACATGTGTAACATAAAATTAATTTTAAATGTACACAACATCCCATCAGGTTATGATTTTATTTCATAATTTTTTAATCTATCAGATATTTCATTCAGATACACTACTTAATAAAGTTAAAAATAGATTACATCAGGGGTTTAGTTATACAGTGCTTTAAAAAAAAAAAGTATTCTTCCAGCCAGGTGGCTCTGGATAAAGAGTTGTCCCAACACACTGAGGTTACAGGTTTGACACCCAGTCAGGGCACACAGGAGAAGTAATCAATGAGTGCACAAGTAAATGGGACAACTGAGTGAAGCGCCCAGTTGATGCCTCTCTCTCACACACACCCCTTTCCTCTTTTTCTCTCCCTTCCTCTCTCCTTCTCTCTCTCTCTTTCTCCCTCTCCCCTTTTCTCTCTCTCTTCCTCCCTTCCTCTCTCCCTCTCTCTCTTTCTCTCTCTCTTAAATCAATGGAAAAAGAAACAAACACTATTCTTCTAAGACATGAAAATTCAGAATATAGACCTAGATTCCTAAGTCATGTTCGTAGAATAATATGTTCCTCAGAATCTAGCACAGAGCAAATGCCAACATGTATGGAAAACAATGTTAACCACCCTGTTTTCTTATTGTACATGAGATTTATTTTTACTTCTTTCTTTTTTTATTTAGTTGATTATGTATGTGTGTTTGAATTTCATCAGGCTAACATACTTAGAAATGTGTTTTACTTTTTAAGCACAGAAATTTCTTATTTTTCTAATTAGCTGAATTTTACACTATACTGTTATTACATTAACGTGTGTTTCCTGGGAAGGAGGGGGTAGCCATTGTGATCACATTAACAACCCAGGTTTCTTCTCATCCTGGATCTGTCATAAATGAGCTGAGTGAATTAAAAGTAACTTAATTCTCTGTAAATCAGTTTCTTTATCTATACAATAAGAAACTATAATTTGGGTAAGAGAAGGTGTCTGCTCTGGTGCTAATATACTACAGTACTTAGAACTTACTTTCTCAAAAATAAAAAGACCTGGGTAGTATTATACATTGGTAATATTTTTATGTTAAAAGATGCTACAAAAGATATATGTTCCAAGACTTTTCTGACCCTCAAGCTTTTCATGATATTGTCAATCACCAGAAACGTTTTGTAAGAGATGTTTCATTTTATTCAGACATGTTTTTACAATTAGAAATTTTATAGTCAATAGCCAAAATATATATTATTATAAATAAAAGTATTTACAAATGTCAGAATAAAAGATAAAGCCATCAAAAACCAAAAAATGGTAAGAATACTGAATGAAATGAAATTAGAATCCAACAGAACTATCCCAATTAGAGTTATGCAGAAGATTTAAAACTCTGTGAAGGAAACCGTAAACTTAGAGATGGAAATTTGACTATATAATATATTATGCCCTGGTTATTATCTTTTAAATAAAAAAAGATAAGTGAAAAGTTTAATAGAAAAATTTTACTAAGATCATTAAATGTTAATATAAATGCCAACAGAATATTTTTGGAGATTGATTAACATCATATAAATGTAATTGAGGAGAAGCCTTCATTTTACAGATGATGAAATAAAAATGTATTACTTCACTCCCATTCCCTGAAGACTTTAAAAATACAACAGGGGAGAAAGAGAACTGCCTTAGATTAAGTGAAGAAGTGGTCACTACTACAGACTCTGAAAAATATCCTTGAAATAATATAAAATTTCAAACGAAAACACAGACGTGGCATATTTTTCTTTAGGCTTTGGAAGAATACAGGTCTCTTTAAAAGTAACTGCTCCAATTTAAAAAGTTCATCAGACAATCTCTGATTTGAAGATAAAGCACACAGGTAAATGAGAGAAGTAGGGACTACTCGGGCAGCAGTCCAGTTCTCCTGCAGTGTCAAAAGACACAGAAGTGAAAGAGAGCCCACAGTGACAGTCTCAGATTAGAGAACTTTACTCAGACCCACAGTGACCTCCTAAGGTATGTGAAAGCCAGAGAGTACATGTCCCAAGGACAGAGAGCATGACAGATTTCATACAACAAACTAGAACTGAAACTGCTAATTATGCCCAGTTCAGCACTGGCGATCTTCTCCTACACTGTTTTTCAGCAAACAGCTGAACTGGAGAAAATTGTTCAAAGACAAATAATTACCGTGCACAAGACTGCAACTAGCCTGACAAGGCAGTGGCGCAGTGGATAGAGCGTCAGACTGGGATGCAGAGGACCCAGGTTCAAGACCCTGAGGTCGCCAGCTTGAGCATGGGCCCATCTGGCTTGAGCAAAAAAAGCTTACCAGCTTGAGCTCAAGGTCACTGGCTCCAGCAGGGGGTTGCTCGGTCTGCTGAAGGCCTGCGGTCAAGGCACATACGAGAAAGCAATCAATGAACAACTAAGGTGTCGCAACGGCAACGAAAAACTAATAATTGATGCTTCTCATCTCTCTCTGTTCCTGTCTGTCTGTCCTTGTCTATCCCTCTCTCTGACTCTCTCTCTGTCCCTGTAAAAAAAAAAAAAAGAAAGGATTGCAACTAATGCATATATACTAGGGCAGGGGTGGGGGTGGGGAGAGAGAATGGAAAATAAATAAGAAATAGATTAAGATACCTCAGAAAACAAAATAGTTTAGAAAATGGTTTAAGTAACTCTTAAGTGATATCATTAAAATTTAAATAGAAAGAAGAGATTGATAAAGAACATAAAACAACACCAAGAGATAACAGCCTAGCAGAGCTTAGAAAAGAAATGAAGCCACCATAGAAATCAATGTCACATTAGAATAAAAAATAGAAAGGATTGACAACACAGTCAGCAATGTGGATATGGGGATATATGGTCGTGATCATTAAGATGACAGAAGTGGAGGACAAAGTCAATATCGGCATAAATGAAGCCCCTAGAGAAAAAGAAAATTGATCAAATAAAACAGGAAAAAATATTTAAATATAGTTAAGCACTTATAGGAAAAATTTTGTAGAAAGCATTTAAATCTGCATATCAGAAGAGCACACTGCTTCATGGAAAACTGTCGCAGAACAGTCATTCATGTATTCAATTATTTATTGAACATCTGGCTGTGTTTGTGGTTCTGGGGATATCATCGTAAACTAAAAGGACAGGTTTTTCCGCCCCTTTCCGCTCCACCCCACCCTGAAGTGGTGTATGTTTTAGTCAGTGAAAAGCAGTCATCAGACAAGTAAATAATCAACATGGTAATTTCATATAGTAGTAGGGTAAATACTTTTTAAAAAAAAATAAAGTTTAACGATTGAGTGGAACTACTTTAGAATACGCTCTTAAGGAAGGCTTCTCTGATGAGGTGACATTTGAGCTGGGAACTAGAAAAGAAAAATAAGGAAAGAGCAAGAGCAAGTCCCCTAAGGCAGGAATGAAAGCCAGTATAGCTGAAGAGTGACATGAGGTCAAGTCCAAATGTAAAGAGTCGGTTTCATGCCAAGGGCACTGCAGCAGAGTGACTCAGGGTATGCACCCTGAAGAGGGGTGGTGACTGTGAAAAATCTTGTCTCATATCTTCTAGATCATGACCTACAGCAGAGTGGCTTTCCTGTGTGCCTCAGATTTCGCATCTGAAAACAAATAGGAATGATGAGATCACTTTCTCAGAAGATTGTTAGAAGGATTATATTAGGGAATTCATGGAAAAGTCAGAACAGTGCTTGAAAAAGAGTAAAATTTTAAGTGCTAATTGTTATTATTCTTTACCAACCTTTCGTAAGACCTCTGGTTGACTGTAGATAATGCAATGTAAGGGTGTAGGAGCAGAAGCAGGATTCATTAGGTGGCTATATTAATCCTCTAGGTGAAAGACAAAGGAGGCTTAGATAAAAGCCATAGCAGTCTAGAAATGGAGTGAAATGGACAGATTCAGAATATACTTTGGAGATAATCAAGAGTACTAGCTGATGAATTGATTGGATATGGTGAATGAAGGAAGAGGTATAAAAGATGAATCCTGGGACTTTTACTGGAGTAATTGATCAGATAAAGCTACTATTAACTGATAAGAAGACTGAAAAAAATAAGGTGTCATTAGAAACACCAAAGAACAGTTCTCTCTTGAACATGTTAAGTGTCAGATATGTATTAGCTTTCCAGTGGTAACATTGAGTAGGCCATAACTATCAATTGCTGGCAAATAGATAGTGCTTTTAAAAATCATAAGGTTGGATGAGAACACTGAGAGAGAACATTAAAAGTGGAAGAAGTAATGACTGAGCTCTGGGTACCACAATATTTAGAGTGATTAAAAATATTTAGACCTGACCAGATGTTGGCACAGTGAGAGAGCATTGGACTGGGAGACAGAGGACCCAGGTTCAAACCCCGATGTTGCTGGCTTGAGCACGGGATCACCAGCTTCAGCGCAGGGTTGCTGGCTTGAGCTTGAGCATGACCCCATGGTCACTGACTTGAGCCCAAAGGTCACTGACTTGAAGCCCAGGGTCGCTGGCTGAGCCCAAGGTCTCTGGCTTGAGCAAAGGGTCACTCACTCTGCTGTAGTCCCCTGGTCAAGGCACACATGAGAAAGCAATCAATGAACAACTAAGGAGCTGCAATGAAGAATTGATGCTTCTCATTTCCCTCCCTTCCTATCTGTCTGCCCCTCTCTGTCTGTCTGTCTGTCTCTCTCTCTCTCTCTCTCTCTCTCTCTCTCTATATATATATATATATATATAGATATAGATATAGATATAGATATAGATATAGATATAGATAGATATAGATAGATAGATGGATAGATAGATAGATAAACAGATAGATTTAGAAGACTAAAAATAAGTAGCCAGCAAGATAGGAAGCTCTCCAGGTCATTATGAAGCCATGAGTTGCAAGAATGAATTATTCAAACTCTTAGGGAACAGTTACTTGTGTATAATGTTGCTGTGATAACAGAATAAGATATAGACAGAGAAATAATAATGAGATGTGGTGACCTCTTCAGGAATAGTTTCCATAGTTAGTAGAGCACATGAGTTGTGAAAAGAATCACAGATTAAGAAGTAGAACCACAGAAAACCCCAAATATCCAGCACAATCTTGGAAAAAAGAACAAAGCTGGAAGTGTGATACTTTCTGATTCAAACTATATTTCAGCTATTGTGATCAAAATCTTATGGTGTTGGCATAAAAACAGACACACAAATCAGTTTCTGTGAGAATAAAGAACCCAGAAATAAACACATGCATATATGGTCAATTAATTTTTGACAGAGGAGCCAAGAATATACTGTAGGGAAAAGTAGTCTCTTCAATAAGTAGTGCTGGGAAAACTGGACAGCCACATGCAAAAGAATAAAACTGGACCACTCTCTTACACCATACAGAAAAATCAACTTAAAATTATATACTAGAAGGTAAGACCTAAACCCATAAAACTTCTAGAATAAAACATGGGAAGTAAGCTCCTTGGCTTTGGTCTTGGAAATGATTTTCTTTTTAACACCAAAAACAAAAGCAAAAATAAGCAAGTGGGATTATATCAAATTGAAAAGCTTCTCAGAAAAAGAAACCACCGATAAAATGGAAAGATAACTTATCAAATGGGGGAAAATATTTGCAAACCACGGAACTGGTAAGGGCTTAATATTAAAATATACAAGAAACTAAAACTCAATAGCAAGTCATCAGCAGCAGCAGCAGCAGCAGCAGCATCACCATCAGATTTTAAAATGGGCAAAGGACCTGAATAGACATTTTCCCTCAAAAAATACGATGGTGGACAGGTGTGTGAAAAGGTGCTCAAAATTATTAATCATGAGGTTAGTGGGAAAATCCACATAGTGAGATATCAACTTATAGTTGTTAGGATGACTACTATAAAAAAGATAAGTGATAACAAGCATTGACGAGGATGTGGAGAAAGAGGACCCCTGTGCACTGTACCCTGTCCACTGCTCGTGGAAATGGACACTGGTGCAGCCACTGTGTATGTTCCTCAAGAAATTAAAAATAGAACTACAGTACCATATGATTTAGCAATTCCACTTCTGGGTATATATCTAATGGAAACAAAACCATTTTCCCAAAAAGATATCTGTACTTTCATATTCCTTGTATGATTATTTACAATAGTCAAGGTATGGAAACATTCTAAGTGTCCAGATGAATGGGTCAAAAATATGTACTCATATGTATATGATATATATATGTGTGTGGATATATATAAATATGTATATATTTTATCATATACATATATACACATTGTATATATAATGAAATATTATTCAACCTTTAAAAATAAGGAGAATTTTATTTATGAAATAAATATAAAGGGATTTTTAGAGGATAAAAAGAATAAAAATAATGAAACCCTGTGATTTGCAATGACATGGATGAACCTGGAGGGCATCATGCTAAGTGAAATAAGCCAGGGAAAGACAAATATGCATGGCATCACATATATGTCAAGTCTTTAAAAGAAAAAAAAATTGAACTCACAGAAGCAGAATAAAAAAATAAAATGATTTCCTAGAGGCAGGGGTTGGAGAAATAAGGACAGGTTGGTAAAAAGGCACAAATGTGCAGTTATAAGATAAATAAGGTCTGAGGATCTAATGTATAACATGGTAACTATAGTTAGTAACACTGCAATATGTAGTTGAAATTTGCTAAGAGAGTAGAACTTAAATATTTTCATACCAAAACAAGGCAGTATGTGAGTTGATAGATGTGTCAACTCTATGGGAGGAATTCTTGCACAAGGTATGTATATCATGCTGTACACTTGAATTATCTCACAATTTCATTTTGTCCATTATACCTCAATACTGCTGGAGTAAAATAAAATGGGAGTCAGAGAACTGAGCAGAAGAAAAAAAGAAATTTTGCCCTAAAGGGAAAAAAAATGTGACAGTAGTTTTAGGGGTAATATGTTATTGAGAGAGATTTTTTTTTTTAAATCATGCTGAGGGAATGATTTATTGAAAAAGAATTGTAAAGTCTGGAAGGTAATCCAGAGCACAGATTTAAGGACTTGGTCTTTGAGAAAAAACAGATATTTCAGGTGTTGAAAAAGCACAGACAGGTGGTTTATAGTGGGGAGATGAAGTTGTTGTTAATATGTGATAGTCACTTTAGAAATGGGAGTGTGGGCATACTAGTAAGTACAGTACTTAGATAGAGGATTGTCAGGGGAGTGGTAGTACCCGCCTGAGGCCTGAGAGGAGTCTTGAATTAAAGTGAGACCTGCCCTGCTGCCCTGGATTAGGCACACAGCAGGCAGAAGGAAGGGGGCACAGATAAGAGTAACGGATGGTGAAATGATCCGTCGTTGGAAATCCTGAAATTGTCAAAGCATAGAAAATGGAATGCTGGAAATAAAAATTCTATGGATGGCACAATATTATACCAAGATACACCCCAGGGCCCTGGTTGGCAAACTGTGGCTCGCGAGCCACACGCGGCTCTTTGGCCCCTTGAGTGTGGCTCTTCCATAAAATACCACATGTAGGCGCTGCCTGGATAAAGAATGTACCTACTAATATAGTTTAAGTTTAAAAAATTTGACTCTCAAAAGAAATTTCAGTCGTTGTACTGTTGATATTTGGCTCTGTTGACTAATGAATTTGCCGACCACTGCGGTGGATTTACAAATTTCAAGAGAAAAGAGAGAGAGAGAAAGAAAGAAAGAGAGAAAAGGAGAGAAAGAGAAGGAAGGAGGAAGAGAGGGAGGGAGGGAGGAAAAAGGAGGAAGGAAAGAAGAAAGGAAGGCAGGGAGGAAAATTAATTTTGTTGGCTGTAGGCAACAAGGCAGAAAAAGAAATTACCTATAAGGTAGAAAAAAATTAGTGTGCTCTTTTTCAAGTTCTCTCAGTAATTCTAAATGCCAATGATAACAAAGCAAAAGCAATCTAAGATTTTGAGGCACATCTAGTTATCTTTCAACTATAAAAACCATATTATACATTATCAAACATAGAGGAATTCAGACAGTATATCTAACTAGAGCTCTTTTTGGAAATAAAACTCAATTCAAACAAATAAAATAAAAATCAAAATAAAAGTGAATGAAGGATAAGATTAAATCAGGGAGGCAGACCTTGAACCTCAGATTTTAGGAGTAACAGACATACAATTATTTAAATCTGTAACTTAGCTCAATACTTTTACATATACTTAAAATTTTTCCTAAGAAGTTTTTCTTTTCCCAAAAGGGAAAGAATATTTATCCCAGCATATATCATGATGAATTTCAGAACACTAAGAGTAAAATGTAAATCTTTAAAACGTAAATTTTTTTTTCTCCAGAAGAAGAGAAAAACCAGATTTCTAGTAAAACTAGATAAAAGGAAACAATGGAAAAATACTTTCAAAACATTCTAAGGGAAAGTGCTTTTGCACTGAAATTCTATACTCAATCCTGGTGAGAAAACAAACAAAATAAATTGTTAGAAATGTGTTTTAGAATATTTACCACCCCTGTACCTTCTCTGAAATAACCAAACAATGTAAACTAATATATTTTTAACTAGTTCAGGAGGAAGTGGTAGTATACATGAAGCAATGGTGAGCCAAGAAACCAGTAAAACTCATCATCTGGTTTGAATAGATGCTCTCAGTGCATAGAAAAATAGAAGAAACCAAAATTCCTATATCACATCAATATGGTAGGTCCTAGAGGGAGAGAGCAGAAAGAAGAGAACTCAAGCCCAGGTGCTTGTTTTTGCCAAAAGCAAAATTGGCAGATGATTGATAGAAAAGTATTTACTAAGAGTATATACTGAAGTTGTTTCATGGCTACCAATGAGAGAATAGAAAGAAGATGATAACTTCCGCACATGAGTTGGGGGTGAGAAGAAGGCATAGACAAACTAGACTGATTTAAGAAACACTGAGAGAAGGGGAAATAAATCTGCTGAATAAAATAATATAAAATGGCAGGTAAAAATCCAAACCTATCAGTAATCATAATAGATATACAGTGTGTCCGTAAAGTCATGGTGCACTTTTGACCGGTCACCGGTCAAAAGTGCACCATGACTTTACGGACACACTGTAAATATTTAAAATTGCTGATTAACAATACATGTACTTATAAAAATTCTTATTAAATCCAGATTGGTGCTTTTTGTAAGAAATGTACCAAATCATGCCTGACCAGGTGGTTGTCCAGTGGATAGAGCATCGGACTGGGATGCGGAAGACCCAGGTTTGAGACCCCAAGCTCGCCAGATTGAGCGTGGGCCCATCTGGCTTGAGCAAAAGCTCACCAGCTTGGACCCAAGGTCTCTGGCTCCGTCAAGGGGTTGCTCAGTCTGCTGAAGGCCCGCGGTCAAGGCACATGTGAGAAAGCAATCAATGAACAACTAAGGTGTCGCAATGGCAATGAAAAACTAAGGTGTCGCAATGGCAATGAAAAACTAATGATTAATGCTTCTCACCTCTCTCCGTTCCTGTTTGTCTGTCCCTATCTATTCCTCTCTCTGACTCTCTCTCTGTCCCTGTAAAAAAAAGAAAGAAAGAAAGAAAAATGTACCAAATCAAAATGTGAGAGAGGCTGAAAACAAAGGAAATGGGACAAGACATTCAAGGCAATTGCTAATAAAAAGAAAGTACGTGTAAAGTAAATACCAATAAATTGAAGATTAAAAAATTATAGAGTTTAAAGATGAGCAATTTATCAAAAAGATGTCATTGTCATGAGCTCTTTTAGGCTCCTAATGACTTGGGTTTGAAAAAAAAAAAACTTTGAACAAAATTTGCCAATATTGAATAAACACAATAAGGATAGAGAAAATTTTAATAACTCACATTTACTCCTTTACCCTGCTCACCACCTTTCCCTAACGCCTACCATCCCTATGCCCCAAGCTTTTCTCTCACATCAGAAAAACTGGCATCTTTGTCCCCAAGATTTCGTCTGGTGTCTCAGGGTAAGTCTATCACTTTTGGAGGCAAAATTTCCAGTTCTTCATCGAACACAACCCCTTCCCTGCAAGGGGGAAAAGGGAGGAAGAAAATACTTTATTAAGAGAGAACCCACCTGAAAAACTCAGTTCAAGTTTAAAATAAATCATTATTCACATAGGTCTAGTTTTTATCTCATCTCATTAGTATTTTAGAGAAGAAGTTTTAAATAAGATATAATTATATATTATAATATGCTCATTATTTACATTATTTATTTTTCTAAAGATGAAAATGAATGCAGGACCAAGCCAGGAATCTGTGAAAATGGGCGTTGTGTTAACACTATTGGGAGCTATAGGTGCGAGTGTAATGAAGGATTTCAGTCAAGTTCCTCAGGCACTGAATGCCTTGGTAAGTTGATATATGTGTATATTTTACTTGGTAAATAAAACATCTGTTGTATGATGTCATCGTAGAAGAGCTGCACATATATATGCTTGTCTGCTAAACAAACCTCCCAATCTGAGCAACCCAAATACCTCTTCCTTAAGGTACACACTTACTAAAATGATGTATTTGTTCATGTGTGTTGTTCGCACATCTATGTGTAATATAAATAATCATCTTAAACAGTCTTTCCCAAATTGATATTAATTAAAGTATATGGAAAATGTGAGTTTGGTAAAACTTACATCAGGGGATGATTTAATTCCAAAAGAAAATATTTGTGATGTGAGGTAAGCCCCGCTGTATTAATGATATTAAAGGTCATATTTTAAAAATGCAATAATGGCTAATTTTTACTTTATGGTACAGAAAACTGTTTTAGAAAATATTTTCTTGTGGAAAATATAAATTTCAAACTTTGTGTTGTATTATAATGTATATGTTATAAACCATTTTAGTTAATTATGAGCAAGTGTAAAAGTATGAAGTTCTAAAATTTAAGGCAAACAAAGAGGAAGATTACTCATCGTTTGATATGGTGTGAAAACAGCATGTTTCAACTACATCAGATTTTTCTCAGAATGGTGTCATCTGCTTCAATCCTAGAAAATTGTTAGTCAAGAAAATGTATTTTGTATTTTGTTTTCTTCAGTCTAGACCTTTACTAACATCAGCCTTTTTGGACATAAAATACATAGAAAGTGTACTTTTCTTTTTGTATTGTTAACAGTTTCACTAGGATGGTTCATAAAACCATATGAAAGATTTCTTTAAAAATAAATAAATAAAATTTCTTTTGCCTGTCTACATCAGAGAAATTCCTTTTTTTGTACTAAAAATATCTACTCGGTCAAAATGTTTGACCACTCTGTTAGATGTAGAAAATATGAGAGATTAGATTGAATAGGTACCAAATTTATAACATAGTCTAGCATTTGCTTTTCAAAAATGAATCCTGATACTTGTTTGCTTAAGGAGAAATAAATTAATTTGATTTTCCTTTTATTTAGATTCTATAAGAATGGTAGTTTACTATTATTAGTTTGCTGATGGATTGAAGAAAAAATCCATTCCTAAAATATAGTGTCACTTTTTGTCAAATTTAATAAACTGTCTATAGTGATAGAGCATTCTATAAACTTAACCTTCAACAAAACATTACAATTGTTAAACTGTCTTAAACAGGGTGACTGTTCATATAAAAGAGTATTTACCTCGTTAAGTTATTGCTAGGAAGGAAAGTATTGATTGTCCTATTTAATTTGAAGTTCAAGCTAATGAAGTGTCAGCTCCATGCCATTGATCCATTGATGCCTATTGACTACACTGTCATTTCAGACAACCGACAGGGACTCTGCTTTGCAGAGGTATTGCAGACGATGTGTCAGATGGCATCCAGCAGCCGCAATCTTGTCACCAAGTCAGAATGCTGCTGTGATGGGGGGCGAGGCTGGGGTCACCAGTGTGAGCTTTGTCCACTTCCTGGCACTGCCCAGTACAAAAAGATATGTCCTCATGGCCCAGGATACACCACTGATGGAAGAGGTAAGGAGTTGAGGAAATTTCATGCATGTTATCAATACAGTGAACATTCATTCAGATTTGTTTGAAGGAAACGTGGGAAAATTGCTACAATAATACGAATGGCTAAAATATTTGTATGTCTGTGTGTGTTTGTATATCCTTTTTGCTAATGCTTCCAAGGCTTTAAAAGATGCCATCTTCATATCAAATCTAAGAGGTAAACATTATTATTACTGTATTCCCATTTTAACAGATGAGAAAACTAAAGTACAAGCTAAGTAACGAGTAATTTTCCCAAGATCACATCCATTTTAAGGGATGAACCCAGGAATGAAACATATCTGTCTGACCCCAAAGGCCAGGCTTATAACCCCCAAACTATACTTACTTAAATAAATGTTGCTTATTTATTTTAGGATGCACCAGAACTTACTTTGTTTGTAACACATTTACAAACCAAAAGCTCTCATAATTGATGGGTAGTTTCCATTTTTTTGTACAATCAACTAATGTCCCAAAAATATACCATTTTCCTTTACTACTATACAGATTCTCAACCCTGTGTCTGATTATTTGCTAATAAAACCCTTTCTTGAGAGTCTAATGCAAGTGCAGAGTTGAGGCCAGTCAATGGAGAATTATCACAAATTCCTAATTAGCTGAGCTTCACAAAGGTAACTTTCTAGATCCACCCAAAATAATTCATACTTAAGATTGCAAAATGAGTAAAAGTTAAGTAGGGCTTTCAGCACAGTCTTTGTTTATCTCCTCCCATCACTTCAGATTATTTTTTTATCTCTTCCACGTTGCCATTCAGCTGAATGATAGAAGAGGCACTTAACACTAGTATGAATGTTGGCTGTTAGTTATCTCATGCCAGTTTCTTAATTTCTCTTGGTTTTTAACCAATTTGGTCCTCAATTATGTATTAATTTCTATTTGTTTTTGGTTTTGTTTTGGCCCACAGATATTGATGAATGTAAAGTTATGCCAAACCTCTGCACCAATGGTCAGTGCATCAATACCATGGGCTCCTTCCGGTGCTTCTGCAAGGTGGGCTACACCACAGACATCAGCGGGACATCATGTGTAGGTAAGGCAAATCATCACTATGTCTGGGAGCTTGTCAACTGCTGTTTCCTATGAGTCACTATGATGCCACTCCTTTCCATAATGTGGTTCTTAGTATCACTGTAGTTGTCTAATGCCTTGTTCAGTGGTGTGGGACACAGGATTGTTCAGTTCATCAAAAAGTCTGTTCCGTCAGGGAAACAGAAAAATTATAAAAAACAAACTTTTAACATTTTACATTTTAAGTTAAGATGTATAAATGATACTTGTCTGTTTTTGATAAAAGAAGAGGACTTTTGGTTGTGGATGTATGTGTGTTTGCATATAAAGAGAGACTGCTTTGTGCTTCTTTTCATTGCTGTTCTTTGCATAAAATATACCAATTAAGCATTATCTAAAATTTCCAGTTACAGAGCAGTTTCAGTACAGAAACCTACATTTTTCTTTTTCTAATTTACTTTTTTATTGTCTCATTCATACCATTCTCTCATAGGTTGGGGGTATTTGCATTCATTGAAGCAAATACTTGCCAAAGTATTCAACTTTGTTTTCATTGAAGAAGAAAAATCTTTTCTCCTTCATATTTCATCAACTTAACATGAATTTCACTAAAGTGCCTATCTCGGTAACAAGCACACCTGGCATGGAAAGGTTAAGAAAAACTGAACTGACTCATAGTAAATATTTGTCTCACTTGGTTAGACATGAAAGTAACAGAGAATAGGCCATTAATCATGAGCTTCCAGCATTCTGTGGGCATCAATCAGTATGTTTTGCAGAGGAAATGGAGATTGTTGTCAGTCCGAGTCAGGCAGAAGAAAGGTGGCGTATTCAGATGGGGACTGTATAAGGAGGGCTTTAACAAAGGGACTGTCTGGAAAGGGGTGGGCAGCATGTACAGAAACCACAAGAGACAGTGCTGTGTACTGGGGCTGTAGCACTTCTGGACCCAGAGAAAGGAGGGAGAGATTGCTGGAACCTAGAAGGACAGAGTTGTGCTCAGAGGGCTGCCTGGGAGGAGCTGTGGGCTCTGATGAAATGACTCAGTCAGCCGAGCCCATCTTGCCCCGATCTTGCCTGGAGGCAGTTGAGGAGACAAGGACCAGCCAGAAAACAGAGGGCCATAGAGCAGGCCCCTGTGGGTGGACTAAGGGAAGGGCTGGACCTAAAAGGGCAAGTGGGAGATTTCCAGTACAAACAATGACCTCACAAGATACTTAGGGGAGGGTCAGCCTAGGAAGTTTAAGAGAAATTCTGCTACATCTCTGCGTCAAAATAAAAAATTTAAAACTCTTACTTTTAAGTTTATGGTTCTTGAATTGTAAACAAAAGTACATTAATCTAAAGAATTGAGTGGGGTTTTTTTAACCCAGTCATCTGTTAGGGTACTATATTTGCCCAAGATCTGTAGATTGATCTACAAAGTAAACAAGTACATTACATGAGTAAAAATTGTTCTGTGCATCATTTCTCTCAGACTGTTTTTTATTTTAAGTTGAAGAGGAAAAGCTAAAAGCATGCAGTGTGAGAATATGGAGGGAGGAAAGAAGCTGGTTGTTTCTCTTAACCATGAATTTAATCTTCACATCACTTCCACTTAGATCTTGATGAATGTTCCCAGTCCCCAAAACCATGCAATTTCATCTGCAAGAACAGTGAGGGGAGTTACCAGTGCTCGTGTCCACGGGGCTATGTTCTGCAAGAGGACGGGAAGACGTGCAAAGGTGAGTGAAGTCTCTGGAGTTTTGACCCTTATCTCTTTCTCTCCGTTCAGATTTAAGGTGAGCTGATCAGGAATTATTCCATATATACCTCCTCCATTAAAGCTCGTCTTCTCAGTGACGGTTGTATTACTCGTAGAAAATTCTGCAAAGGGACACATGGTAGGAGGCAAGGAGAATTTAAACCCAAGTTGCAGTGGTTTGCGAGCAAACCACACAAATTTAAAAATAAATAAAATTCAACAAAACCAATTTATTTTGGTGAGGGAAGAGAGTGAGACAAATGAAATTAAAATATTTCTGTTTGTTTCTTATCTAAGATTTCATTTCTGCAAACTATCTTTATTACACAATTTCTGCCAGACATTGAAAATGAATTGGTGAATTCAAATTTTTTGCTTAGGTAGTATTAAAAACAATTATCAAACTATATTAGATGATTAAAATAGGTCCAATACTATACTCATCTAGTCAATTTTATATTAAATCTCATCAGTATGAAATCAATGGACTGAGGAAATTCTGTCTATAAATTTTTGAAATATAGATTATTCTCAAGAAAATGAAGTTTTGTTTCCAAGAAATAAAAATAAAATAGCAAGCAGTACTATTCTCATGTACCTATCTCATGAACCTTTATGAGTCAGTCTAATTTTGAACATTGTTTACAAAACTAAAATGTGTGTGTTTGTTTTTAAGCTTTAAAATAATGAATTAGTCTTGTTTATATCTTATAGAGCTTTGTAAATGTATTTAAATATATTTTCCAATCTTAAGTTCCAGTCTAACCAAAATCGCATTTTGAGTTCTTTGTTAGTGCAGTCCAGCTGTTAATTCCATTTATGACTAGAATCGCAGATGCTGTCTTTTGTGTCCTCTGGTATTTATTGATGGTGTCTTCATTTGGATGCTGAGAACCTGACTCAATGTTTGTGTTAATTCCTTTATCAGTTTCCAGATTCTGTTTTATTTTTATTTAACCCCCTCCTTAATAGGAATAAGTGACCAGCCATGTACTAATATACTAACTGTGAACTAAATGAAAGAATTACAACCTTTATAAACTTTGAGAACAGTTCATGGAAACCACAGTGACTCGTTCATTTAATTTCTTATTTTAAGAAAACTGTGTGATGTATCACCTTCCTCATCCTAAGATAGTAGCCCATAATATTTATGCTGCTTAAGTATGTGAAAAGAAACTGCTTGTCATAGGCATATGGAAGTCTATAAAGCTTCCAGCAAAAACGTCGACAAAGTATTCCCAATAGAACATATGTATCTGTAGCCTCACGACACAGGACGCACAGGCAGATAACACTGCTCTGATTCACGTGGCCTTCTTTCTCGTTTCAGACCTTGATGAATGTCAGACCAAACAGCACAACTGCCAGTTCCTCTGTGTCAACACGCTGGGAGGTTTCACCTGTAAATGTCCACCTGGTTTCACCCAGCATCACACTGCGTGCATTGGTAAGACAAATTACAAATGGAACATTGTCCAAACCTTTGATAAATGTGTAAAACTTGTACTTAAAATGGTAGAATAATGTTTCAGTACTTATAGTTAGAACCAATTCCTCATAATTAATGGTCTAAAAATGTTGCTAATCATATAGATTTTCCCCCTTTAGGAACAATATTCAAAGGGAAAAAAGCACTATGTAGTCTGAGCACACATACACACAGTAAGCATATCCCAAGCAGTGCCTTCATATTGCATCTCAATATAACCATCTGTGTTCAGCTAAGATAGGAATAAAGGTTCACTATAATTTAGACCATGCTAATGAACACGCTGGGTTTACATTAGAAGGCACATATGTTAAGGTACTTTCAGTCAAGTTATCAAAAACCATGTCCTCAGTCAACCTAAAATAGTGCTCTAATTTCAGATCTCTTGAACTAAACTTTTTCTTAGCACTTTGCCTTTAAATACAGTGAATCCTGGCATACATGTCCCTAAAATGCTGTTTCCACATTGTGAAACTTAGGCTTTCATATTTCACTTTTCACTTTATGTAATGAAATTTGAGTCAGGTAATAATTGGGAGGCTTGTTCCTCTCCTCTTTCATGCTTTGCCAGACAACAATGAATGTGGGTCCCAGCCTTCCCTCTGCGGAGCAAAGGGCATCTGTCAGAACACCCCCGGAAGTTTCAGCTGTGAATGCCAAAGAGGGTTCTCGCTTGATGCCACTGGACTCAACTGTGAAGGTGGGTTTTACTGCTCGAAGCCCCTTAATCTGATACAGCACACTATTTTGTCTTTACTTCCAACTCACTAAATGTGAATATTGATCATCTCAAAAGAAGAAAAAAGTACTTAACAAATTAGAACACAGCAATTGGTTTTTGTTCATAAGTCTTCGTACATTATTTTGGGGGCAGAGACAACTTTAATGTGATGAAACAAAATTTGGTGAGAACTAATTGGCTTTTAAAGTAACTACATTAATTACTTAATTATTGAACTAGAAAAGAATTCTGACCTAATATGGTTTACCGTAATATAAATAAACCAGAAGAAAATGAAAAGAGACTTTTGTTCGACGATACCTAAATGTGTAAAAGTTAAGTTTTAAAAAAAAGGGCCAGTCTGGCCTGTGGTGGCGCAGTAGATAAAGCATCAGCCTGAAACGCTGAGGTTGCTGGTTCCAATCCCTGGGCTTGCCTGGTTAAGGCACATATGGGAGTTGAATCTTCCTGCTCATCCCCCTTCTCTCTCTCTCTCTCTCTCTTTTTCTCTCTCCCCCCTCCTCTCTCTAAAATAAATAAATAAAATCTTTTTTAAGGAAAAGAAAAAGAGCCAACTATTATTAGAGACTTGGAGAAATATACCAAAAGCACTCGGGAAAACAGATGGCTGTTTTTGTGTTATTTAGTCTGAGACTCCTGATTCACCCTCTTTTCTAGAAAGGGCATTTCTCTAAAGTCTACCCTGCTGTAGCTATTTCCTATGAAGGCCAAGAAAAATTTCAAGTGGAAATAAAATAAAAATCTGCCCATGGTTCTCCAATATTTCCATTATAGGACAAAAGTATTAGGATTGGTCTCTTTTATAAAAAACCCATACCAGAGATTATGAGACTATATACAACACTTTTATATTTTATATAATATTGTAATTTATGTTTTATTGATTTTAGTCACCCTTTACTTATCCTTAAAAATTTATGATCATGAATTCTAAAAATATATGGAAAGTTTTTAAGATACTCTTTATAAGAATTATAGGGATTTATATGTATCTAATTTGCCACCAAGAAAAATTCAGTTTAAAATTTTTCATTTTAATATTTGATATTTGAAGTCATTGAGACTTTGAAAGTATTTTGAACATACAGCTGCTGGCCACGTGTGAGCTCAGCTTGTGACTATTCACATATGATACCATTTATTAATTATCCATATAAATTTGTTACACACACATCAGACATGCCAATTTTATTTCACTTTTTATGGGTAGATTTCAAAGCCTCTGCTGTCACTCCAAAATAGTATGCACGTATGAACAAAGAAATTACTCGATATGTGTAGTAGTATTGTGTCTAAAAACAAAATTTGCCTCTTGAATGATAATAAAAAATTTTTATGTACAAAACAATTATAGTTGTATAGGTATCTCTCTAGTGCTTCTATCTTCCTGACAACGATGATTACGTGTCAGTCACTTTCAAATCTACTAGAATATGTAATGCAAATATATTTAAACCAAATAAATCAGACCATGTGCAAGTTAATCCATCCAAAATGCACAACATTTGTAGTTGCTGTGGTTGATTTGCTGCAATCAAATGTTAGAGCACCGACGTAGCATGGGCTGGTGGACAGTATAAGAATGAAATCGTAGAGCCATTCCTTGTACCACCACTGACTAGTGACCACGTGACTTGGAAAAATCACAACCTCTCTGTGCGGTTTGTTTGTTTGTTCCCCGTAGAATAGTTAGTGCAGGCTGTGTTTGGAGTATATTCAGGAATAGTAGGGAAAGGTTACATAAAGACCTTGCCGGCTTGTTGTTGCAGATGTCGATGAGTGTGATGGAAACCATAGGTGCCAGCACGGCTGCCAGAACATCCTGGGAGGCTACAGATGCGGCTGCCCTCAAGGCTACATTCAGCACTACCAGTGGAATCAGTGCGTCGGTGAGCACGCACCTCTTACGTAGCATCTGCTTTTCTCACCTCAAAGTATCTTTAAGTAAAATGAACACATAATAAGAAGTTGACATGTCAAGATAGCCTTTGAACCCTAGAACTTAAAAAACAGTGCTTAGGATTGATGCGTAGGGGTCCATTATATTAGCTTCTGTACTTGTGTATGTTTCAAAATACCCACACTGAGAATATGGCTTTAAGGACCTGAAAGGTATAACAACTAAAGCTTATACAATTGTAATTTTCTGCTAGATATAATTTTAAGTTTCTAAAGATGATGTCAAGAATCATCATCTTCTTTTGCCAAGGACAGTGGCTTTTTATCAGTAATGTAGTATCTTTAGATTTGGGGTTAAGGCTTACCCATCCATCCCTCTCATACAAATCTAAAGGAATTTAGATCGACTTAATAAGGGCTGTCCATCTGAGCTGTCCCATCACGTAGATGTAATGAAGGGGCTGAAGTATTTTAAGGTAGAAATAGTACCCAGTTACAGAAAATTCTGTTAAAAATGCTACAGACAGAAGTGTTTGTAAAATAAACTTAGTAGGCACTTCGCTCTGTTTTGATAATAAGTCCTGGACATTCTCCTTTAAAGGAGAGATTGATCAAAAGAATACTCTTCTGTACTTGAGTAACCAACTAACTTACTTAGCTGCCTAATTTCTTGTTTCCATGTGAATGCACTTCATAGGCATACCACCCAACACATTGTGGCATTGGATGCTGGCATAACTGATCAGAAGGAACAGCGGAAGTCACAACTAATCTGTGACCATGTGCCACGTCAAAGACAGGTGCTTTTCCACACCATGAGCACATACTCATAGGGGTAAATGCAAAAACTCTTAATGATCAAGAAGTTAAGGACAGAGTTTTAAAGGATTATCAAAGTGATGAGTTAGGCTGTCAATAAAAATAATTTCATAACTTTAATTTCCTTTTTCTCTTCATAGGAAAATAACAGGTTGCAAAAGTTCCTATGCCCTGATTTTTTGATTCATAAGGAGAGGTAAAGTGTAGGCACATTATTCAGATTATAGAGAGCAATACTCTTTTAGATAGCTATTAAAACAGTGTGAAACACTTTTATTATATTGAGTTGTTTATGAAATATGATGCCCAACAGTTTATTTAGCAAACAAAATGGACTTGTTGGTTAATTCTGTAAACTAAATGCAAAAGAAAGACCCCCTAATATTTCACACGTGTCAGCTTATATTAGAAATCTTGTTTTTAAGGCAATCATAAGTAGAAACAGGAATATATATGGAGAATCAGCTCAGTTTCCAAGTTTTTAAGTTTCCTGAAGTTTCTGTTTTTAAATATCTAGTGCAAAAACAGCTACAGAGGTTTTTACTAAATTTGGTCTGACTTAAAATGAAGACTGTGTGGTACAACCCAGGTCCCCTTTGTGGGATCCTTGGAGTGGGCACCTCAGCAAGGCAGTCACCCCAGAACATCCCATGCTGGAGTACAGCCAGAAGCCAGGGTGCTCTCTAATCAGGAGGGGACCCTATGGACAGAAGGATAAATGGTTTCAAAGATGAGATCAAAACTAAAGACACATAAGCAGCTATTCCCAACTGTAAGTATTCATTTGTGAGCTTATCTGCTAAAATGGGCACCTCTAAGCAGCAGGTCCCCAAGTGAGTACAATGCAGCAGAGATTTATTTGAAAGGTTCTAGGTGTTTTCTGGGTTGTTTATTTTTTTGTTTTTTGTAACAGAGGGAGACAAAGAGACAAATAGGGACAGACAGACAGACAGGAAGGGAGAGAGATGAGAAGCATCAATTCTTTGTTGCGGCACCTTAGTTGCTCATTGATTGCTTTCTCATATGTGCCTTGATGGGGATGGGGGGTGGGAGAGGCTACAGCAGAGCAAGTGACCCCTTGCTCAAGCCAGTGACCTTGGGTTCAAGCTGACAAGCCTTGCTCAAACCAGATGAGCCCATGCTCAAGTCGGCGACCTCGAGGTTTTAAACCTGGGTCCTTCACATCCCAGTCCAACGCTCTATCCATTGCGCCACCGCCTGGTCAGGCTGAAAGGTTCCAGTCTAGGTGATTTTGTGCAAAGTTGAGGAACCCAGCTGATCTCTAATAAAACTGCTGACTTTTCTTGCCTTGAATCTACACAACACAGTTGAAATTTTAACTCAAATATATAGCAGGCATAGGATTAAACAACCCATCAGAAACTAATAAAAGCAATTAGTTAGCAAAAAACCCAAGAATTATGACAAAATGCAAATTAAAAGGCACAAATCATTTTTACTTGTCATTGTATGTGTGAAAATCTCCAGTCATTCATATGACTGAGGGGAGATACAGAATGAAGTATTTCAGACAGATATATTGGGGTCTCCTACCAAAGGAACAGAACTCTTAGCTAATGTATCAAATAACTTAAGTACTGTTATATTGTAAACCTACGATGTTATTAGTACTACTTTTTTGTGTGACAGAGAAAGACAGAGAGAGGGAAAGATAGGTACAGACAGACAGGAAGGGGAAGAGATGAGAAGCATTAATCCTTCCTTAGTTGTTCATTGATTGCTTTCTCATATGTACCTTGACTGGGGGGGAGGGTTACAGCAGAACGAGTGACCCCTTGCTCAAGCCAGTGATCTTGGGCTCAAGCCAGCAACCTTGGATTTCAAGCCGGCGACCTTTGCCTCAAGCCAGTGACCATGGATGGGGTCATGTCTATGATCTCACATTTAAGCCAGCAACCCTGTGCTCAACCTAGTGAGCCTGCGCTCAAGCCAGATGAGCCCACACTCAAGCCAGCAATCTCAGGGTTTCATACCTGGGTCCTTTGCATCCCAGTTTAATGTTCTATCCACTGTACTGTCACCTGGTCAGACAGTACTACTTTTGATTTAAGAAAAATGACAGTTCTTTGTTGTGTTAATACTGAAAAAAATTTGGCCCTGGCCGGATGGCTCAATGGATAAGAGCATCAACCCAACATGTGGATGTCTCAGTTTGATCCTCTGTTGGGCACACATGAGAAGTGACCATCTGCTTCTCTTTCCTTTCCTCTCTCCCTTCTCTCTCTTCCCCTCTCGCAGCCAGTGGCTCTGTTGGTTCGAGCATTGGCCCAGGCACTGAGGATAGCTCAGCTGATTTGAACATCGGCCTCAGGTGCTGAGGATAGCTCAGTTGATTCAAAAATCATCCCCAGATGGGGGTTGCCAGGTGGATCCCGGTCTGGGCACATACAGGAGTCTGTCTCTCTATCTCCCCTCCTCTCACTTAAAGAAGAAAAAACAAAAGAAAGAAAAGAAAAAAGCTTTTAGTTGAAATGAATACTTTAAAAATTTTCCAGCCAGTTACCATAGAACATTTATCACATTCTAGTACATAGGTAATACAGATGTGGTGACATTCTCAAATATTTGTAAGCATTATAGTTTTTCAAATTTGAAAATAAGTGATTATTAGCATGTGCATATGAAGAACAATTATGTCTTAATATATTAAACTTTTAGTTATTTAGTGTTAGTAACTTCAGTTGCCTCTATGACCCTTCAAAATAATTAGAACATAGCATGGTGAGGCTTGAGTCAACTCAAATTATGTCTCACACAAGAACATATTTTAAAAGTCAAATTATATAAGTCTATAAAATTATACTATGATGTACATTTATAGCATATAAACATGAAATATATCATAGTGCTCCCAAAAATATATACTGAAAAATATTTTTGTCACTGTTATGTTAAATGAAATTTATCCAATTAATTGGTTTTGCCTTTAAGTTTTCTACTTAACAAAATGTCCAATACTATATTCATAGCAGGATCAGTTTGTTAAATTATAACCTAATTTGCATTCTCTGTTAGGACAGAGTGCACATAAATGTCAGATGTACTCGTAAAAGCAGATGAGAATTGGTGGCAGAATCCCAAGTCTCTGTCTATAGAAATAAAATAGTTATATTTATGCGATAGGTAGCTTAGTTATTATGAATTTATTTAAATACTTCCTCCCCACAAAATGAAGGCTAAGAATTTGTACATATTAGATAATCATAGCATATTTTATATCCAATGTTTTAAGAATTCTGTATTTGGTGGTCTGATTTTATTCTGAAACTATCTATAATCATGATACAAAATGTGCCTGATGACACTACCCTTTCAGTAACCTCTGTGCGGTACTTAATGGAGTTTCATTTCCTGTCTGCTCGGCCTCTTCACTAAGATGCCATCTGCATCTTCCATAATCTCCCTGAGCCACGGTTGCTCAGCACTGCCTCTAGCTGTGGTGCCCCAAGTGCACACCCACCTGCAAACAGGCCCGTTTCCCCCGCATGGCCTGCAACATACACTTGTCATATATTATGTAAACAGACACACTACACTTCACTGGAGTCACAAGAATTTGAAAGAATCTCCCACAGAACAGATGTGACTCGTGCCCAGGGTGAAATTTGAATTATAATAAACCCCAAAGGAGTCAAGCCACATGCTATATATCAACCAGACAGTTAAGCGCAAAGTTGTTATCTCCAAATTTAAAAGCATGATTACCTTCTTTTATATACACATAACTGAATGGCAACAGTGCAGGGATAGCCAGAGGAAAAGGGGCATGGGGTAGGTGGAGGTGGGCAAAGGGGCGGAAACGGGGGGGGGGAGGTGGAAAGAGACTTTGCTTTGGGCAATGGGCGCAGATGCAGTGTGCAGGTGATGTTTATTGAGATGTATACTTGAAACCTGTATGGTTTTGCAAACCAATATCATCCCAATAAATTCAATTAATAAAAATAGGTTAACTAATTAAACCTACCCCCCAAAATAAAAGAATAAACAGGGGCACTCACAAACTAAAAAATAATAAAATAAATAAAAGCACAATCAGGTTTTGAATATGTAAAAATTATAAATGCAATAATATATAATAAGCCTGCTGCAGCATTTAAATTATCATGTTAGTCATTTAAGTTGGAAAGCCTGTGTCAGCTGATGGTTGGATGTGCTCCATCTCAGTGGCACAGTCTGCACCTATTGGACCTTAAGCAGTTAAAAGTTGATTGTTGGCTCAATAGACCTAATTAAATAATGTTTTTTCAATTATTTTTATGGCCCTGGCTGGTTGCTCTGTTGGTTAGAGCATCAGCCTGAAACACGAAGGCTGTGGGTTCAATCCCCGGTCAGGGCACATGTGGGAAGAGGACAATGAATGCACAATTAAGTAAAACAAAAATGAATGCTTCTCCCTCTTCCTCCCTTTGTCTCTCTAAAATTAATCAATTAAAAAAAAATAATATAATTATTTTCATGTAGGGTAATCACATTTCTTATATATTTTCTCCACATACCGTGTAATGAAGGCTTTGGGAATTGCTGGGAGAATGCATACAAATACAGCTGTAGATGGAAGCTTTGTCTAAACCAGTGGTTTTTAACCTGGGTTCTATCGAACCCTAGGGGTTCGATGAGTCGGTCTCAGGGGTTCGGAGAAGCCTCTGCCGAGGAGGCCAGAATAAAGTAATACCGTAATTTGTTGTGAGTTCATGCATTTTGTTGGTTTTGTTCTTTGAGCAAGGTGATGTTCATGCATGGCTCATTTTGTGCACCAGTAAAAGAACATATACCTATGTCTTGAATTTGGGGGAAAAATCATATTTTATTTATCACTAAAGAAGGGTTTGGTGAATGTGCATATGAAACTGGTGGGTTTGGTACCTCAAAAAAGGTTAAGAACCACTGGTCTAAACTGAGGTATCATTCACATACCATACACTTCACCTTTGTAAAGTACACTGAGTTTTTAGGATAGTCTCCCTAGAATGGACAAGCAGCAACGCCACAACATTCCAGCATCCCAGCAGGAAACTGCACCCCCATCAGGTGCCATTCTCCATTTCTTCCTCCCCACAGCCTCTAGCAACCAGTAGTTTTCTGTCTGTGCACCTGGCTGAGATGGAAGCTGTAGAAGTAACCTTCTGTTAAGAGAAGAAGGACTCCGTAGGCACACTGCCAATACCGGTCCCAAAGGGCTGCTGACTTACTCATAAACAGCAAAAACTGTATTTAAAAATGTTGGGCAAGCTTTTTTACAGCCCTCATTTAGGAGGATTTGGTTTTTGTCATTTTATTATTTTTTATTTTCACACGCTTTGCAAATCGGCCATCATCCTAAACATTTCTTAAATGCGGTTGTAGAGTTATTTCTCTTGTGAAATCCTAGGTACTCAGAGACTTGGGCTCTTCTTCACATCACTGCCCCCTTCCCCACGTAAAGAGTTTCTTACTTTGTGTTAATAGACGAGAACGAATGCTCCAATCCAAATGCCTGCGGCTCTGCTTCCTGCTACAACACCCTGGGGAGCTACAAGTGCGCCTGCCCCTCGGGCTTCTCCTTTGACCAGTTCTCCAGCACCTGCCATGACGTCAATGAGTGCTCCTCCTCCAAGAACCCCTGCAATTACGGCTGCTCCAACACGGAGGGCGGCTACCTCTGTGGCTGCCCGCCCGGGTACTACAGAGTGGGACAGGGGTAAGGCCGTCCACCCTCCCGCACACAGGAAAGCCAAGGCAGTCCAGCAGGGCATGGTCTAACCCAGGCTTCCCTCCCCGAGTTCAGGCTGCCTGGCCACCTGGCACTGCAGGGAAGCCCAGGAGACAAAAGCTTTGATTGCTGAGCAGATAGGAGAGAGAGGCACCAAGACGGCATATGGATTATATCCCTGTTACAGGATTACCTCCGTTCTGGTTTGCATATGATTTGACCTTGTGTACAAATCCCACTCTTGCCCCACATTAAGGCCTGAATTGATTCAATCAGATCCCTCCAGGCCAAAGACTAGCAGACATTTAAAAATGCAGCTCACCTGTTACCATAGACACCTGGGTTGTGAGGTACAAGTGGAAATGTCTTCTCCCCAGATTTTTCTATGAATTTTGGCAGGTGCCAGTCCAGGGGTTGAGAAACGAATTTGATCTGCTCTGCTCCTCCGGCTTCACGTTATTGTGCAGAGGAGAGCTGTCTCATTGGCGTGGTACAGCTCTGCTGGGGCTGGCTCCACAGGGCTGGGTTTCCTCCGGCCAATCATGCTTTCCCAGGTGCAGCCTCTCAGGCCCTGGCGGCTGGGGTTGGGGGCTGGCCACCCCCTTCCATCCAGGCAGCCTGGCAGCAGCACAGGACATGGAAATTTGGGAGTCAGTCAGAGTCCTCTCGCTCGCAGAGAACAGTATGTGAGACAGGCAGTGAGTGGGATGGACTGTCTGTCCACCACTGCTACGGAGTAATGCTTGAAACTAAAGGATTGACCTAGACAAGGGTCATTTAAAGCCAACTCTGACTCTTTTGCCAAGCCAAACAGGAGTTCAGGAATCTCCATCATTACAGCAGAGAGCTTTGTTGTGAGTAACAGAACTTCTCTTAACTACACTCAAGTGCATCAATCTAATTAGGATTAAAAATTGGGGATGCCTCTGA
Source organism: Rhynchonycteris naso (assembly GCA_037038555.1). Classification (NCBI taxonomy): domain Eukaryota; kingdom Metazoa; phylum Chordata; class Mammalia; order Chiroptera; family Emballonuridae; genus Rhynchonycteris; species Rhynchonycteris naso. The sequence goes on along the minus strand of CM073000.1, from coordinate 172,973,211 downwards.
AGGAAATGAAAACACTGATCTGAAAAGATATATGTACCCCTATACTCATTGCAGCGTTATTCACAATAGCCAAGATATGGAAACAACTTAGGTGTCCAGTGATAGATGACTAGATGAAGAAGGTGCGGGGTGTGTGTGTGTGTATAGTGTGTGTGTGTGTGTGTTGTTATACACCACGCACAGAGTGGAATATTAGGGATATTCCTCCTTGTATAATTTGGGGGAATCCTAGAACACACTCTCAGAAAAATTTTGCTGTTCAAAATAAGGGAATAATCTCATTTCTGACATGTTAAAAGTTTCAGAGAATATTAGCTTTTTATGTTTATGAGTTTAGAGTTTGCTTTGTTGGTTTCTTTTTTGTTTGTTTTTTATTATCATTTTTAATTCATTGGGATGACATAGTTCGCCAAACCATACAGGTTTTGAGTGTATGACTCAATATTAACACCATCTATACCCTGCATCATCTACCCCCCACCCCACGCAAAGTCTGTTGGTTTCTTATTTCTGAAAAGTCTTTGCTGTACCAACGGAAAACTATCGTCAAAGTTAATGATCAAGTCTAACACCAGCTTGCTTCTTGTCGCACATAGCCACTGTGTCTCAGGAATGGGCTTTAACAAAGGGCAGCACCTGCCACTGGATGTAGAGGTGGACGAGGAAAACGCCCTGTCCCCGGAAGCCTGCTATGAGTGCAAAATCAACGGCTACTCTAAGAAAGACGGCAGACAGAAGAGAAGTGTTCATGAGCCCGAAACCACTGCTGTGAGTAAACCTCACTTTGCTTGGTTGCAGATTTTATCCATAGAAGTCGTATAAATAACAGAGTACACACTTATGCACGTTTCAGGCTCACTGAAGCTAGGACTGTCTTGAAATGTCATGGCTAAATTTCCATAAATTTCCACAACATGACAGAGACAAGTAATTTGAAGTTAGTTGATTATTAATTCAAAGCATAAGGATGGGGGGGGTACTTTTGGATTCATAGTTTCCGATCATATGTCTTACTGTTTTCATTTATGCCAAAGGGAATAAGATATCCGCCTACGAAATACTTATGTTGGAAGATTCACAAACATTGTTTTGCATTTGTCCAGTTCTGTTTTATACATCTGTAGTAAACTAGGCTGATTTTCATTTTCAGTAGGTAAACCAACTAGGTCTCCTACTCTGTGACATTTATAAGTTAGGTGTTCCTCCCATAAAAATTTTATCTCCAAATAACTTGGTATTTTCTGAGGAACTAAAGATGTGAGTTCCTGCTGCTGGGGCTTCTGGTTGTAAATGGCCTTTAGCAGAGTGGTTAAAGGGATGGGCCACAGACTGCCAGGTTTTGAATATGATCTCTGGCCCTCCCACTTGTTACCCATGTGACATGGGCCATGTTTACCTAACCTCTGTCTCAACTTTTTCACTTATAAAATGGGAATAAAAATACTTGCTGCTAAAAGGTAACAGGTGGATTAATTGAGTTGATAGTGTGAAGTGCCTCGAACAGTGCCTGGCATATTTATATATATTGCACACATTTCGCGAATGTCACTGAGTAATATCTAGAGATGTTGATGATTTTCCCAAAGATCATGGATAGCACCACTCTCTTCATGTTACTAAAATATTCTCCCACCAAAAAAACTAGTCAACAGCTAACTGGCCATGTAAATTGGGCAACTTGCTTCAGTTTTCTGGGCCTCGGAGACTTTCTTTATCTGTAAAATGAGATTGTTCTAGTCAAAAGGCCTGTGATTGTGATTCTATTTTATAACAATAAATAGGCCAGTGTTACCTTTACCTTAAGTAGACTAAGGTATCTAACTGATTTAAATATGACAATTGAGATGTTTATCAAGTACCCTGAACTACAAATTCCAGAAATTCTGTCTGAAACCTTTCCATCATGGTACTTGGACTATGAGTCTGTCTGAATGCTGATGGGCCCTTCTGAGCCATTGCAGCCAAGTTCTTAACAGGTGCCCAATCAAAGCATTGAGTTCTGTTTTGTTTTGTTTGCGTGTGTGTGTTTGGAGTATTTTTGCATGTCTTCCTAAAATAGCATTCTTAAACCTCCCATTCCTCTGATCAAGTGAGTTTATCTGGTCCCTGCCCCACTGGCTTTTACCAAAGCTGCTCAAACCCCAGCCCTGCGGATTCAGCAGGTCCCTCCCTCCGCACTGACGGCCCTTAGTAAACACACTCCCACATCCACTTGTGGTCTGTGGGCCTTACCACTCAAGCCAGGCTTTCCGAGTGCAGATTCCTCTGGGGACAGTCACTGCTGGCTAACAGCTGCACTTCTTCTTTTGACTCCAGAAAGAAAAAAAAAAGCAATTGTTTTCTAAATTGTATTTTTTTTATTAATAAGCATGATATTCCAGAAACTCATTAAAAAAAATAAAGTTAAAATGTTAATGTTGTGTGTAAGCTCAGCCTGTACCTTTACTTGGTTAAGGCAGAGAGTTATAGGACAAACACTATGGAATTGACCTTTTCTCCCAACTGACCGGAAGCTCCTGTCACCTCCTTCACCAGCACTACTCCTAAGGAAGTGGGGGGGGGGGCAGTAAGCTGTCACTGTAGCCTGTAGCATCAGCCCCTCTGGAGCCTTCCCCTTGCGCTGTAGAAACTCTTCCCGCATCACTTCCTGCTTTCCCTCCAGGTTGAGCAGATCAGCCTGGAGAGTGTCGACATGGACAGCCCCATGAGAATGAAGTTCAACCTCTCTGGCCTCGGCTCTAAGGAGCACATCCTGGAACTCATGCCCGCCATTGAGCCCCTCAACAACCACATCCGCTATGTCATCTCTCAAGGGAACGGCGACGGCCTCTTCCGCATCCACCAAAGGAACGGGCTCAGCTACTTGCACACGGCCAGGAGGAAGCCGGTGCCCGGCACGTACACACTGGAAATCTCTAGCATCCCTCTCTACAGGAAGAGGGAGCTTAAGAAACTGGAAGACAACAACGAGGACGACTACCTCCTAGGGGAGCTCGGCGAGGCTCTCAGAATGAGGCTGCAGATCCAACTCGATTAACACTTACAGACCTGGTTCCGGGCTCAAATCCCTGCACAGCCAGCCTTCAGAACCCTTTGAAAATCAATGACTAATTTTAAAGAGGAGAAAAAGACAACTTTTGTTTCTTTCCTCCCTGTCTCAGACTTCAGAATGTTGACCCTCACAGGGAGGGATAATTTAAACTCTGGTGTGGCCAAAGATTTGAGTACAAAGGCAACCGTGGTTACTGTATTTGTTATATAACTTCACTTTAAAATATATTAAAAAAAAAAACTAAATGTTCAAGAGATCAGCATATGGCACTAAATGCACAAAAATAATGTGAGCTTTTTTTTTCCTGTTAGCAGTCTGTAACACTTTGGGTATTTTGCTATAGTTGCTAAGTAAAAAAAAAAATATAGATGTTTATTTATTTTTAATGCAGTAATATATGGAGAAATGAACAAACTATGTAAACAAAAAGGGAAACTCACTTGTTTTTCTTTAGATTTATAAATTTGAGCTATTTCTTTTAGAGGTGCTTTTTAAAAATTCAGTAGATTCAAGAGGTGTTTCCTTTGGTTTTCTGCCAGTCGTCCAACTGGTACACATCTGATTATTTAAAAGAAAGCCTCACAGAGCTGAATGGGCGGTGTAATCAATAATTTAAAAAGATGGAAATGTCCTTGTATCCTTTGTGAAGGAGACCAAAGCCAGAGCAGCTCACTGTGACGATATCTCACATCACCGGACACACCAGGCAACGAAGATGAAGCGCAACACTGTAGCAAAATACCTTGACTGCTTGTGAGACCAGTAGCGTTGCAGGCCTAACCGTACTGTATTTCCTTCTGATAACCTCAAGGAAGCACGTGTGCTCCCCACGACACCTCATTCTTACCCAGGGTGTGCTGCGTACTTGTGGTACTACAGGCAGCTGAAGAAACGCCGTTCCTTTGACAAGGGACACTTGGCGTTCTGTAGTGTTTGGTGCTGTCTTAGATTAATGGTGCATTTACTATGTTCAAGCTATTTCAGGATTGCCATATGTGCAAACAAATCATGCAGTACAGCCAAGGAATATATGTTGTTGTTGTTTTTTAAATCCATTTTTTTTTTTTAGAATTTTCATTAATACTGTAGTTATACACCATATGCCTCGTTTTATCATAGCCTATTGTGTATGAAAGATGTTTGTACAATGAATTGATGTTTAGTTTGCTTTAGTCATTTTAAAAGATATTGTACCAGAATGTGCTATAATAAGAGTACGTGTCCATGTTCTTCTCAACCCAAGAACCTGTCCCTGGACCAGTGACCAAACCTCATTTGTGAAACGGCCAAAGCACATGCAGGCTCCGGGTTGTTCCTCTCACACGTGTGCTGACCAAAGATTAGTAACCCGTTATATCCACTTTGGGGTTCCTTTGTTCTGTTCTGTTTTGTTTTAATAACTAAAGAGAGAAGCAGTGTAAATTTGTAATCAAGTGTTTGTGAGGAAAAACTTATGGTTTTGGGTCTTGTTTTTGTAGGTCTATGTATCAAATATGACACTTTTCTTGCAATAAAGCTTATTTTGGGGTAGTTTTCTGGTTGAGAGTTTTACGGAACTACAACACCCTGTTGTTTTTGTGGGAGGAGCTGTGTGAAAGAAAGTACCAGAAAAACAAGGGAATGCTATCAAACCTGTGACACACAGTGAGCGGCCATGTCCAACAGACAATTACAGTTTAAAGTTGCGTTCCAATAGGACATAATCACATGGTGAGTTGTTCACTTGTGAATAGAGTCTAAGCCTCTGAGAACCTACCTTCTGGAGACCTCAGACTCCACTTCGTCCTCACATATGCCATTGTATTAAAGCACCCTATGCCGCCAGTCCATAGGTGCCAGCCGACCAGAGATTGCATGCCAGACCGTGAAAGAGTTAATCACCTTGATGCTCCAACAGGGTCTGTGAAAATCACTGCCCTTCACCATCTGTGAGGAAGTCAAACATTCTCTGAGTCTTCCTTCCTTAGGGTTTTCCCAAACTATAGCTTTTATACAAAAGTACACAGCAGGTATACCCTAGGGCCTAGGCCAAAGTTATCTTCACCCAAAATATCCCAAAGCTTCCTCTCTCTTGCAGTGGTTATGCGCTTTCCTCAGTGGAGCAGTGGCTAGAGATGACAAGTTATTTAGCACCAACTCTCTTCTGATGCCCTGTGGAGATGAGTTCCGAAACCACCTAGGAGTTAATTTGATGCAAGTTTTGAGAATCTGTGTGCTTAAATTTTTTGTCCAAGGAATAGAAAAGCAAGGAAATACTATGACTGAACTTAATGCTATTCTTTGCCAATCAGAAATAAGCTTCATGGAGTAAGAAAAGTATGTATTTGCCTTGGGCCTCCTTTAAAACTAAACGTGCGTATTCAGTTTCATCTGGCATTTGCTATTGGTGCAGCATCAACACTGTAGTATGAAATTACCTGGAACCGAACTCCTCTCACTTTGCATATTGAGCAACAACAGTCTTAGTTTATCTTTAACCTGCTCTTGAGAACAAATGAGAATCTTCCCTATCAGGTACTTTACCCAGAAAAAAAAAAAAAAAGATCATTAGAGGCTTTTACACAGAAGAAAATAACCCCAGGACGTTCCTTCCCAGAAGACCCTTGGGCACCACTGGTAGCATTGTTAAAATTCTCCTACTATGAGCACTGATAGAGCCAAGAGTATTTTGTCTTTCTGGTAATTAAATGCTAATGATATGTTATGCACCACTTTGTCATTCCCATTAATTGTTCCCTCAGAAATGACCTCAGCTGAGTTAACAGAAAACTGCGGGAGACTCAAGTATGATGTAAGTCCTAATATAAAAAACCAGATCCAGTAGGTGCATGTGTTGTACGTATTGATAAGCAGTAAGCTGGTCTTCAGCTGACATGAATTTGCTTACCATTAGCATTTAGATTTGGAACTTTTAAAAATTTGATTTTGCTGCTTGCTTGTGGTACAGGCAAGTCATGCCTGCACATGGACATTGAAAATAATTCAGGGTAATACAGAAGAATTTTACTCAATTCGAACACCTGCTCATTTTCATTATCTAGGTTTATCAAACAAGGTCATATGTACAATCTGTCCCTTCTAAATATCTGAACGGTTTTTTTGTTTGTTTGTTTTTACTTTTTGAATTCATTGCTTTCTTTGTTCACAGAATAAATGCTTGGGTGGAGGGTGGAAAATACAACTAAAATTGACAGAGTATCAGTCTATTTCAACCTATAATTCTTAGGTTCATATTTTTAATGCTTCCAGGGAAACAGCCAATTCATTTGTTAAATTGAGCCATGCGGCATTGCCGGTATTTGGCTATGTCTGACCTACAAAATGGCAAGTCATATGGTTCGACTGAATATATAGTTCAGAAATACATTCCCCAAGAATAGACTGAAAACCTGAAAATTTCCATTCTCTTTGAGAGACAATACCACTCATGTCTTTCCTGCTGCTTGTGGCCTGTTCCCCTCCTAATTTACAAGAGTCCACAAGAGAATATACACGATTTATTCAAACAGCTATTTTTTTTTTCCAGACTCCAAAGCACTTTGGAAAGAGCGTAACTCACACATCTTTGGAGCCTTGAGGGGATTGTTGGAATCCGTTTAAAGATAAAGACAAATCTATTGAGAAAGGTCAAAATATAGTCCAATGTTGACAAAAGAGACAGAAGAGGGGGAGGGACTTGAGGAATCTTCACTTCTAAAGACACCAGGAAGCTGGGGATTCAGTAGGCTTCACAGGAAGTAAAGGTGAAGGAAGTACATATTTACAATCTCAGCATGCCTGAAGTTAGTTAGTTCCTTCCTTCCTTCCTTCCTTCCTTCCTTTCTTCCTTCCTTCCTTCCTTCTTCCTTTCCCCTTTCCTTTCCTTTCCTCTTTCCTTTCCTTTCCTCTTTCCTTTCCTTTCCTTTCCTCTTTCCTTTCCTCTTTCCTTTCCTCTTTCCTTTCCTTTCCTTTCCTTTCCTCTTTCCTTTCCTCTTTCCTTTCCTTTCTTTTTCCAGCATGATTGCTTTCTCAAATACAAAGCCATGGTTTTCTTAATAAGAAGGATGTGTTTCTAACCTAAGGTGACCAGATTTTAAAATTGGTAAAGCGGGACACCATTGACCAGGGGGGTGGGGGTGGGGTGGGGGCTCTTGATTAAAAATTTGGTCTATATGGAGCTTCCCGGTCGAGGCGGGGTCTCCCTGCTGAAAACCGTATATTCCCTTCCTGTTCTCCCGCCGTTCCCTAGCTTTTCGTGCATTCTTTCCAAAAATCGGGACTTTTTTAAAACACTGAGGGACGCGGGACAAATTATTAAAAATCAGGACTGTCCCGCCAAAAGCAGGACGTCTGGTCACCTTATTCTAACCCTAACTTTTCTTAAACGCCCTTTACGTGTACAGAGCAGAGGAGATCCTGAAATACAATGTACAGCTCATTACAAAGTCAGCACTTCAACTTCTGGGGCAGTTATCTCCCTGCAAGTAAACCAAAGAGACATTCAGTGGGCGGTGGGCAGGCTCGCTTGCCCACAGGTGTGCAGCGTTGTCTGAGAGCCTCTCCATCCACTGTCCGATGCACAGGTGGGTAGGAGGTTTCCGCATGTCCTGGGGTAACAGTGCACTGCACTTTTGTTCGGTTATGAATATCCAATTAATTGCAAATAAAAAGGGAGGGAAACAAAGGAATGGCTTGGGCCGCCATGATGCTGATGTCTCTGGGCAAACCTGTGTTTGAATCCATCCCCTCGGTCATGCTACATGACCTCCGTGAGCCCTGGGTTCTCTCCGAGGCTGGTGGCTCCCTACAGGGAGGTTGAGAGGATTGAGTGAGATACCTCAGGCCATGTGGTCAGCACAGGGCTGGCCCTGCATACAAAGCTCTGAGTGACTGTCAGCATCCCCTCCTTCCCCCTTCTGTCACTGTAACCGCTAGTAGGAGAATAAGCCCCCATATTCACACCAATCTCTTTTCTAACGTTGGCCCTATACCTGACCTTCCCTCTAATTGCAGGACTACATCCAGGTTAATAGCCTCCCGGCCACGTGTCCCAAGTGGTCTGAGCCTCCAGGAACTCTTGGCATCCTGATGTGGTCTTAAGTGCCTCCAGGGACTCTAGGCATCCTGGTGTGGTCATAAGCGTTTACGGTGTGCATTCACCCTGCTTTTCACTGACAGCAGTCTCGGGCTGCAGCCCTGGAAGTCCGTGCCACACACACAGCCAGAGCGCTCATGTCCACAGACCCCTAGGGAACCAAACATGGAGAACAAAGACATCTGACAGTCCCTTTGGGAACACTTAGTGTCACGGGATGTCAGAGCCAGAAAGGCCTTTAGAAACCTTCTTATATTTACCAGTGAGGAAACTGAGGCCCAGAGTTGTAACCTAGTTAATTGCAGTTCTAGTTTCCACCCAGGTAGGACCAAAGCCCCAGTGGCCCAGCTATTCATATTGCCACTACATGGTAAGCCTATTTGGATTTATTTAAGCCTGAGGATATAGGCCAGTTCCCATGGTTTTGGCTCACATTGAATCCAAAAGTGTTTTCCAAGCAAGCTTCAAGCATTGCTTTTGGTTTTGTCTACCCCACCCTCTGCATAACTGCTCCCAACTGCCCAGAACCCAGAGATTTATGCAAACGCTAGAATGCCAAGGCTCTGGCTGCCCCAGTGAAGACCCCACCTAAACTATATACTTCTCTAAAAGCACACTGGAGCCTTGGCTTTAAAGGGTTAAACATTTTATTTAAACCAGACCTTCAAAACTTTAAAAAACACATACACATTTGTTTAGCTAAGAATGCTTAAGGAAAGCACATTGGTTGCTTGTGTTGCTTAATTGTCATTTTCCCCCCTTTTCCTGCAAGCCTAAAAAAGATATTACTATAAGATTAAGTTGGCTTACTTATGAAATAGCCACGAACCAACAGCTCGCATTAGTCACCCTGTTAGGGCTACAGATTAAATGTCAGGATGTAGTGTAGACATTTTCCAGAGGAAAACAGCAAAATGCTTTACATGATTTTTAGAGCAAGCCATAGGGAAAATTAATATTAATAGCTTTCCCCAGACAACTACTGCTACATGTATGGGTTCCACTAATGAAATGGCAGTGGAAGCTGTGAATGGCCAATTCCTGAAAATGTGTCAAAAAAGCAGCCCCTTGGCCTGTGTAAACGGCCTGAGTTTCCACTCCTGGGTTTACCTTCTTCCTCCTGCTCTGTCTGACCCCAGCGCCGCTATACTGTGGGAGCCAGTTCATGCAGAGGCTGACTAGAATTTGAACTTGTACTATGAGAAGACCCACAATCTAAGGCTGGACTGGAGATGCTGTTTCTTCTGTAGTGTTGTAGGTGAGAGAAGAGGCTTAATTACCTCTCTTCTTAGAAGGAGATTACACAGTTCTTAATCTTGAAACAAACTGACTACACAGATATTTGTTGGGTATCTATTACCCAACCTAAAAAGAGATTCCCTCCAAAAGCTTACAGTCAATTCAAAGAAACAGGATAATCACCTAAGATTATAGCTAGTGCTTGATTTACAACCAGGATTGGTTCCGACAGACCGGTCGTAACACGATTTGGTAGTAAATTGAGTAGGCTATATGTACAGTACTGTGAAATGATGTTATAAAAATCTTTAAGTCATATTTTATCATAATTTTTTTCATTGTTATATATCATAAATTTCTTTGTTCATTTTATGCCATTTGTATCATCTCTACACCATTTTGTTTCTTATTTTTACCTTTGTCAGGTTTAAGTAAAACACTGCATTACCAGTACAACTGGTTTAATATTTGTAAAACATACAAAATTTAAAAATACAGGTGCATACAAAAACTTCTCCAGACGCAGAGCAGTCGTGGCTAGCGATTGTGGTCATAAAGTCGAATGGTCGTAAATTGCATAGGTCATAAGTCGATCAATACCTGTAATAGTAGATGGCTCAGGGCCATAGTGAGTATCTCAAACAAATGGCCTAGACTTGGCCTTGGGAAAGGGAGTGGTCATTGAAATGTAGAACTACTGGAGACCTGTCTCTTGGAGATGGTGGGAGATGAGCCTGACCCTGTACAGTGAGGCAGATTTGGATAGACAGTAGAGAGTAGGATTTCCTGGAAAACAGCACCTCATGAACAAATGCTGGGAGTCATAACGGGGACAGCATATTGGAATACAAGTAAAAGGCCAGTGGGACTTGAATGGTGGTACCCTGAAGAACAAAAGATAAGATTATTAGGTAGGGTAGAGCTCAGGTGTGAGAAATCCTGAAGTTCAAGCTGAGCCATTGGGACTCTGTCCTGTCCTTACTAGCTAATGAGGGGCCATTGGTGTACAGATGAGCATTTGATGAAGAAAAGAGGACCTAGAACCACGCCCTGGGAAGCTCTTCTGTATAGAAATAGAATAAAAAGGGCTGTCAGAGCATCTATGAGAAAGAGAAAGTAGTAAGTAAAACCAGAAGAGGAGTGTCTGGATGCCCAGATAGGAAGGATCTAAGAAAAGTATCATGAGAATTTTTTGCTGCCAAAATCAAACCTTCTCCTTTTCTTCCCTATTGACTCAGGACACTTCCAATCTGTCTTCTTTCACTTCAGTTACTTTGTTGCGATAAGTGACAAAACAAGCCACGGACCTGATCCTTGTCGGCCTGAGAGGTGGCATGGCAAAGTGGGGAAAGGGTTGCCTTTGCAGCAAAAAGAACTGGGTTTCTACCCTGCTGCACTGATTTTTCTGGGTGATAATAGTTGTGCTGAGCTTTCTAAGTCTCAGTTTGTGGCGTATCTGCCTTTTTTTTTTCTTTTCCATTTCCAGCATCCTTTCCCCATTCTTTCTGTAATAACATACCAATTTTGCTTTAGGTACTGATTGTGCCACCATCGCACACAGTCACTCAAGGATCTCTACTCGCCCCCATTATCTCCCTGGAATTTGAGCTTTGAACAGAATAATGCAACAACAGATACCAGCTCTTGCATTCAACCAAGCAGCACCCCAATGAAACTGCCAGTCTGTTCCTGCACCTCGATCCCAGGAGCTGATCCATTCTTTCTTCTCTCTAAGCCTGGTTTTTCAGTTTTCCCCAAAATTCTCTGTGGTATCCTTGCAATCAATTGCTGTTATTGTCAGAATAAGTTGTTGCTTCCATATTAAGAACTACTCCTAAGGTTGTTATAAGGATTAGAAAGAAGTATGGCAACCAACAAGCGTAGGACCTAGAATCCTTGGCATGTAATAGACCAACATCTGCTTTCATGGTGTCAAGAAGAAACCTGAGTTCTCCTCAATCCCAGCTCCTGAGCCCTCTATTACTGTGAATAACTAAGCCAGGATGAAGTAACTCAGGACGGGTTCTCTGTTTACAAGAGCTTTGCCACTTGTATTCATCACTTTTTGCATCTTCCCATCTCTCTACTTTGGGCAAGATGGGCTTGGGCAGGACTGTGCTGGGCTCAGTCCCTGGAAGGTAAACCACAGCCAGGCCTCTTTGCTTCTGAAGCACAGGCTGGAGAAAGGTGGGGTCTGCCTTGCCCAGAAGCAAGTTTTTGACATTTCACAGAGGACCAAGGAAAACTGCAATAAGAACCACTCATGATCCCTGAGGATTATGCCCAAAAAGGAGGGTGGAAATAGCACAGCTAAACAGGAGATAAATCAAATGCTGTAGCTTTAGGTCAGCCACTTTAATTAATTAACTTTCTTTCCGTGCTGTCATCCTTTGCTTTCCCTGCAACATTCTGCTAAACTGTTCCCATGGGCTGATTGAGTACATGCATGTGAAGCCTTGTGTAGAATAAATAATTACACAAGACATTTTTGAAAGAATAAGTGCATTTGGCCTAACAAAACCAATTCACATCTTAAGGAGCCAGCTTCTCCAATGCCAGTTATGTCAGCAAACTGTTCCTCCAGCAACTCCCTCTCCCTTGTCTCCTTGGCTGTACTACACACAAATCGTCTTCAGGACTGGGAAAATAATGCTTTCCGGTGTCTTGTTTTAAATTTGTTTTTATCTGCTTTTATGTGACTACTTTGTCCTCGTATTTGTTTTATAGCAAAAACAAAATAGAGGAAAGATATCAACCATGTCCCTGAAAGTTTATATATCTGTAAGTTGTTTTATGCTGTTGATAAAAAAAAAAAAAAAAAAAAAAAAAAAAAAATCTGTTTACAGCACAGATCTTGTCCATAAACTGCAAACATCCACTTCTCTCACTTCCTTCAAGTCTCTTTGGAGGGCTGATGAAGGGACAGCCAGTGACATGTGGGTGTCCCTCCAGGGTCCATCTAATTGCAGTCATTTCTACGGCAAGGAATCTGACACCGAAATCACACTGAGATCAGAGAGCCCGGATGAGCAGTTGTGCTTCTGAGGCCCTGGTTCTGACTCCCTCAGCTGCCACCGGACAAGCCCTCAAACAGACTGTGACTCCTAAAATTACATACTTGCCTGAATGCGAGGCAAACCCAGTGCAAGGTAAGTTCCCATTTTCCCAAGTGGCACTATTAAAAAGAGAGAATGAGTATGGGGTCAAATTAAATATATAAATGTTAGGAATTGTATAAAATAATAATTTTTTATTTTCTATTTACCGATTTAGTTACACACCTATTTAAAAACTGTTATCCAATCTAAGATAATACTCTGATTTAATCTATGCGAGGGGTCCTCGGATGATGACAGTCTCGACATACAATTTTTTGAGTTTACGATGCTCACTCCCATAAAATCTTTAAAAAATTGAGACGTGAGTTTTTCGGCTTACACCGTTAGCGCCATACTTATGGACCTCATAGGGGAACTACTTTGGTTGTGCCCCGTGGAAGAATATGCAGTAACGTGGCCTATGAGTGAGGAAGTTGGCGTGCGCCAGTACGCTTACCTACTCTATTGTGAACTGTTAAAAGCACAAGTATTCTGTTTGTGTTAGGCTAGGGTGCGATTCTACTTACACCAAAATTTGGGTTACGTCACTGTCGTAGGAACAGAACTGTGTCATGACATGCATGGTTTTAGGGCAGTTGATTACTTTCACATATTAAGATCTTCACAAAAAAACCAGTCCCTATCATGCTTTTTAAAATCATCATTAAACATCGTCTTAAAAGACAACCTGAAGCTTGCGATTATGATTTCATACTGCAGGAATAATTACTTAATCTGTGTTAAATTTATCTGCTTAAGAAACACACACACAGATCTATTACATGACCTTTATAATAACCAAAGTTAACACTGATTGAAGTTATTTCAGGATAATACAACTTCTCCAAACCTGTACTTTATTCATAGTAAAGTTATTGGTAAATATTTCATAAAATATGAAAATTTTGTAAAATGAACACACTAAGCAACACTACAATATACCGTGTGCCCGTAAAGTCATGGTGCACTTTTGACGGGTCACAGGACAAAAGTGCACCATGACTTTACGGATACACTGTATATATATATGGTCAAATACAGTATCATAAGCTTAACATTTACATACATTAATAAGTAAGCCAAAACACAGTAATTAAATGTAATGTTCATATGCATTAGCAAATTAACAAAGCAACAGTAATTTTATGATTGGAGCTTATTAATATTATTTATATGTTTAAAGGGAAAAGGTTTTTTTGGCTCAAAAAATTTACCCATTCTGAGACTCTTTTCTAAAAATAACATTTATTTTTAATTTCTAACTATAAAATAATTTTTAAAATTCACTATAGAAGATTTGGAAAAAATAAGTTATGATAAGCAAACTAACAGCACCCACAAAATGTCCACATTCTAATTCCCAGAACCTGTGAATATGTATGTTACTTTACCTGGCTAAAGAGACTTTACTGATGTGATTAAGGCTAAGGACTTTAAAATGGGGAAAATATCCTGAACAACTGTCTAGGTGGGCCAATGTAACCACAGGAGTCCTGAAAGTGGAGAATATGCTATAAACTGAATTTGTGCCCCCCTCCCCAAATTCATATGTTGAAATCCTAATTCTCAATGTGGTGGTATTAGAAAGTAGGGCCTTTAAGCAGCGATAGGTCATGAGAGTGGAGCCCTCACGTATGGGATTAGTGCCCTTATCAAAGAGACCCCAAAGAGCTTCCCGTCTCCTTCCTCCATATGAGGACACAGCAAGAAGACAACTGTCTCTGAACCAGAAAGCAGGGTGTCACCGACACCGAATTGGCTGACACCTTGATCTTGGACTTCCCAGCCTCAGAACTGGGAGAAATAAATGTATTTTATAAGCCACACAGTCTACGGTTTTTTGTTATAGCAGCCTGAATAAACTAAGACAGTACCTGTCTGGTTGTGATCAGAGAGAGATGTAAAGACAGATCAAGAAAAGCACTTTGAAAAGGACTTGACCCACCATAGTTTGCTTTGCAGATGGGTAAAGTAGGCAATATTAGTTTCCTAGGGCTGCCCTACCAAATACCACAATCTGGGTGGCTTAAAAAAATAAAAATGTAATTGTCTCAAAGTTCTAGAGCCTAACAAGTCTAAAATTAAGGTGTCTGTGGGGCCATGCTCTGTCTGAAACCTGTAGGGAAAAGGCCTTCCTTGCTTCTTCCTAGCATCTGCTGGCTTGCCAGAAATCCTGGGCATGCCTCAGTTTGCAACTGCAGCCCTATATCTGCCTCCTTCATCACAGGGCATGTTCCCCTCTGTGCTTCTTCTTCTCTTCTTATCAGTAATATCGGGTTAAGGGCCTACTCTCCTCCAGTATTCCCTCATTCTAACTTACGTTTAAATTACATCTCGGAAGAGTACAGTCATGCCTGGCGTAATGACACACATGCATTCTGAGAAATGTGTTGCCAAGCAATTTCATCATTATGCAAACATCACAGAGTGCACTTACACAAACCTAGATGGCAGAGCCTACTACTGGAATTGTATGCACTACAGTTTCACATGAGTGGCGTTGCAGTAGTTCTGTTTACACCAGCAGCATCACGCACACGTGTAAGCCCTGATAGTTGGCTTTTGTTTGGGGGAGGGAGGTAATGCAAGTGCCCAATTAAGCTTTGGTTGCTTTGATCTTGGAGGCATCCACTTCACAGCCTGATATCTCCAATATACACATTGCCAGCCTCAGGCTACGTAACTGAGGCCCTTAGCTTTAGAGATCTTGGTTGATTTTGAAAATTGACCATTTGGGCTACTGGTTTTTAATCTCTCATTTTTCCAATTCCCACTCTTGCCTAACCGGGCGGTGGCACAGTGGACTGGGATGCGGAGGACCCAGGTTCGAGACCCCAAGGTCTCCAGCTTGAGCGTGGGCTCATCTGGTTTGAGCAAAAGCTCACCAGCTTGCACCCAAGGTCGCTGGCTCCAGCAAGGGGTGGCTCGGTCTGCTGAAGGCCCGCAGTCAATGAACATATGAGAAAGCAATCAATGAACAACTAAGGTGTCAAAAACAAAAAACTGATGATTGATGCTTCTCATCTCTCTCCATTCCTGTCGGTCTGTCCCTATCTATCCCTCTCTCTGACTCTCTCTTCTGTCCCTATAAATTAAAAAAAAAAAAAAAATCCCGCTCTTATGTTTTTAATTCATTATTAAAGAGTGTTCCCACAACAACACTAGGTTCCTATCATAGTGCCCTACCCGTAACCACAATAAAAGCCAAATCCTAGGCCCCGGCTCTGAGAGCTCAATCTCTCTCCTTCGCTCCTTCCCGATCCATCCCTCCCCCTTGACCTCGCTGTCTGCCCCTGACATTAGTAGTGTACTTCAGGGCCTGTAAGTAATAAACTCTTTTTTCCTTCAAAGTTTCCTTTCCTAATGGTTATCGATTGAAAGGCATCTTGCAATCACAATAAAAACTACAAGGGTGGGTCCAGTTCTAACGTTGGTTCAGAAAGAAGTGATGCCCGTGGGAACCTCATGGGCCAGGCCCCCAGGCATTTCTAGCAGAGCAACACTATCGATAGGCTCAGCCAGCACCAAACAGTAATAGTAATGCCTTGCGGTGCATAAGAGGGGTATGACGTTGCCCCAGCTGTGTATGACGTTACCGACATTACGGTGGCTATGACTTTACGATGGCTGCTAGGACATCTACAAACGTCATTACGGTGGCTATGATGTTACGATGGCTGCTAGGACATCTACAAACGTCCGTAGTCAGTAGCAGATAGGAGTTTTCAGCTCCATTATAATCTCATGGGTCTACCGTCATATATGCGGCTCAGCAGAAATGTTGCTCTGTGGCCCATGACTCCAAGTAAGTTCACTGTTTACAGGTACCACAAGGTAGGACTTCAACGTATCGTTTGGGGACACAATTTAACCCACAGCAGGACAGTGAGCCAAGAAACATGGGTGGCCTCTGGAAGTGTGTGTGTGCGTGTGTGTGTTGGGGGGTGGGGGGAGTAGATTAAGGAAACACATTCTCCCCTGCAAAACTCCTGCCAAACTGAATTTGATTCAGCAACACCTGTGTCAGCCTTCTGACCTAATGAACTATGAAATAACTCTGTGTTGTTAAAACCACTAAGTTTGTAGTCACTTGTTACTACAGTCATAGAAAAAGCAATATATAAGTCCTCAGAATTTTATAAATAATCTTTATAAAGAAAAAACAGTATTTTCAGCTAATATTGCTGGAAAAACTGGATGTCCACATTAAAGATAATAAACCTCGATCCTTACCTCACATCATAACAAAAATTAACTCCAAGTGAATTGTCGATCTATATAGAAAAGCTGAAACGATAAAGCAAAATCATAAAAGATAAAAAGAAATGAATTAGACTTTGCCAAAATTTATCATCTCTGCTCATCAAAAGAAATCATTAGGCATATGAATATGCATCGCACGGCCTGGTGGAAAATGTTTATAGGACGTCTAGCTCATGGGAATTGGTACCCAGGATATAAAAAGAGCTGCTCTACCTCAATAATAAGATAACCGAGGATTTTAAAGTGATCAGAATATTTGACCAGATACTTCTCAGATGAAAAGCACATGAGAAATTGAACACAATTAGTTGTTTGAGCTGACATAAAAACAAAAACTAGATGCTAAAGGAGAGAGGATTTGGGGGCTGGGTAAAAAAGGCGAAGGGCATAAGAACTACAAATTGGTAGTCAAAAGGTTCCTGGGGATGTAAAGGACAGCAGAGGGAGTATTGTCAGTAATATTATAATACCATGTACGATGCCAGGTGAGCGTCATATCAAGGGAACCGTTTTGTAAAGTATGTAATTGTCTAATCAGTATGTGGTACACCTGAAACTAATGCAAAATAATATTGAATGTAAACTGTAACTGAGAAATAAATTTTAAAAAAAGAAAATTAAAACCATGGTATAATATAATTACGCACCCACCATTTAATGGCTAAAATTTAAACTACTGACAACACTAAATTTTAGCAAGGAGACTCATATATTACTAGATGGAATGCAAAATGTGACAGTCACTCTGGAAAAGGTCTGACACTTTCATATAAAACTAACCATATATGTATCTTATGATACTGCAATTCCACCTGCTAGGTATTTTCTTCAGACAAATTCAAACATATGTCTACAAAAAGATATACAAGAATTTTCATTACAGTTAGTTTTATTTATAACACTCCCAAACTAGAAGAATGCCAAACTAGAAAAATGTCCATTGATGAGAGAATAGATTAACAAACCAGCATATTCAAGCAATGGCATATTACTCAGCAATAAAAATTAACAAACTACTGGGCCCTGGCCAGTTGGCTCAGCAGTAGAGTGTCAGCTCAGCGTGTGGAAGTCCTGGTTTGATTCCCTGGCCAGGACACACAGGAGAAGCACCCATCTGCTTCTCCACCCTCTCCTTTCTCTCTATCTCTCTCTTCCCCTCCTGCAGCCATGGCTCCACTGGAGCAAAGTTGGCCCAGGCGCTGAGTATGGCTCCATGGCCTCCACCTCAGGTGCTAGAATGGCTCCAACTGCAGTGAAACAACAGCCCAGAGGGGCCGAGCATCACCCCCTGGTGGGCATGTGGAAGTCTGTCTGTCTGCCTCCCCCCTGGTTCTCACTTCGGAAAATAAATAAAATATTAACAAAATACTAATACGCATAACATGGGTGAACCTCAAAAATATTATGCTGATAGAAAGAGGCTTACATAAAGAGTATTCATAGAATTATTTCACTTGTAGAAATTTTAGACTAAGCAAAACTAATCTATAGTGGGGGGAAAATCAGAATCCTGGTTATCTGGGATCCATTAATGCATCCGTTTGGCTATTGTGACCAGACTGTAAGGGGAGCAAGGGCAAAAGCTGGGAAGGCAATTGTGAGGCTATTGGAATAATTTGAATGAGAAGTGACTGGTTTTAGCCAAGGCATTAACAATGGAAGGGGTACTCTGACCCAAATCATGTCATTTTTTAATATAGTGAATTTTCAACAACTAAAATACTTTTCTTCTAGTTATTTAGATAAAGAACCGTAGCCAAATAGCTCAGTTGTTTAGACACCAAGCGCAGAGGTTGCCAGTTCGATCGCCAGTCAGAACAGTTTGATGTTTCTATTCTTTTTCTCTCTCCCTACCTCTCTCGCTAAAATGAATAAATACAAATTATTAAAAAAGAATATTTAAAAGAAAAATATGGTCTTTTCAGCAGCCCCCATGCTCACAGAAGCCAACTGAGTAACTGGGCAGCTTGTCTTCAACAACATGATAGCTCTCCTGGAATTTGGTTCAGTGGTTACACATAAGGAGAGAGAGAGAGCAAGAAACCCTCAAAGAAATCTGATCATGATAGAGCATTTTCCAGTTGGTAAGTCTATCAGTGTTCACTTTTACAATTGGATATGTTTCATTCTCCAGCTACTTGGGAGAAGAAAACCACAAAAAAAAAAAAAAAAGAAAGAAAAGAAAAAAGATTATGTTTTTTCCTAAATCCACCAGCCCTAGAGTTTTTCTTTTTTTCCAATGAATGTGCTTCAGTCTCAGAGATGGAACTAAAATAGAATGTTCCCATCATGTACATGAAGCAATTTTTGTGGTTTGTAGCTCTTACGTGCTCGAACATCCTCTTTTCATTGAAGGAAGATGGAATAAGTCTTTGGAGAGTGCTAGCCAGACCCAGATGGGGACATATTAGCTCCCTAATGTCTGATAACTGAGTTTATGTGAAGCTGTAAAGTACTATAGAAATTCACAGAAAGCTAAGGGCAGAGTTATTTAAAACAAAGCATCCCACATATCAAGGTTAAAAAATTTATTGTAAATTATATTAGGTATAATAAATAACAGTATTAAAGATAGTTTTGTAATGTGTATAAAATGCAGCAAGAGAACATAAATAAAAAGTAGAGTAAAATAAAGTGCAAAAGAGCCCAGAGTGAGGTTAATACAAAATTTGTACATTTGGTTCGTTATACTTTCTCTGAACCACAGATTTGGCATATGGTATATTTCAAATGCTCATAAATTCTGTGTAGCTCCTCCCACCAAGAGAGGCTTAATGGGCTGCCTTGTGACATGCTTTGATCAATAGAATGAGGTAGATATAACATTGTACAATTTCTAAGGCTATTCCTCAAACTATCTTGCAGCTTCTGCTTGCTCCCTCTTGGAACCCAGCCTCCATGTTAGGAGCCATGAGGCAGGCTGCTGGAGACACTTGGCCCAGCCAACAGCAAACGGCCAACGGCCAGCTGAGCCAATAGATGAGTGCCGCCACTCAAACTAGGTAAGAAAAACCACCCAGCTGAGTCCAGCCCAAATTGCTGACCCACTGAACCAGTACTTTGTACAATGTTTGTTGTTTAAAACATTAACTTTGTGGGGCTTTGTTATCTCGCGAAGACCTCTCTGTGCATTCTACCTGTGCAAAAAGAAGTAGTAGAACTAGCTTCCACTAGCCAACACAAAGAGTGAAATCTAGTCATTTATACAACTCAGTGGTCACGTAATTAACAAAGTAATTGCTGAAAGGAACCCAGTGGGTTCGGTTCTTGTGCTCCTCAGGCTAAACCTAGCAGTTCAGATGAGAAAACTTATTTATAAATCCTGGTGTTTATTCTTTTTTTCATGAGTTTTGAAATGTCTATGTCTCAAATATGGAACAACAGCTTGCTGCTTAGCTCTATTGTATATTAGGTGTGAACAGAACTGGTAGGGCTGAATGGGGCTTCAGAAAACACCCAGTCCAAAATTCAAGGAGTCATCCTGACTCCTCTCACACTTCAGGTCAAATCCTGTAGGCAGCCCCTTCATTATACATGAACATGTTATGACTTCTCACCCCTTCCACTGCCTGGGCTAAAACCACTGTCACCTCTCACTCTAATTATTGCAATTGCCTTCCACTGTCTTCCCTGTTTCCACCCTTTTCCTTGCTATAGTCTTCTCACCTCAGAGTAGCCAAAGAGATCCATTAAAAATGTAAATCTGATTACTTCTCTACTTTGCTCAAATGCTTGCAGCTTCCTGTGTTACTCACAATGGCCCACAGGCTCCCATCTCCAACTCTTTGATTTCTCTTCCCTGCCCCTCAGGCACTCCACTTCAGCTATTGCTGACCTTCTTGCTACTCTTGAAAGATACCAGGCTGATTTCCGCTTAAGGTCAGTGGATATGCCCTAACTGGAACTCTTCCAACAGATTCCCAGTATCTTGTTTTGTTCAAGTGTTGCCTTCTGAGAAGGCTTCCCTGATGACCCTTTATTTTAACATTGCAAATATTCCTGCCTTCTCCAAGATAACCTGTTCTCTTAGTCTGGTTTAGAGTTCTTCTCTATACCTACAATCATTTGATATCTTTTATATTTGTTATCTGGGTCCTCTCTCTAAAATGTATATCCATGCGGACATTGGTCTTGTTTGACTTATAATCTAGCAACATGACCTAGCACATAGTAAGCCTTTAATTATCTCTTTTTGTGTGTATGACAGAGGCAGAGAGAGATAGTGGGACAGATAGGGATAGACAGACAGGAAGAGAGAGAGATAAGAAGCATCAATTCTTTGTTGCGACACTTTAGTTGTTCATTGACTGCTTTCTCATATGTGCCTTGACCGGAAAGGGGGGAGGTTGCTACAGCAGAGAAAGTGACCCCTTGCTCAAGCCAGTGACCTTGGGCTTCAAGCCACTGACCATGGGGTCATGTCTATGATCCTATGCTTGAGCCAGCAAGTCCATGCTCAAGGTGGTGAGCCCAAGCTCAAGCCAGCAACCTCAAGGTTTCAAACCTGGGTCCTCTACATCCCAGTCTGATGCTCTATCCACTGTGCCACTGCTTGGTCAGGCAAGTCTTTAATTATCTCTTTTTTTTTTAATTTTTATTTTTTTACAGAGACAGAGAGAGAGTCAGAGAGAGGGATAGATAGGGACAGACAGACAGGAACGGAGAGAGGTGAGAAGCTTCAATCATCAGTTTTTTGTTGCGACATCTTAATTGTTCATTGATTGCTTTCTCATTTGTGCCTTGACCACGGGCCTTCAGCAGACTGAGCAACCCCTTGCTGGAGCCAGTGACCTTAGGTCCAAGCTGACGAGCTTTGCTCAAGCCAGATGGGCCCACGTTCAAGCTGGTGAGCGCGGGGTCTCAAACCTGGGTCTTCCACATCCCAGTCCGACGCTCTATCCACTGTGCCACCGCCTGGTCAGGCTAATTATCTCTTGAGTAAATATGTAGATGAAGAATGAAGGTGAAATGCAGCATGCCAAGGCAGTAAGATCTTTTATCTCCCACTTACCATCTTCTCTGCATTTACTGTTGGGTATGTGCTCTTTCTTCATTCATTGAAAAATATTTATTGTTTTTAAAACCTACAATAGGCAGACATTATTTAAGGCCTGAGCTTCTAGCAAGGAAAAATGTCCAAGGTCTCAATGTTGTGTGACATATATTCTAGAGAGAAGGCAGAAAATAAGAGTAATTAAGAAAACGTGCTCCTGACAAGGACTATGCAGGCGGTGAAGTCAGTGAAGGCCCTGTGGAGAATGGCTGGGGCAGGGCTGAGGAGTTGAGGCCTGAATGACAGAAAGTCAGCACGCAGAAATCTGGAGGAAGAGCTTCCAGGGAAAGAGAACTGTGAGTGCAGAGAACTCAAAGAAGGATTGAGCTTGAAATGTTCATGTAAACAAGAGGTTAATATAGCAGAATGCAGAGAAAAGAGAAGGAGGGAGGGGGTTGCTAGAAAGATGAGGAATTTGAAGGAACTTGAGGCCTATATAAAGATACTGAATTTTGGTGGAGTTGAATTTTATTTTGAGTAAAATGGGAGGCCATTATCAGGCGTTAAGCAGGAAATGAAATTATCTGATCTCCCCTTTAGCTAGCTTCTCTGTAAACTGTCCACAGAGAACCAAGAGCAAACATGAACCAGACAGGAGGTCAGGAGTAATCTGGGGGGGATGTAATGGAGGTAGTAGAAAGGAGGTGGTTCTAGATATGTCTGAGATAGATAGAGCCCACAAATTTATTGATGAGATAGGTGGGAAATATGAAAAGAAAAATAAAAGAGTAAAAGGTGATGATGGTAAGGAGCTTGCCTGAATGGTGACTGAACCTACCAAAGATTGCCACTGTTGTCCTCTGCTGGGACAGGACAGACCTTCCT
Organism: Rhynchonycteris naso; assembly: GCA_037038555.1. NCBI lineage: Eukaryota > Metazoa > Chordata > Mammalia > Chiroptera > Emballonuridae > Rhynchonycteris > Rhynchonycteris naso. The sequence goes on along the minus strand of CM073000.1, from coordinate 172,950,607 downwards.
TGCAAGAGCAGCCTTCATTATAATTTAGCCAATGGTATCATGAAAATGCCATGTAATTTTGTTGTGTCCCATTTTAGTTCCCTGGTGGGAGTTCCACAAAGGGTAAAGCATCCGTGGCAATGAACGTTTTTAAACCACCATACGTTTCTTCCAAGCTAGAGACTTGAATTGGCCTCCAACCAGGTTGATAGGAATCACATTAAAATATGTTTGCCCACCAGGAAGTTGTTGCCCTAAAGTATAGCCTGGTTCAGCATCAGAATTATTCAATAAGTGGACAATTAAAATAGTTTGTCCTAATTGCCATCTCCAATGAGAATTCTGAATATTTAGAAGTCACATGGGCTGCATGGAACAAAGAAAATGTAATTATAAACAAGATTTCCCCACGGGTCACTTTGCTTTCACAGTCCTCCCCTGTCCTACACATCCATTTCTCAAGCAGTACATGTACCAAGCTTTTGAAAACAGTGTCCCAACTCATCCCAGTTTCTCATACCCTGTAAATATCTGCAAGGAAGAATAAAAAGACATTCAAGAAATGTGTAGGTTAGTAGAACATCACCATCATGCACTTATCCTCTCAAAAAAGATAAGAAAAGATGCAAGTAGAAATATCTGGAAACATGCCAGATAAGTTATAGAAAATGGTACTGGTAACTTCAGGAAGAAAGAACATGTGTTGGAAAGCAACTTCACCATTCAGTGATTAATAAATATCCTGAGAGTAATTAGTAAATCTCTGAATAGTCTTTTATGTCTCTTCTCTAATCGTGGTTCTTAAAGCAGTGGCAGAATGGATTCCTCCTCCGACCTGTTCCTAAACAAAGAGGCATTTCTTCCAAAAGGAGCGGTGAGAAATTCACTCCAGTACTGACAGTCATGAATCAGATCTATCACAAGGATGGTTCAAAAAAGAGAAAGATATTCAAAAATGGAAATGCTGCGTGGAATTACCACTGCCCCGAAACTCAGGTTGCAAATGTAACACTCCCCACACCCATGCTCTAAGCACAGGCCCAGCACCATGTATGCCAGCAGCACTTACACTTGAGCAGCCAAGCTCACAACCCAAACAATCCCCCATTAAAAGGGTACTGATGAGAACAGAGGTGAAAATGTATGGAAAACCACAGCAACAGCCCTCCAGCCTAAAAGACAAGAATCTAAAAATAAAACCTCACCTGTCAAAATGAAGGATGAGACACAGATAAGAAAATAACGAGAAACAGATGACAAAGTCATTTTCCGTTGTGGTGTACCCTTTTTTTTTTTAATGTTTGGAAAAGATTTTTACAGGAGGCTCTATAAACACTTCTCTATGTATCCTACCTGTGCAGAAGGAAGGAGAAATCATTTATCAGAGAGAGTGAGACTCTGAGAGAAACCTTTGGCTTATGTGTTGTAGAAGACTCAGGCAATCTGACTACATTCTGAGCTTATAGAGGAAGGATTTCCCCAAATGCATGGGAAGGCACTTTGGGGAATGGCCAAAGGAAGGCCCTTCTGCCAGGGTTTGCTTAGAGATCTGATTTTGAAAGTATGGTCCTTAAATAAAGTAGTGGAACACCTGCCACAGAACTTCTGCGTGGTTCTTTGGTCCCCTTTTCCCCCCAGAATTAACCATTAAAAGACTGATATACAACGATGTGAACTCCTTAGCAGCTCCAAGGAGAAGTCACTGTAAGACTAAGCTAAAGTACAAATCCTCCTTTTTAGCCCATTACAAGATCTAAAGAATGTTCTCTTATGATTAACAGAGGAAGGTAAAATTTATTTTACGTGCCTTAGTCCATTTGGGCTGCTATAACAAAAATACCATAGGCTGGGTGGCTTATGAACAAGAGAAATTTATTTCTCGCAGAATGGAGGCTGGAAGTCCAAGATCAGGGCACTAGCAAAGAGCCCACTTCCTGATTCATAAATGGCTGTCTTGTCACTCTGTCCTTACATGGTGGAAGGGGCCTCTTTTGTAAGGACACTAATCCCATTCATGAGGACTCTACCCTCATGACCTAATCGCCTCTCATAGGCTCCACTTCCAAATGCCATCACATTAGGGATTAGGCTTTAACATACTAATTTTAGGTGGATACAACTATTCAGTCTGTAGCAGTACCTTTGGAAGAGGAAGAGTATTTCATCATTTTAAAATATGTAAACTGTTTATGAAATAGTTTACTTAAATTTAGAAGGGAAATTGATTTAAGTTTGTGAGTTTTAAATTCTGAGTATTCTAGAAAAATAATGAGTTCTAAATGGACTTCATCACTGAGTAAAGAAGTTCTTATCAATTGGCCATGAGGAGAGTTGTCTTGTTCCACATCTGGGTTCACCCTAGGCAGTATAACAAAGTATAAAGACAGTGGCCCTCAGAATTAGGCAGGGATTCAAGGTCTAGCTCTGGGGTGTGCTGTCTCCATGACCCAGGATCTTGGCAAATCACTTCATTTCAGTGAAACTAGGAATTAGTATTTACTTACCCAAAACTCTTGTTGGGGTTAAATGAAGTAAGGCATTTAGAACTCTGAGCACAGAGCCAAACATAGAGGAGGTGCTCATTTCCACCTCCATTCCATATTCACTACTGGTTTTCCTGCAATTAACACTCTCCCATGTTCCGATCGAGACTCAAATGACTGATTGCCTCCCCCAATTCTCTCCATATGGAGAGTCAAGGTTAGAAGAGGTGGAACAAATTCTTTTGGTGTGACCTTCAGCTATCTTTAGTTTACATGTCAAAATTAATTTATTCAATAATTTGGGCTGATATTTTTTTCAACACCTCAGTCATCAGATAAGCTGCCAAACAGCACATAATCCTTGCCAACCCAGAAATTTCAGCTTCCTTTTCTAGTCATACTAGCTTCTCCCTCCCTAAACCTTCTAGAAAAAGTGAAGTTCTTAGGGATACACCCAAATTATACTTTGATTAAAAGAAAGCAAAGTATGAATCTTGGGAGCCTGTAGATTTTACCCTGATCCAGGGTGGTTTGAGCTTCCTTCTCCAAAAGTTCATTTTGGGTAACTTTTCAGAATTATGAATTACTTATCCTCTTGTCATTCTCAGCACAGCGGGGAAAAAGGGCATATGCAATACGAAGCCAAAGCACCATTATCATCTTGGCAAGTGAGTTATCACTAAATGAAGCTAGCCAGGAAAGAGTCTTGGTATTTGCATATGAGCTGGAGTTAGAAAACACTCTTGTTTAAAAGCGAGAAGGGGGAGGAGGGAGAGAGGGAGACCTTGTCTAAGTGAGATTAACTTTTAAAAACACATTTCATAAAACAAAACAAAACATTGTGACTTAACTCATCAATTTTGAGAACCATGATAATGAGTTTTTTGGGGGAATGGAGAAAGTATTTACTATGTGGCTCCAGTAATAAACTGTGGGACAGTGTGAGGTTTAAATAGTGAGCATATCTGAGGTTTCCTTGCATTATTTAATAGTGCCCGCAAGTTGGCCCTGCCTGTGCGATGCTTGCATCCCCGTCTGTATATCACATTCTCTGTGGTATATGGGGCGCTGCCCCAGTGCTAACCAAGGAGACCACCATGCACGATGCAGAACACCCATTTTTGGTAGCATTAGTTACCCGTTAGCTTTTACCAGGCTGTGGTTAAGCCAGGGCAGTTGAAGAAATCTGTGGGACTATTCGTTGTTCCTGGGAAAGTTTAATTTGTTGATTAAGTGGGATTGGAACAGTGCCACCTTCCACAGATGCTTTAGCAAAGAGGGATGGTAAAACAAACGATTGCTCAGTTGTGTAGTGTCTGCAGAGAATCTGGGTAAGAATTACTGGTGTGTAGTGACCTAATCCCAGCAAGGTCAGCCAATAGCACAGTTTAGAAAGAATCAAATCTCAATTCCTTGGTGCAAATGCAGCATAGTTAAGATGAAACAGAGGTACTTGCATATGTTAATTATACCTGGGTTGGCATTAATGTTTCTAATAAACATTCACAGGGGATTTTTAAAAATTATGTATATTAATTTTTTAAAATGAATTACCTGTACTGCTTAAATTAAAATTTAAACAGTATAGGCAATTGGTATTTACTAAGCTAATTTTACATCTTTCTTCATGATATTTGTCTATGGAGGACAATAAGACCCTAAAGATTGTGCCAAATGAGGCCTTTTGCTGCAATGAATTTGTTAAGGCTAAAGCAGATCAGATGGATAGCAGGGTTTCAAAAAGATGCAACCCTACCCAGAGCAGGTATTTGCAATACTGCCTGCCTGCCCTTGAGAACATATCCCACAAAGGCTCAAGCCTGGTTCCCTCCTATCAACAATCATGGGGCCAAAATGCATTACGAGTCAGTGTCTTCTTCCAGAGGAAGTGAACCCTTACCTAAGCTGGCCAGCAGTCTGCAAAGACAGCGAGTCAGCCTCATCAGGGGATAGCTCTGCCTCTTCTGGTAGCTATTACTATTTCTGTCCATCCCACAGCCAGGCTGGGGCTGTATGTGTATTATCAGAGCCCACCAGTGGCAAGTGTGCCATTGCCAAGGATTAGTCGAGATCATCCTAAAAGTGTATGTGTGGGTGTGGTGTGGGCCCATGGGTTCCCATCCTCACCTTTTTCCCCTTTCTCCCCATCTCTTTCTCTCTCTCTCTCTCTCTCTCTCTCTCTCTCACACACACACACACACACACACACACACACATGTGTGTGCATGCATGCATATCTGCATACATACACATATGCATATATACACCTATGCATATATACACCATGTAGACTCAGTGCTGAAAAAGCCTGATGAAGAAGGAATTATACTTAGTTAAAAATCACTAAGCATTCTTGTTCTGATTCTCCCACTACCTTGGCTGTGACCCACAGAAGAAACTTTTTGTTGTTTTGTTTCATTTCATCTGTAGAATGAAAGCATTGTATTCAGATTCTTCCTGTGGTACCTCTCAACTTGACTTGATTTTTTAAGTCTATTTCTTGTCCTGATGCATTGTTTGCCATAATTATACTCTTGAACTCAAAAGTTATGAATTTTCGGAGCTTCGTTCACCAAGATGGATATCATACTATCCATCAAAGTAAAATGGGAGAAAGTTTAAAGAAATATAGACAGTGCTACAATTTTTCAGGGGGCAACAACTCTCACAATGCTTTCTCAAGGACCTGTGGTCAGGGGTGAAAATTGTGGAGGAAGCACAGGTCTGATCCAGGCCCTGGTTCTTTTTCTGTCAGTTTTCTAGACTAAATACTTCACTCCCTCCTGTCCCTGGCAGTGGCCCACACCCCCTGGGCCACTAGGCCTGCACTTAGGCCTGCCTGCCCCTTTTAGTATAATTCCCTCTTTCAGAAAAGTAGTATCTAACTTGCAGGAACATGGGCCCTGAAAGGCTAAGGTATTGCTACCTCCATTGTCCTGAAATCTGCCCCCTTCCTCAGCCCATCCACATTCCCTAAATCTACTTTATTCCCAGCAGCCACTACCACCAGGCCAAGGTAGGATACTAGAAAGCCTCTCTGTTTCCTTAGCATTTCCTAAGGGCATTTCATAAGGGAGCGTTGCATCATACCTGGCTGGCCACAGAAAAGAGGGAAGCAGTGTTAGATTTCTTTTTTTGTTTGTTTGTTCTTATTCCTGAACACTCAGCAATTTCTCTCCCACCACCTCCACCGATTCCCCACCTGTATATAGCAACGTCTTCTTTAACTTACAAAGCTAGCAAGTTTCTCTTCTTGAATTTCCAGGCTCATTCCATCTATGAATTTTACACTCTTGTATACTGAAGTCCTTTAAAGCTTTCGGGACTCTCCGTAAATTGGGAGATCTGTCAAAGCTGTGTGTCATAGAGTAACTGTCGGCGGGGGGCCAGCGGGAAGGTCAGGCTGACAATGGATGGAACTGACTCCCCTGGCCTGTGTCTGCCTCTGCTAATGCTTTCTTCATTCACCTTGCCAGGAAGCCCCAGGGCTTCCAAAAGGCTCATGTGTGTCTGCGACACATTAACTGGAGAGGCCATGGAGATGCCAAATTGAATAAAGACTAGTGGATTTTTAAAATAAGTAAAACTGAAATACTGTTAAGTTGCCAGTCAGCCTCTCTTGGGGGAGGGGAGCGGGGGACCCCAAGGCATCGTGTGGTTGGACCTTGACCCACCATGAAGGCTGCTGACTGATGCTGTCACTGCACTCCGTGACATTTCCCTCCCTCTGAAACTTATCTGGTCCCTTCTGGTGGCACAAACTTGATTCAGAGTCAAGGGTACAGCACTCAGCCTTCCCACACAGGCTGACACTGCTCTACAAATCCACACGCTCCAGGGACTTGGCAAGTGTTCCCTCATTCAGTGTTCTTCTTGGACAGAATACGAGAGGTCCCTATCTGCTGCAATCGACCATTTTTTATGGAAGTACAATTAAAAGATGCATTTATGGGAAACAGTACTGGAACTTTATAACACTAACATTCTTTTTGTTCTCCTCTTATAAAATGAGACTTCAAAGCCACAATATGTCATATTGTGGATGAAAAGGGGCTGTGTTCAGAAAGGGAATTTCGTTATTAACATCACCATGGTTAACCTGAGTGCCAAGATTAACAAACCAGCCTAACCCTCTGGCAATTCATTGTCATTTAATATATATTTAGAGCCCACCCTGTGTGAAGAAATGGAGAGAACACACACGTGGCCCCTTCCCAATCAGACTTTACAGCCCCAAAAAAGTAAGGCCCACATCTGGCATATCCTTTCCATAAAAATATTAAAATGCCACACAGGCACGGACCAATCATTTTAGGCTCCTATAAACCTTAATGTTCGATAGGTCTAAGTTCTTTCTGTCTCTTTCTATTCCACACTGAAACATTTTATAGCAATTAAAAAAAAAACAACAATATTTTTTCCTCTTTCTCTGACATTTGGTTTCCTGCTACCTCCTAAAAGCCTTTCACATGATAGGCCCTCCACTAAGTGCATGAGTACAGCTGAGAAATGTGTAAACATGCTCTCAGAATGCTCAGACTAAAGAGGGGACAGGCGAGAGGGCAGAGGTCGGGGCAGATGCGAATATAATGAGGGTGTCATGACCCAGGTCATGAAAGGGCAGCTCGGGAGTTTGGAAACAGTGGGTAGAGAGGATGTCATGTATGGAGGGTAGGAAGGGAGGGGGAAGATTTGGCAGTGAACTTTGAAGGCCAAGGAGGAAGATGGTCCAAGTTTGTCATTTAGAGAGAGAAGCTTGATGACCAGGCAGGGAGTGATTCAGAAGGAAGAGCAGGGATCGAAGCTGCAGATAAGGCCAAGGCAGAGATGGGGAAGGATGAACTTGAAGGCAGCAGGTATCCAAGTCATTCCAAGTGCTATCCAAGCAGATCTTCGACCTCCATAGTTCTCTTCCCTCAAACTGGCCAGCCTGAGACCACGCCCACTGTGAGGACTGGTTCTGCTTCCACAGTCTCCTCTCCCACTGCATGAAAGCAAGTAAAGCACTGAGAATTTTGCTATGGAATAATTTTGGGGGGTTAAAATACTTGGGGTAAGGCAGGGAGAAGATGCAAACAAAGGAACAAGTCAAAATGTAAATATATCATTAGGAGATGCATTTCCAAAACACTGTTTACTTTCTATGTAAATGCATTTCTGTATGAATTTACTTTTATTAATACCAAAATTTATAATATATTTCTGTTAATTTGATCCATTTTGAATTATTATAGATGGCAGAAATACCTTTAATCAGCATTTTTAAATTAATGACATGATCACATGAAAATTTTTAAAATGTTTTATTTTCAATTTATGTATACTTTGTGAAAGAGAAGTATAACGATTAAATCTTTTTAATTTATTTTTTTTACTTAGAAAATCAAATTTAGCAGAGTGACATTGATCAATAAGAGTACATAAGTTTCAGGGAAAAATATTTTTTCTTTTTTTTTTTCCTTTTTCTTAAGTGAGAAGTGGGGAGGCGGAGAGACATACTCCAGCATGCACCCCAACCAGGATCCACCTGGCAGGCCCCCTACCAGGCAATGCTCTGCCCACCTGGAACCATTGTTCTGTTGCTCGGCAACTGAGCTATTTTAGCACCTGAGGCGAGGCCATGGAGCCATCCTCAATGCCCAGGGCCAACTTGCTCCCACCAAGCCATGACTGCAGGAGGGGAAGAGAGAGATAGAGAGAAAGGAGAAGGGGAAGGGTGAAGAAGCAGACGGTTGCTTCTCCTTTGTGCCCTGACCTGGAATCAAACCCACCACATCCACATGCTGGACTGATGCTCTACCACTGTGCCATCCAGCCAGGGCCAGACATTTCTATAGCATTTGAACTGTTGATTGTGTTGTGTACCCATCACCCAAAATATAATGACTTCTGTAACAGGCTCTCAAATATAAAAATTCATTACATGAGGATAAAATTCTTAGAGTAAAATGGAAATGCATATTTAAAAAGAAAATAGAATAATGTAAAAATTTTTAATTATTAAAGAAGTTCATCTATATGTATATTTGAAAATTTGCATACAAGAAAATTCCCTTTTTTAGTTTATCATTCCATGGGTTTTGGCAATTGACTTCACCACCACAATCAAGATGTAGAAAACAGCTGCATCACCCCTTACATCCTCATTTTGCTATCTCCTTATAGTCTATCTTTCCTCCAAACCCAACCATTGGTAACCACTGTAGCAATGACTGAAAGTGCTATAGTGTTACCTTTTCCAAAATGTCACATAATGAAAACATACAACCTCTGGGGTCTGACTTTGTTTATTCTATTGTACTCATCAAATAGTTCATTCTTTCTTATTTCTGTATAGTATTCCACTGTGTGGATGGATCCTGGTGTGTTTATTCATTGACCAGTTGAAGGGCATGTTTAAGTTTTTTTGGCCATTCTCGATAAAACTATAAGCATCCCCATACAGGTCTTTGTGTGAGATAGGTTTACATCTCACTTGGCTAAATATCCAGATGTCGGATTGCTGAATCATTTAGCAAGTACATGTTCAATTTAAAAAGAAATGGTCAGACTGTTTGTCCCACCATTTTGCATTTGCACCGGCAATGTACAGAGTTCCAGTTGCTTCATTATCTTACCAGCACTTATCTTGTCAGATTTTTGTTCATGTTTTTCAATTTTAGCCTTTCAAACGGATGTTAAATAGCATCACACTATAGTTTTAATTTGTATTTCCTTGATGAGATTGAGCATCTTTTCATGTGCTTATATGCTGTCCATGTATCTTTTTTTGGTGTCCAAATATTTTGTCAAAATTTTATTAATTTTTTGTTATTATTAGGGAGTTTTGAGAAAGACAAGTCTTTTGCCAGATGTATGGTTTCCAGATATTTTCTCCCAGTCAGTGGCTTGTCTTTTCATCCCCTTTACAGTGTCTTTCACATAGCAAAATTAAAAAATTTTTATAGTAAAGTCTAATTTATCAATATTTCTCTTTTATGGATTTTGCTCTTGGTGTCGCATCTGAAATCACTTTCTTAACCCAAGACTACAAAATTTTTTACTATAAATTTTACAGTTTCAGGTTTTAAGTTTAGGTCTATGATAATGTTAAGTTAATTCATTTGTAAAATTTGATGTATGGGCTGAGTTTCAATTTCTTTTTTCACATAGACATCCAAATGTCCGCGGGTCCCGGCCTCCATCTGTCAGGCTTGCAGGTTACTCCGTGCCCACCTTATCTGACAGCCGGGGCCCTCAGGGCTTATAGGCTCTCCCTTTTTGCTCTCTTCCATGCCCTAATCATAGGGCCCCCAGAGCTTCTGGGTGCTGTCTGTCAGCACCTGGAAGGATACAGCTGGGCTTGCGGGAGCCTCTGTGAGCTAGCTTCCCCTGCTCTGTTGACCTTGCAGAGCACACAGTGTGCATGGAATTGCTTCCCAAGGCTGCACTCTGGGAATCAAGTGACAGGGTCACTTTGCTCTGGGACCACCAACCCCATTGAGTATATTATTTCCACCCCAGACCAGGCACAGGAAATATAAGGACTCGGGTTTCTTCCCTTCAAGCACCACAATGGGCAAGGTCAATTGGAACACTTTTTTTTTCTTTCTCTTTTCAACGACTCCTTTCCCCAGCCTGGGGTACCTCTCTCTAGTGGGAGTGGGTACTAGGTGTGGCTGATCATCTCAAGGTCCTAAAATACATGAACCTAAGGCGTTTGAAATGAACAGCTCAGACTGCTGCCTTTGTTCCCCAAATCCCTCCTGATATTCCTCCCCAGCCTGAGGGACAATGCCAGGCTCTGGTCTCAGCCCAACTGGCAAGGACATGTGGTGGAAAGAGGTGGGGAACTCCAGTTAATAATTCACATCCTCCCACTACATTTGTTTTATATGATGTATATTTTAGGTGTGATCTGCAATATTCCAGCTTTCATTAAGACCTGGCTGGCCCGGGGTTTGATTGCATCTGGCCCTGAGTCATTTTCCAGCCGTGGGTCTCTGGGCATAAGCTCATCTGAGCACATTAAGGTTGGCTCAGGAGACCATGGGCACAGGCCACAAACCCCTGGCCTGAGGCAAGCTGCTTGGCTCCTACTGAGAGTCTCAGAAACCCAGGCCTTACTGCACAGCGGGGGAGCGGGAACAGGGAGTGAGAGCAAGGCGAGGCTGGTCTCCCATGCCCTCTCCACATCAGGGCAGAAACCCTGCCAGGATCAACAGCGTGGCTCCTGGCAAAGTCTCTGCCAGGCCCCCTCAACACTGTGGTCACCAAAGGTCTGTGTTTTTTCTGAGATGTGGATATTGAAAATGACCTCCTGAGGTCTGGCACACAACTAGTTCTTAGAGGAAAGAGGACAGGGAGGTGACGCCGCTCTCCAAGGGGGTAATGAAAGCAGAGCAGGCCGTTACTGTGTGGGAACGGTGCTATAACAGCATTAGCAGCACTGTGTTCACCTCCGTGAGGCCATGCTGCAGCCGGGACATGCAGTCAAGTCAGAGAATGGGCTCCCCGAAAGAACCTGGAAACTACTGAATCCCAACATTTCATTTCACGGAGCAGCAAGCCAGAGCAGAACCTAGCTAAATGTTTAGCCAGGGTCATGCCTCACCTTCTGTTCAATCACTTCCTTTGTGTGTTTTACCTTTTGCTGAGCTTTAAAAGACATCATAGGCAAGGTTTGCCTTCTTTTAGAAAGTCAGCTTATTGGCCTCAGGTCTGGACTAGCATAGGTTACTCCGTGCGGCCAACCTTGGAAAAGGACCTGGACACAGGTCAGCTGTGAGTCTGAGGCCCACCTCAGCCATGGGTCAAGTGACCAGTCACCCTGGCTAGGGTGGCTTTGTAATAATGCTCAGTAGCTCAGCTAATCGTCACTGCCTGAACCAAGATGGTGGGGCCTGAGAAGACTCTGTTTCAGCAGTAGGTTTCATGGTAGATAAGGACAATCCAATTAGACTGTATTCTGCAAGGTTTGCATGTGGGCCACATTGAGAAGAAGAAATAGAAAGTAGTGTAGGGGAGAGGCTGAGTGCTAAGAGTGGGCTCTATGTGCAATGGCCACCTGAAAAATGAGAGCAGAAGCTGAGGCCTGGGTGAATGACAACAGGACAGCTCCCCCAGAAGGCCACACTGTGGGGTTATCTGGGCCATTCCAGACTTTCTTCCCTTTCTATGTAACTGAGGGACCCTGCCCGTCTCTGTCCCTTCAAACTTGATGTAGTAGCATGATTATACTTTATGTTTGCAATGACCAAAACGGGGTTTTCTTTTATTTCAATGGCAGTGCTTCCTTAAAAGATGAACATACTTCCTTAATTTCTATAATGCTGGGCCCACAGTTCAGGAGTCCCTGTCTTTATTTATGCCACTTGGCTCCTCTCTGGTGTCCCCTGCCTGAGCCATGCAATGTTATCACATTACTCCCCTCCTACTTCTTTTAAGGAAGATTCTCTTGCTTCTTCTTCCTTTCTTTCTTCCTTGCCTGCTCTTGATCTTCTATCTCTTCTCATGACCTCCTTTTCTACGGAGAAAGCTGCCCCTTACAGACACATCTGACCAATTATGAAGCCTCTTACACTTGGCGCACTTAGATTCATTCAAGAGGACCTCAGCCGGGCCCCGTGTGCGTGTGCCCTGCCCTGGCTGTCCTCTGCTATGCTCTTCTCCACGGAGCAGAAAGTCTGCAGGGTTCAGGGAGCATGACTACCCAGAGCCCACACCCCATCCCCAGCTCAGACATGGTCCCCAGAATTTTCCACTCCAGTGGCCCTAGAGAGCTTCTAGAAGTGCCAGCTTCTTCACTGGGTTCTTCCTCCAAAGGGTGGTTTGTAAGGCCAGGGTGGTGGTGGGGGATGAAGGGCCAGGGACAGCTGTTCATGAGGAGAATGGACAGTCTGGAGAATGGACTCATGGGCAGGGATGTCCTCACACAGGCCTTTCGGGTAGCCAGGAAACAGCTGTCCCTATATGTCCATGTTCTCAGGCAGAACCTGGAGGGATCTGAGAATCCAGACTCTTTTCACGCCATTAGGAAGGTATATTTGTCGACTCGGGACAATAGAACATACTGTATTCAACAGTGGTTAGCTTGATTTATAATGTTAAAATGAGAAAACAGGATCAAGGGCTTTCATCGGTACTCTTGATCAAACCTTGTAAGCATGAGGGGTGGGCCTGGACTCTTGTACTGGGTTGGTTTTGTGTTCGTATTCACCGAGACTGGTCCCATTTCCACAAGGACTCACAGACTGAAGTGAGTGAAAAGAGAAGTGGAGAGGTTTGGTCAGCCATGACTGCACAGTCAGAGGCATGAGCTAACCCCACCTGAAAACTAGATTGGCTGATTTTTCTATGCCTATCCTATCCTTCCAACCTCGTCCTCAAAGCCAAGATCTTCCAAAGGCAACCTTGAAAGGGCTTTTATATACTTTGCTCATTGTGCTTATCTGAAGTGTAACGAACTTCACAAGTAGATACTTGGGGAATTCTTTGCTATCATGTTGACATTTCAAAAGGATTTGACTGGCTCTAAGGAGTTTCCTTGACTTTACAAAGGAGACCCGTGTATCTGCTGAAGAGATTCCAAGTGAGCTTCCCTGTACTAGCTGGCCTTATCCGTCGTTACCTAAACCTCCCAGTGGGAGAGAAGCAGGCAAGGTTCTAATGCCACGTGTCAATATGGACTCACATTAAATAGCAATTTGCCAGTAAGGAAAATTTATTGCCTGGTTCACTGTGGGGAAAGTGTCTCCTTGAAATAAACATATACTGCAGGATATAATGGCTAAGAAAGATTTTTATTGATTTATGAGATGACAGTTTGTGCAACTTATTTTTGCACCATATAACTCTTTTGAATTGGCAATATCATTAAAAGAGAAGCTGGCAGGCTTCTCAGTTCCTAATGCCTTTGCCATATTAATTATTTTCAAGATTATATATATACTACCCTTTCACACACAGACACATACAAACTTGATCTGATTATTTTGAATAGGAGCAGAAGGTTCTAAAAAATTTTTTTAAGTAGTTCTAATCTCACAGGCTTCTTTTTTCCCCATTTATGAAATTTATATACACACACATATATTTTTACAAGAGAGAAACAGACACATAGGAAGGGAGAGATGAGAAGCATCAACTCGTAGTTCTGGCACTTTAATTGTTGATTAATTGCTTTCTCATATGTGCCTTGACCAGGGGATTCTAGCTGAGCCAGTGAGCCCTGGCTTAAGCCAGCAACCTTGGGCTTTAAGCCAGTGACCTTTGAGCTCAAGCCAGCAACCATGGGGTCGTTTCCGCACTCAAGCTGTAAGCTTCCTGCTCAAGCTAGTGAGCCTGTGCTCAAGCCAGCGACCTCAGGGTTTTGAACCTGGGTCCTCAGCATCCCAGGTTGATGCTCTGTCCACTGCACCACCACCTGGTCAGGCTCAAATAAATTTTGAAAATTCATTCTGAAAACAGTAAACTTGCCTTTATCTTTACTGGCTTTAGACAAGTGAGAGAAATTATTTTTATAGTTCAGGGTAGCCAATAAAGAGTTGAAATTGAATTCTGTAAAACCTCAGGAAAAAAATCTCTGAACTTTCTGAGAATCAGTGACCTCATCTGTAAAATGGGAGTCATGATACCTGCCTTATAGATTTTTCTGAGAATTACATAATAGTAAACATGTAGAATGCTTGGCACAGTGCCTGGCTCAGAGTGAACACTCAATAAATGGGGGGTATATTTATAATATGATTGCCATTGCTTTCTTTGCCTTCCAGACTGCCTCCACCACCATCTATCCCCCTCTTTTTTTATTATAAGAAAAGCCATTGCTTTTTTATTACCAGTTTCTGAAATTAGTTATTGTGAAAATGTATCAATTCTGCAACTTGTCTGTCATTTCTTTCAAACAAATATATAGAGTACTTTTTCCAAAACTGGTAACTTAATAGATTTTTGTCAGCTCCTGACTGCCTCTTTTGATCAGTATATTAGGAGGTCAAAGCAAATGGCCTGGGGTTAGCATAAATTCCTACCCTATATCTACTATTCTGGTCATACTTGGCAATATTAAAGTACAACCTTAACTCTGCAGAAAAGGATAAAAACTCATAAAAAAAAATCGATAGAAACTCTTTATCTTCTAGTGGGATATAGTATGTACCTTTCTAACACAACTGAAACTACATTTTAACCCCAAATTTTAAGTGTTCTTGACTCAATTCCATCAGCTTCAAATAGCTATTTCTCCCTATGATTAGAGCAACATTGCCATCTACTGTTTGCGTTTCACAATCACCAAAGAGAAACTGATCTGAGCAAGCAGCAAAAACTTTTCTCCTTTATAAAATGAATACTTCAGTTTTTGTTTCAGCTTCCAGAATAAACTGTTTTATAGAGGCTCACTGTTTGCATATCTCTTGTTAAGGCCTGAAGGTGGCTCCACATTGCGTATGGGCCTTGGCTAAAGTTAGTCAAATTTCTTATTCCAAATTTTGTACCCTGTGTATCTATCTTCAACCTTCCGCCCTCAACTATCATACTTAACACGGACCTAATGAGGCACTTTGTGTGTGGTTTTATATCTCTACCTTACAAATTAGGCACGGGCACTCAATAAGTCGGGGGAGATCTGAGAAATATTGAGAAGCCAATCTTTGTGGCCACTGCTCAAAAAGTGGTCATGCTTGCTTGACAAAGCTTCATAAGACCCTGCCAGTGTGGAGTCAGCCCTGCAGTTGAACAAGGGCAGCCCTCCTGTGCCCCAGGACCGGATCTTCAACTATCCTTGCCACACTGACGGCTGTCAACAGTGTCATCTCCTGAATGCAGTTTTTCCCTCTGCCTCTACCGTGATTTATTACTGCACACCAACAAAATGGCTAACGCCGAGCTTTTTATTAACTGTAAAGTGGTTTTGGAAAGAGTTTGTATGAAAGGCACTTTGCGAAAGCAAGTCCTAAGTACTGCATGGAGTTGGAGAAGAGGTGCCCTTTCCACATTTGTGTACATACTTGTCTGGCTTTTTCTTTTTCCATCACCTCACTCGGCACCAGGAAACATCTTTCATCTTGGAATGGCTCTCTTCCACACTTTGCTGTTAGTTCAGTCTCTGGTGAACTGTTCTGGCCCCTGGGTATGTTCCTCTGATACTAAGTAAGACTGTAAGGCTCCTGTGTAATGATCTGGGAGGTGGTGGTGCATTCTGCACAGACAATAAAATAATATAAAGTGCCTTTACCTCATACCAGGCTAAACTGCACACCCCCTTACTGAGAACAAGGGCCCCTTTTCACATCTCAGGCAGGAAGCAAAATGACGTAGAACAAGTGGGATTTTTCACATCTTTGGAAGTGTGTTTGTCTCCACCACAGGACTGGATGCCAGCTCCTTTCCAGGTCATTTCCCTCCTGGAATCAGGATCAAAGTGGACAGATCCCATGGCCAGGCCACGGCACACTCCCAGGGGAGGCAGTGTGGTTTACTTTAGAGCAGCACAGGGACTTTCCGAAACCAAAGTTATAGCGAAAAGCAGGAAGGAGAACGTTTGGGAAAATGCTGTTAACACCCGATCCACACGTTTTTTCCTCCCCCTCTGCTGCTCATAATCACTCATAGACACTGAGATGTTTAGGAACGGATAGGCAACCTCCACTTGTATAGTCTCTCAAGACACAGAGCCATGGAAGCCTCACTTCAACTCCTCTGTTTCTTGTTCAACTGCAATTATAAATTCAAATTAGGGGATTTTCTTTTTTTTACCTTTTGACCCCCTTAACGCATGTCTTCCATCTCCCATCCCCTGCCCTTGGCAACCATCAATCTGTTCTCTGTGTCTGTGAGCTTGATTTTTGGTTTGTTTTTAAGATCCACATACTATAAGAGAGCTTATACAGTATTTGTCTCTCTCTGTATGACTTATTTCACTTAGCATAATACCCTCAAGGTCCATCTGTGTTGTCACAGATGGCAAGATTGCATTCTTTTTATGGTGGAATAGTATTCCATTGTGTGTGTATTATATGTATTGTACTATATATCACATCTTCTTTATCCACTCATCCATTGATGGACTTGTAGGTTATTTCCATATCTTGGCTATTAAGAATAATGCTGCAGTGAAGGTGAGGATGCATATATATTTATTAATTTAATGGTTTTGTTTTCTTCAGATAAATACCCAGAAATGGAATTGCTAAGACATATGGTATTCCTATTTTCAATTTTTTTCGAGAAACTACATACTGTTTTTCATAGTGGTTCTACCATTTAACATTTCTATCAGTAGTGCACCAGGGTTCCCTTTATTCCACTTCCTCGCCAACACTGATTTCTTGTCTATTTAATAATAACCATTCTAACAAGTATGAGGTGAGTAAAACATTTAGAAAGAAAAACAACCAAGCATAACCCCACCAGAATGTCTTTTTCTTTTCTGTTTTTATTATTTTTAAGTGAGAGGCAGGGAGGCAGAGAGACAGACACCTACATGTGCCCTGACCAGGATCCACCTGACAAGCCCATTAGGGGGCAGTGTTCTCCGCCCATCTGGGGCTGTTGCCCTGTAACTGAACTATTTTAGAGCCTCGGATGAGGCCATGATGCCATCCCCTCAGTGCCCGGGCCAACTTGTTCCAATGAGTCATGGCTGCGGGAGGGGGGAAAAATGGGGGGAAAGAGAAAGAGAAGGGGAGGGGTGGAGAAGTAGATGGTTGCTTCTCCTGTGTGCCCTGATGGGGAATTGAACCCAGGACTTGCACATACCAGGTCAATGCTCTACCATGGATCCAACTGGCCAGGGCCCAGAATTTCTTTTTTGTATAATTTCTTGCAGTTTTCTGCTCTTTCTACCAATTGTAGAGCAGTGTGGGAAAACCTACTGTTGTTTTGCATTTCTCTTCTTATCCTGGGAGGTCTGTCAATTTTTACATTATATATTATGAGGATATGCTATTAAATGCATATACATTTTAAATTATTGTATCTCCCTTGTAAATTGAACATTTTGTCCTTTAAAGGCAGCCTGCTTTATTTTTTAGTAATGCTTTATGCCTGAAAATTTCTTTTGTTGGATATTAATGTAAACGCACCAGTCATCTTCTTCGTCTTTACCGGGGGTACTCTCTTCTGTCCTTTTAGTTTCAACCTTTGTTTATTCTTATTATTTAGATATGTCTTTTGTTAAACAGCATATAGCTGAGGCCTGATCAGGCAGTGGCACAGTGGATAGAGCATCGGACTGGGATGCGGAAGACCCAGGTTCGAGACCCCGAGGTCACCAGCTTGAGCGCAGGCCCATCTGGCTTGAGCAAAAGCTCGCCAGCTTGGACCCAAGGTTGCTGGCTCCAGCAAGGGGTTGCTCGGTCTGCTGAAGGCCCACGGTCAAGGCACATGTGAGAAAGCAATCAATGAACAACTAAGGTGTCGCAATGGCACCAAAAAACTAGTGATTGATGCTTCTCATCTCTCTCCGTTCCTGTCTATCTGTCCCTATCTATCCCTCTCTCTGACTCTCTCTCTCTCTGTCCCTGTAAAAATTAATTAATTAATTAATTAAATAAATAAATAAAATACTAATGTTAACAGCATATAGCTGAGGATTTTGTGTATCAAAGCAGGCACTTTATCTTCTTTTAACTGCAGGATGCAATTCATTTAGGTTTAGTGTAATTTTATCTCTGTGTTTTATTTATTATTAAGTTTATTGCGGTGACAGTTAACCCTTTGAGTAGTGAGTATTTTTCATGCTTGCTGACCCCCGGGAGTGAGTTTGGTTTCTTTTTTTTCCAAAAAATGAAACTAGTGCCAGTTCCAGTTTTATTAACTTAAAATCATGTTTGTTTGATAGCCAATTTATGGAAACAAGAACATACATTTGCCTTTTTTTAATGTTCCTTACACATTTTTAAAATAAATCAATCCTACTCTGGCTGGTCAGGAGGCACGAGGACGTACATGAATGTTCATACCACTCAAAGGGTTAATAAGATCATATAGGTTTCAAGTGTACATTTCTATGATACATGATCTGTGTATTGCACTGTGTGCCCACCACCCAAAGTCAAATCATCTTTCATCAATCATCACAATATATTTGGATCTCTTCATTTTTTATTACCCCCACTCGCACTCCCCTTCTTCCTGGTAACTGTGCCACTGTTGTCTGTGTCTACGAGTTTCAGTTTTATATCCCACATATAAGTGAAATCATATGGTTCTTTGATTTTTCTGGCTGACTTATCTTGCTTAGCATGATGTTCTCAGGGTCCATCCACGTTGTCACAAATGGCAGAATTTTATCTTTTCTCATGGCTGACCTTCTTTTGTATATATGTACAATATCTCCTTTATCCAGTCCTCATTTGAAGGACACTTGCATTGTCTCCATGTCTTAGACACCATGAATAATGCTGCAAGGAACATAGAGGTGCATATGTCTTTGCGAGTAAATGTTTTCAAACTTTGTGGGGTAGATACCCAAAAGAGGGATTGCTGAGTTACATGATAGTGCCATTCTTAATGTTCTTGAGGAATAAGCCATAATGTTTTCCATAGCAGCTGTATCAGCTTACAGTCCCACCAGCAGCAGCAGTGAATGAGGATTCCTTTTTCTGCATAATCTCTCCAACATTTATTACCTGTCTCATTGATAATAGCTATTCTAACAGATGTGAGGTGAAATCTCATTGTTGATTTGATTTGTATTTCCCTAACAAATCATGAGCATCTTTGCATGTATCCGTTGGCCATTTGTATGCCTTCTTGGGAGAAGTGTTCAGGTCCTCTGCCCATTTTTATATTGGATTGTTTTTGTTTGATGTTGAGTTGTATGATTTCTTCATATATTTTAGGCATTAACTCTTTGTTGGAACTATTGTTTGCAAATATCTTCTCCCATTCAGTTGGTTGCCTTTTTGTTTTGTTGGTGGTTTCTTGTTGCTTTGCAGAAGCTTTTTAGTTTGTTATAGTTCCATTCATTTATTTTTGGTGTTACTTCCCTTGCCTTTGGGGTCAAATTCATAAAATCTTCTCTAAGACCAAGGTCCATATGTTTAGTACCTGTGTTTTCTTTTATGTAATTTATTGTTTTAGATCTTATGTTTAGGTTTTTGATCCATTTCAAATTAATTTCTGTGCAGGGGGACAAACTGTAGTCAAGTTTCATTTTATTTCTTATGGCTTTCCAGTTTTCCCTGCATCATTTTTATTGAAGAGGCTTTCTTTCCTCCATTGTATATTTTTGGTCTCCTTTGTCAAAAGTCATTTGCCCACATATATATATGGTTTTATTTCTGGACTCAATTCTGTTCTATCGGTCTGTATGTCTGTTTTTCTTCCAATACCATGATTTTTTTATTATTATTGCTCTGTAGTATAATCAGGAGCTACAGAAAGAGCATTCGATAAATACAACCTCCATTTATGATGGATACACTCAGTAAAGTGGGTGTAGAAGAAAAGTACCATAAAGCTTCAGCTATATATGGCAAACCCTCAGCTAATATACTCAAGGGTGAAAAACTGAAAGCTTTTTCTTTATGATCAGGAGCAAGACAAGGATGTCTTCTCTCTACTCTTATAAAAATAGTATTGGAAGTCCAAGCCAGAGCAATCAGGCAAGAAAAAGAAATAAGACATCCAAATTGGAATGAAGGAGAAAAAGTATGACTTTTTGCAGATGACATGATTCTTTATGTAGAAAACCCTAAAGACTCCACCAAAAAACTATTAGAAATAGTAAACAACTACAGTGAAGTTGTAGGATACAAAATCAATTTACAAAAATTTACTGCATTTCTGTGTGCTAATAACAAAATTTCAGGAAAAGAACCCCACAATTTCTTTTTCAACTGCAACCAAAAGAATAAAATACTTAGGAATAAACTTAACAAAGGATGTGAAGGAATTATATATTGCAAACTACCAAGCATTATTAAAAGAGATTGAAAAAGATACAATGAAATGGAAAGTTATTTTGTGTTCATGGATTAGATTAATCAACATTGTTAAAATGGCCATATTACCCAAAGTAATATACAGATTTAATGCAATCTACATAGAAATCCCAATGACATTTTTTAAAGAAATAGAACAAAGAAAAGTCAATAGATTTGTGTAGAACCACAAAAGACCCTAAGTTCCCAAAGCAATCCTGAGAAAAAAGAACAAAGCCAGAGGTATCATACTACCTGACTTTGAATTATATTACATCTTTGTGCTTTCTATTTATTTCTGATATTCTATGAATAGTTTCTTTTCTATCTGTTCTTGCCTTTCTGGGGATTGCTTCAGTATTTTTCATACTGTTTTTCATTCTTTTGATCAAAAGCTACCCAAATTTTTGTTAGAATTGTTTATTTAAGTTTGTCTTGCTTTAAAAAACACACTCAAGATATTATTGCTTTATATGGTCAACATTTACTAAGAGTTAGCCATATATTAGTCATATTTTTTCTTCATTTGTTTTTATATCTATTGTTTCTAGATTCACTTTATTTCCAACTCTAGTATAACCTTTGGAATTTTCTCTTGTGAGGATTACTGATTAGAAGTCAATTTCATTTATCTACAAATGTCTTTATTTTACCCTCATCCTTAAAAGATAGTTTGCTGTTTACGAAATATTAGGTTAGCATTTATTTTTGCTGAAAACATTTAAGATAGTCTGTTATCTTCTGAATTTTACTGCTGCTGTTGAGAAGCTTGCTTTTAAGATAATCATTTTTTTAAAGATTTTATTTATTGATCTTTTAGAGACAGGAAAGAGAGAGAAAGGCAAGGCGGGGGGATGAGCGGGAAGCATCAATTCATAGTTGTTTCTTGCATGTGCCTTGACTGGGCAAGCCTGAGGTCTCAAACCGGTGACTTCAGCATTCCAGGTAGACACGTCATCCACTGCGCCATCACAGGTCAGGCAAGATAATGTGTTTTGTTGTAGCTTTTATTGTTTTCTAAATTTTCTAGTTTTATTGAGATATAAGTGACATACTACATCATGTAGATTTAAGTGTACAATGTGATTTGTGTATATATATATATTCATTCTGAAATGATTATCATAAGGTTAATTAACCCATTCATCATTTCATATAATTACCATTCATTGCTATTGGAGAACATTTAAGATCTATTCTCTTACCAATAGTTAACTATAGTCACCCTGCTGTACACTAGATTTCCAAACTTACTCATCTCTTAACTGGAGATTTGTACTTTTTGATCAACATTTCTTCGTTTCTACCACCACCATCCCCAGCCCCTGGAACCTGCAATTCTAGTCTATTTTTCTCTGAATTTGGCTTTTTTTAAAATTTATTTTAATTTTTGAATTTGGCTTTTTTAGATTCTACATATAAGTGATACCAGATAGTATCTATCTTTCTCTAACTTCCTTCACTTAGCATAATGTCCTGAAGGTCCATCCATGTTGTCACGGAGGTTGCCACTCTTAAAATCTCTTTTTTACTTCGATTTTCTATAGTTTCACTATTAAATACCTATGAGTAAATTTCTTTTTATCCTACTTATTTGTGAGCATCTACAATCTGTGTTCTAATCCCAGGTATTGCATTCTCTCATGTCATTCTGTCTTATTTAAGAATTCCTAACAAATTATTTTGACTTTCATGTTCGATCTTCTATATCTCATCTTCTCTCTTTCATAGTTTCCATCTCTTCATTTCTTTGTTTCCAATCTGAGTAGCTTTTTCTGACCTACCTTCTAGTCTACTAATCCTCTCTTTGGCTATGTTGAATCTTTTATTAAATCTATCAATCCAATTTTTAAAATGTTAAGTAACTTTTAAGTCAAGAAGTTCTGTCTAGTTTTTTTTTTAAAAAAAAAAACTAAAATCTTACACTTTCTAGTTTTCATAGATAGTTTCTAGACTGTCAGTTCCTTCCTTATTTATTTATTTAATTTTTGTATTAAATTTATTGGGGTGACATTGGTTAATAATATTATACAAGTTTCAGGTGTACAATTCTATAATACATCATCTGTATATTGTACTCTGTATTCACTAACCCAAGTCAAGTCTCCTTCCATCACCATTTATCCGCTTTCTACCCTCCTTTACCTCTCCCACCCCCTTTTCCTCTGGTAATCAGAATACTGCTCTGTGTGTCTATGAGGGTTTGTTTTCTTTCTTTCTTTTTTCTTTATCCCTTCAACTTTTGCACTCAGCCCTGCAACACCCCTCCCCTCTGACAGCTATCAGTTTGTTCTCTATCTATGAGTCTGTTTCTATTGTGTTCATTAGTTTATTTTGTTCATTAGATTCCACATATGAGTGAAATGCTATGATACTTTTATTTCTCTGACTGGCTTATTGCCTGTAGCATATTGCTCTCCTGGTCCCTTCATACTGTCACAAAGGTAAGATTTCTTTCCTTTTTTACAACCAAGTTGTATTCCATTGCGTATACATACCACAGCTATTTTATCCATTCATGTACTGATTGCCACTTGAGCTGGTTCCAAATCTTGCTATTGTAAATGATGCTGCAATGAACATAGGGATGCATATATTCTTTTAAATTAGTGTTTTCCAGAAATGGATTTGACTTTGGGTGATGGGTATGCAACATAATTGAATGATAAGATAACCTGGAGATGTTTTCGTTGTACATATGTACCCTGATTTATTGGTGTCACCCCATTAAAATTAATTTTAAAAAAAGAAGTGGAATTGCTGGGTCATAAGGCAATTCTATTTTTAATTTTTTGATGTAACTCCATACATACTGTTTTCCACAGTGACTGCACCTTTCTGCATTTCCAACAGTGCATGGGGGTTCCCTTTTCTCCACATCCTTGTCAATACTCATTGTTTGTTGGTTTATTGGTGATAGTCATTCTGACAGGTGTGAAGTAATTTCTCATTATGGTTTTAATTTGTATTTCCCTGATGATTAATGATGTTGAGCATCTTTTCATATGCCTTTGGCCATCTGTATGTCCTCTTTGGAGAAGCGTTTATTCAGGTCCTATGTATATTTCTTAATGGGATTGTTGTGTTCTCATTTTCATTTGTTTCAAGGTATCTTTGGATTTGTTCCTTGATCTCATTGTTAACCCATTCATTGTTTAGTAACATGTTATTTAGCCTCCATGTCTTTTTGTATTTTTCAGATTTTTTCTTGAGTTTGATTTTTAGTTTCATATTATTATGGTTAGAGAAGATACTTGATGTGATTCAATCTTCTTAAATTTATTGAGATTTGTTTTGTTTCCTAACGTAATTTATCCTAGAAAATGTTCCACAAGCACTTGAAAAGAATGTATATTCTGCTGCTGTTAGTTCAAGTGCTAATCTCTTCCAGAGATACTGTCACAGACACACGCAGAAATAATGTTTTATCAGTTATCTGGGCATCCCTTAGTCCAGTCAAGCAGACATATGAAAGTAAGCATCACATAGAGGAGCAAGATGGCGACGGAGTAGGCGGACGTACCAACTTCCAACTCCCAGAACCAAAGTGGATTATAACTCAATTTTAAGAACCATCACCTGGATAAACCAACTTTGAACAAAACTAAGTGGACTCTTCAACCAAGGAACACAGAAGAAGCCATATTGAGACTGGTAGGAATAGCGAAAACGTGAAGAGGGCTGCCCAGCTCCCCGGAGCAAACGGCAGCCCGGAGAGACCCGTGTGGCGGGAGGAGAGTTTGGTGGAGAGGGAGGGACCTGGGTCCCAGAAACCAAGCCCCAGTCTGCAGTCCCAGAGCCTAGAAGAGGCGTTTGGACAGTTTTGAGCTGTGAAAGTAAGCATCACATAGTGAGTCTACTTAACTTTTTACTTTCTTGGGGAAATCGTTTTTGAGAATTCAGGGAGGCATAGCATAAAATGCATATACCATCAAACAAGAACAGTGTTGCTTCCTTCTGGTACCTCAGGGCTTTACTATTGTGGGATAATTTTATCAGTTAAGCTCATAGAGGTTTTTGGACCACAAAGACAATGTAAATTTGGGTTGCAAATCCTTGTAGAGATAAGCTTCTAGCTATTGATTATTTTTTGTTTGTTTTTCTTTACCCTCTTCAAGCAAATGTATTCCTTTAGAGTCAGGAGTTTAGATGGATTAAACTCTTAAGAATGTGAACTTCTGCAGGTCTCAGCATTTTCTGAGTGACTCTTCCACTAGACTTTTTTCTGAGTGTGCCTTGAACTTTTTCTCTGCTGGTCCCATGAGCCCTTTAAGGTCCTAAAAACTGAAGTTCATTTTGGGAAGATAGGGAAAATGCTTTCTGGGCACTGTGGCTTGAGGGATCTAGGTAGCTGTTTCAGTGCCCACTTTCACTCAGATATTGGCCCAATAAGTTACTATTCAGCACTTTGATGCTTTTGCAAAATATATTTTTTATATTTTATTTTCCATTTTTACTTTTTATCCCCAACTGGGAAGGTTGATCCAAATACCTAGCCCACCTTATTACTTGAAACGGAAACTTATTTCAGTTTGAATCTATAGTTAAATCATAGCAAATATGAGTTTTATAGTGTAACTTTCTTTGCTTAACAATAGATCATAAACATTTCACTTGATTTTACTAGCAGGGGAAATTAATGCAGTGTATTCATGGCCACTCCCCCTCCTTCATAAGTTAAACATTCCTTCTTTTCAGTTCAGTTCCAGAGCCTTTAATTTGCAGAATTGAGACAATGGATGAGGATAAAGAATAAAAAGCTTTGAAACATGCTTGAGAGGTTTGTATTGGAACAGGCTCAGACTTAATGGCAGTAGAAAAGTTAAATAAATCCAGAACCTGGGAAAGAAATGAAGAGAGAGATTGTGGGACTGGTTTTGGAATCCTGTTAAAAATGTGGAGGACAAATGGAATAGAGGCTTCCCAGGTAGCTAACCTTGCCTGTGAGACAGTAAGAATAAGACAGAAAGATATCTTTTCAATGATGGTTGTTCTTTAGTTTATTTGTAATTATAGTGTGGTCGTGGGTGGGTGCCAGGACTGCGTTGACCTACCCAGCCATCTTCAATAGAGCAGAATATAATCTTAAGAGCTTTTACTGTGCCTTAAGAATGAAGGAGCTTTGAGAAATTTAGATTGGGAAATTGTATTTCTAATACTTTGTAGACTTCAGAGTGATATTTCTTTGAATGAATCTGTTTATGATGTTTGTTTACAACACTGGCTCCTTTTATTTTGATTACACCTTATAAAATGCTCATTTTTAAACAGCTGCATAATGTTATATAAAATTTCAATGACATAATTTATTTAGTCATTCCAAAATTTATTGAGCATTTATATTGTTTCTGATTGTCGTTACGAGAGTAAATATCTTTTTATTACAAAATCTTTTTAGCATGTACCTTCTTTTGTCAAGTATTAACACTCACAAAATGTTTGCCATATTGCTTCAGATATTTTGTTTTTAAAAGAAATAAAATTTGGCCCTGGTGAATGGCTCAGTGGAAATAGCGTCAACCCAGTGTATGCATGTCCTGGGTTCGATTCCTGGTCAGGGCACATAGGAGTGACCATCAGCTTCTCTCCTACTCTTTCTCCCCATTCTCTTCCTCTTCCCCTCCTACAGTCAGTGGCTTGGTTTGAGCATGGCTCTAGGCACAGAGGATAGCTCAGTTACTGTACGATGTCAGCCTCAGGAGTTAAAAATAGCTCAGTAGTTAAGCATTGGCCCCAGATGGGGTTGCCAGGTTATTCCCTGTTAGGGCACATGTGGAAGTCTACCTCACTATTTCCCCTGCTTTTACCTAAAAAAAAAAAGAAAAATAAATAACTAAATAAAATTTAATTATATGGTAGAAGGCCCATTTTTGATAAAATACTTCCAGCTATTGCAAAGAGGTAATCGGTAATATGAATTTTGTATTATTACTGGCTGATTTTACAGTTTTTTTTCTATAATGTACTTATTAGAAATAATATATAACATTATTTAGCATTTAAATTTTTTCCTAAATGTCATTATACTTTATGAACAACTAACTTCTTTGCTCACATTTTTGAAATTTAGTCATGTTGATACATGTAACTCTGATTTATTTATTTTAACTGATATTTATTATATTTTACTTATGATTTCAAGATGTTTGTAGTGGGAAAGTTTTCAGCTAACCAAGTCTGTAATATAATAACACCAGAAGTCCTCAGTACCTTCACATACAGTTTTAACTTCTTTTGCATTCTGTCTTTTATAAAAACCTGGCAGCAAAGATTACAAGATAAATACTTTTATGTGGAGGGCCACTGTTTACACTGTGACATGTGCTAACTAAGATCCTACTGGTAGATATTAATGTTGTCAGATCGCTTCCCAATATGCTGTAAAAATAAATCAGATTCACTACAAATGTATTAACATATTTGATTACCATGTTAAGATGTTTGTTTCCTAATTTAGTAGTGGCAAATGGCACCTTAAATTTGCTTTAATTTGTATTTCTTTGAATTTACACTGGAGAGAGCATTTTTTCCCCCTGGATAAATATTTGCATTTGCTTTCCTGTATAAACTGGCATTCAAATTATTTGAGCCCTGGCTAAAGTGTCATTCCACCGCACTGAAGTTAAGGATTCGATCCCCAGTCAGGCTACATACAAGCAGCAACCAATGAGTGTACAACTAAATGGAACAATTAAGTAGAACAACAAGTTGATGTTTCTCCCTCCTTCTCTCCCTTCCCATCACCCCCAAAAATCAAGGGAAAAATTAAAAAAAAATTTTTTTTTGAGATATTTATGTTACTCAGATTTTTGTGGTCTTTCAAGAAAATGGCCACTTTACTTGAGATGAGCATGTCTCAATGGCCAAATAAACACATAATCAGGACTTGGGATTTCAGCTATACCAGCAAGATGTAACTTACTGATCTTCAAAACCAAAGAAAGAAAGCTGAACATTTAAGTGGAAAGCACCATAGAACTACCCCACATTGTTGAGGTAAAGTAAACAGAACCAAAGGTACAATGCAAGCGATTACAGATTCAATTCACTGAGAATCAATTACGTGCAAGGAACAGTCTTAAGACTATGGGAACATAAACATCTTATACTCTTTGATATGTGTCAGGAGACGGGAGGATTACCTAAGTAAAATAAAGACAAAAATATCTTTCCGATTCTTTCCCCAGCCCCATGTGACAGAGGAAGACAGAGAGGGGAAAGGAATAGGACACATACAGCTCAAGAACAACTATTTTCCCTCAGTTGGCTGGCCGCCTCCTCTGCTGAAGGAGGGAGGCCCCCATAGGTGGCAACTGAGCCCAAGTTGTTCTGGGCCTTTGGACCCACAGTTAGCAGCAGGGCTGTCCTCCACAGAACTCTCAGGTGGGAGCAGGCTCTGAGAGCACTCCAAGTTGGCAGCCTTTGTGGAAGCTTTTTACCCACTCAGTTGGGTGTCCCTGAAACATGGCGTAGTGATGATAAGGTGTGTAAACCACATTTGTCAGCTTGTGGACTGGGTGTGGGTATCTGTTCTAGCTCACCCTTCTGCTCTGAACTCTGGTCCTCCTCCCTCAGTAAACAGTCCCTCAGATTATCAGCTCGCTCTTCAAATCAGGTTTAACATTTTATCTGTGCCTTCTCTGCCATCATCATAGATGGTTTATAGAAGTAAATATATGTGCACATATTTCTAAATAATACCAAAGCTTCATTCTTTATCATCTTCAGATGCAATAAGCCATAATCATAAACATAATCTAGTTCTCAAATAGACATGGCATCATTAGAAAATGTTGCTGGTGTAATGGGGGAGGATTCTAATGAATGAGGAATTCCCTAACTCCTCCCTACTATAAATTGTTACGAGATAGCCTACAGCCCTCCACCTCCATCACTACTGCTTCTCCTTTGGGTGACCCACAAGAAGACTGGCATTCCAGTTGTGAACCATGCCCTTCACAGGAGATCTGACAGCCCAGCAGAGTTTCTGTTGGCACCACCCAGCTCTCTCTCAATCACTGTCCACAGTGATACATGATAAGAATTTTAAAAAATACATTGTCTTTTCAGTGGACTTGACTATTTGAATTATTTGACTCAAGAGTAAGATGGAGAATTTTGTAACCATTCTTTTACGTTAACAGACACTATTAATACATATAATTAATTATATTTGTCATAGCCCTACTAAAGTATGAGAACGTGGTTGAAGCAGTTGTTAAGTTTTTAAAAATGACCTACAGTGGAAAAAAAAAAATGACCTACAGTGGAGAGCAATTAGAACGAAATTTTTTCAACACTCAAGCCAACTATTGGACCTCCCTCATTGACCTTAACTCCAGTATTTAGATATATGCCAAGTATAGCACACATTCTACTGAATTTCCATTGCTTCAATTTTTTTTTTAACACATTGCTGACCGGCAATTTTATGCAGAAGTGTCTTCTGTCACCGGCTATTTTTTCATAATTGAGTATGAAAGTGAAACAATCTAAATAAACTTCAGTATACTTTATTTATACATAATGAATTTAAATAAAATTTTGTACATATCTCCTACATATTATATTTTATACATATTACACATTTTAGTACCTCTTTTGGTGTGGTACACTGTATGGCAATCACCTACATGTAATGGTATGCAACATGTTTTGCAAATATATCTGGTTTCGCTGCGCTTTCCTTTTGAAACACACACTTTACACATTCTAGTTGGATTCTTTCTTATACCAGTGACTATTTTTTCTAAAATGTGGTCTTTTAGTTTCCCTGAAAGCCTAAAAGGTAAATCAATGTAAGGAGCTCTTTTAGAAGTACCAGAAAAAGAGTTAGGTTCTAAGCTGCACTCATTTGAACCAGTAGCTCTCCATTCCCTAGCTACTTCAAGTAGAATTTTTTTGTATCTTATTTTATTTTGTCTATTGTAATTACAGTAAATTTTGAATGCATTGAATAAAGTGCAATTGATCAGGAAAAATGCTACTTTTTTAGACCACTTGATAATTTTTCGAAAGACACTGCTGTTTGCCAAATATCGGTCTGCTCAATGGACTCCTTTCATGTATTTGTTGTAGTCTGATATGCACGCAGCTTTAACTATATCTTCTGTAGAATTTCTTTTTCGCTTCCCAGCTGTTTTCCTAGAGGCATCGTGGATAGTTGATATCATATTCACTAGTCTTTTATCTTTCCATAATATAAGGACAGTGGGTCCTTTCTGTAAAAATGTCACTTCCCCTCTCTGAAGATTCTTTGACTTTTCTTTTAGTAACTCGTGAGCTGTCAACATTAAGTTTAAAAAATATTTTTATTTTATGAATGAGGAGTCACATTCTGCTTAAAAATCCAAGGGGCATTTTTCCAAGATACAAACAAAAGGAAGTGAAGAGACACGATGAAGAAAGACCACGAGGAGGCTCAGAGATAACTTTACAGTTTCTTCTTAAAGCACTATTCAAAATTATGGGCAACATGCATGCCCATACTTACAGAAATGCTAGAATAATGGAAGCAGTGAAATTCAGACTATTCCCTGACTGTTTTGCTCAGAGTTTCTATTGTACTTATACCTTCCATATTCTTTATGTCTTAAATGCTCCAAGGAAAAGTCTAATGCAAAATTTTCAAGGTATTATGGGCTTCAGCTTTAAATCAGTTATTCACAGGCAGAGTTTAAAGTTATATTTGACTGTCAGTTCCATCACTCAGGGCTAGAATAACGCATGGTCTGGACTCATGCTCAAGACCTGCAGCTTCTGCTCCTGTTATGCACAACTACCTGTCCTCAGGTCTCTCTACAGAACTCCAGAGCAACAAGGACATGTGGAGTTTCTCTTAGGCTCTTCTCATTGCCAGGTTTTGGTTACAGTTCTCAGGGTGCCCAGACAGCACAATTAGTGGTAATAACATTGAAGAAATCATGTTTGCCATGACAGTTCTTTATGTTGTTGTTACTCAGACTTCAGGGAGGGCAGTCACTTTTTGGTGCTTCCAGTGCTTCCAGCAGCCTGATGGGGCTTGGCAACCATCACTGAGGCAGTCAAGTGCCACACAACACAAGGATGAAAAAGATGAAGACTTTTTTGGGTTTCCATGTGATAGCCACTTCTTTCTGGCTTGGCCTTGTTCCAGCGCCTCATATCTGTTCTGGATTCCTAGTCCTGTTCTGTCACTGTGGATCTCATCTCAAGCAAAAAGGCTTGGATTGGGGTGGAAGGAATGATGCCTTTCTCCTCCCACAGCTCAGCCCTAACAACCTGACAGCTGGTCCAGCAGAGTCTGAACGTCCTTCTAACAGAGGAATGATGCCAGCATGTCCTGGAGGCTCATCTCCCTGAGTTTCACCATTGAGAAATGCTTGTGCCTGGTCCCACAGCAAGGGTGTTGAGAGGATTTCTTGTCAAGGCCTCCCAGTTTCTGCATCATGTCCCAGTGTGGGAAGGCTGCAGGATTGTCCCTACCTGTCTTCACACTGACCCCTCGTAGGCCCTCATAGCACCATGGTATGGGGAGCCTTACAAAGTCAGTGTGACTGTGTGTGGACTTCCCCACCACCCCGGTGTCAGAGGGAACTGTGAGTATGTTAGTGACCTTCTCCTAAAGTCGGTTGTATTGAAAAGTGATTCAGAAGTTTCAAAAATTGTAATTTACATCCTTACTGCATAGCCTGTGAGTCGTCGACACAGTGATGGGTTCCATCAGTCCCTAGGAAAACAACAAGAAAAGTGGAGAAGGGAAAAAGCAGCTCTTGCTGCAAGTGAGTGTGTGCAGTAGAGAAAGCAAAGAGGAGGAACGGGACAAGAGCTGCTGAGGACAGTCAGCAAGTTAACTGGTCTCCTGAGAACAACACGCGAGGCTCAGGGGAAGGGCCTTCCACCTCCACGAGCAGGTGTCCACTTCTGCTCTGCTCTGACTGTGGAGCTCTCCAGATTCAATATACTGACTTCTCCTGTGTCTGCTCATGGCTGCCAGCCTGGGCTCTCGTGGACGGAGAGCGGAGTGGACTGGAGTGGTGTGAGCAGAGACTCAGCTTTCATTGTAATTAGGTTGATTAAAAAGAAAATGCAGTGCCAAATTGGCCTCCTCAGCTGTCGGTCTTGTGGTTTAAAGAGTTGGTCTAGTTGCCTAGAGAGTGTCAATAGTCTACCACAAATGTTCCAAACCATTTTATTGGGAGGGGGGGGTATGCAGTTTCATTTTCCATACTCTTTCAAATTAAGACTGAAAAAAAAAGGTCCTGCAGTTGGTAAGTAACCATTTTTCCTTCAGATGTGTACTAGAATTTAGTCCCTTAAGTTTCAACTCAGTCACAACTCATTCTCTGAGACCCTGTGTCCTTGTCATTACTTGGGGCAGGATTTCCCTGTCCTGCGCTTGCTGCCCAGCAGGCCCAGCAGCACAGTAAATCTGACAGACATGACATGAAAGGCTTTGGGCTACCAGGGCTCTGAAGAACCGGGTTCTAGTGCCAGAAATGCCACTTACTAAGCTCAGGCCCGGATTTGTCCTATAGTCTCTCAAGCCTCAGTTTCCTCACCTTTAACACACAGATAAAAATAGCCATTTTGCACACCTCCCAGGATGAGTGGGGGTTAAATAACATCATGTGAAAGCTCTTTGTAAACACTGTTAAATATATCTCCATATCCCAACCTTCGGGGACGCCTGTCATGACAAACTCTAGGGAAAAATACTGGTTAGCATTCTTTCAGTTTTAAGTACCAAAAATATAGTTCAGACAGAATTAAAGTTAAAAATGTATTGGATCCATACACAAAAGTGGATTGTACTTCTAAACACTTATAATGAACTATCTGAAAATAAAATTATTCCATTCACCATAGCATCAACAACAAAATTTAACGAAAAGAAGGGCAAAACTTATACTATGAAGCAACAGCGATCAAGACAGCGTCGCACTGGTACAAGAATGGACATAAAGATCAATGGAATAAAATTGAAGAATCCAGAAATAAACCCATCTGTTTATGGTTAACTGATCTATACCAAGGCTGCCAAGACCATTCAGTGGGGGAAAGGATAGTCTTTTCAACAAATGGCACTGGGACAACTAGATGACCACGTGCAAAAGAATGAACTGGATTCTTACACTCTTTGCAAAAATTAACCCCAAATGGATCAATGTCCTAAATATAAAAGCTAATCTATAAAACTGTTAGAAGAAATCATAGGGGTAAATCTTCATGACTTCAGATTTAGAAATGGATTCGTAGATTTGACATCAAAAGGACAGCAACATAACATATGTTAAATTGGGCTACATTAAAATAAAAAATTCATATAGATGAGCCATGCAGTTTTACTGAATTTAAAACATAAGCAATTTTCTCTGAGTGTGGCATCTCTAGAAAGAGGGAACTGAGTCGGAAGTTCTTCCTTGTACCACATCTCATTAGCTCAAAGCTTTGAAACTAGTAAGGGCTAAGTCTGACACCTGGCTACATCATTTTGAGACCTTGGCCCTCTGAGAGCCTCAATTTGCTCTTGTGTAAATTGGGGATAATTTCTACTTAAATCGGGATATTCTAAAATTAAATAATGATGTAAGTTGCCTGGCACCTAGTGAATATTCAGCTCCGCTGGGTCTTTCTCCTTTCCCTCATTTGCATGGCAAGGGTAGCCCGGGGGCATCCTGCAATATCTACCCTAATTTGTGTCCCAGGCAGAATTTGGTTACTTGAAATCGGATGTCCACTAAATTCCGTAGCCTGAGAAAAGCTGGAAACGTTTTCCTGCTCCGAGGAAGACAAAAAAAAATGTGCTAAAAATAAAAAAAGAGCGTCTCTGCTAAAAAGAACGGAAGTCAATAGTATGCAAGTCACTGATGTTACTAACCCTGGAGCCACACGGGGGAACCCTTGTCAGCGAAAACGTGAATTATGCGGCCCGGAGTCCAGTGGAGGTCGCTGCGGGCTGCGGCAGGTTCTCCGCGTGAGGGAGGGACGTGCCCTAGCTACAAACCCCTAGTCCCTAGAGAGCAGCCAGGGGACCGACCCCCTCCAGTCTTTACTCTGGCGTTTTATAGAACTGAAGTCAAAATAAGGAAAAAAGATGTGCTTTTTAAAAGAAAATATTTTCAAGTCACTTTTATTTCCCTTCAAAACACTCCCCCTCCAAAAAAATAAATAAATAAAATGGTGAAACTTGAGAAATGTCAAAAAGAAGACAGAAGGGAATGAACTAAGTCGGAACTACAGTTATACTAATTGGAAGAGAGGGGACAAGAAAGAAAAGGAGAGGAAAAGGAAGTTCCTCCATGTCAGGTGTCCCGAACCCCTGCACTTCTCTGCTTCCTCAGCTCATGAACTATGTAGATGTAAAAGGTATCCCTCTGTAGCTCTCAAGTCCCGTAACAGCCAATAGTTCCGGCCTATTTCTCCAGCAAGTGTTTTACTAGAGCGTTTTTAGACATCTGCTTCACTGTTCTTGGATTTTGGCGTTGCTTTGTAGTTACGTCTTTACAACAGGACTCTGAATTCCTCAAGGATAGGGACAGTGTCCTATTCCTTTTTCTGTCCCCAGCACCTCCCACAGTACTTGGTAATAGATGTTTGTAATACTAAATCCTGTGTGGAAATTTCCTAGCTGCTCACAACTCAGATAAGCTGCAGAAGATATGAAAGTGATTAAGTCAGTTACTCAGTCTAATTGGGGAATCAAGTACATAATGATGTGGCTTAAAAGGACAGGTGAGAGGGCTGCAGGAGTTTGGCAACAGGATGTCAGAGAAGTTCCACCGAGAAGGTGACTTTTGAGCTGTGTTAGATCGGAAGAGCAGGATTTTGCCAATTAGGAAAAGTCATGAATAATACTCACAGAGCATTTTCTCATTCATAAAGTATGTATAAAGTATGGGCTGGAGAGGCATTCGGTCCTCAGACACTTGACAAGACAAGGCACTGATGGTAGATTCTCAGTTGGCCTTTTCACAATGATAAAACAGATTTACTTAGTTTTTAAATATTTCAACACTCCCACTTAGTTCTAGAAATGTATTGATATTATAGTATCATTTAAGGAGTAGCTGTAGAGGAAGGGAAGGATGTGAAAAGCCAGGGGTAGCAATACCTTGACTAGCCACCATAAACTCCTGATGGTCCTTTCCTGATCATCAGTCCAGGTTCAGTAAGAAACAAAATAAACTATGTGGTCCGAAGGGTTTGTAAGATAAAAAAACCCAACTTCTTTTGTTTATTCATTCACTTCATTCATATACTCCACATTCGACAGCATTAAGTTGTAAGCCCTGTGTAAGGTCCCTGCCCGCAGGCAGCTCCCAGCCTGCTGAAAAACAACAGAGCAAGGTGACTGGGCTGCAGTGCTGACTCCGCAGGGGGCCAGCGGGTGAGCACAGCCGGGAAGAGGGCCCCTAACGTAGGCCGCTGGCGTCAGGGAAAACTTCCCACAGCAGGCGATTCTGAGCTTCCTCTTGAAGGGGGAAGTCAAAGACAGACCAGCCAGGGCTACAGGGACCACTGTGCAGATGGTTACTCTGGCTAGAGTAGAGAGCTGAAAGCCGGGGGACAGTAGTGGCTGTAAATGAACCCACGGAGAGGGGTGGGAGACTTAGAAGATACTGAAGCACTTGGAAATGGGTGAAATGGGGAGTCAAAGAGAGGTTTTAAGTAGAAGAGTGATATGATCAAATCTTTGTTTAAAAAACTTGATCCTGGCTTTAGTGTGGAGAGACAGGTTAGAATGACGCAGTTATGGGAGGCAAAGGGTCAAATGAGAAAGTGTTTGTAATAATGTGAGAGAAAAATGAATCAATCTTGGCCAATCTACGAAGTCTGAGCCTGAGTTAGAGGACTAGAAAGAATGAAGATCTGTACTCACATAAGTTGCCTTTGCCTGGGTTTGCTGAAGAACTAGTAAAGAAACAGTGCACAGGGGGGACAGTATATGGGTGCCGCTAACCAGCACGGCTAGAAATTCCAGGTCTCTGAGGGAGAATGATGCAGAATGAAGAAAATAGACTTAAAGAGAAAAAGGATGGGATCGGGAGGTCTCTGCAAGCTGATGGCAAGTCAGAGCAAAACAGTGTTGGGCAGATAAAATATATTATGCTCACTTTGTTAAAGATGGCGCTGCCCACATGGAAGTTCGTTGATATTAATGTGTGTTTGGGGACAGGCTGTGGGCAGGCAGGGTCGTTATACCCTAAGGCTTAGTTTTAAGAGTAAGCTTTTCCTCACACCCTTGACTGATTGGATGATGTAGGGTGGTGCACTCTCATGAGGAATCCCATTGTGCTTCAGATGAATGACTTTGTATCAGAGACTTTCTTGTTTGTAGATTGGATTAAGGGTTTGGATTTCTACAGTATAAAGTAGGACAGACCAGTAGCTTGATCTCTCTTGGTTCCTGAGGTTAGTATTAGAAAGGATAGCAGATTAAGGCCACGTGGAGGAGGCCTGGAGAAACAGCCAAGATGGTGGAATGCTGAAGAAGAAGCCAGTTTGTGCAGAGTTAGTGCTGGAGAAGGAGATGGGGAACAGAGATGAGTAAGTCTGGTGAGCTAGAAACCCTTGATTCTAGGAAACTTGGATAAGTCAGTAGCTTTGTGAGCACTGAATGAGTGGGTTTTGGAGCCCAGTGTGTGTTTTTGCTTGCCCGCCGGGTGCAAGCTAGAATTAAAGCTGATGGCTCACCAGTTCTTGGCTCCATTGCTTCATTACTGTCTGTTCGAATCTAATGCGAACCTGCATGGGTCAGATGGCTGTGATGGTGGCCTTGGGTACTGGCTTTACAAACAACCCCAGTTTTCTTTATTATATAGCCATATGCAAATAAGGAAGTCTCCCATATAAAGTCACATATCTGAGGCAAAAACAGGAATTCTCTTAAAGCATAAACAGGAATCCATTTAAGGCATAAACAGGAATCCCCCCACCATGCCATGCATAAGTGAAATCAACCAACATCTGAACAAACAAAGGGTGAAAGGAAGGGCATGTAAATTGCTTCTAGCAACTTAAGCAAGTGAAGTAGGGGTTGGGATGAGTGCAAATACTCAGCTTTATAGCCAATATGGAGGGGTGGGGAAGAGAACTGAGCTTTTTGCTAAGCCTCAAACTACAAAGGCCTTGCCACTTTCAGTCTCCCACATAAGGGTACGAGTTGGTGGATGTAGCTCTGAGGTGGACTCCAGTTCCTCAGGGACGCACCCACCACATTCAGGGCATGTGGAGGGAGAGAGCCCACACATGTGGCCCATAGCACCCGAGGGGCCACCTCCCCAGATTCAGGGAGTTTTCCTGTCCTGCCTTTGTAAATCCTTCTCATCAGATTCGGCTTAGGAGATGTTGCCTGACATGGCCAATCTCACCATGCTGGGAACCAGAACTGATGTTGTAGCTCTGTGATGGTGAACCTATGACAGCATGCCAGCACTGACACACGTAGCCATTTTCAATGACACGCGGCTGCATGCAGCTGCATACCAGAGAAGTGTGGGGAACACATGCCAAGAAGGACGTTTCATCCTCGGCTCCTGCACGGCCAGGTGCAGTAGCTGAGGATAAAACATTTGCTGTAGTGTAGACACTCTGTGCCCGAGGTCTGTAGGCCAAAACAACAGAACTCCGGCACAGAGCGTCTAGTTCTGGGACTTCCGGTTAGGCCGTTTTTCTCAAGGTGACACACCACCTGAGTTATGCTCGGTTTTTTGGCGAATTTTGACACACCGAGCTCAACAGATTGCCCATCACTGCCATAGCTCATCTGTTGGTGAGAGGTAGAGATTGGAGATGTTCAGAAGAACATCAGCCCTGGCTGGATAGCTCAGTTGGTTAAAGCATCGTCCCAAAGCAAAGAGGTTCTGGGTTTATCCCTGGTCAGGACACATACAGGAACAGATGTTCCTGTCTCTCTTCTCTCTCCCAAATCAATAAAATAAACATTTAAAAAGAAGAATCAAAGAACTCAGAATAAATATTTTAAAATTAAAAAGAAAAAAGAGAATCGATAGGATTGGATGCTGGGTTGTCCCTGGGTGGGGAAGGAGAAGATAAAGTCATCAGGGTGCCCTGATTGGTGGAGTGTTGTCTTCTACTGGGAGAGATGGAGGGGAAAAGACAGTGCACATCCACTGAACACTCCTCATATGCCATTAGTTTACATATCTTAACTTACTTGGGTCTCACAATGCCACTCTGAAGTGGATAGATAGAATGGTGCTCACTGAGTTGAGGAGAAAGATATAGAGGGGCCCTGATCACAGGAAGCAGCCGGGTCAGGACTGAAACCCGGTTCTGGGAGGCCACATCTGCATTTTCTACTTCTTACAGAAGGGCCTTCCAGTATTTTTATACTCAACTTAACTTCTCAGAACAAACATGGTCTCCTACAGTAAGCCCAAAATACTGTTCCTCTCACCAAAGTACCCTGGGGACTTTCTTCTTCATTACTTTTTAAAAAGTTGAAGAGAAGCTCTTTGTTTATCAGCTATTCCAGTACAACAAGTTCATCCAACAGAACTTGTCAGCTCTCTGTGCAACCTGAGCTGTGTGCAGCCTACTGCCAAGGAGCTAATTTTGTGCCTTGGTTATAGAAATGGAAGAATTACTTTGACGTTGTGAAATAGTTAAGCCTGTTGGTGATAGGAGCATGAGTTTTTCTTTATCTACAGATTTCCAAGATAGTGATCTCTCAAGAATCAATGAGTATTTCCATAGATTGATATCTTGTAATGTATTTTTTAGGGATTATGAGACAAAAACAAATTTCATGGAATTCAGGTCGTTTCGAACGGGGGTGAGAATTACAGCACTGGAGCATTGCTTTCTGCATTGGTTTCTTCGGCCAGTACACCTGAGAACATGAATGCAAGTGACAGATAAATCTAAAAGTGTGTCTCATGTAGGCAACAGAAATCCAATCAAAAATGAGAAAAAAATAGTAAAAAAAAAAAAAAAAGAAAGAAATACATTGTCTATAAAATTTGAAAGTATAAAAGCATTCTCTTCCTAATTGCTAAAAAAGCTTTCAGTGCATAGGGATTAACATATAACAAGATTATTTAAATTGACACAGCAAGAGAAAAACCGAAGTAAACAGTAACCATGAAACGATTGTCTCCTTGCCTCCCAAATTACATCATTCTGACCTGTCTCTCCACCAAATAGGGCCTTTTCTCCTCCCACGTGCACGCCTTTCCCCACCAGCTTAACTTCCTGCCTTATCAATTTCAGCATCCACCCTTGGCCCGTGCCAGGAAGCTTGATGTCACCCTCATCTCATGCCCCAGTCTCTCCTCCTATCCATAGTACATCTCATTGTCTCCCGCCCCCGCCCCCAGTTTATTGAGAAATAATTGACACACATTACTGTATATGTTTAAGGCACACAGCATAGTGGTCTGATTTACATTTATTGTGAAATAATTACCGCAATAGGTTCAGCTAATATCCATCTTCTTGTATAAATACAATAAAGAAAAAAGGTAAAAAAAATTTTTTTTCTCTTTGTGATGAGAACTCTTGGGATTTACTCTCTCAGCAGCTTTTCTATATATTCAGTTAGCTATAGTCATCATGTTGTACATTACATCCCTAGAACTTACCTTATAACTGGAAGTTTGTGAAATCTTTTGAACATCTTCCTTCTTTTCTGCCTCCCCCACCCTCTGCCTCTGGTAACCACAGGTCTGATCCCTCTTTATGAGTGGTTTTTTTCCCCCCCCAAGATTCCACAGATAAATGAGATTATACAGTATTTGTCTTTTTCTAACCTATTTTATTTAGCATAATGCCTTCAGGGTTTATCCATGTTGTCAAAAATGATAGGATTTCCTTTCTATGGCTGAAGAAAATTCCATTGTGTGTGTGTGTGTATACATATATACCATATACTACAACTTATTTATCCATTCATCCATCACGGTACACTTAAGATGGTTTCCACATCTTGCTATTGTAAATAATGCTATAAACATAGGGGTGCAGATAGCTTTTCAAGTTAGTGTTTTCATTTCCTTTGGATATATTTCCAGAAGTAGAAGTGTTTGATCACATGGTAGTTCTATTTTTGTATTTTTGAAGATCTCCATACTGTTTCTCATAGTAGCTATACCAATTTACAATCACAGCAGCAGTACACAAGGATTTTTTTCCACATCCTTGCCAGCATTGTCTGTCTTTTTGATGATGGCCACTCTTATCTGGCATAATATATAAATTGTGGTTTTAATTTGCAATTCCCTAATGATTAGTGATGTCAAACATCTTTTCACGTACCTGTTGGCCATTTGTATATTTTCTTTGGAGAAATGTCTGTCTATTCAGGTCCTTTGCTCATTTTAAAATTGGGTTAGTTTTTTGCCTGACCAGGCAGTGGCGCAGTGGATAGAACGTCGGACTGGGATGCGGAGGACCCAGGTTTGAGACCCTGAGGTCGCCAGCTTGAGCGCGGGCCCATCTGGTTTGAGCAACAAAAAAAGCTCACCAGCTTGGACCTAAGGTCACTGGCTAGAGCAAGTGGTTACTTGGTCTGCTGTAGCCCCACAGTCAAGGCACATATGAGAAAGCAATCAGTGAACAACTAAAGTGCTACAACAAAAAACTGGTGATTGATGCTTCTCATCTCTCTCTGTTCCTGTCTGTCCCTATCTATCCCTCTTTCTGACTCTCTCTTTGTCTCTGTAAAAAAATAAAATGGGTTAGTTTTATTTTGCTATTGAGTTGTATGAGTTCTTTATATATCTTGGACACTAACGCCTTATCACATGGTATGGTTTGCAAATACTTTTTCCTGTTCTGTAGGTTGTCTTTTCATTTTGTTGGTTTCTGTGCTGTGCAGAAGCTTTTTAGTTGGATGTAGTCCCATTTGTTTTTTGTTTTCTTGCTTGTGCTTTAGGTGTCTTTTGCTCAGGTTTTCTTCTGGTTTCATTGTTTCAAGTCTTACATGTAAATCTTTTAATATTTTGTGAGTGTATAAATTATTGCCTTTTAAATTCTTCCTCAGCATTTCCTGAATCTAAAACTCTCCTTCTTTCTGTTCCTTACTTGGTTTAATCCCTCCCTCCCCTGTCATCTCTCTGTTTTAAAATCCTCCTACCGGTACTGATGCTGTTAGAGCTCTCTGGCTCCTTCCCACTGTCGTCTGGGTGCTAATGAATGTCTTCTCCCAAAATGTCGGTCCTGCACTATGCTTTTTAAAGCTTTTGCTGGGTTACGATTGCTTGGGTATGGTATTAGGTTAATAGGGTTAGCTGGTAAGAATTTAATGCAGAACAATAGAAAAAAACCAGTCAGATTATTTTCAGTTGCTTTAAAAAGGTATACTGTGCCTGTTTGGGTGAGGGAAGATTCTACTGTTGCATTTTTTTTTTTACGTCAAAGCAGCTTTCTTTTGTTATTTTTATTATTATTTTTTAATTCTTATTTTTATTTATTCATTTTAGAGAGGAGACACAGAGTGAGAGAGAGAAAGAGAGAAAGGGGGGAGGAGCTGGAAGCATCAACTCCCATATGTGCCTTGACCAGACCAGTGCAGGGATTTGAACTGGCGACCTCAGTGTTCCCAGGTCGACGCTTTATCCACTGCGCCACCACAGGTCAGGCTCTACTGTTGCATTTTTAAAAGCACTGTTAAGTGGTCATTGCATTTCTAGGTGCTGTAGGAAAAGCAGACACTTCTGTGATCTCAAGTCTACTAGCTGAGCTTTTCTGCGTTTTCCCATAGATCATGAAGACCCATTGGCAAGGGAGGGGGAATGAAAATAAAGCAGAGGCTGCCCCCTGGTGCGGGGGTAGGGGTGGGAGTGAGTTCCTGAGACACTACCCTAAAGAGAAAGGATGAGAGAGGTGCTGCTCACCTAGCTTCTGTATACAAGGCAATCGGGAATCTTCCGCCTAATGCCCTTTCTGCAGACTGAGTTGGGGATGGCTGTGCGGCTGCTGGGCTGGGCTGGGAGTTGGGGAGTGGCACGGCTATAAGTATTGAGCTGCAGAGATTTGGGAACCCAGTAATGGTCTCAGTAGCCCAGGTTTGGCCTACCCAACTGTTCACCTTTGAATCAACAGCTGGATCTGGGCAACCCAGCACCTGGAGCAGCCAGCCATAGTGGACTGGAGATCTGAGGTCCTTCCCTAATTTCATGGGCTGTATACACCCCAGACTCCAAGGGCAGACCCAAGGGAGAAGGTATGACTCCTGACAAATAATGAGGTTAGTCTCTGATAACATACTACTTTTATTTTTTCCTTTTTTAACTATAGTTGTTGCTGAACTATTGGGATTGAGTATGGTTTTTTCAGAAGCCATCGAGGACACTACATGGTGACAGCTTACCTGAAAAATCAAGTCAAACTGGAGAGGCAAACCAGAGGGTGAAAGGTAGGACAGAGCCCTAATGACATTGTCCTGAATCCCTGCTTACACTAATTTGAGGCCATGAACTCAGTTGTTTTCCTGGACTTCGTTGTTCTGTTTGGCTATTTTGGGTTCTATTCCAGCCCCTGACGAAGCTCTAATATAAAAGGAAAGCGAGGATGAATTTTGGAGGTCAGTATTTGAGTTCATAGCTGGTGCAAGAGGAGATGAAAATATGGGTATCTTGTGGAAGAAAACAGGTAAGGCACAGGTCAAGGGCTGAGGCAAACATAAAGGGAGGGAGGGTTATGCTGAGAAGCAGCATTTGTGATAAGGAGGAATTTCACTCAGAAGAGACAGTTTGGCAGGAATAAAGTATGTTCTGACAAATCCTCCAGGTAATTCCAACGCAACTAGTTTGAAAACCACTGTTCTAGTTAGTGTTTCAACACATAATAAATACACCTGTGCTTCATTACTATTAATTATTATTTTTAAAAACCCAATTGTGAAATTTATGTTAACAATGCTAAACTCACAAGTACAGGGACAGTAAACAAGAGGTTATCTTTACTGATAGAAAAGCCATAGAGGAATAGACGACCTGAGAGCTGTAGGATACACCTCTGAGATTAGTACCATGTAGCTAAAAGGAGATGCTGATTAACAGATTTAAAAATTCAGAAAAACAAAAAAACTTTGACTTGCATTCTTCACAATTCAGTTTCCCAGGGGAAAGTTATGACTGCAAGACTTGTAGCCATAAAGAGGAGCTTTCTTGAAGTATAACTTCCTATTCTACTGCCAACCACAACCCACTGCCTTTCCCCAACTGTTTCTGTCATCTTTTAAATTTCTTAACTAGTAACATTTGTTAGGAACTCAAAAAAGAGTTTTTCATAGTTTAAGCAAAAATGTGGGTTTAAAATAAAAATAACCTGTGGCTTATTGGTCATTCAGATACTAAAGCTCACTGCTTTTCCAATTGTGACTGTCTCTGTTAAAAATGACTTAAACTAGGGCTTAATTTTATTTAGAATGTAGAAGAGCAAGTATAATTATGTGTCTCACAGTTCTTTATATATACGTTTATGTGTACCATATGCAAATAAAAAAACACTGCCATCATAATTTTAAACTTTTTTTGGCATTATCTGTTATTAGAGATATAAGAGCTGGATATAAAATTGCCCTGCAAACTACTTTCCATCTTATACTGGATAAGTTAACACTTCCATGACAAAAATTTCCACAATTCTCCACCCCAATGACTTTAGCAGTATTCTAATGAAATCTGACAAGTATTGAGTTAGAGTCCTCTGTTTGTACATATCCATAGATCACTGATCCTATTCTATGGATAAAAAAGTAATTTTTGTAGCCATGGGAAGAATATCTGAGTAATTTGCATTCATATCCTAGAATAGTGGAACAAAGGATATGTGTTGACCAGACACTTTACTTTTTGTAATTAGTTCCTGATCTGTAAGGACAGCAACACAAATAAGGCTCCCCAAAAGCAGGTGACAAATTCAGAGGCCTTCACATTTTCCCCTAAAATAAGTTCTCTTACCTTGTCTAACACAAAATTCAATGGTAGTTTCAAGGGGAAAAATGGGCTAAAGTTCTTACTGCCTCCATTTAAGAGCCCATCGGAAATGCCTATCACCAGTATAAAACAGGTCTATGACCACTGCCTCCAAATTCTATTAAGAGCATTGAGAGTTAGATCTTTAAATATTTTAGTTCTCTAAAAACAAAAATAATAAAGTATATCAAATTGGTTAACACACCAACACATTTTGTGTACCCACTATCTGAACGAGCTAAACTAAATAGCCCTTTCTGATGAGTAAGTATATCCTAGGACCCTGGTCGGCAAGATGCAGCTTGCGAGCCACATGCGGCTCTTTGGCCCCTTGAGTGTGGCTTTTCCACAAAATACCACGTGCGGGCGCTACCTCGATAAGGAATGTACCTACCTATATAGTTTAAGTTTAAAAAATTTGGCTCTCAAAAGAAATTTCAATTGTTGCACTGTTGATATTTGCTCTGTTGACTAATGAGTTTGCCGACCACTGTCCTAGGACTTGTGCCATATTTACTCAAACAGTTAAATAAACTACCAACCCTTTGCTCAAATCCTACAAACATCTTGTTAATACATAAAGACAGAAGCATTTATCTTTCCTCCTGGTGAATGAACTAAAAAACCCTCACTAGATCAAATATGAATTACATTCCTGTTTTATAAATTACATTTCTCATATTAGGAAATGCCACATTCATAGTTACCTTTGAATTCTCTTTTAACTTCCCAAAAGCGGGGAGTAAACTGGCCTAAACAGTAGCCTATTGGCAAATAAGCAAGAAACAAAGATCATATAATGGATGCATACATTTGGTTTCAGATCTATTAAGGCAGCCTACAGCTTATCTGTATTTTCCTAATTGCATAAAATGTTTGGAAATTACCTACCTAGCACAGCCCTCTAAGTTATGGATTGAGCAGCAGTCAATGCATAACAAAGATATCCCTGGAGATGAAGGAGCTGGGCGCTAGGCCAACATCCTTCCTTGATTTACCACATGATGTTGGGAAATTCCCCACATTGCTTCAAGCTGCTTTCTCCAGAGTAAAAAGGGGACAAGCAGCTGCCCTGCACATATACCACAACTACTGTAATGTCCAAATGAGAAAGTAAAAATGTTTGTGAAACTGTAGATCAGTTTAGCCAAATATCTTAGGAAGAATCAGATTAAATATTCAGGAACTA
Source organism: Rhynchonycteris naso (assembly GCA_037038555.1). Lineage (NCBI taxonomy): Eukaryota > Metazoa > Chordata > Mammalia > Chiroptera > Emballonuridae > Rhynchonycteris > Rhynchonycteris naso. The sequence goes on along the minus strand of CM073000.1, from coordinate 172,906,122 downwards.
TAAATCCATTTAATCTGATGCACGATTTGGCCCAGAGAAAAATAAAGCAGAATTTAAAAAGCTAAATCTTTTTTCTTTTTTTTTTTAATCAAAATGAGCTGCATCTTATATGGCTCAGTCATATTATCAGTATCAATAATGATTATTCCAAAGGCTTAGGGATAGTGAACAATTTCAAACAGCTTTCCCAAGGAGTGAATATTAAGGTAAAATTACATATATATATATATAAACAGTTATATAAAGTCACAAACTTAACACAAATTTATAGAACAAAATATGAGTAGACATTAAATAGTTTTAATGAATCCACTTCCTTTATTGCAGTAACCTCTGTACAAAGCAGCAACTGCAATACTCAATGTTAAAACATTAGAAAAGCATTTGTGTGACAGTTATAGTACAGTATTATCAAAATATTACATTTTCAAACTTAGTAAACATCCACCAGAGCGCAAATCTTTAAATTATTTCCATAGTCTTTAAAAATATGTAATATCAGAAAGCATATAAAAAGAATGTAAAAGAAAACCTAAATACAAATGAAATAATGTAACAAATAAATATTTGATTTAATTAACCATTAATAATCAGCTTAACACCACCATTCTCTCTAAACCCACTGAATTTTTACCTATAGGGATAATGAACTGTCAAATGCCATTGCATAATTATTTGTTTCCAAGTTATCACCAATGATTAGAACTAAAAAAAGAAAAAAAAATTGGCATTAAAATAATCAAATTCAGTATAAATAAAATAGAGTAGAATAGCTTCAACACTAGCTAGCATCTCTAAGAATTAATTATTGACCTTTACTAGAACACTACAATAACCTTGAAAATTTTGACCTGGTATCTAGTTTTAAGTAAAAGTAATGCATTTTTTTAAGTGAAAGGCTTCTTACAGTATTTCACAGACAATCTTACCCTCCCCCCATTATGCATATTTAGATATATTTTATGTACTTTATACACATATGTATGATGCATGACATTTGGTTCCCGCAGTACAGATCACAATGTTTTCCTGAATGAGAAAAACTTGAAAAATAAAAGTGTACCTGTGTACATTTCAAGATAGCAGCACTCAGTGCATGCCCTATTATCCATTTTAAAAACTCAAACATAAATATTGTTTACTAATACATTTCTACTGTCTTTACTCCCAAACACTACATACAAAACCTGCAATAAATGAAACAATGCTGTGAGTTATAATGTAGGGAAAAATATTCTGGAAAAAACCATTACTTTATTCTCTTAACATTCTAAATTCAATATTATTATCAGATCTCCATTTTGTATATTAACTCAGTTCATATTCATGCAGCAAGAATACTGCACTATTGACAACAGTAGTAATTTCATAGCTTTCTATCAAGATTCCTGAAAAGCTGCATAAGTTCATCACCATTGAAACTTACAGCAATGAACTCACTGAACAGTACTTCAGATGAAATGTTCTCTATTTTCTAACTGAATGATACATGTGGGACACACATGCCCTTCAAATGATCACTTAGCTCTCCAGAAAACCTGTCTCCTTCAATCTCACTGTGAACTTATGTTTACTCAAACAAAAAATTTTTAGTCTAATGAATCTTGATCACTTAAAATGCAAAAAACCAGCAACATAAATGTCATTATATATACACATATGCATCTGTGTATGCATACACATATACAAACACACATACAGATATGTAGATATATGTCCCTTGAAATGTTTTTAGGAAATCCTTCCGTGAATAAAGAATGAAAAACTTCACATTAATAACTGTATATAAAGCTTTTAGTAACAGTACATAATGCACTGTCATATTATACTAGTAGACTATGATGTCAAAACAGACATTTCAAAAGCACAAACTGGCAGTATTTCTTAACACAAAAGTTTTAAAGTATTAAGAATGGATTAAATTTAAATGTTCAGAATAATCTGTTCAAACCTGAGTATATTAATTAAGACTAAGTGTACTTTGACAATTGAATGAATTAAGCCTAAAAACATTTCACTAAGAAACCAGTGGTCCATTTAACCATTTGATGGAACATTATTTTAATGATTATAAAGGATGGTATAGGAAATTCCATGTCGTGTTTACTGAAATATTCTATGAAATGGCAATAACCTTCCTCCAGAAAATTTTTTTTAGCATTTTTTAAAAGTTTCTTAGATTTGAAGAAAACTCTTAAATGAGGACAAATCTCTCCTCTAATGAATACTAATGATCTTAAGGACTTTTACCTAAAGAATGACAATATATAATTTTTAAGCAGTGTATAGAAATACTGGATAAATCTTCAATCTTCCCTAAGGTTTCACTAATAATCGAATAAAGATACAAATAAGATCCACTTAGAAGTTAAATAAAAAAAGAGAAAGGTTTATTGGGACTTTCCCCCTAGGTTTACGTTATACATACTCACACAAACCTAAATTTGGAGTCACTTTTTGGTTCCCACTTATTTTTTTGCGGTTTTCGTTAGCTTGCTCTAACTCTCACCTTTACTATCTAACATACACCTTTACAAAAATAATAGAAAACATACAGTACTCAACACTAATTGGTCAATGGAAGACGAAAAGCAGTGTCTATTTTATATGAAGGTGGAAGAGACCAGAAATAAAAATAATGGCTGGAGGCAAAGTTTGACATTGTATAAATTTATAAAAGAGGATATATGGATGAAATTTGGTTATTTTCAGAAGGCACCTCAAGGCTAAAGGCTTTTTGTATTCCTTTCATCAATCAAAAAGAAAAAAAATAACACACTTTTATTGCTATTCAAGTAGCAAGGGAAAACTTTACTCTCATGAGCTTTAGTCCAACAGCAAGGAATCATCATTAAATTGAGATACATTACCGCCTAAAACTGAAGTCTCCACACACATATCAATGGAACAACTTCCTTGTGTGCTTTCAAATTAATGAAATAGTGAAAGAAAAGTCACAGTTCGCCATTGTGATGTTGACGTGTCATTGAAGATTTCAGTTACTTCACTAGGCAATGAAGTACCGTCTAAAGGGCTGTCCACTGTGTAAAATATTTAGGAATAGAATGTGAGGACACTCTGATGATTCCCACGGACTAGGAGAATTGGTGGCAGGTCCTCAGATAGAGCTTCTAACCATGCCATGTAGAGAGCACTAGACACAGCACCTTTTCGTGCAACTGGGAGACTCCTGGTATCAGGGAGAAAGGAAATTCAGAAAGGTGTTTAAGTTGAGAAAAATAAAATGTAATAAAAATTAAAATATGTCACAATATAGCAACTAAAAATTATTATAGTTACAGAATATTTTTAAATGCAGGGGAATTCTTCATATAGTATAGCAACTACTATTCTGCCATAACAATATTCCTATTTTTTCAAGTTTGAACAAAGATTTAAAAAAGTTCCTATATAAGAATATCACAACACATTTGGTATCTAACATTAAACCCTTAATTTCCCCTTCTTCAATAAGTAGAGAATTATTTTAGGAGAAAACAATGTTTCCATCTGAATTCAGAAAGTGGAAACTATACATGGATAAAATTCAAACGCAATCATTTCTACAAACTAATTTTATCATCTCTCTCTAGGCTTTCACTTCTATTTGTTGATAAGTAGTAACAGGACCAATTGCCCTATAGAGTGTTTCCAGATTTCTATGTGTTAGCATCTTCCATTACAGATACTTGCTCATCAGCAGCAGCAACACTTAAAATTGTCCAGTGTAAATGTTTGTTGTTAATCAAAAGCACAATCCTTTGGTAGTACTTTATTCAAAAATGGCATGTTCTTGTTTATTTGCTTTTTGCAAGAGAGAGACAGAAAGGAAGGGAGAGAGATGAGAAGCATCAACTCGTAGTTGCATCACTTTTAGTTGTTCACTGATTTCTTCTCATACATGCCTTGACTGGGAGCTCTAGTCGGGCCAGTGACCCCTTGCTCTAGCCAGAAACCTTGGGCTTCAAGCCAGCGACCTTGGGCTCCGGCTGGCTACTACAGGGTCATGCCAATGACTGCACACTCAAGCCAGTGACCTTGGGGTTTCGAACCTGGGTACTCAGCATCTCAACTCAGTGCTCTATCCACTGAGCCACCACTGGTCTGACCATTTGGCATGTTTTTGAAGGCCTGAGCATTCCTGACCTATTTAAGGACCTATGCTCCAGAACTGAGAAAATCTGGGTTCAAGTAATATCTAACTGAGCTGGTTCAGTGGAAGGAAAGCCAGAGTGAGCATTAGTATCTTCATTCACCGCAAGGACAATGTGTCGGTAATGTAAAGCTTGTGTGTGGGAACTTGGGGTGGGATTTAGACAGGAACCAGTTTTTAAATTTAACCCTCCAAGTAACTTTATGATTTCTATGAGGAGGATGCCCGAGGTCCAAATTTTAACTTCAATCCGTTATACCCTACGCACACTTGACGGTTATACTACAGTGTTTCCAAGATAAAAAAGATTTAAAAGGATCAAGGAAAAATTCCAAAATAAGCTATGATAAAGAACTACTTAGATTCAAATAAGCTTAAGATTTTTCTTTCCTCCTATCTTAAATGATTTCTCCAAATGCTTAAAGCAAAGTGTCTTTTTAAAAGCTTGTTTTTTTCTTCCTTATAACTACTAAGTCATTATAGGTATTAAATAGGTATGTACTCGGTATAGAAATTAATCCTAATTGCATTATCATAAAATGAACACCTAAGAAAATCTTAGTATAGGTATTACTTACATGACAATGATATTAGCTGTGCTTGAATGTTCCTTTAATAATTCATTTAACCTAATCTGCCGGTAGGTCTGAAATGAAACAAGAAAAGGTCATTCCTAGACCGTTTGAAAATTGGAATCTATCGTGGTTCATAAAACTGTAAGTGGAAAAAGAAACCAAAACAATTTTGGTCTAATAAAAATCAGTTTTATAATTAAAAAAAATTAACTCTTTGCAATGTCCACATATAAATCCAACTTAAAGTAGATTTAATTTACACGCTGGTTCCCCCTGTAACAAACTTCAGTGTTTGACACTTTTATGTCTTAAGTATTTTTTAAAATCATATGGAATGTTAATAAAAATTAAGCAGAAGAGAAAGAATACCTTGGTTTTATAAAGCTCAAGCTCGTTATCGGTTATTCGCCATGGTTCATCTTCTTTCATTTTATCTGCAATATCTTGTTCTTTATCATCTTCATGAAGTCTGTATGGCTCAATCATTTCATCAAAAGCTACAATACTTAAAAAAATAGAAAAAATACTGACAACCTTATTTTGAATTACTTTATAGTAAGATCTTAAACACAAAATTCTAATTTAAAAAGTCTTTTCCATCTACTGGTCTCCCTCTATTCTAACTATTCTGATCTCTGTATTAACCCCCCAAACCTATGTAAATTTCCACCAGAGTAGGCAGAATTATCCTTTTGTGCAAGAAGTCAAATTGTCTTACTCCTTGACTCAAAACATGCAAAGGCTTTCCCAGTTCAAGTACCAAAAAATAAAAGTATATAAGAAAAGGTACCAGAATATGTTGAAGGGAAAGGGCAGATATTAAACATTTAAGAAAATGAAGAATTAATCTCTAGAGCCAAGTATACTTAATGGGACAAAAGATATTAAAGGAACATGACCAGCATTCGGATCCTATATGAATGTGAAAAACACTTCTTTGTATCACAGTATTGTGATTTATAAGATACTAGGTCTTCATCTCCAGCTTACCGCTCCTGAAACCCTTGGGATCTCCTAAGTGCCGGTGATGCCGGTGTCTTTATTAAGTTAATGAAATGACTCTCGGACCCCACCCCAGGGTCAGAACTGGTTGCCTGGGGAACTGACCTTGTGATTAAAGGTCTGGAACTTCCAGTCCTGTCCCCACACCAACCTCAACCTCCAGGAAAATGCTGAAGACTGCAAGGCTTCGTCAGTCACAATGATGTAATGAAGCCCTCCATAAAAACTGGGGGACAGCTCACTGTTCCTTCCCCCCATTTCTGGAGACCAGAATGCTTCCAGGTGCCGCCGGGGCAGGCCCCCCGCTCAACAGGGTGAGAAGCTCTTTTGGTGGGGACCTCACTCTATACATCCCTTCATCTGACTGTTGATTTGTATCCTTCGCTGTCCGTTGCAATAAAGCAGTAATCTAGTGAGTAACTGGGTTTTCTTGAGTTCTGGGAGCCATTTTACAAATTTGAAAGTGATGAGGGGGTCATGTGAACCACTGATTTCTAGCCAGTTTTTCAGAGAATAGGTAACCTGGGCTTGTGACTGGAATTTAAAGTGGAGGGAGTTTCTTGCGAGGTTGAGCTCTTTACCTGTGCAATCTGATTCTAACTCTGGGTAGACGGGGACTTTTCGGATACCCTGCCGGTGTCCGAGAATTGCTTGGTGTGGATAAGCCTACACACACATTGGAATTCAATACTGGAACATCACCTTTGCAAATATTGTGTCTCATACCAAGCTCCTGGTTTTTATTATTTTAATAACAGGAAACAAATCTTTCCCTGATTATAACCTTACAAGCTTGTATAGCCCTATAACTATTTTATTTAAAATAAATTCTTTACATCAGCTTTATCATTCATTCAAAATTTATCTGAGAATAATTAAAATTCTGTCCAGTAGTATACATATAATTATAACTACTATACACCATTTTCAGATAGAATATTCCATGAATCCACTTTTGAATCTTGAGAATTATGAATGCAAATATTATAGGCAAATTCTTAGATTCTCCTGTTTTAATAATAAAACAGTGGGAAGTAATTTGTATGTGGAGCAGGGACTGAGTAGTCATAAAGAATGTGTGCATAAGGAGTGGAAATTTAAAGAATCATTTGGAATTTCTGTGGCATTAATGATTTTCAGAAATTACTTACAAAGTAGTAATCGAATTCTCTGAAAATTGAAGGCTCTTTAGACTTACCTTGATATCTGCAGGAAGCATGTCAATTATCAGTGATAAATTTAAAAAGCTGACTTCACATGTAACTAAAGCAGTCAGAATGCCCACATATTAGTTTATGTTGAATGGTCTGTTACTGGAATGTCTGAGTAAATTATTCAAAAAGTATCAAAAATTTGTACAAAGTAATTTATTCAATAACTTACTTTTCTTTCTTTGGTTTAGTATTAATATCTCCTAGGACCATTATATCAGAGAAGTCTATCCGGAACTTGCTAAGCAAAGTAGCCATCCTAAAAAAAAAAAAAAAGAATAGCACTGGGATACATGAAGGCTGTATATAAGTATTTTATTCTATTTAGGGCTGAATCTGTATATCTGAAAAGCATGATTTATAGGAAATATTTCTATCACATCCTAAACAAGCCTGTCTGAATTCACATTGTACACTCACAGAGTAGACATCTAAAATTCCTCGAGACTTTATTCTTTCACTTTCTCTGAATCTTTCCTTAGTATCCAATAATAGACAGCAAAAGACATTAATAATGAAATTTGAATGCAAGTATATTTTTAAGTTAATTTTACTCAAATTAAAGTATATGGATTTCAGTAAAAACTAGTATAGTTATTTGTTTAATATTTCTCGATTCTTCCTTCCATCCATGCCGAATGCATATCTTAAAAGGCCCAAGTATGACTTGTTAGGTGAACCTGAAGCTGTAAGTGATGGTAGATTAGGTTCACAGCACTTGGAGGGGTGTGGAGAATAGGGTGGTGATACCTTGGACAGGCATGGAAAAAAAGCTCCAACAAGCCCCCGATTTTTCAGTAAATACCTTTTTGGAAGCATAGTAGATAATGAAATCTTGGTGGCAACAACAGAAAAGTTGAAACATACAAACAGGAAAAGCAATTAATAGGAATTTATATTTAATAAAAAGAATTTTCTTTGTTTTTTTTCTTCTTTTCCAAGAGAGGAGGGGAATTAGAGAGACAGACTCCTACATGTACCCAGACTAGGATCTACCCAGCAACCCCCGTGTGGGGCCAATGCTCTGCCCATCTGGGGCCGTGCTCTCAACCAAGCTATTTTTAGTACCTGAGGTGGAGGCTCCATGGAGCCATCCTCAGAGCCTGGTTCCAATAAGCTCAAACCAATTGAGCCATGGCTGTGGGAGAGGAACAGAGAGAGAGGAAGGGGCAGGGGAAGATTAGAGAAGCAGATGGTCACTTCTCCTGTGTGCCCAGACTGGGAATTGAACCTGGGACATCTGCACGCCAGGCCAATGCTCTACCACGGAGACAACTGGCCAGGGCCAAAAATGAGTTTTCTAAATTAAGATATTAGAAAACAGATGAGCAACAGGTTTAACTTGTAAATTATTTCTACTACCTCTTATATAATTCACTATTTGAAATGAAAAAGAACTTTGTTGAATTCTGGTGTAAATCTACTATATGCCTCCCATGTGCTTGCTACAGGGCCCACAAAACTCAAATCTAAGAAAATACAATAAACATAACAGAAGCCCAGAATGTGATGAGCGGTATCAAGTACATCTTGACTCAGGAAAGAAATATAACAAATTGTGGAGGGAATAAGGGGAAAAAATTAGAATAGGTATTATAAAGAAGGTAACAGCTATCCTGAGTTTTAAAGAATAGAGTATTTTAACGGAGAAATAAAAACCATTTAGGGTAGATAGATGAAAGTAGGCAAAGGAGTAAAAGTCTGAAATCATATGCATGTTTTGGGCAGGTGCAGAAATGTAAACTGAAGTATGAGGCATATTTAGGGGAACAGGAGATAAAAATAGGGAACAGGAGGGTAGATTGTAAAAGACCTTGACTGTCATAGTTAGCACAGACTTTCTATAGTATGTAACAGAAAAAGTTATAAAGTATTTTGGCCAGAGGAATCTCATGATCAAAGCTCTATTTTCCAAACAGAAAATTGTGAGCAGCGTGCAAAATAAATGCTAAAAAAGTCAGAGACACCACACAAGGGACTAAGAGAAGCACTGGAACCAGAACCACACTGATGACAATACAAACCGATAGGGAATGGATGGTAACAGTATTCGTATTCTGTCGTCTAGAAGTCTACAGAATGTACCCTATGTATGAATATGTAATCTTTGTACACTTTCTCCCCTGATTAAAAAAAAAAGCTGCTTAACACTTTAATGCCATAAATATTAATGAAGATTTCTAAAATGTAAATATATTTTTAAAAATTATGTGTCAGTAAAACTAAGTATCTACTACTTAAACATAAGGACTAAATTAAAGAGCATGAGGTTTTGAGAATTTCCAGCTTCAGTACAGAACAAAGCAACATGACTGTCATTTTATGGATTGCCTAATATTTATCCTATCAAATCTATGTAGTAATAATAAAGTACTACTAGTTAAATGCCCTTTAAATAGACTTACGCTCTCCGGTCATGGTCTATTCTGTTTATTTTTCCACCAATGAATACTCTGATCTTACAATCTTTCCATTTTTTCTTGGTCGTCAGAAGGTAAGGTATCAATAAGGTCAAACCTGAGTCATAAAAATATAACAAATCATATACTAAATGCTAATTTCTTAAGTAAGAAGTTTAAATTTAATTTAATCTCTAAAAACATGTTTACAACAACTCAATATAAAACCAATTTTTTTTTCTGTCCTTCCTTGATTCAGTCATAAAGCCTAAGACAGGGCCGAACTAGAAGGGAGGCCCAGGGCAGCCGGGGCCGTGTGAGGAGTCTGGGGAGCGGGATGGTGGCCTGCAGAGTTGAGAGATGAGTCACATACAGGAAGACTGAGGAAATGGGAATATTCACTGAGCCTAATGGGAGCGACATTTCCTCACTGGATGAGAAACAAAAAAGGGAGAAGCTGGACTGAACCCTGCAGTGTTGGACTGGAGCTGGTTTTCAAGCTACGCACACATACAGACACATGCATGTGTATTTCCTAGCTCTGTCCACGGAGAGGCCTGGGAGCAGTGCTGCTCTAGCACCAACGAGCATAAAGAAGGCCCTGTTCTTTGTTTCTCAGTACCACTCTCCACTCAAAAGGATCTGGGCTCCTTGGAGAAAGGGGGCCTCAACGGCTGGTGGAAAGAAAGCACAGCACTGAGCGGAGATCCTCTTATTGTACAAGGAAATAAGGAATGATTGGGACATGACACATGGACACAGAAAGACTAAATGGACACAGACTAAACAGGATATTTGGGACAATCTAAATATCAAAAATAATGGTAATTGATAAATCATATCCCACTGAATGAAATACAAATCCATGAGTCCACACAGAAATAAAGAGAAAGCTCTTCCTTACAGTATAATGCCAACTAATAAACGAGGAAGAAATACTAGGATAGAAAAATCATAATCTGGCAACCACAAACACACCACAATTAATTCAGGCATAAGTGTCAATGTATGCTAAAGAAGGTGGTAATAGTTGCAGTGACAATGGTGTATTTACATAGTCTCAAAGTAATTCCTCATCCCCCAAATACCTGAAATTATAAAAGGGGAAAACAGTAACTCTTCAGTGTATAAAGCCGGTGAAAACCAGCTTACTCAGGAGGCAGAGCTAACCTCCCCAGTGACGAGACAGAGCAACGCCCTGTGCCCTCTGATGAGACAGAGACAGAAGAGCACAGCATCGCTGGTGCCGCTTCTACCAAAAATACAAGTATTTGTGATGAAACGTCAAACAGCACTCCTAAGTGACATTCTACAAAATATCTGGTCTGTAATATTTTAAAATGATTAAGGTCATGAAGCTCAAAGAAGGACCTAGCGACTCCCAAATTTGACAGCTAAGTACAACACCTGATTCTGAAATGAGTCCCGGTGCTTCTGGGAATGCTGTAGAAACCAGAATGGGGTTTATGGGTGAGGAATTCTTAGTACTATTTCCACAACTTCAGTAAATTTAACTGTTAAAAAATACATGAACGAACTTACCTCCATCATCAAAAAGCCACCAGACATCAATAGTCTTCTTTCCTTGTTTTTTCTGAAACTGAGCACTGGCCTCGAGAAGCTTTTGGTCAGCTACGTTTAAAGGCGCAGCACGGCCTTTGGGCTCTAAAGGAGTAAGCAAAAAAATACGGCGTAAGGGAGATAAAGTCCCTTTTGCTGAATTCCTATAGTTTCCTAACTTTTATATATTCAGATGTTTATAATGCAGATAGTTGTATATGGCATTCATTATAAGCTTTCAATTCTTTATCATTAAAACATACTTTTAAGATGGTTACAGATAAATACATCTTTATAATACTAAACTCATCCAAATTATCTTGCCTAACTTCCACTATGTTGAAGCAATCTGAATAAAAGAGAATCATAAATACCAATCAAGAAAACTATAATTGACAGCTAGATTTTGAATTTTTGAAAAGCTCTTTTAGGCGAACTGTACAAAGTAAATTTATGACACTAGTCTATGAATATATTGCTTTTGTAATCTGGTTTTTCAATAATTTAAAGCTCAAAGTAATTTTTTAGGTAAAATGTTGTTATCTGTAATATGAAAGACAGAAGGAAGTGGAAGAATACCAATACAATCTTATAGTTATCACAGTGTGAAACTTTTCAGTCTAAGAAAAAACTCCCTCATTTTTACATAGCATTTGTCCCCTTAATGTGTGACACCCATTCTAAAGCCATATAATCACCACATCTTTCTTTGAACCACAGAAAGATGGTGGAACTCCCTGGAAAGGCACCCATATGCTACAAGTCGAAAGAACAATATACAAGGAGTTCCCATTTATATTCCCAGATAATTAAAAAAAAAAAAAAATCAACACTGGTTCTTTGAGCAAGCAAATGACTATTATGAAACTCCTAGGCCAAACTTTTAAAAGCAGAAATCCATAGCAGGAAATCTGGTCACTGTTGCAGAACATATATCATTCACTTTTCATGCTGCCACGATGTACGCGAACATGACGAATGATCTCGCGTGATGGAATAATATGGCTACCAAACCACACTGCTCCATAACTCTCACCTCTATCTCCTTCTCATTAAATTCATGTACGTTGACATGACTGTGTATCTCCCAAACGCAGCAGGACTGTGAGAAATAGTGTAATTTTTGAAATGAAAAATATATTAGTATCAAAATTAAGGACTTGGCTGGGTAGCACTGATGGTAAAGAATGCAGTGACACTGTAAATACATCTATTTCAGTGTCTCTACTTATCATCTAAACCATACAGTTTAAATTAAAAAATTAATATTGACTTTCAGAGTTTGAAGTTTTCAAAAATACTATGATTTAAAAGAATTTGTCTTTGATATATCACCTTTACCTGAGGTAATTTAACTCTTTAATTGGACTAATGATAACTTTTCGAATCTGCATTTAATAAATAACTGTGACATCACCTCACCATGAAAACAGAAACTAAGGTAGAAAAAGAAAATAAAAGGGTTGGAGTTAAAGAGTTAACAGTATGAAAAAGGGATCAAAATAAAATGATGAAAAATGCCTGCCTTTTTTCAACAGTGGTTGAGTTGGAGTCTTGCCATCCTCTTCCTCATCTAGATTATGTTTAAAAAACACAAAATATAAGTTAATCACCTTTATATTTATTAATAAATAAAAATGTAAATAAAGCACATTTAGAAACAAAACCTAGTATGAAGAAACAGTCTGAAAAATAATCAAGACTGAAGATTAATATTTTCTACACTGAGTATTAAGGATTTTAAAAGCAAACATATTTTAGACCTTTCCAGCGGGGATACTGATTTAACATTCACCCCTAAATTTTATTCCTATACACCTGACCAAAACTTCAGCAGAATTTTTAAACTTTTAAACTTTCATACTTGACATCAGTTGACAAGATGTTAAGCTATGGCTAACAGAAAAGAAATATGATATTAAAAGGACTGACGTTGCAGAAAATACATAAACGTTAAACATGCCACTGCATCACTATGCAAATGACTGAAAAGTAATTTTGTAAACAATTAAAGAATAGTTGGTTTTTATAAAAATCAATCACTGCTTGAAATATTAATAATTTTATCAGACATAGTCTCTTGACTTATGAAAAATGCCAGGTTATACAAGAGTGATTTTTCTAATATATAAAGTTGCATTTATACATATGCAAGTATGCCTGCATATACTGATCCACTTACATTTAAACATCTATAAATGTTTTCCAGGAGAGTTAACTGTTTTCCTAATCTCATTTTTTTTCTTAATATAAGCTTGCATTATTGGTTTATGGCATATAAAACTTCCAACTAGGACAGGGAAAAGTACATTACAGTGGGCTCTTAAGCCAGACTCGCAGCATTCCAGTATTTTTGTTAACCACTTTTCTGGCTGTATGACTTACTCCTTACTCTCCTCAGTTGTAGAAAGGATGAATACCTACCTCTCAAGGTTGTTATATTGCAAACATTAATGCACTTAGCTCACTGCTCAACACAAAATAGCATTCAAAGGGTGCTGTTTTTGTTCCCTTGTATACTGTATGCCTTAATAATCAAGACAGACATACCAATGACTATATAATAACTATCAGAATGTTTACAATTCTAAATACTTTTAAAACTGCATAAACTATTCTATGGTTTCTATGCTAATTTTGAAAATAATTGGCAAAATAGGAAAATAAACAAAAAATATTAATGCTATATTTGAATGCTAATTTCTTATGTGTGTTATGGAATGAGAAACATTTTAATTATTACACTTAATTTTTTAGTATTAAATATTATTGTTCCAATAGATATTTGATATTATCTGTCTTTGATGATAAAAACCATCTATAAATGTAACTGTGGACATTCTGTATTCATTTCAAAGAGCTCAGAAATGTCAAGGAAATATTTACACTTTAATTAAACTAAGTTAAAAGTATTTACATTTTTATATTAGAAGGATAAATAGAAATGAAGTGACCCAGTTTTCTGCTTTATAAAAATAATGATTCACAGGATTGTGACACACATTAATGAGCTAATGGACAGATAACATCTACTAAATTGTGAGGCACAAAATAGATGCCTGATAAATACTACTTCTTCCCCTCCTAGCATAATTTTATCTATTCATTCCTAACAAATTCTGCCAAGGACTTGCTTTAAGAAAGAGAAAAGGACAAAAAAAAAAAAAAAAAAAAAAGGAAGAGGAAATGAAAGAATGTATACCATAAACTAAACATAAAAGCAGGAACATAAGAACTGTCATAATCAGGTCATGGAATTTTGAGATGAAACAGGAAAAAAGTATAATCAAGCCAGCAAAGAACTGAAAGGGAAAAGGTGTTTCAACTAAGCTCTCAACTACCATTACTTTAAGCAAACAAGATAAATAAGGAAGAAAGAAATAAAAAGCAACATTAATGCTTCTAAATAATCTAGAAAAGATAAATTTTCAGAGACAGAAATGGTCCAATGTTATCAATTTCAGAAAGAGAAGGGTAATTATTTTAGAGGACTCAAAAATATGATATGGTTTGATGATTTACAGTGCAGATATTTTCTTGTTTCATGTCAACTGGGAAGAGGACAGATGGAGATACTAGACGGCACAGAGGTAGGAGAGTGAGGGTAGGAGAGTCAGATTTGGAAGTCATCCCTCTTTCCTTCTCATGAACATGATATAGAGATTTGTGGACGAAGAAATTATCTAAAGTTTCATGAGATCTGGAAATCTCTTTGTGGCTTAAAGCACATGAGCTACCAGAAGTATTATGGATGAATAGTTCAGCAACCCAAATTCAAATAGTTTGTTTCTTCAGATAGACTAAATTGAGAAATAAAATTGCACTTGATTTTTTATTACAGTTTTACCTAAACAACTTCAGATGCAGTAGATGTAAAAATATCAGCAAACAAAACCCCTGTTATTTAAATACCTTGATTTGCCAAAAATATAAGTAAATTAATTATATAAACTTCATTCCTTTCAATGTTATGTGCTTATATGCACAGTACTCTGAAATTATCATGTTTCTTTAAGTTCAGGTCAACCTGTGCTTCAAATTATAATTTATGTGATCTTTAAAGCAAGTATAAATAAAAACATACAAGAGCATATTAGTAGATAATTGGCATGGTTTCTGTTCTGTGATCTACTTTAATAGCTTAAAAATTAATTATTTTGTAGATATTTTTGAAAGTCAAATTTTAACTGAGCAAATAGAAATGAAAAGTACAAATTTGAGAACAGGTTACTTTACTAGCTATGTTATATAATAAAAACATTTTTTCCCCCAAATTGAAAACATTACCATTAATAAAATTTCTTGTTTTAATAAAAATTACCTTTATGTGTAACAGGTTTTTCACCAGATGTTTTGGAAGTATCTAAATCTGATTTCTTACTATACTCCATACTTAGTACCACATCCTTGACACCAGGTGATTTCTCTTGTGATGACAATAATTCTTCTGTAGATATGAAAGTATTTAAAATATTACTTAAATCTTATTTTAACCACTAAAGAAAGCATCATGGTACAGTATCAGTTAGAGGACAATTTCAAGCAAAGTTTATTATAAGTTTATAATAAATATTTTGTGTGGCAGAGACAGAGAGTCAGAGAGAGGGGCAGATAGGACAGACAGGAAGGGAGAGAGATGAGAAACATCAATTCTTCATTGCGGCTCCTTAGTTGTTCATTGATTGATTTCTCATATGTGCCTTGATTGGCGCGGGGGGGGGTAGCTACAGCAGAGCAAGTGACCCCTTCCTTGAGCCAGCGACCTTGGGCTCAAGCTGGTGAGCCTTGCTCAAACCAGATGAGCCCACGCCCAAGCTGGCGACCTCGTGGTCTTGAACCTGGGTCCTCCACATCCCAGTCTTACGCTCTATCCACTGCACCACCACCTGGTCAGGCTATAATAAATAATTTCTGATGTAAAAAATGTGATAATCTATTTTTTTAATTAAAGACTTTATTCATTTTATAGAGGGGGAGAGAGAGAGTAGGGGATTGGAGCAAGAAGCACCAACTCCCATATGTGCCTTGAGCGGCAACCTGACCGTTTCAGGGTCAACACTTTACCACTGCGCCACCACAGGTCAGGCTGTGATCATTTACTTTGAAATGACTGTTCACTTCAATATCTTGAGCCACAACTAAGTGTCTGACATTTGAATTAGGTGCTGGGAAATCAGTAATGAATGAGATTCATGGAACACAAGAATCTCGTAGACAAAAGAATGGTATGTGAATGTTAATAGCCTTCAAAGTCATTTACACATGTAAAAAACAAAAATATATAAAATGTGACAAATGATCAAACACCTGTAAGATGACAGACAACACTGAAACACTATACCTATAACTATAGAATCAAAACTAGGGGATAGAGTCCTTTCCTAAAGTATCATTTCTTCATTCTAAAGTACTTTCTTCATTTTCTGTCTTTCAGGAAAGAGTAAACATTTAACTTCCACCATATAAAACTACCATGAAGACAAACATAATACAAAGTTGACCATCTCCTCTATCCTTAACACTCATCACTGATTTGTGCATTACGAGAAATAACGATAGAAATTAGGTGACACTATGCTAAATGCTTCACAGGTTGTATCTCCTTTTTAATCTTCACAATGATTAATTATGTTTTAAAGTACCTATGAAGTAATTATGTTTTAAAAGGCCAAAGATTTACGCGATCTGAAGAGAAACCAGAGTATGAAGTAATTATGTTTTAACAGATGAGGAAACTGAGGCTTAGAAGTCAGTACATTTCCCAGACTACAAAACTGCTCAGAAAAAAAGCTGGGATTTTAAAGCAGATCTCACTCCAAAGCCTGTGCTCTTAATCCCTGTGCTCAACCAGTCCCTGTCGTCAGATCTTAATGGTGAATAACAATTTTTCAAGACAATTTGGTAATGATTATAAACACATGAAAAATATTTTCAAGTTCCAATCACATTCAAAATCTCAGTAAATTATAGACCTTTGTAATTTATCAGCCAAACTGTGATACTTTTGAGTGAAAGGGACCATTACAAATAATTACTCAGTTAGCAAATATCCTAAACATAAATCACTGTTAGAGCATGTGAAAATTAAAATAGTATTTTACAAGGCCTATTCCAGAATAAGAAAGTGCTTTTCACCAAGTCATGCTTTTGTATTACATGAATAAAGACTTCAGAGCATTCCTTTCTTGAATGCACAACAGCATTACAATGGTGGGTGGAATGGGAGGGTTAAAACAGCTTAAATACATAAACAGATGACAAAAAGTCCATCATACGCCTCGCCTTGCAGCTCTTTAGGCTTTAGCTTGTTTTAATGATTTGGTTAATTAATTGATAAAGGTAAAATATTAGGTATACAAATTTTCTTAAGCTTATAATATATATATATATATATAGTGTGTATGTGTGTGTGTGTGTGTGTGTGTGTGTGTGTGTGTGTGACAGAGACAAAGAGAGGGATAGACAAACAGGGAGGGACAGAGATGAGAAGCATCAATTCTTCCTTGTGGCATCTTAGTTGTTTGTTGACTGCTTTCTCATATGTGCCTTGACTGGGGGGCTACAGCAGAGCAAGTGACCTTGGGCTCAAGCCAGTGACCTTTGGGCTTTAGCCAGCAACCATGGGGTCATGTCTGTGATCCCACGCTCAAGCCAGTGACCTGGGTTTCAAACCTGGGTCCTCTGCACCCCAATTTGACATTGTATCCACTGTGCTACCATCTGGTCAGGCAAGCTTATTGTATTTTTTAAATTACCAGAAAATCATTAGAGGCTATGAAATTTTCCAGTTTTTAAAGTTTGTAAAAGCTGTAAGTACAGCTTAATTGGTTTCTATCTTAACTTTAAAAAAATGGTTGGCTTATTTTTTAAATACTTTAAAAATTATATTGTTGGGGAAGAGATTGGTGGTGGGTGTCAGTTTAATGATGGGAGATAAGTATGGTGACAGCTATATAGGGTAGAACAAGGGAGATCTTTGTGGTGATGAAACAGCTCTTGATTGTGAGATCTTGACTGTGGTGCTGGTTACATGAATCAACATGTGATCAGTAGCACAAGCATACACACATGTGTGTGCACATATAGAACCACAGATAATACAGGATATTACCATTGAGGGAAACTGAATAGAGGTTACACAGGACTTCTCTGTACTATTTTTTACAACTTCTTGAGAATCTATAATTACTTTAAAATAAAATGTTTTAAAAAATGATTTTTAGAGTCTTTTCTGGAGACAGACTAAATGCTATCACAAAGTTTAGTTTTTCATTATTAACATGCCTCTAGATACAAACCATGACTTTCATAAACACAAAAATGTCTAACAATTTAGCACTTAAAATTTTTTTCTCAGACTTATGTATTTCTACAAATTTGGCCAATTTATAATCATTACTAATGTTTTTATCTCTTAAACTTATGATTATCCATGTTAGTATAAAGAGAAAACACAATCTTTGGTGAGCCAAACAAATCTTATCTTAAATGCTATACAGTAAGTACATAACAAAATAGATGGTGAATATTAAAATACTGCCTGACCAGGCAGTGGCGCAGTGGATAGAATGTTGGCCTGGGATGCTGAGGACCCATATTTGAAACCCTGAGGTCGCTGGCCTGAGTGTGGGCTCACCAGCTTGCCCATGGGATCAAAGACATGACCCCATGGTCGGTGGCTTGAGCCCAAAGGTTACTGGCTTGACTAGAGCCCTTCACCCCCGTCAGGGCACATATGAGAAGGCAATCAGACTAAGGAGCTGCGATTATGATACTTCTCCTCTCTCCCTTCTTGTTTGTCCTATCTCTCTGTCTCTTTCCCTCTCGCAAAAAAAGAAAAAAGCAAAAAATAACCTTAAGATACTGAAGGAGTTATAAGCATTATATATAATTTTCTAGCAAAGTAATTTATATTTATTTTTAAAATAAAAAAAAAATTATTTCAGAAAAGATGTACCTTGTCCTTGAAGATGTGATATATCCAGACCCTCTTTTAGACGAATAACCACTACTCCATATTGCAAGTCAAATGCATCACTGTAATAGGAGGAAAAAAAGGAAAAATTTTAAAAATCACAAAAATTTGTCTCCTCCTCTATAAAATGAAGGCAATGGTTGATCTATTAAATTACTTTCAGCTTTAAGTGTCTGATTCTTTAATGTCATTAAAATTATGTTGAGAGCCATGTTAGTTTCAAATCCTATATCATTCCTTTTTCTGTTTTCTATATCTCAAAACTATTTCCATGAAGATCTTTATAGTACTGATATTCTACCTAAAGTGCTTAAAGTAGCAACTATTATTATCCTATTGGAAACAAGCTAAACTTATGGAAAAATGCCTTTCAGGAATACCACCATATTAATTAAAGATTATAGCACTAAAGCCAAGAGAAATACATGAAAACAAAGATAGATTTTACTGAGAATGAGAGCAGACTGCAGAGTATGAAAGGATCATTTTGAAAGGAGAAAGGGTATTTTTAAGGAATTTAAAAATTTTTACATAACTAGTTTAAAAAGTAGTCCTAAGGTATTATATGCATTTGCACACATGTATTCATATGTCCTTTTAATTTTTTCTAAAGCAGAAATAAATGGCAGCACCCCATACATATATAATATACATTAAATCCTAGTACACAGCTCTAAAACTACACTTCAGATCTACTAAAATATTTTCAAGTTGCAAACTTCAGGTTGTTCCACTGAATGGCAACAGGTTTAAAAAGTAGGACGGATCCTTACTTACAATAAAGAAATAAACCCAAAGCCAAAGAGCAGTCATAGCATGAACAAGCCAGCAAAGCTTTAATATTTACTAAAAGCATTTAACAATTACCTGGAAAAGCTTATTCATTGTATACTTTATAATGCAATAGAAATAGACTTAAAAAAAATAAAAGTAAATAAAGTATGAGATTTTGCTACGTCCTCAAATTGTTTTAAGGCAGCTATGAAGACAAAACTATCATGTGACACAGACAAATAATTATGTGCTTTTCTCTACAGATAAAAGAGGAGTTCAAGTAAGGGAAATAAATAATAACATGAATAGTATAATCAGAAAGACAAAGTAAAAAAAGAAGAAAAAAAGCCCACTAGAAAACCCGTAAGAGGGAAGTTAAAATGATGTAAATCAAAACTAAGCCATCTGACGGAGTGAAATAAGTAAATCAGAAAAAAAGAAAAACTGAGAACAGCACGATTACATACATAGGTGGGACATGAAAGTGAGGGTATGAGACATGGACAAGAGAGTGGTGGTTATGGGATGGGGGGAGGGAGGGAAGAATGGGATAGGGAGGAGGGGAGGGACGCAGGGAAAACCAGATTGAAGGTGACAGAGGACAATTTGACTTTTGGTGATGTGTATGCAACACAATTGAATGATAAGATAACCTGGAGATGTTTTCATTGTACATATGTACCCTGATTTATTGATGTCACCCCATTAGAATTAATAATAATAAAATATATATTAAAAAAAAAAAAAAAAAAAAAAACTAAGCCATCTGGTAAAGATCACTGGAAACAGCACTGAAAGTGAATAGTAAACTCAGAACTTACACTTCAAGGAGTCGAAAAGCAAAACATCTAAGTACATACTTTAAAAAAAAGTAAATAACTTAATAGATGACTCAATTGATTAACTGCAAAATTAGTTTGAGAGGGTACCAAATTTAACCTCTGAGGTTGATATCAGTGATGAAATGCCTTCCTCAGTATCAGATATAATTATATTGACATAACTTAAAAGGTCATGGGTCTGACAATGTTCAGGAACTCTGCTTAGCAATAGCTGTAGGGATATGAAAATGCTTACTAACTGAAACGGGGAGCCAGAGTAGATGAGTACATGTGGGTGAATGTTCACATGTATAAAGAAACACAGAAAGGTCAGTCAAGATTTTTTGTTAATAGATCATTAGTCCAAAAGCCAGATAAGGGTGCAATTCTCCGCATTCTTATGCTTCTACTGCTAGAAGAGACTATATGAAAACTAGTCTTTAAAAATAAGGGCAAGTTTCCAAATTCACATTTTCTGAACCAAGTGACTGAGTTAAAAAGATACTTACTGGAATAAATTTATATACATATCCACTTCCCTCATATCTGCTTGCAGCCAGTCTTTCTTAAATCCAAGGACGAGTGTGTTTGGTTTCATACGTCCCAGACCAGCAGCCTAAAATACATGAAAAATATAATTTCAAAGATATACTTAATCTTTTATAAAAATCATTTATAAGTGGTATTCTAAGTTATATATTTTGATAGCAGCCATTAAAACCTAGAAGAAAAAGTCCAAATGCATTGTTTACAGTTCTGAATCATACCAACACTAAATTTTGAATTCTACCAATCATGAAAAAGTTTCTGCTGAAATTCAGCTAATTTCCTTCCTCAACTGTTCCATCAATCAGTTCTTGCTACCACATCCAGCTGCAATTCAATATGCTTAACAGAAATGCCCCAAAAGCCAATGAACCATCTCTTTTGTAAGATTTTATAATTCTATTCCAAAGGTTGTGTGTACTTTTATACTTTTATTGCAGTAAAAAATAAAATATTTTGCAATTTTATCCATTTTTAAATGTACAAATTCATTGGCATTACAGGGGGTCCTTGCGATATGACACAGTTACGTTCCTATGACAGTGACATAACCAGAATTTTAGTGTAAGCTGAAACACACGCTAGCCTAACAAAAACGGAACATTGTGCTTTTAACAGTTCACAATGGCATAGGTAAGCGTACTGGGGGACGCCAAGTTCCTCGATCACATGCCGGGTTACTACACATTCTTCCACCATGCGCAACCAAACTAGTTCACCCACATGGTCGATGCTAATGGCATAAGCCGAAACACGTCTCAATTTTTAAAGTTTTTATGGGAATGACCGTCGTAAACTCGAAATGTCGTATATCGAGACTGCCATATCCCGAGGACCCCCTGTAATTATATTCAGTGTTGTACAACCAACCCCCACTACCTATTTCCAAAACTGTCTCTTGAGAAATTCTATAACCTTTAAGGAATAATTACTCATCCTCACCTCCCTCTAGGCTCTGGTAATGCTGAATCTCCTTCAGTCTCTCTGAATTTGCTTATCCTATATATTTCCTTAAGTGGAAGTATCAATGTATAGTGTCTCGCCTGAAACAGCAGCAAGAGTATCACATGGAAACTTGTTAGAAATGCTAATTCTCAGGCCTTACCCCATCCCCACTGAAGTCATTTCAAAGGTGAGGCCTAGCACTCTGTACTGTCTACTACAAGTCTACTAGGTGATTCTCATGCATAATAAAGTTTAAGAACCATTGCTCTAAGGAAGTATTTAACTTCATAAAACTTATTAAATATATAAAATAGCTATCAAATTGTTCCTATAAATTGTATAAAAGCAAACAAGATTTACCCACTAGATCCAACGTTTTTATGATCAGGAGTCACATTCTACTTGAAATATTTAAATATTTTGCATACAAAAGTGAATACAGTAATAATCATATACCCACCACCGACCTTAAGAAAATAAACATTACAAACACTCATCAAGCACCCCATTGGTCTTTTTCATGCACTCTGTGTTCTTACTATGTATTCCATTATTTAGACACACATATGTATGCATTTTAAATTTGCATTTTTAAAATTGTATAACTTAAAATTGTTCATATGCTTTTCTTAACTTGCAATTTTCCCTAAACACTTTTTGAAATTTATTCCCATATATATATAAATATCTCCTTTCACAAAAGTGGATGGAAAAATGCCCATGTGTGTTATAGAATGAAAAATACGGTATTTTATTAAATATTTTAATACATTTGGTTTAGAATATTTTTACTTTCCTCCTTAAAACCCTAGGTGTGTCTTATGGTCAGGTGCATATTATGGAGCAAAAAATACAGTATATAGAATTTCACTGCATTATTATACCACAACTTTTAATTTTGTGATTGATAGTTGAAGTTTCTTTCATTTTTTTCCCACTATCACAAGTGTTTTAATAGCCTTTTTCAGCCTGACCAGGTGGTGGCGCAGTGGATAGAGTGTCGGACTGGGATGCGGAAGACCCAGGTTCGAGACCCCGAGGTCACCAGCTTGAGCACGGGCCCATCTGGCTTGAGCAAAAGCTCACCAGCTTGGACCCAAGGTCGCTGGCTCCAGCAAGGGGTGGCTCGGTCTGCTGAAGGCCCGCGGTCAAGGCACATGTGAGAAAGCAATCAATGAACAACTAAGGTGTTGCGACGGCAACGAAAAACTAATGATTGATGCTTCCCATCTCTCTCCGTTCCTGTCTGTCTGTCCCTATCTATCCCTCTCTCTGACTCTCTATCTCTGTCCCTGTAAAAAAAAACAACAAAAAAAATCTAAAAAGAAAAAATAGCCTTTTTCATGTGTCAGATATTCTCTACAGTATACACTTAAGAATGGAATGTCCTAGGATATTCACACTTCCCAATTTGCAGGACATTGCCAAGTTACTGTCCAAAGTGATGATCCAATCAACATTCCCACACAGTTCAAAGATTTCCAATTGCTCCACACAATGTTTAACGCTTAGTACTGTCAGGCTTAATTTAAATAAATCTATATTGCAGTTTTAATTTTTCTTCTGTCATTTAGGTTTCCTTGTACCTTTTAGGTTACCTTATATCTTCTGTTCCCTTTTTTCTCTTACCAGTTTATACAGTGTGTCCGTAAAGTCATGGTCAACCAGTCAAAAGTGCACCATGACTTTACGGACACACTGTAGTATTTCTATAGATATTCTGAACCATATTCTTTTACTGGTAAACATGTTATCTTCTTTTGGTATGTGGCTAAAAGTTTGAAAAAACTGCCTTTCATACAGGTCTTTAATCCATCTAGAAAAGGTTTCTGAGTGGTCTCTGTAAGGATTTGTTATACTATTTTTTCACATCAGTTGTCCTAGCTCAGCCTTTCAATGTCACCTGTCACATATTAAATTTCCTAAATGGTTCGCTCTTTTTCTTCTCTCTGTTTTGTTACATTGCTGCTTCAATACCACAATGTCTTAATTACTACATTCTTATGATAAGGCTTTATATCTGTCAAAGACACCTGTTCTTACCCCTTATTATTCCTGAGGATTGCCTTGGCTATTCTTAACCCCGTGTTTATCAAGTTTACAAAAACACAAAACTGAAAGGGCTCCAATGACAGTGCTCTGAGCCTCCCACTTTACTTTAACAAAGCAGCTCCCCCGCCAACAGACTGAGAGAGCTTCTTTGAAGAAAGGGTTCCTATTAAAATCTGCTGGCAACCACTCTGTCAACACATTGTTTTTCTTCCCACAATGTTTAGGGCTGAGGAAACTGAAGTTTCAGAGAAGTTTATTAACTTGTTCACTGCAAAATTCATAATAATGAAGTGGCGGTGCTAGCATTTAAACCTACAACTGAGTTCAACCATACACAAAA
Organism: Rhynchonycteris naso; assembly: GCA_037038555.1. Taxonomy (NCBI): domain Eukaryota; kingdom Metazoa; phylum Chordata; class Mammalia; order Chiroptera; family Emballonuridae; genus Rhynchonycteris; species Rhynchonycteris naso. The sequence continues at coordinate 172,881,769 of CM073000.1, read as the reverse complement.
CTGAAAGATAGAGCTGAGTTTAGTACCAGTAAATAAACAGCGAGAAAATACGATAAGGAACTAGAATTTAAAAAAACAAAAACTAAAAACTAAACTAAGGGCTGCCATTGCTAACATTCCTACAAAAAATCCAAAAAAAAAACAAAAAAACCAAACAAAAAACCCAGTGAGGTTAGAGAAATAGGCTAAGATAATAGATTCTTCAGTTAGCTAAAATCACATTGTTTCTAAAGTCCCTTTAACTCTCAAGTTATACAAATCTTAGTAGTTTACCTCAATAAAGATATTTTAAAAGATTTACCATTTGTATTGATATGAAGAATGAAAGCCAGAATAAGTTTTTAAAAGCTTACAACAAACTAAAATGCTATTATTTGAAAGGATGAGAAATTTACCTGCATCAAATATTGAGCTCCTTCTCTCAGGTCGTCTGCATGGACTGGGGCATAAAAGGCTTTCATTTTATTTTTAATAAGCCACCGCTGATACTTAGCTTGATCAATGGACATCTCTTTCATGGCTTGTCTTCGAGGCCCCTTTAAGGTAAAAATATTAATCATATCTTTAATCGAAAGGTAATATATTTCACATTTATAAAAACCTTCCTATTGTACTGGCTAAAATAAGGTGTCTAAACATTGGGAGTCAGGAAGAGAAGTTTAATAATGGCATTTTCTTTTCATGTCAGTGGATTCTTTCCAATACTTAAGATTATGAAGAGATGGAGTTGGTGGAATAGTTAAGGCACACAGGATGCCCATAGAAGAAAGAGGAAGAAACACAGGCTGAGAAACAAGAAGTTTTTGTTATTATGTAACTGCAATGAGAAATGACTGAATTTGGGGAAAAGATTATGCGGAGAAAAAGCGATTTCTGTTTTCCTTCCACAGAAAGTCTCCCAACTTGTTTTCTAGAAATATCACTGAAAATCAAAGTGTGCTATACAATATAAATACATTTTCTCCATACTTCTGTTACATGGTAAAATAACAGAATAAAGGAAATGAGCTTTTTAACTTGCAAATCCATTTGATCCTTGCAAACAACACATAAAATGTGTTATACACAAAGATATAAAGCAAAAATCTGAAAGTAAATTTATGACTACACTCTAATTACTCTTGAGTAAGTAAAGGAAAAATACAATTTATCTTTTCTAGTAGAAAAACATCCCCATTTGTAATTTCTTGTGCTCAAAATGCCAACTTGAACTGATGAACTTGGAGACAAACTAGAAAACTGCACAGGTCCCAAGTGGGATCAGTGTCTTTGTGTCCTTCTACCAACCTACAGATGCACACATGTGGCTTTGGCTTTGCTATTTAAGCAGAAGAGCAACTCTAGCAGGGGCGGGAACACAGGCATACAACACACATTTCTAGCACCAAAACAAGATGAACAAGAAAAACTAGTATGACAAATATTCCAATTTCTTACACAGAACAGGTGACTGTTTTCAATAGCCACGATGCCAAAAAATAGAAAATTACTTTTAGATGAAAGCCACTATTTATTTTTTTTGACAGAGACAGAGACAGATAGGGGCAGACAGGAAGGGAAGAAATGAGAAGCATCTATTCTTCATTGGGTCACCTAGTTGTTCATTGATTGTTTTCTCATATGTGATTTGACCCGGGGCCTACAGCAGAGCGAGTGACCCCTTGCTCAAGCCAGTGACCACAGGGTCATGTCTATGATCCCACACTCAAGTCAGCGACCCTGTGCTCAAGCTGGTGAGCCAGTGCTCAAGCTGGTGAGCCAGCGCTCAAGACAGATGAGCCTGCCCTTAAGCCGATGACCTCGAGGTTTCGAACCTGGGTCCTCTGCATCCCAACCCGATGCTTTATCTACTGTGCCACCATCTGGTCAGGCTAACCACTATTTTTTAATATTTTTTATTACTCATGATTAAAACAAAAATTAATGGGTAATTAAAAGTGTTTGAACTTAGACATTCAGCATTTGCTCTACTCTTCTTATATACTAGATACTAGATATTTACCACAATTTGTCTATCTGCTCCAACCTCTTCCTCTTTTGTTTTTTCCGGTAAGTAAATATTCCCAGTATTCTCAGGACTTTATGAGAAATATCAGTAAGAAAGAAACACCTATTGAATTTCATTTAGCCTCCTTAGTTACCAAGAAGCTATTTTGCTTAGCCAAACCATTCTATAAGGGCAATACAGTTTGCTGAAATCTACTCAGAATAAATAAGAAAAACAAGGTTTAAAATTCTAAAATCTTTTTAGAAATAAGATTTTAAGGCAGTTTTGCTGCAAAAATATTTTGATGAAAATAACTACCTTTAAAAAAAACACCCAACATATTTGTTTATATTTTAAAATCATTTCAGATTCTAGAAAGCCCCCCCAACATAAATTACATACACAGTGAAAAATGTTTTTTGTTTTTATTTCGTATTTTTCCAAAGTGCCCGGCCAGGGCACACAGGAGAAGCGCCCATCTGCTTCTCCACCCTTCCTGCTCTCCTTTATCTCTTCGCCTCCCACAGCCAAGGCTCCATTGGAGCAAAGTTGGCCAAGGTGCTGAGGTCAGCTCCATGGCCTCTGCCTCAGGTGCTAGAATGGCTCTGGTTTCAACGGAGTGATGCCCCAGATGGGCAGAGCATTGCCCCCTAGTGGGCATGCTGGGTAGATCCCTGTTGGGCTCATGCGGGAGTCTGTCTCTCTGCCTCCCCCCTGCTTCTTACTTTAGAAAAAGACAAAAGATAAAAAAGAAAAAAAGAAAACAGAATAAACACTTACCATATGTACATGACCACAGATCATCAAACCAACATTTTTTGTGAAATCATGAACCAAATGAAGTAAAGCTGGGCGTGAGTTTGGAGCACCTGTCATAAGAAGACACTGTGGCCTAATTTAAAGAAAAAGAAAAACAAAGTTAACAGTTTAAGTTTTAGGTAACATGGACATGATTTTACATTGTTCCTCTCTATATATTATAATACTAGAATCTCATTTATGCAACTGTCTTCAAGACACAGGTCACAGGATTCTCATAAAAGATGACTTTAACTAGGGTTTCTTGATACATGAGAAATGTAGAAGAGAACCTTCTTGGAACAAACATTATGCCACATGTTCTTCAAAAGTAATAGCTAATATATTACACATCAAGATTCTGATAGGTATTACAGAAAGAAATGGCTATACTGATTAAAAAATATGTAACAACTTTTAATCTTCTACAGGTAATAAACATTCCAGTTCTTTCACAAAGTTCCCAAAACCTCCTGAGAACATGGCCTTGCCTTCATGTACAGAAACAGGTCACTGTTCTTAGTCTGATCAAATCATAATCACTTCTATTTTATAATATTAGCCCTTTCTAACCTACCTTAATTTTTATGACTGTTGTCATATGAGTAAATCCACCTATGGTAAGAAAAGGCTTCTAAGGCTCCTATTTGAACTAAAAAATTTTAATCCAATTAATTATGGTGAGAGCCCAAAATGAATTAAAATGTCTCTGCAAACACAAGATAGCTATGACTTTTGTATTTATTTTCCCCTACTACACAGACAGAAATCAATCTTTTGATGAAAAAATATTCGGATATCCATTTTATAAGTTCAAACTGATAAGAAAAAATTCTTTAAAACAAGAATGAATAAAATTTAAACAATAACAAAAAGAAAATAGACTAAAGATTGTCTTAATCACTAAATTAATTGTTAGGGTAGTTATTAACTATATCCATAAAATAAGCATGCAAACCTGACTAAAGACTGAAAAATATACTAACACTCATAATTTAGCAGCTATCTGAAAAGTCAGTTCTGCCTGAGAGAAGTGCTTCGGAGCAGTCAAACACGGAATACTCCTCTAGGGCCCAGACTGTTAATATGGTCCACTGTCCCCATGTTAGCAGGTTGTGCTGGCTCCCTAGCTACAGATTACATTCCCTAGCCTTCCTATCAGCTAAAAATAGTGCTCCCCCTGATTTACAGCCCACATGATATTCCTATTTCCAGGTCACGTCCTTTAATAAGGAAGCTGGTCACTCTCCATACCTTCCTTTCCTCTCCTACAAGCTAGACCTTGGATGTGTTAATGACACTAACCGCAGGGACAGAAACACCTCCTAGGGGAATGGCAGACTGAGCAGATACAAGGAATATGGGAACTGAGTGACCAAATGCAGCAGTCTGCCTGCCCTGAGCCATCCATCTATCTTTGGAATATCACATGACACTGATGTCTGTCGTATTTAGCTCCTGTTATGTTTTCAGCTTTTTGTTATGGTACTTTAACCTATACTCAATATAGTCTATTCCTATGGGAAATAATTTTTAGTCTCTATATTTACTAAATAGTAAACATAGCACAAAGGCATATACATTTGGTATAGTTTTATCATACAAAAAGAAAAGGTATGGTGCAAAATATGCTAGGGATGACTGAGTAATGGTGACAGAATATGAACATCAGCCTTGATTTTAACTCCTTCCTCAAAAGTTTCCATGATATAATGGGATCTTTTAAGGCACAAAACAACTATAAAGAATATTTAAAATAGGATACCACAGCACTGAAATATTAAAAGCTTGGAAGTAGATGAAAGAACAATAAAGGGTTTTTCTGTATCAGAAGAAGGCTAAATCCTAAATGAGCATAAGAGAAATCTGCAAAGCTACCTGATTTGACATCTTAAAATCACCCAGGAGTCAGAGGCAATAGACGCACCTGTAAGTGGCGAGGCAATGTGTTAAAGAAATCCAGGACTGGTTTAAAGTTTTCACGAAAAGCAATAAGACAAACCCAGTTATTTCTTCCCTCACTGTGATGGGCAGGTGTCCCTCTCCTTCTCCAATCCTATTAGGCTAGGGCTTATTTGCTAAAGGGCATCTGCTCTGGGAGACAGCAGCAACAGCTCAGGGCAGAAACTGCTACTTGAAGTAGGGGAGTTAGGAGAGCATTTATATGCTGTATGCAGAAACCTCCAAGCTCCTTTCCCACTTGGCTCTCGGAACGCTGGCAGCCAGGAATTTATGAAGAAGCAGAAGATTAAAAGATTCTTTTCTGGGAAATGTGATCATATCAGAAAAGAAAGCCTTTAAGATACCTTAACTTTCTCAAAGACCCAGCAAGGCCACATTAATCTACATTAAGAACCTCAATGACAAGCCCCACCCACCAATGCAGAGCTTCCCTGGCCAAGGATCACTTAAGATCAGGCTAAATCTAAGAACTCAAGTTAAAGAAACTGGAAACAGTGACAAAGACACTTCAAGGAAACAGAAACTACAAACCGAAGGAAACAAAATCTTTCAGCAAGTTTGGTGAAGACTGAGATAGTGGTAAGAAAAAAATAAGAAGACTACTGACTATAGAGAAAACAGAAAAAGCCATACAGGAAAGAAAGCAGTCATAATTTACCACATGGTTTAACTCTGAATCATGTTTGAAAAGTCATAAAATTACCAAGTATGATCTAATCAAAGTAATGGCATTAACATACTCTGGGAGTATGAGATAAAAGGAAGGGCGTGCGTGTGTTTGGCGAGTGCACATAGATGAAAGACATCAATAGATAACGCCTAAAATTAAAAAGCAAAAATTACAGCAAGACAAGCATGTGTTTAGGAAAATGAAGTAAACACTAAATGAAATAAGAGTTGAAAGTAGTTGCCTGTGATACATGAGAGAAACAGAAACATGATAAATGGGGAAATGCTGATGTTAATGACAAACTGTTTTTCCTCTTCAAACTGTGTCCATATATAATTCTGATGAAAACTTTAAAAGCCTTAGTAGAATATAAGACTTTTTAAAAATGTTCCCATCACTATAATAAACCAAAGCAACAGTTTTTATTGATGGCAAATTAACTTTGATTCTTGGATATATATACTCTCAGTTTTGGGATACAACTTTTTACATAAAGAAATGATTTCTATATTATGCCATATTTAGCCTCAACTATTCAACTTGCACTGAAATTAAAGTGTTCCTCCCAGGGCTGTCTTATTTTCCTTTTTGATTTTTACAAGTTCATTTATTTTATTTTATTTTTTTATTTTATTCATTTTAGAGAGGAGACACAGAGTGAGAGAGAGAGAGAGAGAGAGAGAGAGAGAGAGAGAAAGGGTGGAGGAGCTGAAAGCATCAACTCCCATATGTGCCTTGACCAGACCAGTGCAGGGTTTTGAACTGGCGACCTCAGTGTTCCCAGGTCGACACTTTATCCACTGCGCCACCACAGGTCAGGCTACAAGTTTATTTAAACCAAACTGGAAATAAGATTTGAAAATGCTCCCCCGGGGCTTTCATTCCTTTTTCTTTCCCCAATTTCTCTCTATTCCAAAGCTGAAGATCCGTGCTCTCAAGGAAACTTTTATTCGAGCAAAAAGGGGAGGTGGATAAAATACAAGTAACAAGAAGAAGACACAAAAACTTTTCTTACTGGGAGAGATTTGGCAGAGCTATTCTTTTCTAGGGCTTATCACTTCCTCGGGGTTTCTTTAAAAAATATGTAAATAAATAATATTTCTGGATTTTAAAAAGTATTTATCAATAGCGTTTTAGTAACTGGTTCTCATCAACTATTAGAAGCATGTTAAATTAAGGAATAGTTTTCAAATTGATGACTGATCAATAAACTATTAAGATAAAATGTAAAGTCATTTATTGAGGAAAATAGCAATAAATACTCTATATTCTAAGGCATTGATTGACTCAATCATTAAAACTGGCTTCCAGTTAGTCAATGATGAGAAAGAAATGACTAACATGAAAATATTTAGTGCCTTAATAAAATTACAAAATAAGTTACATCAAAAACCTCTCTGGATTTCATACTTAGTAGTTATAGAGTAGTTCTATGACTTCACTGGCCACAGAAGGAAAAAACTGTTCACTTGATGATACCTACTATCTAAAAGTCTTCGTATGAGACCTCTAAGGCTTTTATAACATTTTTTTAAGGTAGATGTTAATTTATCTCTTTGTAAAATATAATGACTAAGAACTTCACCTTGTTGAAATAAAATGCCCACTCCAACCAAAACAAAAAATAATATTCTATACTTTTAGAGCACTTCCCACGAAATACCAGCATATACAATTGTTACTGAACCGTGAGTGAATAACTAACTGCCACCTGAGACAGAACATTCCTGTATTACTTCATCACTTACCGAAAGTTTTTCACATGGTCTTCCACTCCCGAAAGACGAATGGAGTGCTGCAGCGCGCTCAGGTAAGTCAGGGCCTGCGTGGAGGACCCCCAGTTCACGTCTGCAGGGGACAGCGTTCACGCCGCAGCACACCCACGTCAGCAACCAGCCACCGGTTTGAGACACAGAGAAGTAAAGAGTGCTGTCACATCTAAAAAGTCAATTGCTAAAATAAACTATTATAGTAGGAACTTTTATTAGTTCAAGTTCACAGCATGACATTAAGAATGCTAATCGGAACTATAATTGCTTTTTAAAGAAAAAGTTCAGTTTAGAAAAGGCTGAGATAACAGGGCTGTAGACATGCTCTGCGTGCAATTTCAGAGTCTTTCATAAATAAAGAAAACATTTTAAAATGATCATTTATATAGCCAAAGTTAAAAGGAAAGAGGCAGCTCCATGAATGTTAAAAAGTACTGTTCATAGGCCTGACCAGGCGGTGGCACGGTGGATAGAGCGTCAGACTGGTATGCGGATGACCCAGGTTCAAGACCCCGAGGTCGCCAGCTTCAGCGTGGGCTCATCTGGTTTAAGCAAAAGCTCACCAGCTTGGACCCAAGGTCACTGGCTCGAGCAAGGGGTCACTCAATCTGCTGAAGGCCCGTGGTCAAGGCACATATGAGAAAGCAATCAATGAACAACTAAGGTGTCGCAACGAAAAACTGATGATTGATGCTTCTCATCTCTCTCCGTCCCTGTCTGTCTGTCCCTATCTATCCCTCTCTCTAACTCTCTCTCTGTCAATAAAAAAAAGAAGTACTGTTCATAGTACTTACCAGTTTAAAGCTATTTGGATAGGCAATTTTTTCTTTACTAAATAAGCAGCCTGGACACAAATGATAATTTTATGCATTTGTTATTTTAGAGACTCAATGGGCATATTCAAGAAAAGACTGCTTCTAAGATAGTTAAAATCATACCTTCTTTGTCCACTTCATCTCTAAAGCCACCAATTCTATCTAATCCAAAACCTCATCGTATAGTAGTAGAATTAAAACATGTTTCCTTGCTGCTCTTGTAATCAGTTCCTAATCTAGTCTATTGGGCCAAAAATTTTCAAACTTGTATCACTTATCTTTCTTCTGCATTACAGGTTACCATAGTGAATAGTGGAGTAATCCTATTATATCTTAGCATCATCATCTTACATGAAGATATACCAAGTTACCAATAAGACACATTCTAGATAATCTTGAACTATTTCCCAGTTAAAATGTCTGTCCAGTTCACCCTGCCACCCAGTAAGCTAATGGAAACATACGACATCTTTTGGTATTTTGTGAATTCAGTGGCACGCATTACAGTGGGTACTCAGACCATACCAGGTAGTACATCCATACGTATGCTTATTAAGCTTACAGCTACAATACTGCAAAGCAAAACATTTCAAAGAATAATTTAAAAATCTTTGGAGTGCAATAAAATGTTAAGCATATGAATTTGTTATTTTTCCACAAATAGGATTAAATTTAATTTATGGGTAAGAATGGGATTTCATAGACTAAAATGTCTTGTAATTGTTTCATTAAAATAACATGTGGTTATAAATAAAATATTTGATATTTTACACAAAGTACCCTTTAAATATATAGAAGATAATGCTTAGATACGAAAAATAACAAAGAACTTCCAGATGTTCCTAGCTTGAAATACTAATTAGAAAAGGTTACTAACCTGGTTTTTTGTAGGTAACATATATATAGAGCCCAAGGACTATGACATATGTCAGCAGTGCAGCCCACCAATTAATGACAAACATCACTATGCAACAAAGAATTGCTCCAATAAGTGATATCCACATGTTGTAGTACTTGAATGCAGGACGCCATCCTAACAACAAATAAAATAGATAAATGAGTCATTCACATACCTCATCTGCTTTAGACAGTGGTACCTATGTATGTACAAAATAACTTTCTTGTGGCTGCTATGCAGAGAGATCTTTAAACATTTCAGTATAAGGTTAATATATAACAGTAAAGTAATAAACCATTATTGAGTATGATTTAATTTCATGACTCTCAGTGGCCATGAAAAGAACACACCTGTTTACACTTCCACATTATTCTGTCTTAGTGCTTCTGTATCCAGTAAACTCTTTAGTAAAAAACGTGTAAATCAACCTACCCTAGTGACCACTAAAAACTGGATGGAGAAAGTTTTTAAGAAGAGGTTTAAGTTGAGTCCTTAATAGTGTGGTTGTTTTCTTCCCTGATTTTTGGTACGAGACATACCCATATTCTAATGAACGTACAAAACATTTTGAAAAAAAACATTATTGAGAATTATTAAAAATTTGTCTACTTGTTGAAAAAACTAAGAGTTAATTATAGAAACATATCTTCCCATTTGGTAAAACACTTATCAATTAAGTTTCACTCAAATTTTTAAAAATTTTAAGTCATTTCAATAAAATTTGCAATATTTTTAAAGTTAAACTTTTCATTTTGAGATAATTACAAATTCACACGAAGTTTTAAGAAATAGTACAGAGAGATTCACAGACCTTTTACCTGTTTCCCCCAATTATAACCTCTTGCAAAAGGATATTACAATACCACAACTAAGGTACTAGTATTAATTAATACAAATTCAAGAAGAGGCAAACATAAGATTCCTTTAAAGCCACACCACCTCTAAAATTTATGTTCTTACAGTGAAATCTGGAACTAAGAAATTTGTGTCCTGAGTTACCATATTCTTCTGCCCATTCTGAGACTTCCAGATCCCTACAAGGAACAGTACTTTTTGTCCCTTCATTTCCTTCCCTACTATCCAGGTGGTGTCATGGCTTTTAACAAAAATCCTGTCACAAAATGTGTTTCCCACTGATAAAGACCCCTATATTAGAACTCCACAGAACTCACTGTGTTAAAAGTATATCTGCTCAGGTTAACTATCTATAATGTTCTTAGAACTAAAAGAGAAAGCAGCTAAATAAACAAAAACAAAGAAAAAAGCAAAATAGTTCTTTCACAGTGCTGGTCAGAATTTGGGAGTAATGTTATCTTAAATGATAGCATGACTTGAAAATAAAAAACAGAATATTACCAGTAAAATTCATGATAAAAAGGTCTTTGAAGACACAGTTGACTGGACTCAACTATAAAAGCAGACTGAGCATTCATGAGCTAATCCCACACATACCATCTTTTAAAACGTGTTAGTTTTATTTCCTCTAAAATCTAAGAAACGACCATTTAAAAAGCTTTTAAAAAGGGTAAAGTCACCTGGAGATTTTGCAAGTGATGCATGGAATACTGAAAAATTGATCAGTGCGTAGGATGCAAGGAAGAAGTTAGAGATAATTGGAGCAATAACATTCAGTTCAGCTGCAAAAGAAGTAAGGCATAATTATTGACATATTAGATATTTTTAACTTTTCAAAAATTATGAATTATTTCAAATCTTCAGATAATGACATAATGCTGCTCCTATATTGACCAGATATCCAGATGTAATAAATACACTTTGCCATATACATATACACTTCACTTTTTAGAAATCAAACCTTATGTAGAGTTGAAACCCCGTGTATATATCACTATTCCAAAGTTGGTATATTCTTTTCCCAATGCTATAAAGTTTTACTACATCCATATATAGACAATCAGCATTGTGCAGTACTGTTTGGGGTGTTTTAGAAGTCACATAAATAGTATCATACTATATGTATCATTCTGCAATTTGATTTAATATGATTATATTTGAGGTTCATCCACAGTGATGATATGAAAAGTGGTGATAGATATGAAAACCAAGTTCATTCTATTTTTACTGCTGAGTATTATTCTGCAGTTCCATTCTTCCACTGACACGTGTCCAGGTTGCTTTCATTTCTTACTATTATAACTAAGAACACTAAAAACACTCTTGTATGTAGGCACACATGCAAGTTTCTATACAGTACATACTCCTAAATAGAATTGCTGGGCTGTGGGAAACTACTAAATATTGCCAGCTTGTTCTAAAAAAGCAGCTATATCAAACACATACCTTGCATTACATGATGGTTAGTTTCCACAGCTGGTGGTATGTATAATCAGACTTTTAATAAAAGTTAAATAGACTTTAGCAATGTGACCCATTAGCTCACCGGTGAGCAGAGGCAAAGTGCCAAACAGCAAATCAGTAGAGTTCCTACTTTCAAGAGAGACGGTGAAATTCTTTTCTTTACCCTATTATTGTATTTGTTGTAGGAACAAAATCTAAGAGTTCTTTCTAGTCCTAATGGGGACTTAGTGATGGTAATACTTTTTTTATTAGAAAATATGCTTTGAGTGCTATTATTTGCAGTATTTTTTAAACATTCTTTCATTTGATCAGAAAGAAACTAACTATACTAGGCAAAGTAATATTGTTTACTATTTAATAATTCAATGTTTACAGCTAATACTATAAATACACCAAAATTTACATTAGGCACACCATTTATGTGACTAACCAATTAAGATGAATCCAAGTGCAATTAAGAAGGTTAAGAGGTAACCACGAAGAGGTTCATTATTTTTCCCATAACCTTTTGCAAACATCTGGAAAGCTGGGTAGATGTTGTCCTTACATAGAGCCTAATGAAGAAATGTAAACAATAAAATGAAACATTCTGAAATTAGACAACAGATTTGCTTATAGTTACAACAGGTTGGTTGGTCAGGAATGGAACCCACTTTTCTAATTCTTTGTCCTCTTTCTTTCCCCGTCTCACATTACTTTACCTACAAACTGTAAAGCCGATGCAAACATTTTAAGAATCAGAAAGGGCTTAGAATACCAGAAGTTTTTATTCACCATATCCCACCGCCATGCTGAAAGTCTTTTATGAATAAAATAAGAAAAGCAGATGTACAAATAGAAGATATTTGGAAGCTTGAGAACTATGACAGAGGTGTAACCTACTTTACATCGAGTTCCAATGCTAGACTTAAAGAAGATAAAAATCTTATTTATAGAACTTATTCGTTTCTTTAAAACTACAGAATATTATTTTAAGGAATATATTCTACATCTTCACTGTAATAACTAGCTACAACTACAACATTAAGAACAAAGCTGCAAAATCAACATTTTGTTGATTTGATTTTGTAATAAAAATATGTTCTATTCAGTATCAGCTATTCACTTAATGCTCATTAAAAGGAGATAACATCTATCTAATTCATTGTTGTGCTCTGAGTACCTAACACAATGTGTGCTTCTTATCCTTGGTAAATATGGAAATTTATGTTAACAGAGTATGTAAAAAAAACAGCAAAAATTTATCACTACTTCCAGAAACACAATTCAAAGACTACATTCTGACAGTAGAAAAATGTACAAATATTTATTATTTATAGACATTCATATTTATATGCCTAAAAGTAAACACCAGTCTTTTTTCTTTTTTTTTTTAAGCAAGAGATAAAGACAGAGACAGACAGGGACACACAGACTGGAAGGGAGAGAGATGAGAAGCATCTGTTCTTCATTGAGGCACCTTAATTGTTCATTGATTGCTTTCTCATATGTGCCTGACCAGGGGACTCCAGCAGAGCAAGTGGCCCCTTGCTCAAGCCAGTGACCTTGGCGACCTTGGACTCAAGCCAGTGACCATGGGATCATGTCTATGATCCCACGCTCAAGCTGGCGACCCCATGCTCAAGCCGGGTGACGCAGCACACAAGCCAGCGACCTTGGGGTTTTGAACCTGGGTTCTCAGCATCCCAGACTGATGCTGTATCCACTGCACCACAGCCTGGTCAGGCAACACCGTTCTTGATATATGTGTGAGTGTGTGTGCGCGCGTACATGTGTGCATTATACATATGGGATTGACAAGAGTAAGCAAATAATTTAAAAATATTAACAATCGCAGAATAAAATATATTCTCTTAAACTCCCCTATAATGAAGCTTGTCATGTGGAAATACTTACCTGAAATATTTTGGGCGCACTCACAAGGGATGCTAATGCAGAAGAAAGAGTGGCTGAAAAGACACCTGCAGAAATTAATGGGGCAAATCCTGACACCATGCTCATTACCTAAAAAAAGGTGATAAAAATGGAAAAATAAGTTTTACAAATAATTTTAAAAGGAACATACTTATACATCATTATTCTAATGAAAGAAACTAATATTGGGAAAAATTTTGATAATAAACAGTAATAACTGTTATATGCTCTTCAAATTCAGGAACAGATATACCTCTACTCCTTACCTATAAAAAATCTTTTCTTTTGTAAAATTTCAAAGACACGAAATACAGAGAAAAGAGCCTATTGAACCACCAACCATTCATCACCCAAAATTCCATGCCTATCTGCAATGACCTCAAAGCTAAGTAAGTGTGAAAACGAGATAAGTGAAGAAAAAAGTTGAGAACAGAAAATACACCACACTGATGGATTAAAGCAAAATTGACACATTACTAATAACCTTTCACCTTCCACGTTGTGAGGGAAAAATTATGTTTTCTTACATATACTCAAATTGAGGTAAATAATGCTCCTACTTAGCATTTGAAAACACTATGCCAGGTTTCCTGTTTTCTAGTTATATATTTACCCAATACCTCTCCATTTGCCACCATTTTATAGTAAAATATGAGTCGCAAGAATAATGATAACATCAATACTGGTAACATCAGAAGAAAAAAGATGGTTTTTGTCTCTAAAAATGAGAAATAAAGACAAAAGCACAATAAAAGATAAAAACACGACAAATAAAATGGTGAAATTTTGTGTGTCAGGTATGCGTATCGATGATTTAGGGTTCACACTGATTTGGACACGTAAAAATAAAAAGCAGTTGCACTCCAAGCAGAGTAAAGCATCAAGTAAAGGAACAGGATAGGGTCAGCATGTATGCATGTATACGTGTACAAACACACCATGACTGCAGTCCCGTCCGAAGAGAAGGCAGTGGGATTTAAGTCCAGTATGAAGTGCTTTGATTAAGAGCAAAGAAACTTATATTTTTGTTTATTAAACAATGGGGATTCAAAGTTTCAGCGGACATTAAAATGTAGAACTACTAGAATAAGAAACATCAGTATATACAAAAAAAACATAAAAATTTAAGACAAGCTGACCAAATCACTTTTCTTTCTGAAATGTGAAAAGTCAATTATATGTAAAACAGCATTATAAAGTTTGGCTTTGTATATATTTTATGATGGAGATTTCAACTTATATGTTCCTCAGTTATGTGCAAGCCTGCATTCTTAATTTTCTAAAAGACAAGAAATTTATTTTCACAGGATTTTTCCCTCGTTTTGTATCACTTTACAAAGTATTTAACAAATTTTTTTAACTTAAAATTTTACTTAAATAAGAAAAGCAGCTTTATGTATATAAAACTCCTCTTTGCTTGAATGAGTCCATACTAACCTTGATAAAGACAACACCCTTTTCTGTTTTAATGTGGCAACACAGAAATCTGATTGACATTTCAGTCACTGGTCAGAGACCAACATTTGTGCCTTTCATACACAATATCAATGTCAGAATTGGCCTGAATCATAGCTGGACATGAATACTTTCTTTCATTCCTACAATTCTGCCTAGTCTTGTGACTAGCAAAACAAACTTCTATTACATAATTGAATTCAATATTTAGGAGCACTGAAAGAGTAGTCAATTGCTTGAAACTATACAATAGAAAATAAAAATAATGGCATTAAAACTTTAAGTTCAAAAATTTTGTTATAAAATTTATGTATTGTATATAAAATTTACACTGTTCTGAAATACATTGAATACTCAACTGTTATGCTTATTGTATTTACATAACCATAAAAACCCACTAGGAAGCAAAACTTTTATTTTTTACTTTGAATAATAGAACCATCTATTGTAAAAATTTACAACAGAATATATTATTTCAGGTTCCTGAATCTACTCATCTTTGTGTTCTTTTCCTTCTAGTATTCTAGGACTTATCAAGCAATTCTCAAGTTATCCTTTAAATTTTAGTAATTCTTTCTCTCTTTATATAGTCTTTTCTCAGTTTCTAAAATCCTAAACATTTCATAAAAATTTCTTTGCACTTTGAATACCTTATAAAGGGAATAATGAAAAAGCAGGACTAATATTCTCCAAATACTTGTGATTACTAATCTTTACATTGTTCATATGTTTGAAAAGTTCACAACCTTTCAAGCATCCATTAAGAATTAAAAAAAATTTTTATTATATTGTTAAATAGTAGTTCATCATAGCATGACTCTATGAGCCATACCTAATTAAATAACACTATTAATACTGACCAATACTTTTAAAGGGGTATTTACATAAAGAAATTGAGAAAATTGACTTTTCTCTAACTAGAAAACTGAAATCATTTCAATTAGTATGGATTTCAATTGTTCAAACTAAAAATGAAATACTTAGGTATATATCTAATGAAATATGTAGAGGACTTAATCGTATTCTGAAAACTACACAATGCTAATCAAAGATCGAAGTAAATGGAAAAACATACCATATTCATGGACTGGAATACTCAACATAGTAAACATGTCAAATCTCCCCAGATTGACATATGAGTTTAATGTAGTTTCTATCAAAATCCCAGCAAGACTTTTGGTAGATAGAATAAAAACAAAATTATTCTAAAATTTATATGGAAAAGCAAAGAGACTAAAATAGCTAAAACAATTTTGAAAAAAAATAAAATGGAAAATATTGATCAAGCTGACTTTAAAACAGTAATCAAGAATGTATGGTATTGGTGGAGGAATAGAGGCACAAATCAATGCAAAAGGCACAGGATGCAGAAATAGACCCAACAAACATGACCAGGTGTGAGATGTTTCCTATGCATCCTTTAATTCAAAAACAGTATACAATATATATTATACTCTAGGTGTTACCCATGGGGGATGTTTTGCTTTTGAATGGCTTGAGATTTTACCATTTCATATTTTTCTGTTTGTCCAATTAGTTACCTACATTCTTTTTGAAAAGGTATCTAGTTATAAGAACCGTCCTCCTTTCTAGGTTACTGCTGTACTCTAAATGGTCAGATTTGACAGCAGTCTGACATCTAGATAAATATAGAATGTGTGTATAACATAAATTTGATGCTCACCTGGAAGTTGTTCATTAGGCCATAGGAACAAGGATTGCTTTCACAATAAGAAAAGTCAAAGTTTAATTTGCAGGCTGCAGAAGTACAGTTTGTTAGCTCGGTTACAATAGTGTCATTAATGTTCCCTGTGGCATCCCGAACAACACAAGAACCTGAGCACAAATGACAAAACAAATAATATAGCTAATGTTTATATTCATTTATACGTACCCATAAAAAATTATGATACTAACTGCATATACACTTGCTTGTAATAGCATACATTGCATTTACAATTAAGACATCTTTACATGGAACAAAATTTGGAAAGCATTGTCCCCAATATTTACATAGTGAAATGGAAACTTACAGAGTACTATTTACACTTGTATACTCTACAACCTTCTAAATATAGTTCTTTATAAATAGTATTTTTAGGAAAACTAGTATTGCCTGACCTATTTGGTTAAGACATCCTTAAGCAAATATAAAAATCTTGTGTTGAAAGAGTTCCAAGCCAGAACTGTGGGTGCAGTGGATAAGTGTCGACCTAGAATGCTGAGGTTGCTGGTCCTAAACCCCAGGTTTGCCTGGTCAAGGCACATATAAGAAGCAACTTCTATGAATTTATGCTTCCCGCTCCTTCCCTGCCCCACTTTTCTCTTTCTCTCTCAAATCAAATGGCATATTTTCCTATACTCCAAATACTTTATATTTAAAATCTGCCAAATATCACACTTCAGTTAATATCTTCTGTATGGGAAAACAATTTGAACATTAATGAATTATAAGTCTTTTTAAACCTTTGTCTAAAATAGATCTGCCCTGATAAAATATATGGTATCTGAGATTTACTTAAAAATTACCTGTGGGGCACAGTGAATCAGTATAGATGAAATAAGGTTAACCATGTATTGATAATTCTTGAAAACTTTTCGAAGCTCGGTGATAATTGTTATGTTGGGCTCATTAGAAAATGCTCTCGACTTTTGTGAAAAATTGAAAACTCGCATAATAAACATTTAAAGTGTTTTCTTGAAGAAAGCACTTCATTATTTGGAATAACATATGATGTACAATAAGTAATTACCATTCCTTAGACTTCATATATTTTTACTTTTGAAGCTATTGTCACATCATATATGATGTAATATAGACATTACAGCAAAAAAAATAATAAAGGGAAAATTAAGTTTGAAGGGGTGAATATTTTAATGACTTAAATTTCTTCATCTAACTTTCACAGCACTGTCTGCAAAATCATGTTTCCTTAAAGGTACTTCGGAAACCATTGGGGGATGAGGGGAGAAAGAACCTAGCCCTGTCTAGCCCTAAAGCAAGTATGCTTTTACGTGTTTTGTATTCCAAAATATGTTTTGGAGAAAAAAGGTTCCATTGTTTTGAACTAGTTATACAACCACTGGTGTAGAGGCAACATGTGCTGGCTCAGCCACTGAATATCAGGGAAAAAGGGCTATTCCTATTGCTCCAAGGGTGAATGTAGACAGAATAAAATGAGGATGAGGCCAGTAGTGTTACAGGGTCAGGTAAAAAGAGATTTTCCACTTTTAAATAGTCAGTTAATATCATTCTTTAAATTAAAACTAAATTTTCTGCCTGACAAGACAGTGGTGTAGTGGATAGAGTGTCGGCCTGGGACACTAAGGACCCTGGTTGGAAACCCTGAGGTCACCAGCTTGAGCACGGGCTTATCCGGCTTGAGTGTGGGATCATAGACATGACCCCATGGTTGCTGGCTTGAGCCCAGAGGTCACTGCCTTGAAGCCCAAGGTCGCTGGCTTGAGCAAGGGGTCACTGGCTCAGCTGGAACCCCTGGATCAGGGCACAAATGAGAAAGCAATCAATGAACAACTAAGATGCCACAACTACAAGCTAATGATTTTCATCTCTCTTCCCATATGTCTGCCCCTCTCTTTCTATCTCTCTCAATAAAACAAAACAAAATAAATTTTCTTTAGCTTGTGTATGAAATAAACAAGAATGCTAGGTAGGAACTTTTAAGGGAATAAATTTTTTGAAAATGAGGTTTATGTATGAATTTTAAGGATAAATGAAATCCAATTCCTTTTAAAAATTTAATTTAGCCCACCACAATAGCTCTTGTTTAGTGAAATTTCAAAATTATATTTATGCAAATTAGCATCAGAGTTTGTAAAAAAGAGTTCTGTCACTTCTGCCCCCAAATGACTCACTATATGGCAAAAATAAAATTTTCTTACTGAAATACTATGGAAACCTTATAGTCTATGAATTTGGAGTTTGTGATTCTTTAAGTTGATATTAAAATAAGATAGATTCTTATAGTATGCTTAAAACATTTAACTGTAAAATTTAAACTTTAGAGTTTATACATTTTTTTGTGTGTGACAGAGACAGACAGAGAGAGAGAGGGACAAATAGGGACAGACAGGCAGGAGGGAAAGAAATGAGAAGCATCAATTCTTCGTTGCTACACCTTAGTTGTTCACTGATGGCTTTCTCTTATGTGCCTTGACCAGGGGGTTACAGCAAAGCCAGTGACCCCTTGGCTCAAGCCAGCGACCTTAGGCTCAGTCCAGCAACCATGGGGTCATGTCTATGATCCCACACTCAAGCCAGCAACCCTGAACTAAAGCTGGTGAGCACGCACTCAAGCCAGCTGAGCCTGTGCTCAAATCTGCAACCTCAGGGTTTCGAACCTAGGTCCTCTGCATCCCAGTCCAATGCTCTATCCACTGTGCTACCTCCTGATTTAGCTATAGAGTTTATGCATTAAAAACAGTATTTACATTTTAAGAATATACCTATGTTTCCTGGGTAAAGTATATGGTTTCATGAAAGTATAATTAAAAATTTGAGATGTCTAATCACTGCATGCAAATTATATATAAATTAATATATACATATATGCAAATTAGCATCAGTTTGTAAAAACTCTGAATTATACATAGAACCTACCATTACACACAGCCTTTAAAGACTATTTAAAAACAAAAATCTGCTTTGTCATGAAAACAATTTGTTTTTTTGAGTGACAGAGGGACAGACAGGAAGGGAAAGAGATGAGAAGCATCAACTCATAGTTGCAGCCCCTTAGTTGTTCATTGATTGCTTTTTAGTATGTGCCTTGACCTGGTGGCTCCAGCCAAGCCAGTGATCCCTTGCTCAAGCCAGTGACCTTGGGCTTCAAGCCAGTGACCATGGGGTCATGTCTATGATCCCATGCTTAAGCCAGTGATCCTGCTCTCAAGCCAGATGAGCCCATGTTCAAGCTGTACCCTTGGGGTTTCGAACCTGGGTTCTCAGCGTCCCAGGCCAACACCCTATCCACTGTGCCATTGCCTGGTCAGGCGCCACGAAAACAATTCTTTAAAGCAAGAAATAGTTATCCTTGGTAGTGAAATCTCTAAGCTTCATTTCTTTTAGCTATGAAACAGTGATTTTAGAAACTGCTTAATAACGTAAGTCCTTTCAAGTTTTAAAATGCTGTGAGTCCAAGTCCATTAAGTGTACTGAAATGGTTAAATACAATTTGCATTCAATTTATTAAGACTTCAGTTAGTTTTTTCACTCAATATAGTATGCTCTATTCATTAAAATCAGTTTTTATGGTAAAAAAGAAAAAAGCTAGGCAGTGCTTAATGTCCTTGAAACAATCTCATATAGTAAGATTATATGAAAATATTAAGTAACCACTATAAAAAATATTCAAGAATTTATAAAGAGCAGAGAGTTAAGTGCATTACTTTTACATATAAATGCTATTATAGCTCAGTGAAATTTAAGAGTTTGCAGAAAAGATTTTATGTCACTTTCTAATTTAGTACAATTAATAAAAATCCTGGAGGAGAAGCAATAGAGCCTTTGCTGGTTTAGATAATTCCATAAAATCACTACTAGTTGACTTAAAACTGTTTTTTAAATTCAAATATGTGATACTGTGTCTTTTACTGAAATATTTCTGAATTTAAAAATGTCATGCAATAACTATTTATAGTATGTACATCATGAAATTTCTGAAGCATATGAGAAATGTAAGGAAGGCATTTACCTACAGATACTGCAATTCCTGTGTAAACCACCGTAGTAATTAAAATGGCTAAGAGTGTTCCTTTGGGTATGGCTGACTGAGGGTCCTAGAAAACAAGAAGATTGTTTTTAATTCTACCTTAAAAAAATATATATATATATTTATTATATATAAGTAATATATATTATTAATATATATCATTATTAATATGTAATCAATACAGTACTTTGTAATATAACCAATGCAGTACTTACTGCGAGATCACCTGAGATATTTGCTCCAGCCAGAATACCAGTTGCAGCAGGAAAAAAGATGGCAAAGACAGAGAAAAAAGTCTCTTCATCTCGAAAATCTGGTCCAAAGTTCTCATTAAATATTTCAGCTGTAGAGAACAAAAGATTTTCGGCAATTAAGAGCAAATCAGACCATAATAGTTTAGGTCAAGAGTAAGTGGTATGTATGATCCCTACCATTTCTTCAGTTCAGGTATCAGATAAACTCTTAAATATTTCCTAATTCACATATTGGTATTCCTGTTTTCTTATGTGAGGAAACAGTTTACAACTAAAATGATGATTTGACCTGGGACATTCCCTACTATTTTGTATATCTTAATAATCAAGTTTCAAGCACCTCTAACTTGATTGCTACCATTAATTAGTCCAAATGTAAGTCAAAGTGTAGATAAACCCCTTAAGAGGTCAAAGAAGTAAGAAAGGAAGTAGAAAAATGAAAGAAACATCACACCAATCTGGAACCATTTTCTTTTTTTTACTTCCAACTTAAATATTATCTGTACAGCTTTCTTTATTTCCAAGTGGTGACTTGTTTAATTTTTTAGGCTATTTTGGGGGCTTCCAAGTAATTTTAAATAGAGCAAATAGGTAAAGGTCCTTTCCATTTCAACAATAATGAAAGCTTCAAATAGTCCTACCGTTTCCATCTATTCCGATAGATGGAAACTGACACTAAAAGAACCAATTATCTGTCATTTTTCATCCATCCACCCATCCATTTAATATTTGAGTATCTACAATGTGCTAGGTCCTGTACTGAAGCCATCTAGTATGTCAAGAGATACACTGGCAAGAAGCTAGACATTGTTCCTACCTTTATAGAACTTAATAGTCTCAATGGGGAGCTACACAATAAGTAAAGAAACAGGTCATTATGAATAGTATTAAATGTACTGATGGAAGCAGGGTGTTGTGATAAAGAATGAGAGAATCTAATTCAGTGTGGTTACAGCAGGCTAAAGAGGTGTAACTAAGGAGACAATACTTAAAAAGAGACTTTACTGAGCAAGAATCAGGCAGGTGATCATTGGGGGACAGATTACACCAGGAATAAGGAAAGACATTTATAAAGGCCCAGAGATAGGAAAAAGGCTTAGCTCTTAAGGAACTAAAAGAATGTAAAGGTCTTATTATAGTAAGGAAGAAAATAAAATCAGGTAGGTGAGATCAGCGGGGTAAGACTATGCATAATTTTAAAGATTAGATTGTATCCTAAATATAGTGAAAAGCCAAGGTAGGCTTAGAAACATGCAAATGACATTATGTGATTAAGGCTGTGTGAATGCTGTGTGGACAGTGAGCTGAAGGCATCAGCAGCTGAAGCAGAAAGACCAATTAGGAGGTGACTCCAGTGGGTCAGTCTGTGAGGAGAGAGGAACATACCGATTAAAGAAAGATTGGAAAGTAAAGAGGCAGGTAGGAAACACCGAGATCTGGGCTCTTTTGATGTACTGAAATGGAAAAGTCTGAGAAGGATTAGGAAGGAGAGACATCAAATAAGCAGTTATGTTTGTCCAGAGTTTAAAAGAGAAATCCAGAAATAAAAACGTGGTAGTATCTCAATAGCATTTGGAGCCAGGAGAATAGACATCACTAAAGGAAAGAATATAGTTAGAAGGCCCAGAACCAAACCTGTGCAACTCTGACATTTAGAAGACAGGAAGAAGGGAAGAGGGGTGTCAGGAGAAACAGACATAGTGACCAGTGTGACATCAAATGAAACCAGGAAACTATTACAAGGAGAATGGGACAACTAAGTGTAACACTGCTGAGAAGATGGGGACTGAAATTCTCCCTGAATTGTCCTCCTTAGTAGATACATGCTTAAGTACAGGATTGAGAGACAAGTCATGATTTCTGTAGCTTCTCTCAAAATGTTTAGCAATCATAGTAATTAGATACACATGAAATTATAAAACAAGTGTGGCAAAAACATAGACTATAAAAGCATTCATCATTGGTGAATCTTGCCCTGGTCGGCAAACTGCGGTCACGAGCCACATCCTGCTCTTTGGCCCCTTGGGCGTGGCTCTTCCACAAAATACCACGTGCGGGCGCTACCTCGATAAGGAATGTACCTACCTATATAATTTAAGTTTAAAAAATTTGGCTCTCAAAAGAAATTTCAATTGTCGTACTGTTGATATTTGGCTCTGTTGCCTAATGAGTTTGCCGACCACTGGAAGGGATTTATTGTATCAATTTTTCAAGTTCTCTGCAAGTTTGAAATTATTCTGAAATAAGGAATAAGTGAGAGGTATGAATTTGAGAAATTTGTTTATGAAAGGGAACTAGAAAATGAGGTAGTAACTGGAGAACAGAAGACAAGACGGAATTACTAAAGCAAGTTCATAAGCATATAAGAGGTGAGGGTTTTGATGCAGGAAAGCGAGTCAGTTATGAAAGGATAAATGCCTTTCAGGAAGTGAAAAACAGCACACACCGGTCTTTGGTGAAAGAGAAATACTTGACCTATCAGAGGAAAAACAGAGGGAAAATGAGTCCTCTTTAGGCAGTCACTTGAGCTGACAAGTTTATCAAGATGACCTGTTTGCCTGACCAGGTGGTGGCGCAGTGGATAGAGCATCGGACTGGGAAGCGGAAAACCCAGGTTCGAGACCCCGAGCTTGCCAGCTTGAGCGCGGGCCCATCTGGCTTGAACAAAAGCTCGTCAGCTTGGACCCAAGGTTGCTGGCTCCAGCAAGGGGTTGCTCGGTCTGCTGAAGGCCCACGGTCAAGGCACATGTGAGAAAGCAATCAATGAACAACTAAGGTGTTGCGATGGCAACGAATAACCGATGATTGATGCTTCTCACCTCTCTCCATTCCTATCTGTCTGTCCCTATCTATCCCTCTCTCTGACTCTCTCTCTGTCCCTGTAAAAAAAAAAAAAAAAAAGATGACCTGTTTATCACCACACTGCCTTCATGTAAGGAGAGGAGACCCAAGCAGTGTCAGCCACCAAAACAAGAGTCACAATCCAAAGGATATTTAGATTTATTTACCTCAGATTGAATTAGGCCCAGATGTGCCACTTAAATACAATGTAAATTATTACTATTCTAGCCAACTAGTATTATAAGTTGCCAAGGGTCTGAAATAAAGGAAATGAAAAATGTGGGCTAGCAGATATTTTTAAATCAATTAAAAGTCATAATTAGAAAATAAACAGAAATATTTTTAGAAGTACTCATTCACTATAACTTTTAATACTTCTTTAAAAAGTGACAAAAACAGATATTCAAAAACATATATAATGTGGCCTGTGGTGGCGCAGTGGATAAAGCGTGGACGGGGAACGCTGAGGTTGCTGGCTCAAAACCCTGGGCCTGCCCGGTCAATGCATATATGAGAAGCAACTACTACACTTTGATGCTTCTCACTCCCCGCAAGCCCATTTCTCTCTCTCTCTAAAAAAATAAAATAAATTAAAAAATTAATAAAATCTTTTTAAAAAAGTAAAAACATGTATAATGTAAAAAATTGAAGTAAAAATATTCATAATTAGAAGAAATGTCACAGATATATGAAAGTACAAAATACAGATGAAAACTGAAAAATTCCCACACAATTAATAATGAAAATTGTAGAAAAACTTAAACTGCAATTACACAGAAACTGATACTTCTAGTTCCTTTTTATTTCTAGTTCCTCAGACACTCTTAGACTGTTGTGCTGAAATACAACTAAAAGAATAAAAAAGCCGCATCAGAATTAAAGAAAAAGCCACGTAAGAACAGAAGTTACCTTTCGCTTACATTCTCAAAATTAGTAGAGAACTAACATACTTTTTTTCAGTAGCAATGATTTTGTTTTACATTCTGATACCTTTTGTTGATAATAATAAAAGTAAAGATATAAATGAGAGTGATACTTTATTCCAATTGTAACATACATTAAGGATATAAAACTAAACTGAACTGTCAATTAGTCACCATACCAAACTCAATTACATCACAATATATCTAAAATGTATTTAAACTTATTTACTAATAGAATGGTGTAATATAAACCTTTAAAAATTCTATCTTTTTTACTTACTTTTGTAACCAAAGAAACCTCTGGGCTTCTTGCTCTCAAATGGGATAAAGGTCCCTATGACGAAATCACCAATGGCAAGCAGCAGAATCACCAAAAGAACAATCTGAGCCTAGAATTTTAAACATTTAGAATCAAAATCAAATCTTTTATGCTGTACATTAGTTCAGTTCCACCAGAGGTAACTTGCACGGGGGAAAGGATTTCTGTCTTGTTGCCTCAGTGCCTCAAACAATGATAAGCAGGGAGTATGTGCTCCGTAAACTTTAAGTGAATAAACAAGAATGTTCAGTAAAGTGGGGAAAAAATGGATAGCAAAAGTAGGATGATGCCACATATTTTTGAAATGAATTAATGATGTGCATGCCTTCCCACAAATCACAAAGCACTATAAATTTCAAAACACTGTAGGCTTTTAGTCCTACCAATCACTTTCCTGTCCCCTCCAAGGTACAGTACAATCTTGACATGGACAACATACTTGCTACACACCCAAGTTTTACATACAAGTCCAAACACACACAATATTGAATGTGTGACATCTATATGAAAAGAAGACAACACCCAGGAGAGGAATTTAAGTAGCAATGGTACTGGAACAAAGGAACAATCTATGAGAACTACCATCTCCCATCTCTCACTTATTTTGTTTGTTTTATTGGTACATAACTGAAATATCAGTTTCAGGTGTACAACATAATGATTTGATATTTGGATATATTGTGGAGTGATTACAAGAAGTCTAGTTAACATCCATCTCTATACAGTTACAAATTTTTTTTCTGTGATGAAAATAAAAAGACACACTCTCTTAACAACTTCCAAATATACAGTGTGATATTATTAACTATTGTCACCATGGCTGAACATTACATGCCATGACTTATTTACTTTATAACTGCATGTCTGTACTTTTGACCCCTGTTCGCCCATTTTCCCCACTCTCTCTCCTCCTCCTCCACTTTTAACCTCCCAATAAATCTGAGCAGATACTCATGAAAAACTGTGTCATCTATGAGAATAAGGACCACTTACACGGTAATATCCCAGTCAATATGAAATAATTCTTAGTGAAGTCAATTTGTGAAATGTATAAGTAAATCATTTAATTTTATACTAATGACTTACCTACCATAGGAAATCATTCTTTCAGATTTTCCTAAATTTTTGATTTGGTAAATAGTATCATAGTTCTTATATAATACAAATATGTGATTTTATACAATCTATAAAGTAACCTCAAAGAAACCTGAAGCGACTCTGAGATGCTGAGCAACATCCTTCAGATATGCACTATTCGGGAATGAGAGCTGCACTATGGCACATTCTCTCAAAGATACAGATATATACAGGGGTGGGCAGAAGTACGTTTACCGTTGTTCGCCTGCCTTCATTAATAATAATACAATAAAGTTTTTCTTGTTCTCACAAATGTAAACCTACTTTTGCCTACCCCTGTTTTTGGGTGCTCTGCCTACATATTAACATGAGAAGTCACCGATTTCTCCCAGAAACAGTGGTATTGGCTTAGTATTCATGATTTCTGAGATTTCAGTAGCAAGGAGCAAAATTAGTTTCTTTAATCCCTAATGGCACCAACTTGAAGTTTGCTGCCCCATGTTTATTTTTGAAATTGAACTTTGTAACAAATCACTAAGCCAGTAGTTTAATTTGGGCTACCTAATACTCTGACCTGAGCATTTCTATATAATGTAAATCACAGGTGGCAGGGAAGTTAAAAGTAAAAAAAAAAATTAAGTACTGTGTTTATCTGGATCCTAGACTGATGGCTATATCCAAATATTCTGACTTGTCAATTAGAAATAATCTAACATAAATTTTTCTGAAAATAATTACTTAGGATCTTTCAAAATCTAAAAATGTTACCACACGTTATAACATTCCTAAAACAAAAGCTATAGAAGTTCATATATTAAATATTCACAGACAGTCCAGTGATATCACTACTTACTTTTGCTTCCCATTCCATTCCAGCTACAGAGATACCTAAAAGGATCACCACTGTGATGGCTCCAATAATTCGGATATCATTGATTCCGTCTATCATAGAAAGAGAATGTTCCTAGAAAAATTATAAATGTAATAAGCAATACTAGATATTTTAGATAAGGTCTAATTCTTCAGAAACATTTTAGAGATAGCACAGTGCCTTACATGTGGAAGCTGAATAACTGTCTATTTAACAAATGAATAGGAAGTCCTATGAAAAAGGAGTAACTATTAGTGATGTGTCTGTCATTCAAGGATCTGATGACATCAAAAATAAGATCAATTAATAATGCTATATTTAATCAGACACAGTAAATCAAAAAGGGAATCGCTAACAAGTAAATAAAAATCATAATATGACTAAATAGTACTAACAGTTAGGATTTTCTTCACATAAAAATATTTTGCATTTATTGTGATCAGTGAACTCATGCTTTATGTGGTCTTTAATTTGCATAAAGAGAAGAATACACTTTTGCACAGTTGCTCAAAATACACGGTTACCATTCTATGAGCAAAAAAGTATTTGTGGTTCAATATCAATGTAATTAAAAACATACACTAAACTAAACAATGAAAGAACACGAACTCTTGCTTACTTACAGCCCTGCCATCCTTCCCTTCACGCTTCTGGCCTAGCAAAGAGGGCAACAGCATGTGTCAGCTGTTCTCAGAGCTTACCCTTCCTAACGTACCACATGCTAGTGCAGAAGAGTTACAGCATCCTAACGTGAACAACCGTGTCGTTCATTTCATAACACTGAATCCTAATTCTCTTCTACTGCTCTAACTATACACATCCCAATGACTCATTCTGCCCTGCTCTTCTGATATTCACCTCTGGTTCCTCAAATCTGACATCTAAACTGTTCTGTGTTCTCTATCTCAAATGAATGACATTACCTTTCATCTAACTCCCCAACTCAGAAGTCTATGTGCAAACTTGAAGTCCTCCTCTCTAATTTCCCTCTTCCTACATTAACCCATCAATCCACTTAATTGACTTTTGAAAAAAATCTGTCAAATTCACCCACACCTCTCCAATCCCATTCACCATTGGTTTACTATAAGCCACATCTCCCCCCCTCCCCGGGATAGCTACAACCAACATTTAAATGGTTTTTATCTCCAGTTGTGATCCTCAACCCATTCTCTATACTGTAGTCATAGTTCTTTAGGTCATCTCATGATAATCGGATCATGTCATGGTCCCCAACTCCAATCAAGATAAGATTTAATTTAATAGCAAACAAGACCCTTCCTGACTTGATACTTTCTTCTCTCTCTAGTTTTAAATGTCTTGCCACCTTGTACTGTGGTCATATAGAAATATTTATAGTTTAACATCATACTCCATCCCTACCAGGCCTCTTTCCTTTTCTTCTGTTCCCCTCATAGCACACCCCGCCTCCCCTATCTGCCTGCTCCAGTCTAGACTCCCTTCCTTGACTCTCCTCTGCTACCACCATTTCTGGGTGGTAAGTTAAGTGATTCCTCCTTTGTACTGTCAAGGTCTCCCACAGGTACCCACTTCTGACATTCTATACCAATTTTCCTCTTTGTCTCACACACTGAAATTCTTGAAGAATGAGTTATGAGCTCTTCACTGCATTGCAAACATCGAATATGGTGAGTGGCACACAAGCCCTCAATAAAGACTTGGGAAGCAAATGACTAAAAGGTAAATTACCTTAAGCAACTCCACCACAGTTTCTGCAAATCCAACCACATACATAGCAACTGCAACAGCATTGGCAAAAGCGAAGATCAGGCCGATCGCACCACCAAATTCTGGCCCCAGACTTCTAGATATTAAATAATAAGCTCCTCCTAAAGAAAAGGAAAAAAACAACAGTACTGAAGTTAGTATTTTAAATGTCCTTCTCCATACTCAGCTGCCTGAAGAAAATAAAGGCAGGCTCCCCCAAGAAAGAGGGAATTCTGCCGCAGATGACCTTCAGACTTCAACTACACCATCAATCAGCTCTTGTGGGGGACTACAGACTGCAAGCCCACTCTGCAAGTTTTGGACTTTCCCTCCATAATCATGGGAATCAATTCCCTCAAATAAATCTACACACACACACACACACACACACACACACACACACACCACTATTGGTTGTTTCTCTGGAGAACACTAATATAGACATGTTATAATATACAAAAATCTATCATTTTCCCATATACTAGCAATGAACATTTAGAAACTAAAATTTTAAAACGTAGCCTACAACAGTACTCAAAAACAGTAAATACTAAAGTCTAAATCTAAATATTTACTGCCCTAGCCAGTTGGCTCAGTGGTAGAGTGTCAGCCTGGTGTGTGGAAGTCCCAGGTTTGATTCCCAATCACGGCACAAAGGAGGAGCGGCCATCTGCTTCTCCACCTCCCCTTACACCCATCTGTTTCTCTCTCTCTCTCTCTCTCTCTCTCTTCCCCTCCTGCAGCCATGGCTCAAATGGTTTGAGCAAAGTTGGCCCCAGGCGCTGAGGACTGCTCCATGGCCTTGCCTCAGGCACTAAAATAGTTCGGCGGCAACGGAGCAGCATCACCTGGTAAGGGGCTTGCTGGGTGGATCCCGGTTGGGGCACATGTGGGAGTCTGTCACTGCCTCCGACTGCCTCTCACTTAATAATAAAAAAAAAAGAATTTGCAAAATCTGTATACTGACAAACCCCCAAAATAACTAAATATATACTATGTTTATAGAATGAAAGACAGTTAAGATGTTTGTTCTCTCCAAACTGTTCTCTAGATTTTACATAATTCCTATCAAAATCCGACCAGGATATTTCACAGAAACTGACAAGGTGATTCTAAAATTTACATAAAAAGGCTGAAGTACTAAAATAGCCAGAACAATTTTGAAAATTAACAAAGTTGGAAGACTCACACTACCTAGTTTCAAGAATTACTATAAAGCTACAGTACCAAGATAGCATGGTATTGGATTAAGGCTACATCTATAGATAATGGACCAGCATAGATTCAAAAACAGAATTTCACATGTAGGGTCAATTTTTCCCCAGCTTTATTAATACATAATTAACATAAAATATTGTGTAAGTTTAAGATGTACAATGTAATGATTTGATACATGTAATACATTGCAAAATGTTTGCCAAAATAAGGTTAGTTAATATATGCTTCACACTTCACAGAATCACCATTTTTGTTGTTATAGTAAGAACATTTAAAATTTACTCTTAACCTTCAAGTATACAACACTACTATTTACTACAATCTCTATGCTATGTATTAGATTCCCAGAATTTATTACTATAAATAGACGACTGTACTTTGACCATCTCATTTCTCTCACCCCAAAGCCCCCTGGGTAACCACTTTCTACTGTTTCGATGAGTTCAGCTTTTTTAGATTCCACATAAAAGTGAGATTACAGTAATTTGTCTTTTTCTGACTTACTTCACTTAGTATAATGTCCTCAAATTTCATCCATCTTGTTGCAAGTGGCAAAATCTTTTTTATGCCTGAATAACAGTCCTTTGTATTTCTGTGTGTATAAATATATAGTCATCCCTTGACATATCACGGTTCACGTTTTGCGGTCTCACTGTATTGCGGATTTTTAAATTGTATATATCTAATTTCATATTGCAGATTTTTCGCTATATCACGGAATTTTGCAGTATATAGGTAGTTTTATAAATTTAATATTTTAATTATTTTTGTGGTAAAATAAGTATTTTCTAGCCTAAAATATTGAAGACTATAAAAAAAGAATATTAAAACATATTAAAAGAATATTAAATCAAAATAAAATACTACTGGTGAGTACCCATTAGAATTTTATATGTTGTTAAAATTATGTAGGTTTAAGAGAGTAGAAAGTGTTTAAGAGCATAGGAAGTGTTTATAAGAGTGTGGGAAAGGTTTATAAGAGTGTGAGGAGGGTTTATAAAGCCTGAAAATATATATAAATAAAATAAATAGAAGGTCGCTACTTCATGGATTTTCACTTATCACAGGGGGTTCTGGAACCTAACTCCCTCAATAGACAAGGGACCACTGTATCACATTTTCTTCATCCATTCATCCATCTATCCATCAGTAAACACTTAGGTTGTTAAGAATAATGTCGCAGGCCCTGGCCAATTGGCTCAGTGATAGAGTATTGGCCTGGCGTGTGGAAATCCTGGGTTTGATTCCTGGTCAGGGCACACAGGAGAAGTGACCATCTACTACTTCTCCACCCCTCCCCGCCCCCCTCTCACTCTTTCCTCTCCCACAGCCATGTCTCAAATGGTTCGAACACAGTTGGCCCTAGACACAGACACTGAGAATAGCTCCATGGCCTTGGCCTCAGGCACTAAAATAGCTCAGTTGCTGAGCAACAGAGCTGTGGCCCAGCCTGGCAGAACATCGCCTGGTAGGGGCTTGCCGGGTAGATCCCATTCAGGTGCATGCAGGAGTCTGTCTCTCAATTAAGAAAAAAAAATACTGCAATGAACATAATGAACATAGAGATGCAAGTATCGTTACAAAAAAATGATTTCATTTTCTTTGACTAAATACTCAGAAGTGGAATTGCTACATCATATGGTAGTTTTATTTTGTGAGGTCCCTCCAATACTGTTTTCCTTAGTGGCTGTGCCAATTTAACATTCCAAGAATGCACAAAGATTCCATTTTCTTCACATCCTCACCAGCTTTTATTATCTAGTCCTTCCGATAATAGCCATTCTGACCAGTGTGAGGTGCTGTCTCATTGTGGCTTTGATTTGCATTTCCCTGATGATTAGACATGCTGAACACCTTTTCATGAACTTGCTTTCTTCTTTGGAAAGTCTGTTCAGTCTTCTGCCCACTTTTTAATCAGATTGGGTTTTTTTACTTTTGAGTTATATGAGCTCCTTATCTAGTGTGGATTGACCCTTTATTTGATACATGTTTTGCAATTATTCCCCATTCTTTAGGTTGTCTTTTCATTCCGTTGTTTCTTTTGCCATGCAGTAGCTTTTTAGTGTGATGTAGTCCCATGTGTCAGTTTTTGCTTCTGTTCTTGTTCTTTTGGTGTCACAGCAAAAAAAAAATCAGTGTCAACCCAAATGACAAGGAGCTCTTTCCTTGTGTTTTCTACTAGAAATATTAAGGTTTTCGGTCTTCTATTTAAGTCTTTAATGCTTTTTGACTTAATTTTTATGAGTGGTGTGAGACAGGGTCCAATTTCACTCATTCTCACGTAAATATCCAGTTTTCCTAACACCATTTGCTTAGACTATCCTTTTCCCAGTGAGTATTCCTGGCTCCCTTGCCATATATTAGAGGTCTATGTATTCTGAAATCAGGATGTATGATGCTTTAGGCTTTGTTCTTTTCCAAGATGCTTTGATTATTCGGGGTGTTTTGTGGCTTCATAGTAATTTTAGGACAACTTTTTCTATTTCTGTGAAAAATGCCATGGGAATTTTGATAGGAATTGCATTGAATCCATAGATGACTTTGGGTAATTAGGCTCAATTAATTTTTTACAGAGTGCAAAAGCAATTAAACAGAAAAAGGATAATCTTTTCAACAAGTTGTGCTGGAGTAGTAACTGGACATCCACCTGAATCCTGATTCCTAAAAGAAAATCTTTGGGATCTTCAGCTAGGTGATATTTCTTAAATACAACACCAAAAGTATAAGCCTAAAAAGAAAAAATCTGATAGATGCAATCAAAACTAAGTACTGCTCTTCAAATGACACCATTAAGGAAATGAAAATACAGGTCATATACATTTTGGTTACTGTTCTAGGAAATGCAGTCTTAACATTGTAACATCCTAGGTTATAAACACAGAATATGGAATTTGCCCTTAATTTTTGACAAATTTTCTCTGTTCTGTTGCTATTATTAAATAAAATAGGTAAAGGCAAAGTAACAAACATGGAATCTTCCAAAGGATTGGGTGTTATCATTGTGATTGATCACCTGAATAAACTCTAAAAGCAGAGACATATAACGGGGCGGTAAACACACAATATAATATGTAGCATTGTACACTTGACATCCTATATAATTTTAAATTGTATTTATTGGGGTGACATTGGTTCACAAAAATCAGACAGGTTTCCAGTGTACAACTCAACAAAACACCATCGGAACACTGCATGGTGCGCCTAGTGCCCCAAGCAAAGTCTCTTTCCATCCCCATTTTCTTCCCTTTTGCCACCTCCACCTACCTCCACCCCTTTCCATCTGGCTATCACCACACAGTTGTCTGTGTCTATGTGTTATGTATATATACGGTTTTATTTTGGCCAATCCCTTCACCTTCTTTCATCTAGTCCCCCCCTCCCTCGCCTCTACAGCTGTCAGTCTTGTTCCATGAATCCATGTCTGTTTCTGTTTTGTTCCTCAGTTTATTTAGTTCCTGATATTCCATGTACAAGTAAGATCATATGGTATTTTTATTTCTCTGTCTAGCTTATTTCACTTAGTATAACAATCTCCAAGTCCTACCTATGTATAATTTTATTAACCATGTCATCCCAATAAATCAAATAAATAAATAAATAAATAAATAAATAAATAAATAAATAAATAAATAAAAGCAGAGACATACAACTCTAATTCTGCAGTGGACAATTTTAGAAACCAAGTTAAAGTAATTTTAATTGAAATTGAAATATTTCCATGTAAATCAAAGAAAAAACCCACGCCTGAGGAGGTGGTAGTGCAGTAGATAAAGCATTAACCTGGGACACTGAAGACCCAGGTTCAAAACTCCGAGGTTGCCAGCTTGAATGTGTGCTCATTGAATTGAGCATGGGCTCACCAGCTTGAGTACAGAGTTGCCAGCTTGAGTGTGGGATCATAGACATGGCCACATGGTTGCTGGCTTGAGTCCATAGGTTGCTGGCTTAAAGCCCAAGGTCGCTGGCTTGAGTAAGGGGTTACTGGCTCGGCTGGAGCTCCTCAGTCAAGGCATGTATGAAAAAGAAATCAATGAATAACTAAGGTACCACAACTACAATTTGATGCCTCTCATTCTCTCCCTTCTTTTCTGTCTCTGTCCATCCCTCTCGCTCGCTTAAAAAACAAACAGACAAAAACCCCAAGTAAAAAATTATTTCCAATGACCTCCCAGATTCACATCTGAGCTACTTATGGCTATAAGCAGGGTTTTACTGAACAGATTTATATTTAAGTCTAACCTGATAATACAACTGTTACAGAACTGCTTTCTATAGTTTCTTCAAACATTTTACTGACCTGAAAAGCTATAATTTGAAAGAAATTAGCAATAAAAGAAGTATGGAGCTAAATTCTAACCTACAACTCTTTGGTGATGATAGGAATTAATAAAGTTATATAATGGACTTGTTAACCTAAAATGTAAAAACCCTTTCAAAGTGAGGCAGCTTAATAATTATTGCTATCAATAAGAGTAGCAATTCAGTACTCACTGATTCAGGCAGAAACCCAAACAGTGTTCCAATTTGGTGGCAAATGCAATTGGTAGTTATGAGAAGGGGAAAAGAAATAATTACACGAGAAGGTAAGCCTTTCTATCGGTGCAGGTAACACACAGACTAAACAAAAAAATGTGATTACAAGTACAGAAAACACTTTCTATCACTTACAACATGTGAGAAATGGTAGTTTTCCCTCATTTACTTCCAATGTTTGGCTTCGCCTCAC
Organism: Rhynchonycteris naso; assembly: GCA_037038555.1. Taxonomy (NCBI): domain Eukaryota; kingdom Metazoa; phylum Chordata; class Mammalia; order Chiroptera; family Emballonuridae; genus Rhynchonycteris; species Rhynchonycteris naso. The sequence goes on along the minus strand of CM073000.1, from coordinate 172,847,493 downwards.
AAAAGTGAGGTCTTCATTTATTTCAGAGAAAAGAAAAAGAGTTAAGTGTATAGAGATAATTCTGAAATTTCAGCTATTTTAAAAAGATTAATCAGTACAATTGGCATAACATTTAATCTTGTTGAATAAAATGAGTATAAATTGTTTCATTTTTGCTCTCATCATCCTTAGAAATTATGAGACCAAAAGCAATGTCACAGTAAATCAAATAATGTATGTCAAAACCATGGTATCATGCCTAGCAATTAGCTCTTGAAAAAGAATTGTTACTACTTTCTGATCCAAGAAAACAGTATCTTGTCTGATTTTCACTGTTACAAACCCAGTGCCCGTCACAAATGGTTCTGTTATCTATTGACTGACTGAAATACAAGTAGTCTAAAACTTCAACTTAATCACAGAAAAGGCAGGTTTATATTTATATTCTCAGAACTACCTGTCTAAATTTTGATACAACCTGGGTTTTTATTTAAAAGTGTACTGACTTCTGCTTTTAGCATAATTCTCTGAATCAAAGAGTGGAGAAACTTTTTCCCTTCTACTGCTAGATTCATGTATTACAATATGATTCACAAACCAGACTTGACACTTTCCTCTTATAAACAGCTGCCTATGGTTGGCATCTATTTCACAAGTGAGTCCGTGTCACAGATTAAGTGGAGACGGAAGAGCTCTGCTCTGTGAATTCAGGAAATGCAGATCTAAGTGGCCACTGGCTAGGACCATCCACGTTGCAGAACACATGGCCCAAGAAAGTTCTGTCAAACCCAAACTCTGGAGAAGACTTACAGTTATTGCAGCCCAGCAGGAGCCCAGAGCTCCTTTCTGCTCTGCAATACCTGTAGAACATAACTGCCTGTTAGGGCAGGGACTATGCCAGAGAGGAAAGTAAGGTGATGCCAGTCACTTGCCATTGCTATTCTTATGCTGTAAAGACAGGGAACTGAGGGGACGATTCATTAACCTACTGCTAGTAACTTGAAACAGCACACCAAAAAATAATTATTAAAATCTAATCGAGCTTGAAACAAAGCATCTTTTATTTTGTGAATTCTGACTCTTTTTTTCAGAAACACTGAATGTTCCCATATTATTTTTATCCTAGACTTCATAATTGGACATTATTACATGTTTACAGGCAGCCCATACTTTAAAACTATTTCCACTGCAGATGCAAAAACAAACAAACAAAAAAACGAGGTCCTTCTGTCTAAGTGTGGCAGTCAAGATTGAGTGGGGGAGTAGGAGGGAAGGAGAGAGAGGAGAATCAACCTACACACCTACACTTTTCTAGATTGGTATCTGTTTAATCTCTAAAAGGTACTGTTAAAACCAATTTAAGGTTACTTTGTAATAGGAAATCTCTCCTATGGCAAAAAGCACATAACACTAGGAAAAGTATACATTTCATAAACTTCCACAGGGCTGGAAACACATATCTTGCAAAACAGGAATAAAATATTATTCAATATTAATCAAGTATAGATAAATGTCATAATTTAGTTAAGAATCAAGATAAATACAATTAAACTATCAAGCACTACCTCAAAATAGTTCTATTAATAAGATAACTACACAAGTTTAAAATGGAGCTCTCCAAATTGAAATTACTAAACAAAGCAATTGCAACCTTTAAGGAAATTTTCAGGTAAAATATTTCCCTATTAATTTCCTTACTGACCACTTTCAGTCCCTAGAAAACTAAGATGGGTCTCAGAAAACCAAAATAAGTCCTGTTAGGGGCCTCCTCCCAACACGGCTCCCGTAGTATCCCTCCAGGGCTCCCATCTATAGGCCTTTGGCATCCTGATCCTCTGCAGAGTTCTGGGTCTATTACTCTCTACTCTGTGTAGCCTTTAAGGGAAACAGTCCAAATCAAGTCCAGCGGTTGAGCTAGAGGAGAATCCAATCCAGGCATTCTTGGTCCCATCCTACTAAAACATAATTTATTGTTACGAACAGCAAACAAAATCACACTTATACAAAGTTTCTTAAAGTTTGTTTTCAATCTTAATTCCCTACCTCTTTTGCTCTTTGGAAAATTTTGTTAAATAAAAATTTCTTATTCCAAAGAGATTCCCAGCTTGGAATCTGATGTCGTCTTATAGTGTCATTTAGTAAGCTCCTGTCTCCCTTGCATGCATATTCTATAAAATGATTCCTGAAGTTGCAGGCATGATGCAATTCACATTCAGTTTGTTGGGAAACAATACTTCACAGGTATTCCTACTGAGTAAAGGATTTACAAAGTTGGAATATTCTAATTCTTTTTCCTTCTTCACTTACGTAAATTATTTAAAGAAAAAAATCTCTTTTATTAATTTCTTAGTTAAATTGAGTTCAAGTAAAGGTTTTAGGTTAGATTTTATTTAGAAAATTAAATTTAATGGGATGACATTGATCAATAAGAATACATAGGTTCCACCTGACCAGGCATTGGCTCAGTGGATACAGCGGTAGCCTAGGATACTGAGGAACCAGGTTTGAAACTGAGGTTGCTGACTTGAGCACAGGTTCATCGGGGTTAAGCGTGGGCTCACCAGCTTAAGCAGGAGTCTCTGGCTTGAACGTGGGTCTCTGGCTTAAGCGTGGGATCATAGACATAACCCCATGGTTTCTGGCTTAAGCAAGGGGTCACTGGCTCAGCTGGAGCCCACCGGTCAAGGCACATCCGAGAAAGCAATCAATGAACAACTAAGGCACTGCAACTATGAGTTGATGCTTCTTATCTTTCTCCCTTCCCATCTGCTGTCTGTCCCTGTCTGTGTCTGTCTCTCTCTCTCTCTCAATCTCACTAAAAAAATAAATAAATGAGTACACAGATTCCAGGTAAACATCTCTATAGCATTTGAACTGTGATTGCCTCGTGAGCCCATCGCCCAAAGTGAAATCATTTTCCATCGCTGTATATTTGTTCCTCTTTACTCCCCTCACCATAATCCTCTCCCCTCCAACCCCTCCAACCATAACCACACTTCACAGTTAAGTAAAGCTTTGTTCAGCATTGAATTTTTTGAAAACTTTATTCAACATTAGATTCTTTATCAAGTTCATAGCATTCCCTAGTATTCTTCAAAGGTGAAAAATGAGATTTTTGGTGGTATCTATGAATTTATATATTTTATATGTTTTCATCCAAATCAGTAATTAGTGGTAATAGTATGGTTCACACAGCAAACTTCAGTCCGTATTAATTTCTTCAAGTTGATTCTGGGGTCCTTTTGACATGAAATTAGTAGCCTTTATTAGCTTCTTTACTTCCAGAAGTGAGAAGATTATCTAGGCTCTTCTAGTACATTTCCTGCCCAGATATGGAATCTTTTCTCCAAGGTTCCCTGGTTCCTTGAATAGAAATGCACAATATGGACACTAGGGGTGTCCATTGCTACTGGTGGATCATTTGTTACAGGTGGTTTTTGTGGGCAGACCTAAGAAATGAGTACTTTTAGGGATTAAATCTATGAGCCACACTAAGCTGATACTTTCAATTTAGAATCATGAGGACAGGATGCAAGGTAATCTCAGCAGTTCTAGGTCTGTATTTACCTTCTCCCGTGTGGAAAGTACTGTTTTCTCAGGAAACCAATAAATCCTGTTAGGGGACTGCAAGTCCATGAAGCAGAAAACAGAAAAGACAGAAGGGGCTGACATTCACTGAAAGACTCTCCAGGAAATGTTCAGTGTACACGATGCAGCTCATTTATATTCTGTAAAGGATCAGCCAGGTGTCCAGTCACCAAATGACAAGTGGAAAATGAATGCCTTCTAGCAAAGCTTCAAAATATTCCGTTTTTCCTCTATAGGTTTCATTATCACACCACACATATTTACTTTCTCAGTTGTATGACTATCTGATAATAACAGAAGGATTCAGACTTGTAGGATTCAACTGGTTCATTCCTGTAGTTTCTTCCTTTATGACTGATTTTATCATTTTGAGGGAACTCAGGCAGAACTGCACCATGCGGTAATCTGTTGTGACACATCTTCATGCACTCCACATTCTCATAGTTGCTTAGTTTCCTAGGACAGAGGACTAGACACAGTCTCTGAGATAGATATATTTGTGAATATATGGGTACACTATTGGTAGTATTGGAAAATGAAATAGGTTTTAGTCACAATGCAGGAAAACCTGTACATATCTCATAAGTTTGGATTCACATGGAAAACAGTCTGGGGCTCAAACTGTCAATGGCTTCCTGCCCCAGTTTTCTTGAGGCTCACAACCTAGATTCGAAGAGCTGAAGATAAGGAGAAATTCTTTGATGATTTTTTTATTCAGTCAAATATCTAATATCCCATTCCCTTTCTCCCTCCAAATCCAATCCCCAATAGTAGCAGAAAGAAATGAAGCAGGGGGCACCCAGTACACAAGCCAAGAAACAACTCTCAGTGTTGTCTGATAACTTTGGACATATCCATATCTTACAGCGCATTACTGCTCAATCCAGACTCATTAGACATGCAACTTTAGCAAATAGTGATGCATGTTTATTATAATCATATTAATGTGAGCTATAAGCTTCCCCCAGGCCCAGTGATCTGAATCCTCTGGTATATAAGAAACATGTAGATAATGGGGAAGAATGAAATGCTCAATCTGGGTCTCATTCTCTCCAAAACACTGATGCAGATAAATAAGAAATTATGTGTATATAATATCCAACACAGATCTGAAAAACAGTCGAGGTAGATGGGACAGGTTTATACTTTTCTCAGGTGATATGCTATGATAACTTTACAGAAGCTGGCACACAATTCTTCTCCTTTCTTTAGCTGAGGATGAGATTTTTTTTGGAAAATAAAATTCTTTTCTTGTGTTCTAAGGGGTCCCACGGACACTCCCCTGGTCTCCTGGGTACTCTTCAAAGGGGGGGTAAAATCCTAGTAGGCAGAACTTGTGAACTCCAATGAAAGAGGCATCAGGCATCCATCCACAGAAGACAGCTCAAGTTGGTTATGGATTCAGGGTCCCAGGTGTAACTAACTCACAAAAGTTGTTAGAAACTGAGAAAAGAAGTGTGCCTAAGTTTCCCTCAGTGGGAAGGAAGAAGTCACACCTGTACAATACAGACCAAATGCAGGACAACCCTTTAGTCCCTTTAGTCCCACTGATCCAAGGGCTGAAGCCTGGGAGGAGGAAAAAGGGCAGCCCGGTGGATGAGAAACCCAGTTAGAAGCTCCATTCTTGCTACCAAATGTACCGGACACCCTAAATAACTTGAAGCTTACATGCTGTATATGGATGGATCAATATAAAATTTTATATTCAAATACACTAGTTTGAAAGGGCTTAGTAGCAACTTTCTTGTCTATATAGACTGATATATTGCTTTTTAAAGGTAAAAACAATAATAAGATTTAAATCTTGGTTTTTTTAGTAATAATAATCTGATAACAATAATGCAACAAGACTGAATTTACCTCCTCGTACAAATCCATTGGTAGCTATTGCTGAAGTAGACAATCCTGTGATAGTTGTAACAACAGTGGCCATCATTATTACAAGGACTGACAGACCTTTATAGAAGAAGAGAAAAGACTGAGAATATGCTCTTATTTAAACCTGCCATATTTAGAACTGGTTAGTCCCAAGTATACTGAACATCATAATAATTACCTTATTTTTATCCCATTTTAGAAAAATCAGAATTATGAAAAAAGTGACATTAAGACAACAATCTTATACAAAGTAGAACAAAGTTTAGAATGACTGGAAATTGCTTGTATTTTATGAGGTTCAGAGCCTAGCTATGCACACAGCTACTATTGTTGATTCACTCTCAAATGAATCAAGGAGTAGGTAACTTCACTTACCTATTCCTGCTTGACCTACAATCCATGATAATCTAATGAAGAGCATCACACCCCAAATGTTTAACATACAACGTACCTGGGAAAGGAAAAGAGGCCAAATCAGGGATAAAATAAAAAGTGATCAATATAATATAGCAATAAATGTTAAACTAGCTAAGAGTAGGATAACTACATTTAAAACTACAGAAAAACATTTTAATTATAACTTTTAAACTGACCCTTTTCTTTAATAGTTCTTTAAAAGAGCTTAATGAGAACTTATGTGAGCTAATGTGAGTATAACATATATGTGACTGTGCGTATATACCCACATATTCACATACCCATCACAATTATCTGAAGCAGCAGAAACAACTGAACAGGAAAGGCAGATGTCAACCCTTAGAAAAACGTAACTTATGTTCCCCTTTGTCAGTGCCTGTAAGCTTAATTTTTGCTTTTTTTATGTAACATCATTTCATAATTTCTATGAGATGTATTACATAATATTTGTCAACACAAAATGCCAACTGTTGACATATCTTTCAAAAATCCTGTGAGACAGTTTCCTCAATTTAATTTTACTTCTGTTTATTGTGCTCATAAATAGAACAGAGTCTTCTGAAATACCTAAAGCTAAGACTAGGCAGACTAAACTATCTAGAGCTGCACATTCACTCTATTGACAAGGCTATCAAATTACTAGAACTGGGATGTTCCCTCTGCTTTGCCCCTAAATGTCAATACTCCTCCAGTTAAGTGCTTTCAGAGTCCCCATGCGAGGTCATTTTAGCCTGTCTACTCTAGTCAGTTCCTTAGTGCACATTCAAACACAGAAAAACAGAAGTAAATCTGAACCTTAATCACCTAACACTGTCTATTACTGAAGTGACCTCAACACTTAAGGAAAGGATCTTTCCTATTCTGTTCCCTGAAACATCTGTACATTTCTTGTCAAAAGATAATGGTGTAGCAGAAAAGGAAACAGACATATTTCTACTGCCTGCTCAGCCTTCTTGATTCTGATGCCCCCATTAATTTAACAGCTTCTTACTTAATTACTGACAGGTAACAATGTGAAATTTACTAGGGGCAATAAATACACGTTAGAGGTAATCAAGTATAGCAAGTATAGTTGAATTAAATTAAAAATGTTTCCTTTACTGAATTTAATATGCATAAGGAAAGGAGGTACAAGTTATTAATTTGGTCTTCTATAACACTCAGACCAAAAAAGTTTAAAAACGAGAAAAAAGATCTCCCTTAGAATTAATGAGATTAGGAAGATTTTACAATAACCACAAGTGCTATAACTCTAAAATTAAGTCGATGTGTACATACTAATACACCCTTGATCCAGCCGAACTTCACGACTCCTTTACTTTCCGCAGTGTATGTGACCACAGCGTCTCTGGTGGGAGTGCTTTCTTCCCCATTTGCAAAGCCATCCTCAAAAGGTTCCTGATTATAAAATAAAAAATGTGAATTACGATTAAGAATTATTTAAAATCATCTAATAAAAGCAAACATCACTAAATACACTTAACCATATTTAGAAGGACATAGAACAGATTTCTAAGAATCAAAGGTTTCTGAATATTTTACCTGAGGAAAATGTCAAGCAATGAAGTGAAAAAAAACTTAATGACTGAGTTTTAAAAACTTAAATCTTATTTTTTTAATTATTTGATTTGATTTTAGAGAGAGAGGAAAGAATAGAGAGAGATCAATCTGTTGTTCCACTTATTTATGCATTCATTGGTTGATTCTTGAATGTGCCCTGACTGGGATTGAACCTGCAACCTTGGCATATTGGGACGATGCTCTAACCAACTGAGCTACCCAGCCAGAGCAAAATTTTTAAATCTTATGACAGTAAACCCAATTTAATAATTTCACCTCTTAATTACACTTTGGTGGTGTCTGGACAACACAAGAAATACTATTTGCTAAGCATAGGCTAGCTAGGTCAGTCAATTCAGACTAAGCATCTCCAGTCACAACCTCACATTGCCTAGCTGGCATCTTCCCCACATCTGAGCTTTTAGTGTTAACAATTTAGAACTCCTCTTCATCACCAATGACATTTTCTCTTTAAAACCCATGACAGCAGGCTTCTCAAGAATCCTGGCATTCACTCACAACTCTTCCCTTAACTCGCTCCTGATATCTGCATTCAGTCATTCAGTGCTCTAAATGGTCCCCTTTGTAATCTTAGGTTCCCGTATGAACGTGCTGACACAGTGCCGTTTCCATAACCAATGTGTTCTTCTTAGATTTTTACAGCTCATGTCGGATTTATAATTCTTAGTTTTTGTTCTCTATTTTCTTTCTTTTCCTCTCCTTGGTTCTCAACTTTAATTCAGTCCCAACATATTCAAGTTGTGACAAATTTCCAAACCAGTAACAGTGCCTTAAACAGATCATTAAGGGTGGAGGGAAGTGTCGGGAGATAGAAAATGTCCTAGATCTAGAATCTCATCCCTAACAGTGTCCCCACAGTTCTTCCTCTACCCACATTCTCAACAGCAGGGAACAAAAACCAACTACATCTCAGATGTCATTCTTTAAATGCAGAAGAGCCACCAAAATTAATCATTTAAATCCTGAAAACTGATCTGTATTTCCTATAGTACTTTAAAAAAATAAATAAACAACTTCAGTGGTTGATGCCCTCTAGTGAGTTCTGAATATAATTTTTTAAAGATTTTATTTATTGATTTTTAGAGAGAGGAGAGAGAAAGAGAGAAAGGTGGGGAGGGGAAGAGCCAAAGCATCAACTAATAGTAGTAGTTGCTTCTGTATGTGCCTTGACTGGGCAAGACTGGGATCTGAACCAGTGCTATATTAAATTTCATATTCCAGGTTGAGGCTTCATCCACTGTGCCACCACAGGTCGGCAAATGTTTGCATACAAATGATGTGTAGCAAGTTCTGTGTTACCACAGAGCAAAATCTGTCATAATCCAAACTTCCCTATTTTCCTTGACCAATATCTGTTAGCCAAGTAGACTCATTTAAGTTTGTCTAATGCATTATTACTATATGCTTTTTCAAAGTACTATCAACATAGATTAGCTCTTAGATTCCAATTTATATATCTCAACTACTGCTAATATTTAGGTTTTTCAGCAATAGCAGAAGCATTGTAAGTTAGATGTGATAATACCTTTAAGTGTATCTTTTAAAAGTTATTTTTACCTAGGCTTTTTAATGATGTCAAAAGAAAAATAATCGAATTTTCAACTAATCCCCATGTTTGCACTGAGAAACAAAGCTAATACTTTATGTGAAATACATAGAAAATAAATCATTCAAAGCTCACTAAGAACTTAAAAATGAACTTTAACATTAACCACTTCTGATAGTTCACAAACTTAAAATAAATCCTAAGAGAAATTAATTATAATAATTTCGCTTTCAACAGTTTCAAAACTACCTACCTGTCTATGATTACTGTACTGTAAGAGATGCCTCAGGCTTATGAAATCTAGAATCACTCCCACAAAAATTTTTTAATTACCCCAATCTGCTATACCTTTAAAAATGTTTTATTAAGATATAATTCACACACCACACAATCCACCCACATAAAGCACACAAATCAGTTATTTTTAGTATATTGTACTACTATACTTGTATAGTAATATATAGAGTTATACAACTATCACCACAATATTTTCATCACCCAACAAAGAAGCTCCACACCCATCAGCAGTCACTCCCCATTGTGCCTTTCCTCCAGCTCCTGGCAATCCCTTACCAACTTCCTGTCCCTATGCATTTGCTATATTAAATTTCATATAAATGGAATAATAATATCATACAATATGTGGCCTTTGTGTGTGGCTTTTTCATTTAGCATAATGTTTTCAAGGTTTTTCTGATATTGTATGTATCAGTATTTCACTGCTTTTTATTGCCAAATAATATTTCTTTTCTCTCTCTCTCTCTCGCTTTTTTTTTTTTACAGAGACAGAGAGAGAGGCAGAGAGAGGGATAGATAGGGACAGACAGATAGGAACAAAGAAAGATGAGAAGCATCAATCATCAGTTTTTTTTGTTGCAGTTGCGACATCTTAGTTGTTCATTGATTGCTTTCTCATATGTGCTTTGACCGCGGGCCTTCAGCAGACTGAGTAACCCCTTGCTGGAGCCAGCGACCTTGGATCCAAGCTGGTGAGCATTTTGCTCAAACCAGATGAGCCCGCACACAAGCTGGCAACCTTGGGGTCCTTCCGCATCCCAGTCCGACACTCTATCCACTGCGCCACGGCCTGGTCAGGCTGACAAATAATATTTCACTTATCAAATTTACCCTACTTTATTTTCCCATTTATCAGTTGATGATTATTTGGACTAATTCTAGATTTTGGCTTAATGAATAGCACTGCTGTGAACATCCGTCTACAAGATTTTGTGTGAATGTATGTTTTCATTTATCTTGGGTATACACCTAGGAATGGAATTGCTGGGTCATGAATACTTCTTGAAATGACTACTTCTGGTCATTTTCCTAATCTCTTGTATCAGGCTGTAAACTGTCCTCATTTCAATGTGTCTGTCTATATTTCTCTCTCTGCCTCACTTAGACTCTGGTATACACATGAAAACCAGTAACCATTAAACTTGTTAGAAATATGTATAAATAAAAATTATGACCAGGGTTCTGTGTAGCTCAGTCAGAAGAGCAACCCACTTTTGGTTATTTCCACTATTAGGTACGTTCTAGATGGTCAAGCATCAAATTAAAAATAAATAAAAAGAAAGAAAAATATTCCTCATATGGACTGATAACTGTTCGATTATTCAAATAAAAGCCAGGACACTACCCTGGCTGGTTGGCTCAGTGGTAGAACATCGGTCAGGTATGTGGATGTCCTGAGTCTGATTCCCAGTCAGGGCACACAGGAGAAGTGACAATCTACTTTCTCCGGCACATCCTTTTTTTCTCTCTTCCCCTCCCGCAGCCATGGCTTGACTGGTTCGAGTGTATCAGTTGGGCGTTGAGGACGACTCCATGGAGCCTCCTCCTCAGGCATTAAAAATAGCACCGTTGCAAGCCTGGCCCCAGATGGAGGTTGCTGGGTGGGTCCCAGTTGGGGTGCATGCAGGAATCTGTCTATCTCCCCTTCTCTCACTTGGAAAAGAATAAAAAAAAAAAGGAAAACCAGGATAAAATGTCTGCCTGCTAATTCAATTAAATCTAAAGTATACAGCAGTTCCTTAATGTTCATTCTAAGATATTTAATACTGTTCAGTTAATTTATGAAATACTTTAAAATATTACATAACCTCAAAGTATTACCAAAAAATATAATGTATATAATATACACAAACAGACATCTCTCTATCTCTGTTAAAAGAAAACTAAAGATGTGTGTACATAATAGGACACTCTTTGCAAGACTACTAAGTATTGATGTGGGTGTTATAAGATTTGTTGTGGGTGTTCACCAGATTTCTACTTTGAAGTTGAAGGTTTATTAGTGATTATGCTAGTTTCCACTAAATTGAGAACTATATTAAAAAACAAAGTAGCCCTGACTGGGAGGATTAGTGAGTAAAGTGTCATCCCAGCATGCTGAGGTCATAGGTTCAATACCTGATCAGGGCATATATGAGAAGCAATCACTGACTGCAGAACTAGATGGAAAATTTAAGTGTAACAATGGGTTGATGCTTCTCTCTCATGCTTTCCTTTACCCTCTCTTTCTCTCTCATCAATGGAAAATTTTTTTTAAAAAGTAATATTTTCCATAGTGTATGAAACTGCTTTAAAATAAAGATGGGTCCACATAAATTAAAGTTTATCTTCCTCATCATGTTTCAATAACTCTATTTCAAAAAGTATGTCAGTCATCTCTAATATACAATTTAAAACTTAAAAAACAAGTATGAGACCCGAGACTTCACTGCCTCCTTCCTCATGTGCGGCTCTTTGGTCCTCTTTGACAGCTTCGTCTACCTGGGGCTGCCTGGGGCACTGACTTCCTGCACTCCAGCCCCACGTCCAGCCACCCCTCCCCCTGAAAGAGGGGAGTTGCTCCCTCTTCCTCAGGTTGCTCTGCTCTCCCCAGGAGGCTCTCACTCCACTTTGGACACCACTTGTTGACCATTTTTTTATTTGAGCCCCTCCCCCAATAAAATTTCCAGTTTTCCTGCAAAACAAACAAACAAACAAACAAAAAATACCAAGTATGTTATTTATAGTTCTATCAATAGATTTAGATGTAATGAAATTGGGTTTACAATTGTATTAATTTCCTAAAGTAAGAGGAAACCAAAGTAGAATACACATACAGGTTTCTCCCACTATCCAAAAATACAGAGTAGCTACAAAACCTTTCATAAGATGAAATGGTGGAAAGTGAAGAAGCAATTAATTTAAGACACATCTTGCTAACAGATGCACAAAATAAACTGAGACAAAGCACAGCTGCTCACACAGGGTTCACAACTGATGGTAGCTTGATGGCAAGTGTAGTTCCCAGAGAAGCCGGTTGGTGGCGCCACTCTCACTGTGGCCTGCTTCAACAGAGGCTCTCTGCAAAACAATTGCTGAATGCTGTTTTCACTTTTTGTTTTTTTTATAAAAGCAAAAACCCTTTTCAGACTTTTATTTTTGAGTCAGCTTAAACATACTAATTTTAGGTCTTTTGTAAAAGCAAGGTGGCATAAAACGAACTTTCAAAAAATGCAGGATACCTGTATTATATTTCTTTAAATACATCCAACTGAGAGAAGTAAATTGTCACATAGGGTATTTGGCCTGCATACATTAAAAACTGCATAAAAATCTTACAATCGGGAAAATTTTACATTTATTACTATCATGAACTGATATATATTATGCTAATTATGCTGATAAAAGGTATATAAATAAAATCTTTAATCTACTTGCCATTTTCACAGAAATGATGGGTTTTTGTGTTGTTTTCACATAATGGATAAAATATCAAACGTAAGTGATTTTAGAAATAACACCATATTAAATGAGGTGTAATAAATTAATTTGTATTTACTTGGGCAAAAACCCTTCAAAACTGAGCATTGTGATTCTGAGCCTACCAAGCGGGGATTGAGGGTGAGAGAGGTGAGACTACAATGGGGAAGCAAGGAAGACAGGAGGTAAGGGAAGACCCAAATAGAAAGACCCTCAGTCAATAGAAGGATTTCTTAATGAAAGAAATAGAGAACTAGTAAATTATGTCAGCATGAAAAGGAAATGATTAACTCAGTTGGACATGTTGAATTTGAGGAGCCATGAGACAATTAGAGTTCTACCAGGCAGTTAAAAAATTCATGACTGGAACTTAGGAGAGGGGCCAGCATACAAGCCAGTGGGTGAAGCTATGGAAACAAAGAAAAGAGAACCTTACAGAGAGAAAACACAAAAGTTGAACATTTTTCTGAGGATATAGAAAACACAAGAATGAAAGGGATCTCTGGTCTCCATGGTCATTATTTCTTTGCAGGCAGTAGAGAAAAGGAGGATTTTTACTGTGTATAATGTCCTCTCTTGTATATTCAACTTTCCACCTCCACTTGATCATTCTCTCTCCTTTAACTGTGGTTGACATTTTACTGCACTCTGCTCCCCTTACCCGTCACCAAATGCCCAGCCAAACTTGCTTAAATACTACAGCACACTCCTCAGTGCACACTAACCTAGCTTTACCCCACCACAACACCAAACTGCTTTATTAAACATCCAAAGACCTTTCTGCTGCCAAATCTAATGTACATTTTTCAGTCCCTATCTCGTGGGATTTTTGAAACAACATATGATATGGTTAACCAGTCCCTCTTTCTTGAAATACTGGCCTTTTCTGAACCTCTTCTACCCAGCAATTAAATAGTAAGAGTCCCTTCAATACTTGGTCCCAGACCCATCTCCTTTTCTTACTTGTATTTTCTTCCTACGGTCACCTCACCAGGCCTGTAGCTATAAGCACCATCTAACTGTGGTAAGGAGTAAGTGATGGCCCCCATTCATTTCCAGATCAGACCGCTCCTCTGAATTTCGGCCCTGTGTATAAATATTAATGTTGCCACTTAGATATTTCATAACGTTTACTATTCTGATTCTTACCAAATAGGAAATTGTCAATGTGCAATGAACAGCACTTTTCTCTAAATAAAAAAAAAAACAGTAATTTCTCTTTTTTGATTAGTTATCTCCTGAAGTTTTCAGTGAAAACTTAACCAGAAAGATATTAAGTCCTTAATAATTAAAATCTTTTATAATGTAAAATGTATTTTAGATTTATTCCTCCTTGCATGTCTTAAATATATAATTACAAAGTGTTCTTAGTTTCCAATATCCAAAAATTAACTTGTCTTTTAACTCACTAATTTAAATTATCTTTTATATAACAAAGAATATATTTCAATTCTGCTTGACCTAAGAGAAAACACACTTATAACACAAAGACTTGGTTCAATGATGATTTTTCAATAAAAATAATCTCTTAAAATCAAGCTATTGTTTCTTCCCTAACCCTATAATTTTCTTTAGTATTTTAGCTACAGCCTATGATGAAATCAGATTTCTTTTAAAAACAATGGTCAAAATCAATACTTACTCAAGTTTTTTAAAAACTTACAATCAAAAACCTTAACTGCTTTAACTAGCTCTGTAACCTCAAGGGCAGAACTGTCTTCTGTGTACATTACATCCTTATCAGTTCCCAAATGTGCACACCAATGTGTTTTCTCATTGTTAAATGCTTTAAGTACACATTACATTAAAAGATCAGTTTTTTCTCTTTCTTTGAACATCCCAGTTACTAAGTTCACAAAATTTGTATCTCAGGTGTACAAGGTAGCATAGCATAGGTAGTCTTTGCAATGTCACTAACCAAGGACTTAATACCCATGAAAGATGGTTGTATGGTCATCAAATGACCCATGATCACGTTAATAAGATATTTATCATTGCACAAAGAGAAATCACAATCATTTCAACAGTGCGACTTCTAAGTAACAGTTAAAATACTAATAAAACACATTTCTGGCAATGTTTATTACCAATCCATTCATTTTCTGTACAAATTTATGCTACTCTTACAGTTTAACTGGTAAAGGCCGGGCCAAAGGGTCCTTTGCTCAGCAATTTCAGGCCATAGTAGGCAAAAAACAATAACTCTTTTTTTTTTTAATTTGGAAGGAGAAAATGTGTGGGTTTTTATTTTGTTTTACTATCATTTTGAAGACCAATTGAACAAAGACATATCAAAGTATCTCTTTGGGTCTTACGGATGCCAGTGTTGTCTACAGGTAGGCTTAAGGATGCTCAAATATGGACTCTTTGAAGAGAGATACGTTCCATTCCCTTAACTGTATTTAAAATATTAAAATGGCCAAAGTAACGACTGATGTTCTATTATTTTCCAATTTTGAATTTTAAGAAAAAAATTTTCTTGGTATAAACCACAATCACATCCTTCCACTCATTCAATAAAATACTTATTAACCAACTTTATCGAGCACCACACTAGGTGCCCTCCAGCCGTTCTAGAGTTGGTATTTTTATAGTAGGGACTAGAGATGAAAGGTAGGTTTTCTATCTTTAATCCAGGGTATTTTCCACTATCCCCAGTAGCATCTATTAATTTAAGTGCTTAACAGTCAAAAGAAAGTTAGGTGTCTTTTCAATAATACTCTCCTCTTGTCAAGTCAGCCTTCTTGTGAAAATCAGTTTTCTAATCTGTAAAACGAAGATAATGGAATCCTGAGGCTCTCTAAATAAAGACGAACTTGTAATAAGACAGCTACATAAGGCAGCTGAGGATTCTCATGATACAACTTGATAATATTTTAGATTTAAGTGCCAGTGCCACATCAGAAATGTGAAAACGTGACTCTCTTAAGTTATATATTTCAAAAGAATTACTGTATTCCCCATGTATAAGACACAACTTTTCCTGAAAAACTTGCGGTCTAAATACTGGGTGCATCTTATACATTGGTTATAGATTTTTTTACTTGCATTTCCCGCTTTTTTGGGCTCATTGTTGAAGACAGTGATTCATCATCAGATGAGGACAAGCTAATGGATGGGAGCTTTGACAGTGATGAGGAGTTGTATGAATTTTATGATGAATAAAACCTGAGTTCAATAACTTTATGTAATACATTTTTTCCCCCAAATTTCGGGCCCCAAAACTAAGGTGTGTCTTATACATGGGAGAGTCTTATACATGGGGAAATACGGTAGTAGGAAACTTAGTCCTAGGTGGCCTGCCTTTTCAGTGCCTGGCCATTTTCCATCAAGAACAAGATTACACAAAGAGCAAAGAGCGAGGGCAGCAGTTCCCTGGAAACTCCTCAAGCTCTCAGTGCCCACAGTGCTGCTCCTGTAGCATCTGTTGTGAAAATCAGACCCTTCTTTTATGGGAGGATCAAAGTTGTCACCAACTCCTGCACTGAGGGATCCACCTCCTTCACTTGAAATATAGATTGTCACTTTATTTAGTCAGGTTGACTTACTGTGAAAAAATGCGCATGAATTGTGATGGGGATCTAAATTTTATTTCCCAGATCAGAATGCTAGACACAATGTAATTGCCTGGTCTTCATTTGTCAGGGTTAGTCACTGTTTGACTCAGGTTTTGTGACAGCATGAAAATGATTAGCTAATACATATAACTTTGTCTTAATGGAAAACTAAAATGATCTCGTATTACATTTTTTCTTTCTTTGCAGTTTTCTTCATCTTCAATAATCATCCTTGTTAATTTTTTGCAAATGAATACTTTATCTTATGCAATCTTTATAATACTATGTAAGTTAGTGTATTAAGTTTAATAATTTAAGAACCACTTTCTAGTGGTGATCCTAAAAGCCTATTTTGTTCCTCTAAATAAATGGGCCTTTGCACAGAAGCACAGACTCGCAGCGGGTATCTACCCTGGCAAGGGAACAAAAGAGAGACAAATCAGGCAGCTCAGAAAACAGCCCTACTCAAACTTGCCAACTCCCCAGCATTTCACTCTCTACCTTGCTTCATCTCTCCCTCCTTCCTCTCCTTGCTAGCCTTCTGACTCGGTCCTCATAGAAAGCACAGAAGTTCTGCACCGGAGAGCACCCAAGGGGATTTTTTAAACATCTCTGTGCTTTGTAGAAATTCCCCCAGGGCCTATGATGCTCTGCCCTACAGGTCTGTTAGCAGACAGCTGCACCAGGCCACCAATGGAGGAGAAAGAATTGCTAGTGTGCAAACATAACCAGTCTGGAAGGCGTGTCAGATGTTTAAGTATGAAACTATGTCCTAGATAGATTTGTTGTGGTAGAGAGGGTAGGTAAAATAGCCAATCATTTTTCTGTTACCTTGGATGTTATCCACATCAGCTCAAACTAGCGATTCCTTTTAGTGAAATGTTCCCGGCCATACTAGGTTTATTCTTCCCATGCATGCTTTACCGTTGCAACCTTTCGACCTCTGGGCCCACATACTCATGAATGCCCTTTCAGGAGAGCTTGAAAAATAAAATTACCCACACAGAATTCTTGAGATTTGTCATTAATATTTTCTTAACACACATAAAGTATTGACGTGATTAAAGTAAACATATTATTTTACATTTTAGAGTGAAGTTTCTGTATTATTCTAACCATAGATCATATTCCTACTTCTATTTATTTTCTTTGAAAATTACCCCTAACCCTAAAACTCCTATCCTTTAAATTAGAAAATTATTAAAAAGAGCTCTAACTAAAATATTTAGATAATATTACTTTATTGCTGAAATATGGGTTTTATTTATTTATTTATTTATTTATTTATTTATTTGTATTTTTCCAGTTAGAAGCAGGGAGGCAGACAGACTCTGGCATGCGCCGGACTAGGATCCATGTGGCATGCCCACTAGGGGGCATCACTCAGCTGCAATAGGAGTCATTCTAGTGCCTGAGGCAGAGGCTATGGAGCCACCCTCAGCACTTGGGCCAACTTTGCTCCAATGGAGCCTTGGCTGTGGAAGGAGACGAGAGAGACTGAGAGGAAGGAGAAAGGGAAGGGTGGAGAAGCAGATGGGCGCTTCCCTTATGTGCCCTGACCAGGAATTGAACCCCGGACTTCCACATGCCGAGCAGACGCTCTACTGCTGAGCCAACCAGCCAGGGCCTAAAATATGGGCTTTAAAGTGTTTTCTCCTGGGGGACATTTTGCTTGCTGCTCCCTCTGCCTGTAACACTGTGAGTGTGGTTGGGCTCCTTCTTATCCTTTAGCTCTTAGCTTAGAAGTAGCATTTTCCTTCCCAGTCCACCCAACATATGGTTCCTCCTCATGTAAATAAATTGTAGCATCTCATGCACTGGGATAAAAATGGAATAGCAATGAAAATCAATAAATATAAACACACACATTGAGCAAAGATGGCAGATAAAAATGCACTGTATAATTTCATTCATATAAAATTTTAAAGCAAGCAAAACTAGACTACAATTGACCCTTGAACAATGCAGAAATTAGGGGGCACCAACCCCTTTGCAGCCTAAAATACATATATAAATTTTGCCTCCCCCAAAATTTAACTGCTAATTGCCTACTGTTGATCAGGAGCCTTACCAATAACATGAACTTAGTTGATTAATACATATTTTGTATATTGAATGCATTATATACTATATTTTTAAAGAAAGCTAGAGAAATTAATATTAAGAAAATTATAAAGAAAATACATTTATAGTATTTATTGAAAAAAATCCACATATAAGTGAACCAGCACAGTAAACCTACATTGTTCAAGAGTCAACTGTAATATTCTTCAAGAATACATGAAGGTGGCCCTGGCCAGTTGGCTCAGTGGACAGAGCATCGGCCCAGCATGTGGACTTCCCGAGTTCGAACCCAGGTCAGGGCACACATGAGGAGCAACCATGTGCTTTTCTGCCTTCCCTGTCCCCCTTCTCTCTCTCTTCTCCTGTCACAGCCAATAGCTCGGTTGGTCCGAGCATCAGCCTCATGCACTGAGAATTGCTCAGCTAGTCTAAGCGTCAGCATCAGGCACTGAGGATAGCTCAGTTGATTCAAGCATCAGCCCCAGACAGGGGTTGCTGGGTGAATCCCAGTAGGGGCTCATGCAGGAGTCTGTCTCACTATCTCCCCTCCTCTAACTTAAAAAAATAAAAAGAAAAATATATAAAGGTAGTAAAAGCCATTTTTTGAGGGGAAAAGAATCACAACAAAGGCCCAAGGAAATTATCATCAAGTCATGACAGCAGTTGCTTTGGCAGAGGAATCAGAAAGAATGCACTGAGGATTGCAAGGCAAACCAGCAATATTCTACTTCTTGATCTGGGTGGCGATCATTTGATTAAGTTATACATTTCGTTTTTTATTTTTTTCTCTGCTATATTCCACCATAAAAAGAAAGACTTTTAAAAGAGTAAACAAAAAATGTGCTAAGTGCTTGGCATGCTGCTTGACATTCACAGACTAAGTGCTAAATAAAATTTGGTTATTATTATAAACAAGAAATAAGTGATCTATCATTGCAACTGCCCATGTCATGAGTTTAAATAACTGGATGTTGAATAAGTACATAAAAATAAATGCTGTAAAACATCGTTCATCTAGACATTAGGACATAGTTTCTTATAATATGATATTGGCAGAATTTAAGATTACCTCTGGAAGAATAGAACAAAAAACAATGACCTTTACATACAAACATGGCATCACCATTATGCCTGGTGAGAAAGGATTTATCACCTACACCAGGGGTAGTCAATCTTTTTATACCTACCGCCCACTTTTGTATCTCTGTTAGTAGTAAAATTTTCTAATTGCACACCAGTTCCACAGTAATGGTGATTTATAAAGTAGGGAAGTAACTTCACTTTATAAAATTTATAAAGCAGAGTTAAAGCATATAATAATTACTTACCAAGTACTTTATGTCAGATTTTTGCTAAGTTTGGCAGAATAAATCTTTATAAAACAACTTACTATAGTTAAATGTCTCTTTTTTTATACTTTGGTTGCTCTGCTACCACCCACCATGAAAGCTGGAGCGCCCACTAGTGGGCGGTAGGGACCAGGTTGACTACCGCTGACCTACACCATCGGAAATCAATTGGGTCCAGTGGTATGAATGCAGCTTTGATGATCAAAGATCACACTACTAGAACTGTTTTGCAGCTTCTCCATAACTAGAACTGTGCTTAGTAAATGACCGTTCTCTCCCTTCCCTATTTCCTTTAGTGGCAACTGATTAAGTATTTTACAGCAGGTTCATGTTGGACTGCATAGTCTGAGAATAGAAGCAAAACTTCTGGGCCCAGCTTTTTTTTAACTTATTTTCTACAGGGACAGAGAGAGTCAGAGAGAGGGATAGACAGGGACAGACAGACAGGAATGGAGAGAGGTGAGAAGCATCAATCATTAGTTTTTTGTTGCCATTGCAACACTTTAGTTGTTCATTGATTGCTTTCTCACATGTGCCTTGACCGCGGGCCTTCAGCAGACCGAGCAACCCCTTGCTGGAGCCAGCGACCTTTGGTCCAAGCTGGCGAGCTTTTGCTCAAGCCAGATGGGCCCGCGCTCAAGCTGGCGAGCTCAGGGTCTCGAACCTGGGTCTTCCGCATCCCAGTCCGACGCTCCATCCACTGCGCCACCGCCTGGTCAGGCTCTGGGCCCAGCTTTAATTAAGCAAATGAAATCTCTGTTAGTGACAGCTAAAGGAGTGAGAATCTTTATTTTAGGACACTCTTAATATATAAGAATTTATTTTATTAACAAATATATTATTACTGATTTAAATAAACCCTAAATTACACTCCAAAAATGTTAATGTTCACCAAAAAATGCTATTTAAATCCTAAAAACAAACCTCTGAACTAAAGTATTAATAAAGATACTTTAAAGGTAAAAATTTCTAATATGCTATAGTTCAACAGCATCTGCTTAATACTAGGGTAAGCCAAAGTCTTAAATTAGTTTCGTGAAACATAGCCAAATGAGTAATTAAATATGATGTGTATGCATATGCAAATTTAGATACCAAAGTTGTTGGGCTTATTCTAACATTTTTTTTCATCAAGTACTAGCCAATTATTTTATCCCAAAGCTACCAACATTTCCTATCCGTGCTGTCGGTGATTGGTGTATTCAGTGTAATGTTCCCCATACAGACTACTTTCTCAAAACAAAGTATTGTTTTACAGAAATCCAATCTGCTCTGGTTAACAATGGTCTATTAATATCCAGTGGCATTAATGCAAAGCCCAAAACTCAAGTGCCACAGAGAAAAGTGGACGGTTTGGCCATGTGACTTTACAATGAACCAAGTCAGGACTGCTGACTGCAGGCACAGAATTCAGTCCTCTACCTAGCCCATCATTTTCTTTACTGATCATTCAAGACTGAGTTATAACAGAATGCATTAGTAATGGCACAATTATGTATCATTTCGAATATACAACTTGCTAATGTCAACAAATTAATAACTTCAAAGCATTTTAATCCAAATTACCAGTAAATTTGTACCTTCTAGTATTCATTTATATAATATGACCTACATTTCAAATTGTTTTATTTTTAAAATAAGAACCAAAAGTAGTCAAGGATATAAATACATGACTAGTGGAATCATAAATGGGCAAAATATTACAAAAACAATATACATGGAGAAACATAAAAAATTACATTTAGTGTATGGCATGTACTTGGCATTTCATGTATTTCTCATATGAACATACCATTATTTCTCACTAGGAAGTATCATTTTCTATAGAAGGAAACAGGATCAGAGGTGGCAAATCTTTTTTCTGAAGGTAACAGCTTAATTATATATGCAAGGAAAAGAACCTAGGGCACATGGAAATAAGCAAAGACCAGAAAGGAAATACTCTTGATAGAGCTGCTCCCGGTGAGATCCTTGAGTTCATTGCCCTTTTTAACTGAGAGCATTTCCCAAATGTACCGTATATAACTTAGAAGGCTGTAAGTGAAACCTTATTAGCTTAAACGACCAGAGAAGAGAGCCCAAAAGCCAACAGAGCAATGGGAAATTAAGTGGGAATCTCTCGGAAAAAAATTGGAATGACAGCAAGAGTAAGCCACAAATCTCAGCTGACAACTACATGACACAGGTGCAGGAGAGAGCATCCAGGAGCCAGGTTCAAAAAGCAGCAGCTGGAACCATGACCCAGAACAAGAGACATAAGCTACCAAATAGGGGGAAGAGGACTCAGTTCAAAGGTTGAACCTAAGGCAAGTTAAGTACCTGTTAGAACAAAAAAGAATCCTTAGATGATGATAAACAACAACAACCACAACCTAAAGTCACTACAATGTATTATCTACATTTCCAGTTTTCACCTGAAAGTATTACTAAACAGGAAAATATAACCCATAATCAAAAGGGGAAAAAAATCTTTAAAAGTTAAGTCCAGCGTCTACCACTTACTGGCTGTCAGACGTGTGGGCAAGTTACTATTAGCCTCTGAGTGTGTCTATCTGTAAACTACCTTGTTTGGAAGGCTATTGTGCCTAGAAAAGAGAGAGTTCCTGAAATATGGCAGATGTTCAATAATGGGCATCTTAATACAATTTAGTATTCAATTACCTAATGGTTAAAGTCAGATCTCTGATTGTTAGCACTTGTCTATATAAAGATATTTCAAAGTTGTTAATCAGCATATCAAAGAAAATAACTATATACTACCTTCACAGGGACAACCAAAGATTAAGACTCACAGCGTGGTCTAGGACACTTTCTGGCTTTCAGGGAATCACCAGAAAGTTTTTCAAAAGCTACTTACATAAAATTTTTCTTCAAGTCATTCTTTTAGATATTTGGGAACCAGTGGTCTGAAAGAAAAGGACAGCGAGACAGAGACCTAATTTCAAAAAAAATTCAGCTTCATCAAGAATTAGTTATGTGCCTGACCTGTGGTGGCGCAGTGGATCAAGAGTCGACCTGGAATGCTGAGGTCAGAGGTTCAAATCCCTGGGCTTGCCTGGTCAAAGCACATATGGGAGTTGATGCTTTATGCTCCTCCCCCCTTATTTCTCTCTTTCTCTCTGCCTCTCTTCACTAAAGTGAATAAATAAATAAAAATAATTTTAAAAAAAAGAATAAAATATCCATTAATAAAACAATGTTATGTGGCTTTAGGCAAATCACAACCTTGCAAAATGTGACTGTTACTCCTAGACCTTCTGAAAACCCAACTCCAAAGATAGATTTGCAGTCCAGAAACAGGTAAGTAGTCTTAACAGTGTTTTAGAAACTCTTAACAATTTATACATTATTAAGAAATTCTACCCTGACCGGGTAGTTTGTTAGTTACAGCATCGTCCTGATATGCCAGGGTTGTGGGTACAATCCCAGGTCAGGGCGCATACAAGAAGCAACTAATGAATGCATAAATAAGTGGAACAACGAATTAATGTTTCTCTCTTTCTCTCCCTTCTTCTCTAAAAAATCAAAACAGTATTTTTCTAAAAAAAGAAAAGAAATTATACATAGCCGTTCCAATTTAAGACCAGATATTAATTCTTGGATAGAGAAACATAAATTCCACTGGTTCAACAAATACTGCACTAAGAGGAAGAATGCCATGCAAAAATTAGAAGGAAATCTGAATGTTAATCATTTTAAACTAGTGGTGCCCAATGTGAGAGAAAAGAAAGAGGAGGAATGAGGAAAGGGGAAAACGGTCCCTTGAACTGTGTAACAGTAACCTCTGTGATGATGGAAATGTCCTATATTTCCACTGCCCAAAACATCAGCCCTTAAAATGTGGCGCAAGCCTGGCCTGTGGTGGCGCAGTGGATGGATAAAGTGTCGACCTGGAATGCTGAGGTCTCAGGTTAGAAACCCTGGGCGCAATTGCCCGGTCAAGGCACATATGGAAGTTGATGATTCCTGCTTGTCCCCATTTCTTTCTCTCTCTTTCCTCTCTAAAATGAATAAAATGTAAAAAAAAAAGGGGGGGGGTCCAAGTAACAACAATATTTTAATTTAAACTGAGTTTAAAAGCAACATGTGACTAGTGATTAAAGTATTAAAAAACAGGCTTCCCTGGAAGCCAAGGAAGTGACCCTAGAACATTAAAAAATTTAGGTCACAGTTTTGGGAGACATGGATAGGGAAATGCAGATGTAATGGAAGAAAAAAACTTAACATTCCACTTGTAAGAAACTTTCTTGTATTTCTTTTTGAAGATTTTTCTACTAGAAAAAGAGATATCCATACAGTGAAACTGAGGAGTCCAAATCTGGGGAAGTAACACCAGAATATTTGCAGCAGGTTGCAACCCTGATTCTGCCACTTACATGCCCTATGATTCTGTACATTAGCATTTGTTCACCTTAAATCCCAACTGTACAAATTGGGGCAGTTTGCCAATCAAATGACCTATAGAGATTCTAGATAACAAATATAAGGTATAAAAGCATTTAAGGTTCTTTTGTGCTACATTATTTAAAAGAACAAATTCTATTATTCAACATATATTGAGGGTCTGCTGGGTCATGCCTGTATTTAAGGTACTACAAACATAATGATAAACAGCCACAAACATAGGCTACTTTTCATGGAGCATGAAGGCAACTCCAGATGACTCAGATAACTGTATGAATAAATATACTAAGTGAAGTGAGAACTTGAAGGGAAAAGGAGTTTGTCGTACACTGAAGGACAATAAGGCTTCCTCTTTGAAGAAATAAAGATTAATGTGAAATCTTTAAACTGAAAAGTTAAATGTGTGTATGAGGGAGAAGGGAGAAAGAGTTCATGGTCAGTATCACAAATAGTTCCTATGGGCAAAGGAAGTATTGTGCCATTGAGTAATTTTCACACTGAAGAGTAGGCCAGAGCTAGACAATGCAGGGCTAGTTTTAAGCCAGGGGATGACATAATCAATTGTTTTGAAAAGATTATTCTGGGCACAAGAGTGATGGGAGGCCACAGTGAATTAGGGGAACCCAGTTAGAAGGTTACTGTAGGAGGGACATGCGGGCAGTTGGGTCTAGGATGGTAGAGGTGAAGATGAAAAGAATATTTGGGAAATAAAGGTGATAGAACTCGGTGATGAATTGGATATGGATGAATGGGTAAGTGTCAGGATGACTCCTAGGTTCCTCAGGTGTGCACTATGATGAACTGCGGCGCCGTTCCCGGAGACAGAACACACTGAAAGAAGGCCTGGGCTGCTTGGTCTCTGAAAGGGGAGGGAGGCCATCATAAGTTTGTGAGTCTGGGGTGTCTTTGAGACACAAAGCAAACATGTTCAGCAGTCACTGGATGCCAAGCACTCAGAAAAGGGGCATGTGTGGGATGTTTGGCAACGAGACAGATAATACAGCATAGGGAGAGTAGCGGCCAGAGAAGGAAGAAAAGCCAGAATCAAGCCTTGAGGCTAAGTTTAGAGATAACGAGATAACGGAAACTGCAAAAGATACTGGGCTGAAAAAGCCAGAGAGGAAGAAGAAAAATGAAGACAGAATGGGATAACGGAAGCCAAGGAAGTGATAAGAAAACTTCAAAACATCAAATGCTGCTGAAAGGTTGAATGCTGCTGGGGGGGGGGGGGGGGTGTCCTGAAATTGGTAATACAGATAAAGGCGACTGGTAACCTGAACAAGAACTCTCTAGGTCAGTGATTCTTAACCTGGGTTCTATCGAACCCTAGGGGTTCAATGAGTCGCTCTCAGGGGTTGAGAGAAGCCTCTGCCGCGGAGGCCAGGATAAATACCATAATTTGTTGTGAGTTCATGCACTTTGTTGGTTTTGTTCTTTGAGCAAAGTGATGTTTATGCATGGCTCATTTTGTGCACCAGTAAAAAAACATATACCTATGTCTTGAATTTGGAAAAAAATATATTTTATATGTCACTAAAGAAGGGTTCGGTGATTGCGCATATGAAACTGGTGGGTTCAGTACCTCAATAAAGGTTAAGAACCACTGGTCTAGGTGAAATGATGGGGTAAGAAGTCATACTACAGGAGATGATTGGTCATGGGTCCTTTAACTCTTTGAGTAGTGAGGTTTTTTTCAAAAAATGAAAACAGTTCCAGTTTTATTAACTTAAAATCATGTTTGTTTGGAAATCAATTTATGTAAACAAGAACATCCATTTGCCCTGTTTGATGTTGCCTGACACATTTTTAAAATACAAACTTTTGTTACGATCGTACTCTGGTTGGTCGGGAGGCACAAGGACGTCCATGATCGTTGTACTGCTCAGAGGGTTAAGTCTTCCTCCATTAATCAAAGCCAGCGCTGCCAAGCCAGATATCCACCAAACACAAAAGATACACTGAGGGACGAATTCACAGCAACCCAACAAGTAACCAGGCCAGGGGTTTTAGAATTCTTACCCTAAATGAGTATCTAATTTGTGAATGTTCAGGAACAGTATAATGAATATTTACTTACATATGTATGTATTTATTTATTTTACTGGGGTAACACCAGTTAATAAAATTATATAGGTTTCAGGTATACAATTCTTTAATACATTATCTGCATAGTTTTGTGTGTTCACCATCCCAATAGTGAACATTTAAAGCAGAGAAAGTTCTGAGCCCATAATTAGTTTCTGCAGAAAGACAACATTCCACTCCACTAAGCTATTTTTGCTTTTCAGATTTTCCCCTTTAATTAGAAACCCCCAAGTTCTTTATCAGCTCCATGGTTTGCATAATGGCTTTAAGAGATCTAGTACTGGTTCTAGTGAAAAATGGAATAAAGCCACTGGCCGATTATAGTTTTCATTTTTTTTTTTTTAACAGGGACAGAGAGAGAGTCATAGAGAAGGACAGATAGGAACAAACAGACAGGAATGGAGAGAGATGAGAAGCATCAATCATCAGTTTTTCATTGTGACACCTTAGTTGTTCATTGATTGCTTTCTCTTATGTGCCTTGACCGTGGGCCTTCAGCAGACCGAGCAACCCCTTGCTGGAGCCAGAGACCCTGGGTCCAAGCTGGCGAGCTTTCACTCAAGCCAGATGGGCCCGCGCTCAAGCTGGTGAGCTCGGAGTCTCGAACCTGGGTCTTCTGCATCCCAGTCTGACGCTCTATCCACTCGGCCACCGCCTGGTCAGGCTATAGTTTTCGTATTTTAAATAGGAAGTCATTGACATGTTTTTAATTTCACTATTTTAAGTAGTTTTCCTTGTTGTCCATTCCTCAACACCTTCACTTGATGGAATCAATCCATTAGTTGCACACTCCTTTGTAGTGTATATATATTTGAAAAACTACTGACTTTCATGGTTTTACCTAAATAAGGCATAAAAAAGCACATTTTTATAGGAATACTGAAAACCCGGTTTTTAAAGTTATTATATTTCACTAATCAGTACATGAAATTTTATGTCTGCCTCATCGTAGAACTAATTTTCAGAATGAAATCCAACTCTTGAGTCTGCCTCCAAAGCCTGCTCTTCCCAGTCTTCCCCATCTCCGTATCTATAGACTCCATTAGAGCCAGGGGAAAACCCAGGCATGAACATTTCTATACACCCCCTTATCCAAACCATCAGCAAATCCCAATCATTCTACCTGTTAAACATGCCCAGTTTCTGAACACTCCTGTCTCAAGCACTATCATCTTAATAAAAGTCCTATCATCTTGACTAAAATAGTGCAATAGGCTTCTAAATGGTCTCCCAGCTTCCACCATTACCCGCTTATAGTATATTCTCCAGAGCAATCAAAGCACTTTTAAAAAGGTAAGTCAGATCATGTCAAGTCTGTGCTCCAAACCTTCCACAGCTCACCACATCACACAGAGTAATACCCTAAGTATTTATCATGATCTACAAGGTTCTATGCTACAGGGGTCGAGTTACAACAGGCTCCACATACATTTCGAGTTTACAACACTCACTCCCGTAGAAACTTAAAAAATTTAGACGTTTTGGCTTTCTCATTTTTTTGTCATTTTTTCTGTTACTACAGTGCAGTGTCCAGTACAGAATGTTTATGTCCTTTTCCTTTTTCTGTGGCTTAGTTGTGCTTTTATGTTCTAGATTATTGTACAACTGTGTTAGGACAGACAGGTGACTTGGGCTAGGGTGTGTTTCGACTTACTCCAAAATTCGGGTTATGTCACTGCTGTAGAAATGGAACAGTGTTGTAGCACAAGGACCCCCGTATTTGTTCCTCACTACTTTGTTGATTTCCTCTCTATCACTCTCCCGCCCTGGTCACTCCAGTCTTGGTGGCTCCTCGTTTCTCAATCACACCCAGCACAATCCCATCTCAGGGTATCGGTGTTTACAGTTCTCTGTGTAGGGTGGTCTTCTCCTCAGGCACTTTGCATGGGGTGATCCCTTCCTCCCTTCTAGTGTCTACTCCCTATCAGAGAGGCTGTCTCTAACCACTCTGAAACAGCAATCACCATTCATCCTCCTTCCCTTTTCTTCACAATTACATCTGACCTAGCGTGTCTCCCTCCTGCCATTAGAACGAAAGCCCCCAAATTTTATTGTGTTCATTGATATATCCCCAGCACTTAGAATAGTATTGTTGGTACTTAGTAAAGATTTGCTGAATAATCAAGTTCATATTCTTTTCACTTCATCGTGGAATCAATTTGATTAGTACTTTAGACTTTCCAAACACACACATGAAACATGTAATTAAGAATTAATTAAAACAAACACACTGAATATCTAAGAACCAAGAAACACTATTTTGGCCCTTTAGATTCCAACTGAAAAGGATTGGAAATGTGAGTAAACACAAATACACAAAGAGAAAGCATTAATAATGATAACAGTGTACACATTATTTTCCACATTTTATGCCAAAATGTATCTTTCCTTCTACCCAGGCAGTCAGTTGGAATATACTTGGGGAAAGCATCCAGTATTATGGATAAACCAGATGTCAGTTCTGGAGGCATGGGTTTAAGCAGGGTAAAGCCTCTGATAAAATTGTCAAATAGTCCAAGTTTGACTTACCACACGCAAGTACGGTATTTCTAATCAGGGTGCACCTTTACTCAATTCTGGAGCTACTCTACTCCTTACCCCAGGGATGTGGCCCATTCTTGTTCCTCCTGGGTGACTTTAAAGAACTCAAGCTATGTACTGAAGTAATCAGTAGTGTGTGGACTTTCTTGCCCAAGAATCAACACAGCCACTCAGGAGCAGCTACAGGATTTAGAGAGATAACATACTTATTTATGTTTTACAGAAAGTCCTCGTTAGGTGGAAGGAACTGTCCACCTGGATACATTCAATGATCAATCTTTATTCAGTACCTATTCTCTGTATGGAGATGAAAGAGACACAACTTCAGATCTTAGTGTGAGAGGCAGTCATATCAAACATCATCAAGAATTCCTCTTCATTTATCTGTTACATAAAAATTCCACTCTTGGGAGGTCAGGGTACAGAGGTGATGGTGGTAATCCCCAGTATGTCCCTCTCAACATCCCTGCCTTATCAGAGCAGGTCTGGGGGGTAGGCAGGAGGAAATGATAAGAAAGAGGAGTTGTTACTATGTCCTGTCATTAAAGTCAGCAAAACCTGGATGGGAATTCCAGCTGCACCTCTTTCCATGAGAGTGACATTCAGCAATTTCTTCAGTTTCTGAGTTCATTTCATCATGAGTAAAATGTGTACAAAAACCTACTTCTTATGAATAAAATATATAATGAGTTCAGTAAGACCTAAAAGACATTTGATATAGTTGCTCTCTTTAACTCTCCCTTTTTATTTTTATTTATTGATTTTAGAAAGCAAAAAAGGGAGACAAAGAGACAGACAGAAACATCAATCTGTTCCTGTATGTGTTCCGACCAGGTACTGAACCTATTTACTAATGAAAAAGGCTAAAACAGGCCACATACAAAGATCTGACATACCACCAACAAAAGGCTCCCAAAGCCTTGGCCTAAGAACAAACAACGATGTCAAGGTAATGCTACCTTTTAAAACTGTTTTAATACTGCTTTAAATCCAGTAGGAGCTATTATGAATACCCTGGTCAGTAAACTGTGGCTTGCGAGCCACATGCGGCTCTTTGGCCCCTTGAGTGTGGCTCTTCCACAAAATACCACGTGTGGGCACTACCTCGATAAGAAATGTACCTACATATATAGTTTAAGTTTAAAAACTTTGGCTCTCAAAAGAATTTTCAATCATTGTACTGTTGATATTTGGCTCTGTGGACTAATGTTTGCCGACCACGGGTTTTCCACATTTGATAACCACGCCTTCCATCATACATGTTGAAGTTGTCTATCTAACACTTACTTCTTTGCTTACCCTCTTTTTCTTTTTCCTCTTGTAGGGAGGGTAATCACTACCTTGGGATTATTTTTTAAATATTTAAAAAAATCAATTCTTGGCATCAGCTTTGAGAGTTTCTGCCTTCTTTAAAACTCCCTTCTCTCAGCTTCCCTGACACTACTTTCCTAGCTATTTCTGACCAGCCTTCACAGCTCCTCCTTAATTTCCTCTGCTATTTCCTCAATCCCTAACAGACCTATAGACATTCCCTAGGCCCAATCCCAGGCCATCTACCTGTTCTCTTCTCCAACCAATCCCCTTTTTAAATCATTTCATGCACAACCTTAGACACTACACACACACACACACACACACACACACACACACACACAGAAATATATATATATTTAGCTCCCCTCCCTCATGATTCATGGACTAAGGTGTCTTACAGGCTACTCAACAGAATTCTACCGCCCAAAATCTATTCTTTCTATAGTCTTTCCCATCTCAGGCAATAGTATTGCTATCTATTCAGTTGCTGGAGTCTAAAACCTGAGAATCAGCTTCTCTTTCACTCCAACATCCAATCTACCTACATTCAACTCAATCTGCCACTAAGCCTTACTATCTGCAACCCAGACCACAGAAAGAGTTTGGGTCTTCCTGCTTCCGTTCTTGCCCCTACCCAGCAGCCAGCGATGTTAAAATAGATCATGTTGCTACGTCACACAAAATCCTTCAATTACTTCTGACTACATTAATAGTAAAATCTTACACTGACCTCCTTATAGTTCTTTGGCTAGACCGCTCTCTCACCTCACTACCTTCACACGTTGTTCCTTTGACCTGGAATGTTTCCCTACCCATCATCAAGTCATCCTTCAGGTTTCAGCTTCAATACACTTCTTGTCAAAGGCCTCCCCAACCCCAACTAAAATTACATCCTGTTATATCCTCACTAGCAACCTATAGTTTTCTTCTCCAACACTGGGGAAAAAAGAAGTTTGGAACTGTGCATGTATATAACTATTTGGTTAATGCATGTCTAAACTGAGTCAGTACATATGTTTCCCTAATCACTGCATCACTCCCCAGTGCCAGAGCCATATGTCCAACACCTAAGAAACTCCTCTCCCCAATAAATATCTTAAAAACAGAGAACTCACGAGTCCTGGCTCTAGAATGCTGCTTTATACAGCAAGATACACCATGGATATTTATTTCCCTTCAGTTGGGTTTTTAGGCAAAATACTTTTTTAAAAAATCACAGTGCTGAGCAATGAAAGAAATTCAAGTTATAAGAACAACAAGTTCCCTAACAAGTTACTGGAGTGCTTGTCATTTTACTTCTTTTGTTCTTCCATAGTTTATAGCACAAAGTTATTTCCATGGCAATACTTAAGTATTTGGTGACCAAAGTACTACATGATAATCAATGAAGTGCTAGAACTAAATGTTAAAAAATTCTGATTATGGTTCACTGAGGGCTAGAAGCATAAAAAAGGTTTGAAGTAGAACTCAATCTAGACAAGGTGAGGAAGAACTTTTGCTGATCTACCCAACCTATGCTATCACTCCTTTCCTGCCCTCCATCAACAGTGGTGTAGCCAAAATTTGTTCTCAACACAATACATTTCTTTAATCCATTTGCTAAATTGGGAACAAAATTATCTTCAATATGAGGTTCTATATTAGTTAACCTAATAAACCTTTTTTTGGCCATAAAGGACTCGAGTAGTAGAAGATCAAAAACTACAAAGAATTCATACCACTCTGACCATAACATTTTATGTACTATATTCATCTAATAATGTAGGAATTAAGAGGATCTAAATTGAAATCAGAGAGTTTACGTACTTTCTGAAAGGCCAATATAAGATGAAAATCATAATTACACTATTATTTTCCAAGCACTACACATGGGGCTTTATGTGCATTCTTTTTTTTTTCTAATCTTCAAAATAACTCTGAAAGCTGAAAAAGCTGAGGCTGAAAAGCTGAGTGACTTAAGTACTACTATACAGCTTACAATACAGGTGTTCTCTTTTAGACACTGTAAACTGACCCCAAAATGTAAAAACAAACAAAAATACCCTAAAGATTTGGGGATCTTCAAATGCTTTGTTACTGAGAGAATTTAATTTAAAATAACAAAAACTTCCCTAGGAAGCATACAAGTTCAAGGAATATAATATCCTTTAATTTAAAAAGCCTTCGTAAAATTTATGGGTAAATATAGTGTTTTACTGCTAAACTACTCAGATTTCATGAAATGAATCTAAATATACCTATATAATATTTTCAATAAGTTCTCTTAAAAAAGGAAAATTACCAGCTACATATCTAATTTATAAAATTTATGAGTTTTGAAAGGAAAAAACGGATTTGAGAGAAACTACAGTATGAATAAGCGTTATAAAAACTTTTTCTTATAACAATATACAATAGAGTAACAGGAGTAGTATTATCCAAAGCTGAATGACTATCAGGCTTCTAATCAATAAGCTATAAGGGCTGAGACTTCTGTAATTATTTCAAACTATATTAATGCTACATTATCAAACACTGGGACAAGTACAGTCTTAAATGACAATGTATGAGATCAAATAATCATATCAAAAAGAAACTGCAGCCCTGGCTGGATAGCTTAGTTGGTTAGAGCATTGTCCTGAATGAAGCACAGAGGTTGCTTGTTCGATTCCTAGTCAGGGCACATACAGGAACAGATGAATGTTTCTGTATATCTCTCTCTCTTTTTTCCTCTCTCACTAAAGGCAATAAATAAAATTTTTTTAAAAATGCATACTTATATATTTCAACTTTTCCACATAATGAAAAGTTGTGATCTTTTCAATTTGTATGGTACCAACTCTTTGCATTCATCAAAACTCCCATCAATGTAGTCATTACACATTGTACAAGCAAACTTCAAGTGATCCCAACTTTAAAAAGTTAAATATTAATTGAATCTCAAAAGCATCAATGTTATCTTGAAATAACAATTTTGTACCCTAAAGAAATAAAAGTTACATGTGGCCATAAAACAGAATTACAGAAACAGACTTCCTCCATAGAAAAAAACTCTCAATCTCTCTCTCAACTCTGTGCCTCCTCCCCCGCCTTTTTAAAAGTTTTTTCCCAAAAAGTTGACATTAAAAATATTTATGCCATTATCAGAAACAGAACGTCCCAAGATTTATGATCTTTGCATATTCAAGATTGCAGGAATTGAGCTTTAATAATTCATGGACCACAAACACACCCTGTTAAGATTTTTCCTTTAAAAACTAAATTCCCACTCTCGGGACCCCTAATGGGTGTACATAAGCCTTAAAATACAGCCTTTAACAAGGACACAGATGGTAGGTGTGCTCTCCACTCTCTGCTGAGAGGCGTCCTCACCTAGACCTCTTGCACATTCCCTTCCCGGGGTCCACAAACATAACTGTCATTCAGAGAGATGGTTAAGCGCGGATGAGAAAGCGCACACGAGATATATAACTGGATGGGGAAGGTTGTTAAATGCAGCCTCTCCTGTATCACGTAACCAGCCTAACCCGCTGCAAACTTTTAAGAGATTAAGTTACATTCCTCTGCAATTCCACCCTTGACAGCTGAATCCAGAGATGCCAGTGCGTCGTGCATGTCCATTCCCGCCACCTCACTGGTGGAGAGCCGGCGGCCACATCCCGCGGTCAGCGCAGACCAGTGTGGGGCAGGAGGGAGGGCTGGCGAGAGGGCTGCAGGGAGAGGGCCGGGAGAGCTCACCTTTTCCAGCTCATCATGAAGCTCCGCTAGGCTGGGCCGGAGCAACTTCTCGCCCAGCTGCGCTACTGTGTGCCGGTAGTGGTCGATCCTGGGCACGGCGTCCATGGTGTTGTGGCCGAAGGTGCGCAGGTAGTAGGTGTTGGTGTGAGTGTCATAGTAGTAGTGCTGGTGGTGCCCACTGCCGCCGCCCGAGTGCAGGCTGCTGCCCTCGCTCAGCACTGTGTCCCCACCGTTCTGGAAGCTCACGTTGGGCCCGTCGCCTCCGATCCCCGCCGCATCCGACAGGCTCTCGTCCGCCGACGACGAGGCAGCCGGGTCCACGAAGTTCACACGGAAGCGGCCCTTGGCTTCCTCGCTGCCTTTCGCCGGCCCGCTTTCGCTGCTGGCTTTCCCGTCCACGGAGGTTCCCTTGCTCCCAGACCCAACACCAGCCGCCGCCGCCGCAGCAGCCCGGCCCGCGTTCTCGGAAACCAGGTCCACCTGGAAGCGGCTCTGGCTCGGGGTGGGGCCCAGGGGTCTACCCACCCCGTCCCCAGCCGCCGCGGTGCCCTCGCCGCGGACCCCTTCGCCGCCGCGGCTAGCGGCCGCAGCATCCTCCCGCGCCGAGTGCACGGCGGGGCCGGGCCGGTCCACCCTAGGGGCGGCTGCGCCAGCTGGAGGCGCCTCTCCGACCCCGGCCAGCCTCGGGGCGCCGGAGGAGGGCGCCTTAGGCCCCGGCTCCATCGCCGCCCGACCCTCGGCGGACACGGAGAGCCTGGCGGACGTCGCGGGCTGCAAGCCCTCCGCGGCCGCAACACCAAATGAGCAGTCGCTCTCCCCTCCGCCCGCTCTCCGCCGCTCGCCCGTGCCGGCTCGAAGGCCGCCGACAGCAGAGTCAGCTCGCGAGTGCAGCAGGCGCGGGGCGGGTTCCGCTGTTTAAAGCCTCGGCGGAGCCGCGGCAGTGGCGGCTCCCGCTGCAGCACGCGGGGGGCGGGGCCGGAGGCTCCTCCACCCCTCAGCCCGCCCACCCGTGGTCCCGCAGTGACGCCCGGCGGACGGTCCCTGGGTTCCCCGGCCCTCCTGGGGTCCTGGGCGACCCCACGCGAGAGCGGGCCGCGCAATGGGGGTGTCCGGCCGGTCTGTGCAGGGCTTCGGGCAACACGGACAGCGCGATCGGGAGCGGCCGCGCGCTGCCTGACCGCGGTCGCCGGGAAGATCGCCGCGCCGCTACCTCCTCTTCCGTCGCCCTCCTCCCACCCTCCTCCTCCCTCCCCGCCCCGCTCTGCGGTGATGAGGAGCGGGTCCCCCAGACACCGCCCCCTCTCCCCGCCCCTGGGGCTGCGCGTCTAAGGGCCGGCAGCCGGGGCACGGCAGACCGGGCTGAGGACCGCTCCCGGCACGGCTGGCGACGGGGCGCGCGGGCCCTACTTCGGCGCAAGCGGATTACTGATGCTCCCGCGCAGCTGCCACAACAGCGGCTGCTCTCGGGGCTCTCGCCTGCCGGCTTTTTCTTGGTCGAAGTTCTGAACTCGCAGTACTTGGACAGAGCCGGCGAGATCTCGCGAGATGCTGTAGGACTACAGGGCCGCTTCCCTTCAGGCGCGTGGTACCCGCGGCGGTTCTGGAGTCGCCGGCTGCCCCTGGGTGATGCCGGGGGTTTTCCTGTCCCGCAGGCAGGTGCTTCCGGAGTTGCGGGGTGGTGCGCCCCTTAGCGAGGCCTGCTCGGAGCTCCTGCCCGCCGGCACTCCCGCACGCACTTCAGGCCTGAGCCTAGGAGCTGGCAGGATTTCCTCTGTGCCGCGTCTGAGGCTGTGAACTTGCCCGCCTGGCAGCGTTAGATTTGCATAACCGGAGAGTAGTAATTCCAGTCGTGATTCAATGGGTGCGTCCACAGTTCGGATGACCCCTTTATTTTAAAAGCTGTGATGTTTGAAGGTGAGAAGGGAGTTTAGTTGTGACACCTTATTGTTTCATGACGATTTTTAAATTGAAGCATTTCCAAAAGCTCAGAAATTAATATGAGAGTAGTTAACATCGGGAAGTTTCAGCATGGTTGTGAAGAATTCCTGTTTCAATCAAAACAGATTGGTACTCCTCTGCAGGTTTATTTTCTCCTATGTAAAATATGGGGGAATATAATTATTTTCCAACTTCTTTAGCAGAATCCATTTTTAATCTAAATTGCAGCCACAACCCTACATGAACACAGATTATAATGAATGGCTTCTTTGATCACTTTTTACTTATGCCTTTATATTTATGTATCTTTAAATTTTATTTATGGAGACAAACACCGTTTTTGCTGAACCCTAAAAGTATTATCAGAGCTGTAGAGTTTGCAGAACTATTTAGAAATACAGTATTCTTAATGAAAGCTGCAGGTAGTTGTCAAAATACTGTCATAACCAAGTTTGTCCTGCACAACTTTTCATCTCAGTTTATTGTCTGTATTGTAAAGATGAAGAGAGGAAGGAACCTCTCTGGAATCCTAACGCCACAGTTTTAAAATCTCTTGAGCGTTAGTAATACAGTATTAGCAGAAAACCAGAAGAGGCCAAAAGTAGTCTTTTGAGCACTGCTGTCCTACTAGTGGCTTGCTGCCTTGGTAGCTGATCTGTGTGGTACCTCTTAGATCCAAAGCTAATAAGATGGCTGTTGGAATTCAGCATTCATTGAACTCCGCAGATTGTAAGCACCTACTATAAGGTGCTCTGTGTTCTGGGGATATAACAGTAAGCAAACACAGACAATCCCTTCTCCTATGAAGCCCACAGTCTAGGAAAAGGGGGGGAGCAATGAGTGATCAAGTGGATATACTGCTCACAAAAATTAGGGGATATTTCAAAATGAATATGAAATTATAAAATATCCTCTAATTTTTGTGAGCAGGGTAGCATGCTATAGGAATATAGAAATATAAGCATGCTTGCACTGCTAAGGAAAGGGTAAGAGGTCATGTATGTGAGATGGAGGTGGTAAAATTTTCCATGGGATGGCCCCACTGAGAAGGTGACATTTGAGTGAGGAATGGGAGATGCAAATATCTGGGTAAAAAGTATTCTAAGTAGAGGAAAAACAAAAGCCCAAAGGTGAGAGTATGTCTGACATGTTCATGGAATTTCATGTGGGCCAGTATGGTGGAAGCTGCTTAACAGATGGAGAGAATCAAAGGCAATTAGGTCAGAAAATTCACGGACTGGGGGTATGACAACTCCGGAATTGTGCAGGACTTCTTAGGCTACTGGAAGGACTTTGACTTACTCTGGGAGAGTATGTTAGTCAACTTGGGCTGCCCTAACAAAGTACCATACACTGGGTGACTCAAAAATGAATTTATTTTCTTATAGTTTTAGAGGCTAGAAAGTGAGACCAGGGTGCCTGCATGGCCAGGTTTGGGTGAGGGGTTGCCAAATGCCACCTCATTATGTGGTTGCATGTTAGAAAGAATTCTGGTATTTCTTCTTATAAGGACACCTGTTTACCTGATCACAGCTGCACCCTTATGACCTTACCTCCTTAAAGACGCTATCTCCAATACAGTCACATAGGTTAGGGCTTCAGCATGTGGGTTGGGGTGAGAGGGACACCATTTCGTCTCTAGCGGACGGCAAGTTATTGGAGGGTCTGAGTAGAGGAATGACATGATTTGGTGTATATTTAAATGGTCAGTCTAGCTGCTGTCTTGTAAATATACAAGGGGGTAAATGGTGAAGACAGAGGGGAAATAAAGCAAGGAGATGAGTTATGAAGTAATACAGAAATTCAGAAAGTGATGATGTGGCTTTGACCATGATGAGTAGCAGTGGAAATGTTTAAAAAGTGGTTAAATTCTGAGGACACAATAGAATTTGCTGATGGATATGGAGTATGAATGAGAATCCAAGGCTTTGGGCCTGAGCAACTAGAAAAATGGTATTGCCGTTTTCTTAGATACGGAGATGATGAATGGAGCAACCTTTTATGGGAAGAATATCAGGTGTTCAGTTTGATACGTCTCTTGGAGAAAACAAATGTATAATAATAAATAGCAGTCACTCATAAAAATGTGTAACTGCAAACTAAGAAGTTCTAGGACAGAGAGAAACATGGTACAATAAGAATGTGAAGTAGAGGGACCAGACTTAAGAAGGAAGTGACTTTTCAGCTAAAGTAGGAAGGTTGATTAGAGTTAAATTTATATATATATATATATATATAACTGAATGATGTCCTGGATACTGTGCTAAACCCTACATTCATAATAATCTTATTTTATTCTTAGGACACTATGAAGAAAATAATATTTCCTCCATTTTACAGATGAAAAATTTGGTTAAGAAGAAAAGGTTGAGCCTGATTAGGCAGTGGCGCAGTGAATAGAGTGTTGGACTGGAACGCAGAGGACCCAGGTTTGAAACCCTGAAATCACCGGCTTGAGCGCGGGATCACCAACTTTAGTGTAGGGTCACTGGCTTGAGCATGGGATCATACACATGACCCCATAGTTGCTGGCTTGAGCCCAGAGGTCGCTGGCTTGATCCTAAGGTTGCTGGCTTGAGCAAGGGGTCACTTGCTTTGCTAGAGCTCCCTCCCCCATCAAGACACATACGAGAAAGCAATCAATGAACAACTAGGTGCCACAACGAAGAATCTATGATTCTTATCTCTCTCTCTCCCTTCCTGTCTGTCTCTCTCTTTCTCTGTCTCTGTTACCCACACACACAAAAGAAAAAAGAAAGAAAAAAAGGTTGAGCCGCCTGACCAGGCAGTGGCGCAGTGGATAGACCGTCAGACTGGGATGTGGAGGACCCAGGTTCAGGACCCCGAGGTTGCCAGCTTGAGCATGGGATCATCTGGTTTGAGCAGGGCTCACCAGCTTGAGCCCAAGGTCACTGGCTCAAGCAGGGGGGTCACTTGGTCTGCTGTAGCCCCCTGGTCAAGACACATATGAAAAATCAATCAATGAACAACTGAGGAGCCGCAACGAAGAATTGATGTTTCTTATTTCTCTCCCTTCCTATCTGTCTGTCCCTCTCTCTGACTCTCTCTGTCTCTGCAAAAAAAAAAAAAAAAGGTTGAGCCCTGGCTGGTTAGCTTAGTTGGTTAGAACATTGTCTGGATACACCAAGGTTGTGAGTTCGATCCCTAATCAGGACATATACTAGCATTAACCAATGAATGCATAAATAAGTGGAAAAACAAATCAGTCTCTCTCAAATCAATAAAAATTAAAAAAGAGAAAAATAAGATTGAGCACACTTCCCAGGACCGCACCCATATGTTTCTCCCACACAAGTGTGCATTTCCTAAACTCTAATGATCCCCATGAAACTTGCAACCAGGGGAGCAATGGGCAGCGGTAGCTTGTCCCAGCCTTACCCCCTAAACCTGTCTCCAAGGCCCCCTTTTCTCTGTCTAGTGAGCCAAAACAATCCTACCTAGGCTCTCTCCTGTTGCTTCTCTCCTAAGTCCTTTGTTTTACTGTCCCCAGCTTTGATAAATGTACTCTCAAAATCAGAGGAAGGGAGAGACGGACGGAGGGAGAAAGGGAGGAAAGGAAGGGAAGGAAAGGAAAAGAATTGAAGGGAAGGAAGGGAGGAAGAAAGGAAAAGAGAAAGAAAGAAGAAGAAACGAAGGAAAGATTAAGAGTAACTTTTCCAAGGTTACACAGCCAAAACCAATATTTGAATTCAAGGTATTTCTCCACTATTCAAGTTGTAAGAGTTTGGGTTATAGAGGCTGCCAGGAAGATGAGGAAGGAGAAAAATTTGATAGATAACCCAAGAACTTGGAAATAGGTTAAATGGATTGAAGGAATGAGGAAAAATAAGAGATAAATGAGTTTTCTAACTTATTTACCTGGGGTTAGATTGTGGCGACATTAGTGAAGAAAAGAACATCGTAAAACTAGGGTTGGAGAGAAATATGAGAAATTTGTTCTTGAGCATATTGGGCTTGAGATATCTTTGAGACTTCCAAGTAGAAAGGGAAGAAAGTATTTGGCTATATGTGTTTTGGCCTCAAAGGAGAAGATTGTTTAGGAGAGTACAGATGTGTGATCTTCTGCAAATAGATGATAATTGACATCATGGACATGTCAACATAAGAAAAGTCCAAACCTGTAGAGAATTTTTTAGAGTTTATTTTAGTCACATTGGCAGCATATGCTGGGGAGCAAGATCTCAAGTGCGTCACAGGATGACAGTTTTGCAGTTTATCTATGCATTGGAAATTAGGGAGGGAGTGTAAGGAACATTACTTGGAGGTAGGAGAAAGCAAGGCAGGGATTGGATTACAAAACAGTTAACACCTGGCCAGGCGGTGTCGCAGTGGATAGAGCGTCGGACTGGGATGCGGAAGACCCAGGTTTGAGACCCCGAGCTCGCTAGCTTGAGCGCAGGCCCATCTGGCTTGAGCAAAAGCTTGCCAGCTTGGACCCAAGGTCGCTGGCTCCAGCAAGGGGTTGCTCGGTCTGCTGAAGGCCCGTAGTCAGGGCACATGTGAGAAAGCAATCAACGAACAACTAAGGTGTCACAACAAAAAAATGATGATTGATGCGTCTCATCTCTCTTCATTCCTGTCTGTCTGTCCCTATCTGTCCCTCTCTCTGACTCTCTCTCTGCTCCTGTTAAAAAAAAAAAAAAAAAGACAGTTAACAAGATTGTGTGCTCTCTAGCCCTGGCATGGTAGCTCGGCTAGTTAGGAGCATTATCCCCACATGCTAAAGTTCAGTCCCCGGTGAGGATACATGAATGCATAAATAAGTGGGACAACAAGTCAATGTTTTTCTCTTCCTCTCTCCCTTCTGCTCTAAAAATCAAGATCATGTGCTCTCTTGACGGTGGTATATTTCAAAGGTGTGTTAATCTAGATGCATAGAAATAATGGACAGGGCTTGCTTAAAGTGAAGATAAACCTTTTACTAAAAAGATGCACACCATGACCTGCCCACTCAGGAATTTATGATCAGGTCACCCTGTGAGGTTACTTTTCATAGAACTCGTTCTTTCATCCTCAGACATGAATAGGATCCCTCTGGGGTGGTATAGAGCAGCACTGCAATAGAACTCTGCGACGATGGAACCATTCTGTTGCAGTCCTGCCCTGTATGTATCATGGCCACAGTATTGAGCACTTGACATGCCCAGTTCAACCAAGAAAATGAATTTTTAATTTAAATATTTAAAGTGTATTAAATAGGCCCGTGGGCTATTGGTTTCCATATTGAGCAGCATAGATACAGAATTCAAAAAGAAGGCTTTGGGGCCCAGGCCCAGTTGGTTAGCTCATGTGGTTAGAGCTTTGTCCCAGTACACCGAAGTTGTGGGTTTGATCCCCAGTCAGGGCACATACAAGAATCATACAATTATATTTTGGGGGAAAAAAAGTTACCGGGAAACTTATTTGTGCTGTGTCATAATTTTGTTTTCTTACCTAAGTCCTAATTATGTTGTTCTTTAGTTAAAAATATCATAAGCATTTTAATGTCAACCACAGAATTAAACAATCAAAATCTTGACAGTTCATTTTCTATAATATTCAAATTCATATTTGTGAATTATGTCTTTCAAAAAAGGCAGCCAAGGGTTTATTAAATTGAAGTCTGATCCAAGCAGTAAGTTCATGACAGATGCACTTAAAATAAATGTGATGTCTGTCTTTTCTCATTTCTCACTTCTGCCTATGCATGTATGTCATAAGGCTAGTCAAGGAAATATCTTCTACTCACAGTTTGTATTGGAAAAGTTATCTTCCATCTCCGCTGATTTAATTTCATACTTACTCTACAGTCTATGAACATATGTAAACTGCAAAATTGTTATCAAATATTAATATATGGAGTAAATATTTTTACAAAATAGTTCAGTAGTTACATCATGATCTCTATACCAGATGCCTGGATTTGAATTTTGACTTCACTAGTTACTGGTCATGTGAACTTGGGCTAATCTGATCTCTGTGCCTCAGTTTTATCTGTAAAATAGTGATAATAATGGTACTACCTCATAGAGTTATGAGGATTACATGAATTATCATCTATAAAGTGCTTAGAGCAGTGCCTGATGTATGGTAAGCCGTAATGTATATAGACATTAAATAAGTGTTAAAAACAATATTTTACTCAAAAGAAAAATAGTGCTAAAGCAAACCTTTAAGCATGTATCTGTTTTGTGACCTGTTTAGTTTTTAAAGTTTGCATTTTGTTTTGTTTTTGAGACGCATTTAAGTGAATTTTTGAGTACCAGACAACTTTTTTATTTTCTGTTACAGATTTGTGAAATTTTTTTTTTTTAATTTTGACAGTATGTCTGTTAAAGCTGGGGACAGTGAAACAAGGTAGGGCTTAGGATAGAAGAAGCAACTGGAGGGGGACCTGGCTGGGATGCTTTGCTTCTCTAGAAATGTTGTAGGAAATTGAGCCATAGGGGCCTGTGTGGATTCACAGAGGAGGGGAAGTCACGGTGACAGAAGTGAGTTAAGGGGGGAGCTGCTTTCAGCTCACTGAAAAGTCAGAGAAAAGGGGGCCTTGCAGTCTTTTCAGGGGTTAGCCCAGGAGGAGCTGCCGCTGCCCATTGTTCCCTGCTTTCAAATCTCAAGGGGACCCTTAGAGCAGGGGTCCCCAAATTGTGGGCCGCATGTGGCCCCCTGAGGCCATTTATCCCCCCCCCCCGCTGCATTTCTGGAAGGGGCACATCTTTCATTGGGGGTCAGTGAGAGGAGCACAGGATGCATCCACACCCATAGTTCCCATTGAAATACTGGTCAGTTTGTTGATTTAAATTTAGTTGTTCTTTATTTTAAATATTGTATTTGTTCCCGTTTTGTTCTTTTACTTTAAAATAAGATATGTGCAGTGTGCATAGGGATTTGTTCATAGTTTTTTTAATAGTCCAGCCCACCAATGGACTGAGGGACAGTGACCTGGCCCCCTGTGTAAAGAGTTTGGGGACCCCTGCCTTAGAGTTTAGCAGATGAGAGATGAGAAAGGCATGGGTGGGTGTCTTGTGGGGGAGGGGGAGAGCACACCCAGGTTTTGGATTTTTAAGCCAATTGTTAACATCATTTTGCTGCCACTTATTTGGAAAATGAAACAACAGTTTACATTGAGGATTTCTATCTTATTCACCTTAAATCCATTATTCCTGCTACTGAACTCTTTAATGGTTTGTTACAAAAACCATTATGCACTAAATATATGTTACATACTAACACGCTATAGGAATATTTTGTCTGCATTCACTGTATTGCACTTTACTTTCCAAAAAATAGAAGCTTAAAACACACACACCACCAGTACTTACAAAACACACATAAGCCTTATTTAATTGCCCCCTTTATGGAGTCAAATATTTTAGTGTCCCATAACTAAATTATATGCCTATATTTTCCTCATTATTAATGAAAAATACCCAAGTTTTATCTTCTAATAAATTCCTTAATGATAAATGTATGTTTTATTTATTTATTTATTTACAGGGACAGAGAGAGAGTCAGAGAGAGGGATAGATAGGGACAGACAGACAGGAACGAAGAGAGATGAGAAGCATCAATCATTAGTTTTTCATTGCCGTTGCGACACCATAGTTGTTCATTGATTGCTTTCTCACATGTGCCTTGACCGCGGGCCTTCAGCAGACCGAGTAACCCCTTGCTGGAGCCAGCGACCTTGGGTCCAAGCTGGCGAGCTTCTGCTCAAGCCAGATGGTCCTGCACTCCAGCTGGCAACCCCTGGGTCTCGAACCTGGGTCTTCTGCATCCCAGTCTGACGCTGTATCCACTGCGCCACTGCCTGATCAGGCTAGATATATGTTTTCACTTTCAAAAAGCTATACGTATAATTGAGATGTTTTCATAATTATTTAAGATGCCTAAAATTTAAAAAGCCATAAATGTGGAAGGGATCCTAAAGTATTATGTAGTAAGTCTCTACTTTAAAGGACAAAGTCATTCTACCTTTGACACTTAAAGAAAACCAAAACATTATTTTTCCTTTAGTAACATATTCTAATTGTTACAAGTCCTTATAGCCATAGTATTAGACATGTAATAAACTCAAAGAACAGTTCTTTTTTTCTAATGATTAAACGAAATTATTCTAACAATTTAATTTTTTTTCTTCTTTTTCTATTCTTCAGAGGTTATGGTAACCCATAAACTGTAAAGTTATTTTTGGTTTTATATTTTAAATGATTTCCTCTTGCATGTTATTATAGAACCCAGTTTCTAAGTACATATTTTTATTACTTTCCTCTGGATTCTTTCCAAGTAATTTATTCTTCCTCTAAATGTGGCCAAAACTATTAGGTTCAACATTCCATTAAAAAAACAACTGATGATTATAAAGGTAAAGGCAGGTTTATTTTTACAGTACAAGTAATTGTTTTTGCTTAAAACCAGGCCACACATCTTAAACTATGGTTCTGGGTATCAACTCATCTCATTACTCAAAAAAAAGTTTATTTTTTAAAAATAAAATTTAAACTAAGAGTCCACCTCTAATTTAATCAATTTTTAAAGTCATAAAATTTTATAATATAATAAAAAAATTACATTTATAGCCCTGACTGGGTAGCTTAGGTGTTTACAGTATCATCCCAATTGTCAAGGTTGCAGGTTCGATCCCTGCTCAGGGTACATACAAGATTCAACCAGTGAATGCATAAGTAAGTGGAACAACAAATTGATGTTTTTCTTTCTCCATCTTTTCCCCTCCTCTTTAACTTTTTTTTAATTTATTTATTCATTTTAGAGAGGAGACAGAGTGAGAGAGAGAGAGAGAGAAAGGGGGGAGGAGCTAGAAGCATCAACTCCCATATGTGCCTTGACCAGACCAGTGCAGGGTTTTGAACTGGCGACCTCAGTGTTCCCAGGTCGACGTTTTATCCACTGCGCCACCACAGGTCAGGCTCCCCCTCCTCTTTAAAATCAAAGAAATAAAAAAAA
Organism: Rhynchonycteris naso; assembly: GCA_037038555.1. Taxonomy (NCBI): domain Eukaryota; kingdom Metazoa; phylum Chordata; class Mammalia; order Chiroptera; family Emballonuridae; genus Rhynchonycteris; species Rhynchonycteris naso. The sequence goes on along the minus strand of CM073000.1, from coordinate 172,802,815 downwards.
AATTTAAATAGAAAAAAAGTCATAGTAAAAATCAAAAGGAAATAGCACTTATAATGCCATCACACTGAAATAACATTTACTTTTTGGTTTATGATAATACAGAATGATTTATTGTATGTCTTGTTTTATAAATTTTAAAACTTACTAATAACACAAACATCTTTCTGTATATATCTTGAAACTGCATGATTCCTAATGGCTTCATAATATTACATCATTTGGATTTATCATAATTTACTGAATCTATTACCTATTTTTTTTAAGTGTTTATTTAATTTACTGGAGTGACATTGGTTAATAAAATTATATAGGTTTGAAGTGTACAGTTCTATAATGCATCATCTGTATATTGTATTGTGTGTTCACCACCCCAAGTCAAGTCTCCTTATCACCATTTGTACCCCCTTTACCCTTTCATAGCTCCCCTAACCCTATTCCCTCTGGTAATCACTACACTGTTGTCTGTGTCAGAGGTTTGTTTGTTTTTTAATCCCTTCAGCTTTATCATCCAACCCCCATCACCTCTTCTTTTTTTTTTTTTTTTTGTATTTTTCTGAAGTAAGAAACGGGGAGGCAGAGAGACAGACTCCCACATGCGCCTAACTGGGATTCCCCTGGCAAGCCCACTAGGGAGCAATGCTCTGCCCATCTGGGGTGTTGCTCTGTTGCAAATGGAGCCATTCTAGCACCTGAGGTGGAGGCCATGGAGCCATCCTCAGCACCCAGGCCAACTCTGCTCTAATGGAACCTTGGCTTTGGGAGGGGAAGAGAGAGCTAGAGAGAAAGGAGAGGGGGAAGGGTGGAGAAGCAGATGGGTGCTTCTCCTATGTGCCCTGGCCGGGAATCAAACCTGGGGCTTCCACGTGCCAGACCAATGTTCTACCACTGAGCCAACCAGCCAGGGATCATCACCTCTTTTTGAATGTTTAGTTTATTTTCTTCATTTAAAATTATAGCAAGTAATGCTGAATTGAATATCTTTGTGCTATATCTTTCTTCATTATCAATCATTTCCTTAGGATAAATTCCTAGAAGTAAAATCACAGGGTATGTGTATTTTTAAAACTTTTGCACCATAGACTGTTGGCTCAGTGGATAGAGTGTTGGCCTGGTGTATGGACATTCTGGGTTTAATTTCCAGTCAATGCGCATAAGACAAGTGGCCATCTGCTTCTCTCACCCTCTCTATACCCCTTTTCTCCCTCTTCTCTTGCAGCCAGTGGCTTGATTGGTTCCAGCATTGGTCTCTGGTGCTAAAAATAGCTCAGTTGATTGGAGCATCAGCCCAAGATAGGTGGGAGTTTCCAGGTGGATCCTGTTGGGGTGCATGTGGGAGTCTCACTATCTCTCCTCCTCTCACTTAGAAAAATAAATAAAACTTTTGGCATACATTGCAAAATTTTCAGAAAGATTATGTTTGTTTATTCATCTATCAGCATTGTATTTGAGCGTGTATTTTATGCTATCCTTACAAATTCTGAGAAAGATCCTTCCTTATCTTTGTCAATCAGATTAGCAAAAGATATTTAATTTTCATATCATTGACTATTAGTGAGGGTGATCTTTTTAAAGTTTATTAATTATTTCTATATTGTTATTTTTGGTTTGTTTGTTTGTTTTAAGTGATAGGAGGGGAGACAGACTTCCCAACCAGGGATGCACCTGGCAACCTAACCAGGATCCACCTGGAAACACCCATCTCATGCTAATGCTTGTATCAGCTGAGCTATCCTCAGCACCTGAAGCTGACTGACACTTGTACCAACCACGCTATCCTCATGCTCAGGCCAGCCACTGTGGGACGCGAGAGGGAAGGGAGAATGGGAGGAGAAGAGAAGCAGATGGTGGCTTCTCTTGTGTTCTGACCAGGGATTCAACCTGGGACTTCTGGATGCTGGGCCATCACTCTATCCACTGAGCCAATGGGTCAGGGCTCTGAGTTCCGTGTTGATAGCTATAGTAGACATTTGCTATATCCTGGAAGTCTGGTTTCCATTCTACTTATTTTGGTAATAGCATACAACTGGGGTTTGTTGGTTGGTTGGTTTGTTGGTGGGGTGTGAGAATAACCTCTTGTGCAGTTATGAAAGGGGATAGTATTAGAGGATCGCGCCTTCTCAGCCAAACTGTGGGCACATGACCAATGTGCCAATCTGGCTCTCTTAAGAGTTTTAATTTTTGAGTAGTGTGATGCAAAGTCAGAAAATAAGTTCAATTTCTGAAACTATTATCTGTTCATACCTCACCACCTCCCTCTTTAGAGAATTGCCTTGCCTGGGGCAGCCCAAGGGACCTGGCTAAAGGGACAATACAAAGGCCTTTGCCTCTATTTGGTACTATTCCAAAGAGCACCCTGTAGAATTAGCTGAGGCTTCAGCTGCATCCTCACTGTGGGTCTGGTTGTCCCTCTGCCCAAGCCTGCCTTCCTCATTTCCTTATAGGTCTATCTCCTGAGAGCACTCTCCAGCCATCCTCCTCCTCACTGTTTCTAAGGAACTGTTCATTTATTCCAGTGGCGGCACTCACAACTGATAAGGAGTTCCTGCTACAAGCACCCTCTGTAACTCCTTCTCTTGTCCTTCCTGCACCCGGTACTTTCTTTTAACTTCCCCATATTCTCTTAGTAATTCACTCTAAATTAATCAGGTTGTTCCTATGGCTTACAACCAAGAATCAGTATTAATACAATGTTCTTTGCAGTTTTTCTGATGTCTTTTATTAATCATTTTTGAACTTACGGATTTAAACCTTAAACTAAGTTGGTTTTCTTCAGTTTGTCAGTTCCATTGTCATATTTTTATCATAGTGTTGACATTCAGTCATTTTTAAAATGTATTGCTGTCAAGTATCTCAGTCATTTTCTTTGTGATATTTACTTAGGGGACATTGCCATTGCAAAGTCATGTACATGAAACTAGTAGTATAAGATTTGATTTTTAATCCTCTAATTAATACAACATTTATTTTTGCTTTGGTATGAGGCAATATTTAATGATTTTTTTTCAAATGATTTAACTGTGTATTTAGGATTTTATGTTAAAATATAACTGTATCCTCAAATTTCAATGCTTAAATAAGATAAACATCTTTTACTCAGACAACAATCCAGGAATGATGTGACTCGGGCTGGCCAGGTAGCCCTGCCATTGTTACCTGGAGGCTCGCTCTCCTTTCTGGGTCAAAGGCAGCTGCTTCATTTCTTGGTATGTTCCAGTCAGTGGGAAGGAGGAACTAGAGAGTGGATGAAAAGCAACTTAACATTGTACGTGCACACACACTTGCATTTTATTGGCCAAAATTTAGGCACTTGTCTATGTGTGACAGGTTGGGAAATATAATCTTTTACTGGGCAGTCATGTGGACAGCCAAAACCCATGTAGTTCTGGAATTCCCTAGAATGATGAATCCTGCCAGTGGGTAGAAATCTGAATTTTAATGGGTTATAAAACCTTCTATTACTAGCAATAAAATGGTAATTATGTTGAACATGGAATTGAAAATGAACCTACAGATATTAAGTGAAAATTAACATATAACTAACACGTAAAGGGTTTTTCCCTTACAAAGTGGTGTGTGTGTGTGTGTGTGCGCGCGCGCGTGTGTGTGTAGCATAGCAATTCAAAGCTTTTCTTTCTCCTCTCTGCTCTCACCACCACTGTATATTTGGACATGGAACATTAGTTGAGAAGAGGTGTTTCTTTGATTTTAAGCCTCTTGACATGCTTCATGTATTTTGTTCAGCTCTTGGATTCTCTCTTTGCAGGGTATGTGAATATGAGCAATGATGAAAGGAAGGATGTATTAATATGATTGTTTAAGAGGATTTGCAATTTATGAAGTAAATTAATCAGGAAATATAATATTCTTGAAAAAGAATGGGCTATATCAGACTAAGGAATGAATATTAAATATCTAACAATGAAGAAGGACTTGAAGTTCTATCTTCTCATCTAAATATAGAATCTACTGTCAGTACTGGTACTAAGTTTTATTTTGATGGTTTGGACATAGTCCAAATTCAGTTTCTCTATGCATTCTTTGGGGGTTATAAATGCCCAATCTTAGAATTCCTCCTGCAAGCCTATGGATCACTCCTTGGAAACTCTCATAAGATATTCTTTGAATCAAAGAATATTAGTCTGTGTGAACCATGTTTTTGATGCAGTGGTAGTTAGTGCTTTGATTTATTTTTTTTTTATTATGATTCATAACATACATACAGTGAAGTGTTCAAAACATGTACATTTTGATGAAAATTACAAAACAAATACATGTAAATTAGCATCTAGGTCACAAAACATAACATGGCCAGGTCCCTAGTAGCCCTGCTCTGTCCTTCAACCCTTTTATTCCACTCTCAGATAGTTTGTGATAATTCTTTTTTTGGTTTTACTATTTGCATATGTATCCCTAAACATAACATAGATGGATTCAGGCTGTATGTTTCTTTTATGTCTTGCTGCTTTTCAGCATACGCTTGTGCATTTGATCCATCCTCTTGTATATGTCATAGTATATTTATTTTCACAACGTTACAGTATTGCCTTGTATGGATACACCACAGTTAATGTGGCCATGCCACTGTTAATGAATATTTTGGTGGTTTTCAGGTTTTTATTTTTGCTATTTTGAACATGGCTGCTGTGAACATTTCGGTACATGTCATAGGACTATGTGTAAGTTTCTGTAGGGTCTACATTTAGGAGGGTATTGCTGGTTCATAGGGTATGTTTTTTCATGTTGGGTTGACGGTAACAAACCATAGATGACAAACTGTTTTCCAAGTGGTTGTATCAAGCATGGTATTAATTTTAAGGTTCTGTACCATGTCTTCAAATATTTGCTACAAGTGTCTTGAGAGAAAAATTAACTTGGCACATTATCTTACTGTATTTTATTATAAAATAAATTTTAAAACACCATCTAGAAGGGATAAAAACCTATTCTTTTATAAAAGGCATCACAGCCCTGGCCAGTTGGCTCAGGGACAGAGTATCAGCCTGGTGTGTGGATGTCCCAGGTTTGATTCTGAGTCTGGGCACACAAGAAAAGCGCCCATCTGCTTCTCCACCCCTCCCCTTCTTGTTTCTCTCTCTCTCTCTTTCACTCTCTCTTCCTCTCCTACAGCCCTGGGTGCTGAGGATGGCTCCATGGCCTCCACCTCAGGTGCTAAGAGCTCAGTTGCTGAGCAAATGATCAATACCCCATATGGGCAGAGCATCACTCCCTAGTGGGCTTTCCCAGTGGATCCTGGTTGGGGCTCAAGCAGGAGTCTGTCTCTCTGTCTTCCTTTCTCTCACTGAATAAAAAAGATAAAAGTATCTCAGTATGGATGACATATATTAATATATTAAATATATTTATAATAATTTTATATTAAAAATTATGTAATGAGCAATAGATACTGTTATAGGATACAGATGATAGTTTATATCATATGTGAAATATTTATATAAATATATTATGATTAATGATATATTTATAAAATGTAATTATATGATGTAAATATAGAGATATATTTATATGACAAAGAGAAATATATAGATCAAACATATTTTTTTGTGACAGAAACAGAGAGAGACAGATAGGGACAGATAGATGAGAAGCATCAATTCTTCGTTGTTCACTGATTGCTTTCTCATGTGTCTTGACGGGGGGCAGGGGTGGGCTACAGCAGAGTGAGTGACCCCTTGCTCAAACCAGTGACCTTTGGAATCAAGCCAACGATCATGGGGTCATGTCTATGATCCAATGCTCAAGTCAGCAACCCTGTGCTCAAAGCTGGTGAGCCCATGCTCAAGCAAGATGAGCCTGCGCTCAAGCCAGCAACCTCGGGGTTTCAAACCCAGGTCCTCTGCGTCCCAGTCTGATGCTGTATCCACTGTGCCACTGCCTGGTCAGGTTAAAATAAAATTTTATATCAGGCAAAAAGGTATAAAGTGAAAAACAAAGTTTCTATTAATTTCTTTCTCTAAGTTCTGCCTTAAATGAATGCCTAATTAACAGGTTTTTATGCTTTTTGAAAAAAGTTTATATTTCTTTATATACATAAATAGATCCTAATGCACATGGTCATTTTTCACTTTGTTTAACAGCATGTATGATTCTGTTCCTTTAACAGCATGTATAATTCTTTCTTTTCAAGGCTAAATAATATTGACTTGATTGAGTATATAATAATTTATTTAACCAGTCATGCTAATTGTTTATCTCCAGGTGTTTGTTATTATCGGTGATGTGTCAGTAAATACACTGGAATATGTAACTTATATTTTTTGAGAGTTTATTCATTTGATAAATTTCTATCTGTAGAATTATAATTCAGAGTGTACAAGCATTTTAATTTTGATAGATATTGCAAAATTGTTCCCCAAAAGGTTATATCAGTATACATTTACATCAACTCTTTGTCAACATTGTGTATTATCAGAGTATTTTATGTTTGCCATTCTGATAGTTGAAAAATATAATTCTTTTTGGTTTGCATTTTTATGAGGTAAGCATGATTCCATTTTTCTTTTTCTCCCAACTAACTGCCTATTCTGTTAATATCTTTTGCCTGTTTTTCTACTGGGTAATTGCATTTTTTTTCTTAATGATATGTAATTCATTACTTGTTACAAATTTTAAAAATTTACTTTTTGTCTATTATGTGCTGCAAATATTTTACCTGTTTATACTTTATTACTTTTGTTCATGAGTTGTAATCTTTTCTGTAATTTCTGGGTGGTGCATAACTTTCGGATTGCTTGGAAGCTTCTTCCATGTGTTGCTATTTGTTCTGGAAGTTTATAAAGACCCTAAATTTAGTTCACACATAGCTCAGCCTTTTTTTTTTTTTTTTTGGTAAAGAAATCTGTTAAAAGATTCCTAGAAGGAAGAACTGTAGTTTGATGAATATGATGAAACGAATGAGTTTTGGTTGTCAAAACAAAAGTGTGTTTAACATTTAAATGACTACTACTTGCTTCTTTCTTCAATCGTGGCATTAGTAATGGACATTACTGTATACTGAAAAGATCGGGAATACCTTCTCTCCAACCTTCTTCCCAACTACAGGTCCTGCTTCCACCCGAAACACTACCAAAAGCTGCCAGAAGTCCCAGCATCTTTTATAACAATTTATCCATGGTTAAACTTTGGCTAGTGGTAATGAAATAAAATTGATGTATATAGACTTATCTATAGTCTATATTTGCCAAAGAAAACCTATAATAGATATTTCAATAGAATAGTTAAAATATGATAGGTATACACAGATTATCAAAACATAAAAATGAGTTAGTATTTGAATATATAACAATAAACCATGTGAACATAGTTCATACTTATTTCTCAGCTAAAATGACTTCTTGTTTAACTCAAACATAAAAAGCCTGGGTAAGTCTAAATGCTAACACTTATAAATAGTGGGGAGCAAACAATCATGCAAGGTGTTTTAAGTCTATATTTATTTTCTTACATGTTATAAAGCTGTTTACAAATTATTGAGTAAAATTAGCTAGTGTAACATTAAATCTAATCTGGAGCTTTTGTTCAGTAGGCTAGGAGCTCCCAGCCACCAGATAATGCCCAGTTGAAAACATGAAAATCCACATTGTCCCCCAACCACTTTTACTTTCTCCAGAGTTCTTCAGTCCAGGCCTGTATGATAGCAGCATCAGTCCAGTTCAGACTGGACCTCTTGCTTTGGTTTCACGGTTAAGGTTTCATATTGGACCGAGACAGTTCTACTAATTATCTCATACCTGATGTTTAAAGATGACCCAGGTTTTCTAAAAGATACCCAATTTCACCAAGCTTATTGTTTTCAATAAAAGCAGCTTTTAAATGTTTAACTAAATGATATTTAGTTTTTAGCCTTGTAAAACTTTATCTTCTGAGTTAAGAAAAAACTATCAATCATTTTTTTTAATTTATACTGTTACATTTCTAATGCTGTGAGAAAAACTGCTTAGCAGGCTCTACTTCTAGAAATTAAATAAAACTATAATGCCAGTTAGATCATACACGAAAAGATGTTAAAATGTTTAAATTTGTTCTCTAAAATGTGTATTTATCATTAAATTCTAGGATAACTTAAAAATAGCATTTAAGCTGTAGAATTGAAAGTTTCATTGAATGTGGTATACTATTGTACCTCCACTAGTGAAAATGTAAAGTCAGTCAAAAGTTAATTATAAGAATATATAAACTAAGTTATTACGTTGCCTAGACCTTATTAACAATCATTTCTTTGAATAGCAGAAATTTCAAAATAGATGAAAATAGTTTTTTTAATGTTAGGATTTTAAACTGCCTTTAGAAATATTTATGAGGCACTATAATTGTATTCTTTACTCTTTAAGAGAACACTCAAAATACTTGAACACTTTCTTGGCTCAGATCAACTCTTGGGATGTTATAGCTATTATGCTAAAAGGTGGTAGCTGTGGATACAATTTTAGATTTATTGGGAGACAGTGTCCATGGGTCTCTGTGTTGGTGCATGTGTTTTAAGTAGAGACACTGACAGCTTTTGTTTTAGACTTTGTTTTCTTGAAAGTTTGTACAGCAAACAGTCTTGAGTAGTATGCCCATTGTAGAAGATTCAGGTTCCCTATCCTCAGGTTCCCTAAACTCCTCTCCTGTAAACAACCACAGTGTGTGCAGGTGTTACCTGGTTCTCCTCACGTTGTCCTGTGGAATTAGGGCTTACGGAACTGTTGCTAATGCTGATATTCTGCTAACTGCTATTGCTGTGAGTAAAAACACTCCTTTGTTTCTGACACTGGAGTCTCATGTCTTAGAACCTTCACTGCTCTTGACAAGATGATACAGAATAGGGACCAGTGAAGGACTGGATAGACAATCCGTGATCTCTGCCATATATGCTTTTTGATTTTATTTTTTGGTGACCCTTTAAAAATATAAAAACCATTCTTAGATTATAACCCCTACCAAAACACTCTTTGGGATGAATCTGACCCACGGTCATAGGTTGCTGACGTCGAGCCCTGATAGGCCCCTGATGTACAGCGCAGGATAAAATGGCTATTCTGCTTCACCAGCAGGTTCCCCAGAACTGTTCTTAACGTCAGATGTATTGCTTTTCACGCCTGCTTTTCTCGTGGCTGATAATAACATGGAGCATGTGCTGCTGCACATCTGCTTGGAAATAAAACGTGACTGTCTGCAAAATTAGTGAGATGATAAAAAAGAAAAGGTAGTATCTTCCTAAGTGGTTTTACTAGAAAATTTTCTTCCTCACTCTCACTTTTGGAAATAGGTTAATCTGTGAGCCCATGGCTCTGACTCATCTGATACTAACAATAGGTGACTGGCAGCTTGTAACTTCTACAAGACACTACTCACAATAAAATTTACATTCACTTTTGGGGGAGGATTTATCCTAAAACGCTATATGTATTCCTCCAAAAATAGTCATACTTTTACTCAGGAGGATCTTCTTAAGTTTTGTGTGAACCAGAATTCTCACAGAATATTAACCATTGGGTCTGAATTGGTTATCCAGTATTGATATGTTAGGCAATTTTAAATAACTTTCTGTCTAGAACAACTTAAAAGGCTATTTAAAAAAAAAGCATGAGAGCATCTCAGAGTTAACAAAATAAGAATTACCAAGCCTGGATCAGAAGGAAGGGTAGAGACCTCGCAAAATAGCTAGGCCGTGGGGCCGCTTTTCTCCTGGGGTTGGAAATGAGGAGGCTGGCCCATGGTTCTCAGGCCTAGAATAAGCAGTTTGAAATGCAGCAATGAGAATCCAGGGTCCACCATGCAGGGATCATGGTGAACTCCTTGTCCAACAAGGCTGGGACCCCAAAGGTTAGAGAAGGAGAACCAGGAGGAGAAACGCATTTTTTAGGGACGACTGCCAGCTTTAAATCATTTATTTGCCTGTGATAGTTTTGAGGTGATCTGGATTGCTAGTACTTCCAGAAATTGAGAGTAATTCATCCCTTCCTGAGGAAGATAAAAGTATTCTAGGCCTCACGTAATCTCTACAAACAATGCTGCACGGGGGGCGAGGCAACATGGACCCAAAATATGTATGTTATTATAAGAAAAGCAATGGGAACAGTAGCAACAGGCACACGGGAGCTTTGCATAATGGAGCTGCCAGGCACATAATATGTATCAGATATTATTTTTCAGGAAGATAAAAGATTGAAAATGTGTAAATTAAAATCAGAAAATAAGCTAGTAGAAATGCTAGAATTGAAAATATAACTGACATTAAGAACTCAATGGAAAGATTTAGCATGGAGGGAACTTGTGAGTGGAATGTAGATCACAAAATATGCAGAATGACACATGGAAAACTTAGATACAGTGGAAGAAATAATTAGTAAAATTGAAGAAAATATCCAAAATAAAGTTTAGAGAAATAATAGGATAGGAAATCGGTAAGAAAGCATAAGGGACTTAGAAAATCTAGTGAGGAGGTCTAAGGGAGCTTGCTGAGGTCCTGAAGACAAGGAGAGGAAGACTGGGACAAAAGCAATATTTGTAGAGGAATGACCAAGAACTTTCCAAAGTTAATAAAAGCATAAAGTCCCAGGTTCAAGCTCCCTCGGAACTGTAGGAAAGATAAACAAATAGGTGTACATCAAATTTAAAAATATATGCAAATGCTAAAAACCAAAAACAAATTTTAGAGCAGCCAGGAGGAAAAAAACAAGTAATGCCCAGAAGTGCAACAATTAGTCTGAGAACTGAACTTTTTTTTGTGTTAAAAAATACCTAACATACAATTTACTATTTTAACCATATTTAAGTGTACAATTCAGTGGCTGTAATTACATTCATAATGATACGCAAACATCACCACTAACTATTTCCAGAACTATTATCTCAAACTATAACTGTCCTCATTGAACAATAATTTTCCATTGTCTCCTCCCATCCCTGGGATTGTATATTCCACTTTCTGTCTTTATAAACTTGACTGTCATAGATATTTCCTAAAAATGGAAATTATACTATATTTGTCCTTTTGACTGGTTTATTTCACTGAGAATATTTTCAAGATTTGTTAATATTGTAGCATGTATCAGAACTTCACTTACTTTTATGGCTAAATAGTATTTAATTGTATGTAGATACTACATTTTGTTTACTCATTCATTTGTTGATGGATACTTAGCTTGTTTTCATCTTTTGGCTATTATGAATTATGCTTTTCCGAACATTGGTGTACAAGATCTATTTGGACCTCTGTTTTCAGTTATGTGGGTTTATAACTAGGAGTGAAATTGCTGGGACATATGGTAATTCTATGTTTATCATATGTTATTTCTGTTTCACTTTTCCAAGAGCTGACTTTCTAATAAAAATAAGCCAGAAAATAATGGGATGCCATTTTCAAAATGCTAAAGAAAATTAACTGTCAAACTAGAATTATATATCCTATGAAAATATCCTTTCAAAATAACATTTTCAGACAAAAATTAATAGAATTCATCACTATTAAGCCTGAGCAAAAGGAAATACTAAAGGAAGTGCTTTAGACAAATCTAAAATAGTCTCAGAAGCTTGAACATGTAGGAAGGAAAGAAAAACAATGAAAGTGGTAAATATTGGGGTGGGATAATATATAAGAATATCGGCTCTGGCCAGTAGGCTCAGTGTTAGAGCATTGGCCCAGCGTGTGGATGTCCCAGGTTCCATCTGCTTCTCTACACCTCCCCCTCTCACTTTTCCTCCCCTCCTGCAGCCATGGCTCAATTAGAGCGAGTTGGCCCCAGGCACTGAGGATGGCTCCATGGCCTCCATCTCAGGTGCTAAAAAATGTCTCTGGTTGCAACGGAGCAAGGGCCCCAGATGGGCAGAGCATTGCTCCCTGGTGGGCTTGCTGGGTAGATCCCAGTCGGGGTGCTTGTGGGAGTCTGTCTCTGCCTCCCTTCCTCTCACTAAAATAATAATAATAATAAAAAAAAATATCAACAGTGTAAAGCAATCATAATAATAATAGTAATGTCTTGAGTTTTAATATAAAGAGAATTACCATATTTTTCGCTCCATAAGACGCACCTGACCATAAGACACACCTAGGGGTTTAAGGAGGAAAATACATATATTCTGAACCAAATGGTATGTTAAAATATTTAATAAAATACCATATTTTTCGCTCCATAAGACACATGGGCATTTCCCCCTCCACTTTTGGGGGGAAAAAAAGTGCATCTTATGGAGCAAAAAATACAATAAATAAAATACCTGACAAGAATAGCATATAAATCAGAAACGTATTAAGTGAATTAAGGTTTTCTAAGGATTTTGTCTTATCTAGGAAGAGAGCGAATCTACTGAATAGTAGATTTTGGTAAGTCAATAATAACTGTTCTAGTCTTTAGAAAAAGTATTATAAGAATAGTAAATACTATATATTCTCCAAGTTAATGCACAGGGCAAAATGCAATAAAAAATTCAGATGAAAAGTTGAAAGGAGAGAAAAGATAAATAGATAGAACTTAATAAAATGGTAGTTTTAAATGCAAATATATCAGTAACTACATTAAATATAAAAGAATTAAATGTTTCATTAGAAGACAAACTCAACATTGTGTTGCTTACAAGCATTGTATTTAAACAAACACTTATTTTATTTTATTTTTTACAGGGACAGAGGGAGAGTCAGAGAGAAGGATAGATAGAGACAGACAGGAACGGAGAGAGGTGAGAAGCATCAATCATTAGTTTTTCGTTGCCGTTGCGACGCCTTAGTTGTTCATTGACTGCTTTCTCATATGTGCCTTGACCGCGGGCCTTCAGCGGACCGAGCAACCCCTTGTTGGAGCCAGTGACATTGTGTCCAAGCTGGCGAGCTTTTGCTCAAGCCAGATGGGCCCGCGCTCAGGCTGGCGAGCTCAGGGTCTCGAAACTGGATCTTCCGCATCCCAGTCCGATGCTCCATCCACTGCGCCACCGCCTGGTTAGGCACAAGCATTGTATTTAAAATTTAAGGAGGATAAGTAAAAGGATGGAAAAAATGCAAACACTAAAGGGATGTTAAGGTAGTAATAGTAATATCAGAGAAAGCAAACTTTAAGGTAAAAAGCAATATTAGAAATAAAATGTTCTCTTGCTTATGGGCGGAACATCATGATTGGCTCACGCAGCTTTAGGACATTGTGACCTCACTTGCAGATAGTTTGGTAAAGGCATTGTAGTATTGCACCAGTGTGGTTGTCCTGCTTCCTGTAGCAAAATTCAGACAGCAATTGACAAATATCACCCAGCTAATCTTACAGAAGACTAAACCCAGCTTTTTGTGGCAATAATTGCACAAACACAAAAGACATTGATGTTTTTTGGTAGATTCTTTGCCAAGGGAAGAATCTACAGCTGCTGTACAGGCTGCTGGCTTGTCTGAGCTAGAATAGGAAAGCAGTGAAGCTGCTACATGTCTGGAGGATGTCGTTGATACGGGGACATGCTTCTGGGGAAGACACAAAGTGTACTTGCTGATAGTGCACAGTCACAGCTGAAGGCAGGAAGTGGTACCCATAGCCAGTCTCTTCCAGACTCACAGTACCCATATATACCATGTGGCTGAGAATAGAACTATTTCAATGCCATTAAGAATTCTGCATCAAAATTATTTTTGAATTCTGCATCAGATTTAGATGTAAGTTTTACCAACAGTTACAGAAACATTATGCACTATAACACATTATCTTTTTAGCTATTTTTAATAGTTTTTTATTTTCACTCTTGATAAATTAGCTTGTGAATTTGTGATTTAACCAGCTTTATGCCATCATTATACCATAATTTTTATTATCTGAATGAAATTGAGGCAGCTATTTCATTAATGATTATAATATAATTAGACAATGAAATTCTACTGTGACATAAAAAAAGAAATAAAATGTATGCTTCATAATAATAAATGTTTTTATCCACCCTGAAGATATAAAAATTTTGTCTAATCACATAGCATCAAAGTACGTTAAATATGAGTTGATGTAACTGAAGAATTAAATGTATACTCATAGTAGAAGATTTTAACACATCTCTCTCAATAATAGAACAAGCAGACTTAAAACTGTGTGTATGCAGCAGCTCTCCCCTCGGGAGCATGCCTGCACCAGTCCCTTCTCTCTCCTCTTCCCGCTCCCTCTACCTTTCCTTCTCCTCAGCTCTGCGAGCCCTTCTTTTGCTTCTATAACTTGTATCCTGAGTCTGTGCAGCCCAGTGAGCTCAGTCTATTACCTCTGTAACTCTTTTCTTTTTTATAAGTTTTAACTAAAACAACAGACATCTATTTCTCACAGTTCTGGAAGCTGAGAAGTCCAATATCACTGGTAGATATGGTGAGGACCATTTTCCTGACTTGCAGATGGCTCCCTTCTCCTGTGTCTTCACATGGTGGAGAGAGGAAGAGAAAGAGGGTGGGAACCTACCTCTGTAACTTTCTAAATAAACTTTCTCTTATAATTTGAACAAAAACAATGTAGGCTATTAAAAAAAAAAAAAGGAAATAGAGGGAATTTCTTTCCCATGATAAAACAGTTATAGAAAACCTGCATTCAACATTATACTATACTTATATTAATACTCAAAATAGTGAAAGCTTTTCTTTTTAGTTAGAAAATAAGAATATCTCTGCTTTGCCTGACAAGTAGCGGTACAGTGGATAGAGCTTCAACCTGGGAAGCTGAGGTCTCAGGTTCAAAACGCTGAGGTTGTGGGCTTGAGAGCAGGCTCACCTGCTTGTGTGTAGGATAATTGATATAATCTCATGATTGCTGGCTTGAGCCCAAAGGTTGCTGGCTTGAAGCCCGAGGTTGCTAGCTTGAAGCTTAAGGTCGCTGGCTTGAACCCAAGGTCCCTGGCTTGAGCAAAGGGTCACTGGCTCAGCTGGAGCCCCCTGGTCAAGGCACATATGAGAAACAATCAATGAACAATTAAAGTGCTGCAACCATGAGTTAATGCTTCTCATCTCTCTCCCTTCCTGTCTGTCTGTCTCTGTCTCTAAAAAGAAAAAGATTTTGTTTAACATTGTGTTGGAAGTCCTAGTCAGGGTACTAAAACAATAAATTGAGCCTGACCAGGCGGTGGCGCAGTGGATAGAGCATTGGACTGGGATGCAGAAGACCCAGGTTCGTGTCCCCGAGCTCGCCAGCTTGAGCACGGGCCCATCTGGCTTGAGCAAAAGCTTGCCAGCTCAGAACCAAGGTCGCTGGCTCCAGCAAGGGGTTGCTCAGTCTGCTGAAGGCCCGCGGTCAAGGCACATGTGAGAAAGCAATCAATGAACAACTACGGTGTCACAACGGCAATGAAAAACTGATGATTGATGCTTCTCATCTATCTCCATTCCTGTCTGTCTGTCCCTATCTATCTCTCTCTCTGACTCTCTCTCTGTCCCTATAAAAAAACAAAACAAAACAACAAAAAAACACAATAAATTGAATAAGTATTTGAAAGGAAGAACTGAAACTGTCATTGTTGATAGTTAATGTGAATGTGATTGTAGGAAACTCAAGAAGATCTCAAATATATTATTAAACAGGTTTGCTAGATACATAAATGCAAAACTGAACAGCACTTTTAAATATTGGCAAAAATCAAGAAAAAATTTATACTGACACCATTTAAAAGAGCATTTTAAAATACCATACATTAGATCTAACTAAAGATTTGCAAGTCCCCATGCAGAAAACTACCATTTCATTAAGGTGCACTAAAGACCTGAAGAAATAGGATATACTGTGTCCATGGAGTGGAAGACAACAGTTTTACTAAAAAGATGATTCTTCCTGAGTTGCTCTATTGAGTTACTATAATTTTAATAAGAATTGTAACCAGCTTTGTTTTAGGAGAGACTTTGGTCACAGCATAAATGACAAGCTGATTCTGAAATATATATATATGGAAATGCAAAAGATAAAGAATATTCAAAATGCATGTGAAGAAGAACAAGGTAGAAGAACTCGTTTGATCAGATATTTTGACTTACTAAAAAGCCATTGTGCCTGTCCAGGTGCAGTGGATAGAGTGTCGGACTGGTATGCGGAAGACCCAAGTTCGAGACCCTGAGGTCTCCAGCTTGAGCGCGGGCCCATCTGGCTTGAGCTAAAGCTCACCAGCTTGGACCCAAGGTCGCTGGCTCCAGCAAGGGGTTGCTTGGTCTGCTGAAGGCCCACGGTCAAGGCACATGTGAGAAAGCAATGAACAACTAAGGTGTTGCAATGGCAATGAAAAACTAATGATTGATGCTTCTCACCTCTCCATTCCTGTCTGTCTGTCCCTATCTATCCCTCTCTCTGACTCTCTCTCTGTCCCTGTAAAAAAAAATAATAAAAATCCATTGTAATGAAGACTATGATATATTGACACGTAACAGACCTATGAGATAGACATCACAGAAAACCACCTACACGTGTGCACTTGATTGACAAAAACATGCCATATAGTGGAGAAAGAATGGTCCACTCACAACAGTCATGTGCTGCTTAACAGAGATAGGTTCTGAGAAATTCATCATTAGGCAATTTCATCATTGTGAAAATATCAGACAAAGCTAGATAGTATAGCTTACTACATGCCTATACTATATGGGATAGCCCATTGCTCCTTGCTCTTAGTCTCAATCCTGTACAGCATGTTGCTGTTCAAAACAACGTGAGATGAAATCAAGCACAAGACAAAATGATTCAATCAAGAGACAAGGTAAACATGATATGTGTGAGGCTATTGCTGGCATAATATGGCATTTATTGATTGATAGATAGATTGATTGATTGGTTCATTCATTTTAGCAAGAGAGGAAGGGAGAGAGAGAGAG
Source organism: Rhynchonycteris naso (assembly GCA_037038555.1). Taxonomy (NCBI): domain Eukaryota; kingdom Metazoa; phylum Chordata; class Mammalia; order Chiroptera; family Emballonuridae; genus Rhynchonycteris; species Rhynchonycteris naso. The sequence goes on along the minus strand of CM073000.1, from coordinate 172,786,023 downwards.
AGACAGGAACATCAATCTGTTCCTATATATCCCCTGATTGGGAATTGAACTGGCAACCTCTGTGCTTTGGGACAATGCTCACCAACTGACCATCTGTTCAGGGCATAACATGGCATAGTGTTTTACACCAACTTTTCTTTCTATAAGTAAAAAGAACACACTCTAAAATAATAATAAAGAAGACCTGAAGAATAAATACATAAACCAGTAACAGTCACTGGTTGTCATTATCAAGTATTTTGTATTATACATAATTGTATATGCTATACTTTTAAATGACTGGCAGCATAATAAGCTTGATTACATAAGCATCACCACTTATGATGGCTATGATGTAACTAGATGATAGGAATTTTTCAGCTCCATTATAATCTTATGGGACCATCATCATATATTTAGTCATTCACTGAAAGGTCATTTTGCATGACTTTATACATACCACATATGGTACTTTACCACAGGGTTTCCATATAAAAAAGAAATAAATAATCCTGTTCATACATTTTACACAAAAATTAACTCAGTGGGATATTAGATCTACATATGAGAGCCATACAATTATTCCAAACTATAATAAAGGAGAATATTTTTATGAAGTCATGGTAGGAAGTAACTTAAACAAGACACAAAAGCACTAATTGTAAAGGCAAAGATTGGTAAGTAAGACTAATAAAATGAAAATTTTACTAGAGTGAAAAGTCAAGACAAACTTGGAGCATATACTATATTTTTTGCTCCATAGGACGCACCTGATCATGAGACACACCTAGATTTTTATATATTTTTTATTATTTTTTTTACAGGGACAGAGAGAGAGAGGGATAGATAGGGACAGACAGCAGGAATAGAGAGAGATGAGAAGCATCAATCATCAGTTTTTCGTTGCGACACCATAGTTGTTCATTGATTGCTTTCTCATATGTGCCTTGACCGCGAGCCTTCAGCAGACCAAGTAACCCCTTGCTTGAGCCAGCTGCCTTGGGTCCAAGCTGGTGAGCTTTTTCCTCAAGCCAGATGAGCCCGCGCTAAAGCTGGCGACCTCGGGGTCCTCCACATCCCAGTCCAACGCTCTATTCACTACGCCACCGCACCTAGAGTTTTAAGGAGGAAAATAAGAAAAAAAATATTCTGAACCAAATGGTGTATTAAAATATTTAATAAAATATTCCACAATAATATTTCAACAATGTAGACTCAATAGCAGTATTAACAACCATTAGCACTGTTATTAACAAATGAGAAGAGACTTTAATGTTCAAATACTGTTCTAGTTGTCTGGGAACCCCAGGAACTCATCATCACTAGTGTCAGAATTTAAGAAGCTCAGTTGCTCAAAATCATTGGTATTACTTTCTTTGTTATTTTCATATATGATACCATCTTCAGTGCCATCTAAGGCATTGCTAATACCACATTTTTTGAATGACCGTACCATGGTTTCATTCTTCACTGACGGCCATGATGTTTCCACCCATTCACAAACTTGAGTGACAGCGGGTCTCTTCATTCATCCACTTGGTGTCAGATCATGATTAGCAGCAGCCATCCATTTGTTCCACTCTTCTCGCATAAAGACTTTAATCAGTTTGTTGATGGATATGTCAAAAGGTTGCAAGTGGCTGGCAAGACCCCCAGGTATTACAGCTAGATGAGTCTTCACTTCTTTAAAGTTTTTTTGTGTGTGTGTGGTTTCACTAATATGTGCTCTAAACTGGTCAGGCACTAAAAGGGAAGTAAGTGACGTTAGCATTTCACAGAGCTCCAGCAGCTGCAGCGCAGCCCTCCACCACTGCAGCGTGCCTCTCACGTCTGCCCTCAATGATGCCAGATGAATGCACCCACACAATGTCACTTGCCTTCCCTCCTGTGCTGCGTGCAGCTGTGGAAACTGAAACCAGGAGATCACTCAGCAGATGCCGGGGTTTCGTACACCATGGTGGAGGGTATGATTATGCTCCCGCTGGCACTCATTCTACATATGTTTACTGGCACAGTACCCCACAGCAGCTAAAATAAATGAACATTCACTCCATAAGACACATGGGCATTTTCCCCTCCACTTTGGGAGTAAAAAAGTGCATCTTATGGAGTAAAAAAGACAATATTTGCAACAAATATCATTTTAAAAATCTAATATTCATATACACAGAAAATCTTCCTACAAAGCAATATGAAAATGACAAAACAACACAACAGAAAAATGGCCAAAAGACTTGAACAGGCACTTTAAAAATAAAACAGGTATCCAAATGACTGGTAATAACACCAGAAGGTACTTAATTTCATTTAAATTTTATGTTAATTTTGATTAAACACAAAATAAAATGGCTGCACACCCATCTGGATATGCACACTTAAGAAGGCAGCTAATATCAAGTCTTGGTGAGAAAGTAGAGCAGAGGAACTCTTTCCTATTGCTGTAAGGAATGTAGATTGTTATACCCACTTTGGAGACCAGTCTTACAGTATTTATAAAAGTTGAGCATAATTGTATATTATAATTTGTGATTCTATTATGTACCCAACAGAAATGCTTGCAGATATGTACAAAGAGATATGTACAAGCAAGCCCACAGCAACTTTATTTATCACAGCCAAAAAGTGAAAACAACTTCCATGTCTACCAACAGTAGAATGAATAAATAACTTGTTACATATTCATGCAATAAGATATATAGCAATGAAAATGAATGAACTACAGCTGCATACAAGAACATGGATGGATCTCACAAGTGTAATGTGAAAGAAGTCAAACGCAACACATACATACTATGTAAGTCTTGTCGTATAAAATTCGAAAACAAGTAAAATTTTATATTTTAGGCATGCATGTCTTAAGTGTAAAACCTATAAAGAAATGTTAGGAACTGATTACCATAAAAGTCAGAACAGTGGTTACCTTCAGTGGGTACATAGAAATTAATGATTGGAAGACAACAAAAGTGGGCCTCTGGGTTGGTAATAAAATTATATTTGTTAGGTTGGGTGGTAGTTACACATATTATTTTTGTGTATTTTTCTCTATATGTTATATTTCACACACACAAAAGGAGATTTTTAAACCATGATTGAAAACAGGAGGGGGAAGTAAATTATCCAATGACTTTTGGTTGCAAGTAATAGAAACGCCATTCAAACTAGCATGAAGTAGCTTAAACTAATTCTATGGAATGATAAAGAGCAAAAATTTATAATCCAGTACATTTAAGATCTTTACTGAATGATTTATGAATTGGGTAGCATCCTGTTAGTCAGATAAGTTTTTAAATATGATGTATATGTTTGCTCGCTTATAGTTTGCATTGAGTGTGGGAAACAGGCTGTAAGCAGGCAAGGTCCTTATAGTCTAAGGCAGTGGTCAGCAAACTCATTAGTCAACAGAGCCAAATATCAACAGTACAGTGATTGAAATTTCTTTTGAGAGCCAAAGTTTTTAAACTTAAACTATATAGGTAGGTACATTACTTATCGAGGTAACACCCTCACATGGTATTTTGTGGAAGAGCCACACTCAACGGGCCAAAGAGCCACATGTGGCTTGCAAGCCGTGTTTTGCCGACCAAGGGTCTAAGGCTTAGTTTTAAGACTAAGCCGTTCCTACCTTTTTAATACTAAGATCTTCTCAACACTAAGCTTTTCCCCACACCCTTGATTGTTGCAAGATGTGGGGTGGTGCACTCTTATGAGAAATCCCATTTATGCCTCAGATAGGTGGCTTTGTATCAGACTTTCCTATTTGTATATTGGCTTAAAAGCTTTAGTTTCTACACTATAAGATAAGGCAGACTGGGGGGCTCTTTTGCTCAGATCATGTCATCAGTTTTGCAGAGGAGAGGCAGTCAAGATGGCAGAGTGCTGAAGGAGAAGCTAGTTTGTGCAAAGAGAAGGAGATGGGGAACAGAGGTGAATAAGGCTGGTGGGGCCTTTGATTCTTGGAATACTTGGATGAGTCAGTGGCTTTGGGAGCCCTGAATGGAAAGGGAAGTGTTTTCCCACTGTGTGTATTTTCTCACCTGCTGAGTGCAAGCTAGGATTAAAGGTAATGGCTCACCAGCTCTTAGCTCCACTGTTTCATTACCGTCTGTTTGAATCAAATGCGAACCTGCATGGGCCAAGCAGCTGTGATGGTGGCCGTGGCTACTGGCTTTACACATCCCATTGTGAATGAAAAGAAAAAACAGGGTATTCTATGGAAAGTAACCTTACAGTGTGATCTGATCATAAATTCCTAACTGGGCAGGTCATAGTGGATAGTCATGCCCCAGGCATGTAACATTTTAGTCAAAAGTTTTTTTAATTTATTGATTTTAAAACATTTTTAAAATTGATTTTTATAGAAAGAGGAAGGAAGGAATAAAGAAAGAAACATTGATCTGTTGTTTTACTTATTTATGCATTCATTGGTTGATTCTTGTATGTGCCAAATCTGCAACCTTGGCATATTGAGCAACACTCTGACCACTGACATACCCAGCCAGGGTCAACAGCCCTTCCTTTGCTTCTATAACTTGTTTCCTGAGTCCATGCAGCCCAGCTGGCTCACTTCTATCATGGCTCAATCCTTCCACTTTTGTGACTTTCTAAATAAACTTTTGCTTGTATTTGAGTCTTGACTCTGAATTAAAGCCCAAGGTCACTGGCTTGAGCCCAAGGTCACTGGCTTGAGCAAAGGATCACTGGCTCGACACATGTGAGAAAGTAATAAATGAGCAACTAAGGTGCCACAATGAAGAATTGATGCTTCTCATCTCTCCCCCTTCCTGTCTGTCTGTCTCTCTCTTTTGCTGAAATAAAGAAATAAGTTCCTATTTATCCAGTGTGCTTGGTCACATTAATTTCTTAGTGCCTTAGTTTCTTCAACTCTAAAATAAGAATAGTAGTGTTGTAAGGATTAGGAATGACAACTACCATTCTTCTGCCATTTTGCTTTAGAATTTTAAAAATTTATACAAGTTAAAAATGAGTTAATGTATTATCCTTAATAAAATAATAAAATATTACAGATGAGGTAGTTAGTCTTTAATGACCATACACCTTCCCAACTTACCAATGGCATTATCAGTTTGGTTTCTATTGAGAGAATGAACAAGGGCCAGACTATATGTTAACAGAACTGACACACAAACTTGGCTGCAGTGGTCCAAAAGTGTTAATAGGAGGAACTCAAGAGTTAAAATTTTAGCTTGAGTAAGTGTGGCTTTGGTTATTTTTGTTGTTGTTGTGGCAGAGACAAAGAGAGTCAGAGACAGGGACAGATAGAGAGACAGACAGAAAAGGAGAGAGATGAGAAACATCAATTCTTCATTGTGGCTCCTTAGTTGTCCATTGATTGATTTCTCATATGTGCCTTGATGGGGGGAGGGAGGGCTAAAGCAGATTGACTGACCTCTTGCTCAAGCCAGCGACCTTGGGATCAAGCTGGTGAGCCTTGCTCAAACCAGATGAGTTCATGCTCAAACTGGTGAACTCAGGGTCTTGAACCTGGGTCCTCCTCATCTCAGTCCAACTCTATCCACTGCGCCACCGCCTGGTCAGGCTATGGCTTTGGTTATGGTCAGTGGGCTTAATGTAGTTGTTCTCAAAGTATGCGCCAGGGTGCACTGGTGTGCCCTAGAAGATTTCTAGGTGCGCCCTATAGTATTCCAGAGAAATATGTGCCTGCTGGAGACCAAAAAACCAACAAGGTTTTTGGAGTTTAGATTTTTAGGGGGACAGAGTTGTGGGGAGTTGGCTGTAAGCTGACAGTCTGCCCAACCCCCCACCTAACTTTTCTGATTAGGTTGCAAAAGGTTGTTAAGCTGTGGTGCTGGATTGTTTACACTACCCCCCATGTTCCCTGGAAAGACTGGAGGCAAGTTACTTCTCTCCTTTGTTGGGTGTCAAGTTAAGATGATATGTATGGTGGGGGTTTTCTGCACTCATCGCAATTAAGAGTAAAAAGAGAGGAATTCTTCAATGTATTGATGAGGAAATGAGAGTTTGCCTTTCAAATATATGCCCAAACATTGAAGAAATCACTAGGACACATCAGGCTCATGTTTCTCCTGAACAGAGGAATGAAAAAACTTAACACATTTGCATCAGGACCTTCTGAATTTACTAAATTTTACTAAGAATGTTGTTGGGTAGATAAAATATATTATGCTTACTTTGTTAAAGATGGTGCTGCCCACATGGAAGTTTGTTGATATTAAAGTGTGTTCTGGGACAGGCTGTGGGCAGGCCAGGTCGTTATGGCCTAAGGCTTGGCTTAAGAGTAAGCTTTTCCCCACACCCTTGACTGATTGGATGATGTAGGGTGGTGCACCCTCCTGAGGAATCCCATTATGCCTCAGATGGGTGGCTTTGTATTGGAGACTTCCTTGTTTGTGTAGATTGGATTAAGGGTTTGGATTTCTACACTATAAAGTGGGACAGACCAGTAGCTTGCTCTCTCAGTTCCTGAGGTTAGACAGGAGAACAGATTAAGGCCACATGGAGGCCAGGAGAAGTAGCCAAGATAGTAGAATGCTGAGGAAGAAGCCAGTTTGTGTAGAGAGAAGGAGATGGGAAACAGAGGTGAATAAATCTGGTGAGCTAGAAAGCTTTGATGCTAGGAAACTCGGATAAGTCAGTAGCTTTGTGAGCACTGAATGAGTGGGTTTTGGAGCCCAGTGTGTGTTTTTGCTTGCCCGCCGGGTGCAAGCTGGAATTAAAGCTGATGGCCCACCAGTTCTTGGCTCCGTTGTTTCATTACTGACTGTTCGAATCTAATGCGAACCTGCACGGGTTAGGCGGCTGTGATGGTGGCCGCGACTACTGGCTTTACAAATGTATCTATATATATAAAAATATAACTTTTTTTTCTTTTTTTTTTAACCCTTCTTTTTTACGAATTCTAAAAAGTATAACAAAAAATGTAACATAAAAATGTTTTTTAATGTCAGAATAAATTTAATTTTGTCATATTTTGTTTAATTACCATAAAAGCACGCTTGAACTTTTTATTTTTTTCTTTTATATTTGACTTAATTATCATAACATATTTCTGAGAAACTTGTGTATAGTGCACCTACAATTATTTGTAGGATTTTTTTCTTTTACAGGGACAGAGAGAGAGTCAGAGAGAGGGATAGATAGGGACAGACAGACAGGAACAGAGAGAGATGAGAAGCATCAATCATCAGTTTTTCATTGCAAAACCTTAGTTGTTCATTGATTGCTTTCTCACATGTGCCTTGACCATGGGCCTGCAGCAGACTGAGTAACCCCTTGCTGGAGCCAGCGACCTTGGGTCCAAGCTGGCGAGCTTTTGCTCAAGCCAGATGGGCCTTGCGTTCAAGCTGGCAACCTCGGGGTCTCGAACCTGGGTCTTCCGCATCCCAGTCCGACGCTCTATCCACTGCGCTACCTCCTGTTCAAGCTATTTGTAGGATTTTAAATGCTCCTCAACTTCAAAAAGTTTGAGAACCACTGGCTTAATGGTTAATAAAAGTAACCATTTTTCTAGGAACTTGAGTACTTGAACACCTAAACAAGGTCTGCAGGGGATCCACCCTTGTGCCCTAGGGGACTGCAAGGAAAACCTTTGTGCTCCAAGGACAGAACACCTGCTGACTCTGACACAATTAACTTTGACTATGATCTGATTAACTCTCCTTTGAAATTCCAAAAAGCTTACCTACCCTTTTCTTTCCCTTATAAAAAGGTTGGCTGGGCATAGGGGGTTGAGAAGGCTTTGGGAACATAACCCCCATCTCCACAGAACACAGGTGTTGGGGAGATAAAATATATTATGCTCACTTTGTTAAAGATGGCACTACCCACATGGAAGTTTGTTGATATTAATGTGTGTTCTGGAACAGGCTGTGGGCAGGCCGGGTCGTTATAGCCTAAGGCTTAGTTTAAGAGTAAGCTCTTCTCCACACCCTTGACTGATTAGATGATGTAGGGTGGTGATGTAGGGAGGAATCCCATTATGCCTCAGATGGGTGGCTTTGTATCCGAGACTTTCTTTATGTATAATTGGATTAAAGGTTTTGAGTCTGCTATAAAGTGGGAGAGAACAGTAGCTTGATCTCTCTCTCTCGGTTCCTGGGTTCCTGAGATTAGTATTAGAGAGGAGAGCAGAGTAAGGCCACGTGAAGGCCAGGAGAAGCAGCCAAGATGGCAGAGTGCTGAGGAAGAAGCCAGCTTGTTAAGAGTTTGTGCAGGAGGAGATGGGAAACAGAGGTGAATAAGTCTGGTGAGCTGGAAAGCTTTGATGGTAGGAAACTCGGATAAGTCAGTAGCTTTGTGAGCACTGAATGTGTGGGTTTTGGAGCCCAGTGTGTGTTTTTGCTTGCCTGCCGGGTGCAAGCTAGAATTAAAGCTGATGGCTCACCAGTTTGTGGCTCCGGTGTTTCATTACCGACTGTTCGAATCCAATGTGAACCTGCGTGGGTCAGGCGGCTGTGATGATGGCCTCTGCTATTGGCTTTACATTAGGTCATCTGAATAAAGCGCTCGTAAAAGATTCAATCCCTTTCTTTACTTATTGACTGGAATGGTGACAGGCAGCACAAACTCGAGTATTTCCGGTTTTAGTGTCACAGCTTAGTCAATGACTGTTGCCTTTTAACTCAGGAGGAAACAGAAAGTCAAATATGCTTCCCAAACCAATCACATAAGATGTCTATGAGTTAACTGACTCTTGTTTCCCATGCCAACTATTTCTAATCACAGCAAACCTGAAGTCTTCCCTTTATTCCACTTTAACACTTTTCTCCGCTCCTCTGCCTATCTTTGAGTTTCTGCCAAACATCAGCAACGACGGCTGACTCCTACGAGGGTTTAGAGCTAGTCATCCCATTACCGGTGTTGGGGTTCTTGAGTTTTCTAAGACAGAACTTGAGAGGAAACCTCAGAGAAATTTCCAGACAAATTTTATTAGGCTTACACTTTAGCAAAGGGAGGCAACACAGAGGAAAGGAGGGTCCCGTGAACCTTGCTCAAACTGGCTCTGCTGGACTGCTTTTGTAAGTTGGTGTTGGGCAGATAAAATGTATTATGCTCACTTTGTTAAAGATGGCACTGCCCACATGGAAGCCCATCACCCAGGTGATATTATTTGCCCTTATGCTTGGGATGGGTGTGGGGGAAAGGCTGTAATGTGGGCAGGCCGGGTCGTTATAGCCTAAGGCTTGGTTTTAAGAGTAAGCTTTTCCCCACACCCTTGACTGATTGGATGATGTAGGGTGGTGCACTCTCCTGAGGAATCCCATTATGCCTCAGATGAGTGACTTTGTATCAGAGACTTCCTTGTTTGTAGATTGGATTAAGGTTTTGATTCTACACTATAAAGTGGGGCAGGCCAGAAGCTTGCTCTCTCTTGGTTCCTGAAGTTATTAGAAAGGAGAGCAGATTAAGGCCACGTGGAGGAGAGGAGGCAGCCAAGATGGTGGAATGCTGAGGAAGAAGCCAGTTTGTGCAGAGTTTGTGTAGAGAGGAGATGGGAAACAGAGGTGAATAAGTCTGGTGAGCTAGAAACTTTTGATTCTAGGAAACTCGGATAAGTCAGTAGCTTTGTGAGCACTGAATGTGTGGGTTTTGGAGCCCAGTGTGTGTTTTTGCTTGCCCGCCGGGTGCAAGCTAGAATTAAAGCTGATGGCTCACCAGTTCTTGACTCCGTTCTTTCATTACCGACTGTTTGAATCAAATGTGAATCTGCATGGGTCAGGCGGCTGTGATCCTGGCCGCAACTACTGGCTTTACAGTTAGGGACAAAGTGGGATTTCAAGAAAAGAAGGGCTTTCTTAAAAAGTCAGAAAATTCAGAATTTTCCATTCTGGTGGAGCTGTTTCCTCCTGTCATGTTACTTAACAACTAACCATCTTCTCACCTGCAATGTGAAGGCCAAGATGGTGGAATGCTCATTAAGGCCACCCCAGAAAGGTCATCTAGAGGTCAAACCTTGATCAACTGAGATTGCAGAACAGTGGTTTTGATATCACTTGTTCCTTCTGGCTATTTAGCATTCCTTGGCTGGGCCCAAATCCCTATACTATCTCAGTCCCAAGATGTGCTCCTATGGAATGGGGACTGTTTTGAACTTTTTTGTCTCTGAATCTCTCATGTATATGGGGTCTATGACTCATGTATATAGGGTCCTCATACATAATTATTAAATTTGGTTATTCTTTCTTGCTTGTCTGTCTCATGTCTATTTAATTATTAGACCAGCCAAAAAGAACTTTGCGGGTAAGGGAAAATATCTCCTTTCCTATACTCCTGGCTATAGGAAGTCCTAAATAAATAGCCTGAGTGTGCTCAGTTGGTGGTCATTGTTTATTTCTACAATATCCTTCCAGTCTTTTTATTATGCATTTATAGATGGAAATGTATATGTACACTTGAAAAATACATACTACAATATGGATTTTTAAAAACAAAAACAGTATTATATATATTTTTATGTATCTTGATTGTTTTTTCTTAATGTCCTGGAAATCCATCCATGTTAGTTCATCCCAATTGTTTTCACTAGAGGGAGGTAGTATGTTTATCCTGGCTTCTTACAACACAGTTGGCATTGTGGTGCTAATGCTCCAGTTCTTTACAAGCTGCTTACTCTCCTGTGTCCACCACAGGTCATGTATCTCTGCCTTTGCACCTCCATCCCCTCCCCTTCCACCCCCATCCATAGGTCACTCCTCCTTCAGTTTTCATCCTCTGAGTTGCTGTGGATTTTCCATGACCCTGGCTGACTGCTCTGGACTGAAAAAAAGAGGGATCTATGGAAAGTAACTAAAGGAATGAAATGCTAATAGTTTTTGTTTTAGATATGCTAATTAACTAGGCAGATTTTGTGTGAGGCTTGAGCAGCTCATTATTCAGCAAAGAGGTGGGGAAATATGTACAAAGTAATGACCCCAGAACTGAACTCAGATCTTGGCAGGGGTTGGGGGGGGGGGGCAGCCAGGAATAAAGGGATTTAGAAATTTCATGCTTTCCTTTGGACCATGCATTTTGGGTGCCTGGCTTTCTGTAGTCTCTACCCACCTCTTCATCTCACCCATCTTCCCTTCCCTTGATATATAAAAAGCCTGAACTTTGAGCTCTCTTAAGATGGATTTGAGAATTACTTCTCCCATCTTCATAAGCTAGGCTTTCTTGATCAATAAACCTTTCCTTACTTCAAAGCTCTGATGTATTGAATATTGGTTTTTCTTTGTAAACATTAGGTACATGAACCTTATACCTATATCAAAATTTCATAGGGTGATCTGATTGTAAATTCCTAACTGGGCAGGTCATGGTGGGTAGTCATGCCCTAGACATTTAACTTTTTAGTAAAAGGTTTATCTTTGCCTTAAGCAAGCCCTGTCCATTGTGTCTGAACACCTATGTTAACACACCTTTGAAATAAGCCATAAGGACCATCAAGAGAGCACTCAATCTCGAGAGAGCATATGTCATCAATTTGGCCCAAATAAACTCATAAAAATTCTTTACAGGATTATACATTTCTTACATTGACATTGCCTTCCTTCATGCTATTAATAATGGCTGTTCCAGGGCTGGTTCTTCAGCTGCAAAGTTGGGGCATGTCTAGAAGTGCAGAGATACTGGTCTCTGACTGGTCTAGGTCATCTGTATTACTTGCTCAGCTTCCTCATTACAGACAAATGAAAGATGCAAACCTTACTCATGCTGGATTCTTTCACCTTGAGTCACTTTTCTGATTATATACAATAAATATATTCCAATGAATTAAACATAATGTGGACCCCAAGAAATAAGATTCATTTGATATGAACCTTGAGAAGGATTTTATCTGCTGAGATGGACTCTGTAATAACAATCAAGGGGCCATAATAAGAGTCTAGGGGCTATATTCTGACAGGGGCTCCTCAGTATTCTTTATACTGGGAAAAATCTCAAAGTAAATCCTCAGCTTCCCACATTATGACTGGCTTGTCTACACTGAGTAAACCACTACAGAGTAAACCACTGGGTTCATTTTACTATCATCAGATTGAGATCTGCCCTGTTCAATCAGAACTACACAATTTGCATACCTCATTTACATAAAATGAACCTAATTGAGAAGCTGGGCAGGGATTTACCCTATAACAGGCAGCCTCCTCTTTGTCTTGGTAGAACACAATTTACGTTGCTCCCTGAATCTGTGTTTCTCAGGCTACAGCTCCTTTTGCTTGAATAAAGTACTTATTATTCTTTATTACAGACTAAAATTAATTTTGGTTTACAATACCAACCTTAGAAACCAGTTGGAGGGAAGTAAAATAAAGCTGAATGCTTCATTTACCTTTGTTTTTAGCAAATAATTTGGATAAACCTTGCAATCACTCAAATAATATCCCTCCTGGAAAGTACAAAAATATTCCAAATGAAGACATTAATAGTAGGGTCCTGGAAGAATTGCTTTTAATATTTGACAGTTCAGGCCCTGGCTGGGTAGCTCAGTTGGTTAGAGCATTGTCTCGACATACCAGGGTTACTGGTTCAACCCCCCATCAGGACATATAAAAGAATGTATATATACAATGAATGTATATATAAGTGGAACAGCAAATTGACTTTTCTCTCTCTCTTTCTCCCTTCCTTTCTCTCTCTCTCTCTCAAATCAATTTAAAAATAGAATTGACAATTCACATGGTAGAAACTTTAGACCTAACAATATAAACAATGTAATAAATTGATACTAGTGTATATGCTCTGAGATAATATAGCATGGTATTGATCTTGACTCTGTTTATGTGAACTTGAGCAAGTTTTCTAATTTCCAAGCATTTAAGTGTTCTCATGTCCTCAGTGAGGATGAGACTGATTTACATAATAGGGTGTGTAGGAGGAAAACATTTTCTTTTACCCTGGGGTTCAATAACTGGGGATGTGTGAATTAAACTGACAAAAGACAGATTAGCAAAAGAAATGAGAGCTTTTAGTCACCTACATAGTGGGAGCACAAAGAAAACTGTGACTCTCCAAACAGCTGAAGATAAGGGTTTTATTGTGCTTTGCTTTATTGGACTTCACAGGTGTTGCTTTTTTGCAAATTGAGACAGGACCCTTCACCAATTAAAAGATTACTACTTGCTTGAGGGCCATATGGTGGTCTGAAACTGAACTTGCAATATCTCCGAGGTATGCCTATATATATTCCTAATTTAATAAGGGAAGGAGTAGGGAGAAAGGCTTATAGGAAGATCAGATGGGCAAGTTTGTGATAATGTTTGTTTATGCAAGTGTGAGTAGAGTAGTCGTCTCCATCTTCTTTCTGGCCAAGAAAACTACCCTGTGAAGGGATTTATGACAGCCTCACTCCTAGAAGTTCCTGCCTTAGTTACATATGAGAAGTTTCAAAAAGTCTTCTTTCTGCTGTTATATCTCCAATGTCTTTAGTTTAAAATAATCAGCATACCAACTCTAGGGGTCTGAGCCAGTACCCACTGGTTGCTGTGAGAGTAATTGAGGTAAATCTGGTGAAGCTGTTAGCACAGCACTTTAAAAATGTTTGGTGTTATGAGTCACTGGTTTGATGCTTGACAATTAGCTTTTCTGTCTTGACAAGTAGCAGATGGGAAATTATGGGGATTTTTAGTTCTAATATTGACCCAAGTAATAGATACCAGCCAGTCTGCTAAATTCCTAGATTGGAATTTCTTTCCTTCTATTTATTTTGTCTATAAAGAAATAGTTTTATTAGGTGAACATGACATAATGGCCTAAAGCACCACCCTGTATAACAATGTAGGGAAAACAGCTGTGTTAGGCTTGCTCGCTTGCACTTTGCCTGGTTAGTGCATGAGCACGTGGCAGAGACATGTGCATAGCCTAGGTAAGGCTGTGGGTGCTTTGACTCAGGGCGGTGTTTGGTGGATTGCTCCCCTGCCACTGTGAGGGGCTGTTTTGCTGTTTGTTCACTCGGCTGGCTGCCCTGAGATGAGGTTTCCCCTGCCTGTCTACTCGCTCACCATTGCGAGACTATTAAATGGTAATGGCCCAAAACTTTCGGGCTCCACAGTTCCTCCACCGTCTGCCCAAATCCAGTGTGACCTGCCTGACCTCAGTCACTGGTCTTACAGACAGCATGTCCGGTCATAAGTGAGTTCCAGTGTGCGAATAAGCAGCTTCCGCACTTGGTCTAACCCTGAAAACTGAGCAAGATGTTCCTGCCACATGCTGACACTTGCTTTCTGCAGAAGCCTTTCTAAATGGACCTCCCTCTCTGGCAGCAGGAACCAGTAGTCTGAAAAACTACAAAGGGGTCTTGTTTTTATGGGTCAGTACTGAATATGCTGGTCTCACATCTGCCCAATAGCCATGGCACCAGATTAATGGACCAGCCAGGGACAGACCAACCCCACATCTGTCCCACAAAGCATTCCTGGAAAGGCTCTGAACTCAAACAAATCCACAAACCCCCTGGGGAGGGGAACTGCTCCAGGATAGGGGAGAAGCTAAAAGAAATTGAACTCTTTGTTAGGTGTGTCCAGGATAGCTTTGGTTTCTCTTGCTAGGTGGGGTCTGCAGACCATACCGTTAGGCTCTTTCTTTCTAGTAGCCTCACTTACAGGAGGCACATGGGCTGAGTGGGCTGCAGTCTTGAGACTCCACAGGACTTCACACCACTTGGCTTCCATCTGAGCCCTGCGATCCCCAAACAAGAAGCGTATCAACTGCCTCTTCTGGTGAAGAGGGGTTCTTCTGCAGCTCCAGTTTGGATTGCCCCAATAGTCTCCTCTTTCTGTTTCCTCCTGGGTCTCTGCATCTTGAGGCTACTTCCAGCTGCTCCATGCACTGCCAGTTCCCAAGCCTGCTGCTGCTCCTGGACTTCTGTGCTTAGAGGGTTTCCTCTGGGGCTGGCTTCTTGGAGGCCTTCACAAGAGAATGAACATTGGCTAAGATCTGTTTGTAGCTTTCCTAACTTCTTCCTGGCTTCCTGTGGATGCTTGGAATGTCACTTGGGGAGGTTTTGTTTTGTTTTGTTTTTTTAATCTATATTCTCTTCATCTCATTTCATTTCTTGCCACTCAGAGGAGAAACACAATAGTGATATCTTTGTTTACATAATCCTCTCACATCATCAGTTGGTTATAAATGCTTAGCATTTACTGGGCTACTATGGGTTAGAGGGGAAAATGCATCTTATCAGTGGGTCTCATCCTTTTTTGCCATTTGATAATGTCACAAGATCCCTGTAGCTAGAGTGAGCAAAATCCTAATATGTTTAAGATAGGTCAGAAGATTTAGATATTACATTGTACTACTTGCAGGAGATATGTAACTTCTCTTCAAATTTGCTTGAAACAAGGTAAATCGCAGTTATCTTCTGTTGCCTAAATTTACCAGGTAAATATTTGGTTTACTTTGCTTGAAAAGGCATTACTCATATTAAAAATATCGTAGGTGTTCTTTATACAAATATAGTAGAGTATAAACATACTTATTAATTCACTACTGTAAGTTGATAATTGCTATTTTATTTGTCAAATGTTTTATTTATTACGATATTAAATAATTGGTTTAAAGACATTAATATAATTCTCTGCTAGATTCTAAAAATATAATACTGTAGCTTATAAAAATGTGTCTTAAAAACATTTGAGTTGGTCATTTGACATGGAAGTATTATTCCATTTTGTATTCAGGTTGCCAAGTGGTAAATATTTAATGCCATTCCCTGAAGGCTAGGAAGTTTACAGTTTGTTGGACCACAAGGGGGAGTGAATTCTAGAGCAAGAATACCTCACTGACGGTAGACCTGAATAAAATAAAGTCAATATACATTTATGTGACCAAACAGCCTGGCAAAATGCATAGGAAAGAACTAGTTAGGCAGCCTTGTTACTAATAATTATTAACAAATAATTTTAATATTTTCAACTAAGCTAACCATTCACTTCTTATAAGATCAGTTATATTCTCATCTGACTATGTCTTTTATACTGGAAAAAAACTGGAATTGTGATGATGACATGTCAGAACAGACATCAACTATAAACTTGGGCTTTGTGAATGTGGAATTTGTTCCTTGTTTACTGGCATCTATTACAATGCAGGGATTCTAGAAGACCTTTCTTAAGTTTCAGTCTCCTAAGAAGGAAGCTGAGTCTGCCCATGCGGTGGCACAGTGGTTAGAGCATCAGACTGGGATGCTGAGGACCCAGGTTTGAAACTCCAAGGTATCTGGCTTGAGTGCAGGCTCACCCAGCTTGAGCATGGGCTCACCAACTTGAACGTGGGGTTACTGGCTTGAGTGTGGGATCATAGACATGACCCCATGGTGGCTGTCTTAAGTTCAATGGCCACTGGCTTGAAGCCTAAAGTCACTGGCTTGAGCCCAAGGACCCTGGCTTGAGCAAGAAGTCACTCACACTGCTGGAGTCCCCCACCACCCCCAGTCAAGGCACATATGAGAAAACAATCAATGAACAACTAAGGTGCTGCAACGAAAAATTGATGCTTCTCATCTCTTTCCCTTCCCGTCTGTCCCTCTCTCTCTCTCTAAAAAAAAAAAAAAATGAGGTTGAACCCTAATATATCACTTAACAGTTTGCCAACCCAAATCAGAGCATCATTTACAATAAAAAACAATAGCTCAGGTCTACAACCATAATTATTTGGGTAATTCAGGATAGGAAGCACTCATTTTTCTAAATTACCAAGACAATTTTGAGGGGTGATGAAGTCAATTAGCTTGAATGATCCCATTGGTTAACTGTACAATTCAAATAACTTGATAACTTTTAACTCCAAACTTTATGATTTTAAGGCTTGTTTTGAAGAAAAAATACCTGTGTCCAGTTTTGAGATGCATTATTAAAAGCAGAGTTGCCTCTTATTGAAGACTACTGATTAATGATTGAGCTACTTAGCATATATTGTTTCTGTCTGATGGGATCTTAATGATCCTGATGATTTGTCTTAATTTCTCATATTATACTCTTGTCCATTTATCCCATAGAGCTTCTTTTCTCCAGTTCACAGATGAATAGTCTGAAAATCTGTCCTCTTTACCTGAACAAGGGGCCCTTTCAGGACTCACTGGGACAAAGCTAATTGTTTACAAGACAGAGAAGTCAGGAAGAGACCTGACCTCTGAAAGACTGATGACCCATCATTTTAGTACAGAAGGTTTCATATAAAAGCTTCTCAGCATGGATTCTAGATGAAGCAGCTACCTGGCCTTAGAAGACAGGCTAAAAGTTTCACCTGAATGGTCTGTCCCTAAACAGTGGTCTTCTCTACTCCCCTGCTGTTCAAGGGGAGAGGTCATAACCTAGCCCCAGTAAGGGAGCCTGGCACAGGTTAGGCAGGGTTATTGTTTCTCATGGAGTATTAGAGTAGAAGGTGAACCAGGACCAAGGAAGAAGTTCAGTGAAACAAGCCAGTGCCAGGAACTTAGGACCAAAGTTGAATCTGTCATCACAGGCATCAATCAAGTAGCCACACAGAATATTTCATTCTCTAGCTCCCCCAAGCTTGCTTCTCTGCCTTCTGCATTTTAATTTTCCCCTCCCCAGGCCCCCCCCATGTCAGACCTATTCTTTATTTCTCAACTCTGAAGGTCAGCTCTCTTCTTCTATGATACAACTTGATTAGATAATAAAACTATAGCAATAATCACTGGCAACATAAAAGCTGGTTTCATTTCCTTGAGGGAAAAAAAAAGTTAATTTTACAAACATGGACCCATCTCTATCTACATTTTAAAGAAATTGGAAATGTTTGTTTTATTTTCTGAGGGTGTATACATGGGGAGGGGGGAAGGCATTCTTCCCGTAGATTTATTAATTAGAATCTTCCTTTTCATACCAAGAATAAAAGAGAATGTATTCCATGTTAAAACAGCAAATTGTTCATATCCAGCACACAAATAACTGCTGAAACACATACTTTTCTGACTGAAAGACAACCCTATGTAATTCCCAAACAATAAAAATTATGAGCTTTGCCCTTTCGTCTTTCTTTCTTTCTTTCTTTCTTTCTTTCTTTCTTTCTTTCTTTCTTTCTTTCTTTCTTTCTTTCTTCTTTTTATTTTAGTTTTATCAATTACTTGAAACTTCTAGCAGAAGTACTAAAATGATAAATTAACTAGTATGGTCATTTTTATCAAATGTGAAAAAAAAGTCACTGATATGATAAATAAGTCTTTGCCTCACCTCTGGTTGAGGTGAGATGACGGAGTGTATAGAATTAGACACCATCATCATGTATGCTCCAAATGATACCACATTTCTGATTTCCAATAACCATGTAAGTATAGACTTTTCTTGCCTGTGCCATCAAATTCCATTCCAAATTAAACACTAAATGTTATCATCTTGTGATAAGTATAGAAAAACTCTATTTAAGGTTGATGAACATCCCTTTATGATCAGAAAGAGTTAATGTGACTAGGCATTCTAAATGTCTCACTTAGTAGCAGGCACTATGGGGAATTGAGCTTATTAATATCTTTTGTTTGGGTTTGGTTTGCAAGGAGACTCAGGAACTGCCTCCTAACATTTTTATTAGCACACAATATATGTCAACCCTTACTCAAAGAGTAAGATATAATGCCAGTACCTGGAAATTGTGTAATCTACTTGAGTAGAGACTCTTAAATTTTTTAAACCTCCAATTTGTTTTAATGAAAGCATTTTTGAGAGGCATCCACCAGTGAAGCAATAGAGACATCCATCAGAGGTTAATAGTGTTTATCTTTGAGTGATGTGATTACAGATGCTTTTATGTTTCTAAGTTTTCCCTTTGTTTATTTGTTTTGCATAGAGTATATTTAATGTTTTTTAAGGGGAAAAATAAACACTAGTTTTTAAAGTGATGAACAAGCTCTTACAGGACTTTTTCACAATAGCGTGCTCAATGAATATTTGTTAAGTGGATGAGTACATTTTTCAAATTCTCAAACTCTTTTTCTTAAAAATATTAAGGACATTTATTTCAGGTCACAGAACTCCCCAAAGTTCTAATAGGGCAGGTATTCCACCAAGTTTATCTTCAACATCTGAAAACCACTGACAAGTACATAAAGAGCTTGATAAAGTCTATGGATGTTATATTGTACCCAAAGGATAAAGAAGATAAATTAGTTTTCTCTCTTCTCACTTTTAGAATATTCTATAAATAAGCACTACTGGTGTGTAGGACATAAACATAGTGTCATAATAACTTGGACTTAATTCATAACTGCTAAAGTCTTTAACCAATCTTGATGGAATAGATTATAGAAAAGAATGGAAAAAATGTTTATCTAAACTATAGGATGTAAAGAGAAGTTAATTGTCATGAAAACCAACCTTAAGTTACTAGAACAATTTGATCTTGATCTTGGTATGAAAAATTTCAAAATGTAGTCTGTAAGTTTAGGTTAGTTCATTGAACTATGAGAGCTAATGAGTCTAATGTTCCCATTTTAGATGGTCCACTCACTTTATTTTTTTAGCCAGTGGCTATGTTGCTAAACTGGTCAGCCTTCCTCCTCAGATGTGCCATGGTGTTAAGGAAACCTGAGAATAGGAAAACGGTATCATCCTGAGGAAAGAATTCAAAATACAATCTTTAAAAGCAGTGGGTGGGGAGTGCTTTGACATCAATACTGAGGGCAGCACCAGGGAGGGGAGCAGTGGTAGTAGTTGTTGGTAAAATTCTCAGCTGAGTGGATATATGTCACTGTGACATTTAGAGTGCCATTGAAGAGACGAGACACACATATAAATTGAATTAATAAGATATATCATTGACTTTTATAAGACACCCACTCCTTTTTGTGCCATGTCTTATAGATCAACTGGGCAAAATTGAAGTAAGTTCAAAATAGTTACCTACTGCTTTTTTCTTTTTCTCTTTCTTTCCCTTTTTCTTCTTTCTTTCCTTCCTTCCTTTTTTTCTTCCTTCCTTCTTTCCTTCCTTCCTTCTCTCCTTCCTTCCTTCCTTCCTTCCTTCCCATTCCTTTCCTTTCTTCTTTCTTTCTTTTTTTTTCTCTGTGGGTCAAATAAGTTTGCAAATATGATGTATATGTTTGCTTGCTTATAGTTTGCATTGGGTGTGCGGGATAGACTATAAACAGGCAGGGTCGTTATAGCCTAAGGCTTAGTTTTAAGACTAAGCCTTTCCCACCCTTTTAATACTAAGATCTTTTCAACACTAAGCTTTTCCCCACACCCTTGACTGTTGCATGATGTGAGGTGGTGCACTCTTATGAGTAATCCCATTATACCTCAGATAAGTGGCTTTGTACCAGAGACTTTCTTATTTGTATACTGGCTTAAAGGCTTTAATTTCTACACTATAAAATAAGAGAGACAGACCAGGGGCTCTTTCTCTAGGTTCCTGAAATTAGCAGAGGAGAGGCAGCCAAAATGGTGGAGTGCTGAAGGAGAAGCCAGTCTGTGCAGAGTTTGTGCAGAGAGAAGGAGATGGGGAATAGAGATGAATAAGGCTGATGAGGTACAAACCTTTGATTCTAGGAAACTCGGATAAGTCAGTGGCTTTGGGAGCCCTGAATAGAAAGGGAAGTGTTTTCCCACTGTGTGTATTTCTCGCCCACCGGGTGCAAGCTAGGATTAAAGGTAATGGCTCACCAGTTCTTGACTCTGTTGTTTCATTACTGTCTGTTCGAATCAAATGCGAACCTGCACGGGCCAGTGGCTTTGATGGTGGCCGTGGCTACTGGCCTTATACTCTCTTTCTTTCTTTTTATTTACCCTACTACTTCTTGTCCAGGCTTCTCTAATGCCATAGTGAAGGGCAGCAGAAGTGTACAGACTCCTGCATGTGCAATCAAGAAGTGCAGGGAGTTATTGCCAGCAGAGCTATCTTTAATCAATGGGGAACAGGAGCTAATAAGAAATATTTCCTCCTTTTATTTCCAGGTGGATTTTTAGAGATGCAATTTGTAAGTCTTATTAGAAAATCCGGTGAGAGCTAGCATCAGATACTTGTAGTGTTGGCCAGTTCAATAAGTTATCTTTGAACTGGCTCTCCCTTTTACTCTTTCTCTCTCAGGCTTTCGATCATGCTTCTTGAGATCACTTCCCACCAATATGTAAGCCTGTGTTTCAGCTCTTCTTTTGAGACAATCAACATCAGACATGAGGCAGGGACATGTGATAATTGGGTCATAAACAAACAAACAAACAAACAAACAAGAAAAGGTAATTGTGAAGAGAATCAAGAGATGTATTTCAGAGATTTTATAAGAGACTTGGTAAAACTTAGTAATAAAACAATGAAGAATGAGAACAGTCAGCTTGAAGGGCAAGATGATGGGTTCTATGTCACATGGGGTCCTGATTTAATGTTAATGCCAGGAGGTGATGGGATTAAACTTTAGTAATCAATTGACAGTTGAAATCTTGAGAGTAAATGAGTATTCTAAAAGAAGATGTTATGAAGAGATGACCAAATAGCTATACTGCAGTGATGGGCAACCTTTTTATAAAAACCACCCACTTTTGCAGTGCTGGTCAACCTGGTCCCTACCGCCCACTAGTGGGCATTCCAGCTTTCATGGTGGGCCAGTTGGGACCATGTTGACCAGTACTGCAAAAGTGGGTGGTTTTTATAAAAAGATTGCTCATCCCTGGACTATAGACTGATTTTCAGAAAATCATCTGATTTCAGGGGTTAAGAAAAAATAAAGGGCAGCTATTGGGCACTCAGAAAAAGAGAAGAGCTTAGGGCTTTGTGTAATGGTGTGTGAGTGGAGAGGTCATACAGTCCAATTCTACCATCAGGACAGGCCAAACTGAAGAGGCTTAAGCTGAAATAGATAATTTACAGTGATGAGATGGAGACAGTAATGTAAATGGCTTACTGCACAGATAATGTACAGAGATAGTTCAGTCCTGACATACAATACGCTTGTTATGAGTGAACAGAAGGAGAGAAGTTGAAAGCTTGTAAATCTAAAGTAAATTTCCCCAAAATTAAAAAAATGGAAAAAAGGTAGTGGAAACAACCTGTGTATAAAAATATTCTAAGCTTATTTTATTTCTAAATAATCTTTATTGAAATTAGTCATTAATTACATTTAAAAACTCTTACTCTCACTCTCACACTTTTATGCCTTTTATTCTTAAGAACACTCATTTAAAAGAAGAGATGACTGTTTTTTTTTAAATTTTTTAATAGGGACACAGAGAGAGTCAAAGAGAGGGATAGATAGGAACAGACAGACAGGAACGGAGAGAGATGAGAAGCATCAATCATTAGTTTTTCGTTGCCATTGTGACTCCATAGTTGTTCATTGATTGCTTTCTCACACGTGCCTTGACCGCGGGCCTTCAGCAGACCGAGCCACCCCTTGCTGGAGCCAGCAACCTTGGGTCCAAGCTGGCGAGCTTTTGCTCAAGCCTGATGGGCCCGCACTCAAGCTGGTGACCTTGGGGTCTCGAACCTGGGTTGTCAGCATCTCAGTCTGATGCTTTATCCACTGTGCAACCGCCTGGTCAGGCAAGAGATGATTGTCTTGATACTCCAAGGTTGTGGGTTTGGTCCCTGGTCAAGGCACATACCATAATTAACCAATGGATGCATAAATGAATGGAACAACAAAACAATGTTTGTTTCTCTTTCTCTCCCTTCCTCTGTCTCTCTAAAGTCAATCAATAAATTAAAAAAATAAAAATAAAAATGATGAGTACTCATAAGCACTATCCCTAAGATGTTGGTCTACAGCATAGCAGTATTGAAAAGTACCTCTCGTCCAGAAAATATTGGAAGAATTCCACTTGAATAAATATTGCATAACTCGGAGCCTACTTTTACATACCCATATTTGTGTTACACTAATCTTAGTTTCTAAAAAAAGGTTTTTGTACAGTTGAAAAGCATTTTTGAAATACTGCCAACTCTATCTTGTGATTGGAGTTCTTTGGTATAAAATAGGTTAGAAGAGGTGAGATGCCAGCAGGTATTTAGAGAGTTTGATTTTGATGTTTTATATTTGAATGAGCCATGATTTAGATAATCTGTTTCTGTAAAAGTGTTTTCAATATGCTATCTGATAATTTTCTACTTTTTAATTAAATATTTCTTTTTGGTCTTTTAAATCATCTGCTTCAAATCTAAATGACAATTTATCACAGTGTGCTTAGATTTTAGTATACATATACCTCAAAGGTATGTTTATTATCTGTTGGATTTACACTTTGGATTGAACAGTTACTGTATGAGTGAGATTTGAAAGAGTAGCTGGTTGGTTGCCCACAGAGAATGAATGAATCTTACAAACCACATACTGTTTATTCAACTAGTTATTATAAACCTGTTGTTTATCTACACAATGTGTGACAATCAAACTGTAATTTATTTGCGGGAGGGTTTTTTACCACTTCAGTTCTCATGACCATCATATTTATTTTTACTGTTATTAAACTACTGCTTGGACTTAACTGAGTAGCTCAGTTAGTAGAGTGTCACCCCGATACACCAAGATTGAGGGTTTTCTTCCTGGTCAAGGCACATAAAAGAATCAACCAATGAATAAGTGGAACAATAAATTGATGTTTCTCTCTCTCTGTCTCCTCTTCTTCTATTTCTCTAGGAAAAAAAAAGTTAAAAGTCTATAAAAAAAAGAAGTACAAGTTCCTTATTGATTAAATAAAATCCATTCAGAGAGAACCACTAATGACATTTTTATTTATATTGATGCCATAATCTTTTGTATGCCTGTATATAATTAAAAACAAAAATGTGATCACATAGGACTTAACCTTCCAACACTTCCTTTTTTCATTAACATGGATCATAAACATATAATCCAACCCTAATATTATCCTACATGACCTCGTGTACGATTATTTATATATTATATATATTTTATGTGATATATTTTAAAATTATTTATGCATAGTCATATATATAACATTATAAATGTTATATATTAAATGTTTCGTGTTTTTAATGCTGTTATCAATAACTGTTTAGTTAATCTGTTCCAATTTTCCTTTTTAAAATAAGTTTTTGGTTTTTTTTTACAGGGACAGAGAGAGAGTCAGAGAGAGGGATAGATAGGGACAGACAGACAGGAACAGAGAGAGGTGAGAAGCATCAATCATTTTTCATTGCCATTGCAACACCTTAGTTGTTTACTGATTGCTTTCTCACATGTGCCTTGACTGCGGGCCTTCAGCAGACTGAGCAACCCCTTGCTGGAGCCAGCGACCTTGGGTCCAAGCTGGTGAGCTCTTTGCTCAAGCCAGATGGGCTCATGCTCAAGCTGGCGACCTCGGGGTCTCAAACCTGGGTCTTCCACATCCCAGTCTGACGCTCTATCCACTGCGCCACTGCCTGGTCAGGCTAATTTTCTTAATTAAAACATATCACTGCATTATTTCTGTATTAGAACCCTTATTTTCCAGTAATAGAAACCCATTTCAGTTTAGCAAAAATAGGAATATATTAAAACACAGGAGTATCTTGAGGAATCTAAGGACAAGGATGTTTCTGAAAACATTGTCTTTTTTCTTTTTCTATAAATTTCTTTGTGTGTGTGTTTGTGAAAGACAGAGTGAGGGACAGACTGACAGGAAGGAGAGAGATAGAAGCATCAATCCTTCGTTGTGGCACCTTAGTTGTTCATTGATTGCTTTCTCATATGTGCTTTGACCCAGGGTGGGGTGGGGGGCTACAGAAGACCGAGTGACCCCTTGCTCAAGTCAGCGACCTTGGGCTCAAGCTGGTGAGCCTTGTTCAGACCAGATGAGCCTGTGCTCATGCCAGCACCTCGGGGTTTTGAACCTGGGTTCTCCGCATCTCAGTCTGTTCACTCTATCCACTGTGCACTGCCTGCCTGGTCAGGCTGGAAACATTGTCTTGATTCATGTGTATACTGGTCTCTATACTTCTGATTCACTACCTTCCTCTCCCCTAACAGTCTTCCTCTGCTTCACACTATGTGGATAAAAACATGGCCACATTGGGGGTGGTGAACACTCAATACAATTTACGATGATGTATTATAGAATGTACCCCTGAACCTATATATAATTTTATTAACCAATGTCATCCCAATAAATTCAATTAAAAACAAAAAACAAAACAAACAAACAAAAAACATGGTCACAGAGAAAGCACCAAGTTTATATGTTACAGGTCCAGCCATACTGAGAAAAACTAAATTAATTCCAGTCCTTCCTCATCTCTCTACCCCATTCACTATGTCAGAACTCCAGGATTAGAAGATGTTCACCTTCAATCAATGGGGGCCAATGGGTGATGTTTGATGGACATGGTTGGTAGGAGTAACTTTATAGCCATGCAAATGATGGGGAGGAAAAGAGAGACTGGAAGACAACCTATAAATACCATCATATTCTCATTGCACCCTTTTGTTATTTTATTGTATTTTGTTTTGTTTTATTTATTTTTTATTAAGTAAGAGGTGGGGAGGGAGAGAGAGAGACTCCCACATGTGCCCCAACCAGGATCCACCAGACAAGCCTCCTACTGGGTGATGCCCTGCCCATCTGGGGCCGCTGTTCTGTTGCTCAGCAACTGAGCTATTTTAGCACCTGAGGTGAGGTCATAGAGTCATCCTCAGCACCCAACACCAACTTGCTCAAACCATTTGAGCCATGACTGCAGAAAGAGAGAGAGAGAAGGGGGAGAGGAAGAGGTGGAGAAGCAGATGGTTGCATCTCCTGTGTACCCTGACCAGGAATTGAACCCAGGACTTCCACACACCGGGCTGATGTTCTACTGCTGAGCCAACTGGCCAGGGCCATCCTTTTGTGTTTTGTTTTGTTTAAATTTATTTACTTTAGAAAGAGAGGAAGAAAGAAAAAAAAACATCAATTTGTTGTTCCACTTATTTAGCATTCATGGGTTGATTCTTGTATATGTCCTGCCCGGGTATCAAACCCTCAGTTTTGTCATATTGTGTCAACACTCTAACCAACTGAGATACCCAGCTGGGCTCATCATACTCATTTTTATTTGAACATATTTATTGCAATAACTTGTCACTGTTAAACCAGTAAAGGAAAAGAAAATTTTTTTCCTTTAATAAGAATAGCTTTTTCTAAGAGTGAGTTTATTTTATCTGACAGTAGGTTGTAACATCTTCATAGGTTTTTGACTTATGCATCTACAAAGGAAAGACCATTCTTCACACTCTCTTTGGTGACTTCACTGGAAAATTATCTGTTGCTGAAATAATAAGAAAATTATTTGAAATAGTAAGAAAATTCTTATATTTAAGAATTTTAAGAAAATAAATTTAAATTTAAGATATTTTAAAAAATATCTTAAAATTCATCAACTGCTCTCTTCTAGATTTAACACTTTAACATATGTAAAACCATGTTTCTCACATAATGAATTTTATGGTAGCTATAAGAAATAGACATCTAATATTTAGGAATAGAACATTAATATTTACAGTGTAAAATCATGACCAACTTAAAGTAAATCTAAGTTTCCTATGGAATTTGTTTTTTGTGACAGAGACAGACAGAGAAGGACAAACAGACAGGAAGGAAGAGAGATGAGAAGCATCAATTCTTTGTTGCGGCTCCTTAGTTGTTCATTGATTGCTTTCTCGTGTGTGCTTTGACCGGGGGACTTCAGCTAGACCAGTGACCCTTACTCAAGCCAGCGACCTAGGGCTCAAGCTGGTGATTCTTGCTCAAACCAGATGAGCCCGCGCTCAAGCTGGTGACCTTGGAGTTTCGAACCTGGGTCCTCCGTGTCCCAGTCCAATGCTCTATCCACTGTGCCACCACCTGGTCAGGTTCTATGGAGTTTTATTATGCAATTAGAAATATATTTTCACAGGAGACTCAAAATTTTTTCTTGTTATTGAAAAAAATAATTTTAGATTTTATTTATTCATTTTAGATAGAAGGGAGGGAGAGAGAGAGAGAAGGAGAGATTGAGAAGAGGGTAAGGAGAAGGAAGCATCAACTTCCATATGTGCCTTGACCAAGCAGGTCCAGGGTTTTGAACGGGTATTTCAGGGAGACTCAAATCTTTTAGTCAAGTATGTTGAAACTTTTGGAGAGGAAGAAATTAATAAGATGGAAGGCCCAAGGCAAACTAGTTATTAGAGAATTTCATCAGTTCTGTTTTCTAAAAAAGCCTGTAATGTTGTTGCATAAGTCTGGAATCTGTACTTTTTACAGTTACCTGATTCTCTACTGTATTCATTATCTATTGCTACTTAACAAGTTACCCCAAAGTTGAAACACCAAAAGTTTTTTTATTACACACAGGAATCTAGGAGGAGCTTGGCAGGGTGGTTCTGGCTCAGGGTCCCATGAAGTTAAATTGTCAGCCAGTGCTACAATCATCTGAAGGCTTAATTTAACTGGGGGATCTGCTTCTCAGCTGACACATATGTCTATTATTAGGCGGTCTTGTTTCCTTACTACACAGTCCTCTCCATAGGGCTACTCATGACACAGCCGCTCATTTACTCAGGAGCATATTATCTAAGAGAAAGAATTTGTAGGGAGGGGGCATAGAGACGACACTGTCTTTTATGACTTAACCTTGGAACTAACGAACCATCACTTATGCCATATACTGTTGGCCATGCAGAAATAACCTAACATAATGGGGTGGGGCGGGGAATGGGGGTTACAGAAGACACAAATACCAGGAGATACAGAGGGAGGAGTCACTGGGGGTCATTTTGGAGGCTTGCTACCACATACACTGCTGTCACATCTTAAAAATTACCCTCAAAATTTGATTCCCTTCTATTTTTTTATACTCATAATAATGTTACAAATCAATTGTGTTTTTATAGTTTGCATATAGAGGCTTTCTTCAAATATTCCTCAAGTTTAGGGCTGGGGGTCCAGCTGACTTTCACATTTTTACCAATGATATAAATCCCAAATTATATATATTATGTTTATTTAAAAAAGAAACAGGTTGGAACTGACCTGTGGTGGTGCAGTGGATAAATCATTGACCTGGAACACTGAGGTCGCAAGTTCAAAACCCTGGGCTTGCCTGGTCAGGACACATATGGGAGTTGATGATTCCTGCTCCTCCATCTCTTCTCTCTCTCTCTCTCTCTCTCTCTCTCTCTTTGTTTCTCTCTCTCCCCCTTTCTAAAATAAATAAAATTAAAATCTTAAAAATAATGGTGAAACTTATTTAGAATAAAGCTTTATAAAAAAGGAAGCAGATTTATTTATTTATTGATTTGTTCAACAAATAATTATTGAGTTCAGGGCACTGTGTTTTCTTTATTGTTCTAATATGTCACCAATGGGGTCTAGCCCCCTCTTTTTAAAAACAGCTTTATTGAGATAAAAATCACGTCATACTATTTGCTCATTTATGGTGTAAAGTCCAGTGGTGGGATTCAGATGGTTTGCACAAGTTCAGCAGAACCAATATCTAATTTTTTGTTGAGTTTGGCAAACCAGTTGTTAAAATGGCACTTGTAATCAGGGTTCTAAGGTGGGTGCCTAGGCAGCCACCAATGTGAAAATTACAAATTTAGATTCCTTACTCTTTTTTAATGTTCATCTGTGTGACAGCATATTCTAAGCTTTTCATTCTGTCCATAGGTGAAAAAAATTGCAAGTGAGGACACCAATCAAGAAGCAATATGAAAATACTTTAAATAACAGTTTTATTGTTTATTTTTGTCAGGTGTTATTTAATATTTTTCATTAATATTTTAAAACTCTCTCTTATAACAATCTAGGTTTGTATACCTCTTTTATTGTTATTTAAGTATTAAATGCATGAAATAATAAACTACATTTTGGTATATCTTTTTTTTATTATTATTCAGTGAGAGGAGGGGAGACAGAGATACAGACTCCTGGATGCGCTCCGACCAGGATCCACCTGGCAAGCCCACTAAGGGATGATGTTCTGCCCGTGTAGGGTGTTGCTCTGTTGCTCAGTAACTGAGCTCTTCTTAGTGCCTATGGCAGAGACCATGGAGCCACCCTCAATACTCTGGGTCAGCTCGCTCCAATGGAGCCATGGCACCAATGGAGGGAAAGAGTGAGAGAGAGAGAGAGAGAGAAAGAGAAAGAGAAATGAGAGGGGGAGGAATAGAGAAACACATAGGCGCTTCTCTTTTGTGTCCTGACTGGGAATTGAACCCAGGCCATCCACAAGCCAGGCCAACGCTCTACCACTGAGCCAATAGGCCAGGGCCCGCTATATCTTTGTTTTATACTTAAAACAGTCATTAGGGCAGAGAACCAGTTGTTAAACTATTTGAATACCATCACTGGTAAAGTATCCTATTTTTAAAGAAAAAGGGCCTGATAAATTCGCCATCCTCAATGAATGTTAATAAGTTTCAACTTTAAGACTCCATTGATATATGTTCTTCTACCAGAGAAAACAGGAAACATGGATGCCATACTGATTCTTCCTTTGACTGCTCTGCAGAACTCTGGAAACCCTGAGGGGGTGTTAACTACCACATTCCCCCACGTATAAGATGCACCCTTTTTTGAAAATTTTGGGGTCTAAAAACTGGGTGCGTCTTATACAGTAGTTGCAGATTTTTTTACTTGCATTTTCTACTTTTTCATGCTTCTTTTTGAGCTCATTGTTGAAGACAGTGATTCGTCATCAGAGACAGATGAGAACAAGCTAATGGCTGGGAGTTTTGACAGTGATGAGTTGTATGAGTTTTATGATGAATAAAACTTGAGTTCAATAACTTTATGTAATACATTTTTTTCAAATTTTTGGCTCCAAAATTAAGGTGTGTCTTATACATGGGAATGTCTTATACATGGGAAAATATGTTATGTAGCAAATAGGACCAAACAAGTAACTTCAGTGGCTGAAAGACCTATTTACCAGGGTAAGTTCTTACACAGCCCCACCTTTTCCCTCTAAGGACAGGTAAGCCAAAACAAGCCCCAAGTGACTGTAAATGACTATGCTTACCAAATTATAAGTACACACTCAAATAATGCTGCTCCAGGAAATTCAGTCACTAATGAATGAAAATTATATTTTAATTAATGATATCCCAGAAAGTAAAAGATGTTTTCACATGCTCTTCGAAAAGCCTCATATAAGCACAAAATAAAGCAGGTCGTTGATATTAACCAAAATGTGTATATTTTTTGTTTCCCTGTTTGGGGATAATTATTAGCTATTTTTAAAAATGTATACAACTAGCACCTTGCTGAAAAAATAGAAGGTTCACAAATGCAAAAGCACCAAAAGATTTTGTAAGCACTCTTACTCCTGTTATGTTGGCATGTATCCTTCAGAAACCCCACAAATTTTGGAGGGGTAAATATTTATATAAATTGTGAATGGGATATTGGAAGCTCTAACAATTTGCGATTAAAAACTGGGTCTGTGTTAATATATGATACTCTATTATTTCTAATTGTTGTGCAGTTGGCGTGCTCTGCTCTCTGGAAGTATCCACTCCTTCTCTCCTCTCTGCCCTGCCTGGCTTCCTTAGTTTGTGCTCACTGGGTTTAATGGTCCCTGAAGGAAGCTCACCATCACCATGGCTAATGATGCCCCTTGCCTGTGTGAAGTGTCCTCCCATCTCACAGTACTTAGAAGGCTGCCACCTACCTCCCGGTCCTCAAAGCAGCATTGACATGTGCCATCACTCTAAAAAACCCCCAGAACAAACAGGTTCTTCCGTTTCCCAGAGCTTAGCTCCCAATTTTCTCATAGCAAGCCTGCAAACAAATACACACACACTTATCCATGAGAACAAGTGGCAGTTTTAGGATAGTGAGAGCTCAAGCCAAATGTATAAAACAAAACATTTCTCTCAAACAGAATAATACCTGTCACACATTGGAAATGACATGTGTGTATGCAAAGTACACTTAGCTTGCCAATATAGGTAGCCTCCTATATGAACCTCTTTGTACTAAAACAGAAGCCTCTTTGTTTTAGGGGCTCACCATTGCAAACACTTTCTGATGAGGGATTAGTTTAATACTTACATAATTCAATGGCCTTTTCAAGATTTTCAGATCAAAGAAACAGCCTGCCCTAAAAGAAGATTCATTACTGCAAAACAAACAAACAATAAAAACCAGTTCACTGCTTTGACAGTTTTGTAGGTTTTTATCTTTTCCATCCAGGTTTCAGTTGGCCAAGTATCAATAAAGGTACAAGTTCAAGGTTCCCATTCTCCGATTAACCTTTTAGCTCCTATACTGAGTCCTCTGTGGAGGGTCTGCACTATGGGCAGGAGTGGCAAAGAGGGACTCCATATTTATGTGTTAGACATATGTACATTTTTTACTTGTTGCAATGAGACTATATTCCCATGTTAGTTATATAATTAAAAAAAATACTTACAGCATTACTACTAACAGAACAAAAGTAGAAAACTGGCCTCAAACACACTGAAGTATTCTGAGTGGATCTTATGGTGTGGCTATGTCTAATGGTGCACTGGAAAACTAGTTTAGAAGTTAGTCACTTGGCTTGATAACAGCTGTGCGATCTTTGGGCGTGTGGTTAACTCCACTTTATTCCTTCCTCATCTCCTGTTAGGTGGATTGATGGGCTTCTCGGAGCTCGATCATTCTTTTACATATATGACTCTCATCTGAATGCTCTGGTTGTAAGAAATGTCACCTTGTTTTATTTCTCCAAATAAAATTTAATGTTCTTGATTTCTCTTTTACTGAGTTAAGGGAAAGTTCACTGTCAGCCTTTTTACAGATTTGCCTTCCCCTGTTATAGGATTCTGTCTGAGTCCCAGGGACATGGTGCAGTCCACACATCTAGCAGTACACCTGCTGATCATTGACACAGAGCGCTGTTAACACGCTCCTTGTCCAATTCTGCAAGATCTTGAGTGGAGTTAGCTCAGCTTCTTTTTACCTTATTTTGACCAAGAGGATCCTTTAACAACCCCCCACGAGGTTTCTCTTAAAGTTTATTGCTACCTCCCCTGGACTGGTCATTTTGCCTGTTTGCTTACAGTTCTGTCCCTGCCGCTCTTCTTTGCCCCTTTAATACTCTAGAGAGCTGAAAGCCTGCAGGTTACATTTCCCAGGGTTCCTTGCCAGCAGGCTTCTAATGGGAGGCACTGACAAGATAAAGTGGGAAAAAGGGATTGCTCTGTGACTTCCGGTTTCTGATAGTGTCTCAGGCAGAATGATATTTGCTGCAGTAACGATGTTGCCAAAATTCCATTCCTGGCTGAGGCAGTGTTCCGTCAGCAGGTCTGGAGCTGACTGCTGTGCTGTCTCACTCGTGGTGGTGTCTATTTTTTGGGTATATTCTCCTGCTTCGCACCTTCCACCTCCCCCAATGCCCTATTTTCTCTCTTCTATTACTTCAACCAGTTACTTGAATTGAATTTTCCTGTAGTTGGACTATTAACTTGGTTTTTGCTTTCTTGAATAGAAGTTGATTAAGGGGCCCCTTTCCCCCTCACCCAGTATCCTCGAGCCAACCTATCACACAGCTGGTTGCCTCCATGGGAGTCGGTGTGAGAGTAAGATGTCCCTGCTCTTCTTAGACCCCAGAAAAAACCTAGTTAGAATTCTTTGGGTTGAAAAACAAAACCTCACTTGAGAAAACAAGACAAATTGAAAAATGTATTCTAATATTACAAGTGTGAGCCATGGAATATTAGTGCTAGAATATAGCCAGGCCTCCAGAACTATGGGTAGAACGGTACAGGGAACTGTGTCCACTAATGCTGCCTTGTAGCTAACCAAAAGCAGTGTTGTTATATAATAACAACCCCAGACTTAGAGGTTTATAGTAACAGCCATTTATTATTTTTCAGAAGACTATGGGTTGATTGGGTAATTCTGTTCATTTGGGCTAGGCTTAGATGGCCTGGGTTTTTTAATATCTCTTTATTCAGCTGGTGTGATAGTTAGTAGCTGGCTTATTAGGATGGTCTTGGATGAGGCATCTTGTCCTTCTTAACCTTCCAGAAAACTAGCCAAGTATGTCTTCTGGGAGTGAATGGGTCAAAGAGAAAAAGTGTAAACATGCAAGGCTTTTTTTGTGATTCCAGCTTGAAACTGGCTCTCTGTCACTTTTATCAAGTCACAAGTCCAGCCCAGATTCAAGATGTAAGATACTAGGCTCTGCCTCTTGATGAGAAGAGTTGCAAAGTCATACTGTGAAGGGAGTCCTGTACAGGAAGAGGAGTGAAGAACTGGGGCCAATTTTGCAATCTCTCCACTACAGTGAACCCAGGAAGTCATTTCTGCTTTTTCTGTGAAGTTTTGCTTTATTTTTCTTTCACTGATACCAGTTTTCTCTCTTACCTGGTTCATGTGGTAGAAAATGGCCACTTCTACCAGCTTCCAAGCTTCCGTGTTCACTATTTAACAAGATAGTAAGGCTAAAACTAAAATCTCAACCACCTCTCTATATATTCTGAAAAAGGTCCTGGTAGCTCATCTTGAGTCAGGTATCTACATATGAATCAAAAACTGATGGTCTAGAAGACAGGTCAAATTGGTGCTCCCACTATTGCCATATGAAAGGAGGGAGAGTAGAGAATAGTTATCAGAGAAAGAAGCAGCAACTCAAATATTGTCCAGATAGAGCCACAAAACTCACAAATGGTTCCCAGATGTCTCCAATTTTGGTTTTAGGAAAAATATCTTGGCCTTGGCCAGTGGCTCAGTGGATAGAGCATTGGCCCAGCATATGGATATACCAGGTTTGATTTCCAGTCAGGTCACACAGAAGAAGTGACCATATGCTTCTCCCCCACTTCCTCTTCTCCTTCTTTCCCTCTTCCCCTTCAGCAGACAGTGGCTTGATTGGTTTGAGCGTGGCCCTGTGCACTGAGGATAGCTCTGTGGGAGCATGATAGCCTCAGGTGCTAAAAATAGCTTGGTACTCAAGCATCGGCCCCAGATGGGGTTGACAGATGGATCCAGTTGGGGTGCATGTGGGAGTCTGCCTCGCTATCTCCCCTCCTCTTACCTAAATATATGCATATGTATATATTTTTCCCTGGCTGGGTAGCTTAGTTGGTTAGAGCATCATCCCTATATGCCAAAGTTGCAGGTCTGACCATGGTCAGGTCATATACAAGAATCAGCCAATCAATGCATAAATGAGTAAAACAAATTGATGCTTCTCTCTCTCTAAACTTAATAAATAATTTAAAAAAAGAAAAATCTCTTTTTGCAACTCTGGCTTAAGTCACAGACAAAGGAGGAAGATGAATTAGTGTTGGGGATAAGAGAGTTGGTTGTGGAGTAAAACTGCTTTTGTAGGCCGCTCCCATCTGCCACATCCTGGCTGTGTGACCTTGGGCAAATTCTTTACCTCCTTGTAGTCCATTTACCTTAACAGTAAACTGGAAAGAGAATGATTACTACCTTATAGATTGTTGTGAGCATTTAATAAGGAAATACATTCTGTATATTGAACAGTATCTATACATAGTAAATGTTTGATAAATGTTAGTGATCAATACTGCTATTAATATTAAAAAATGTGTTGAACATTTGAGTATAAAAATTTAGCAGTATAGTAATTGTGATGTCTATTAACCCTCATTCTAAGATTTATTTGCTAGGTGCTGCTAGTGATCCCTAATTTGAAATTAAATTAAAGTCATCATAAAATAGCCTAACTGGAAACCCCAGATTCGTTTTTGCCATTCTGACCATTAGACATCCTTTCAAGGCATTCTTTCAGGTTTTTGTGTAGGCATAGAGTGAGTACAAATGTGTACGAAGGCAAGGAAGGCCAAGATGTCACTGGTAAAGCTGTGAACCCATCAGAAGGATGGCTCGTAGGTCTCTGCTTGAGGCTATCTTAAGTCAGGAAAGCATAAAGTTTTAAAGAAAAAGTTAATCCTTATTTTTCTCCAACTCTTACACAAAGCCCAGAAATGTAGAAATGTTAGTGATTATATACCCAATACCCAAAGAGGAAAATAGAAAACATTTCAGTATTGAAAGAGTCCATAAAGGTAATTTAAATCATACTACATAGAACACAAGTAGATAGGAATTTAAAGGATGCCAAATCAGGATCTTATTTTAGCAAAAATAGGAAGAGCTGTCTTTTTTTTTTCAATTGTTATAATTTTTTAAGAGATCATATTGCATTCAATGAACTCAGTTTAAAAGTATGAGCAAGATGTTATGAAAATGTATTGAAATAGCTTCTTTTGTTTTATTTACCACACCTACATTCTTCGTACATATTCACATAGGAAGCAGCTAAGACCGAAGGCAGGCAATTCTTTTATAATCTTATCAAAAATAGAAGCCAATAGTTGTAATGACTCACTTGTTTCCTTCTGCTTTCAATTCTTATCTTGGGACCGCAGATTGCATTACTGTTTGTAAGTAATTATACATCTTTTGTGAAGCACCTGGAAATCTTCTAACCATGTGGTAGAATTCCTAAACAAAGCTAAGTTTTGTGACTCAGTCCTCATACCTTTACATAACACTTCATATTATTTTGAGAACCTGCAGCAAGTAACTAGAAAAAAGATCAAAGTCAGCCCTGGCTGAGAAGCTTAGTTGGTTAAGACATGGTCCTCATAAACCAGAATTGAAGGTTCCATCCCCAGTCAGGGCATGTATAAGAATCAACCAATGAAAAAAAAAAAAAAAGAATCAACCAATGAATAAGTTGAACAACAGTAGAAACAGACTCATAGATATGGAGTACAGATTGACAGCTGTCAGAGGAAATGGGGGTTGGGAACTGGGTGAAAAAGGTGAAGGGATTAAGCAAAGAAAAAAAACAACTCATAGACACACACAACAGCATGGGGATTACAAGAGGCAAAGGGGGATGGGGGAGGTAGAAGAAGGTAAGAAATATATAGATTAAAAAAATAATAAGTGAAACAACAAATTGATGTTTCTCTAAATAAGCCACTGTTATCCCACATCCTGCCACCTCCCTGCCTCTCAATAGATCAGTGGTTCTTAACCTGGGTTCTATCGAACCCTAGGGGTTCAAAGAGTTGGTCTCAGGGGTTCAGAGAAGCCTCTGCCGCGGAGGCCAGAATAAAGCAATACCGTAATTTGTTGTGAGCTCATGCACTTTGTTGGTTTTGTTCTTTGAGCAACGTGATGTTCATGCACGGCTCATTTTGTGCACCAGTAAAAAAACATATACCTATGTCTTGAATTTGGAAAAAAAATCATATTTTATTTATCACTAAAGAAGGGTTTGGTGAGTGCACATATGAAACTGGTGGGTTTGGTACCTCAAAAAAGGTTAAGAACCAATGCACTAGATAAAATGATATTGGGAGGTGACAATAAAGTGAGTTCTTTGTCATCAAGTATGACAAAAGTAGTTTCCTGGAGAGGAAACTATACCTCAGTCTGCAATTAGAGTGAAAGTTCTGCACTTCACCAGCATACCCAATTTCAACAAAAACAATGTATTTCTAAGCCTCCCTTCATAGTACAAAACATTTGTTTGTAAACTGGTAATTACTTTTCTAGACTGTAGGCCCCACCAATGGTTCTATCTCTGTTGAAGGTGGAAAATGAAAATCGGACTCAAATCATGAGCATAGAGATTTGTGCTATTAGGAAAAATGTAAAGTTACTAAAGATGATAGAAGGAGGAAAAAACCTAAGTAGAAAATTTAAATTCTGATTATGGTTTAAACAGGATTAACAGCTACAGTTTTATTCTAGTCTCTCCAAGTCTCTTTCTGATACAGACTTATATAAGTCCCCATAAATATTTCATCTATCTAAAATTATAGAAGCCCTCTTCTGAGAAAAATGTAGTATTTTTATATTTTTATTCTCATTTCTCCCTCACCAGCATTATTTTGAAAAACATTGCATTGACTTCAGACATAAGTAATTCTTAGAAAAACTAAGAAAAAAAAAAAAGAAAACAGTGGCTTACATTTTTATTTTTGTCATATGAACCTACCTTAGGTGGTCAGCTAAATATATATTTAATCATATCAAAGCATACAGTTAAGCTATAATTTCTAAGCTGCTTTACTGGTCATAAATAGGACAATGATGTCCTTGTTGCATACTGTAAACATTTAGTTTAGAGCATCAGGTAAGATTGGCTGTAATTATAGTTTTCTTTATCAAATTTAGAAGATCATTGACTATCACACACATTTATTCCTCCAGCCACTTTAATCAAGTCTGAAAACCCTCAGGCAAACATCTCCACATGTAGTCCTCATCTATGCCCCGGAGACAAGTCTAAGCAATTCTTAATTATCTTGGGCAAGAGAAAAGAAATGTATGCCTAAAAGTATGTGATTTTTTATAGTAGTGTATGCAGTCTTAAATGTTGGTCATCTCCTTTCACTGAAAAAAAGGAAGAAAGGAAGAAGGAAGGAAGGAAGGTAAGAAGGAAGGAAGGAAGGAAATTAAGTAATTGATAAATTTTTTCTCCTCCTCCTACTGCTACAGTGGCAGTGAAAACTGATCCTAATTTTTCTTTTCTTGCTTGAAAGTCTCCCAGAATAGCAGTTTCTTTAAATATAACTTATATCTGGGCAGCTGAATCCCAGAGTTTTTTTCTTTACATTTGACACACATTATCAAAATATGGTAACTGTACCAGCGTATGTCTCCTCTTCTGTAACTACTGTCTAATTTTAATTTTAGTCCACTTATACTGAACACTGTCCAGGATAAAACTAGTAAAGTGTGACACAAGAAAAAGGAAGGTGGATCAGGAAGTAGGAAACCCAGGTTTACTCTCTGCCTTTGGCCTTAATTCGCAGTGTGAACCTGGGTACCCAGGGTGCTGTTCGTGGGCATCATTGCTTCACATGTAGCGCAGAGGGAATCGGACTAAAATGAACTCTAAACCTTTCCTCTGAATTACCATACGCTAAAGCTAAAATTTAAACAAACATTAAAAGTTTGTTTACTTGGTACACTGAACTTATATAAATTTACTGGTTTTTCACTTTAACAACTATAAACCTTAGAAATAGTAGCACGTGTGGGGTAATTTTAGTGGGAATAGGAGGTAGACCTTTACTGATGTTTTAAAAATATATTAACTATCCATATCATCTTTCCGAAATGAGTGGATTGTATGTTTATTTTATACTTGATGAGAATTGAAATATAGATCCACCAATTATAACCCAAATTTATACTTGGAGTAAATTAAATAATGAGCAAGTCTGCAAAATCATTACTAAAGTAATATATGGGGATGGGCAAAAAGTAGGTTTACAAATAATACAAATAAATGATAATACAAGAGTAAACTCTGTGTTTAGTGTACTCACAACTGTAAACCTACTTTCGCCACCCCTGTGTATAATGTATATATATTTTCTGTTTGTTTTGCAAACTATCTGAATTTACTGATGCTAAAACTTTTGCAGAAGAAACTTGGAATTCTAGGAATCTTTACTTAGAAGATCAGAAATCATAGAAATAAAACCATGTCAATGAGCCACGTTTCATCATAACTCAAAGTTTGGACATTAGCCATTCCCACAGGCCTCAGTGTTATTTTTCTTATTCAGAACTCACTAACTTATCTTCTCAGAACGCTCACCTCTTCTTTTTCCCACTATGACATCTCTTCCCTCCCCTTCCCCCCAGTCACCCACTTTGTCCCTATCCTAGGGAAGAACAGCGCAGGTCACTCTGACTTTTTCTCCACCAGCTGCCAGCCAGACAGAGATGTCTCAAGAGAATGCGAACTCCCGAGGGCCCATGGAATCAATGCAGTCTGTCTATCTACAAAACTTCTCTCTTGGTTGGTTTGCACTGTAGAACATTCATCCATAATAAACGTAGTTCACATCTGCATGTTCAAATTATTCAGATTTCACCCACATGAAAGCATCTGTTCAAATGGCTTCTTCTTTGACCTTCAAATAAGAGTAGTTACCTAATAGCTGACCCGAATCAGAATCTGGCATTTAGGAACCATGTAATTCATTGAATTTGCCTCAGGACTTTTTATTGCAACTTCTAAAAATGTTTGGCTGATTTATATTAACTTTAAAATTCTGCAGAGAAAATGCCAAATAATTTGGAAGCTATAGTACAGTTTCATCAGCTGCTGAATGAACAGAGATAAGAAAGATAAAGCTGAAATTTAAGAGGCACCTGATTTATATGCAAAAGGCAAGTGCTTTAGACTGATGACTCAACAGCTATCTTCACTTTTCTGAAGAAAATTATTGTGGCCCTGGCTGGTTAATTCAGTTGGTTAAGAGTGTTCTCCCGAAATGACAAGATTGTGGGTTCGATCCTGGGTCAGGGTATACACAGGAAGCAACCAAAGAATGCATGACTAAATGGAACAACAAATGAATGCTTCCCTTCCTCCTTCCCTCTCTCTCCCTTTCTCTCTCTGTCTCTCTAAAAAACAATAAAAATTAAATTAAGTCCTGGCCGGATAGCTCAGTTGGTTGAAGCATCCTCCCAGAGAGCAGAGGTTGTTGATTTGCTTCCCTGGTCAGGGCACATATGGGAGCAGCTTGATGTTTCTGTTTCTCTCTCCCTCCCTGCCTCTCTCTCTTTCAAAAAAGAAAAAGAAAAAGAAAAAAGAAAATCACTGCAATGTAGGATCATAGTTTAGCTGATTTTAGCGACTGATATGGACATCGAAAATAGGTAAACTTTAGGTAACTAATGGCTGTGGAAAGCTAAAAATTGAGGCATTCTGAATCAATTGTAATTATAAGTTGAGCAATGATGATTACTCTAGAATAAACAAAATCTTTGTGATGTTGAGAAATGAAAACAAGAAAGGAAAATAAGGTATGCAGAAAACCCAAATTCGTAGACAAAACATTGTTCAGAAACATGCCTTCTTTAACCCATACCGACTAGCTGTTCTTGTTTATATAATTCCCAGATGTCCATGAAAAGTGTTTACTCTCAATTGGTAAATATCGTGTTAATGTTCATCAATCATACATAGTTAGAAACAGTGTCATGATTTAATCATCTGTTCTTGGAGAAGCAGCTGGAGAAAAGTCAAGTTTGGAGGTAGGGCTCTTTCTTAAAAACTATGCTGAATCAATCAATAAAGAAGAGAATTTGAAATGTTGAAAATATGTAGTGTTAACATGTTAATTTCTAGCCGTGTTTTTAAATTACACGATCACTCTTTGTTAGCAAATGAATCACATTCAATTTTAAGTCAGATTTTTGCCACAGAACTGCTATATTCGCTACTGAATGCAAATTATTTAATAACTTGCTACCAAATTCTTTAACCAATTCATTACTGTATCTAAGATTGAAGTGCTAAATGTTCATGTTATTGCTGAGTGGGTTTTCTCCAGTTTCACCTGAGAAATTTTACAGACAACAGACAAGATTTTTCTAACTTTATACATGTGTGAATTCACCATTGAATTATTCATACTGCTGTCATCCAATTAAGAATTCTGTCTTCATTTTGCTAGAGCAATTCATTTCTATGTCAAGTGAAGAATGGGCAAAAAGGCATTTATGTAATAAATGGATGATGTTGGATTATTGTATCTTTAATATCTTTGTAATACATAACTTCTACAATAAAACAATATGTTCTAAAAATAAGGAAGACATACTTCTGCTTGATTACTCACATATTAAACTAAAGCTATTCACATGCACATATAATAAATCTTTCCTTTAAATACCTTTTAAAGCTGTGAATTCCCAGTATATGCTTAACAGACTACAGACTTCTAAGGAATAACTAAATTTTGAATAATTTTCTATTTTCAAAGCTTAAATATTTGTTGGAATCCCCCCTCTTTTTTTAAATTTTATTTTGTGGCTTTAAATAGTATCTGTGTCACCATAGTCACATGAATAGATTCTAATGCAATAAGCATTCTGACAATCCCTAGGAACTGTGTGAGTTGGGGGAGGAGGTGTGGCCAAGTGTGGGTGATGGCATGCAAATTTACATCCAATATCAAAAGAAAATCCTTTAATTTGTGACTGTGTGACTTCCCACTCTCATATTCTATAAGTCAGGGGTGCTCAATACGTCGATTGCGATCTACTGGTCGATCGCGAAGGAAGTGTGGGTAGATTGCATGACATTAAAAAGATATTTGTCTTTTGATTGGCATACAGGGTAGCCAATCTGACGTCTGAACTTTTGACACCCTACACATGTGCGTTAAACCGCGCTAACTTGTTCAGTTACATTGCTGCGTAGTTAGCCTTCAATTTATTTAAACTAAATACAACAAAGGGTATAAAAATGAGTGCCGTAGCTGGTCCGAGTAAGAAGCCTAAAACCTATCACTTTCATACAGAATGGGAGGGGATTTTTTTCACTATGTCATATTCTAAGTGCGTTTGCCTCATCTGTCTGTGTGCCATTGCTATTCCAAAGAAGGGAAATGTGGAGCGGCTTTTTCAGACTGTTCATAAAAACTATGACATTGACTTTCCTCTGAAAAGAGAGCAGAGAAGGAGAAAGGTGAAAGAAGAATACACAATATTAAGTAGTAATAATAGTAACTTAAATAATGATAATATAGAAGAAATAAATTTATGTTTTGCATTTTTATTGTAGGTGGATAATTTTGACTTGGACATCTTATAAGTAGCTCGCAAGTTGAAAAAGTGTGGGCACCCCTGCTATAAGTGTTTTAATTGGAGATAGTTAAACCTTATGTATTAGTTTTCTATTGCTGCCTTAAATGACCACAAATGTAGTAGTTTAAAATAACACAATTTATTATCTTACAGTTTTACAGGCCAGAAGCAAGACACCAGTCTCACTGAGCTAAAATAAGGGTGTTGGCAGTTCTGAGTTTCTCTCTGGAAGCCCTAAGGGAGAATTCATTTTCTTTTCTTCTAGCTTCTCAGGACCATATGCATTCCTTGGCTCACAGCACATTCTGCCATCTTCAAAGCCAACAAGGGTGGGTTGAGTATTTCCAGGTCGCCATCTCACTAGTTCTGTGTAGCAAGAAAAGGTTCTCTACTTTTAAAGACCCCAGTGACTAGTTTGGGTCCACCATGATAATCCCCGAATAATTTTTCTATTTCAAGATCCATAAATTTAATCACACCTGCCAAGTCCCTTTTGCCACATAAAGTAACATCGCAGGTTCTGAGGATTAGGGCATAGAGGTTTTTGGGAGTTAAGCTGCCCAGACATTCATTTGCTAGTCATGTTTACTCCTCTCCTCTCCCTGTTGTACTGATATCATGGATATTCTCTCTTCTCTTCACTCCCTTCTCCAGGAATTTCAATTACTCTCATGCATTTGACATCTGCTTAATGGGGATGATGTTTTATTGCTGATACACAATAAGTTGAGCATTTGGGGTTTTAATTACAATTCATAATGTGAAGTCAATGATCTACTGTTACTTATTTTCATTTAAATGGTATGTAAATCAGTTATAAAACCGGCAATCTTTTAGCTGATTTTAGTAGATTGTAACAACTATGTACAAACTATGCTTATTTTCTTCTTAGTTAAAAACGTTGACATAAATAAATGAGGAATTTTAGTCTAGAATGTCTTCTGACTGATAAAATGATTGATTTTCTGTTAGAGCCAAGCTGCTTTTCAAAGTTGCTACTGACTTAACTGTCTGATTGTCTGTGTAAAAGTATGGAGTAAAAGTTAAATCTATATTACAGAGATGGGAGTAAAGGCTAGGGAGCAGAAGGAGATTAGTGGTTTGAATTAGGTTCTTATTAGCAGTATTTGTCAAATAAATACTTCTGGTTCCTGGCCATTTGATTCCAAGTCACTAAAATCTATCCAATTTAGAATTAGTGTTGCCAAATAAAATTCAGCACATCCAGTTAAATTTGAATTTCAAATAAACAATGAATAATTTTTCATGACATATTTATATAAAAAAAGCAGTTGTTTCTCCTCCTGGTCAGGTAGTTCAGTTGATTAGAGCATCCTCCCAATATGACAAGGTTGCAGGTCCAATCCCTGGTCAGGGCACATAGAACAATCAACAAATGAATGCATAAGTAAGTGGAAAACAAATCAATGTTTCTCTCTCTCCCTTTCTCTTTTTCTATAATCAATAAATTAAATAAGTAGTAAAAAAGTAGTTGTTTTGCTGTAATTCAAATTTAACTGAGTATTCTGTTGTTTTATTTGATAAATATATGTATGGCAACTCTGGAATTAAAATTTTCATTAAAAATGTACCTGATATCTTCAACAAAGATCGGATTAAATTTGTCTTCACTTGTTTCTGCTAAATTTCTAAGTATACTTGAATTAAGGGTGGGCATAATGGAGCTATATAATAATTAGGGAAATAAGTTGAACATCAATATTTTTTCTCCTTCTTTCCTGCTAGGAATTCAATGGGAAATGAGAAGATTCCTAGTCTACTGCATTTTAGTTTTTCTGTTTGAAACAAGGCCACTTAGTTTTAAAAAGTTTGCGCCTAACCTGTGGTGGCACAGTGGATAAAGTGTTGACCTGAAATGCTGAGGTCGCCAGTTCGAAACCCTGAGCTTGCCTGGTCAAGGCACACATGGGAGTTAATGCTTCCTTCTCCTACCCCCTTCTCTCTCTCTCCTCTCACTCTCTCTCTCCTCTCTAAAATAAATAAATAAATAAAATAAAATTTCAAGTATGTAGGACAACCCACATAAACCTTGGAAGTTAATTTTGAATATGGATAAGATTAATTCAATGTGGTACAAGAACATGGAATGTCGTTTTCATCACTTTTTCATAACTTTATTTTTAATAAAACTATTTTTAAAGTTATCACAGATCAAATTCCATGATTACTACCAGCTCTACAGTGATTGTATTTTCTCAGTACTTGTTATCAGTTAGAAATGTTGATGTTTCAGATGTTGCTGGAAATGAACGGGCAGCTGCCTTTTTGCTTAGACAACCTTGAATTGTCCAGAATGTGTCGAACAGGGATATTTTTGCCATGGGTTTCTCCCTACTAGATGTCTAGAACTCTGAGATCAAATTCTTGTCTTCATTTTACCTTTGCCAACAACCCTAATGCTTTTTATATTTTCATTAGTTAACTTTAGGCTCCTTCTAAATCTTTTAATCTCTGTAATATCTTCACCTTCCCTGCATAGTTTCCACATGTGGACATGGCATTACCCTGGATTTTATCATCATGAATTTTCCAGAGACTAGGAACAGAGCCATTTCTCCTGCAGGACCACATTCTCATAGCTGCTATCCTCTGTACTCTTCTCTCGGGCAGCTGTTATTAATTCACCCAGTCAGTGAAGTCTTCCTTGATTCCAATGAACTCATTCTCTGCCTGACTTCCATTCTGACCATTCCAGCACTGTAGATTATCTTACATTTTAAACTTTCCATGACTTAAGCATCCGTTTCATGACCACGTAGATCTTGTATGACCCTTGTTCTTGGCAAGAGATCTC
The DNA here is from genome assembly GCA_037038555.1 of Rhynchonycteris naso. NCBI lineage: Eukaryota > Metazoa > Chordata > Mammalia > Chiroptera > Emballonuridae > Rhynchonycteris > Rhynchonycteris naso. The sequence continues at coordinate 172,741,761 of CM073000.1, read as the reverse complement.
TTTTGAAAGAAATAGGGCACTGTGGGCTAGATCTCTTGCAAAGCCAATGTGTCATTAAAAAGATTGCAGGTTACATCTGGAGCTAGACCGAAGTATGAGAGACGTACAAGATCCAAGCAGAACTAAAAGAGTAGGAATGTTTGCAGAATCTCAGGAGGCAGTAAAGAGATTAATGGAATCAAATTGAAGCATGAAGAAAGTTAGTTACAACCAGGTTGAGGATACAGAAGTCTAGCTATCCTAGTTAGGTGATTTAAAATTGTTTGATGAGTGGCAAGGGCTTGTTGACATAGTTTATATAAAATAAGGTGCGGTCAATTTGTGATTTCAACAAACTCATGGAGATCTAGATCTCAAGTCATACTCTTGTTCTTAAATTTCTGAACAATAAATAACTGTATCAAGTCTAGGATTTTGATATAATAACTTCATTCTGCCTGAGTTGCTTAAATCTCTATTATTTAAGTAAATGTCTTGATATTCAGGAAGGTTTAGAATTAAATATGAATACAATAAAGTAAATCAAGCCCACTGTACTTATGAATTTATATAAGAACATTTTACACAATCATTAAGAAAAATGTGAGTCAGCCCTGGCCAGTTGGCTCAGTGGTAGAGCACTAACCCATTGTATGGATGCCCCAGGTTTGATTCCCAGTCAGGGCACACAGGAAAAGTGACCATCTTCTTCTCCACCCCTCTCCCCACTCTGTCTCTCTCTTCCCCTCTGGTAGCCATGGCTCAGTTGGAGCAAGTTGGCCCCGGGCTCTGAGGATGGCTCCATGGCCTCACCTCAGATGCTAAAATAGCTTGGTTTCCAAACAACGAAGCAATGTCCCCAGATGGGCAAAGAATCACTCCATAGGGGGCTTGTCAGGTGGATCCCAGTGGGGGCCCATGTGGGAGTCTTTCTCTCTGTCTCCCCATTTCTCACTTAAGAAAAATAAAAAATAAAAAAAAGAAAGAAAAATGTGTCTTTCTTATTTAATCTGAGAGATTACACATGTAACTTTCATTTGAAATATGTATTTGGTTTAGACATGTGACTAACCAAAAGTGTGATAGAATTTGAATAATTTTAAAAATCAGTTTTGCAGTATTTAAGAATAGTTGTGGTTCACATTTTATAGACATGATATATTAAATATGTATGAGTTATGCAGGAGCCAAGGATGGTCTTACTTGTTAGGGTTGTCAGTGTGTCTGTTTAGGCATTTGAAATGCTTACCAAAAAATATAAAAAAAATAAAATCTATTAAATGTATAATTTAAAATGTGGGACAAAATATAATTCACTAAGTATTTAAACAAAACTACTTATATGATTGTAATTTGTTTAATGTGAATTCATTGAACATTAATAAAAGACTTATTTTACATAAGGATTATTAGATTTTTAAGTAGAAGATTTGGATGTCCATCTCAATGGTTTAAGAAAACAATAAATTAAAAAATATCAGGCCTGAGCTGGTGGTGGCACAGCAAATAGAGCATTGGACTGGGGTGTGGAGGATCCGGGTTCAAACCTTGAGGTCACCAGTTTGAGTATAATAAGCTCATCAGCTTGGCTTGAGTGCAGGGTCACTGGCTTAAGTATGAAATCATAGACATGACCCCATGGTCATTGGCTTGAGCCCAAAGGTTGCTGGCTTGAAGCCCAAGGTTGCTGGCTTGAATCCAAGGTCGCTGGCTTTAGCAAGAGGTCACTCAGTCTGTTGTAGCCCTCCAGGAAAGGCACATATGAGAAAGCAATCAATGAACAACTAAGGTGCCCCAACAAAGAATTGATGCTTCTCATCTCTCTCCCTTTCCATATATCTGTCTGTCTTTCCCTATCTGTACTTCTCTCTGACTCTCTGTTTGTAAAAAAAATAAATTAATTTGAAGCCTAAATAATTATAAATAGCCTTTTTTGAACAAAACCCGAAACACCTAAACTAACACTTAAAATTGTGCATTTTCCCTTCTTTATTTTCTTTTCCCACTGCCATAATCCACTAAACAGTTTTCTGTGCTGCCCCAGATAACTTCTTTTCCTTCTAAATCTGGTTGAAGTTCTGCCTTTTCAGAATATCTTTCCTAAAATCCATCTCTCAATGATTGCTTCTTCTTTGAGCTTTCAGTCCTCTTTTATCTGCTTCATTTACTTTGGACTGAATTGTTACGCTTTGTCAACTAGAACAGGGTCTCTTAATGCACTGGCAGACAGCATCTTTGCACCTTATGCTGTATGTGCAGTAGTAGGTAGGCAGTTGTCTGCATCAAATCCTTGACTGGATGATTTTATGTATTTCAATAACTCCACAAATTCTGTTTTATTTCAATAACCAGACATTTTATTTTTAACTGTTACGGTGGATATAATTTACACACCATAAAAATTTTCCCATTGAAACTTACTCAATGGTTTTCAGTAAATTTATAGAATTGTGTAACACTTGCCACAATACAATTTAAAAAAATTTTAATTACCCCTTACTTCCAACCTGTAGTCCTACTCCCAGTATTACCAATTACTCAGGTAACCACTAATTTTTTTTGTTTGTTTGTTTTTATAAATTTACCTGTTCTGGATACTTTATAAATGAAATTATACAATATATATTCTCTGACTTCTTTCACTTAGAAATTGTTCTTGAGACCCTGGCTGGTTGGCTCAGTGGTAGAGCATCCACCTGGCATGTGGAAGTCCCGGGTTTAATTTCAGGTCAGGGCACACAGAAGAAATGACCATCTGCTTCTTCACCCACTCTTCCCCTCCCACAGCCATGGCTCAAATGAGCAATTTGCCCCATGGCTCTGAGGAAAGCTCCATGGCTTTACCTCAAGCACTAAAAGAGCTCAGTTGCTGAGCAATGGAGCAGCAGGCCCAGATGGGCAAAACATCAGCCCCCTGCTGGGTGGATCCCTGTTGGGGCGCATGTGGGAGTCTGTCTTTCTACCTCCCTGCCTCTCACTGATAAGAGAAAAAGAAAGAAATTATTTTCAAGGTTGACTGATAGTGTAAAATGTTAAGTATTTTGTTCATTTTAATTGCTGAACACTATTTCATTATAAGGAAATTTTAATACGTTTAATTGTTCACCAGCTGAAGAACATTGGGTTGTTTCCAATTTTGGGCCATCATGAATAAAAGTACCATGAACATTTATGTACTAATCTTTATGTGAATATATATTTTGACTTTCTTGGGTGGATTCTTTTTTTTTAATTGATTTTAATTTATTGTGTTTACATAAATTCAAGTGTCCCACCAAATGCATCCCCCACCCCTGTGTTCCCCTCAACATCCCCCTTAACCCCCACCCCCCAAACCCTCCTCCCTTCCCTCCAGGATTTCCTTTCCTGCTCTCAATAATGCTGTGTTATGTATAATCCCATCCTCTCATCTTCTTTTCCTCTGTCTGCTTTCCCTCTGGTCCCTTTGATCCTGCCTCTGTCTCTATTCCGTATCTCAGTTCACATTGTTCAATGGATACCTCAAATAAGTGAGGTCATATGATATTTTTCTTTCTCTGCCTGGCTTATTTCACTCAGCATAATAGTTTTCAGGTCCATCCATGTTGTCGCAAAAGGTAAGATTTTCTACTTTTCATAGCCGCGTAGTATTCCGTTGTGTATATGCACCATTGCATTTTAATCCACTTGTCCGATGACGAACATTTGGGCTGTTTCCAGATCTTGCTAATGTAAACAATGCTGCAATAAATATGGGGGTGCATTTCTTCTTTTCAATTAGTGATTTGATACTCTTAGGATATATTCCTAAAAGTGGGATAGCTGGGTCAAAAGCCATTTCAATTTTTAATTTTTTGAGGAATCTCCATACTGTTTTCCACAGTGGCTGCACCAGTCTGCATTCCCACCAGCAGTGCAGGAGGGTTCCCTTTTCTCCACATCCTCGCCAGCACTTATTCTGTGTTGTTTTGCTAATGAGCGCCATTCTGACTGGTGTGAAGTGGTATCTCATTGTGGTTTTAATTTGCATTTCTCTAATGATTAGTGATGTTGAGCATTTTTTCATCTGCCTATTGTCCATCTGTATGTCCTCTTTGAAGAAGTGTCTATTCATTTCTTTTGCCCATTATTTGATTAGATTATCTTTTTGGTGTTGAGTTTTACAAGTTCTTTATAAATTTTGGTTATTAACACATTATCAGACGTATTGTTAAACATGTTCTCCCATTGTGTGGTTTGTCTTTTTATTTTGTTTATATATTTTTTAGCTATGCAAAAGCTTTTTAGTTTGATATAGTCCCATTTGTTCATCCTGACCTTTATTTCCCTTGCACGTGGAGATAAATCAGCAAATATATTGCTGCGAGAGATGTTGGAGAGCTTACTGCCTATGTTTTCTTCTAAGATGCTTATGGTTTCACGACTTACTTTTAAGTCTTTTATCCATTTTGAGTTTCTTTTTATGAATGGTGTGAATTGGTGGTCTAGTTTCATTTTTTTGCAGGTAACTGTCAAATTTTCACAACACCATTTGTTAAATAGACTGTCTTTACTCCATTGTATGCTCTTTTCTCCTTTGTCAACTATCAATTGTCCATAAAAGTGTGGGTTTATTTCTAGGTTCTCTGTTCTGTTCCATTGATTTGTATGCCTGTTCTTATGCCAGTACCAAGCTTTTTTGAGTACAATGGCCTTGTAGTATAACTTTATATCAGGAAGTGAGATACTGCCCACTTTATTTTTCTTTTTCAAGATTGCTGAGGCTATTCGTGTTCTTTTTGTGTTCCATATAAATTTTTGGAATACTGTATTTTTTCTATATCTTTGAAGTATGCCATTGGTATTTTAATAGGAATTGCATTGAATTTATAAATTGCTTTGGGTAATATAGACATTTTAATGATGTTTATTCTTCCTAACCATGAACACGGTATATGCTTCCACTTGTTTGTATCTTCCTTGATTTCTTTTATCAATATTTTATAATTTTCCGAGTATAAGTTTTTAACCTCTTTGGTTAAATTTACTCCTAGGTACTTTATTATTTTTGTTGCAACAGTGAAGGGGATTCTTTTCTAATTTCTCTTTCAGAGAGTTCATTGTTGGTGTATAAAAATGTCTCTGATTTCTGTGTATTAATTTTATGTCTTCCCACCTTGCTGTATTTATTTATCAGGTTCAGTAGTTTTTTGACTGAGACTTTAGGGTTTTCTATATACAATATCATATCATCAGCAAATAATGATAGTTTTACTTCTTCTTTTCCAATTTGGTTGAATTTTATTTCTTCTTCTTGTCTGATTGCTGTGGCTAGGACTTCCAGAACTATGTTGAATAAGAGTGGTGAAAGAGGGCACCCTGTCTTGTTCCTGATCTTAAGGGGATCGCTTTTAACTTTTCTCCATTGATTATGATGTTGGCCATGCGTCCGTCATAGATGACCTTTATCATGTTGAGGTATGTTTCCTATATTCCCACCTTGCTGAAAGTTTTGATCATAATGGGTGCTGGATTTTAGCAAATGCTTTTTCTAAATCTATTGATATTACTGTGTGATTTTTCTCCTTTCTTTTGTTTATGTCATGAATCACATTGATTGATTTGCAAATATTGTATCAGCCTTGCCTCCCCAGAATAAATCCTACTTGATCATGGTGTATAATTTTTTTATGTATTGCTGAATTTGGTTTGCTAATGTTTTGTTGAGAATTTTAGCATCTAAATTCATCAAAGATATTGGCCTAAAGTTTTCTTTCTTTGTGTTGTTTTTGCCTGGTTTTGGAATTAGAATTACGCTCAACTCATAAAAGAAACTTGGAAATCTTCTCTGTTCTTCAATTTTTTGAGATAGCTTGAGAAGGATAGGAGTTAGTTCTTTGAATGTTTGGTAGAATTCGCCTGTGAAGCCAATTGGCCCAGGGCTTTTGTTTGTTGGGAGTTTTTTGATAACTGTTTCAATCTCATTTGTTGTAATCAGTCTATTTAGGTTTTCTGATTTTTCCAGATTGATTTTTGAGAGATTATATTTTTCAAGAAATTTGTCCATTTCACGTAGGTTGTCTAATTTTTGGGCATACATATCTTCATAGTATTTTCTTGCAATTCTTTGTATTTCTACTGTGTCAGTTGTTAGTTCTCCACTCTCATTTCTAATTTTATTTATTGAGTCCTCTCTCTTTTTTCTTGGTGAGTCTAGTGAAAGGTTCATCTATCTTGTTTACCTTTTCAAAGAACCAGCTCTTGCTTTCATTGGTCCTCTGTATTGTTTTTTTATACTCTGTGTCATTTATTTCTTCTTTAATCTTTATTATTTCCTTCCTTCTACTTCCTCTGGGCTTTACTTGTTGTTCTTTTTTTAGTTATTTTAGTTGCAGGGTTAAAGTGTGTATTTGAGCTTTTTCTAGCTTCTTAAGGTATTTCTGTAATGCTATATGAACTTCCCTCTCAGGACTGCTTTTGCTGTACCCCATAAATTTTGAGTTGTTGTATGCTCATTTTCATTTGTTTCAAGAAAATTTTTGATTTCTTCCTTGATATCATTATTGACCCATTCATTATTTAATAACATTGTGTTTACTTTCCAAGTGATGGAGTGTTTTTCAGTTTTTCTATTGTAGTTGATTTCTCGTTTCATGCCATTGTGGTCAGAGAAGATGTGTGATATGATTTTAATCTTCTTAAATTTATTGAGACTCATTTTGTGTCCTAACATGTGGTCTATCCTAGAGAATGTACCATAAGCACTTGAAAAGAATGTATATTCTGCTGTTTTAGGGTAAAAGCTTCTAAAAATATATATTAAGTCCAGTTGATCTAGTGTGTTCTTTAAGGCTGCTTTTCTTTGTTAATTTTTTTTTTTCTTGAGGCTCTATTCATTGATGTTAGTGGGGTATTGAAATCCTCTACTATTATAGTATTGCTGTTGATCTTGCCCTTTATGTCCATGAAAGTCTGCTTTATGTATTTTGGTGCTCCTATATTAGGTGCATAGATATTTATAATGGTTATCTCTTCCTGTTGGATTGCTCCCTTTATCATTATGTAGTGACCTTCTTAATCCCTTACTATAGTCTTTGTTTTTAAGTCTATTTTGTCAGATATAAGTATTGCTACCCCAGCTTTTTTTAATTTCCATTTTCATAAAATATATATTTTTCATCCCTTTACTTTTAGTCTATGCGTATCTTTTGTTTTGAGATGGACCTCTTGTAGACAGCATATGTTTGGGTCCTGTTTTCTTATCCATTCAGCTACCCTATTTTTTTATTGGAGCATTTAATCCACTTACATTTAAGGTTATTATTGAAATGTAGTTATTTTATTGCCATTTTATTATTTAAATCTACATTTCTGTTTTACTAATCTTTTCCCCCTTTGTTTTGTTTACAACATGCCCCTAAACATTTCTTGCAGCACTGGTTTGGTTGTAATGAATTCCTTGAGTTGTTTTTCTTTTTGTCTGGAAAGCTTTTTATTTCTCTTTGAGTTTTAAATGATAGCCTTACTGGATAAAGAAGTCTTGGTTGTAGGCTCTTGTTTTGCATTACTTTGAATATTTCTTGCCATTTCCTTTCGGCCTCAAGTGTTTCTGTTTAAAAGTTGGATGTCATCCTTATGTGGGCCTCTTTGTAGGTAATTGACTGCTTTTCTCTTGCATTTTTTAGTATTCTTTCTTTATCTCTTAGCTTTGGTATTTTGATTATAATGTGTCTTGGTGTAGGTCTCTTTGGGTTCCTCTTTAATGGGATTATCTGTGCTTCTTGAACTTGTGTGACTTTTTCCTTCATCAGTTTAGGCAAGGGTTCTGCTATGATTTCTTCAATAAGGTTCTCTATCCTTTTTTCTTTCTCTTTTCCTTCAGGAACCCCTATTATGTGGATGTTGTTTCTCTTTATGTTATCACAGAGGTCTCTTAGATTTTCCTCGAACTTTTTTATTCTCTTTTCTTTTTGCTGTTGTGCTCTCATGCTTTCACTTATCTCGTCCTCTAAATCGCTGATTTGATCCTCTGCTTCATCTAGCCCACTTTTAATTCCTTCTAGTGTAGTCTTTATTTTTAATATTGTATTTGTCATTTCTGTCTGATTCTTTTTTAGGATTTCAATTTCCTTTTTGATGCTTGTTATCTCTTAGTTTACATGCTTATTATGTCCATCTGTTGTTGCTCTAAGATCTTTGAGCATCCTAAAAAATCTTTATTCTAAACTCTGCATTTGGTATTGGTTATTTCCATCTCATTTATTTCTTTTTCTGGGGATTTCTCCTGTTGATTCATTTGAATTGTATTTCTTTGTCTTCCCATTTTGTCTCTGTATAGACTGCTCCTTTGGATGTGTTGTTTATGTAGCTAGCTGAGTATAGGATTGGTGTTGTCTGCCTCCAGCTTTCAGTTGTCTTGTTTCTAGATCTTCCTGTGTTGGCCTCAGCTGTTGTTTGTGGGTTACTTGTCTGCTGCTACTGCTCTTTTTGCTATTTGTGCCAGTGTATTCTATGTATTACCTGGGTCAGGTGTGAGGAGCCTTTCCTTAAGATATCACTCTAACTAGGGTTGTTAGGTCCTGAGCTGGTGGTCTCTGTATCTGGCTGCTGGATGTACCAGCCCTGGACCTCCCTGGCCAGAACCTGGCACAGACCAGTGGGAGTCACTGCTTATGACTGGCCCTTAGCAACCTTCTTGGAGCTACAGGTGACCCAAAATTTTTGGCTGCCTCTGCTGCACTCTGATGCTGTTGTAAATATCAGCTGCACTCCTAGGCTGACTTCTATCTACTCTTGGCCAGTGTGTGTGACCTCCCTATTCCTGTGATGTGGTCTTTCCACCATCCCCCTGCAGTTGCTGCTTCCTCAGGCACTCAGTCACTGGCACTGCCGGGTGTGGGGGCTTGCAGGCTGCACCTCGGGCTGCCCCATGGGTGCGGGAGATTCCTTGCCTCTCTGGGCTCCACTCCCTGTGAGCGTGCAGGAGGCCTCCCTGGGTCCTGCCTCTCACTGCTGCCATATGTGCACCAGGCTCTGCCTCCAGCTGCCGCCACCGTTGGGCTGCCTCACTGGGCTCTGCTCCCCCCCTCCCCCACGGCATGGGCTGAGTGCCTCTGCCACTGCTGCAGCTGGTTTCTCCTGCTCTTTAGAGGGTACTCAGTAGGTTGGGGGACCATGTAACCCAGACCTCAGCACTCAAAACCTGTGTCTCTGATGTGTCTCCTGCTTCTAAGCGTCTCTTTGCACTGACTGGAGCAGGAGAGCCTCTGGTGGGTGGGGTAATTGCTTCCCTTTGCTAGCTTGGCTCTCCCAGAAAATATGGTCACTTTAGGTTTGGGGAGTGACCCAGTACAGGGGTCAGGGTGGCTGTCCCTCACAGTCTCTCCCTGTGCCCCTGAGACTACACTCTCCTCTTGCTAGTCTAGTCCTCTTGGTGCTCCCCGCTCCTGGAGCCACAGGTAAGTGGCTGTGAATGAGGTTTTCTGAGGGTTCCCTTTAAGACGTAGCCTGGGTCTGAGAGTTCTGTCTCCCTCTCGCAAAAAGTAACCCAGCTTTTCTTTCAGCTAAATACAGTCCGTACTCCTCCTCTAGTCTCTGGGGCTCCAGGCTGGGGTTCCGGTCCTGGGGCTGAGGACCCACAACTCTCTGGGCAACCCACTGGGTCATGAGAGACCCTCTGGGCCACCTCTTGCTCCTGGAAGCAGGGAAGCCCTTTCTACATCTCCACCCTTCCTACCAGTTCAGTGTGGTTTCTTCGGTGATGCTTGGTTATGGATTCCTCTTAGTTTAGTTCAAAGTTGGTTTTTCAAGATGACTGTTCCTAAGTTAAGTTGTAATCCACTTTGGTTCTGGGAGGTGGGAGCTGTAATGTCCACCTACTCCATTGCCATTTTCTCTCTCTTGGATGGATTCTTGTAAGTGAAAATGCTGCATCATATGGTAAGCTTATGACCAACTTTATAAGAAATTACCCAACTATTTTCTAAAATGGTTATGCTATTCATAATCCTACAACAACAAACATTCTGTATTCTAAGACTATTATTTTTCTAAACTGTGCTGGTTTGTTTTTGCTTCCAAGACAATCAAACCATAATTTCTGCTTTCTATGGGCTCATACTCTAGCACAAATGTAGTAAATTATTACAGATTTGGTTTTTTTGGCCCTGTAGATGATAGGAATGCACTTGACTGTAAGTCAAATAATACTCAGTCATCAAATGATTAATATCTCAGTATTAAAGACATTTAATTATCTCAAACAACAAAAAGTCTAAAGATAATTATCTACTTGGGTGTAGCTATTCAACAATACTATCAGCGACCACCACTTTGTATCTTTCCTCTCTGCTGTCCTTCCTGGGTTAACTTTATTCTAACGCTTATCATAGCAAGGTTTCAATATGGCTGTTGTAGCTCTAAAAATAGCATCCTTAAACTACTGCCAGAAGGAGATACAGCCTTTTTACTGTTTCCTTTTTATTAGAGATCAAAATTCCTTCCAGAAATCACCTGCCACAGAAAATTTCCCTTATGTTTATTTGTCTGATGCTGGGCTATATACCTACTTGTAACCCAGTCTCTACCAAATGAGGATGGGTCACCATGCTCACTTAGACTAGTTATGCTTCATACCCTAGTACTGGGTGAGTAATACAAAACATATTAGGTAGAATCTCATGGTTACCGTGATTCCTTTGACAGTCTTTAGAATCCATGTTGGAACTGTCACTTTTACCCTCTGAGCCTCATTTTCCTGCTCTGTAAAACAAGGGGACTGGAGTTAGACTAGGGCCAGGGAAATCATTGAAGGTTCCTTCTAGCTCTAACAACACCTTGGTATATGAGAGCTTATCTTTTCTTTTCCTTTCTTTCCTTTTCTTTTCAAGTGAGAGGAGGGGAAATAGTGAGACAAACTCCTGTATGCACACTGACTAAGATCCACCTGGCAACCCCTGTCTGGAGCTGATGCTTGAATCAACTGAACTATTTTTAGTTCCTGAGGCTGACATAGTCAGACCAACTGATCCATCTTCAGCTCCTGGGCTATGCTCCAACCAATCAAGCCACTGGCTGCAGGAGGGGAAGAAGGGGAGAAGGGGGAGAGGGTGGGGGAGTGAAGCAGATGGTCACTTCTCCTGTGTGCTTTAACTGGGAATTGAATCTGAGACTTCCATATACTGGGCCAACGCTCTATCCACTGAGCCAACCGGCCAGGGCCACATGAGACTTTTTCAAAAAGTTCTTTCTCCATTTCTATGGGGATTTTATGGAATCCAGGTCCATTCTAACTTGCTTTCAGGAACTCCAATCAATGTGTAGAAGCAGAGAGGTAAGGAAGAAATTTTTCTTTTAATTTTTCTGCAGAAAATTTCATTTTTTTTTCCTTTTGACTTTGTTTGGAGTCACAGGCTTGTATTATCTTGGCTCTTAATATGCTTCTATTAAAAGAACACTGAATGAATTCAAATCATGATCTTTTGATACTGAAACCCCTTTGTTTGAAATATGTCTTTGTGGTTGGCTTGTCTGCTATTTTAAATGCACTAGGGTGCTTAATTATTCCAGTTGCTAAATAGGACAGGTGTCTGATGATCCTCAGAGCAGTTATCTAAAAATAGAACCTGAGGCTGGAATACATTCTCTGACACAGCCATAGGCAATCACCACTGTAATTAATGTAAATGAATACCAGATAGTTTTTGTGAATTTTAATGTAGCACAGAAAGATTTTCATTTCTTACCCTCAAATTGGATTAAGTCTTTGAGATTAGAGCCTAGAGTTTTACAATTTAGGAGAAATTTTTCGTACACGACAAAAGGGTGAAAAACAAAATAGTGTATGCTAGAGTATGCCCATTTGGTATTTTTCCTATGAAATTTTTAATGCAAGCGGCAAGAGTAAATTAACTTTTTTTGGTCTCTGTGAAGATGATGGATGGTGAGGCTGAAAGCTGGGTGGAATGGGGGTTGGGAAGAGAAGGATGTGTTTTTCAAGGTTATGGAAAACTAAAGGAGATATGAGGGCAATGAAGGGGCATTTGTTTGACACTTACATTGAACCACTAATATCTCAAGAACTTTTCTTGCATTATCTCATGCAATCACCATGGACAACCTATACAGTCTATACAGTAAATACTATTATCCTTATTAAAAATTTTTTTCCACCATAAGTAATAATAATAACTACTATTATCCTCATTTTACAAGTAAGGAAATAGATATGATTAAGAAAATTTCCCAAGATCACACAATTATTAATTGACAGAACCAAAACATAAACAAAAAATAAAAAAAAAAGGAAAAAATATTTAATTAATAGAACTAAGATTCAAACCTAGATTTAACTAATTTCAAAGCCATGCTTCTAATCACTGTACTATACTGACTACTATGAGGTTATAGTTGTTAGTTTTAAAAAAGTACTCTTGAGTCTATTATTTTAATGTCAGAGAAGTGACATTTATTAAAGTGTGTGGTAGTTTGACCAGGCGGTGGCAAAGTGGGTAGAGCATCGACCTGGGATGTAGAGGACCTAGGTTCAAAACCCTGTGGTGGCTGGTTTGAGCATGAGCTCACCAGCTTGAATGTGGAATCACTGGCTTGAGCGTGGGATCATAGACATGACCCTGTGGTCACTGGCTTGAGTCTAAGGTTGCTGACTAAAGCAATGGTTCAGCTGAAGTCCCCCAGTCAAGGCACATATGAGAAAGCAATCAATAAACAACTGAGGTGCCGCCACAAACAACTGACACTTCTCATCTCTCTCCCTTCCTGTCTGTCTGTCCTTATCTGTCCCTCTCTCTGTCTCTGTCTTTCTTGCTAAGAAATAGAGAAGGAAGAAAATAAAGAAAAGAAGAAAGGTAGAAAGGAAAGAAGGAAGAAAGGAAAGAAGAAAGAGGGGAAGAGAGGAAGGGAGGATGGATGGGAGGGAGGGAGGTAGGGAGGAAGGAAGGAAGGAAGGAAGGAAAGAGGGGTGTGGTAAAATTATAAAATACACAGTGTATATAAAAATACTTGTGTTGGGATAAAAGCTATCAAAATAGCCAAGGTGAGTATAAGATAAGGAACTTCTAGCAGAAATTGATTATTTTGGGGATTATTTGGGGTTGGAAGGTGAGCAATTGTATAGAAGAAGGGAGATAATGTAGTACTTAGAAAAAAGAGATGGAAATAGATAAGAGTTCAGTGAAAAAAGAAAGAATGAGAAATACTAGGGAGGAGCAATGAAGAGAGGAAAACCAAGATGGCAGACTGGGGGTTCCGGTCTTGTTATAGCTGGAAGATAAAAACAATGTATAAGCTCTGGAAATAAGAGTTGGTACACAGGTGCACTGTTCTATTATTAAAGCAAGAGATAAGGACCAGTTAAATGAAGCATTTGGGCCCCCTAGGAAAGAATTACTGTATAAGGGATAGAAGGAGGAAGAAGTTAGTGGAAAATATTATATGGTACTTTTAAGCTTGACTTGCCATCTGTGGCAAAACCGACATCCTTGATCACAGAATTAAATTGATAGAACAATGTTAAATGTGCTCTGGTTTATACCCACATGCCTTCTGGTCTGCAGAAGTTGCAAAAAAGTATCACTGGATGTGAAGCCCAAGGATTTGGGTCAAGTACAAGATAGGCTGTTTACCACCAACCTGTGTGAGGTTGTACTGATAATTTTTGTTTCTCATCTTCAATTTCTTCATCCATATGGCAAATTGTTGTTTATAGTAAATGTGATAAGGTGCGTGAAAGAGCTGAATGCATGGTGATACTCAATTGTTTTCTGTAATACTATTTTAAAAGATTTAAAATAACAAGTACTGAATTTATAAATTAAAATATCCAAAAAGGATGAAAAGGTATACAGTAAAAAGCTATTCTCTGTTTACCTATAACACTCGGTCCTATTCCCTAGAGGCATTCACCATAAATAGACTCCTGATCTTTCCAGAAACATATATTAAATTGATTTATTATTTTAATTCAATGGTGATAGTCTATGAAATGTTTTCACATAATAGTATATTCTGGAAATTATTTTATAATAGTACAGATAAACTACTTTATTATGAGTCAACAGTATCAATTTATTTAACTAGTCCCTCTTGATAGATAGACACTTAGGTTACATCCAGTCCTTTGTTTATTACCAACTAGTGTGAAATAAATTACAATGCTATTTAACAAACATTAAATACTTATTGTGTACAAAGCCCTACTTTTAACATTATTAGATAAACTAGACGTGTTCTTTTTTTCTTTGCTATCACGATACTCTTAATCTAACAAGTATAGTTGGCTGAGAATTCAAAGCCTATGCACAGGAATCCAACCCAACCTCTGGCATAAACACAGCTCTGATTCAGAAATGTGTTTTCCTGTCTCCAGATGCCACTTTGCTTTAAAAAATCCCAGTCTGTCTTTCTCTTCAGATAAGATATACAGAATTCCCTCAACACTATTAAAAATATATATATTTTTGGTCCTTTTATAGCACTTGATTTCCCTTTATCTTGGTACAGAAAAAAAAAGCAAAACTTTAAAGACACATAACAAGAAAAAAACAAACACTTTATTAATGTGTGTGGCGCATATGTTATGGGGTATCTACTTAAACCAAAAGTAACTCAAAATGGTGGCTTAGAATTTCAGTTTATACAGCATCTTCAACAAAGAACAAGAAATTTGTAGAGTAATGACAGGACAAAGGAAAATAGCGTTAGGCCTCCAAGGTGACAAACTGTGGGAAGGTAACTATATGGAAGGGATCTAATAGAGTAAGGTTTGCTAGCAGATTCCTCTGGTGTCGTCTCTGGGCAGACATAAATGTCTTCTTTCTTCCTGGTACAGGGAGGGTACCTTTCACATGGGAGTTTTATTGGATAAATAAATGGGCTCTTGAAAATGCTTCAGAGGCAAAAGTTTATATATAACTGTAAATTTTGAGGAAATAAAGTTAAAATAAAATTTAAGGTTTTAGAATCATAAAATTTTAGTGCTAGAAGCAAATCGACAGTTTGATTAATCAGTTCTAAAAGTTCTGCGAGTCTTGGATCCTTTTGAGAATCTGCTAGAAGCTCTATTTACTCCTTTTAGAAAAATAAAATGTATGATATAATTTCTCAGGGTCTATAGATGTCCTGAAGCAAACCCGTGACCCTCTAGAGCAGTGTTTTATTTTATTTTTAAATAACTTGGTTAAGATATAATTTAAAGACCATAAAATTCTCCCATTTTCAGTGTACAGTTTAATGAATTTTAGTGTATTTACAGAGTTGTACAACAGCCACCACAGACTAATTATAGAACCTTTCCATCGCCTTAAAAAGAAATCTTAAGTCCATTTACAGTCACTCCTCATTCCTAACCCAGTCCTAGACCACTAAACTACTTTCAGTTTCTCTATATTTGTAGGGCAGAGTTTTAAAATGTTTTACTTCTATGCACAATAAAAAATACATTCAACATCCATCTTAGATGCACACGTAGATACCTTAGAAGTTTCATAGAGCAATACTTTTTCTCTGTACAATATACTCTGATATATTCCATTCTATTACAAAATTTTAATTTTTATTAGTCGCTAGTGAGTGAGTTACAATTCCCAGTTTGAAAAACTGTCCCAGAGGGTCCACCTAAGGCAAAAATAAAGCCAAACTAAACCCTGAAGCAGATGGCTCCCTTATTTAACAGCCGAAGAAACAGGTCTGGAAATGGGACTCGCCCAATGCAAATGTCAGGATTAGAATTAAGTTCTCTTTTATCCTCGAACACTTCAGCAGTTGTTCTACTTCCGGTTCTCGTGACCTAAGAACGAGCATTACAGGGTTTCATAAGAAGTCGCAAAAAAATTGCGAAAATGTCAGGAGGAAAAGTGTATTGGGAAGATACAATATATTATGCTCGCTTTGTTAAAGATGGTGCTGCCCACGTGCAAGTCCATTGATATTAATGTGTGTAGGGGGACAGGCTGTGGGCAGGCCAGGCCGTTATAGCCTAAGGCTTAGTTTTAAGAGTAAGCTTTTCCCCACACCCTTGACTGATTGGATGATGTGGGGTGGTGCACTCTCATGAGGAATCCTCCCATTATGCCTCAGATAAGTGACTTTGTATCACTTCTTTGTTTGTAGATTGGATTAAAGGTTTTGAATCTACACTATAAAGTGGAGCAGACTGGGAGTTTGCTCTCTCTCAGTTCCTGAGATTAACATTGGAGAGGAGACCAGAGAAAGGAGAGCAGATAAAGGCCACGTGGAGGCCAGGAGAAGCAGCCAAGATGGTGGAGTGCTGAGGAAGAAGTCAGTTTGTGCAGAGTTTGTGCAGAGAGAAGGAGATGGGGAACAAAGGTGAATAAGTCCGGTGAGCTAGAAACCTTTGATTCTAGGAAACTCAGATAAGTCAGTAGCTTTGTGAGCACTGAATGAGTGGGTTTTGGAGCCCAGTGTGTGTTTTTACTTGCTCGCCGGGTGCAAACTAGGATTAAAGCTGATGGCTCACCAGTTCCTGGCTCCATTGTTTCATTACCAACTGTCCGAATCAAATGCGAACCTGCATGGGCCAGGCGGCCCTGTTGGTGGCCATGAATACTGGCTTTAAAAAGTGCTTAATGTGTTAACATTTGGGACAGGAGAAAAGAAACTGGATTCTTCCTGGGGGGAGAGGGGAACATGGCTGGAAGAGCGTTGTGGGGTTTTTCAGGCAGACATGCCTGTTACAGAGTGACCAGAAGCACACCCTGGAGGCCACAGCCTGGGGCTAATTACCCGATATCCTGCTCAGGTTATTAGAGTTGAAGTCAAGCAGCCTTTTCCACTGAGACACCTCCTGTGACTCTGTTGCCCAGGAGGCTCTTGCACAAGCAAGGATGTTTATAATCTGCAGTGATTCTGCAGCCTGGGCAGTAGCTCCATTTGCTTTCTGCAGTGTCTGCAGACTGGTACCCCGTCTGCGTTCAAAGTGCATGCATATATGTGCAACATCATTCTTGTTTGCCTTCGCTGCAAGTTGACATATGTAAGGCCAGGAGCCAAGGTCAGGATCACAGCTGCCTGGCCAGTGCAGGTTTGCATTAGATTTGGACAGTCAGTAAGGAAACAACGGAGTCAAGAACTGGTGAGCCATCAGGTTTAATTCTAACCTGCACCAGGCGGGCAAGTAAAAACACACACTGCGCTCCAAAACCCACTCATTCAGTGCTCACAAAGCTACTGACTTATCCGAGTTTCCTAGAATCAAAGGTTTCTAGCTCACCATACTTGTTCACCTCTGTTCCCCACATTCTTCTCTTTGCGCAAACTCTGCACAAACTGGCTTCTCCTTTAGCACTCCACCATCTTGGCTGCTTCTCCTCTCTTCCACGTGGCCTTAATCTTTCTAATGGTGATCTCAGGAACCAAGAGAGCAAGCTTCCGGCCTGCCCCGCTTTATAGTGTAGAAATCCAAACCTTTAATCCAATCTACAAACAAGGAAGTCTCTGATACAAAGTCACTTATCTGAGGCATAACGAGATTCTTCATGATAGTGTACCACCCCTCATCAAAAAGTCTGGGAAAGGCTTAGTCTTAAAACTAAGCCTTAGGCTATAAGGATTCTGCCTGCTGACAGCCTCTCTCCCTACATCCAATGCAAACTATAAGGGAGTAAACATATACATCATATTTGCAAATTTATTTGACCAACACTTGTTCTAAAGTTTTTTGAATTAAATATGGTTGGGTTGAAGAGTATGGACAAAAAAAGAGTGTTGGGCAGATAAAAATATATTATGCTCACTTTGTTAAAGATGGCGCTGCCCACATGCAAGCCCATCACCGAGGTGATATTAGTTGCCTTTATGCTTGGGATGGATGTAATTATATTATTGGGTGTGGGGGACAGGCTGTAAGCAGGCCTGGACATTATAGCCTAAGGCTTAGTTTTAAGAGTAAGCTTTTCCCCACACCCTTGACTGATTGGATGATGTGGGGTGGTGCACTCATGAGGAATCCTCCCATTATGTCTCAGATAAGTGACTTTGTATCAGAGACTTCCTTGTTTGTAGATTGGATTAAAGGTTTGGATTTGTACACTATAAAGTGGGGCAGATCGGGAGCTTGCTCTCTTTCGGTTCCTGAGGTTAGCATTAGAGAGAAGAGCAGATTAAGGCCACGTGGAGGGGAGGAGAAGCAGCCAAGATGGCGGAGTGCTGATGGAAGAAGCCAGTTTGAGCAGAGTTTGTGCTGGAGAAGGAGATGGGGAACAAAGGTGAATAAGTCAGTAGCTTTGTGAGCACTGAATGAGTGGGTTTTGGAGCCCAGTGTGTGTGTTTTTACTTGCTCGCCGGGTGCAAGCTAAGATTAAAGCTGATGGCTCACCAGTTCTTGGCTCCGTTGTTTCATTACCAATTGTCTGAATCTAATGCGAACCTGCATGGGCCAGGCAGCTGTGATGGTAGTCTTGACTACTGGCTTTACAAGGAGCCACATGCTGACAACTCAGAGAAAGCCTGCATGATGATCTTACAGACTTTGAGACCTAAAGTAACCACACAGGTGGTCTGAAATTAAAGCTTTCTAACTAAAAGCAGTTCATGGTGGGTAGTCATGTTCTAGGGAGGTATTTTTCTCTAACAAAGGTCAATGCTTACATCTGTTGTCTTTTGCATCTACAATAACATACCTGATAACATGCAGGTAATCTTCTTTTCCTGCTCTCTCATGGTAGCCATCCCACCAGATCAGGGACCAACAAACCTCTTCATTGTTGTTATTATCATGTTAATTAACTATTAAGTTTCTTATTCCTTCTTATGTAAAAGATGTTTCAGTATACACTGTATATATTTTTACTTTATATCCAATCTCAAAGATTTCCCCCATTTTGCTTTCTCTAGCCTCCCTAATCTATCACTGTCAGTCAAATAAATTTGTAAATATGATATATATATATATATATATATATATATATATATATATATATATATATATATATATATATATATATATATATATATATATGTTTGCTCGCTTATAGTTTGCATTGTGGGAGACAGGCTGTAAGCCAGCAAAGTCATTATAGCCTAAGGTTTAGTTTTAAGATTAAGCCTTTCCTGACCTTTTAATACTAAGATCTTCTCAACACTAAGCTTTTCCCTACACCCTTGCCTGTTGCATGATGTGGGGTGGTGCACTCTTATGAGAAATTCTATATATACCTCAGATAAGTGGCTTTGTATCAGAGACTTCCTTATTTGTATATTGGCTTAAAGGTTTGGATTTCTACACTATAAAATGGGGCAGACCCGGGGTTTTCTGTCTTGGTTCCTGAAATTAGCATTGCAAGGAGAGGCAGCCAAGATGGCAGAGACTAAAGGAGAAGCCAATTTGTGCAGAGTTTATGCAGAGAGAAGGAGATGGGAAACAGAGGTGAATAAGGCTGGTGAGGTAGAAACCTTTGATTCTAGGAAACTCGGATGAGTCAGTGGCTTTGGAAGCCCTGAATGGAAAGGGAAGTGTCTTCTCACTGTTTGTTTTTCTCACCCACCTTGTGCGAGCTAGGATTAAATGTAATGGCCCACCAGTTCTTGGGCTCCATTGTTTCATTACCGTCTGTCCGAATAAATGTAAACTGGCATGGGCCAGGAGGCTGTGATGGTGGCCGTGGCTACTGGCTTTACAATCACCAATCAATTTCATGTAACCCCTTACATCTTTTCCTATCGATTCTAATATATAAAATAAGTGGTGGAACTGCCATTTTTCAGAGCATTTTCTCTGTTGAGATTTTGCTTCCTGGCAAACTGTTGACAGTTTGGCTCAAATAAACTCATAAAAAATTCTTAAAGGTTTGGAAATTTCTTACATTGACAAGAGAAACATTCAGTCCTCTGGGGAAGAGTTTAACATGGAGAGACTGTGGGAGTGTCTCAGATTCTGACAAGTGGCAGGGGACCAAAAATAACACTTGAAGCCATGGACATCCATCCTTTTTGTAATATAGATATAGATAGGGTAGGGCCAGTGGCTGTCACCAGGGCCATGCATGTTCACATTGGATTTGAGCAGAAGGTAAAGGAACTGTGGAGCCAGAAAATGGTGGGTCATTTCATTTATTAAAGTCTTGTAATGGTGGAAGAGCAAACAAGCAGGGAAGACAGCTTTCCTCTCACTCAGGGCCCCCAAAGCCCTGACTCATTCTCTGGACTCTCCCAGACTCACAGGCTCCCACCTGCCTCAGCACTCCCTAGCTAAACAGGCTGTGCTGAACTCTCAGAGCTCCGACACCCCTCAGCACTCTCTCTCCCTCCTTTTTTTGGGACTCTTCCTGCACTCCCAGCAAAACAGGCTGGGAGTAAAAACCCCTTCTCCAGCAAACTATAGCAACAATTGCCCTTCCCAAGCAGGAAGGCAATCGGCAATTTGCAATCTGCTGCCCTGAGGACAAGCACCCACAGCCTTCCATAGACTATACACACATGGCGCTACCCCAATACAAGGGAGCAAACTTAAAAACATTTGTTTACCCAACAGACAGCAAACAAGGTGAACAAAAGGATACTGACCCATGAATTAGCAACTGTGAATTCAGGTATACTATGCCAGAGAGTCCCTTTGCAGACACGCTGTGGCAGGGCGGGAAGAGAGTAGAGGTGATGCATGTCAAGAAGCTAAATGAGGCCCGGGTTGGGTGGCTCAGTTGGTTAGACTATTGTCCCAATATGCCAAGATTTCAGGTTCAATCCCTGGTCAAAGCACATAGAAATCTCAACCAATGAATGCACAAATATGTGGAAGAACAAATCTCTCTCTCTCTCTCTCTCTCTCTCTCTCTCTCTCTCATTCCCTTCCTCTTCCTCTAAAGTCAATTGTTGGGCAAACAAATGTGTAACAAGTGTGTTAGGCTTGTTTACTTTTATTTTGCCTGATTGATGCCTGAGCACAGGGCAGCACCATGTGTGTATAGTGTATGTAAGTTTGTGGGTGCTTGCCCGCAGAGCAGCAGATTGCTATTGCTTGCCAGAGAAGGGTGACACCACCCCAGCCTGTTTGGCTGCTGTTGGAGAGTCCAGAGAGAGAGGGAAGCGGTCTTCCTGCCTGCTTGCTTGTCCACTGTTGTGAGACTCCAATAAATATAATGGCCCACCATTTTTTGGCTCCACAGTTCCTTTACCATCTGCCTGAATCCAATGTGAACCTGCCTGACCCTGGGCACTGGCCTTATATCCATAAATATAAATTTAAAAAAGAAGCTAAAAGAATCAGTTTACCTATAGGTGCAAACATACTGCAGAAAAGGAGAGATTGTGAAGTAGAAGGAAAGAATTGTTCTACAAGTAGAGTCGAGGTCATCTAGTGAGAATGATAAAATAAATAATGCATTTCCAATGTGGGTTCTAAAATTGAGAAATTACATGGTGGAGATGGAAGGTTTTGGCTAGTCAGTCATCTGCCTAAATGTCTCACTTGGATAAAGTTGACCAAATTTTGGTCTGGTTTTCTTTTTTTTTTTAGCTCCAAAGATTTATTTATCTTATTACAAATTTAATATCATTTTTGTAATAGTAAAAACCAGGTAATCACCTAAATGAACAATAATAAAGGACTAGTTAAATAAATTAAAATGCTTTTTTTCTTTCTTAGCACAGAGAGAGACAGAGACAGACATGAAAGGAGAGTGATGAGAAGCATCACTTGTAGTTGTACCACTTTAGTTCTTCATCAATTGCTTTCTCATATGTGCCTTCACTAGGAGGCTCCAGCTGAGCCAGTGACCCCTTGCTCAAGCCAGCGACCTTGGGTTCATGTTTATGATCCCACACTCAAGCCAGCAATCCCGTGCTCAAGCAGATGAGCCTATGCTCACACTGGTAACCTCAGGGTTTTGAATCTGGGTCTTCAGCATCCCAGGTCAATGCTTTATTTATCCACTGTGCCACCACCTTGTCAGAATAGAATATTTTTTATTTTTATTTTTACTTTTAATATATTGTGTTGACTGGTTTCAACTGTCCCACTTCATATAACACCCTCTGGTCTGGTCTTATTGACAATAACATTCACTCAAAAGTCATTTCTATAAGTTAATGGTACTCTTTCTCCTCCAATGTGGATAATTTGATGACTTTAGCCCGTTTGAATAGTATTTTCTACCTGAAAAACTGTAAGACAAACACCAGGTTGCAGCTCTCTCAGAATCTAAATAAAATATGTCTAATAGTGCTACTTTCTTAATTTAGTAAATTTTGTTTGTGTTGGGCAGATAAAATATATTATGCTCACTTTGTTAAAGATAGCACTGCCCATGTGGAAGCCTGTTGCCCAGGTGATAATACTAGTTGCCCTTCTTGCTTGGTATGAGTGTGATTATGTTAATATGTGTTGGGGAGGGCTTTTGTGCCAAAAGGTTTTAAAAGGGAAGAGAGATCACGTTGTTTCAGGAGAAGAGTGATTATGTTCTAGGAGGAGCCCATGCTGGAGGAGAGCATTAGAGAGCTGAGAAAGGCCACGTGAAGGAGACCAGGAGTTGCAGCCAAGAAGGCAGAGTGCTGAGGAAGAAGCCAGTTGTGTAGAGAGAAGGAAATGGGGAACGGAGGTGAATGAGACTGGTGAGGTTAGAAAACTCGGATAAGTCAGTAGCTTTGTGAGCACTAAATGAGTGGGTTTTGGAGCCCAGTGTGTGTTTTTACTTGCCCACCAGGTGCAAGCTAGGATTAAAGGTAATGGCCCACCAGTTCTTGGCTCCGTTGTTTCATTACCGTCTGTTCGAATCTAATGTAAACCTACACGAGCCAGGTGGCTGTGATGGTGGCCGTGGCTACTAGCCATACAGTTTGTCATTTAGATAGCTTCTAGAGCCAGTCCCAGACCTTTTCTTTTCTTTAAATGGATGAGGGATAATGATTTTCCATTCCACATTACATGAAATGCAGAGAAGAGAATAAGAGCACAGCAAGAAGGGGGAATGGTGTGCAAGACATGGTTCTTCAAAACAGTGTGATGATAAGAGGTGAATGAGGAGGCCAGTTTGGCTGTAGTTAGCTGCAGTGTTGATTTGAGGAGGAAAGCAGTGGGAAATAATCTTGGCCAGATAGTTGGCAGTAGGATTGACGAAGCCTTGAGTGTCAAGTTAAGTTGTTTGAATTTTATATTCAAAGTATTGGAAGCCTGGAAATGTTTAAATCAGAAGTATCAAGATGAGAATGATTTTTAAGATTAACTGGATACCCATAGCTAGGGTAAACTGAAGGGCTAAGGGAGCATTAGGGAGATACTGAAAACTGGGAAACCAGACAGGAGAATAATATACTGGCGCAAGCACGGACTGGAAAAGGCATGAGGGAGACTGAAATGGAAAAGAGAGATAATGAAAAAGAACTGTTGAGACTTGCTTGGTAAGTAGGTAAGAGAAAAGTCAAATTATGCTAAAATTTTGAGTTCAGGTGACCAGGATAATGAGAGGATGAAAAATGAAACTCTTGCTAAACTCTTGCTTCCTGGTGCTGACAGGAAATCCAAGTGTAGAAGTCCAGGAAGCAATCTGAGATAAAAGAAGGTAGAAAGGGACAGAAGTCGGAGGTAGAAACACAGGTGTTGAATAATTTTCAAGAGCTCATAGCTGAAGCTACAAGAATTTGAGCTTTAACTAAAACATTCCTGGTGATTACATAATTTTTGTTAAATGTTTCTCTTCTAACAAATGGGTTTTAGGTGTTTGTTTTTTTCCCTATGCCTACATCACTCAGAATTCAGTTGTAGGCAACAGAGTCTAGCCCATTTAGGAAGAAAGCTATTTGGCTATTAAGAAGTCTGTGAAATCATTGTGAAGGAGGGAACTGAAAGAACGGACTCAAGCCTGAGCTTCTAGGAATGACTCCCCAAACTTCCTTTACAAAACTGGGCATCGGGGTGAAATGCTGTAGCCTTCCTCCACAGGGAGAGGAAGTCCTTGGATCAGGAGGTCCTTGCTATGCTGCTGACCGTGGCACAATGCTGTCACAAACCTAGCTAGGAAAATGTACACAGAACCCTGCGTTTCTCCTCATGAGAGTCTTTCTGAATCACAATCTGAAAGAAACCCTACATTTAAGGGGACCAGGAGATGTTGTTTCTTGCTTCCTAGCTTCTGCATTCTAGAAGAAAGATGGTATATATGCATTGAGTAAGCTAATCCTCAGTATCTAACACAGTATTTTAGCTCCATATTACCGCAAATATCTAGCATCTAGTGGAACTTTGGGTGTGTGTATATGACTTTTTTTTTTGGAGAGTGAAAGCAAGTTTTATTGAAATGGAAGAAAAGAACAAGGTCAGGACTTGGGTTCCTGAAGACAGGATCTGGGGGTAAGCCTGGGACTGACTGCCCCTACCTGCTGTTCCCCTGTTGCAGTCTCAGGGCACCACTGTTAAAGAAGCAACAGTACACATTCAAGTGGATGCTGGGGAACTCGCGAGTCAGTCTGCGTACTTTTCAAATAACACCTGTGAGTCTGCAATGCTGATGATCTTTCTGTAGGCACAAAATAATGTTCTTCGTTTTTTTGTGTATTTGTTGTTTGTTTTTTAGTATATTCTACACAGAGCTACTAGTTCAGGCATGACAGTAAGGGCCAAGATTCTGATGTGGAGTCCAGGCTCAACGAAAAGCATGCCAAGATTGGTTAATAATGTCTGATCAAGGATGGGGAGAGGTCAATGATGCTTTCTGTTTGCATCTTCATACTAATTTATGGCTTCTTTAGTGAGAAACTTACTGCGTTGTGACTATAGATTACTGTTCTTCTATGGGAGAAGAAATAGTCACTTCAATATTTTGGTGACTAAAATTTTTTTTTCTTGTAGATTGCATACTAAATCGTAAGTACCTGAGTATATCATGTACTTTATTTTGTTTTCTACCTCTATGTTTCCCAAAGAGTTCCCCTGGGTCCTCCTATGACTCCTCTACTACCTCCAGGGAGTCAGGCCCCTCAGTGAGCCCTTTGGGGAGTGCGAAGAAATGGCATCCAGACCATGTGGTGTGGGGTGCAGCTGAAATGGCCACAACCAAGTGACTTCTAGCTCCAAACCAAGAGCATCGCCACCCTGAAAGGGTGAATTTTCCAGCTGCTTCCGGGAGAGGTTTCTTATTTCCCAGGGACCTGGTGGGTTCAGTCTTAGGTTTTCTGCATGTCACTCCTGGCCCTTATATTCACACTTCAAAGTCACCTGCTCTCTGATGCTTTATTGATGGCCTTCCCCCATCCCCACGCCAGACAGAATTAGCCACTCCTTTCTCTGTATTCTCATATTACTCGGTTCACATACTCCTGTTGTAGCATATCCCATTACATTTTGGTTTTTTATGTATTCGTCATATTTTCAGATTGAGCTACTCAAAGGCAGAGGTTGTCTTTTAAAAAAAACACTTTATTATTTCACATATATTATCTCTTTCAGTTCTTACAATAGACTTAAAAGGAAACAGAAGCTCAGAGAGGTTAAATATCATGCCCCACTGAAAGGTAAATACTTGGCAGAAACAGAGCTTGAAACTAGGTCATGTTTTATACCTAGAGCAGGGCTTGGCATGAGTTGTGAGCAGGGAATGTCAATAAATGCTCATCAAATGAATAAGTAATGAAATGAACGAACTCTATGCTATGAACTACAGGGAAGCCTTTTGGCCACCAGATGAAAACAAGTGCTTTTACTTACTCTCACAGTTTAGGGCATGCTGCACACTTTAATTCAAACCAGACTTTAATACCTAGGAGAAGAAGGATATATCACAAAACCAAATTACCAGAAACCATGACGCTGACTACCTCACATAAGGTCATCTACTGAGCCTGGCTTCCCAATAATGTGGTTCTCATCATAATGATTATTTAAAGATTCAATTTAAAATGTTAATACAGCAGTGTCAGAAGCATACAAACATGAAGAAAAGATGGAATAAATGAAGCTTCTGTTCCATTGTACGAATTGAGCTTTGTCATGCCCTGTGTTCAGATGAGAGGTTTGCTTTGCTAAATAAGTTCTACCCAAGGAAATTTGACAGGACAGAACCACTAATTGCCCTATGTTATATAGTCTTCCCTGATTACTCGCTTTTAGCAAAGGACCCAAAGGAGTCCTTTGCTATGATTTTAATGATTAAAAGCCTTGTCCAACTAGACTGGTTTTAGATCTAACAATTCTCTCTGCTAGCATAATTAATAAATGGAGGGAAGGTGTCTGAGTTAAATTTTGGCTTTCCTTTTCAGCTGTGAAGTGGTTTTTTCCATCACAATTACTACCCATAGGAGTGGAGGTTGGGAGTGGCCATGTACTTCCAGGGTGCTGCACTGGGAATGCTGGACTCTCTATTCCCCTGGGCTCATGAGCTCACCCTGTTTCCATGTGTCACTGCACATGTGTTGGATCCTGGTGGAAAAACAGTTGGGTTTGAGTGGAAATAGTAGGGAGTGGGACAGCTGCATTTCAAAGCTTTTCATTTCCTTTTCCTCTGAATCCAGCATATGGCTCACATAGGGTTGCTGAGTACATAGTTCTGTGCAGTTTCTCCCTTCATTTAGTTTTCTCTCACCTCTCTGCAAACACCCTTCCTAACCTTAAAATCCAAATAGTATTCCCACTGTCTATCTCTTGGGATAATGAGTTTTGTTTTGTTTAAAAACAATTAAAAAACAACGTAGACTCTTAGGAATTATGCTCATGTCACCTTGGATTATTTTTCAATGTGACCATCTACTGTAAGATTAAGAAAAAAACCTTTTTTAGGGGGGATGGGGACAGGTTTGGGAAAGACAGTGTGATATGTGATAGTCCTGTGGTAGTAGGAATGGAGATTTGGTTTTTGGTCCTAGCTCAGCCTCGAGCTAAATGACTATTTCAGACAAGTCATTTAAACTTGTCTGTAAAATAAGAAAGATGAAAGCTGATTGGATGATCTTTAAAATTTCTTCCAGATTAAAAAAAAAAAAGAGATTCTTGGATTTCATCCATGTAGTTTTAGAATTATTTTCTTTTTTAGATTTCTCAGAATTTGAGTGAAATAGAATTTGGAGGAGGTACAAAGTGTGACAGGACTATTTTTATACCATAAGGATTTTCTACCAGAAACACATTCTCCATTGATTTGTTATTCTGCACATTTCCTGTGAACCAAATTCTTCAAAATTACCCATAGTTCACAATATATTTAGAAACATTGGAATATAAGTAGATCCACTCAAATGACAAGAGTGACCATTAAATTGTCTCTGGGACTATATTAGTTTATTGAAAACAGGGCCTAGTGTCTCCTTAAGAAGAAAAGAATCATTTATCTTAAAAAGAAAATTACTGGGATGGATTAGTCCAGGAATTTCTGCTCAGCATTTATTCCTCTTCTCCCCCCTCCCCTTTATTATTACACCTGTTTACTACTCAATGCTTCATCTCTCGAGGGTACAGATTGCAGCTAATGAACAGTGCTATTACTTCAGATTTATCTAGAATTTAAGAGTTACCAAGTTAATTTATATAACATGTTTTAAGATAATCTGATAAAAAGTGATAAAGACATTTTAGTTTGGTGTCATTTTTCTCTTCATGTTATTAAAAACATTCAACATAAGAAATGCTATTTCTGCCTGACCAGGCGGTGGCGCAGTGGATAGAGTGTCGGACTGGGATGCGGAAGACCCAGGTTCGAGACTCCGAGCTTGCCAGCTTGAGCGCAGGCCCATCTGGCTTGAGCAAAAAGCTCGCCAGCTTGGACCCAAGATCGCTGGCTCCAGCAAGGAGTGGCTGGGTCTGCTGAAGGCCGGCGGTCAAGGCACATGTGAGAAAGCAATCAATGAACAACTAAGGTGTGGCAACGGCAACGAAAAACTAATGACTGATGCTTTTCATCTCTCTCCGTTCCTGTCTGTCTGTCCCTATCTATCCCTCTCTCTGACTCTCTCTCTGTCCCAGTAAAAAAAAAAAAAAGAGAAGAATTTTGGAAAGTGTTGTGTTGGTGGTAATAGCAACACTTATTTTTTAAAAGCGTGAGCAATTACTTTTTTAAATTTTAGTATGGTAAAATTACACATAGCATAAACTCACCATTAATGATATTTGGTACATTCAAAATGTTGTGCAACCATCACCACTATTTAGATCCAGAACATTTTTATATTCCCCCCAAAAAACTCCATTCTCCTGACATCGTCACTCCCCATTCTCCTCTGTCCAAACCCCTGGAAAACCATTAATCTGCTTTCTCTCTACGGCTTTAATAGTAAAACTTCTAAAAAAAAATCAATCAGATATTTACTAAGCATAAGCATTAACATTATTTATTAAGCTTTAAATCATTAGCATTAAGTCCCCCCCCACACACCTTTTTAGGGAACTATCCAATTTCTTTTCATATCTTGATCATTAAAAGTATCCTATATCCACTAACAAGAAGGTGACTTTACTTTGTGCCAGGCAGAAACTCTAATTCTCCCTAGAGAGTTTAAATTGTTTCATTTTGTGTAGAGTGGATCAGAAGGATGTCTTTCTTAGTTCTATGAAGGCCACCTTTATCCAAAGTCCTTTATTCCTGGCCTAATTTAACCATAGACATCCTTTAAAGTTGAATAGTATCAATGATTGATAAATATAATCTACATAACTAGATATAATTAGTAACAATCTAGAGACTTTGTTCTTTATCTTTGGCAGTAGAATTTCATATCTACATGTCTTTGCAGATTAATTACTTATCTCCTGGGATGAATAATTTAAAACATCAAAAACTTATTTTGCTTTGAAATGGCTGGCATGTGAACTAACCACATTGTTGTCATCTTGATCCTTTGTTATTTTATTTTTTTTCATGATTTTAAAAAGTTGCATCGATTGAAGTTCTGTTGGGTCAGTAAGACAGTCATTTTACCCGCTGATGTGTGTCAGTGCAAGGGTGAATCCAGGTTTTTGAGGAGGTGTTGGGCAGATAAAATATATTATGCTCACTTTGTTAAAGATGGCGCTGCCCACATGGAAGTTCATTGATATTAATGTGTGTTCTAGAACAGGCTGTGGGCAGGCTGGGTCGTTATAGCCTAAGGCTTAGTTTAAGAATAAGCTCTTCCCCACACCCTTGACTGATTGGATGATGTAGGGTGGTGCACTCTCCTGAGGAATCCCATTATACAGAGACTTCCTTGTTTGTATAATTGGATTAAAGGTTTTGAGTCTATGCTATAAAGTGAGAGAGACCAGTAGCTTGATCTCTCTCTCTTGGTTCCTGAGGTATTAGAAAGGAGAGCAGAGTAAGGCCACATGGAGGCCAGGAGAAGCAGCCAAGATGGCAGAGTGCTGAGAAAGAAGCCAGTTCTTGCAGAGTTTGTGCTGGAGAAGGAGATGGGAAACAGAGGTGAATAAGTCTGGTGAGCTAGAAACCTTTGATTCTAGGAAACTCGGATAAGTCAGTAGCTTTGTGAGCACTGAATGTGTGGGTTTTGGAGCCCAGTGTGTGTTTTTGCTTGCCCGCCGGGTGCAAGCTAGAATTAAAGCTGATGGCTCACCAGTTCTTGGCTCCATTGTTTCATTACCGACTGTTCGAATCTAATGCGAACCTGCATTGGCCAGGCGGCTGTGATAGTGGCCGCGACTACTGGCTTTACAGGAGGGGAGGCTGTCTTTGTTTATTTGGGCTGCTATAAGAAAATACTAGGAGATTTAAAGATGGCGATGGAGTGGGTGGATATTCCAACTTCCACTTCCCAGAACCAAAGTGGATTACAACTTAATTTTAAGAACAATCATCTGGAAAAACCAACTTTGGGCTAAACCAAGAGGAATCTATAACCAAAGAACACCAAAGAAGCCACACTGAAACTGATAGGAAAAGTAGAAACATGGAGAGGGCTGCCCAGCTCTCGAGAGTGAGCAGTGGCCCAGAGGGACTCGTGTGGTGGTGAGGTTTTACCAGGGAGGGGAGGGTCCTGGGCCCCAGCCTGCAGCCCTGGAGCCTAGAAGAGGCTTATGGACAGTATTTAGCTGCGAAACAAGTCAGGATACTGTTTGCGAGAAAAAGACAGATTTCTCAGGCCCAGGATTCGTCTTAAAGGGACTGCGCAGAAAACCTCTTTCACAATCACTCACCTGGGACTCTGGGAGACTTGGAGAGCTGAGAGGACTGAAGTAGTAGGAAGAGAGTATAATCTAGAAGGCACGGGGAGAAACACTTTGAGGGACAGCCACCCTAACCCCTGGGCTGAGTCACTACCCAAATCTAAAGTGAATATTTTTCCTGAAACCAGAAATACCAGTGTTGGGCAGATAAAATATATTATGCTCACTTTGTTAAAGATGATGCTGCCCACATGGAAGCCCGTCGCCCAGATGATATTAGTTGCCTTTCTTGCTTGGGATGGGCGTAATTATATTAATGTGTGTTGGGGGAGGGCTATGGGCAGGCAGGATTCTTGTAGCCTGGGGCTTGATTTTAAGACTAAGCCTTTCCCACCCTTTTTGATCTAGGGTGGTGCACTCTCATGAAGAATCCCATTATGCCTCAGATAAGTGACTTTGTATCAGAGACTTCCTTGTTTGTATATTGGATTAAAGCAGTGGTTCTTAAGCTTTTTTGAGGTACCGAACCCACCAGTTTCATATGCGTATTCACCAAACCCTTCTTTAGTGATAAATAAAATATGATTTTTTTTTCCAAATTCAAGACATAGGTATATGTTTTTTTATTGGTGCACAAAATGAGCTGTGCATGAACATCATCTTGCTCAAAGAACAAAACCAACAAAGTGCATAAACTCACAACAAATTATGGTATTACTTTATTCTGGTTTCCGCGGCAGAGGCTTCTCCAAATCCCTGAGACTGACTCATCGAACCCCTGGGGTTCGATAGAACCCAGGTTAAGAACCACTGGATTAAAGGTTTTGATTTCTACACTATAAATTGGGGCAGACCAGGAGCTTGCTCAATCGATTCCTGAGATTAGCATTAGAGAGGAGAGAAGAGAAAGGCCACGTAGAGGAGGCCAAGAGAAGCAGCCAAGATGGTGGAGTTCTGAGGGAGAAGCCAGTTAGTGCAGAGTTTGTGTAGAGAGAAGGAGTTGGAAAACAGAGGTGAATAAGTCTGGTGAGCTAGAAACCATTGATTCTAGGAAACTCGGATAAGTCAGTAGCTTTGTGAGCACTGAATGAGTGTGTTTTGGAGCCCAGTGTGTGTTTTTACTTGCCTGCCAGGTGCAAGCTCCAATTAAAGCTAATGGCCCACCAGTTCTTGGCTCCATTGTTTCAACATCATCTGTCCAAATCAAATGCAAACCAGTATGGGCCAGGTGGCTGTGATGGTGGCCGCAGGTACTGGCTTTACAACCAGCAAAGGGAAGCAGGTCACCAGTCAAACAGAAGCTCTCCCGCAGCACTCGGAGCAAAGTCGCTTAGAAGCAGGAAGTCCATAAAGGATACAGTATTGAGTGCAGAGATCTGAACTACAATGTCACCCTCACACTGTTGAGTGCTTGCCAGAGGGCAGGCAGAAGCAGGATGCAGGAGCATGGTCCTGTCCATGGGGGTGGAAGCTGGGAGTGCTTGAATGCAGGCCCGCCTGCAGGGGCAGGGTGGAAGCTGGGGAACCTGCCTGGGCTTGCAGCCAGGGTGCGCAAAAGCAGTCTCTCCTGTGGGGGTGGGACGGAGGCTGGGGCAGCCAAGGCTTGGAGACCCGGCACACGTGAGCAGTCCCACCCATGGAGGCATAGTGGAAGCCACAGCAAATGTAGCAGCTGACCGGCACCAGCAATGTCCACACCTGAACGCCTGAGGGCACAGCAGTGGTGGGGGTGGGCCTGTGGACAGACAGCACCTTGGGAACACAAAGGCTACTCCCATTGGACTCCTGTGGCCACACCCTTCTAAGGGATGAAAAGAAAGAAAAATATAAAATAAAATAAAAAAGAAGGTTGGATAGAACAATACCTGAGGCTTATGGGCAAGCCACATACAATACCTTACCTAACTGCTGACTTATAATACTGAGCCCAACAAGTAGCCACCAATAAGAGGTGGCAGAAAGCAGATCTCAGGGGAACCTGAACATCTTCCAGGCCAAAAGTAGATAAAAGTCAGCCTGAGTAGATATTAAGAATGGCACCTGGGCTCAGCAGAGGCAGCCACAGGATGTGTATTGCCTGTTGCTCCAAAAAGATAGATAAGGGCCAGTCATAGGCAGCGACCCCTACTGGTCTGCACCAGGCTCCAGCCAAGGATGTCCAGGGAGGGCACATCCAGAGCCTAGATACAAAGAGCATCAGTTCAGGATCTAACAACCCCTGTTAGAGTGACATCTTAAGGAAGGGCTCCTCACACCTGACCCAGTTAAGATATAGAAAATGGAAAAACAGCTCTACTAGTTAAGGAGACCACAACTTGAACAAGCCTGCATACCACAAACAGAAACAATGGGAAGACAGAGGAATGTAAGCCATATGAATCAACAATAAAAATTCCCAGAAAAAGACCTGGATGAAATGGAAGTAATCCACGTACAAGAGGCAGAGTTTAAATTAACGATTGTTAGGATGCTGAAGGATCTCAAAGCTGCAATGGATGGAATTAACGAGCACCTAAATAAAGAAATGGAAAGCATCAAAAAGGACACTGAAATCATTAAAAAAAAAAAAAAAAGCAGACAGAAATGACAAACACAATATCAGAAATGAAGACTACACTAGAAGGAATTAAAAGCAGGCTGGATGAAGCAGATATTCGAATCAGTGACTTAGAGGACAAGATAGGTGAAAGCACTGAAGCAGAACAGCAAAAAGAAAAGAAGATAAAAAAGTCTGAGGAAACTCTAAGAGACCTCGGTGACAACATGAAGAGAAACAATATCTTCATAAGAGGGGTTCCTGAGGGGGAAGAGAAAGAACAACAGATAGAAAACCTGTTTGAAGAACTTATAGCTGAAAATTTTCCTAAATTGATGCAGGAAAGAGTCATACAGGTTTTAAAAGCAGAAGGAACCCCATTAAAAAAAATCCCAGAGACCAACACCAAGACACATCATAATCAAAATACCAAAGAATAATAAAAGCTGCAAGAGAAAAACAGTTAATCACCTACAAAGGAGTTCCCATAAGATGACAATTGAGTTTTCAACAGAAACACTTGAGGCCTGAAGGGAATGGCAAGATATATTCAAAGTAATGCAGAACAAGAGCTTACAACCAAAACTTCTTTATCCAGCATAGCTATTGTTTAATTGATTTCTACACTATTCTCTAATTGAAGGAGAAATAAAAAGCTTCCCAGATAAAAACAACTCAAGGATTTCATCACAACAAAACCAGTGCTGCAAGAAATGTTAAAGAGCGTGCTGTAAACAGAACAAAACAGGAAAAAAATCTAGTAAAACAGAAATGTTTACTTAAATAATAAAATGGCAATAAACAACCACATATCAATAATAACCTTAAATATAAATTGATTAAATGCTCCAATCAAAAGGCATAAGGTAGCTGAATGGATAAGAAAACAGGAACTGTAAATATGCTGTCTACAAGAGATCCACCTCAAAACAAAAGGTATACATAGACTGAAAGTAAAAGGATAAAAAAAATATTTCATGCAAATGGAAATGAATAAAAAGCTGGGGTAGCAATACTTATACCTGACAAAATAGACTTTAAAACAAAGACTATAGTAAGGGATAAAAAAGGTCACTACATAATGATAAAGGGAGCAATCCAACAGGAAGAGATAACCATTATAAATATCTATGCACCTAATATAGAAGCACCTAAATATATAAAGCAGACTTTGATGGACATAAAGGGCAAGATCAACAGCAATACTGTAATAACATCACAGGATAGATCCTCAAGAAGGAAAATTAACAAAGAAACAGGAGAATTAAGGGACACACTAGATCAACTGGATTTAATAGATATCTTCAGAACCTTTCACCCTAAAGCAGCAGAATTCTTTTCAAGTGCTCATGGTACATTCTCTAGGATAGACCACAGATTAGGGCATAAAACTAGCCTCAACAAATTTAAGAAGATTGAAATCATATCAAGCTTCTTCTTTGACTAATATGGTATGAAACTAAAAATCAACTACAATAGAAAAACTGAAAAACATTCCACCACTTGGAAACTAAACAGCATGTTATTAAATAATGAATGGGTCAATAATGAGATCAAGGAAGAAATGAAACTTTTCCTTGAAACAAATGACAATAGGCATACAACAACTCAAAATTTATGGGACACAGCAAAAGCAGTCCTGAGAGGAAAGTTTATAGCATTCCAGGAATACCTTAAGAAGCTAGAAAAAGCTCAAATAAACAACTTAACCCTGCAACTAAAAGAACTAGAAAAAGAACTGCAACTAAAGCTGAGAGAAGTAGAAGGAAGGAAACAATAAAGATTAGAGCAGAAATAATTGACACAGAGCATAAAAAAACAATACAGAGGACCAATGAAAGCAAGAGCTGGTTCTTTGAAAAGGTAAACAAAATAGATGAACCTTTCACTAGACTCACCAAGAAAAAAGAGAGAGGACTCGATAAATAAAATTAGAAATGAGAGTGGAGAAGTAAAAACTGACACAGCAGAAATACATAGAATTGTAAGAAAATACTATGAAGATCTGTATGCCAAAAAATTAGACAACCTAGGTGAAATGGACAAATTCCTTAAAATATATACTCTCTCAAAAATCAATCTGGAAAAATCAGAAAACCTAAATAAACCGATTACAACAAATGAGATTGAAACAGTTATCAAAAAACTCCCAACAAACAAAAGCCCTGGGCCAGATGGCTTCACAGGCGAATTCTGCCAAACATTCAAAGAAGAACTAACCCTATCCTTCTCAAACTATCTCAAAAAATTCAGGAGGAGAGAAGACATCCAAGCTCCTTTTATGAGGTGAGCATAATTCTGACTCCTAAACCAGGCAAAAACAACACAAAGAAAGAAAATTATAGGCCAATATCTTTGATGAATTTACATTCTAAAATTCTCAGCAAAATATTAGCAAACCGGATCCAGCAATAAATGAAAAAAATCATACATCATGATCAAATGGAATTTATTCTGGGGAGGCAAGGCTGGTAGAATATTCACAAATCAATCAACATGATTCATCACATAAACAAAAGAAAGGACAAAAACCACATGATAATGTCAATAGATTCAGAAAAAGCATTTGATAAAATCCAGTACCCATTTATGATCCAAACTCTCAGCAAAGTGGGAATACAGGAAACATACCTCAACATGATAAAGGCCATCCTAGCAGACCCACAGCCAACATCATAATCAATGGACAAAAGTGAAAAGAAATTCCCTTAAGATCAGGAACAAGGCAGGGGTGTCCCCTTTTACTGCTCTTATTCAACATAGTTTTGGAAGTCCTAGCCATAGCAATCAGACAAGAAGAAAAAATAAAAGGCATCTAAATTGGAAAAGAAGAAGTAAAACTATCATTATTTGCTGATGATATGATACTGTATATAGGAAACCCTAAAGTCTCAGTCAAAAAACTACTGGACCTGATAAATGAATTCAGCAAGGTGGCAGGATATAAAATTAATACTCAGAAATCAGAGGCATTTTTACATACCAACAATGATCTGTCTGAAAGAGAAATAAAGAAAACAATCTGCTTCACTATTGCAACAAAAATAATAAAGTACCTAGGAGTAAATTTAACCAAGGAGGTTAAAGACTTGTACTTGGAAAATTATAAAACATTGATAAAAGAAATCAAGGAAGATACAAACAAGTGGAAGCATAAACCGTGTTCATGGTTAGGAAGAATGAACATCATTAAAATGTCTATATTACCCGAAGCAATTTATAAATTCAATGCAATTCCTATTAAAATACCAATGACATACTTCAAATATATAGAACACATATTCCAAAAATTTAATATGGAACCAAAAAAGAACATGAATAACCTCAGCAATCTTGAAAAAAAAAATAAAGTGGGTGGTATTATACTTCCTGATATCAAGTTATACTACAAGGCCATTGTACTCAAAACAGCTTGGTATTAGCATAAGAACAGGCATACAGATCAATGAAACAGAACAGAGAACCCAGAAAAAAACTCACACCTTTATGGACAATTGATATTTTACAAAGGAAGTAATAGCATACAGTGGAGTAAAGACAGTCTATTTAACAAATAATGTTGTGAAAATTGGACAGCTACCTGAAAATAAATAAAACTAAATCACCAACTTACACCATTCACAAAAATAAACTCAGAATGGATAAAAGACTTAAATGTAAGTCGTGAAACCATAAGCATCCTAGAAGAAAACATAGACAATAAGGTGTCTGACATCACTTGCAGCAATATATTTGCTGATTTATCTCCACCGGCAAGGGAAATAAAGAACAGGATAAACACATGGGACTATATCAAACTAAAAAGCTTTTGCACAGCTAAAGAATATATGAACAAAATAAAAAGACAAACCACACAATGGGAGACCATATTTGATATTACGTCTGATAAAGGGTTAATAACCAACATTTATAACAAACTTGTGAAACTCAACACCAGGAAGATAAAAAATCCAATAAAAAAATGGGCAAAAGAAATGAATGGACACTTCTCCAAAGAGGACATACAGATGGCTATTAGGTAGATGAAAAAAATGCTCAACATCACTAATTAGAGAAATGCAAATTAAAACCACAATGAGATATCACCTCACACCAGTCAGAATGGCGCTCATCAACAAAACAACACAGAATAAGTGCTGGCGAGGATGTGGAGAAAAGGGAACCCTCCTGCACTGCTGGTGGGAATGCAGACTGGTGCAGCCACTGTGGAAAACATATGGAGAGTCCTCAAAAAATTAAAAATGGAACTGCCTTTTGACCCAGCTATCCCACTTTTAGGAATATATCCCCAGAACACCACATCAATGATTGAAAAGAAGAAATGCACCCCCATGTTTATGACAGTGTTGCTTACAATAGCCAAGATATGGAAACAGCCCAAGTGCCGGTCAGTGGATGGGTGGATTAAAAGGCTTTGGTACATATACACAATGGAATACTATGGGGCCATGAAAAAAGAAAATCTTACCTTTTCCGACAATAGGGATGGACCTGGAAACTATTATGTTAAGTGAAATAAGTCAGGCAGAGAAAGAAAAATATCTTATGACCTCACTCATTTGCGGAATCCAACGAGCAATATGACCTGAGGTGTTCCTCAGTTCATAATAGAGACAGAGGCAGGATCAAAGGGGTCCAGAGGGAAAGCAGACAGGGGAAAGGGGATGATAGGAAGAGATCAGAAAAGGGAAAGAGATTGGTGAAATTATACACACATAACACAATGTTATAGAGAGCAGAAAAGCAAATCCTTGAGGGAAGGGGGGAGGGCATTGTGGGAAGCTGGGAAAGGGCGATGTTGTGGGGAACATTGGGGAGAGAGGATGCATTTGGGGGGACACTAGAATCTATTTAAACACAATCAATTAAAATTTAAAAAATAATAAGAAAATACCATAGGCTGGGTGGCTTATCAATAGCAAACATTTATTTCTCACAGTTCTGGAGCCTGAAAGTCCAGGTTCAAGGCAGCAGTAGAGGGCCTGCTTCTTTGTTCGTAGACAGTTGTCTTGTCACTGTGTCCTCACATGGGAGAAGGGGAAAGGGAGCTCTCTGAGGTTTCTTTCATCAAGGTACTAATCGCATTCATGAGGGCTCTACCCTCATGACCTAATCACTTTCCAAAGGTTCACTTCCTAATAGCATCACATTGGAGATTAGGTTACAGTATATGAATTGGGGGTTGGGGATAAAAGTACAGACATTCAGTCAATAGAAAGCCCTAGTGCTTACATTATTGGAGGACTCTAAGAAAAGAAATCACACAAAAAAATAAATTTAAAAGAGCTGACAAATACCACAAATTAAATTATATACCTGAAATTTAACTGCCTTTCCCCTAATATTTTTGGATATATGCCTTTTGATTTCCTTTTTATATATCAACAATTAAAATTTTTTATATCATTTTCTGTAGAGAAAATAAAATGAATTTTTTTCACTCGCATGGTTTATTTATTTTATTTATTATTGATAGTTTAAAACCTTTTTAAAAATTTTCACAATCCATTTATTAGTCATGAAAATTACAGATAGCTGTCAAATTTTGGCAACCTCTAAAAATTTTATTCGCATATGTACTCTCTGTAGTATTCCTCCAAATATAGCTATTGTAATAAATTTTATTTCATGCAGTTGCCATTAAAAGAAAAAAATTACGGTATGTTTATAATTGTATATGCTGCATTATTAAGTATATTTCCAACAGAAGAGGAACTACTTTGACAAGACATTTATGAAAAACTACATCTTTTGCTCACAATGTTACAAGTCTGATGATTGGAAGAATTTTCCAAAGATTGGTTCCTGACTCCCTACATTTTCTTTTTCACCCACTTCTTCTGTAATTGGGAGTCAGAGGGAATGTTCATGTCACAGTGTAACCTCTAGCTCTTTTCATCAGTGTTGTGGTGTTAGATGAGACAAGATAGTAGGCATTAGGGATATTACTAAAAACTATTTCTTACGCTAGGATGGCTAGCAATAACTTATTTATACATGAAGCGATTGTGAATCACATCAATATATTTCATTCAAGCCAAAGTAAATATATACTCTATTCAATTTCTCCTTAACTAAATCTTAAACATGCCTACAGGCAGGTTACCAACATCAATATGAAAATTTAAATAACAGTCGGGACGCAGGAGTGGAAAGAGACAGTGGTCTTAACTAATTGCTTTTACAAGATCTCCTTTTCCCATATATTACAGAAATATGATATTCTCTGAGTACATTGCTGGTATCCCTCCCAGGGCCTTGGAAGGTGCCTGTGAAAGTGAGATTCTGAACCTCAAATGCTATTATCTTCACGGAAAACCTGACTCTGACCAAGTGCCTGGGCTTTTTGCCTTTGAAAACACTGATTTTATTTATATCTGTGGTTCAGGTGTAAGCACCCTGTTGAGGCACCAGAGCATGATGCTGATGGCAGTATCTGCTTGTCATGGTAACAGAAGTGAACCTTTATCCTTTCCCATTTGTTTCTGGTATTCCCAGAACATTATACTTGGCACACAGCATGTGCAGAAGCAAGAAGATGAGCCCATTCCAGAGTTCAAATCCCACTTTTGCCATCTGACTTTTGGAAACTTTGTTTATATTTATGAGTCTCAATTCTAAATTGGAATTAGTAATACATACCTTTAAAAGTTTCTGTGAGAATCTGAGATCGTATATGTAAATCAGTTTATTTTTTTGTGAGGCTTGGTTTGTTCCTTTCTGAAGTGAAATGAGTAACACAAAGCTTGAAAGTTTGTTTTGCCTGACCAGGCGGTGGTGCAGTGGATAGAGCCTCAGACTGGGATGCGGAGGACCCAGGTTTGAGACCCATAGGTCGCTAGTTTGAGCGCGGGCTCATCTGGCTTGAGCAAAAGCTCACCAGCTTGGACCCAAGGTCTCTGGCTCGAGCAAGGGTTTACTCGGTCTGCTGAAGGCCCGAGGTCAAGGCACATATGAGAAAGCAATCAATGAACAACTAAGGTGTCGCAACAGCAATGAAAAACTAATGATTGATGCTTCTCATCTCTCTCCGTTCCTGTCTGTCTGTTCCTATCTATCTCTCTCTCTGACTCTGTCAAAAAAAAAAAAAGTTTGTTTTGAGGCTCTGAGAATACAGATAGTATTGATCAATAAATCATCAATTTATTGTGAAAAAGGCTCACCAAAAATTCTGGCCTTCTATACTTCCCAGCCTACCTTGTAGTTAGGTTGGAGTCATGTTACTAGCTCTTGCCTATGAAATGTGAGGAGGAAGTGGTATTTATGGGCCAAGACAGTTAAAAGCCAGTGTATTTCCTGCCTCTCTTTCTACCTCTGCAGCAGCAACCTTGGTGGTAGTGTAGCTATAATAGACAAGGAGCCTGGATCCTTAGTTACTTTTTTTTTTTTTTTACTTTTTACTTTTTTAGAAATTAAATTTAATGGGGTGACATTGATCAAAAACAGTAATAAGTTTCAGATGACCATCTCTGTGGCATTTGAACAATTGATTCTGTTGTGTGCCCATCATCCAATGTCAACTCATTTTCTGTTACCATATATTTGCCCACCCCACTCCTTTCTCCTCACCCCCTGCCCCGGTAACCACTTCACTTTTATCTATGTCCATGAGTCTCAGTTTTATAACTCACATATGTGTGAAATTATATGGTTCTTAGCTTTTTCTGATTTACGTATTTCACTTAGTATAATGATCTCAAGGTCCATCCATGTTGTCATAAATGGCAATATATCGTCATTTCTTATGGCTGAGTAGTATTCCATTGTATATAGGTACCACATCTTCTTTATCCAATCCTCTATCAAGGAACACTGATTATTTTTATGTCTTGGCCACCATGAATAATGCTGCGATGAACATGGGATGCATGTGTCTTTTTGTACCAATGTTTTCAATTTTTTTTGGCAGTCAGGAGAGAAATGCTGGGTCCTATGATAATTCTAGTCTTAGGTTTTTTGAGGAACCACCATAGTGTCTTCCATAATAGCTTTACCAGTTTACATTCCCACTAGCAGTGAGTGAGGGTTCCTTTTTCTCCACAGCCTCTCCAACACTTGTTATTACCTGTTTGTTGGTAACAGCCAGTCTAACAGGCGTGAGGTGGTATCTAACTATAGTCTTGATTTGCATTTCTCTAATAGCTAGCGAAAATGACCGTTAGTCCCCGCCAAAAGAGAACTTCTTAGGAGGACTTCTGGACTGTATGGGACTTTGTATAAACATGAAATAAAAGTTGATTGTGTTAAGGCACTATATGATTTGGGTACTTTTGTTGCTGTTGTTACTACAGCTTAGTCTAGCAATATATTATTTATAATGATTATTATAATTATTATATAGCAATAATAATCATCATTATTATTATCTTTATTATTACTATTAAGTTGAACAGAACTGCTCATAAACATGAACATATTGGCATTTTTAGTGGCACATGGAGCTAAATTATTGACTTCTGCCCTTAGTAATGGGGACAGGAAAATATTGCTGTTATGCATAAAACTCCTAGTTCTTCCACAAACATAGATTCCAGGAATATCATATTGAAATAATAGGAAGGAGAAAAAAAGTGCATTAAACTTTCCATTTGGCTCACCAGCTAATCCTCTTCCTCCAGGCTGCCTTATTTCCTTAAAACCCTGACTGTAAGAGTCAATGCATATATTCAGGACATTAAAAACTGATGTCCTTTTCTGTCAAAGTTTTAGAAATTGTTTCCTTTCTTTTCAATTTTATTCGCTTAGCAATCATCCACACATGAATAAAAGGCCTAATTAGAGTGTTTTGCATTATCTTTCCCGTTAGGAATAAATTCCATAATCATAGATTCTCAGATTGGCAGCTGACAGGTAATCTTCAGAATTTAGTCGTAGGCAGGCACCGGCACAGAATACATACCTCTGTTTTAATCTCAGTATGAACCATCACTTAAAGTATATGGAAAACCTCTATTTAATTTTATTTAACCTATTTTTTTAAAATGGTGTGACTCTAAAAATGGTTCCCAATGCCTAGCTCCTTTAGGAAGACTGGTAGAAATGCTAGTTCAATGGGCTGTTTCCTAGAGTTTGTGCAGTTGTTATCAGGATCATCCAGAAGTAGACATAATTCAAGGAGCTGGTGCGAATTACCACAAGGTGTTAGCACTTGAAGGAGTTCAGGACATGCCATGCCCAAACATAGTGCTTTGGCATATTGGTTATTTTGAGCTGAAGGCAGTGGAAATATAGCAGCTACCAGAAGGGTTCTCTGACCTATGCTTTTCTATGTAAAAACAGGCCATACAATTTCCCATGAGAAAGATGCCCTCCCTGTACCATGAAGAGAAGAATGTCCTTATCAGCAGAGACTGGGAATTGATGCTGAAATGAATCTGTACAAACAAACTGACTAAAATAACCTTATCTTCCACTCCCTACCCCTCTATAAATCTCCTAGTCATTTCCCACAATTCACTGCTTCCATCCCAAACCCTCTGTCTCATTTCTTATACTTTATTGTTTGTCTAAAGGTATACAAGCTTTCTGTTCCAGTCACTTCTTCATGTCTTTGTTCTCTTCTGAAGGCCCCCACATATATGTAAAATTTTAATAAAACTTGCATGCTTTTCTCCTATTAAGTTGTCTTG
This sequence comes from Rhynchonycteris naso, assembly GCA_037038555.1. NCBI lineage: Eukaryota > Metazoa > Chordata > Mammalia > Chiroptera > Emballonuridae > Rhynchonycteris > Rhynchonycteris naso. Next base: position 172,699,610 of record CM073000.1, on the reverse strand, counting down.
TGTCAGTTTAATTCTTAAGCCTGGCCTGAGACCCTACATGAGTACAGGAGAATGTTTTCTCCCCTGTGTACCAGAGAAATAATACCAACCTCAAGATTGAAATTGGTGTGAAGCTCTAGAGAAATGACAAGACCATAGGTCGAAAGCTTGGGAAGTAAGGTGGGAGATGTGATGATTTGAGAAGTAGTCCCTGAACCACGAAGGAGGACTGGATCTTGTTATTTCTGAATGCTGCCTATATGCCTGGGATGGGGCCGGCAGGCATGCAGCTGGGGAGAGGAGTGGGGCCGTACACTTAAAAATGTAAGAGTATGTTAGACTCTCAGTCCAGCTGAGAAAAGTGAGAATGCTTTTGGCACAAAAGAACAATGCTAACATTCATTAAACTTGAAGATGTTACAAAAGAAATATATGCACATGTTTTTTTTTTTTTGAGGGGCGGGTAACATTTGACAGCATTTTGAGATTAAGGGGTTTCATAACCTTAGTCTAGTGGTTCTTAACCTGGGTTCTATCGAAACCTAGGGGTTCGATGAGTCGGTCTCAGAGGTTCGGAGAAGCCTCTGCCACGGAGGTAAAGACACACTTGTGTAAAGTCGTGATGACATGCCCCGCTTGGCCATCACTTGCTGCAGAGGATCACATTACATTGCTTGGCCAACCAGTGCTGCGGGGAATTTAGTGCGCGCAGTAGTCAACGGCTGTCGTAGTTGTACGTCGTGTGGTTTCTTTCTTAATATTTTAATCCATACTAAATATGTCGAGCACAAAAAGAAAGTGATCGGACGAATATGTACAACATGGATTCACATGTATCACGGAACAGGATGGGAGTCAGCGTCCTATCTGCATGATATGCAATGCCAAGTTGAGCAACTCTAGGCTCGCACCGGCAAAACTAAATTTGGGAAAAAAAATCATATTTTATTTATCACTAAAGAAGGGTTCGGTGAATGTGCATATGAAATTGGTGGGTTCGGTACCTCAAAAAAGGTTAAGAACCACTGCCTTAGTCTAAGGGCAGACAGAGGGCTTACTACAAGTTTATAAATGGTTCCTTTTTTTCTTTGACATTTATCTTTAATGTTTTATAACTGTACTAGAGAAGTATAAAGCAAACATTTTACAGTGTTCACGTGTATTAACTCTATGTGGTAACACAGGAGTATTTTGTCACTTTTTGAACTGTGAAACATTTACTGGCCTCATACATTACTTACGAATCGGAAGGTTAAATAGATATGGTTCTTGTTTGCAGATATTCTATGAAAGAAAAAAACAGCAAAGATTTTAAAAAGACCACACATCTGATGAAACTCTTTAAATCCGCAACTGAATCGTCGCGTTGTACAAATGCAGGAACTCCTTGGCAGTATGGCGGGTTCGACTCCAGACCACTGCCATAGAGCGAGCATCACAACAAAGTGAGTCATTATCTTTTTGCCGGAGGAGGATCTTGCCTTCGATCTGTAAAACACGGAGCAATAGAACAAGCTCTGCCTATACTTGGGAGAATCTAACAGGTGAGCCTGATTTGGGAAATATGCTCAGCAATGCATAATAAGATATGAAAGCACATTTTGAAACTTTGAAGAAATCTACGGGATACATTGCAGACCTATTCCCAAAAGGGAGAAATGCAGAGGAAAAGGAGAGGAAGCCGGTATTCGCAAAGCGGAAGAGGTTCTTGCGCTGTCTCATCGGCAGGTGATTGTTGCCGTTTCTCTACAGCTTCCATTACCAACTGTAGCCACAGACAAGTGGGTCCCCTGAGACAAATAAGAACACCCCCTGGAGAAGGAGACCCCCTCCCCCGCCTCCCGTGAGTGTTTTCCCACTTTCCAGAGCACCTGCCTCCAGCGAGAAACCGCCCGTGGTTCTCCCTCAGGTTCAGGCTCCTTAACCATCTGCAGGTTTGCTAACTACCTCTGTTCCAGACCTTTCCTATGGTCCTGGTTCTCCAACTTTTGTATTAGAATCACCTGGAAGGTCTGTTCAAGCCCAGATTGCTAGTCCCCCCTCCCGGAGTTTCTGATTCTGTAGATCTGGGGCCGAGCTCAGGAACTGGCCTTTCAAACAAGTCCCCTGGAGATGCTGGGGCTGCTGTTCCGGCAACCACCCTTGAAGACATGCTGCTTTCATAAACGCAGAGGTATTTTCTATTACAATGAATTACTTTTTAACAAAACTTTTCTGTGATCCTGGAGTATACTTACATTTTACTGCTAGATTCTCTGTGTTTAAGTGTTTCTAAAGTTCGTCCCGGAATCACCAAATCACTGAATCTCAAGTGTTGGACAGACCTTACAGGGCCAGCTTTTCCAAGTTTCTCCTTTTGCCCCTTTATTTATTGGGCTTCAATTACAGTTTTGCCCTTTGTGCTTTAACCCACTGTCATTGGACTTGGCGGTGGAGACTGTGTTCCTCTTCAGTCCACTGTTTATCGGTGACAGTCCCCTCCTTGTTCTTTCTCTTCTCAGGTAAGGATGATTGTCTAAGGAAGGCATTGACTTTAATAAAAGCACTAAAAATAGACAATATATTATTTAATCGCTCCTACTTACAGTCACTTCCCATCTCAAAACAGCACTACTCAGTGCTAGCTGGTTTTCTGGTCTATTATTCTATTTCCTCTGTAAAAACGACATAATTCTGCAGATGTTTAATTTAATCTTTTTTCTAGTTCTGAAATATATGTATCTGTTCTTTTTCCCAGGTTCATGACATTGTAGCATCTGTCCCTTTCTGTCATAGGCTCTCCCTGCTTGCTCTTTTTGTTTGCTTGTTTTCATTACATATATTTTTATGTGGTAAAATATATATATTATAAAGTTTGCCTTTCTGATCCAATGTAAAGGGTACAATTAAGTGGCACCGAGTATATCTGCAGTGTTGTGCTACTATGACCATAGCCCGTTTTCAGCACTTTTTCATCATGCCAAGCAAACCCTGTGCCCATTTATCTTCCATTTCCCGTTTTCCCAGTCCCTGCTGACCTTGGTTCTACTATCTGTCTCTATGAACTTGCCAGTTCTAGGTTCCTCACATAAGTGGAATCCGACGATATTTGCTCTTTTTTTTGTCACGCTTATTTCACTTGCAGTAATGTTTTCAAAGTTCATCTCTGCTTTCTTTTTATAAGTTACATTTCTTCTTAGAGCTCTGCAATAGCTTGCATTTTCTCTAGTGCTTTTTCCAGAAGAAAGCGTTTCTTTGTTATTAATATTTTATAATTTATATGATTACCTCTCCTCTCTCCCCTCCTTTTTTTTTTTTTTTGAAAACTATCATGAAGGCAAGAATTCCAGAATCATTTCTTTTGTTTGGCTTTTACTAGCAGGTGAATAGAGTTGTGTGTGCTGATTATTCATTCTGTGACTCATGTGTGGGCGTCAGTGAAATCTCTGCTATCGTCTTGTTCTGTAACCAGCTGCAGCACGTAGAGTGTACCAGAATCATTTGAGGTGTCTCTTAGAATTCTGCCAAGAGCTCTCTTTGTAGATCCTTCTAGAGGTGATATTTAAAGCCAAGAGCCTCAAATATAGAAAACAATGAAAGTGCATATTAGAACTTGTATTGATTGGACTTGATCTGCCAGGCAACTGCCTCTAGCATTGTAATTAACATGGCTATTGTTTTGTTTTTGTTTCTTTTTTTCTTTCTCTCAAATAATGGCAGAAGAAAGTAGATGCTAGGGTTGTGAAATGGTTTAAAAGACAGGAGTCTTTTCATCATCTGTATTTATGTTTTGTTTCATAGGCAGGTGCCTTATGTCTGCCAGGGCAGCAGCATAGGACTTTGTGGCAAAGGGGAAAAAAAACCCTCTGCTGGATAAAATTAGAACAGGTGACAGCACAGTCTTGGATTACATATGACTTCGGGTTGTGCATTGATTGGTTAAAGTTGTGGAAAATTTAAGGGTGCCTCAAAGGAAAGTAAATTGTATAGCCAAAGCACTAGATCAAAAGAAATAAAAGTTTTACCAATAACAATGGATTCCTTTCCATCATTTGAAAGTCACGCTAATTTACAAACTGCTTGAAAATTAGGCTTGTCCTTAACTACTGCCCAACTGTCAGTTAAAAGATATTAAGCATCTAGTCAATCATAAGTGATTTTGCTCCTAATAATCTCATTAATGTATATACAGTGGTGCATACATGATTTGAAAATAACCTAGGTAGCTACTACTTCCTTCTTTTTTTTTCTTCTTCAAAAAAGTTGCTTATTGGTACTAATTACTGAATGATCTTTCAACAAATACTATTCTTTCTTTCCTTTGGTATGACAAACTCCATATATTCAGAAAGAATAGAGTCTATGTTTATTTTTACTTGATTTGCAATTTAATAGACCAAGCTTGGCTTTATTTCAAAGTACAAAATTACTTAAGCAAACTGGGAAAAATTAATAACAGTATATACGCATTTTGTAGGCAGATAATATAGAAAGTACTTTTATAGAAACACCAGTCTTAAATATTCATTTTTGCCTCAACCCTTGATAAGTACCCTCCTCCAATGCATCATCATGCATTTAGAAAATTATGTTTAAAAAATACTCATATTACAGAATCAAGGAATGAAGAGATGGTTATAGGGATGGAACTTCAACCCCTCTGCCTGTCTTGAAACTCTGCTTCCAATTAAGAACTTGAAGCATTCAATCCATGTTGCTGCTATGTTGTCCAGTGTGGGACTTCTTAATACAGGCATACCTCAGAGATTGCAACTGAGGCATACCTCAGTTCCAGGCCACCACAATAAAGCAAACATCATAATAAAGCGAGTCACACAAATTTTAGGGTTTCCCATTGCATATACAAGTTAGGTTTAAACTATACTGTATTCTATTAAGTGTGCAATAGCATTATGTTTTAAAAAATGTACATACTTCAATTAAAAATTCTTTATTGCTAAAAAATGCTATCACCCAACCCTGTTGGAAAAATGGTGCTTGATCCAGAGTTACCATAAACCTTCAATTTGTAAAAAACAATGTCTGTAAAATGCAATAAAGGGAAGCAGATAAAATGAGGTATGCCTGTAGGTATTAAACAGAAAATTTTCCCTCTATTTCTAGTTCTTTATTCAGTCTCTAATACCTTGATTACTAACATAAGTTGATTTAATTTAGTCAAACAAATATTTGGAAGAAACTTTTGTAAGCTCTGCTTTCTACTTGAAGATTAGCAAGCCAAGTTCCTTCTTGTGAAAAGTTTGTTACTTGGCAAGGGTAAGGTGGAAAATACGGTAAGTATACACATACGGTTTAAGGCCATGTAAGGAGGATACATGCTAAGAGATGGCACAAAGTGCTCAGAGGGTCTGAATGGTGGAAGAAACCGGGTATTCTAGGAGGCAAAAGGAAAAACCAGGTGGTAGCATTTGAGATGGCTCTTGAGTCTCAAAGTTTAGTGTGCTTCAGGATTACCTGGAGGGGTCGTTAAAATAGATTGCTAGGCCCCACACTCAACATTTCTGATTTAGTAGGTTTCAGTTGGAGCCTGGAAATATCTGTTTCTAGCAATTTCCCAAGTGATCTGCATACTGTTCTAGAAAGACTGAAAAAGAAGGATGAGTCTTTAACCCAGAGAAAGAGAATGAACCCATTTAAAAGGCAAGAAACTGAAGCGCACTTTAAATAATACTTACTATGTTAGAGTCATTTTAATTTCGCTAATAAGGAGATTAAGTTTTAGAGAGGTTATAGAAGTTGCTTAAAGTCACAGCGCCAATAAGCCCCAGAGTCAGGATTTGAACCTACGGAGGCAACCACCAGACCGTTAAGTATAACTGCTATAGTTAACGGTCGGAAGCAGCGCATCCTGGTGAACAGAGGCATTTTGTTGGGCTATAGTGGGAGTTAAGGTTCAGCATGAAGGCTGTCACTATATTTCAGAGGGTTTTAATGCCAGGTTAAATGATTTTGTACTTAAGATGCTAAGAGATATGCACTGACTATTTTGATCAGGATAAAGAGTAGCAACGTTTGTAATCAAGAGTCGCAAAAGGATGGAAGCCTTTCTGACAGCCCAAATAAAAGGAATGGAAGGAAGCTAGGGTGATTGTAGTTGGAATGGGTCTAGGAGATGGAGGTAGAGCAATCTTGTAGGTCAGCTACAGTGGCGATTCCCCATCTTTCTGCCGGCTGTGTCTCCATGATTCGAAAGATTGGTTTATGAAGCAAACGGGATTTAACTAAACAAAGAAGAATGTATTCCGTATGAGATCATTATTTTTCCCATTCTAACACATCCAGATTGTAACTCACAGTTCATAATCATCAAAGGCTCTGTCCTGATTCTGCGAAGCGCCAAACTTGAGCAAGGAAGCAGACATTTAAAAATATTTAACTGCTTTCAGTTGCAGGTTGTTGTCACTGTGCCCATATCCAAGGTCAGTCACATGGTGCACATTTTAAATTTAAGTCTGATGTACATTCATGTTTCAGGAATTCTTCGGATGCCATCAAAAGCCAGTGGAATAGTTTAATGATCCCGAGATAAGTTGCCATACTGATGTAAAGTAATTCCAGTCAAAATAAAGAAATCTATGTCATTTAATGGGTAAATGTGTACTTTTCATTAGGTATTTGAAAAAATGAATATATCTTTCCTGTCTTTATGGTTCGAAACACACAGGATTTTGCTACCTGATAGTGTGTGTGGGTGCCCACGAGTAGGAGTCCCAGAAGACTGTCTAGGTTCAGGTCTGTGTGCTTTGAAGGAGTGGGGAGCGCTGACTGAGGTGGGAAGTCCCGAAAGAGCCCTCCCCCCCAAGAGTTAGTGCTGAAGGTGGCTTGGGACAGACGCGTGGGGATGTCTCTTTAACTCAGGACCCTAAGGGAGGATTGTTACAAATAAACCCTTATGAAAACAAGAAGTACTGAGACTTTCTGAAATCCAGAAAAACCACATCGATGTTTCTCTCCAGTGAGAAATATTTTGACCTCATACACTTGAATCAATTGAGCTAACTGGACAGGGTCCTGATAAACTTTTAGAATGCAATTTTCAGGTAAAATAAAAGTTTTCTAATGTTGATCTAAGAGTTCCACTTAAATTTTCTATCACTGCTCATACCCCTAAACCCTTTGTGGAAAATAATTAAAATGATTGAGGTTTCTTTTAGACATAACAGTGGCATCTGACTTGTCTGTGGATGTGGCATAGTGGGCCTGCAGTAGCTCCATCTGGTGAAAGCAGTCAGCACGGCGAGCCATTTGTGCATGTAAGTCTAGTTTCTATTTCCTAGTAGCATCCAGCCTGGACGTCATTCTCACACTATCAAGAGCCAGGGCGCCTGGGAGGGGAGTCATTCACAGAAGCAAGTATTTTACAGAGGGCCCAGGAATAAAGAATACCTTTCTCTAAGTTTCAGTATCTGTTCCATCACAAATTAGGAAGAGCAATAGCTAGAGCTATAAACACAATTCATTATGTGTATTTAGAAATTGAATTTGGAGCAATTACTGTCAGGGATATTGAATATGCACGTAAATTAGCACGCCAACCTTGCTAAAGGAAGTAATAGCTCTGACAGATACTAAGGTAGGAAGCAGGGCAGCATAAAACAGGAATTACAGCAGATAACATGTAACCAAGACAATGAAAAGAAAACAAAAACAAAACAAAAGGACATAAATAAGACCAGGGCACATATAGTGTTCTTAGCCACACAGAGCTGAAAGAGTTATCGTTCTCTAATGAGGGATAAATCAGAAAGAATGCTAAAAGAAAGTAATTCTAAACTTTATACTACTTACAGTGAATATATGTAGAAATGCAGGCATTTGATTAGATTAGCTGTTAAGGAAGCTCGATTTAGTTTATTCCTCATTGGAGACTGAGTCATCAACAATTATATTTTTGCTTTCTTAACAGAGTCCATAAGGAGTGGAATCTTAGGGTGTTGCTAACCAGAACTAGGTCGACCCAAGTAGCAATTGCAGCTGAGCCCTTGCTTGGTACCCAGCACAGAAAAATAAGGGAGCATCCTTTTGTACCTAAAGCTGCAGGGGCATTCAACCAGAGTCATTGCAGCCCTGGCAGCTGGCAGGGCACAAGCTGGGACAAACAGGGGCTTTAGGAATGAACCTGTAGTTCAAGGTCAACCAGGCAGACTAGAGCTGGGTAACGCAAGCTGTTGTATCTTGTAATTAAAAGGGTTTTCTGTGTGGCTCCCTGATGTAGTTACTAAATGGCTTGCATGAAATAACATGCAGCATTTTGCAGTTGCTGGGTAATTACCTTATATTACCACCACACAGTCAAAATACAGAGAGAAGAGACAAGGAGAAACTTTTAACAGCAATTTGTAGCAAAGATGTTTGGAATAAGAACACATGGCTTGTTACCACTGGCTTTTACATTAATCACCTAATTGCAAATTGGCTTTCATTAGTGTTTGGATACCACTAAAATAATCTTATACCTTCTCTATTCTGATATCCTACTATTTACATTAGCAGTGAACGTGCCTGTACATATGGATTTTAAAATAGCCACAGGCATTTGATAGCTCCATTTATTTCTTTCTGTTTGGAAGCAGGGAAAAAAGACTAGTGAACCCTGAGGCTATATTCTGAACCTGTAGCTCATGGATGGAATATATAAATTTTACAGGAACAGAGAGAGAGTCAGACGGGAATGGAGAGAGATGAGAAGCATCAATCATCAATTTTTTGTTGCAACACCTTAGTTGTTCATTCATTGCTTTCTCATGTGTGCCTTGACCGTGGGCCTTCAGCAGACCGAGCCACCCCTTGCTGGAGCCATCGACCTTGGGTCCAAGCTGGCAAGCTTTTGCTCAAGCCAGATGGGCCAGTGCTCAAGCTGGCAAGCTCGGGGTCTCGAACCTGGGTCTTCTGCATCCCAGTCCGACGCTCCACCCACTGCGTCACCGCCTGGTCGGGCTGGACGGAATATAATATAAAGATGGACGTGTTCTAGAACACAACATATAGATATTTACTGACAGAAATGCTTACCACAAAGTCCAGTGCTCTGGAAAAGATATGTATTTGCTGCCTTGAATATTGCTCTTCTTTCATCATGGTCCATCCTGGTCTCCTTAGAGTTAGGCATAAGCCACAGTTTGCTCGTTACATTCTAAATATGATTGTCATGTGCTGTTAATGAAAAAGGACACTAATCACTCATTCCTCGTGGCACTTGTTAGTGTACCAAATCAGGAGAAGAGTCTGCATAGTCTCCCCTACCCTCTAGGTGTGTACCATTCCATATACTGTGTTGGGATACACAGTATCAACACCGGAATATGTGGGCCCCCTGAACCATGGTAGTTTGTGTAAGCTAGCGCTTACAGATTCTACATGAGGAAAGGGATAAATGCGCAGCAGGGCTGGACAGGTATTCTAATGAAAATCTGTTCATTATGAAAATCATGTAGTAGCGAAGTGTAAAGAAGAAAACAAAAATTACCCTTTCCCTACCCTGAAATAATTGATATAAATGCTTTGCAATTATTTTATCCATTCTTTTCCAAGATTTATTGTTTATACTTGTGATACTTCTGGGTATATTTACTATTCATAATCTAAAATGAATGCCTATGTTCATCAGAAAAAAATGTCCCAAGCCTATAACTATAAAGACTAGTTTTTTAAAAGCCAAATTTTAGTTCTATATAGCATATAGGTTCTAGATCAGTGGCTCTTAACCTTTTTTGAGGTACCGAACCCACCAGTTTCATATGCACATTCACCAAACCCTTCTTTAGTGATAAATAAAATATGATTTTCCCCCCAAATTCAAGACATAGGTACATGTTTTTTTACTGGTGCACAAAATGAGCCATGCATGAACATCACCTTGCTCAAAGAACAAAACCAACAAAGTGCATGAACTCACAACAAATTACGGTATTACTTTATTCTGGCCTCCGTGGCAGAGGCTTCTCCGAACCCCTGAGACCGACTCATCGAACCCCTAGGGTTCGATAGAACCCAGGTTCAGAACCACTGTTATATATGGTCCTTTATAAACTACTGGAAAAGAAAATGCAGAATTGTGTATTCCATTTGTTTCATAATATAGTACAAATATATTTTTCTAATTTTTGTTATTTTTTTAGAGAAGGTGAAATACCATGGTCATTTTCCTTTTGAACCTATTCCCATAATTTTATCACAGTGCTGGGTTGTATATTTTAACTAATTATATTAATGACTTTATCTTGAAGTGTATTTAATTCAAAATTTATTTTTTATGAAAAGGTTACTTTATAAAATGTAACCTTAAGGCAGCGATGGGATTCAAATAATTTAACAATTGGTTTTCTGCCCTAATGACCAATTAAGTATAAAATAGCAATATACTCAAAGTTAGTTTATTATTTCATGCATTTAATACTTAAATGATAACACTAAAAGAGGTACCTAAAACTGGATTATAAGAGCTCTAAAATATTAATAAAAATAATAAATAACACTGGGGAACAATCTTTTTTCATTTTCTGTTGCATGAGTTTTTAGAACTTTTTCTACATATTTCTGCATTGCTGATTCCAAATCTGAAATTCGTTTTTTCGTGAATGCTCTAGTTTTTATGCAATTTTAATTTATTTTTGTTACAGTTAATGACATGCATTGGTCTTTAAGTTAGAGTTAAAGGGCAACTCTTGGACTGAAATACCATAAGGCAATTAATGTTTTACAAACATCACTTTTACATAATTGTAGTTTTTTAAAAATGTAAAACATTATTATCTGATAAAAATATCCTCTTATTTTGTTTTAAGATTAAATCATGGCTTCTTCGAGTAGGCGTAAATTTAAGACTAGTCCTGACACCTTCTGTTCTATATGTGGCTGTTACACACTTTAACGTCAAAGGCGCAATATTTCATCATTTGTGACACGTGCATATATTGCCTATTTTCAAGTTCCCCTTGGCGATCAAGACAAGAATTAGGCTCCTCATATTGTGTGTCATAATTGTGAACAAATGCTTTGTGACTGGACAAAAGAAAAACGTGAAGGAATGCCTTTTGGTATTCCCATGGTTTGGCGTGAACCACAGCAGTGACTGTTACTTCTGTCTGATCCATACAAAGGGCATTGGCAAGAAAAAACAGCATATGATCGCATATCCTAATATCCCTTCAGCAATAAGACCTATCTCACACTCTGAGACACTCCTGATTCCAGTTTTCAATGGTTTTATTTCTTCTAAGGACAAAGAAAGTGAACATGGTGATCAAGTGTATTTTGATAAGATGCATGAGGAAATGGTTATAGATTCTGAAGGGTCTTCTTCTGATGCCAAGCAGTCATTAACCCCCCAGTAGTTTAGCCAACCCGAATTGAATGACTTAGTAAGAGATTTGGGCCTATCAAAGAAAGCAGCTGAGTTATGAGCCTCCAGGCTTCAAGAAAAGAATGTCCTTCACCAGTCAGCTAAAGTGAACAAAGTTTTGTGGACTTTTTTTTCCAAGACAAACACTTTGTTTACTGTCATGATATCAGTAGTCTTCTGAGCCAGCTAGGTGTTACCACTTACAGTCCAACAGAACGGTAGCTATATCTTGACAGCTCCAAACAGAATCTGAAATGTGTTCTCCTACACATGGTAATGTTTATGCAGCAGTTCCAATTGGTTATTCAACTCACCTGCGAGAAGATTATAGGACATAAAAATTATCCTTGACTTTATGAAGTATAAGGAGCATAACTGGATCATTTGTGTGGTGGATCTTAAAATGGTAAATTTCCTGCTAGATAAGGTGACCAGACGTCCAGCTTTTGGTGCGACAGTCCCGAATTTTAACAATTTGTCTCATGTCCCACAGCGTTTTAAAGTCCCGATTTAAAGAAATATATTACAATACTATTTTTGCATTATATGAAAAATTTTTTTTTGCTCCATATAGACCAAATTTTTAATCAAGAATCTCCCCTCTACCCCATCAATGGTGTCCTGCTTTACCAATTTTAAAATATGGTCACCTTATCTAGGACAACAGAGAGGTTTCATGTTCAGGGACAGCCCAGCTTAGGAGAAAGACTGGACACAGAAGGAGTGGCCAAAACGTGAAGCTCTGGAAGTAGGGATGCAAAAGATTGTAAATGAACCTGTGCTTAAGCTGGCGACCTCAAAATTTCAAACTTGGGTCCTCTGCATCCCAGTCTGATGCTCTATCCACTGCCCCACTGCCTGGTCAGACCATATTGCTTCTTGATTGGCATCTCACTTGTAATTAATTGGGACAGGATCATTTTCCTCCCACTTCACATCCAACTTGGCTTAATGAAGCAGTTTGTTCAGGCTTTGAATAGAGAAAATGAATGCTTTCAACATATTATTTCTGCTTTTTTCCTGCCTTGTCTTTCGAGAAGATAAAAGCAGGTGTATTTGATGGAACTCAAATTCGAACCCTCATATGTGATGAAGAATTTTCCAGGAAGATGAATAAGAAGGAGAAAGCAGCATGGCAGTCTTTTGTAGCAATTACAAAGAACTTCCTTGGCAACAAAAAAGCAGAAAACTATGAACTTCTGGATCAAAGGATGCTGTTGGCTTTCTGTGACATTGGATGTAACATGAGCTTTAAGATTCACTTCCTGAACAGACACCCTGATAAGTTTCCCGAAAATCTTGGGGCTGTTAGTGATGAGCAGACTACTGCTGGAGAATCAAACGAGATTGTCCTCAACAAGTGCACAAACGCAAGAGCTACAATTGCAAATTTTTTCCTGAATCGAATTTAAATTAGTTTTGCACAAATTTTATGATTAAAATAAGTGTTTTTAATATGTTCTATTTTGAAATTGTAGACAAATTCTGATGCAATCATATCTTTTAGTGTATTAGCATATTTACTGCATTATATAAATTATTATATTTTCACAAAGATGATGCCCAAGAAGACATTCTATTTCATTATGTTAAACTAAATGTTGAAAATTTTACAATAAGATGAAAACCTAAAATCTTGAATTGCAAAATAACTGTAGCTTACAGAGAAAAACTAATGTCAGATTTGAGATCAGCACACTCGAATTAGGTAAGAACAAGTGTTTTTGTGGATTCAACAAAAATTTTGTTCCCCAGTGTAATACCTGATAAAAGCAATAAAATGGTTAAGATATTATCATATTGCTTTTATTTATTTATTTATTTATTTATTTATTTATTTATTTATACAGAGATAGTGAGTCAGAGAGAGGACTAGATAGGGACAGACAGACAGGGAAGGAGAGAGATGAGAAACATCAATTCTTTATTGCTGCACCTTAGTTGTTCATTGATTGCTTTCTCATATGTACCTTGAACCAGGGCTACAGCAGAGTAAGTGAGCCCTTGCTCAAACCAGTGACCTTGGGCTCAAGCTGGTGATCCTTGCTCAAAGAGCCCGCGCTTAAGCTGGCGACCTCAAAATTTCGAACTTGGGTCCTTCGCATTTCAGTCCGGTGCTCTATCCACTGCCCCACTGCCTGGTCAGACCATATTGCTTCTAAATTGGCATCTCACTTGCAATTTTTTCACCCATGGATGAAATGAACATTACTACGGGTGCTTAGAATACGCTGTTGCACAGATGAATGTTAAAAAAGAGTAAGGAATGTAAATTTGTGATTTCCACATTGGGCGGTTGCCCAGGCACCCACCTCAGAGAGAACCCTGATCACGAGTGCCATTTTAACAACCAACCAGTTCGCCAAACTCAAGAAAAAATTAGGCATTGGTTCTAACGAACTGGTGCAAACGGGCTGAATTTCACGACTACCTTAAAAAAAAAAAAAGAACACATCCTACCTGGTAATATAATAAGTAGGTGAAGGAAAAAGCTGTGAATGCAGTTGGAGGTCACAGCCTTAACTGCTTAGTTGAAATCCTGTTTACACTCTGAACCACTGGAAAGGAACAAGTTTTGTTTTAAAATTTATAGCTAAACGTAATTCCAACAAAATAGTTTCATTCCTAACAACTAAAAAAATCCAGTTTCTCTAAAAGAAGTTTTTTCATTCTTCATTATAATGGGTTGACTGCGTAATCATGTATTTTAAAGGCTTTCTAAAATTTAACCTACTAAATAAGGTGATAAAGCAATATGGCTTTGAAAATTTTATAATCAGAATGAAAATGTTGAAAGCAAGAAATAGGTTTTGTTTGACAACTTCTAGTGAGATGAATGAAAAATTACATTTTTGGTCTGTATACATTTTTTTCAGGTGGGGCTTTCCAGGTTTTCCAGTAATTTTCACAAATAACTTTTACTCTGGAATTATACAAGTTTTTTTTTTATTCATTTTAGAGAGGAGACACACACACACACACACACACACACACACACACAGAGAGAGAGAGAGAGAGAGAGAGAGAGAAAGGGGGGAGGAGCTAGAAGCATCAACTCCCATATGTGCCTTGACCAGACCAGTGCAGGGTTTTGAACTGGCGACCTCAGTGTTCCCAGGTCGACGCTTTATCCACTGCACCACACAGGTCAGGCCTGGAATTATACAAGTTTATCTGGCTTCCAAACCAGTTTTCTCAGGACACCCATGAATCAGAGGTCTGAGGTTAACTCTAAGTTCACTCAGCATTTAGTCACATTTGAATGAGTCTGAAAAATTTGCAAAGAAGAGTCAGGTAATATGCTGCATTCATGAGTCTCCTGATCAAAATTTTATTCCCAGAAAGAAAGGGAGACCAGTGCTAGAGAAAAGGGGTGACATAGTGGCCACTGCCTCAGATCAGTCACTAATGCCCAGACTCATCCCGGTTCCAGCAGCTTTGTCAAGAAGGGGCCTTGCAACTGCAGATTGTGGCTTTGGTTTGGAGTTCGGCCCTCTCATATGGGACATTGCACCTTTAGTGAGTGCGGGTGGTGGCTGCTGCTTTTGGTGTCCATGGTACGGGCAAGTACTACCCTCTGTGGGCCAGGAGGCGCAGAGCACTAGCCAGGATCCGTCATGAAGAACAATTTTTGGAACACAAAGGAAGCAGTTTTTGAGACTTTACATACTTATTAGGAAGAACTGAGGCTTATTGGGGTAGAGTCAGAAAATAGTGTTTTGTAATAATTTTTTAAAAATATTATTTTATTGAATTGATTGGGGTGACTGGTTAATAAAGTTATATACCTAGGTTTCAGATGTACAATTTTATAATACATCATCTGTATATTGTATTATGTGTTCACCACCCCTTCGCTTAACCCCATCACCTTTTCCACCTAACCCACTAAAGCCCCCTCCCCTCTGACAGCTGTAAGTCTGTTCTCCGTATCTCTGAGACTCTTTCTCTTTTGCTAGTTTTTTTATTAGATTCCATATATAAGTAAAATGATATGGTATTTGTCTGTCTCTAATTGGCTTATTTCACTTAGCATAATAATCTCCAGGTTCATTTATGCTGTCACAAAAGGTAAGATTTCCTTTTTTTTTTTTTTTTTTTTTAATGGCTGAGTAGTATTCTACTGTATAAATGCACCACAGCATTTTTATCCACTCATCTACTGATGGGCACTTGGGCTGCTTCCAAATCTTTGCTATTGTTAATAATGCTGCAGTGAGCATAAAGGTGCATACATTCTTTCAAATTAGTGTTTCAGGTTTCTTTGGATATACATATTTATTCCCAGCAGTGCAAATACTGGGTCATCAGGCAGTTCCATTTTGAAGTTTTTGAGGAATCTCCATACTGTTTCCCACAGTGGCTGCACCAGTCTGCATTCCCACCAGCAGTGCAGGAGGGTTCCCTTTTCTCCACATCCTCGCCAATACTTGTTTGTTGGTTTATTGATGAGCACCATTCTGACAGGTGTTATGTTATATCTCGTGGTGTTAATTTGCATCCTCTGACAATTAGAGATGTTGAGTGTATCTTTTTATAAGTCTGTTGGCCATCTGTATGTCTTCTCTGAAGAAGTGTTTATTCATGTTCTTTGCCCATTTCTTAATTGGATTATTTTGATGTTGAGTTTTATGTTATTTATAAATTTTGAATATTAACCCCTTATCATTGGCAAATATGTTCTCCTGTTCAGTGGGTTGATTTTTTCTTTTTGTTGATGATTTCCTATGCTGTACAAAATCTTTTTAGTTTGATACAGTCCCATTTGTTTTTTCTTTTGTTTCCCCTGCCCAGGGTGATATATCTGAAAAAATATTGCTTCCAGAGATGTCCAATATTTCACTGCCTATATTTTCTTCTACGATTTTTATGGTTTCTAGTCTAACATTTAAGTCTTAATCCATTTTGAGTTTATTCTTGTATATGGTATAAGAAGGTGGTCCAGTTTCATTCTTTTGCATGTATCTGTTCAATTTTCCCAATATCATTTATCAAATAGATTATCGTTACCTCATTGTATGTCCTCTCCTCCTTTGTCAAATATTAATTGACTATATATAAAGGTGTGAGTTTATTTTTGGGCTCTTTATTCTGTTCCAATGAGCTACCTGTCTTTTTGTATGCCATAACCATGCTGTTTTATTATGGCCTTGTAGTATAGTTTGATACTAGGTAGCGTGATTCCTCCAACTTTGTTCTTTCTCAAGATTGCTGTTGCTATTTAAGGTCTGTGGTTCCATGTAAGTTTTTGGAATATTTATTCTAGCTCTGTGAAATACACCATTGATATCTTTGTGATAATTGTTTTGACAATATATTTATTTCCTGGCTGTAGTGACCTAGGAAACATAAGTTTCCCTCCAACTTAGAGTTTGTGCTGGAATTAAAATGAGCCAATACAGGAGGGGGAAACCATCTGAGGCATGGAAATATGATTATGTATGCATGTTAGACACCATTTATGACCCAATTTTTATTTAAGTGAATTGGTTGTATCTTATTGATCTGCTTGTTCTAGGTCCAGTTGGATGTTGGGCAGGACATGTCACATTAGAATGTTTATCAGCTGGTAGTATATGATATATAAAACTTTATGGTATCAAAACCACTGTTAAATACCATGGAATATATGCATGAAAAAGTTGGAAGCAAGGTTTGTGCCCAGAACTGCATTATACAGTTGTCTTGATTATGGGCTAAATGACTACCAGTCATTGTTAAAGTTGTTAAAAATGCTGCCTCTTATAGAAGTATGTCTTTCAGGTTTCCACTGAAAAGGCTGTCTAGTACTGGGTTTCCGTATGCAAGAGCTTAGATGGAGATTCAGAGCCCAGGTAGCTGGTAGAAGAGGTTGAGAGATCAGCTCTATAGCTGGGGAAATACAATTTATTAGGAGAGTATGCTAGATGTAAGCTCCTAAATCCAGGGGCCATATTAGTTTTGTTCACTATTGTAGCCCCAGCACCTAGAGCAGTGGCAGTAATTAAATATTTGTTAAGTGAATGAATAAAATAAACATGTAATGGGGGCATCTATTGCAACTGAGGCAGGAAGGAAACCAGCTTAAAGGGGAACATGAGCACAGCTGATCTTCAACTGAAAATAGATGTCAAACTAGAAATGGACCAAGCTGTCTTCCCCAATAGGCAAGTAAGCTGGTTTAGGACTAGGGGAAGCTGGATAGGAATATGTAGATCAGGATCACAGAGAAAAAATTTTAACCCGTTTGGACTCTTCATTGGTTATTTATGTCCCTGGTTGACTCCCTCATGTCTATAGTCAAGAGAGTTTTGTAGAATATCTACTATGAAAAGAATACAGGCTCTGTAGCTATATTAGTTATTTGTTGCTGAGTAACAAAGTTTCCCGAAAATGTAGCAACATACTTTGGAATTCAGGAACAACATTACCGGGTGGCTCTGGCTCAGAGTCTTCCATGAGGACGCTGCCAAGCTGTTGGCTGGGGCTGCAGTCGTGTCAGGGCTCGACTGGGGTTAGTGAGTCTGCTTCCAAGTTCCCTCAGTGGTGGTTGTCGGACTTCAGTTCCTCCCTGGCTTTGGGTAGGCTGGCAGGTTCTGGTCATGTGGAGCTCTCTATTAAGTCTGCTCAAACAAGACACTATTTCCCAGAGCGAGTGTGTGTGTATGTGTGTGTGTGTGTGTGTGTGTGTGTGTGTGTGAGAGAGAGAGAGAGAGAGAGAGAGAGAGATTGATCCAGATTGAGAATCAAAAGGAAGCCACAGTCTTTTATAACCAAACCTCAGAAGTGATATCCTTTTACTTCTGCCATATTCTTATTATTCACACAAACCAACTCTGGAACAATGTGGAAGAAAACCATTCTAGCATGTGGAGAGCAGGAGGCAGGGATCCTTGCGGCCAACTTAGAGGCTGGCTATAGTAACCACTAGGGGCACTGTTCAGAGGAGTGTGTGGTTCCCACAGGAAGGAGTGGCCTAATCTCAACCCTCAAGGGGTTTATAGTCTATATTGGGTTATAGAAATATTTGAATAATTTCTTTTTAAAGTTAATTATCTACAGATTTAAGATTAAATCCCAGGTTCTCTTTGTATTATTTTACTTTGATGTAGGTTTCTGCTACACTATGAAGTGTACTGTATGGATTGCTACTGAAGCCATCGACTTTTGGGCCCATGGTCAGAAATCTATTTCCAGTGTAACATCACTGGGTCACCCTTATATATTCAACATTTAGAAGGGCCAGGAAGAGGTCACTTTTTCAATACAGCTATTATTGGTTACTTTTCTGGGTGGAAGTAAGGGTGAATACTTTTGATCCCTCAAAGCCTTTTCTGTCTTGCACAACCCTTTTTTTTTTTTTTTTTTACATTTGGATTATCTTCATGATACAGGCTTCCTCAAGCCTCAAGTACAGTCTCTAGAAAGAGCTGTATTCCCATCTACAAAGCATTACATCCACACAGTCTCACAGTTTGTTCAAATAATTCAAAAGCCACCTGACAAGTGCAGATATGCACCTGTGTCCTGGTGTAACTAGAAAGATGTCTGAGCTCAAATAGGCAGGGCAATGGCAGGGCTTCTCTGTGGCTGAACTTAATAGACTGTTCCCTGTGTGTAGTGTTTCCATCTTCTCGGGGATTGGTGAGCTGTTGCTCCTGTGGCTACATTTCCTTAGGGGGAATGTCCTGCAAAATAGGAGCCCCAGGAGGTCCTGTTTCAGATCCACTATTAAGCACACCCAAGGCTCAGGCCAGGATTAGGCTTGGGTAGGTCCCCATCCCTTCCCTGCCAATGATGCAAACAGCACCCTGTCTCTCACCCCAGCCAACCTGGCTACGCCACAAGGAGTTAAAGCTGTCCCTCTGCACACAGCGGAGCAACATGGGAGCAGGGGAGGCTCTAATTGCTTCTCTAAAACTGGCAGGGAGATCGGCAGATGCACTGACCCAATAGTGTTTAGTGTTTTTCCACAGCTATTGTCTGATCACATGATAGCTATTGGTCATCCTTAGAATCTAAATTTTCCAAACCCTGGCGGTTTTCATGAGTTGAGTTTCAATTAATCTTTAAGCCATTTCATTCCTTAGATCTTTGAAGCTATTAGACAATAAAAGTGCAAGTTGCTAAACTTTGGCTGTTTTGTGAAACCACACAGTAGATAATCATTACAATGGCCTTTTCCATTGCTTAGATAAGCTCTGCCGGTACAGATTAATACACTTGATCTCAGCATTCCGATGAGGGAGTGGTTTTATTAAACCACTGAGTTTGATTCTGGCCGCATAATTCTTCACAGTCAAGTTAATGTAGGAAAATCTGATGCTTGCTTAAAGGGACAGTGAGGTTACTTATCAAAATTTTCCTTTGATCTACTTTCCAATTCACTTAATACAGAGTCTTCAATACATCTTATTGTAAAGGCAATGTCCAAATTATAGATGCTAGCTGGCTACAGAAGTCATTACTACCACTTCCCTGGGTGCTAAGAAACTCATGATTTAGAGGACTGTTTTAATGTAGGTCTCTGATGAGAGAGGAAATGGTGTCTTTATTTAACAAATGGGGGAAAATGAGTATTTTTGGTGACCATGGTTTTTTTTTCTGCTCTTTTTTGTCTCCAATAGTTTATTTCCTATGGTTTCGCCCACTGTCCTGAGATAGGACTGCTTGTCAACAGGCCCTGGCTGGTTGGCTCACTGGTAGAGTATTGGCCCAGTGTGTGGAAGTTCTGGGTTCAATTCCCGGCCAGGGCACACAGGAGAAGCACCCATATGCTTCTCCACCCTTCTCCTCTCCTTTCTCTCTATCTCTCTCTTCCCCCCCCCACAGTCAAGGGTCCATTGGAGCAAAGTTGGCCCGAGTGCTGAGGATGGCTCGATGGCCTCCACTTCAGGTGCTAGAATGGCTCCGGTTACAATGGAGTAATGCCCCAGATGGGCAGAGCATTGCACTCTAGTGGGCATGCCAGGTGGATCCCGGTCAGGCGCATGTGGGAGTCTGTCTCTCTGCCTCCCTGCTTCTCACTTAAAAAAAAAAAAAAAGCAGTCTGCTTAGCATAATCCAGTTTCCAAAGAAATTACACAGAAGTTGTCCTACTTTTAACAAGATTTACCTAGCCCTTGATATAATGCTCCAAGAACTCTAGGCAAAGCATGACAAAAATGACTGTGCATTTGGGGGTATGACTGCAAAGTACCCCCAATGGACAGTATCTTGTCTCGTGGCTTCTCTGCTACTGCCACCATGACACTGAAAAATGTGTCACTTGGTTTTCAATGCCTTCACAGAGATCACTTTATTCATCTGCTAATATTTAATAAGCACTTGTTGAATTCTACTTTGTGCCAGCCGGAGAAGTACGTGCATTTAACAACAGATGTGTAATGTAGTTTTGTTTTATTTTTTAAAAAACATTTTTTATTTACTGATTTTACAGGGAGCCAGGGGGCAAAAAGTATCAACTCACAGTTGCTTCACTTTAGTTGTTCATTGCTTGCTGGTTGTTTGTGCCTTGACTGGGCAAGCCCAGGGTTTCAAACCGATGACCTCAGAGTTCCAGGTTAATGCTCTATCCACTGTGCAGATTTTTTTTTCTTCTAAAGACTTTATTAATTTTACAGAGTGGGGGTGAGTATGAAGGGAGAAGTATCAACTCATAGTTGTTTCACTTTAGTTCTGCCTTAACGGGGCAAGCCAAGGGTTTCAAACTGGTGACCTCAGTGTTCCAGGTTGACACTTTATCCACTGTACCATGACAACCATAGTTTTAAGAGCTTGGATTTTGGACACTAATTGCATGAGTCAAGTTCCTTTGCCTGACATGCTAACTGTGTACCTGTGGACAAGTTATTAGATTTCTCTGTGCCTTGGTTCCTTCAACTATAAAATGGGGATAATAATATATCTCATAGAGTTGAGGTGAGGATTAAATGAGTTACTATAGTGCATTTAGAGAACAGTGCCTATCATATAGTAATGCTATATGTTTTAGTTATCGTTATTATAAGTATTATTATGAAAAATAAACATATTGACTATTTTCATCTAAATCTGTACCTATCCACCCTTTGTATAGCATTTCTTATGCTTACTTTCTGTTAAAAGTAAATTTTCATGAGAACTCAAGAATTAGAACTCTTTGCAATGTGAGACCTTACTTTATAGATGACAGCTTTGAGCCATTCATACAGCCCTGGAAAGCCTATATAAATGGCTCAAAGCCACAACTTGGTTGCAGTGCCAGGAATAATATCCTGTTTAAACCTCTAATATCATAATTGTGGCTTAAAGGTCAGGATGGTGTAGCATTGGGGGCCTGAGCTCAAACCTAGATCAGAGGACCCCAGGCTTTTTTCCCTCTTTCCACAGCCACTGTCCTGTCAAAAAACCAGCATCCATCCCTCCTCCAGCAAAACCAGAGGCAGTGGCTTTGAACTCCCTTAGAAAAGAGTTCTGGCCGCTTTCCCAGCCCCACACATTAATCCAAGAACAAAGAAGGTGTGAGTGAGTGTCTCTGCCTTTTTCCTTGGGTCAGCCATTGCACTGGTGACAGGAACTAATCCACATTAGTTTACACAAAAAAGGAGGCTAGAGCTGGAGAAGGACGTGAGAAACAAGCTCTTAGAAGTTTCCAGAAGACTAGAACTAATTCACACTCCAGCAGCATTCTCTTTGTCTCTCATCTCTGCTGGAGAAGCAGAGTGTTGGCTTAATTCCCCAGACCAGCTTTCTTGACGTGGTAGGGACATGGCCACCATCATTCCAGATTCACCATGTTAAAGTCCTCTGATTATGTGACACAGCAGCCTTGACTTGCACTGTGTGTCCATCACTGTCCATAGAGGGAGAAGGTATTTCAAGTGCCCACAGGAGAAGCAAAGGGGAGGATGGAATTACTAATCATCCCTTTTCTATAATACAACTTTCTCTGACATTGGTCAGTCTGGGATTTAAGAGCCCTTCTGGTTGAAAAACATATCAACTTGCTTACTGTTCATCATCACTTATAACTTTATAAGCACTTATATTTCACCGTACATGGGAAAGGTGTTTACAAGACATTTTACAAATGAGAAAACCAAGGATCTAACTTGCTCCTGGTCACATATTTAATAGGTAATCAAACATGAGCTAGAATGGCATCATTTTGTTTCACCAAAAGTTCTTTCCATGTATGTTGCTAAATCAAGGCAAGCAAGGCTATTTAGTATATATTTTTTTCAATTTGTAAGTGAAAAATTGTATTGAATGCAGTAGTATGCTGGAATCTGGTTCAGTATGTATATCAATATTATTTGCTGAATGAATGGGTGTCTTGCCCACACCACAGAGTGAAGCTGTAGCAAGAAGGGGGAAAGAAATAAAGACCTGTACCACAGTGGGCCCCACCCCTGGCTTCCCTGGACCTGCATCTACAAGGGCTGGCACTCTCCTTGGGTACTGGCTGGGGGCAGCTTTTCCTTATTTTCTTTCCTGATTCAGATTGCCAGGTCCTTGTATTTGACTTAAAATTGATTATGACAGAACATCCTGTTTACTTGGATTAGTTCACAATTATTCTTTTTTTCTTCTGCTTCTATAACACAAGGGTTACTTTTCATAGCTCACCGGATGCTTAACATGTCCTTCATGTGTTTGAGTTTGTTTAGTTTTTGCAAATACATTTCGCAACTGTATTGAACAACTCAATTCATAGGATTAGGGTGGGGAGTGGTGAGCAGAGTGAAATTCTACCAGCTCTTTTGCCTGGCTATTAAAGAAATGATTCATTCTTTATTAAGTGTTACTTAAAACAATCCCTAAAGGGATCCAATTCACTAATTAGATTCAGCACGATGTTTTCACTCAGAGTTTTTGATTTCTAAAATCCGACCTGGATGCATTAAGGATTTGAGGCTATAGCTTTGCAAAGAACCCGCTTCTGTTTCAAACCTGAGAAGCTTCTGGCCAGGTCTCAGAGAAGTTAAACCTTATGCTGCATAATTATCAGTGGAACCAGTTTTTAAAAATGACACCTCGCCACCAAATAGCCAACAATAGAAGTATTTCATAATTGGCAGCAACTAACCCTTTTCGGCTTTCATTGAGATAAGTTGAGATGTACTTTGCTGTTTTCCCTTTGAAGCCACCAAGCTCTTTGTAAAGAAATGAATTTACTTTTCATGGAAGCGAGGGCCCAGTCTGTAAGCAGTGGAAAATTCCCACGTGCCATCTTGTAGTGCTGTTCACTCAGTGATCAGAGAATTAAATATTCATACCGGCTAGATCTCTGACTGCTTACGTGGGTGGCTCAACGTGCCACTTCACTTGTTACATAACTGTAAATGTAAACATTGAGCTATATAAATACTGGCCTTGTCCCTAAAAGGAAAAAAAATTAGCTCTACATTTAGGATCTTATTCTACGAGTCTCATTTTTTTCTTCTAGTGTAAACACATTCCTATCTCTTGGCTACCCTTTTGTTTTGAGGCATTTTTCTCCTAAAATCATGTTATAATATCCATAGTTTTCTCAAAGCATGTGCCTTATTTGGGGCCTTTCAGGTTCTTTTCATCTTCCTTGTCCTCCTGTATAATTTTAACCTTCTTCATTTTTAAATTAACCTTTCTTCTATGTATCTTTTCTCTAAGTTCTCTAGTGCGATTGGTTTTGATCCATTCTTCTTCACTGAGTCTCATGGTGTCTCTAAAGAGATCTCTTTGGAATCACAAGTGGTGACAGAGAGAGGCAGATTCCCAGTAGCACTGCTGAGTTTGGATTCTGGTTCGCAGAGTCTCAGTTTTTCTGGTGGCCATTCTGATAATACTTCTATGTGCAGAAAACAGTCAGTTTCAGGTGGTTCTCAAAACAGTTGTTGACTCTATAAACCATGTCATGGTCCTGAAACTTTTAAGAAGCAATAGTTTCTCATCAGCCTAGATTTCTTTTTGTACAACAAGAAGACTGCCCTGTGGTCTTTGTTTTCAAGCCTAGAGCTAACTTAGAGTGAGTTGTTAAGAAGTGGAAGATCCCGGTCATTGCCTGACTTTGGGACTCAAGTAGATTATTTGACTCCAAGCCACCCTGGGTGTTGAACAATTCCAGGTGTGGACATTCTGTGTATGTATAATACATTCTTCTCAAAATACAGGGGTAAGCAAAAGTAGGCTCACAGTTGTGAGTACGTGAAACAGTTTATTCTTGTATTATTATTAATTGTACAATCCCCCACTTTCTCCTTCTCTCTAAAAAAAAAAAGAAAAGAAAAAATAAACCATCTCAGAGAACATAAAAAGAGGACTATGATGCAATTCATTCTATGAGATCAATATAACCTTTATATTGAAACCAAGCAATGGCAGTACAATAAAATAAAAGAGGAAATGAAAATGCAAATTTAATCTATGGTGGGCATTCTACTACAATAGACGAACATATACAACTTTTAAATCTTGGCAGAAAAATCAGTTTCTCTTCAAATAAATGTAGATATTATACTAATTGCACAATGTCCCATAAGTAAGTATTCTTTATTTCTTTATTTACATAACGAACATTGACTACATGTAAGGTTATACTAGCCATGGGGGGTTATGAATAGATGTAGTTCCTGTCATCTTTTTTGAATAAAAAAATCATGTCAACTTCAACATCTACTATTTTTTCCTGTGAAATTGAGGGTATCCTTTGTATTAGATGACATTAAAATCAAAATTTTATGTTTGGCACCTAAGTGAATTCCTTCCTTGTTATTATTTTAATTTTGCTTTTATACAAACAACAGTTGAATTGTTTGGATTAGGAATATGCCAATATTTTATTCCCCTTAGAATTATAGAATGTGATGCCTGAGAAAAATGTACAAGTCATTGGTTATGATGGCTTCATTCAGTGTAAATCTTGTCTAACCTTCCAGCTCAGAAGACAACGTACTCCCAGTTCTATTTGACAGGATCTGGAGACTCACATTGTACCTCAAGCTGCTTCTGAGTAACTTGTAGGCAGATACCTTGTTCATATGGCATAATTAGGTTTACTCAAGTATAAAAATGTCTGCATTTGTAATAGCTCTGGTGAATATTAGTAAACAGTAGAGGCCATTTTGTTTGCATGCCACAAAGGATGATCTTTTTGTGAAGCCTGTTGTGCAGGTAAGACGCAGGGGCTCTCTTCCAAGATGACTCAGCTCCTGACTGGCTTGTTCTGTGAATCAGTTCCTGGAAAATAATGTAAATTACAATGGGAAGTTACAAGTAGGGACAACTAGCATGAGGTTATTTAGCAATCAGAAATTAGGCATTTAGGTCAATTGGTGATGTAATAGAGGCAGATGTTATGGGATCATTGTAGTGTGTGTGTGTGTGTGTGTGTGTGTGTGTGTGTGTGTGTGAGAGAGAGAGAGAGAGAGAGAGAGAGAGAGAGCATATTACACTCACAGGTGTTGGGTATGCATTGCGATGCCTTGACCACAGGCGCTGACCGTAATCCTGCCTCTGCCAGGGATAGTAGAGGGTAGAAGAAAAATAGTGTAATTTATCAGCACTCTTGAAAAAATAACTCAAGGCTCCCCAAATTATAGAATATACCTTGTGATTAAACAGCTAATTATATACTGCCTTTGGTTCTCCTAAACTTGTTTCACATCTGATAGTCTTAGCTCCCCAAATAGGTTGTTAAAAGACATAGTTCCAGACAAAACTAGAAACTGTGAGTCCTCAGCCTTTTCTCTCATGGTATCCTCCAGCACCCTCTGTGGCCCACAGCATTAGTATCTTTAGTTATATCCTCTTTTTTCTTGTAGGACACTATACTCCAGGGTGACCTTTCCAATTAGGCAAATCGGGTTAGAATCGTAGCTCAGTACTTACCTCTGACCTGTGGCAATTACTTATCTCTAGGTCTCCTCATTGTTATAAGGCTAAACATATGGGGTTGTTGTAAAGATTAAACAAAGTAAGTTACTGAAATGCCTACACAGTGCCTAGCACATGTTAATAGTGTAATAAATGACACATATTTTTGCTTCTCCTTCCTCATATCCCTCAGTCACATTCTTTTCTTTTTTTAATTTATTTTTTATTTAAAAAAAAAAGAATTTTTTTTTCCATAGGGACAGAGAGACTCAGAGAGAGGGATAGATAGGGACAGACAGACACGGAGAGAGATGAGAAGTATCAAGCATCAGTTTTTCATTGCCATTGCGACAAAGGCACCGCGGGCCTTCAGCAGACCAAGCCACCCCTTGCTGGAGCCAGCGACCTTGGGTCCAAGCTGGCGAGCTTTTGCTCAAGCCAGATGGGCCCATGCTCAAGCTGACGAGCTTGGGGTCTCGAACCTGGGTCCTCCGAATCCCAGTCCGACGCTCTATCCACTGCGCCACCGCCTGGCCAGGCTCCCTCAGTTACATTCTACCTACATGTAACACTGTGCTCATTGGGGCTCTTTACTTGGCTGGCTTTCATAAATTATATTCCATAAATAAAAATTAAGAACTTTTAAATATAAAAAGGCTTTAGAAATGATCTGGACTAGAGGTTTTTGTTTTTTTTTAACAGAGACGGAGAGAGAGAGTCAGAGGGAGGCATAGGTAGGACAGATAGACAGGAACGGAGAGAGAAGAGAAGCATCAATCATCAGTTTTTCATTGCGACGCCTTAGTTGTTCATTGATTGCTTTCTCACATGTGCCTTGACCGCGGGCCTTCAGCAGACCGAGCCACCCCTTGCTGGAGCCAGCGACCTTGGGTTGAAGCTGGTGAGCTTTTGCTCAAACCAGATGAGCCTGTGCTTGAGCTGGTGACCTCGGGGTCTCAAACCTGGCTTCTCCTCATCCCAGTCTGATGCTCTATCCACTGCGCCACCGCCTGGTCAGGCTGGACTAGAGGTTTTCAAGAAGTGTTCTATGAGTGTTTCTAAGAGGCCTGCCCTGCTGCCCAAGGAAAGGAGACGTAGGACTCTGGCCCTTGGCCTCCTTTGACCAGAAAAATGCTGCTTTTATCAATTTTAAATAATGGGATTTTCTTATGATTTTATTTTGGCTATACAAAAGTGTTTTGTTAAAAAAATATATTGCAAAACCTTTTTAGCCAATACCTCGTTTTACGAGGTTAGAGATCACGGCCTTGATCCTTCCATCACGCCAAGACACCGGACTCTTTCTTGTAGCACTTTTCTTAATGCTACTGGACCAAACTCTACAGTGTACTCATGTGAGCCTTGGTCAGTAAAGATTTATTCAATGAAAAATAAATAAGTTAATAAATTTAAATTCATGCCAAAGTTTCACAACTGTTTAACAGTTTAATAAGCCACTTCTGTGAGCATTGACAATTCTTCCTAAGGCATTGGTGATTGCCAAGACTCTAAGTTTCATTACCCAATGTACCATAGTTAGATTTAGAAAGTGAACAAATCTTTGAAAATATTTTTGTTTTTTTACAAGGACAGAGAGAGAGTCAGAGAGAGAGGGATAGATAGGGACAGACAGACAGGAATGGAGAGAAATGAGAAGCATCAAAAATCAGTTTTTCATTGCCTTTGCGACACCTTAGTTGCTCATTGATTGCTTTCTCACATGTGCCTTGACTGTAGACCTTCAGCTGACTGAGTAACCCCTTTCTGGAGCCAGCGACCTTGGGTCCAAGCTGGTGAGCTTTTGCTCAAACCAGATGAGCCTGTGCTTGAGCTGGCGACCTCGGGGTCTCAAACCTGGCTCCTCCGCATCCCAGTCTGATGCTCTATCCACTGTGCCACCACCTGGTCAGGCTGAAGATATTTTAAGATAATTACTCAGTAGTACATATGTGCTACTAAATATTCAAACAGTATAAAAAGGTTGGCATAAAAGCCGATTGGCTTCTTCAGCACCAGCTTTCCTCTGAGCAAGACCAATGACTCCCTACCCACTGCTTAATCTCTATTAAGCATTTGACTTGTAGCTTATCAGATAGTCTATGCATTTATATAAATTCATATACAGTTTTAGTTTTCTTCGTATAAATGAAACCAGGCTCCTATGAGTTGATTTTTCTCCTCCTAACAGCATCATAGAGATGTTTTCAACTAACTATACATCAGTGCCACTCTGTTAAATGTCTTCACAGTATTTCCATTATACTTCATGATGTGTCACTAAAATGACCAAGTAAATGGTTTTCTTTCTTTTCCCATTACAAATATCTTTGCAATGAATATTTCTTTTTGTATACCTCTGTGTACACATTTGAAAGTATATTTCTAAATAAATATTTGGAAAATTCCAAAGTCACTGGGAAAAATTGATAGATGTAGGCATACTGCTTTCTAAATTTCATATTCTTTTATACTGTTTGTTCCCACTTGTAGATCATGAGTATGTTTCCTCATAATCTCAACCAATACGCAATATTGAAACTTGTATATTTTCTCTTTTAATATATTTTAAATTTTATATTTTTTAATTTTTGCATTCAGAAAAAAACTTGAAGTAATATTTTATGTCTTTGTTTATTGGTGGGCCAAATGTTTTTGTATGTGTTATTTCCTTTTAGATATTTTTTCCTGTAAATTATCTGTTTATATTGTTGCATATTTTTCTATTGGGTTGACTTTTTCTTATGAATTTTTAACTTCTTTATATATTTTGGATATTAGTTTCTTCTTATATATACTCTATACATTTTATCTTAATCGTTTGTTACATGTTACACATATTTTCTCTTCATTTGTTTAGCTTTTAACTTTGTTTATGGTCTTCTTGAAATACAAGAGTTACATTTCCATACAGCCATATTCATCAGTTTCTTTCCTTTCTGACTTCTGCAAGTCCTATCAGCTCTTTCTCCCAAGTTCAAACACTTCTCTTCACCTTTCTTTCTCCAGTTCTTGCCCATGACACTATTTCCTCTTGTAAGGACCACTGCAGTTGCCTCCTAACTGATCAACTAGCTTTTGCTCCTATCTCTCCACAACATATTCTCCACTTAAAAATGGCTGTCAGATATTACTCTTCTCCATAAACCTCTTTAATTGCTTCACATCACATTCAGGATGAAATTCAAACTTCTTACTCTAGCTTACAAAACCCTGAATGGTCTGGCTTTCCCCTCAGACTTCATCTTACATGGGTACAATGCTTCAGCTCCATAAATATGAAATTTCTCAACCAAGCTAAATTTATTCTCAGTTTATAGCCTTTGCACTAATTATTCTCCGGGAATAGAAAGCATTCTTTCCAGGTCTTGGGCTTGCTCCTTGCCATTCACATTACAATTTCAAATGAATCTATCTCTTCAGAGAAGATATTTTCTCCCAATATAGCCAAGGTAACATTTTTCCCAAATGGAAACTTTATTTTAAGTTTTATGTACTTGATCCTTCACATGGTATCCATGTTCTTTAAATTTTATTAAAATTAAATTTATTGAGGGGGACATTGGTTAATAAAATTATATACCATAGGTTTCAGGTGTACATTTCTATACATTATCCTCATGTTGCATTTTGTGCTCATTGCCCAAAGTCAAATCTCCTTTTGTCGCCATATGTTTGATCCCCTTTACCCTTTCCTACCTGCCCTTCTTCCCCTTTCCAGTGGCCAAAATATAGAACAACCCAAGTAGCTTTTGATCCTCATATCCTGCTTTAATTCTCACCACAACACACACATGACTATTTGATCCTCTTTTTATTGGTTTATTGTCGGTTGAATAATTAATCTACTTATCTATATAGCCACTCAGCTGCTCATCCATCTATCCATTTACCTTTCTATTCACTTACATAAGTGTTTATCCACCCATCCATCCATTTAACCATCTCTTGTCTTTGATTTTGTCACTAATATTTTACTGCTATTTATTGGGGTGAGGGGAAGAAATGGAGATAAATACAGGGTAGGGCAAAAGTAGGTTTACAGTTGTTCATGTGAAAAAAAAGACAGTAATTAATTAATAATAATACAAGAATAAACTCTTGACCAGGCGGTGGCGCAGTGGATAGAGCATTGGACTGGGATGCTAAAGACCCAGGTTCGAGACCCTGAGGTCGCTAGCTTGAGCACGGGCCCATCTGGCTTGAGCAAAAGCTCATCAGTTTGGACCCAAGGTCGCTGGCTCCAGCAAGGGGTTGCTCGGTCTGCTGAAGGCCCGTGGTCAAGGCACATGTGAGAAAGCAATCAGTGAACAACTAAGATGTTCCGATGGCAATGAAAAACTGATGATTGATGCTTCTCACCTCTCTCCGTTCCTGTCTGTCCCTATCTATCCCTCTCTCTGACTCTCTCTCTCTCTCTCTCTGTCCCTGTAAAAAAAAAAAAAGAATAAACTCTTATGTTTTGCATACTTACAACTATAAACCTACTTTTGTCCCACCTTGTATATATGATTAATTGTAGAATGGCCATAAAGTTTATTATTCAAATCAAAACACTTTTGAGAGTAAAAGGAATTATAATTACACTGGGGTAAGAGGTATAACTTTGTTTACGGTCTTTTTGAGAACAAGATTTACATTTCCATAAAGCCATATTCATCAGTTTCTTTCCTTTCTGACTTCTGCAAGTCCTGTCAGCTCTTTCTCCCAAGTTCAAACACTTCTCTCCACCTTTCTTTCTCCAGTTCTTGCCCGTGACACTATTTCCTCTTGTAAGGACCACTGCAGTTGCCTCCTAACTGATCAGCTAGCTTTTGCTCCTGGACTTGCTCTTTGCCATGTCTCAGGCATATGGCTACCCAGTTAACTATCTAAGTTCTTTTATTTAAATTATTGAATCTTTATAACCTTTTTAATACCTGGTATGCTTTTTATGCCCACACTTATTCTTTAATAAGGCTATTGACTGTTCTAATACTTTTACTCTTCCTAATGAATTTTACATTCATATTATCAAATTCACATTAAGTCTCTTTCTAGGAATTAAGTTACATTTTTAGCAGAAATAATATTCAGAAATGACATTATTTAGAAGCATAGTATAGCTGTCTTCCTTTATTTCAGTTGTTAAATATTTTTCAGAACAGTTAATGATTTTTTTATATGGGTCCTACATAATTATTTTTAACATTTTCTAAATTTTTATATATACTGCTCACAAAAATTAGAGAATATTTCAAAGCTTCATATTCATTTTGAAATATGCCCTAATTTTTGTGAGCAGTTTATTTTGCTGTGCTGATGTAAATGGGGCATGTATTGTTTCACTTTATTTTCTGACCTATTGGTATGTAGAAAAGCTCTTAATATTTGCTTATTTAGTTTATAACCATTTAGAGCCCTACTTCAGAATTTTTTTATTTTGTGACAGAGACAGAGAGAGAAACAGAGAGAGGGACAGACAGACAGAAAGGGAGAGAGATGAGAAGCATCAATTCTTCATTGTGGCTCCTTAATTGTTCATTGATTGCTTTCTATATATGTACCTTGACTGGGGATTGGAGGGCTACAGAAGAGCGAGTGACCCCTTGCTCAAGCCAGTGATCCCATGCTCAAGTCGGATGAACTCACACTCAAGCCACTGATCTCGAGGTTTTGACTTCAGGTTTTTCGAACCCAGGTACTCTGCGTCCCAGTCCAACATTCTGTCCACTGTGCCACTGCCTGGTCAGGCAGAAAATATTTTTCTTTTATTCATGTTATTAGTGTAGGAAATATATTTTGCTCTCTGTGGAAGATTGTATTCATTATTTATTATTTTATTATATTTTATTTTATTTGAGAGAGTTAAGGAGAGCGAGAAAGACAGGAACATTGAGTTGCTCCTGTATGTGCCCCGACCCAGGGCTGAACCAGCAACACACTTCGGGGTGAAACTCCAACCAACTGAGCTATCTGGCCAGGGCTTAACTTTTAGTGATTTTAGAGAGACATAGTAAGGGAGAGAGAGAGGAGAAGGAAGGGAAGCTTTTGTTATTCTACTCAGTTGTGCATTTTTTTGGTTGCTTCCTGTGTGTGCCCTGACCAGAGATCAAACCTGGAACTTTGTTATTTGGGGATGATATTCTTAACTGACTGAGCTAAATGACTGAGCTAACCATCCAGGGTGTGGAAGATTGTATTTTTTAAAGGTGGCTTCAATAGGATCTCCCATGCTGTGTGCTCTTCTAAATGTGACCTTGCCACTTCACCACCAAGAGTCCTTTATATTGCATTGGGGCTTAGTACTCCTTTGTAACTAGTAGCATGCAGCAGAGGGATGCTGAATGTTTTACAGCTTCTGTCTAGTTCTCTTGAAACACCCTCCTTTGGATGAACGTTCCCTATTGGGGTGCTTTTCAGTATACGGACGCCATGCAGTGAGGAGTCCAAGCCACATGCAGAGGCCATGACAGGTAGATATTCTGATTAATAGCCTCAGATAAGTGCTTATCTTTTCCCAGGCACCAGCCATGTGAGTAGAGAAGCTTCCAAATGATTCTAACTCCAGTCGTTTTAGTCACCCCCAGCCATTTGACCTAGCCGTCAGGCCCCCACATTGAGGAGTAGAGACAGGCCATCCCCTCCGTGCCCTGTCCAATGTCCTGACACTGAATCTGTGAGTACTAACTTTGGGGTTGTTACATATCAATGGTAAATGGAACACTCATGAATCAGTGCGTAGAATAAGGAGTCATAGTCCCTCTGCCATTTGTTAGCCTTAGGACAGTGGTTCTTAACCTTTTTTGAGGTACCAAACCCACCAGTTTCATATGCGTATTCACCAAACCCTTCTTTAGTGATAAATAAAATATGATTTTTTTTCCAAATTCAAGACATAGGTATATGTTTTTTTACTGGTGCACAAAATGAGCCATGCATGAACATCACCTTGCTCAAAGAACAAAACCAACAAAGTGCGTGAACTCACAACAAATTACGGTATTACTTTATTCTGGCCTCCGTGGCAGAGGCTTCTCTGGACCCCTGAGACCAACTCATCGAACCCCTAGGGTTCGATAGAACCCAGGTTAAGAACCACTGCCTTAGGACCTTCATCATATCAATAAAGCTTTTCTGGACTTGCCTCTACAGTGGGAACAGTGCTATCTGCCTTTCCAAAACCCCATAGAATCAAGTGAGAGAAGAATGTGCAAGCCCTTTGTAAAGATGGATGCAAAAGTGGAGAGCACGCTCCAGTGAAGAGATACCTAAACCTAAAGGCTAACTTTTGAGTCAAGTATATATTTTTTCTAACGTCAGACAGGTGTAATGATTTCCCTGGAAAGAACTGGCCTGAAAGGAGGTCCTGGCCCCAGGGAACCACAGGCTTATCTCTGAAACATGAAAAGAACTCTGCTTGTAACAATAAGTGACTGAATTTTTTCCTGGGAAAGGCAAGATTTGTGGGGCTGTGTTTAGGACTCAAGAAATCTAGATAGCTCATATATGACCCAAGGTAAAACCACAGCTGCTAGAGATATCTCAACTTTGTTGAGGTTTTTCTTTACAGCCTAAGTTCACCACATTAAAAACAATCAAAACCACTTGTTGGGAGAGCTGCTTACTGTGTTACTCCAAAGCAAACCAAGGCCTAAGCCAAAATGGCTTAAATCTCCAACATGAACTGCCAGAGCCGTCAATGATTACGTTTCCAACAATTAAATAAAATTGGGTTCCAATTTCCATGCAACCCAAGAAAACTGAAGTTAGGGAAAGTGTTTGACCTTAAGAAGAGCATTGGGAGAGTGATCTCACTCCCAGTGTTTCCACTCTGCTTCCCCGTGAATCTAAGAAAGTGTTTGCACAGAAAGAATAAAGATTGGAGCTTCCTGACTTATATTCCTGGGTTCTCAAAACCAATTGCTGCTCACCCTCTTTTTGAATCTATTAACTCTGCTGCATCTGAAACAATCAAGCATCCCTTTGAGCTGTCTGTTTTAAGAATTTTACAGCTGTGAATGGGCAAATGAATAGGATTTATGGTTTAAAGGCAGAATGAGCTACTGGAGAGGACATTTGCTTTAAGGCAGTGGTTCTTAACCTTTTTTGAGGTACCGAACCCACCAGTTTCATATGCGCATTCTCTGAACCCTTCTTTAGTAATAAATAAAATATGATTTTTTTTTTCCCAAATTCAAGACATAGGTATATGTTTTTTTACTGGAGCACAAAACATCACCTTGCTCAAAGAACAAAACCAACAAAGTGCATGAACTCTCAACAAATTACGGTATTACTTTATTCTGGCCTCCGCAGCAGAGGCTTCTCTGAACCCCTGAGACCGAACCCCTAGGGTTTGATAGAACCCAGGTTAAGAAGCACTGCTTTAAGGTCTTGGTTCCGATCTTACTGCATGCATGTTAACAGCATTAACTTCAGCTACCTACCTAAACTCTTTGAAACTCAGAAATAGGGTAAATAGGGAAAATAATATTTACCTACTCATGTGACTGTGAGGATTAAATGGCTTCATGTTTGGGGAAACAAAGTTATGTTGACATTTTTACCACAACTTCCCTGGGTCATCTCCTCTATAAACATTACTGCTGAACATCCCATCAGTCTCCTTCCTCTTTCTCAATTTCCTCCAGGTATTTCTGGAACTCACCATGTATTTCTACACATACTCACATGGCTCTCAGGCCTCATAAAGTTTAGAATAAAACAGTCTTCCAGCCTCAGCCCATAGGTTTAAGGCCAGAGATTAGATATAATTTCCTCTTTACAATACTATTTTCCTTCTTCCTACTGACTCACCTTTCTGTTCAAGTCCATAACTACCTCTTACCTGTATGTAAATCAACTCATGAAATAAACTTGGGAATCATCAGACCTCCTACTTCCTAGGCACAACCAGATACCTGGCACAGAGCTTCTCACATACATTTTCCAATTTATTGTAGGGGAGGCTAAGTGACATATCCAAGATCACATAGAACACAAACTCAGGTCTTGTGACACTACAGAGCCTCTTCCATACGCAGCAGTTGGAGTTAGGCACTGCAACAACATTGCATGGTCTCCAAGCTGGCATTGTCTCTTTCTCATCAGTGACTTTGGAAGAGTCTACTCTGGGACAGGAACCTCAAAGGCTGTTTTGTGGCTTAGCCTGCTAGCTGCCTTTCATGCTATTGACCTCCAAACGTCATCCTAAAAAAATCTATGATGCCCTCTCACTCAGCAGGAAAAAAGAAATCACATCTTTATTTTTTACCCTTGGCAAATATTAGAGTATACTTTTTCTGAGTAAATAATTATTCTTTGTATTTAATTTCTATTGTGTATTCACAGTTTCCGTTTATGGGCAGAGCCATGATTTAAAATAAGCCGACCTCATAAAATTTCATGTTCAATATCTTCCCTTCTCCTTTACATGTTAAGTGCTAGGATAATTCTTGGGAGTATTGGCAGAGAAGTGAGGTAGTGCTGTCACACCTACACACAGAACAATCCAGTGAGTTTTGATTCCTCATCAAAGTTACAGACTAGCTGGCATCCAGATTTAGGTGCAAATGACTTGCACATAAAGCTCATGGGAGGCAACTTAGCTACCTCAGCCAGCCAACTCCCATGAATCCCCCTGTATCTCAGAAAGCTAATATGTTGAAAGTCAGTGTATCACTGATTAACAGTCAAGAAACTAATAACTACACTAGCATAATCAAAAGAGATGCACAGTTGGTTAAAATGATCCCTTGGAGTACGTTGTATAAAGAAGGTCTGCAGGCCTCCCCAGGTCTTAGCCAAATATTTTCTACATTTTTGGAGGGTCTGGACTACAGACAGAAAAATATAAAAAGCTCTTTCTTGGCTCTATCTTGGAGACTCCTGAGGAGATCGGAAAATCACAACTGCATTATTTTGTATAAGGGAATTTATATGACTAGAAATAGAACTATTAAGTTATAAGCAGAACTTTTATTATTAGGAGTGTTTGGTAGGAAATGTCTCAATAATTTCCTTAAATCCTTTCACATCGTTCTTGTTCAGATTTCACTTCATTTCTGTGTCTTTGTAGACTTTGGGGCAGGAATTTAAATCAAACTGAAACTTGTATCAAAACCATAACCACCAGACTAACTTGCTAACCCTGAACCAAAGGTAGAACAATCAATCAATATTGATTTAGGACACAGGCTAAATAAAAAGGTTCATTAAAAACTTTTTCTTTTTGAAATGTCAATGAATAGGTTAGAAATAAACCGTTTTTTTCTTTTTAGATCAAGAATATCAAAATATTCTCAGACATAAACTGAACAAAATGTATGGACTGTAAATTCCAAGGTCTGTAGTTAAAGGGAGAAATTGGGATCACTGCTGGGCATTAAGAAGATATGTTTTGCAAGTTACTTGAGACATTGGGGATATTAATAAGCTTTTTCCCCATAGCCACGGCTCATTTCTTGCCAGTGCCGCACCCCTTGACTTCAGGAAGTTGACAGTCTGAAGCTGGGATTGATTCCCACAGTCTCCTGATGTTGCATTGTCTTGGATTGGCTAGGACACTTTTAACCCATCAAAGCATTGTTCTATGTACTTCTATTAGCTCCTGGAGCTTATAAAGTGGATTAGGTACAGCTCCAGCTTTCTGAAAGCATGAGAAACAAAACAAAAACTAATTTTCGAAAGGTATTGTAGAAAAACTCTCCCTTTTATGCTTGCATTATTTAAAATAATTACCATAATACCTGCACTTTGCTTTCTCTGATGAGACTTCAACTTTTTGTACTAGACAAAAATCAATCTCAGGACTGCTTTGTATGCTAAAACTTGCAGGGCAACAGGGCTCTTCACTGCAGCTTTACATTTCCATTAGTGTTCAAAGGAATGATAGTCACGCAGCTCACATTAGAGCCCTGTAGTCTCAACTAAGTGTGACAGGAAATTACTCTGAACACTTCAGGGGACCATTGTTCTCCAACTCCTACCCCATCTCTACATACCAAAAGTCTCACTGTTGTCACCTATTTTTAGTTTAGCTCAATTTGTGCTACAGATAAGAGCTTCCATTTGAAAATAACATCTGACACTTACTGAGTGCTTACAATGTGCCTGATACTGTGGCAAACACCATATATATTAACTGATTTAATGTTTCGCACAAAACCGTGAGGGAGGCGCGATTATTGCCATTTCACACAGAAAGAAAGTAGAGGCATAATGTTTTCCATTTCTTGAGTATGTAGGCTTTGTGAGAGCCTGACTTACTTTGTTCATGCTATATTCTGAGCATCTGGAAAAATACCTGGCACCTAATAGGTAATTAGTAAATACTTGTAAAATAAACGGATGAATGAGTGAATGCACAAACAACCCTAGGTCGCAACAAGGACCCAGAAAGTTGTATAGCTAACTGGGACCCATACTCATCTGTCTGACCTGACGCCCCTGCCCTTCCAATCCTCAGCACATGGTTTCAAGCAATGCGGCTACTCTGCAATCTTACTCATCTCAGAAGAGGAAAGCATGGCCACCTTCTCATTGTTAGAGCCTTTGTGAAATGACCAGCCAAAGCAGGACCAAATTTAGGTCCTTAAGGCTGTCATTGCTGTTTGCTTGGGTTTAATGTAAACAGTCCACCGATCTGATGCTGTAACATAGTGTCATGGCATCAGATAGAACTCGTAAGCTCTCAGTGTTCCAGTTCCATTAACTGTGAAATAGAAATAAGTACCCATATTTCCCCATGTAAAAGACGCACACTTTTTCGAAAAATTTGGGGTCTAAAAACTGGGTGCATCTTATACAGTGGTTGTAGAATTTTTTACTTACATTTCCCACTTTTCCGTTCTTCTTTCTGTGCTCACTGTTGAAGACAGTGATTTGTCATCAGACACAGTTGAGGACAAGCTAATGGATGGGAGTTTTGACAGTGATGAGGAGTTGTATGAATTTTATGATGAATAAAACTTGAGTTCAATAATTTTATGTAATACATATTTTTTCAAATTTCGGGCCCCAAAATTAAGGTGTGTCTTTGTAAAGCCAATAGCCAGGGTCAGGATCACAGCCGCCTGGCCAGTGCAGGTTTGCATTAGATTCGGACAGTCCGTAATGTAACACAGGAGCCACGAACTGATGAGCCATCAGCTTTAATTCTAGCTTGCACCCGGCAGGCAAGCAAAAACACACACTGGGCTCCAAAACCCACACATTCAGTGCTCACAAAGCTACTGACTTATCCAAGTTTCCTAGAATCAAAGGTTTCTAGCTCACCAGATTTATTCACCGCTGTTTCCCATCTCCTTCTCTCTACACAACTGGCTTCTTTCTCAGCACTCTGCCATCATGGCTGCTTCTCCTGGCCTCCATGTGGCCTTAATCTGCTCTCCTCTCTAATACTTCAGGAACCAAGAGAGAGCAAGCTTCTGCCCTGCCCCACTTTATAGTATAGAATCAAAAACCTCCAATCCAATTACACAAACAAGCAAGTCTCCAATACAAAGCCACCCATCCGAGGCATAATGGGATTCCTCAGGAGGGCGCACCACCCTACATCATCCTATCAGTCAAGGGTGTGGGGAAAAACTTACTCTTAAAACTAAGCCTTAGGCTATAACGACCCGGCCTGCCCACAGCCTGACCCAGAACACACATTAATATCAAGGAACTTCCATGTGGGCAGTGCCATCTTCAACAAAGTGAGATAATATATTTTATCTGCCCAACAGTCTTATACATTGGAACATCTTATACATGGGGAAATATGGTCTATTTCCCTCAATAGGTATTGTGAGGATTCAATGAAAAAAAGATATAGCTAAAACACCAAATACCAATGTCTTGCTCATAGGAGGCATTCAGAAATAGTTGTTTTTTTCCTACTCCTATTGAATCGGATGCTGTCACCCATTTTTGTATAGGTGCCAACATTTTCCACTCTCTTCCTTTCAAACAAAATGTGGAAGAGCAAACCCGAACCAGGACAGTCACCATGGGGTATTGAGGATGTAAACGTTCTAAATTTGTACTGACTGTTCTCCTGCAGGTAAAAAAAGAAAGAAAAAAAAAGTCCTTTGTAGTTATTTCAGCAAGTGTGAAATACTCTGAGATAACTTTGGCATTTGTGGACAAGGAAAAACTCCAGCCTGACCAAGGACTGCGTATGCTGGAAGAGCGCCTGATTATGAAAGGCTGCAGGTAACATTCTAAGGCTCTAGCTGTTTTGAGGTTAAGGCAGGCACCTTTTCAGAATTTTTATTCTGAAAAGAAATAGAAATTATAACTGAACATTACAAAGTATTTAAATTTTAAGAAAGCCTGCATTTAAAAAACATACATATAAAGCTAAAATACTTATTTGAGACTATTGCTTACAGAAAAAGAAAAAAATGCTTTCCAAAGGCTTAGTACTATTGCTTGATCTCTGTAAATTGTCTTGGAACAACCAGAATAAGGCCTTTAGTGCGATGTTTCCCCCAGGTAGTAAAACCAGATTTGTGAATGGAATTTGGAAAAGGGAATGATAAAGTAAACCGGAAGTCCCCACGGGCCCCTTTCCTTCTGCCTCGGGCAGGGCTGTGTCAGTAGCAGTGAGGCGAGGGGAAGGCTGTGCTGGCCTTCATTTCCCAGGCTCCTCCGCAATTCTTCCTTTCGCCTGCCATCTTCTTTCCTTTCCCTCTCATCTTTCCACTGCCCATTCTAGCTAGCTATTTATTTATTTATTTATTTATTTGTTTATTTATTTATTTATTTATTTAATTCCATTGAATTTATTGCGGTGAAATTAGTCAATAAAGTTATATACATCTTGAGAAAAGGGGGGAAAAAACCATTCCAGCTATTTATATTTCTTGTCTTTGCTTCTTCCTTTTTTCTTGCGAGACTTTCTGAGTTTGGTAGGCTTAGCGATACCTGTTAACACCTCTCCCAAGGGGTTAAATGCAAAAGATTTTATTTAAAGTTAATTGAAAATATTTAAAACATCTGAAAAATTAAAATTCTTTTGAACGCCTTTTGAGATCATTTGATACAGACTGGGGTGTAGCAAAGAAGGACCGTGCGTGCCAGCGCTGCAGATGTTGGCAGATCTCACGCAAACTAAATAAGGGTGTCTTTAGTCAGTACCATGATAACCCTCTTGAGAAACTTAAAGTATACTTTGGAGGTAACCTAACTCGCTTTCTGTGAGGGTAATAGCTGGCAAAATGATCAACCCTGTATTTTCATGATATGATTATCAAGTTTAATAAGATTCTAAAGATATTTGTCTCAGTCCTGAGTGTCTAAAGTCAACTTTAAATTTCTTATCCATAAACCAAAGCATTTAGTATTCTCCTATTACCACCTTCTCCTTCTCTAGCATATTTAGGAAAGTGACAATAATACAAAACCCATAGTACAGTCTTCATAATATAACTACATGTCAAATATTAATTATTTCATTGGGTAACTACCTGCTCACAAAAATTAGGGGATAAGGGAACGTGCCAGTACTTTCAGCCTTTTGTATTGCACATTTT
Organism: Rhynchonycteris naso; assembly: GCA_037038555.1. Taxonomy (NCBI): domain Eukaryota; kingdom Metazoa; phylum Chordata; class Mammalia; order Chiroptera; family Emballonuridae; genus Rhynchonycteris; species Rhynchonycteris naso. The sequence goes on along the minus strand of CM073000.1, from coordinate 172,658,975 downwards.
CACCAATAAAATAAAAGTTGGTTTTGCATCTCATTTGCATAATCAAACAACTTTCTTTGACTTCTTTGCCTTTCTGATGTTCTTGTTTAATAAAAAAAAAATCAAATCCTTTTTTTTTTATCACTTCACATTCATTTTGAAATATTCCCTAATTTTTGTGAGTAGTGTATCTTTGGGTAATAAACCTTTTCTCTTTTCCTGTAACCCTATTTACTTCTTTTCTACCCATCCTGGCAAGTTCATTTATCCTACAGAAACTGAGTGCCTACAAGCACATTATGCTGTGTGCTGGGCATTAGAAACATAATGGTGACCAGGCAGATGTGCTAGGTCATCCTGGAGCTTAATGTCTACTTGTTCCTTAAGTGCCTAATTTCTTACCAGCTTCTCAATGACTTCAAAGAAAAAAGCTAATTTCTTGACTTGGATGTCAATACTTTCAAACACAGCAATGCTAGTCTCCCAAATACGATGAATCCTACTTGAAGGCAGAAACAGTTTGGCTTGTAAGAGTATCCCTTGAAATTAATAATTTATCAAGCTTTGTAAAGTATTTACAAGGTGTGACTCATTAGATATGATAAGATCTATCACAAGTAAAACCCAGATGAAGTCTTTAAGCAATATAAGGCCCTGTATATACATACATTTTTCCTTTTTTCTACTTTTGAGTTAACTTTATTTTTTTTAAATGTGACAGGTAGTTTTATTTGCCTTAGCTTTTTTAATCTTCACAATGATCTTGTAAATTGCATATACTTATCATGCCCACTTTATAGCTGAGGGGACTTGGATGACTCAAGGTCATATACGTAAGATTCTAGAAATTGAATCCAGTCAGTCTGGTCCCAGATTCTGTACTTTTCATCTCTGTTGGGCAAACAGGTGTGAAACGAGTATGTTTAGGTTTGCTTGCTTTGCATTGGCCCAGGCAATGAAGGGCTGGCGAGTCCTGCTGAGGCTGGTGGGGGCCTGTGAGTCCTGGAGAGTCTGGAGAATGAGTGGAGCTTTGGGATCCCTGAGTGAGAGGGAAGTGGTCTTCCCTGCCTGTTTGCTCGTTGGCCCACCATTTTCTGGCTCCACAGTTCCTTTACCATCAGCCCGAATTTAATGAGAACCTGCATCTACATAAACATGGCCATAGCCACTGACCTTACAATCACTCTGCTTTATTTTTATTTTATTATTTTTTATTTGAATTTATTGGGGTGACATTGGTCCACAAAATCGTGCAGGTTTCAAGTGTACATACAACCTGACAAAATTTCCTCTGTACACTGTATTGTGTGCCTATCTCCCCAAGCACAGTCTTTTTCCGTTAAACTTCTGCACCCCGCCCTGTGCCCACTTCCATATCCCTCCCTACTCCCATTTCCCCCTAACTGTCACCACACTGTTGTCTCTATCTATGTGTACATATGCACACATACTTTTTGCTTAATTCCATCACCTTCTTTCATCCAGCCTCCCAACACTCTTCCCCACTGAGAGCTGTCAGTTTGTTTCATATATCCATTCCTCTGTTTCTATTTTGTTTTGTCAGTTTATTTTGTTCAGTAGATTCCACATATAAGTGAGATAATATAACACTGTCATTCTTTAGCTGGCTTACTTCACTTAGCATATTATTCTCCAGCTTCATTTATGCAGTTGCAAAGAGTAAAATTTCCTCCTTTTTTATAGCTGCATAGTATTCCATCATGTAAATGCACCACAGATTTTTTTTTATCCACTCATCTCCTGATGAGCATTTTGGCTGTTTCCAGTATTGATCCCAGTAACCATGGAATCAGTTCAGTAACCCCACACTCAAGCCAGTGAGCCCATGCTCAAGCTGACAACCATGGCGTTTCAAACCTGGGACCTCAGCATCCTGGTCAATGCTCTATCCAACGTGCCACCAACAGGCTATATACCACATTTTCTTTATCCAGTCCTCTATTGATGAACACTTTGGTTGTCTTTATGTCTTGGCCACTGGAATAATACTGCGATGAAGATGGGGGTGCAGCCTGACCAGGCGGAAGAGCAGTGGATAGACTATCGGACTGGGTTGTGGAAGACCCAGGTTTGAGACCCCGAGGTCGCCAGCTTGAGTGTGGGCCCATCTGGTTTGAGCAAAAGCTCGTCAGCTTGGACCCAAGGTCACTGGCTCCAGCAAGGGGTTGCTCAGTCTGCTGAAGGCCTGCGGTCAAGGCACATGTGAGAAAGCAATCAATGAACAACTAAGGTGTTGCAACGGCAACGAAAAACTAATGATTGATGCTTCTCACCTCTCTCCACTCCTGTCTCTATCTATCCCTCTCTCTCACTCTCTCTCTGTTCCTATAAAAAAAAAATGGGGGTGCATAGGTCTATGTGAACAAATGTTTTCAAGTGTTTTGGGTAAAAACCTAGTAAAAAATTGCTGGGCCACATGGTAATTATTCTTAATGTTTTGAGAAACTGTCATACTGTTTCCCATGGTGGTTGTACCATTTTACATTCCCACCATCAGTGAAGGAGGGTTCCTTTTTCTTTACAACTTCGCCAATACTTGTTATTATCTGTCTTGAAAATAGTCAGTCTAACAGATGTGAGGTCATATTTTATTGTAGTTTTAATTTGCATTTCTCTGATAGCTAGTGAAGATGAGCATCTTTTCATATATCTCTTGACCATCTGTATGTCATCATAGGAGAGATGTCTGTTCCCTCTGTCCATTTTTTAAATTGGATTGATTGTTCGGTGTTGAGTTTTATGAGTTCTTTACCTATTTTGAATATTAACTCCTTGTCAGAGCTGTTTTTTGAGAATATCATCTTTCATTTAGTTGGCTGCCTTTTTGTTTTGCTGTCAGTTTCTTTTTCTGTACAGACACTTTTTAGTTTGATTTAGTCCCATTTCTTCTTCTTTTTTTTTTTTTTTGCCTTTAGTTCTTTTGTCTTTGGGGTCAAATTCACAAAATGTTCTCTACAGCCAAGGTCTGTAAGTATAGTGCCTATGTTTTCTTCTATGTTAATTTATTGTTTCAGATGTTATATTTAGGTCTTTGATCCATTTTGAATTAATTTTTGTACAGGGGAACAAATTGTAGTCTAGTTCATTCTTTTGCATTTGGCTTCCCAATTTTTCTGGCACTATTTATTGAAGAGAACTTCTTTTCTCTGTAGTATATTTTTGGTTCACTTGTCAAAAATTATTTGCCAATATATGTAGTTTTATTTCTGGTCTGTCTATTCTGTATGCTTCATCTCTCTGTATGTATGCTTGTGTGTGTGTTTCTACCAATAACATGCTGTTTTTATTATCATAACTCTGTCATATAATTTGAAGTCAGATAGTTTTATACCTCTGGCTTTGTTCTTTTTTTCCTCAGGATTGCTTTGGCTATTAGGGGTCTTTTATGGTTCCACATGCATCTGATAATTCTTTTCCTATTCTTTTTTTAAAAGTGACATTGGGATTTTAATGGGCATTGCATTAAATCTGTATATTTTTTAAATGTTGATTTCAATTTATTATGTTTACATAGAATCTAGTGTTCCTAAATCTGTATATTGCTTTGGGTGATAAGGCCATTTTAATGATGTTGATTTTTCCAATCCATGAACACAAAATATCTTTTTATTTTATTGTGCCCTTTTCAATCTCTTTTAACAATGCTTTATAGTTTTTAGTATATAGGTCCTTAATATCCTTTGTTATGTTTATTCCTAGGTATTTTATTTTTTTGTTGCAATTGTAAAAGGAATTTTTAGCATATAGGAAAGCAGTGACTTTTGTATATTGATTTTGTATCCTGTGACTTTACTATATTTATTATTCGTAGTATGATGGAGTCTTTGGGGTTTTCTATATACAGAATCATGTCATCTGCAAAAAGTGACTTTTCTTCTTTTCCAATTTGGATGCCTTTTATCTCCTTCTCTTGCCTGATTGCTCTGGCTAGAACTTCCAGAACAAAACCCTGGCCAGACTCACTAAGAAAAAAAGACAAATGACTCATATAAACAAAGTCAGAAATAAAAGAGGAGAAGTTACCACGGAATCATAGATATACAAAGGAGTTAGCTTTATTTTTAAAGTTCTTTTAAACTAGAAGTATAATTTACATATAATAAAATAGACCTTAAGTTTTTAGTTTAATGAATTTTGATAAATGCATTGGTTATAAAATACATACCTCTATTAGAAGAGAACATTTCTATTATCCCAGAAAGTTTCTTTTCCCCATCCAGTGAATTCCTTCTTTTCCCCAATCCAGAGCCCACCACAGATCCAAATTCTCTGACCATGTTTTAGGTTTGTCTTTTCTTAGACTTAATATAAATAGAGCGAGATAGTATATACTTTTGTATTTTTTTCTGCCTAAATATGATGTTTCTGAGATTCATTCGTACTAGTGAGTATATCAGTAATTCCTTTTTAACTCTGAGTAGCATTCCATTGTATAGGTATACCACAATTTATTTACCCATTTAGTTGTTGATGAACATTTGGGTTGTTTTAGTTACTATAGTAATGATTCTTTTACAGGTCTCTTTATGAACATTTTTCTTTTTCTTTCTCTTGAGTGAAGACAGAGAATGGGATTCAGGGTCAAAAAAAGGTTTATGTTTAACTTTATAAAAAATTGCCAAACAATTCTTCAAATAGTAATATTTTACATTTCCATAAGCAACATATGACCATTCCAGTGGCTCCACTTCTGCAATAATAATTTGTATGCCAGTGTTTTTATTATTAATTTCTTGAATACTTTATATATTATGTAACTAAGTTCTAAGTGAAAAATGTTTATGTGAATGTTTTCTCCAAATATCTGGATTTCTCATCAATGTTCTCTCAAATCTATTCCTATATCTTATTTATTTTCATCTTTCATCCTCAGTTAATTTAGACTTTTAAAATAAAAATGGTAAGAATTCTTTCTTTTTAAAAATTGTTACATCATTTCTTCTCTGAAGAAGTAAACACAGAATGTCTTTCCTAATTAAATGGGATAAAGGCCAGAAGATAAATAAATCAGAAGATAAAATTTAAAATAAATTTATAACACAGGGTTGAAGATTTTTTTTAAAGAAATGAGAATGGAAGGACATATACCACTGTAAGCATAGAATACGAAAAAGTGATGAGAAAGAACCTTGAGAGAGGTGCAAAAGAGGGGAATGATTAATGTTGCCAGGCTGATGGGAGTTGGGAAGAGATATATCAAGCAGACAAGGGGTGCAGTTCACTTAGGAAAGATACCTGGCATTTTATGTGAGAGAGAGGAATATTTTCTAGGATAAACCACATGTTAAGATACAAAAGAAGTCTCAGTAAATTATTTTTGTGTGACAGAGACAGAGAGAGGGATAGACAGATAGGAAGGGAGAGAGGTAAGAAGCATCAATTCTTTGTTGTAGCATCTGAGTTGTTCAATGATTGCTTTCTCAAATGTGCCTTGACTGTGGGGCTACAGCAGAGCAAGTGAACCCTTGCTCAAACCAGCGACCTTGGGCCAAAGCTAGTGACAATGGGATTATGTCTATGATCCCGTGCTCAAGCCTGATGAGCCCATGTTCAAGCCGGTGACTTTGGGGTTTCAAACATGGGTCCTCTGCTTCCCAGTTCAACACTCTATCCACTATGCCACCACCTGGTGAGGCAGTCTCAGTAAATTTAAGAAGGCTGAAATGGTATCAAACATATTCTCTGACTACAATGGCAGTGGTGGGATTCAAATAATTTTAACAACTGGTTCTGTGCCCTAATGACCGTTTTAAGTATTAATAAAACAATATACCTGTATGGCCAGTAGCTGCAGCCACCATCACAGGAATAAATGGCTTATGTCTGTTGACTCACCCAAAGAGAGAGAAAAGAATGATGCTGCATTTATGCCCTTCACTTGTGTTGCCTCAATTTAATTTGTCATCATGATGGTATGATCATGAACAGATCTTGCCGTCAGAGGCATGTCTTTTATTCATTTGATTATCTTGTCTTTATCTGAAAGGTTGTCAAAAAGTTCATTGGCAACATCAAGCATGAATGTTTTGGCATACTCCCCATCTGTGAATGGCTTTCCGTTTCTCACAATTGCTAAAGCACCAGCAAAGTTAGCCAAATTCCAGTCACCTTGTTGGGTCCAAACACGGAATTGCTGCTAACTAGCTTGCACTCTGCACAGTAGCTCTTGACATGCTTTCTTCCTGTTTTCCCCTGCTGGATATTTCAATGCAAATGTAGTATGGTGTGTGTTGAAGTGCCACTTTATATTTGACCGTTTCATCGATACAATTTTATCATTGCATATTAGACACACTGCAGAACCTGCTCTCTCCACAAAGGTGAATTCCTCTGTCCATTCTTACTGAAAAGTATGATACTCCTCATCTTTTCTTTCTTTTTAGCCATCTTCTTCGTTAAAAGGTTTTCTGCAATTAGCTAGCTGACTACTTGATTAAAAGGAGGGAAGTTTACTTTCTGACCTCACAACTACCCATGTACGTTACACATTATTCAATAAAAATTTGGTGTTGTCCCGGAGGACAGCTGTGATTGGCTCCAGCCACCTGCAACCATGAACATGAGCAGTAGGAAATGAATGGATTGTGATACATGAGAATGTTTTATATATATATATATTTATTTATTTTTAATTTATTAATTTTAGAGAAGAGAGACAGAAAGAGATAGAGAGAGAGGGAGAAGGGGAGAGGAGCAGGAAGCATCATCTCCCATATGTGCCTTGACCGGGCAAGCCCAGGGTTTTGAACTGGCGACCTTAGTGTTCCAGGTCGACGCTTGATCCAGTGTGCCACCACAGGTCAGGCGAGAATGTTTTATATTTTTAACATTATTATTTTTTCATTAAAGATTTGTCTGCGAGCCAGATGCAGCCATCAAAAGAGCCACATCTGGCTCACAAGCCATAGGTTCCTGACCCCTGATATAGACCGAAGAACAGAATAAAGAGCCCAGAAATAAGCCCACAACTTTATAGTCAATTAATATTTGATGAAGGAGGCAAAACATACACTGGGGTGAAAATAGTCTATTCAATAAATGGTGTTGGGAAAATTGGACAGATACATGCCAAAAAAGATTAAGCTAGATCATCTTCTTACACTATACACAAGAATAAACTCAAAACGGTTTAAAGACTTAAATGTTAGACTCAAAACTATAAAAGTCTTATAAGAAAGCATAGACAGTAAAATCTCAGCCATTTCTTCTAGCACTGTGTTTTCTGATATATCCCATTCGGCAATAGAAACAAAAGAAAAAATAGGCAAATGGCACTACATCAAACTAAGAAGTTTTCGCACAGCAAAGGGAACCATCAACAAAATGAAAAGACAGCCCACTGAATGGGAGAACATACTCACTAATGATACATCTGATGGACGAATATCCAAAATTTATAAAATTATGCAACTCAGTATCAAAAAAACAAATCCAATTAAAAAGTGGACAAAGAACCTGAAAAGTCACTTCTCCAAAGAAGACATACAGATAGCCAATAAACATGAAAAGGAGCTCAAAGTTACTCATTATCATAGAAATGCAAATTAAAACCATAATGAGATATTGCCTCATACCTGTCAGAATAGCTATTACCAATAAATCAACAAACAAGTATTGGTGAGGCTGTAGGGAAAAGGGAACCTCATACACTGTTGGTTAGAGTGCAGACTGGTATAGCCACTACGGAAAAATAGTATAAAATTACCTCAAAAAGTTAAAAGTGGAACTGCCTTATGACCCAGTGATTCCACTTCTGGGACTATATCTGAAGAAATCCGAAACACTAATTTGAAAGAATATGTGCACCCCTACATTCATTGCAGCTTTGTTTACAATAACCAAGATTTGGAAGCAGCCAAAATGCTTCCATCATTAGATGAGTGGATAAAAAGCTATGGTGCATCTACACCAGGTGTTGGGAACCCACATATTATATGGCTCTCACGGAATTACATTTTAAAATATGTGGCCTTCATGGCTCTCTCAGCCAAAAAGTTTCCTGACCCTTGATCTACACCATGGAATACTGCTCAGCTATAAAAAAGGAGGAAATTTTACATTTTACAACAGTATGGATGGACCTGGAGAGTATTATGCAAAGTGAAATAAGCAGTCAGAGAAAAACAAATACCATAATTTCACTTATATATGGAATCTAATGAACAAAATAGAAATAGATTCATGTGTACAGAGAAAAGACTGAGAGCTGTCAAAGGAGAAGGAAGGTTTGAGGGCTGGGTAAAATAAGCAAAGTTTTTAGTTAAAAAAATAAAAACAAAAAACTCATAGGCACAGAGAATTACCAGAGGAATGATTACCTGAGGGAAAGGTGGATTAGGGGAGTTAGAAGAAGGTAAAGGGGGATAAATGTTGATAAAGGGAGACTTGACTTGGAGTATTTAACACATAATACAATATACAGATGATACAGAATATAACTGTACACCTGAGATCTATTTAATTTTATTAATCATTGTTACCATAATAAATTTAATAAAAATTTAAAAAATGTTTAAAAGGAATTATACTTCATAATCAAGTGGTATTTATGTCAAATATGCAAGGCTGATCAAAATAGATACTGGATAAAATCCAGTATCTATTTATGATGAAATCTCTCAGTAAACGAGGAATAGAGGGAAACTTTCTCAACCTAATAAAAATTGTCCAGATGATCCTCATCAGAGAAATGGTGCTGTGAGGAAAGCTTCCGATACCTCTCCCTGAAATTGCAACAAACTCAACAACTAGAGACAGAAAAACAATCTCAGGAGCATCTGAAATACACATACACCAAAGGTATGATTGGGCAAAATGGTAGCTAAATATATAATCCATTCTGAAGAAAATAAGATGAAGAATGGAGCACTTCACCTTCCTCACTGACTGAGCAAGGGCTGCATTCACTTGGAACTGAGAAAAAGCAAGGGCTGGGGGCATGGAAAAAAGCTGGGCTAGGTTAGAGACGTTCAAGCCGAGAAGAGAGTGTTCCCACAGCTCAACTCATATGAAGCGTGGAGCTAATGCCAGCAATAGACCCCGGCAGAGGTGGGCGAGCAGTTGCCTTGTTTACTCCCGATATCCTGCTCAGCGAGTGTGGACAATGTACAAATGGTTCCTCCTACCGCCCCGGGCATGGGCACCCGCATTGCGTTCCCAGACAGAAGGACAGGGTCAGAGACTATCAGCAGCAGCCCTCTGTGTGGGCTGCAGCCAGAGTCTCGGTGTATTCCCTGCTCCTCGAACAACAGTGTGCGGGCAGTGCGCGTAAGCTGGCTTCCTTATGCCCAGACCTCTCCACCAGCCATACAGGCTAACAAATAATATTACTCGGGAAGAAAAATACAGAAGTGGGGGAGGGGCACGCAGGCAGCTTGCAGACAGTCTCTGGAGAGATTCTCAGATTCAATTGCTGAAATTAGCTTAGCCCGCAGTCTGCTCACTGCTCAGCTGGCTTACACCAGCAGCGGTTTTGGCTGTGACATAAGAATAATAGGTATATCAGGAGAAGAGAGAGAAAATGAAACGGATAAAATATTCAAACAAATAATAGACGAGAACTTCTCAAGCCTATGGAAAGAACGAAAGCCTTGATTTCAAGAAGCAAACAGAACACTGAGTTATCTTAACCCCAACAAACCTACTCCAAGGCACATCATAATGAAATTGGCACAAACCAATGACAAAGAAAAAATTCTCAAGGCAGCCAGGGAAAAGAAGAATATAACATATAAAGGAAGGCCTATTAGATTATTATCAGATTTTTCTGCAGAAACTCTACAAGCTAGAAGAGAGTGGATCCCAATATTTAAAGTTCTGAAAGAGAGGAACTTCCAGCCAAGAATACTATACCCATCAAAGCTATCCTTCAAATACAAAGGAGAAATAAAAACATTTACAGATACAGAAAAGATGAGGGAATTTATCACCAGAAAACCCCCAATTCAGGAAATACTAAAGGAGGTTTTCCGAAAAGATACAAAGAACAAAACAAAACAAAACCACAAGTAAAAGCTTCACCAAGAACACAATAAAATCAAATTTAAATTGTGACAACAAAAAACAAAAAAGGGGGCCTGACCTGTGGTGGCGCAGTGGATAAAGCGTTGACCTGGGAACACTGAGGTCGCCAGTTCAAAACCCTGCACTGGTCTGGTCAAAGCACATATGGGAGTTGATGCTTCCAGCTCCTCCCCCCTTTCTATATTTCTCTCTCTCTCTCTCTCTCTCTCTCTCTCTCTCATACTGTTTCTCCTCTCTAAAAAATGAATAAAATAAAAAGAAAAAAATGAAGAAAAAAAAACAAAAAAGGGGAGAGAACGAAGTTTAACAGTAGCAAAGGACGATGGAGTGCAGAAGCACTCATAAGATAATGTACCACAATGAACATGGTAGGTACCCTTTCCATTACTTAATGGTAACCACCCCTGACAAAACCACCACAGAAGCACATGACTTGAAAAATCAAGTAACAGAGGAAAGAAGTATGGATTACAATCAAACAAAAACAAATGACAGAAAAACAAAAGAGAAGAATCAAACAAGATACAAAACTAACAGAAAGCAATATATAAAATGGCAATAGGAAACCCTCAAGTGTCAATAATTACACTAAATGTAAATGGATTGAACTCACCAATAAAAAGACATAGAGTAGCAGAATGGATTAAAAAAGAAAATCCAACTGTATGCTGCCTATAAGAAACACATCTAAACCACAGGATAAAAACAAATTCAAAGTGAAAACAATACTCCAACCAAAGAACATCCAAAAAAAAGCAGGTGTAGCCATACTCATATCTAACAATGCTGACTACAAGACAGCAAAGGTAATCAGAGACAAAACGGTCATTTCATAATGATTAAGGCAGTGGTTCTTAACCTGGGTTCTATCGAACCCTAGGGTTTTGATGAGTCGGTCTCAGGGGTTCGGAGAAGCCTCTGCTGCGGAGGCCAGAATAGAGTAATACCGTAATTTGTTGTGAGTTCATGCACTTTGTTGGTTTTGTTCTTTGATCAAGGTGATGTTCATGCATGGCTCATTTTGTGTACCAGTAAAAAAACATATACCTATGTCTTGAATTTGGGGAAAAAAATCATATTTTATTTATCACTAAAGAAGGGTTTGGTGAATGCGCTAAAAGGAAATAATCTATCAAATCATAAAAAGACATGGAGAAGCCTTAGTAAGTGAATATTACTAAGTGAGAGAAGCTAATCTGAAAAGGCCTATGTATAATTCCCAGTATTTAACATTCTGGAAAAGGAAAGGCTATAAAAAAGATAAGTGGTCACTGGTGGGGGTGGGGACATATGAATAGGTACAGCACCAAGAATTTTTAGGGCAGTAAAAAATACTCTGTATATTATAATGGTGGATAAATGCCATTATGCATATGTCTAAAACCCATAGAATGTGCAATACCAAGTGTGAGCCCTAAAGTAATGATCTTTCAATGTGTTTTATCCTTCGTTAAAAAAAGTACAAGTCTGATGGATGATATTGACATGGGAAAGGCTATGCATGTGTAGGAGTAGGAGATCTATGGGGAATAGCTGTACTTCTCTATCAATTTTGTTGTAAATCCAAAACTTCTAAAAAAAAATCAAGTCTTTAAAAAAATTAATCAGTCTGTCTTTTTGAAAGTGATTTCTTCTTGCTGGCTATCAAGTTTCTTTCCTTTTGAAAAATTCTTCCTTACTGATTATTCAGCTTTACATTTGGTGCTTCTGAGCTTGCATATTTAATTTACTCTGGTTCCTCATCATAGCTCTACATGTCTTATAGAAAATGAGGTACTAAAAATAAAGGGAGGAAAAAAGAAATCTTAATGGGGCTGTAGGTGAAACAACATATCTCATACAGGAAGGTGGAGAAGGCTCATTTATAAACTTTCAGTGTCTTTTACATCATGTCTTCATGTCTTAACTAAAATTTGCTAATAGCGAGCAAATTTCATTATCTGCTTGCAGATCCTAATTTTCCCTTAGTCTTGCAATAAATACACTGAGTTATTCTGCCAAAACACAGTCTCTTATGAAGATAAATTCAGTAAGAAGAAAAATGAAGGGAGGAAATTGAACTTACTCTCACTTTGGCTTGGAGGGCAGCAGAGCCCTCAATCTGATTTTCCTTTAAAACTAGTTAACTACAAAATTCACTACAGAAAAATTAACAATACCTCTGAATCAGTGTTTGACAACCCAATAATAGATTCCTTGGCTAAATATTTTCATTCCTTGGTCAATGATTACTGTCATATAAACCCAGATTTTCCATCCTATTTTCTGTTTGGTGTCGGACAAGTGGCCAAAACTAATTGTATCTAGTTTTAGAATTTTAGAATCCTGGAGTCTATTATTATTATTTGTTATTAACTGTTATCATTATTCTTCTGGAGTCTATTATTATCCTTCCAACTTCAATTCTTCTTTAAATTGTTTTAGACCAATGGGCAAGTCTTCTTATCCCCAGGGAAGGACAACTGGCACCTCCCCTCGCTATCCTTCTTGGCTATATGTCCCAATTTTCCCTTGTTCTCTTCAGAGTTGAGCCTAATGTCTCTCTCTTACTGCAAACCCCATTGCAAGGATCAACCCTTGAATAAAGTTTTCCTGATCATAAAACAAAACAAAAAACCAGGAAAGAACATGATCTTGTGACCTAATTCAGGACTCAGTAGATTGCAGTTTCAATTTAATAACAGTGAAAGGTAATGCGAGGTTTAAAAATCACTGCCCTCAAGGATATAGGCATTTAACTGGGAGATAAGACCTGTATGTGAAAATACAGCTAACACATTAGGTTATTAAGTACCTAAAAAATGTAGCATTTTGAATATGTGTTGTAGAAATTCAGAAACGGGAGAAATTATTGTGGGTTTGACAACTCAGGAAAGATTCAGTGAAGGAATGGAGACTGCAGGATAAATAGAATTCCAAGAAGAAGAGAGAAATGGGAGGGTAGACCAGGGGAAGACCTTGTGTAAGTGAGGCACAGCGATGGAAAAGAGTATGAGTACTTCTGGAAATGATGGGTAGAACAGAGAGAGCAGTGGAGAGAGAGCAAGGTGTGAGCTCAGAAATGGGCGATGGGGTTGGAAATCCTGGGTGAAATAAACAGTGGTCGAGCTTGAATTCTACAAGTCCAGGGAATTTGGAGTTTGTTGTGAGATGCAGGAAGCTATATGTTTAAGTAGGAGAGAAACATGATAAATTGAAACCCACTTTTGATATGGTTCTCAACAGACAAAAGGTTGCCGCTAGCTTTTTCTTCCAGGTACTAAAATTTTCATTGACTTATATCTGTCTCTTTCTGGACATGGATGCATTTCTGAATTCATCTCCCATTCTTTTAAGGGTACATTCACTACAATTCAGAGCCTTGAGAAGACACTATTGTCCTTGCTTTGATGCTGGAGATATTCAGGTAAAAACATCTGACTCAACTCTCAGTTATTAAGCTGACGCAAAACCGTGATCGTGAGACATAAACCATAGAAACCTAATGTTTGGTATTTGGGTTTCCTTTATTTTATTTTTTTCCCTGTAGAAAACTTTCTTATTCTTGATTAACTCTTTATTGGAAAGAAAAAGGTCAGTTTTCTTTTGGTGCTATAAAATGCTTCCCAGAGAGATGCAAATAAAAAGATGGTCCCACTGAGAATTGCTTGTGTCTCTGAAGAATGAAATTGTCTGATGACTGCTCCCTGGAAGAGGAGCAGGGAAACAACCACGGGCACTCTTCTAGGCCGGCTATCTTCCTGAGTGACTCAATACTGGGAGTCGCAGAGATAAGCAACCTCTTGCTCTCAGCTAGAGAAAGATTCCGTTTTATTTTGACCAGCCCTATACTAACCAGGTCACTGCATCCTCTATTCATGGCTTCACAAAGCCCTGCTTTCATTCTCATGGGAGGCTGATCTCTATTCAGGACCTCTGTTGTTGATGACCACCAAATGAAAGAAAATGGATCTGATGTTGCCTGGGCCAGGTTGGGTAGAACTGTGAAGTGGAAGCCTCTTAGTCTCAAATGAAACACTCTCTCAGCTCCCACATTGCCCCTAAAGCTAAAAAAAAAAAGCAGCTCCTAGCTCCTCCTAGCTTTAGGTCCCCCCAAAATGTAAATTGTGCTGTTTGTTAGGAGGATGTGAGCCATCTCTATCATCTCGTTGTATAAATTTTGTGGATTTAAAATACTGTGTTACATAGTGGAGGAAGTACATATAAATAGGCTGGCCTTTTGGTGCTGGGAAAAGTGTGTCATGCAAACAACTACTTTTTATGTATATATAATTTATCTGTGTTTAGAATTTTAGAGCAAACTGAGATTTTACAGGTCATTCATTCTATGCTTCTCATTTTACAAATGAGGAAGTTAAGGTTCACAGGCAGCAACCGGTATTGTGACCGAGCAACCATACCGATTGTGTGCGTTCAGTGCTGACCTGGGAAAGCCTGAGGCAAATGAGAATGACAGTCACCCCATCAGCCAATTAGCTAGCTCAGAGTTTCATAGCAGTTATTGATACACTGCAGACCAAAATCCACACTATCTGATTTCTAGTGTAATGCCTTTCACGTGACAATATAACGCAATAAACATATCTCCTCATTCATGAGCAACATATTAAAATTCTAGAATCCTGTATATCAGTTTGACTTTATGTTCTAAGATGTTTATGAAAGTTTTCTCCCACTTCTGATTTAGGCCATATTATCCCTAAGAACTCAGCATTAGTACATACATTTTAACCTAATTTAAATTTAATAATTACAATAAGCTGTGTCTTTATTGGATGGAGGGAAAAAAATCAATGAAGTGTTTTGAGGATAGGCAAAAACAGCATTTGTTCTGGAAATTTGTTTAGGGATCTAAGATATATGAGGCTTGGCTGAAAGACATAAGGTAATGGATAGGTGTTCTTTTCTATTAATAAAAATTGGGACAATTAACCCAAGTACTGTTGTTATTAACAATTCTGCCAGCTGAAATTCTTGTAGATGTAGTTATAAAGCAGTAAAGTCAATTAATGCATGTAGCTTTCAAATTGCTTCATTACTTAATAGTCATAACTCTTTGTGGTTCATTCTGATAAGGGTAAAATGCATAAAAACCCAGGTTGATAAAAGTTGTTGAACCTGTGTGAAGACAGATCTTCTACCTACTCCTGAAGTATTAGTGATCTTTTGGAGTTCTCTTGATCACTGTTTCTTCTCATGCTACATGCCGTGTGGGGGCAAACTCATCCTCAGCCATGGCTCGCACTACATTTTATAATGGAGGTGGGGAGAGAGCGAATGTGCTGCTTGGCAGCTCTGACCTCTCGCCTATGCCCGTGGCGCATTTCTGATTTGTCCTTGTACTCATTACACCTCAACACACATCTTCAATCTAACACTCATTGATCAAAATTGTCACTAAACCTATTTTTGGACCCACAATTAATTAGTCATGAACCCAGATTAACCCCTAAGCTGTGTATCTGAATATCTGACATCCCATCTGTTTCTTGATGACTGAAGTACCTCAATTTGAACATGTCCAAAAACCCTCATTTTTACCTCCAAACCTGCTTCTCATCTGTCTTCTTTACACTTATAATCCAACTAGTCACCCAAGTCCAGACTTTATTTCTTCTTGAACCCTTCTTGACTCCTGCTACCTTCTCTACCCACTGTCACCGCTTTATTCGGGTTCTTGCAAAGCTTGCTTGGTGGTATCTCTTTCTCTGTTGGTCGTCCCTTCTTTGCACATTGCTGTAGGAGGGATTATCCTTAAAACCACAGTCTGACCATGTCATTCCTCCACTTACATATCCCTGTAATGGCTACCCCCTGCCTTTGGAATGTATCACAAGCCTCGTCAGTTCCCCTTATAAGATCCTTTGCATTAGTCTGTACCTACCTTTCCAGAGGTGCTGACTTCTTCCCTGCATATATATTTGCTGAAGTTTTCACTGATTTGTCTTTCATAAAGACATATATTTGGTTGATAATAACTAATCTAACAGGTGTGAGGTGGTATCTCATTGTAGTTTTGATTTGCATTTCTCTAATAGCTAATGAAGATGAGCATCTTTTCATATATCCGATGGCCATTTGTATTTCTTCCTCGGAGAAGTATTTGTTCATGTCCTCTTCCCATTTTTTATTAGATTGTTTGTTTGTTGTTGAGTTTTGGATATTAGGCCCTTATCTGAACTATTGTTTGAAAATATCATCTCCCATTTAGTTGGCTGTCTGTTTGTTTTGTTGTCAGTTTCTCTTGCTGTGCAAAAGCTTCTTAGTCTGATGTGGTCCCATTCATTTATCTTTGCCTTCACTTCCCTTGCCTTTGGAGTCAAATTCATAAAGTGCTCTTTATAATCAAGGTCCATGAGTTTATTACCTATGTTTCCTTCTATATACTTTATTGTTTCAGGTCTTATATTTAGGTCTTTGATCCACTTTGAATTAATTTTAGTACAAGGGGACAAACTGTAGTCGAGTTTCATTCTTTTGCATGTGGCTTTCCAGTTTTCCCAGCACCATTTGTTGAAAAGGCTTTCTTTTCTCCATTGTGTATTATCAGCAAGACAGGTAATAACAAGTATTGGAGAGGCTATAGAGAAAAAGGAACCCTCATCCACTGTTGGTGGGAATCTAAAGTAGTACAACCATTATGGAAGAAAGTATGGTGGTACCTCAAAAAACTAAAAACAGAACTACCGTATGACCCAACAATCCCTCTACTGGGTATATACCCCCAAAACTCAAAAACATTGATACATATAGACACATGCAGCCCCATGTTCATTGCAGCATTGTTCACAGTGGTCAAGACATGGAAACAACCAAAAAGCCCTTCAATAGATGACTGGATAAAGAAGATGTGGTACATATATACTATGGAATACTACTCAGCCATAAGAAATGATCACATTGGATCATTTACAACAACATGGATGGACCTTGATAATATTATATGAAGTGAAATAAGTAAATTAGAAAAAACCAAGAGCTGTATGATTCCATACATAGGAGGGACATAAAAATGAGACTAAGAGTCATTTACAAGAGTGTGGTGATTACCAGGGTGGGGAGGGGAGAGGGAGAAGAGGTAGGGGGTGGGGGGAAGACGAAGGGCACAAAATAAACCAGATAGAAGGTTACAGAAGACAATCTGACTTAGGGTGATGGGTATGCAACAAAACTAACTGTTGGGATAACCTGGAGATGTTTTCTCTGAACATATGTACCCTGATTTAATAATGTCATCCCATTAAAAATTAAAATTAAAAAAGACATATTTGGTTTGTTTTATTCATCAAATATTTACTATTTTTTTGTTTTCTATTTTATAACTATCATATTTCTAAGTTGTCTACTTTTCTTATGTTTTAAATTTGATTCTTAGATAACTTAATTTCCATTTTAATTTAATGTTCTCTTATAAATGTTTTTAAGGCTCTGGATTTTCTTCTGCAGATTGCTTTGGTCACCTCCTATCTGTCATGTTCTCCTTGTCACTCAGCAATAACTGGTTTGTACTTTTGGTTTTTACCTTGGATTTTACTCAGGATATTTTATGGGAAGATGCTTAATAATTTTATGTAAATAGATTATTTTTCTTCTCACTTTTTGTTGTTGTTATGAATGAGAGTTAAAAAAATGTGGCTGAGATAAATTTTCCATGTTGAAATTATTGAGCATTTGTATATATGTGTGTGTGTTAACTGATACATGGCCAATTTTTGAAAAATTCCATAGAGGTTAAAAAGAATGTCTATTTTCTTACTGTTAAGTATACTGCTCTTTACACATGTATTAAATGAAACACTGTTTGAACGAATTTTTTCAGTGGTGCCTTTTCTGCTAAGGATGTAAGCGCATACTCTCCAAATATTTCCCTTGTCTTTTCTTTCAGTGAGATTTTGGCTAGGACAGAATTCTAGGTTCAGAGCAGCTTTCAGAATTGGGATTGTATTGTTCTTTTGTTTTCTAGCAACCCTATTTTCAGATAAGAAGTTCAGTGTTAATCTGATTCTGTTTCTCTGTTCATACAGTTTTTGGCTCTCTTTAAGTGTTTTAGGCTAGTCTCTTTATTGTTTGGGTTCTGAAATTACACCAGGGCAAGTCCAGTGTATTTTGTTTTTGTTTTTAATTCAGACTTTGCATCTGAAGATCTGATAAAAGACTTTTTCTCTATTACTATGTTTATTATTTTTTCCCCTCTATTCTCTCTCTTCTGTTATTTTTTTCTAGAATTTCTACAAAATGGATGATTATTCTTCCAGATCTTTTTTCCTGTGACTCAGGTTTGCCCCAACATTTTCCACCTTTTTCTTTCTGCATTATGTGGTATGAGAATCACTCATCTTTGTCTTTCAGCTGAGTTGTTACCGTTCAGCTATGTGCATTTTGCTGTTTGGTCCAACAGATTTTGATCATGTTTTTAACTTCTCCCTTGTTTTTTTTTTTATTGCAATGTATTATTTTCTTTTGAACACAATATACCTTCCAACTAATTTGAGGGAGTTAATTACATTTATTTTTCAGTTCATTTAATTTCTTTTGTTTATATTCTTTTGTAGTTTTTTTTTTTTAATTTGCTCTGATCCCATGATTTCCCAGGGCTTAATTCTTGTACTTGTTGAGTTTATAACTCATTTTCTAAAAAAAATCATATTTGATGTTTTTTCTGTAGGCTTTCCTCAAATATTTAGACATCCTAGTTGTCTGTTCCCAGTGGTAGAGATTATTCCTGGCCAGAATAAACAGTTCTGCTCATGTGACACTGAAATAGGTTCTGATTACAGGATCCAGGCCCCAGGAGTTTGTGTGAAGATGTGTGTGGGACAAGCATCCAGTCTCTTCTGTAAGCACAGGCTGTGCTAGGGCTTGCTCTGTTCCTCCAGCTTCCAACACATTAGAATTTCCTGTGCCTCAACTCCCACTTCATTTATTTAAATTTGTTTTTGAATTTTTCTGAAGTGAGAAACAGGGAGGCAGAGTGACAGACTCCCACATGTACCTGACCGGGATCCACCGGGCATGCCCCCTAAGGGGTGATGCTCTGCCTATCTGGGGCATTGCTCCATTACAACTGGAGCCATTTCAGTGCCTAAGGTGGAGGCCACGGAGCCATCCTCAGTGCTCGGGCCAACTACTCCAATGGAGCCTTGGCTGTGAGGAAGGAGAAGAGAGAGATAGAGACAAAGGAGAGGGGGAGGGCTGGAAAAGCAGATAGGCGCTTCTCCTGTGTGCCCTGGATGGGAATTGAACCCAGGACTTCCACACGCCAGGCCGACATTCTACCATTGAGCCAATCAGCCAAGGACTAGCCTGAATTTTTCTTTAAAAATTTGATTTTAGAGAGAGGAAGTGGAAGAGAGAGAGAGAGAAACATTGATTTGTTGTTTCACTTATTTATACATTCATTGATTGATTCTTGTATATGCCCTGACCTGGGATCAAACCTTCAGCCTTTGTGTATCAGGACAATGCTCCAATCAGCAGAGCTACCCAATCAGAGCTCCACTCCTACTTTAGAGAGCCACCCTCATGGGTTGAATCTGCAGATCAATCAAGAATCTGTAACTCTGAAAAGAAACCACTTCATAACAGGGACAGGGGTGGTGGGATGGGGGTGGTGAATACTGAGGTAAATGTTTTGTCACCCTTAATGAATGACCTCCCCAAGTGTCTTCATCCTGTTCTTTGCCCTAGTTCCCACTGCTTCTGCTCTTTGGATTATTTTGGTGCACAGTGGGAAAACACACTCTATTTGACCTTCTCTTCTGTATGAGACTATGACTTCAGTAGTTTCCTTAGGTTTTACTTTCTATCTGGTCTGAATGGCTATATATCCTCCAGAAATTCAGTTGGTAGCTATTTATTCTTTTTATATGTATCTATGCTTTTCTGTCATTGTAGCGGGAATTTTCTTTTACTTTTTTTTGAGGAAAAAACTCTTATACTTAATCAATTGGAACTGGAAAATGAGCTTTTTGTTTAGGCCTTCAATATGCAACCAAGACTTTTCAATTTTATTGTTTCCTCTTTTAAAGAATTTAGAACAAATGTCTCAAGTTTCTAAATTCTGATCAGAAGTATTCTGAGCTCTGCCCCCAAAGGCTCTTCCTTGGTCATGATTGATCAGACTCCCTTTCTGAAGACACATCTTAGATGTCTTCTTCCTCAGGGTGAGAAGTGACAGACCATCTTATCCCACAAAGGCTCAAACTTTGAACATGGTATCTCAAAATCTACGTCACACTTAACTCAGGTAATTTCAGGGCCTTTATACAGCCAGGATTTCGGGTTGTTTATGTGTTCATTCCAGAGCTTCTGAGGAGATTTAAGAGATTAGGGTGCCCCTGAGAACACTTTTTACTTTACCTGGATTTTCAGATTGCTCTTTCATTTGAACCTTTTAACAAATTTTCTCAGTAGACGTGGATAGTTATCTTCATGTAATACATGATGAAATTGATTCAAACACGTTATTTGCCAAATTATAAAAATAAAATATCAAGCCTTGAAACTCTTTCCTTGAGTACACCTCATTGGATTTTTTTAATGATTGAGGTAAACCAGTATCCTTAGACAAAAGCTGGTTTTAAGTCCAATCATGTATCCCTGAGGTTAGACAGGAATTAAACTACATTGTAGGGGCTGGATTCAATATTAACTGGAAAGAAAGTGCCTGATTTTGACAGATTAGATTTTTATATTATTAAAAGTCATAGAACTAATTACATACTCCTTTAAAGAGCTCCCCCGAGAAAAACAATTACAAGCATGATTATAGGAATTATTGTTTTAAGATGCTCGATCACCTACATTAACTCTGTATGTCTGTCCACGTTTCTTTTATTGGGTGTATTAGTAATCTATTGTTGTTTTTTAAAAACACACTTCCTCCAAGCTTAGTGGCTTGAAACAACCACCATTTATTATTGTTCCTAAGTCTACCAGTCCATTGGGCCAGATATGTTGATCTGTCTGGGCTTGGCTGATCTCAGCCAGGCTCATTCAAATGTCCGTGTTCAGCTTGAGTGTTCATAGGAAGCTGGCTACTCTGTGCATATGTCTGATGGTTGGTTGGCCTGCTGGCTGGCGGTTGGCCAGAGCAGTGTCATCCATCATCCATCAGGTCAACCTAGGTTTGCCCATGTGGTAGCATCAGAGTTCCAAAAAAGCAAGTAAAACTCACCAGGCTTCTGGAGTCCTAGTACTAGAACTGGCAAAATGTCAGTTCCATTATACTTTATTGGTTAAACTAAGTCAGAAATTCAGTCCAATACAAAGGGTAGGAATCTTCAGACTTATATTGGAAGGGGCATGGATAAAGAGAGGAGAATAATTGACCTCATTTTTGCAAACAGTTGACCACATTTATTTATTGTACCCACGCCTCAGCTGCCGTGTGTGTTCGCTGTCAAAGGCTCACTGATGCCTTCCTTTTTCCTGGTGAATTGCGGTCTACTGAAGGGGACTGTGTTGTCCTAGGGACTATGCCCCATCTTTGTTGTGAAAGGAAAGAGGTGAGACCCACAGCAAATGACTGGTGGTTACGGGCATACAGATGGCCAGCCCCATTGAGGTGAGGTTGTAGGTGGTACAATTTAAACTCCAGACCTTCAGATCAAGGCAAAATTAGACTTTATCTTTGTTCTGCTTTTACCTTTCTACTTTCTTACCTTTCTTACCTTTCTTACCTGTTTGCAGGGTTTTCCTGAAGAGCACCCCCTCAATAACTCACAGTCATCCAATTCCTTTACTCAAATCTTACTTCTGCAAGTCCCTACCATGATGGCTGTTTTATGATAATATGATATTAAAAGACAGCAGACACTTGTCATTAGTACATATTTATAAGCAATGTTGCATATTTTTAGCTTAGTTGCCATTTCTTGTGAGATTTCAAAATGCTGCTTTATTTTTGGTAAAAATAGTAATGGCAAATGTTTACTGAGTGTTTGCCATGTATAGGCTCTGTGCTCAGTACTGGATTTCATTTAATCCTCACCTTGACCATAGGACATAGCTATTGTTATCTGGTTTTATAATTTTAGTTTTTTAAAAATCATTTTGTACCTGGAATTTTGTTCTAATATTCTTTCCTCTACAAGCACAAGACTTCTGGGTTTGCATAGAAATACCCTTTGACTCAGGGCATAAGGAAATGCCTAACGGGGCCCAGACAAGACAATTTGACCTTCTTCAACTCAGAAAATCAGGCCTCTTTGGGCTCCTCATTGAATAATATTGACAGGAAAACCTAATGGCCAAGGAAAATTCCTGTTCAAATCACTAAGTCATTTCAGTGACACCAGTGGTCATTTGGCTGTGCAATTCTGGTATTACAAAGTGTTACAAAATACACTGCTCACAAAAATTAGGGGATCAGGTAATGTTCAGATACTCTAGTACTTCCAGCCTTTTGTATAGTGTATTTTCACCAATGAAATTAAAGTTGGTTTTGCATCTCATTTGTATAATCAAACAACTTTCTTTGACGTGTCATTCACTTTTCTGATGTTCTTGTTTAATAAAACAATCAAATGCTTCTTTTTTTTATTGTTTCATATTCATTTTAAAATATCCCCCAATTTTTGTGAGTAGTATATAAGTCATTTATATACATGAAACAAGGTATCGTGGGCATAACCAGAAGATGAAAAATGATTCAATAGTAACTGTTCAAGCCAGTAAATTCCTAATTTCAGCTGCTGCAGCAGGAAATAGGAAATCTTTTAAAGAGAAGGTCAAGGAAAAGACACAAGTTCTTTGTTAGTTGTGTTGCAATGCTTTGTCTTTCTCAGTTTAGGTAGAAATGGCCTCAAACACCAAGGGAAAACCCAGACGAGAAGACCAGAGAAGATTGTTTGGCATGGTGCAAAGCCAGAAAATAAGGCTTAGGCAAAGAGAATGATTCCTGAGGTTACATGGTGAGGAAGTGATATAACGGAGATTTGAACTGGGTGCTCCTCTGCCCTTCTGAACAGCAGGGACTGAAAGAGTGGACAACGTGATGAACTACGCAGGGGCTGCTTCCTGGAGCGCAGCTCAGACAGTGCAGATTTCTCCTGTCGTGAAAGCACAGAACACTCCGACAGGTGGCATTCTGTGTAGCTGTCATGATTCCACCTATCTGAGCTAAATCCCTGCAAGTTTTATTTTTAGGGGATTTCAGCTGGATACATCAAATTAAATATATTAGTTACCCAGAATGAGAACAGACATTTGAAGAGAAGAGAAGGTTGAGAAAGAGAGACTAAATAATGAGTGTGTTTCTGTATTTGGCTATTTTGAAACCTCTGCTAAAAGTGACAAGTAGCTGCTAAGAGGCTTAATCTTGGGAGCTTATATAATGAAAGTTTCTCTGGAAAGTGGATAATTAAGACATAATTTGTTCAGTGAAAGTAATAGAGCCTAATTTACCAGGAGGCCAGGCACCTTGTTCTATAAAGAACCAGCCAGAGATTGAAAACTGCCACTGGGCACTCTGTGAAATCCCTTAAGGGGGACTCAGCATCGAGTACACAGGTGACCCACCTGTTCACACACCTACGGGAAGAAGCCACAGGAATAATTCAAGTTCTCAAAGATCATTTGTTTTGTGTAAGAGAAGCGTAGTCACCCCAGAGCCCTACAAATGCCCTCCTTAGTCTCTACTTTCAGCGGATTTTTATGTGTCCCAGGGTCCCGAAGACAAAGCAGCAGCTGATTTTTCCATCCGCCAAGCTGATCTTTCCCCTCTCTAAGCAGGCAGCCAGGGAGAGCAGGTCACTTCTATGACCTAACATGTAGGAGGTACAGGAAAGAGCAAAATGAGGAAAAATGCAGAGCATAAGGCAAAAGAATTGAATGAGCTCAAAAAAGGACAATAGGGGCCTGGTGAGCAATCCTTGGCAGGGTGCCCGGCACAGTGTCAGGAGATGGACAGAGCCCAGAAAGAGTGTTTCCTGCTTTGGGTTAAAAAAAGAAATAAATTCAACTCTCCTCTAAGAGGTGGTCTATTCATCCTGAGCTGCATTAGATTATTAATTTGAAACTTGCAAGTAGTGAGAAAAACAGCCATTTTCTTAACACCTAGATAAACGGTCCTCTCCGTTGTTGCCCCCTGAGCACCTAGGTTATATAGTAATATCACTTTGCGAGTGGGCAGTTTCCAGAAAGTTTCATTCTTGGTGAAAGCTTGACCATCCTGTTGCTTCTTGAAAACTTCTGTTTCCTATCTACCTCTGTCTCTCTCAGCCCACACTTATCTTTGATAGAAAATAAAGGGGAATCACCACATAGGTATGGAAGCGGCTTTGTTTCAAAGCCATAATTATTCTGGAACTAGCAAAATCCTTCTGTCATAGAGTCCCAGAGTGGCTTTATGTTTTCTCTCTGCTTTAGAACTCATCAGTCCCTCTCATCAACAGCACTTTTGAAGTTTTCAAAGCTCTATACTATCTGTCTAACTGGCCCACCTTCGGAAAGCTGATAAGTCTTTCTCTTTTCCATTTGGCAGCCCAAGAAACCTTGGACTTGGGAAGGCTTTGCCTTAGATGTGCAGGTCTGTTACTCTGAACTGTTTTCCATGTAAATTTTTCCTGATGTTCATGCAATCTGTAGTAACTACAGTCCTTTGAACTCGAGCAGGTGCATGGTTTTATGACACAATATTTTCAGATAGAATTTGTTTTAATCTTCAGTTAAGCTTCTTTTATACAAACAGAGCTGCTGAGGTAACAAATGCAATTCACTTCCAACTTGTTTGTCTAGTTAACAGTAAGTACACAAATCAGTTTCCTGTTCACACAAAGGGTTTTCTTGTGTTTGAAATCTTTGACCAAGGGGACATTGGCTTGGATTTTTATAGGGACTTTACAACTTAAATTATCTATAGTACCCTGTCCACCAGGATGTGAAGTTACTTAGCAAGCAGCTGGTTAGTAGCAAACAAGTATATTGCCAGAGTTTCTGAAAAGAACTTTTGTGTGTGCAGAGTGAAGGCATCACAAAGGGTGTGTGTGGAAACAGGGACTCAGCACGCAGCAACAGGTACCAGGAAGCCAGAGGACAGCACGAGGAAAGAAACAGGAAAGCCTTATTACCAAGATAAAATGAAGACAATGGTTTGCAAATGGTCCGTTTCCCTCAGGTGTTGTGTTCCAAGGTTTCCCTCTTTTGCTTTTCTTCTCTTCCATGTATTTCTTGCTTTTTCTTTAGAAACCTGCAAACATTCACATTAGTAAGTATTTCCAAAAAGCCTCTTGAGTCTTAAGGTCCATGGCAGGTTTGGATTGTCTGTGGAAGGTAAACTGTGTGCAGCAGTTGTAGCTGAGACCTGGCAGCCGAAGCCCTGCGCGCTACGGAGAGATGCTATTTGGGGACATTGCTGGTGTGTGTACTTCATATAATACAGGTACTTTACTGTAGTAGTGTAACCCCTCCTTCCATGTATTAATTGATGTAGTTTTTGTTTTGTTCTTTGCTCTTTAACTTTCTTCTCTATTTACTTGTTAGCTCAAGTGGTTTCCCTGCAGTCCAGATAAATTAGACAAAAGTTACACATTGCCTTGGAGAAAGGTAGCTATTATGGGACCTGAATAACCAAGGTAGCGTATTCTCAGTTCAAAGCTGCTGGATTAGACGAAAGACGGAAAAGAAATCACAAGTATTCTTGTAGAACCAGTTTCTTCTGTGGTCAAGTCTGGGGGAAGGTAGACATGAGTAATTGTGCAGTTTGGAAAATAGAAACTTGTAACTGGGATTTGGACAAGGGGACAGCGATTCTCAGTAAACTGACCCCACACTCCCATGCCGTTCTGATGAGACAGCTGGCACATATCGGTGAAAACTGGTGGCACCGTGTATCTAGGCAGTAGGGGGTCAGAGACAGTTTTGTCAACTTGATGTGCACTTCAAGTCGTGTGCGAAGGTACTCAGAAGTCTCCTGAGTCTCCAGAACAAGTCACTGGTGTAAGCTGAGGGAAGCCACTGGGCACTACGGGTCTTGTGGAAGGCATGAGGGGTTATAGCGCTACCAGAAGATCGAGGCCACATTTCCAAGTTTGCAGGTAAATGCCAGGATACTCTGTGGGAGCCAGATCAAGGTCTGCATCTCCACAAGCACCACGGAAATAAGACGGGGTGAGTCACACCTGGAAGGCCAGCATGGGCCTGACACAGAAATAGACACCTCCTGTTGGCTGCCAAGGGAGTGCCATCTGCTTTCATCCTCTCGGAGCTTATTAAAATCAACCTGAGGATGAAGATAAACTAGATATATTTTTGATAAAGAAAAACGGAACAAGTTTATTTTTTCCTATTAATATTTTACTGATATAATTGTAGATTCACATGCTGTTGTAAGAAATAATATGGAGAGAAAAAAGGAAAGAAAGAAATAATACAGAGAGATGCTGTCCATCCTTTACCCAGTCTCCCCCATGACAACAACTTGCCAAACTGCAGAATGATATCACACTGATGCAGTCAAGGTGCGGGACGTCTCCATCGCCACCAGGGTCCCTCATGTTGCCCTTTGATAGCCATGCACACTTTCCTTTCCAGTCCTTAGTATCTGGCAGCACTCTATTCTCTTCTTGCTTGCTTGGTTTCTGACAAGTCCAATATAATCCTTATCTTTGCTCCTCTACAGGTAAGGTGTTCCCCCTCCCCCCTTGGCTAAACTGAAGACTTTCTCTTTGTCTGCTCTTTGAAGTTTGAATATAATATGCACGTGTGTGTGTGTTATATTTCTCCTACTTGGCATATTATGAGCTTCCTGGATCTGTGATATGGCATTATTATGAATTCTGAAAGCTCTTAGCCATTTTTACTTCAAGTATTTTCAAGTTGTTTAGCTAGCCTAGTTTCTTTGCCTTTACATTTAAATTTTAGAATAATTTTTTTCTATATATCCAAGAACATCTTGCTGATATTTGATAGAAGTTGTGTTGAACCTGGATATTAATTTGGAGATAGTTGATGTATTTACTATGTTGAGTCTTCAAATCCATGAACACAATGTCTCTCCATTTATTTTGATCTTCTCTGATTACTTTTATTAGCATTTTACAGCTTTCAGTATATAAATCCTATACATATTTGTTTAAATTTACGAGAAAATGGTTTTAATTAAAAGATGAAGCAATGTAGCCTGACCAGGCAGTGGCGCAGTGGATAGAGTGATGCACTGGGATTTAGAGGACTAAGATTCAAAACCCCGAGGTTGCCGGCTTGAGCGTTGGGTCACTGGCTTGAGCGTGGGATCCTAGACACCACCCATGGTTGAACCCAAAGGTCGCTGGCTTGAAGCCCAAGGTTGCTGGCTTGAGCCAAATGTTGCTGGCTTGAGCAAAGGGTCACTCACTCTGCTATAGCACCCCAGTCAAGGCACATATGAGAAAGCAATCAGTGAACAACTAAGGTGCCGCAACAAAGAATTGATGCTTCTCATCTCTCCCCCTTCCTGTCTGTCTGTCTCTGTCCCTCTCTCTGTCTCTCTCTCTCTGTCACACACACACAAAAAAATGAAGCAATGTAAATGATAATGCATTTTTTATTTCATTGTTTTATTATATGTTCATTGTTATATGTAGAACTATAATTCAATTTTTAAATTTTTTCTTGTATTCTGAGATCTTGCTGAATTCATTTATTAGTCCTAGAAGTTTTTGTGGTTTTTTTTTTAGATCTTTGGGATTTTCTAAAAATCTGAAAATAGGGATAGTTCTTCATAAGAGAATAAGTTCCCTCTATTACTCTGTCTCTGAGCCTAACTAGGCAGTGGCACAGTGGATAGAGTGTCAGACTGGGATGCAGAGGACCCAGGTTCAAGACCCCAAGGTTGCCAGCTTGATTGTGGGCTCATCTTGTTTGAGCAAGGCTCACCAGCTTGAGCTCAAGGTCACTGGCTTGAGCAAGGGGTCACTCAGTCTGCTCCAGCCCCCCAGGGAAGGCATATATGGGAAAGCAATCAGTGAACAACTAAGGTGCCTCAGCGAAGAACTGATGCTTCTCATCTCTTTCCCTTCCTGTCTGTCTGTCCCTATCTGTCCCTTTCTCTGACTCTCTCTGTTTCTGTCACAAAAAAACAAACAATTTCTCTGAGTAATTAGTCATAAATGGATAATAAATTTTTGTCAAATGCTTTCTCTACATTAATTGATATAGTTAAGTGATTTATTTTTTTAGCTTGTTAATATGGTGTTCTATACTATACTGATTAGGTTTTGAATATTGCATCAGCCTTGAATCCCTGAAATGTCTCATCAGGTCATGATGTATAATTATTCTTCATTATTGATGAGTACTATATTGCTAATATTTTGTTAAGAATTTTTTATTGTATTCATGAGGGATATTGGTCTTAGTTTTCTTTGGTTTTGACGTTGGGGTAATACTAGTTTTATAAAATGAGTTGGAAAGTATACATTTCTTGTAACAGTTAATTTTGTATGTCAACTTGGCTAGGCTGCTGTACCCATATATTTGCTCAAACATTATTCTAAATGTTCCTGTGAAAGTATCTTTTAAATGAGATTAACATTTAAATCAGCAGACTTTGGGTAAAGCAGATTACTTGCACTAATATGGGTGGCCCTCACCCAAGCAGTTAAAGACTTTAATAAAAAAAAAGATTGACCTCCCTAGAAGGAGGGGATTTCTATCACTTGAAAGCCTTTGGGGTCCTGGCTGATTGGCTCAGTGGTACTGTCGGTCCGATGTGTGGATGTTCTGGGTTCAATTCCCGGTCAGGGCACACAGGAGAACCGATCTGCTTCTCCACCCCTCTCCTCTCTCTCTCTCTCTCTCTCTCTCTCTTTCTCTTTCTCTCTCTCTCTCGTCCTCTCCTGCAGCCATGGCTCAATTGATTTGATCAAGTTGGTTCAAAAAATAAAGCCTTTGGACTTTAACTGAAACAGTAACTTTTTCCCTGGGCCTCCAGGTTGCCAGGTGACCCTGCAGATTTTGGACTTGCCAGCAGCCTCCAAAATCACATGAACCAGTTCCTTAAAATACTCTCCCCACCCCACACCACATCAAATTTAAATGCTTCTGGAACAGATCCTTTTGTAGTTCATAATTGTGATGATTGGTTGTTCATGGTCTTGTGTGAGATGTGCCTCTCTCAGACCCTATTATGACATCGTCACATTACCTGTTTAATGTGAACTTGCCAAAAAGAAAGAGAAAAGGTCCTGTTTCAATTTACATTCCTACCACAGTACACAATGGTTCCCTTTGCTCCACATCCTCAGTAACACTTGTTATTTCTTGTTTTTGATAATAGGCATTCTAACCAATTTTTTTGATTTTCATGTCCCTGATGATTAGTGATGTTGAGCATTTTTTCATGTACTTGTTGGCCATCTTATTTGGAAAAATGTCTACTTAGATCCTCCCCTGCCCATTTTAAAATCAGATTGTTTATATTATTGACTTATGAATTCTTCATATATTTTGGATATGAGCCTCTTATTAGATATATAACTTGCAAACATTTTCCTCTGTTCAGTAGGTGGTCTTTCATTATGTTGATGGTTGGTGGTTTCCTTTGCTGTGCAGAAGCTTTTAAGTTTGATAGAGTCCCACTTGTTTATCAAGTGCATTTTATTATTTTTTAATTTTATTAATTTTAATGGGGTGACATAAATCAGGGTACATATGTTCAAAGAAAACATCTTCAGGTTATCTTGTCATTCAGTTATGTTGCATACCCATCACCCAAAATCAAATTTTCCTCTGTCACCTTCTATCTGGTTTTCTTTGTGCCCCTCCCCTCCCCTTTCTCCTTCCCTTCACCGCCCCCCCCTGGCCCTCCCCCCTCACACCCCCCCCCCCCCGTAACCACCACACTCATGTCCATGTCTCTTAGTCTCTTTTTTATGTCCCACCTATGTATGGAATCATGCAGTTCTTAGTTTTTTCTGATTTACTTATTTTACTTCATATAATGTTATCAAGATCCATCTATTTTGTTGTAAATGATCCGATGTCATCATTTCTTATGGCTGAGATATATATATATATAACATCTTCTTTAGCCAGTCATCTATTGAAGGGCTTTTTGGTTGTTTCCATGTCTTGGCCACTGTGAACAATGCTGCTATGAACATGGGCTGCATGTATCTTTACGTACCAATGTTTTTGAGTTTGGGGGGTATATACCCAGTAGAGGGATTGCTGGGTCATATGGTAGTTATATTTTTAGCTTTTTGAGAAACCACAATACTTTCTTTTATAATGGTTGTACTACTTTACATTCCCACCAACAGTGGGTGAGGGTTCCTTTTTCTCCACAGTCTCTCCAACACTTGTTATAACCTGTCTTGTTGATAATAGCTAATCTAACAGGCATGAGGTGGTATCTCATTGTAGTTTTGATTTGCATTTCTCTAATAGCTAATGAAGATGAGCATCTTTTCATATATCTGTTGGCCATTTGTGTTTCTTCCTGGGAGAAGTGTCTGCTCATGTCCTCTTTCCATTTTTTATTGGATTGTTTGTTTGTTTGTTGTTGAGTTTTGTGAGTTCTTTGTACATTTTGGATATTAGCCGCTTACCTGAGTTGTTTGAAAATATCATCTCCCATTTAGTTGGTTGTTTGTTTATTTTGTTGTCAGTTTCTCTTGCTGTGCAAAAGCTTTTTAGTCTGATGTGGTCCCATTCATTTATCTTTGCCTTCACTTCCCTTGCCTTTGGAGTCAAATTCTTGAAGTGCTCTTTATAACCAAGTTCCATGAGTTTAGTTCCTCTGTTTTCTTCTATGTAATTTAATCAAATGCACTTTAAATAATACTTTTCTTAACCACCTGGAATAAAACTCATGAGTAAAAAAGAAAGACATCTTATCTTTTGCAACAGCATGGATGAATCTGGAGATTATTATGCTGAATGAAATAAGAGAAAAACAAGTACCATATGATTTCACTTGTATGTGTCATCTAATAACAAATTAAGCTAACAAACAAAATAGAAACAGAGTTGTAGAGTCAGAGAACAGACTAACAGCTGTCAGAGGAAAAGGGGTCTGGGGGTGAGGGACTGAGTGAAATTGGTGAAGGGATTAGCAAAGGAAAAAATGCTCATAGACACAGACAAAAGTATGGTGATTGCCAGAGGGAAAGGGGCTGGAGGTGGGTAGAAGAAGGTCAAGATGTGATAAATCGTGTTAGAAGGATGTTTGACTTGGTGTGTTGAACACACAATACAATTTATAGATGATGTTATAGATTACACACCCGAAACCTATATAATTTTATTAAGCAATGTCACCCCAAGAAATTCAATAAAAATGGAAAAAAAATATTTATTACTCCTATAGAGCAGGGATTGGGAACCTTTTTGGCTGAGAGAGTCATGAACACCACATTTTTTTTAAAATGTAATTCTGTGAGAGCCATACAATATGTTTAGCACTAAATACAAGTAAATGTGTGCATTTTATGTAAGACGAACACTTTTAAAGTACAATAAGTCTCTGAATTCTTTGTAATAATGTTGTTATGCTGTTGCTAACCAATGATAAATAAAATACTTCTTACCATTAATGCAACTTCTGGTGCTGCATGGTTTTGCTGATGGCTTTGTAGTCTGGTTGATACGTGGTGAGGTTAAGCTTCATACAGGCGTTGAGACTTCCATCTGTTAAACGTGATCGTAGGTTGGTCTTAACGTTCTTTACATGTGAGAAAGACTGCTCACATGCACATGTAGAGCCAAACATTGTCAGTACAGCAATACTCACATGCTGCAGTGTGTGATATGTGACAAGAAGCATGTTCCAAGTTTTGACAATCAACTGGTCTGTGGGTTGAAGTTTTCTCATTTCTCCCCACTTGTGTTTGCTTGCCAACTCTGCTTGCTGTTGTGCATGTCTGAGGCCTTAAGGTCAGCAGCTTGTAGCTCAAAATCTCTGATGGAGACACCGGGGATGTAACTCAGGTTGGCGCTGTCCACCACACACTCGTGTGGATGGGTGATAAACTTAAAAAGACGAGTGCACTCACGAAATTCTCCAAAGTGCGCTTTGAAAGATTGCAGGAGATTAGATGTGAAGCCCGCTAGCTGCTAGAGATCAAGATGTTGAGCAGGGTCACTTGCTGTGCAGGCATCTTTAAACTCTCCCAGTTTTTCGAAGTGTAGTAAACGACCTGTTTCAATTTTGGGATGAAGAGTTCCAGCTTGTTTTCAAATGCAAACACTGCTTGTTGATGGGATAAGACTGTATTTCCAATGCCTTGCATTTTCACATTGAGCTGGTTCAGATGTTCAGTTATGTCCACGAGATAGTAGAACTTCAGGAGCCACTCAGTGTTAGCTAACTCAGGATGCTTGATGTTTTTCATTTCAAGAAAAGTCCAGATTTCACTCAGACAAGCCGTGAAACAGCTGAGCACCTTTCCTCTTGAAAACCAACGCACATTGCTGTGCAGAAGCAGACCAGGATAATTATTCCCAACTTCATCCAGCAGTGTTTTAAACTGGCAATCATTTAAAGTTTAGGCTACAATAAAGTTGACCACCCGAATGACCAGCGACATCATGTCACCAAGCTGCTCACCACACATCTGAGCACAAAGCGCCTCCTGATGTAGGATGCAGTGAAAACTGAGGATGGGTCTCTTTTCATCATCACAAAGAAGCACTATGAATCTGTTTTTCCTTATCATGCACGGAGCACCATCAGTACATACCAAAATAAGTTTATCTATCGGTAGATTTTTTTCTTTAGCGAACTCAATGAAAGACTTGAATAAATCCTCCCCTCTTGTTGTCTCTTTCATAGGCAAAACAGCAAGACTTTCCTCATGAAGTGTGGCATTGAGAGCATACCTTACAATCACGCTGAACTGGGATAAATGGCTTGCGTCTGTTGACTCATCCAAAGTGAGAGAAAAGAATCGTGCTGCATTTATGTCCTTCACTTGTGTTGCCTCAATTTGATTTGCCATCATGATGGTATGATCATGAATAGTTCTTGCCAACAGAGGCATGTCTTTTATTCGTCTGATTATCTTGTCTTTATCCGGAAAGTCATCAAAAAGTTCATTGGCAACATCAAGCATGAATGTTTTGGCATACTCCCCATCTGTGAATGGCTTTCCATTTCTCACAATTGGTAAAGCACCAGCAAAGCTAGTCGAATTGCAGTCACCTTGTTGGGTCCAAACACGAAGTTGCTGCTGACTAGCTTGCACTCTGCACAGTAGCTCTTGACATGCTTTCTTCCTGTTTTCCTCTGCTGGATATTTTGATGCAAATGTAGTATGGCGTGTGTCAAAGTGCCACTTTATATTTGACATTTCATCGATGCAATGTTATCATTGCATATTAAACACACTGCAGAACCTGCTCTCTCCACAAAGGCAAATTCCTCTGTCTATTCCTACTGAAAAGTATGATACTCCTCATCTTTTTTTCTTTTAGCCATCTTCTTCGTCAAAAGGGTTTCTGCAATTAGCTAGCTGACTACTTGATTAAAAGGAGGGAAGTTTACTTTCTGACCTCACAACGACCTGTGTATGTTATGCATTATCCAATAAAAATTTGGTGTTGTCCCGGAGGACAGCTGTGATTGGCTCCAGCCACTTGCAACCATGAACATGAGCGGTAGGAAATGAATGGATTGTAATACATGAGAATGTTTTATATTTTTAACGTTATTATTATTTTTATTAAAAATTTCTCTGTGAGCCAGATGCAGCCATCAAAAGAGCCACATCTGGTTCGTGAGCCATGGGTTTCCAACCCCTGCTCTAGAGAGTTTATTAAAATAATAGAACGTGTTTGTGTTGACTGACCCCACATTTTCCTTGGGGTAAATATCTTACAAATATTCCAAGCCATTAAAGTTTAACATGGGTACTAAAGACAATAAAAGGAATTGGGGGAGGCAGTGGTTAATTTCAAGAGTTTTTTTCTGTGTCTTTGTTTTAAAATGCAAGTATTTTATTTTCTGATTTTAATTACTAATGAAAAACAGTATCAACATAAACACAGGCTTCATTCTTAAGTTTAATTCTATTTTCTCAGTATGCATTTAGTTCTCCAGTTCTTACCAAAGAGTAGCAGATGGAAATATGTTCCCTGAAATTATACATCACCCAAGGGGCCAACTCAATTTCAATATTTGATTAGGTCTTGAATCTATTGGTGTGGTCTGATGCTTCAGACAACTCCGACTTTTAGAGATAGCCCTTCCACAGCCTAAGCTCTTGATTCTCAGGCACTCTAACATCTTAGGAGATAATTGCTGTGTTTAAAATTTGTGGAGTAAACAACATGATAGAAAAAAATATTTCTGTTTTCAAAATCTCAATTTATTAACTTTTTTAGCAAGGAGCAATCTAGAGAAAAACCTCATAGAATGGGTCTATGTTTCCGTGGTAAAATAATAGGATTGAGCAGCTTCCAGAGGATAATCAGGTTAATTTAAATTCTTGGCATCTTTGCCAGGCTGGAGGTAAAATGGAGAAGAAAGAGAGCCATATCCCTTGTCTAACCCCAGACCTTCCTTCAGGGGAAGTTTGCAGCAGGGTGCACATGCCCTGACTCTGCTGGTTGTCGCCATCACCCACTAGTGGAAGCCCACGTAGGGTTTAAAACAGAAAATCTTTTATTCTGTTCCAAATGTGTTTATAAAAGGAGTTGTGGTACAGAAAGCTGCTCTTTCAACTGATTTCTTTTACCAACCATTTCTTTTTATAAAAAATTTCTTTTTATTCATTTTAGAGAGGAGACACAGAGTGAGAGAGAGAGAGAGAGAAAGAGAAAAAGGGGGGAGGAACTGGAAGCATCAACTCCCATATGTGCCTTGACCAGACCAGTGCAGGGTTTTGAACTGGCGACCTCAGTGTTCCCAGGTCGACATTTTATCCACTGTGCCACCAAAGGTCAGGCTTTTACCAACCATTTCTTGAACTTACTATATAACACATTTGAAAGGTACAGTAAACATCTGAGGCAATAATAAACTTTCTATTCTATATATCTAGACATCTAGACATTTGACATGACTGATAGAGCATGTTATAAGTACAAGCTCATAACTCAGTATTTGTTGAGTGAATGACAGATCATATACTCTGGCTCTTAATTTATTTTTAAAAAATGGAAACTTTTCTAGATATGGCAGTGTAGTGAAAAAATTTCGACTTTGATTGATAGTGGTGCTGCACTGTGTAGTCTCTGGAATGGGAAAGGATGAGATGGCAGAGAAAGTGACCTTATTTGATTTAGTACAAGAACTCCTATATAAGTTATCAATAGCTGCATTTCTAGAGCTATGATTTCAATTCACCTTGGAGGATGTCTGCCTTTGTATTTAAAAAATCACGAATATGGTCATTTAATGACAGGAGTGTAAATCAAATGCTGATTTCTCCTTTTGGAGGTTGGTATTGCCATTTATGTGAGCGCAGATATGTAAGCTGATACTTAGCATTCTGTAAAGTAGTATATACTGAAAACATTTCCTCCCAAGCATATATATTTATAGGACTGTTGGTATTCCACAGAGGGTGCTATTTAAGCTTGAGCAACCCAGATTCTAGGATATATGGAGTTCATGAAGTGAGACCACACCCTGTGGTAGGGTGGAGTTTTCTCCTGAAGAAGAATATTGTCATCATTAGTTATCCTGGTATTCAAAATGAACAGTTGTGCAGGTGGAGACCTGTTCCACCCTCTGGAGGAAGGGACAGGATATCTTAAGTGATATGTCAAGGGTAATATCCAAACTGGTGTCTACTGAGAACAAAACAAAAACTGTGATTTTAATTGTAGGCCTCTGGAGGCTTCTGGTCAAGATGGCAGCATAGGTAAAGGCAGTACTCAAATCCTCTCACAACCACATCAAAATTACAACTAAATTACAAACCAACCTTCAGTCAGAACCACTGGGAATCTAGCTGAATGAAAGTCTTACAACTAGTGGATTAAAGAAGAAGCCACATTAAGACTGGCAGGAGAGGCCGAGACGTGGAATAGGCTGGTCCCACACCCATGTGTTGTAGTTTAAAATTGGGAGGGATATCTTGGCTACAGAGATTCTCCCCTGCCCCCCGGGGGAGTGAGGGGTACCAGCCCCCTATCCCAGGGTTTCAATGCCAGGAAGGAAGTCCCTATAATTTATGGCTGCAAAACCCAGTAGGGATAAGGCTGAGGGAGACAGAGGGCTGTGGGAATACCAGGCAGCTACTCTTAAAGGGTCAGCAAATCGACTTACTCAAATTCACTCCCTCTGAGCTCCAGCATGGGGGCAGAAGCTTGAAAGGAACCAGGGACATACAGGGAGGAACTGGATTGTCTGGATTCAAGAGCTGGAGGACAGTTTTCTGCCAGACAAAAATGCTAGCAGAGGCCATTATTTTTTTCTGAGACTCCCACCCCACTGCTTCCCCCACCGAGGAGGCAGGTAGGCACTATATCTGAGCCTATAATGACCTGGCTCACATTGTTTACCCCCCCCCCCCAGGTGATTCACTCAGACCCCACTCCACCCAAGTTGTGGGCCCACCCAAGCCATTTCCGGTGGCTTTTCCACACAAATGACCCTTCTTGTCTCATGCTTTGGACTTTTCTAAATCTCTCAAACAAGCATCATCTAGTGATAGCCAGCCTTGGTTCATAGCTTGGCCTCTCCTGGGCACTGCTAAACCCAGCACAAGTAACAGTCATCAGCAGATTGCTCTGTAGCTCAGGTCAGGTGGCTCTAGGCAGGTCACAGGTGGTAGCTGACCTTGCACCTCCAGAAAGGCCCCAGAGCCAGGGCACCAGGAGAACAGCTTCAGACAATGTCAGATTACAGCTCTACCACCTCCATGAGTGACACACTCAAGGGACAGACTCAATGAGCACTAAAGCCCCACTAGAGCAAGTCCTGCTCCATAGGGTTGACTCCTGCACAGCAGCTTTTCCACTGTGGTCATAGTCAGTCCTCACAGCCAAATGGCCTGGAGGTCAATACCTCCTATTTTGCCAACAACAATCTAAACTCAACTACAACCACACAGAGCACACAACCCACCCAGGGATGCACCTGGAATGCCCAGTTTGAGTGATTTGGGAGGCTATGTCACTGGGCCCTGTAGGACACCTGCTATATAAGGCCACTTTACCAAGTTTGGGAGGTGTAGCAGCTCTACCTCATACATAGAAACTAAGATAAGGAAACAGCCAAATGTGGAGACAAACATGTCCCAAATGAAAGAACAGGAGAACTCTCCATGAAAAGAACTAAATGAAATGGTGGCAAACAAGTCCAAGAAATACAGAGAGTCCCAAACAATCAGAATTCAAAACAATAGTTATAAGGATGCTCAAGGATCCTAGGACATAGAAACAATAAAAACAAAACAAAACAAAAACAAAACAGAAATAAAGGATACACTAACTAAAATGAAGAATGATTTATAGGGAATCAACAGAGTAGATGTAGCTGAGAATCAAATCAGTGATTTAAAATATAAGGAAGCAAAAAATACCCAATCAGAATAGCATAAAAGAAAAAAGAATCCAAAAAATAGAGGATAGTGCAAGGAGCCTCTGGGACAACTTCAAGTGTACCAACATTCACATTATGGGACTTCCTGAAGGAGAAGAGAGAGAGCAAGACCTTGAAAACCTATTTGAAAAAATAACAAAATACTTCTCCAACTTGATGAAGGAAATAGACATGCAAGTCCAGAAAATGCAGAAAGTCCTAAACAAGATGAAACCAAAGAGACTCACACCAAGACACATCATAATTAAAATGCAAAGGGTTAAAGACAAAGACAAAGAGAGAATCTTCTTTTAGTTATTATCATCATTTTTTAAGTGAGAGTAGGGGGATTAGAGAGACAGACTTCTGCATGCACCTGGACCAGGATCCACCAAGCAACCCCCGTCTGGGGCCGATGCTTGAATCAATCAAGCTATCCTCTGCACCTGGGACTGACACTTGAACCAGTTGAGCCACTGGCTATGAGAAAGGAAGAAGAGAGAAGGGGTAGAGGAAAGGGAAGAGAAACATGGTTGCTTTTCATGTATGCCCTGACCAGGTATCAAACCTGGGGCTTCAACATGCTGGGCCAATGCTCTATCCACTAAGCCAACTGGCCAGGGCCAAGAGAGAATTTTAAAAGCAGCAAGAGATAAGCAGTTAGCTACAAGGAAGCTTCCATAAGACTTTCAACTGATTTTTCAACAAAAACTTTGCAGGCCAGAAGGGAATAGCAAGAAATATTCACAGTGATAAAAAGAAGAACCTACAACCAAGATTGCCCTACCCAGCAAAGCTATCATTTAAAATTGAAGGACATATAAAGACAAGAAAAAGCTGAAGAAGTTCATCACCAATGAACCAGTATTACATGAAATGTTAAAGGGTCTTCCTGAAGAAGAAGGAGTAAAAAAGAAAATAATATGCACAATATAATGGCTATAAATACGTATCTACCAACAATCAAATATCAAAAACAAAATAAATGAACAAGCAGAACAGAAACAGACTCATAGATACAGAGAACATTTTGATGATTGCTCGATGGGGTGCGGGGGGTGAAAAAGATGGAGGGATTAAGAAGTACAAATTGGTTGTTACAGAATAGTCATGGGAATGTAAAGTACAGTATAGGGAACATAATAATATTCTAATAACTACATATGGTGTCAGATGGGTATAAAATTTATCAGGATGATCACTTAGCAAGTTATATAAATATTTAATCACTGGGTTGTATACCTGAAGCTAATATAATATTGTATGTTGACTGTAATTGAAGAATAAAATATGATTGAAATAAAGTTTAGGCCTATAAGTAAAATGAATTAATTGTGACTTTTTGCATGGTATCTTGATGATTCCCAAGCATTTAATTAAGTTTTGTTAAATGTCATAAGATGGTTTGGCCATGCTAAAGAAAGTTAAGGGAGATGCTTCTGACAATGTCCTGAGCTGAGCTCATAAGGGTACCAGAGGTAAATGCGGGGGAAGAGGGTAGACAATCAGAATGTGGCGGGAAATGAAAATGGTTCTATGAGGCTGCTGTGGTTCAGGGTGAGAATGACAGACTGAGGTGCTGAATCACCAGCACAGTGTGATCTCCATACATTTCTTGGGGGCAGAACTTAATGGAAAGTTGAATTCAGCAAGAATTTCTGGAGGGAGGGGTGGAGTCTTTGTGACTTAATGGGGACTTTGAATAGTTTGGCTCATGTAAATCTCAATCTGCAAACTTAAGTCTGCATTAATTTCTTTATTTTCTATAAATTATCTAAATATTGACTCTGAGGGAAGTGTGGGGGGAGGTGGAGGAGGGTAAAGGAGGGATAAATGGTGGTGGACAGAGTCTTGACCTGGGGTTGCGAACACATAATATAATATATAGATGATGTTTTGCAGAATTTTCACCTGAAATCTATATAATTTTGTTAACCAATGTCACCCTAGAGAAGTTCAATAAAAAGGAAAAAGACATCGCCTCTGAGTCCCTATTTCACCAGAGAGGCAGGAAGTTTGACCTCAGTCATTCTGAGTCTTCCCTTCTCCTGATTTCCTGCCAGAATTCTTGGTTCTGACACCCTTTTGTCATCTGATGATATGAGTCCCCTATCTCCCTAGTCAGCTTGGTCCCCTCAGGTCTGCTGCTTGGTCACATCTAAGCCACACATGGGTATGAGACCCTCGGCAGGGCCTGAAACCCTGAGCCCCAGACTCCAACCTGCCTGGTGTACCATGTGGCTGATCCCTCCAAGGGCCAGCTATATCCCTAACGCAATGCCAGGGAGCAGCGACGGGCTTCTGCTGCTGATGGGACACACATGCCTCTCCCATTCTCTCCTCAGGGGTGGCGAGAATCCCACCTGTCCCTTCAGATTTCCTTCAGATGCCCTTTCTCAGCTACTCTTTCCTCAAGGAGAAGAGAGAGATCAAGACATTGAAAACCTATTTTAAAAAATAATGAAAAAATACTTCTCTAACTGGACTCAGGTTTTGGAAACAAAAGCTTAGAACGAAAGCATCTTACCATCAGCCTCTCCTTTCACTCTGCTTGTCTTGTACAGGGCTCCTGTGGAAAGAGAATGGGGTAAACAGAGAGAAAATGTATTAATAACCTAAAAAAGCATTTCATTACAGAATGATAAAAGACATGTGATCTTGTATTTTAGTCATAGCCTGGTGAAATTTGCAGACACCTGTGTAACACATGCCTTAATATGCCAAGTTGAGAAGAAATCTGTGTAAAACACTTGTACTCCCATCACAAGTAGTAGTCCAATGAGAATATCTCTCTCAAGCCTAGTTCTGAAACTTACTAGCTATATGACTTCGAGTCATTTAATTTACTCTGGACAGGGGTCAGCAAATTCCTTCTATAAAGGCCTCGATATTAAGCTTGCTGGCTGTAGGTCTCTGTCACAACTACTCAGCTCTGCCACTGTCATAAAAAAAAAAAATCCCAGAGATAAGACCTCAAAACCTAAACAAGTGAGCATGGTTGAGTACCAAAAAAAACTTAACTTCATGGAGAGTAAAATTTGAATTTATATAAGAATTGGGTAATAAATATTATTCTTTGACTTTTTTGTTGTTGTCATTCAACCATTTAAAAATGTAAAAGC
Source organism: Rhynchonycteris naso (assembly GCA_037038555.1). Classification (NCBI taxonomy): domain Eukaryota; kingdom Metazoa; phylum Chordata; class Mammalia; order Chiroptera; family Emballonuridae; genus Rhynchonycteris; species Rhynchonycteris naso. The sequence goes on along the minus strand of CM073000.1, from coordinate 172,618,376 downwards.
CAGTCTAAACTCACCAGTCATGCAAAACAGCCACACAAGCCGGATTTGGCCTGTGACTGTATTTCCTGTCTGGACTCTATAAGTCTAGCCCGAACAGCCAAGTGCTCAGTTATCCCACCTGGAAAAGGGAAACACGTAACTCACAGGGTGTCAGAACACACCATGGCATAATTTTTTACTTTGCTCTATAAATTTAAGGCACTATGGCTAAATGCACTAAACGCATGAAGGAGATCTAATGTCTATGTTCTCCCCGAAATAGAAGACAAAAGAAATTTGAGCTGGGGCCAACAGTCTTTGCAGATGTCACTTACAAGATTGTCTTTGCTTCCCCATCTTTGTAAAATAGACTTGATGTCACTGACCTCAAAGGGGGAGTTCTGTAGATTGAGTAGACTGTCTATGTGTGAGATGTCCTCCTTCAGAAAATGTCATTTGTGGCAGTTGTCAGTTACCTACTTTTTTTGTGCTTGTAGTGTTGTATAAAATGACTTTTCATTATCGGAATTCCCTTCCACACATCACACACAGTACAGGAGAGTGCCCTGTCTCCATTATGCATACAGGAGTATGGATTAATGCTGAAAGTAAGATGTAATGTACTCATTCTGAATGTATATATTAGACTATAAATTAAAAGCTCAAGATATTGAAATGGCGACAACTGCAACATACCAAATTGGACCTGGTATACACATTGTAAGGCAGACATTTAGACTGTCTTTTACTTTACTTATAGGCCAATGCTCTATCCACTGAGCCAACTGGCCAGGGCCTCTGCTTTCATTTTTTACCTGTCATTTCATTCTATGAAAAGTGACATCAGATAATAAACTCTTGCTGAAGCTTACTTGTAACATTTAGAAAAATGAATTTAAGAGATTTATTAGATTATATGTTGTGTGATTTTCCTATCCAAGAACAAAAGGCCAGGCAGATAAGACAACAGGAAATGGTGGGGTCTGGGGTAAACAGTAGAGTACAGTCCCATACTTCTTAAAGGCATTTACTTTATTATTTTTTAAAATTTATTTTTCAATTAGTTGACATACAATATTATATTAGTTTCAGGTGTACAACATGGTGATTAGACATTTAATTACCTTATAAAGTGATCATCCCATTAAAACTAGTACCCATCCGATATAGTTATGATAATATTACACTGGGGAACAATTTTTTTTCCATTTTATGTTGCATGAGGTTTTAGAACTTTTTCTATATATTTCTGCATTGCTGATTCCAAATATAAAATCCATTTTTTTTGGTGCATGCTCTAGTTTTATGCAATTTTAATTTATTTTTGTTACAGTTAATGGTGTACATTGGTTCTTAAGTTGCAGCCAAAGGGCAACGACTCTTGGATTGAACATAACCACAAGGCAATTAATGTTTTACAGACATCACTTTTACATAATTGTAGTTGTTTTTAAATGTAAAAAATTATTATCTGATAAAAACACCCTCTTATTTTGTTTTAAGATTGAATCATGGCTTCTTTGAGTAGGCATAAATGTAATAGTCCTGACACCTTCTGTTATATATGTGGCTGTTATATACACTTCAATGTCAAAGGCACAATATTTCATCATTTGTGACACGTACATATATTACCTATTTTCAAGTTCCCCTTGGCGATCAAGACAAGAATTGGACTCCTCATACTGTGTGTCATGATTGTGAGGAAATACTTCATGACTGGACAAAAGGAAAATGCAAAGGAATGCCTTTTGCTATTCCCATGGTTTGATGTGAACCTAAGGACCACAGAAGTGACAGTTATTTCTGTATGATTCATACAAAGGGTATCAGCAGAATAAAACGGCATATGATCGCATATCCTAATATTCCTTCAGCAGTAAGACCTATCCCACACTGAGACACTCCCAGTTCCAGTTTTCAATGGTTTCATTTCCTCTAAGGATGAAGAAAGTGAACATGGTGATCAAGTGTATTTTGATAAGATGCATGAGGAAATGATTGTAGAATCTGAAGCGTCTTCTTTTGATGCCAAGCAGTCATTAACCCCTCAGCAGTTTAGCCAACCCAAATTGAATGACTTAGTAAGAGATTTGGGCCTATCAAAGAAAGCAGCTGAGTTATGAGCCTCCAGGTTTCAAGAAAAGAACGTACTTCACCGGTCAGTTAAAGTATCCCATTTCAGGAAGCGTGAACAAAGTTTTGTGGACTTTTTTGCCCAAGACAAACACTTTGTTTACTGTCATGATATCAGTAGTCTTCTCAGCCAGCTAAGTGTTACCACTTACAGTCCAACAGAAATGGCGGCTATTTCTTGACAGCTCTAAAGGAAGTTTAAAATGTGTTTTCTTACACAACGGAAATGTTTATGCAGCGGTTCCAATTGGTTATTCAAGTCATCTGCGAGAAAATTATAGTGACATAAAAATTGTTCTTGACTTACTGAAGTATGAGGAGCATAACTGGATCATTTGTGTGGATCTTAAAATGGTAAATTTCCTCCTAGGACAACACAGAGGTTTCACTAAGTATCCTTGCTTTCTGTGTTTGTGGGACAACCGAGCTTGGGAGAAACACTGGACACAGAAGGAGTGGCCAAAACATGAAGATCTGGAAGTAGGGATGCAAAATATTGTGAATGAACCTGTAGTTAATCGAGACAGTATCATTTTGCCCACTTCACATCAAACTTGATTTAATGAAGCGGTTTGTTCAGGCTTTGAATTAAGAAAGTGAATGCTTTCAACATATTATTTCTGCTTTTCCTGCCTTGTCTTTCGAGAAGATAAAAACAGGTGTATTTGATGAACATCAAATTATTATATTTTCACAAAGATGATGCCCATGAAGACATTCTACTTCATTATGCATTAAGATTCACTTCCTGAACAGTCACCTTGATAAGTTTCCCGAAAATCTTGGAGCTGTTAGTGATGAGCAGAGAGAATGCTTTCATCAAGATCTGAAGACAATGAAAGAGCGTTATTAGGGGCGATGGGACAGAAATATGATGGCCAACTACTGCTAGAGCATCAAACAAGATCACCTTCAACAAGTACACAAACGCAAGAGCTACAAATGCAAACTTTTGCCTGAATAGAATTTAAATAAGTTCTGTGCAAGTTTTATGATTAAAATAAGTGTTTTAATATGTTCTATTTCAAAATTGTAGACAAATTCTGATGCAATCATACATTTTAGTGTATTAGTCTATTTTCTGCATTATATAAATGTTGGGCAGATAAGATATATTATGCTCACTTTGTTGAGGATGGCACTGCCCACATGGAGGACCATCTCCCAGGTGATGATATCAATTGCCCTTGCTTGGAATGGGCATGATTATATTAATGTGTATGGGAGACAGGTTGTCAACAGGCAGAGTCATTAGTTTTAAGACTAAGCCTTTCCCACCCTTTCTTATGTAGGGTGGTGCAATCTCATGAGGAATCCCATTATGCCTCAGATAAGTGACTTTATATCAGAGACCTCCTTGTTTGTATATTGGATTAAAGATTTTGAATCTACACTATAAATTGGGGCAGACCGGGAGCTTGCCCTCTTTCGATTCCTGAGGTTAGCATTAGAGAGAAGAGTGATTGCGTTTAGGAGGAAGGGAGAAAGCAGGGAGGAGAGGAGATTAAGGCCACGTGGAGACCAGGAGAAGCAGCCAAGATGATGGAGCATTGAAGAAGAAGCCAGTTTGTGCAGAGTTTATGCAAGGAGAAGGAAGGAGATGGGGAACAGAGGTGAATAAGTCTGGTGAACTAGAAACCTTTGATTCTAGGAAACTTGGTTAAATCAGTAACTTTGTGAGCACTGAATGAGTGGGCTTTGGAGCCCAGTGTGTGTTTTTACTTGCCTGCAGGGTGCAAGCTAGGATTAAAGCTGTCGGTTCACCAGTTTTTGGCTCCGTTGTTTCATTACCGACTGTCTGAATCTAATGTGAACCTGCACTGGCCAGGCGGCTGTGATAATGGCCACGAATACTGGCTTTATAATAAATTATTATATTTTTACAAAGATGATGCCCAAGAAGACATTCTACTTCATTATGTTAAACTAAATATTGAAAATTCTACAAGATAAAAACCTAAAATCTTGAATTGCAAAAAAACTGTAGCTTAGAGAGAAAAAACTAATGTCAGATTTGAGATCAGCACACTCGAATTAGGTAAGAACAAGTGTTTTTGTGGATGTAACAAAAATTTTGTTCCCCAGTATATTGACTACATTCCATATGCTGTATTTTATAGCTCTGTTTATACAAGAAGTATAAATTGCCATTTATAAAAAAGATATTTACTTTAAAACAAAACAAAATAAAATACAGTGAGCAAATAAAAACCAAAACACTGTTCTGGCTAAACACAAGAAGTCAGTCAGTTGAACGTGGACAGCTTTATGATTCCTGTTGTGGATAAGCTTGAGGAAGAATGTATCTGTGGAAAACTGTTATTCCTCTCAGTAGAAATGAATGCTGACTCGAGAAAGAGGCATAGATCAGTGGTTCTTAACCTGGGTTCTATCAAACCCTAGGGGTTTGATGAGTCAGTCTCGGGTTCGGAGAAGCCTCTGCCGCGGAGGCCAGAATAAAGTAATATCGTAATTTGTTGTGAGTTCATGCACTTTGTTAGTTTTGTTCTTTGAGCAAGGTGATGTTCATGCACGGCTCATTTTGTGCACCAGTAAGAAAACACAGACCTATATCTTGAATTTGGAAAAAAAAAATCATATTTTATTTATCACTAAAGAAGGGTTTGGTGAATGTGCATAGGAAACTGGTGGGTTCAGTACCTCAAAAAAGGTTAAGAATCACTGGCATAGATAATATATTTGTCATGTAACTGCATAGGGTGGGAAGTGTTGTAAAAGTTATACTGGCCTCTTGGCCATGGTCCTTGGTTCTGGTATTTCCTAATTATAAGTTTGGGATTAGTTATCTAGGTAAAACCTATCTCTTGAAGATTATATAAAATATTTTAATTAGCTATAAATTGCTATGTAAACATTAGTTCTTTTTTTAAGTGAGATGAAGGAAGACAAAGAGACATACTCCCACATGCACCCTGACTGGAATTCACCCAGGAACCCCCACCTAGGGCCAATGCTTGAATCAACTGAGCTATCCTCAGTGCCTGAGGCTAACGCTTGTATCAACTGAGCCACTGGCTGGGAAGAGGGAGAGAAAGGAAAGGAAGAAAAACTGATGATCCCTTCTCATGTGTACCCTGACTGGAGATTGAACCTGGAACATCCTCACATTGGGCCAATGCTCTATCCACTGAGCAGACTGACCAGGGCCTCTGCTTTCATTTTTTACCTGTCATTTTATGCTATGAAAAGTGACAACAGATAATAAACTCTTGGTGAAGCTTACTTGTGACATATAGGAAAATGAATTTAAGAGACTTATTATTAGATCATATGTTGTGTGATTTTCTATCCAAGAACAAAGGATTAGATATTATTGAATTGGAGCACTAAGGGCCATTCTTTGTTAAATAAACAAAAAACAAATGCAAACATCATCAATAGAAATGATTATCTTTTCACAGGTTCTTGTTATTGGGAATATATTGAGTATCTTAATCCAGTTGGTCAATTTCTCTGGGAAGTTGGGAATAAGAACTCTTTTTGGTTTTGTTCTGTTTTACCATAAAAGTCCCAATTTCATTAGGTATGTGAAATCTTGTGGCCTGCTCTGTCTTTTGAAGTGAACTTTGTCCTAGTGAACTAGTATTTTTATTTTTTCAAAAAGGTTATTT